>CM056575.1:48175000-49602500 GCA_029721435.1 Gymnothorax reevesii | reverse complement strand
TAATTGATGCATAGCAAGGTATGGTACAGCATCAAAGCATCAAAGCCACTGTCCCCTAGCAAGTGGCATTCCGCAGGCCTTTCAAATAATTAGCATAAGCTGCTTTCCATTAAAATGCTAGGGTCATGCGTGCATGGATCCTGGCCATTTCGCAACAATGTCCAAAATATTGTATTCGGCGTCAAATACTATCTGGGTATTGATGGAATTAATTTTTTTTTGTTTACAAATACCTCTTCATCTTGGGTCGGAGAATGGGAATATGGGTCCCGTCAACAGCACCGATGATACCGGGCATACCTGAGATGGGCATGAATTCAAGTTTGATTTTGTGTTGTCGGCGAATGTCCATTGGAAACCGGATAAACTGTTGAATGATATGAGTTTCACAGAGCGCATTGATTGTTTGCTGAATTGAGCGACTGATGATTGTGCAATCCCTAAATTTTCCGTGTTGGAAAGTTGCATTTTTCCGGTGGCCAACTAATGAAGTGGAGTAAAACATTTTATTTTGGGGCTTATTGGGTTGTCTCTCATGGTTTGAGACGTAATTCTCTCCCTAACCAAGTCAACAACAAATAAAATCCCTTCACGGTCGATCCAATATATTTTCAACAACTGCGCATCATTCAGAATTTCCGAGTCATTCCGTCTTTCAACAGCAGCAGCCATTATCTAATTATTTGTGAAAAGTTTTTAGCGAGTTAGGAGTAGTAGTAATTTAGTAGTAATTTCAGTAATATATGATTAAACTATTTCGAGAATATGATTATTGTCACATTTTCAAATCTACAACCCCTTTGGTCATTCTCGGTTACATCCAGCTCATTTGTGCCACAAGTTTTTGTTTACTAGATCACCCAAGCCTGAATTGAAATGCAAGGCCTGTTTATAGGTCATTGTTTGCTGCAGTATGTTATGAAAAAGACTAACGTTCTTGCCTGTGCAGTAGACCTTACATTTGACCAAAATGGTGACGTTCCCAGCAGTGGGAAGTAAATTAACTTTTGACATATTTTAACCATGGAGGTAATATAATAGAGCTGGAGAGAGCGAGGAAGTACCACTGCTATTACTTTCAATGGGAGATTCTAGGCTAGCTTCCTCAGCCCAGGAAGTACGGAATTGACCGTCGCCATCTATAAAAACGGCGTTCCATGGATGCTTATTTCTGGCACCATTTCATAAGATTGCCAATCTGATTACACTGCACAAATGACCAAGAAAGTGTGTCTGTGCGGATTGGCGAATATTTTCGAGGGGAGATGATTAGCAACGCTGTTAATCCAGAACGTGCACGCACTTTTCATTCTTTTTGCTTAAGGCGGAGCAAGAAGGAATTTTAATCTAGGATAGGATAGGATAAAAAGTACAACTCTAATCCTCAACGCAACAGCAGTCTTGCTGAGAGGTAATTGACACAGGGCTACTTCTATTTATAACCTACAGGACACACGGCTGTTCAGCATTTAAATTGACTATGTTTTACCTCCACATAGTCCATGTAGAGGTCTGCAAATGAATAATATCTTCATTCGTCAAATAATCAGTCACTTTGCTTGTCTTTTTCTACAGCATGATGCAATCAATTTATTCATGGTTCATTTATTTTCCCATATATAGCGTAATGCAATAATGTACTGGCCAAAATACGATAGCTTTTACGCTAATCCCAGCAGCGAGTTAATTAGTCTCCTTCCTGAAATAAAGTGAAATAGTTTGCCAACACTGATGCGCGAGGCCACTGCTGCTTGTGCCTGCCAACACCAAACTCGTGCACGAGTTGTCATCAAGCTCTAAGTATCAGTTCTTATTTTACAGGCCCTCTTGCAAACATCTAAAAGTTGTGTCAGACAAAGAGCAAAATAATGAAGGATTGCAAATACATTTTCTTTTGTTTTCGCTTTATTTGGCAAAAAAAGTGTGCACTTTTCAACGGTATCTATGGAGCTGCCACATCCTTGGTCACAAAATTGCCTCCAGTGGGAAATGTGGAAGCAGGAAGCTAACATGCTAACTGGCTGATGCAAAGGTACTTCCTTTTTCTGTCTGGTTCTATTATATATCTCTATGATTTAAACTTTTGTAAAACAACTAGTATTTTTTTTTGGTTGTCCAATTGGACAGCCCCAACGGTCGTTTAAGTTTGTCCGAATCTATGCTTCTAAGAACTGAAGTCAAAATATCCAAAAAATGAGCTAGACACAGCAAAAGAATTAGAAGAAATAAGGGCAATGATGTCATAAAAAAGATGACAAGGTATAGTGGTGCAGAGATATCAACTTGAATTAGCATGGTAAATCACTAGCTGCGCACTGTGCTACATCATAATACCAGTTTTTGCCATTATTTTGTTTTTTATTTAGATTTATTTAAGCAGGCGGCCTGACTGAGACCATGTCTCCTTTTCAGCAGGGCCCTGCATTACAAACAATTAAAATAACACAGTTTACAAGGACATTTGTTGAACAACAACAAAGAAAAAAAACTGCCATTACTAAAGAAAAAACATTAACTAAAACAACAACAATTCTCAATAAAATGATTTGATCAGAGTTTTAAAATGTCCAAAAGAAGCCAGTTCTTTCAATTTCAGTTCAGCTAGCAACTGGTTCCAACAGAAGGAAGAGAAGGAGAAGAACTTGAACTTACCAGCATTTTTACGGTTTTTCAGAATTTTGTGGGATTTCTAACAGCATCTGCGAGGGATTTTACGTATAAGTCAGACTTTGCCCGACTCAGGGAACATGGAGAATTTTTTTTTTCAATTTTTGACTTACGGTTCGGAGGTTACGGGTCAAAACGCGTTGGCTTTAATTATGGACATGCGTCAATTTGTTTTGCTTGAGGTCTGTGCAGGAGCATGTACCAGCCCAGCAAATATGTCTTGCATTTGTCATATAGTTTAGGCTGCAACAATGCTTTTAGTGGTGGAAAATAAAATTTGAGCAAAAAACTCCAAGAAAGAGAAATTCAAAATTTTTAATTTTACGAAAATGAACCGTACAAGGTTCAGAGGGGGAAACACACACACACAATACCAAATAAATTGTAAATAAATGCTCTTCGTGCTAACTGAGCAACGCATATATAACACTGAATAAAACAAAGTTTGGTCTTTATATCAGCTGAATAAATTACAACCACAATTCTGATATATTTGCGACAAAGCGTAAATTTTGAATAAAATCAAAAGGTAATAACTTTCAAATCACACTAGCCAATATTTTATTCGCAATAGAACAGAGATAACATAGCAAATGTTGAAATTGAGAAATTTTACAATTTCATCCACAGAATTAGCTCGTTTCAAATTTGATTGCTGCTATAAGTCTCAAAAAAGTTGGGTAAGGGGGTAGCATTCCCTCATCTTTTTAACACAGAGTGGAGGCGTCTGGGCATTGAGGAGACAGGTTTCTTGAGTTTAGCCATTGGAATTTGATTCCACTCTTGTTTAATACAGGCTTCCAGCTGCTGTAGAGTTTTGAGCCTCCTTTGATGGACTTTTTGTTTCATTATGCACCAAATGTTCTCAATCGGTGAAAGATCAGGACTGCAGGCGGGCCAGTTCAGCACATGGACTCTACTATGAAGCCATGCTGTTGTAATAGCTGCAGTATGTAGTTTTGCATTGTCCTGCTGAAATACACAAGGCCTTCCCTGGAATAGATGTCGTCTGGAGGGGAGCATATGTTGCTCTAAAACATCTATATACCTTTCAGCATTCTTGGTGCTTTTTAGAACTTTTTAGAAGATGCTGGCTTTTGAATTGAAAGCTGATAAGAAGAGGGGTGGCCTTTCTCCTCTTTAGCCCAGAGAACATGACGCCCATGATTTCCAACAAGAATGTCAAATTTGGACTCGTCTTACCACAAGACACTTTGCTACAGCCCATTTCAAATGAGCCTTGGCCCACAGCGGCTTCCTAATTGCGTGATAGAGTTTTAGGTGGCAGCTGTGGATAGGACAGAAGACAGTTTTTACAGACAGTGCTTTCTTGTAGTATTCCTGGGCCCATTTAGTAATGTCAATGACAGAATCATGCCAGTGAGTGATGTAGTGGCATCTGAGACCAGGAAGATCATGGGCATCCAGTAAAGATCTTCGGCCTTTTCTCTAACACACAGATTTTTCCAGTTTCTCTGAATCTTTTGATGATACATTGCACTGCCGATGAGACAGTAAGGTTTTACGAAATGAACCAAGTGCGAGAACCAGTAAAATACAAGAGGGAGGCTTTATTTCTGAAGGGGGAAACCCCCCAACAGAGCAGGCAACAGCACAAAGACCACAATCCAAAATCATAATCCAAGGGGCAAAATACAGAATCATAAACAGGGAATAACTAGAACGGGCACTCGGTAGAGCGCATACCTTCGCCGACGTCACTGAATCCCTCGCCACTGGCGTTGGTTTCATGCCGATCGGATAAAAATTGACCGAGATATGGCCGAAAGTCAGTTTTGACCTTTTCGTGGCCTTGACCTTGACCTTTGACCCGATCACTCCCAAAATCTAATCGATTGATCCTCAGGTCATGCCAAATCAATTTTATGAAATTCCGTTAGGTAATTTTTGAGTTATTCGATACACATACATACACACAGACAGACAGACAGACAGACACACAAACAAATAAATACACGGGGATCAAAACATTACCTTCGTCAGCGAAGTCGCTGGCGAAGGTAATCACAAAAATCACGGTCAGACGAAAAAAAGGTTCAAACACAGGGCAGAGGCACAGTACAGGGAGAATGCAAAACTCTGTAGTCAAGGACAGTCCTTTCAGAAAGATAATCACAATGGGTACAAGGCGAAATGAACGTGGCACAGGTAAGCAAAGGAGAACAATCTGACAAGGAAGTGCTGTGAACAGACATCTAATATACATTTGCGGGAGGTCACATGGTAATGGAACACAGGTGCAAGCAATGGGACTGATCATCAAGGGAGAAACACATTGGGATGAATCTAATCACATGAAACTGGCTGAAGCCAAAACGCGGACAAGGATCACGAGACCACCTATAGACAGGACAACGGATCCGGTTAGGGATTTCTAAGTGCACAGAGTGAGTGGCAGAACAGAGATTGGATAGATGTAGAGAATCTGCAAGAAACACAGCAAAGTAGATTGAGCGAAAGCAAGAGGCGGGGACTAGAACAGGGCGAGTGCTGAGAGGTCATTAGTCAATAAGTAAGTGCAGCTAAGTTAGTCTAATATACAACGTTAGTGCTGGTTAGTAAATTAGTAAAAATAACAAACTGTTAGTAGGTGTAGTAATAAAGAAAAAAAATTAAGGGGAAGGAAGTAAACATGATGGGGAAGAAAGATTGAAACCAGAAACCATTAAATCACCCAAAGGAGTGAGACAAATTACTGGGGCTGTGAGCAAAGACAAGACTAATGACAAGACTGGGGGAGACAAAGTGCAATGGAAGGAAAATCAAAACATGGCATGGATAAACTATGGTCAGAACTAAAACATGGAAAATAAAGAATGAAGTCTAAAATATCCAAAACACAATATATAATACTAAGAGTGGTCAGACATCAGCAAATAATCCAAATGCACAAAGGTCAGTCAGAAACATGGCAAGGCAGAATCATAATCATGAGGCATGGCAAAATCAGAACACATGGCATGGCAAAAGCAGAATCACAACAGAGACCTTCAAAGCCTTTGCAGTTTGACGTTGAGGATCATGATTTTTAAAGTATTCCACAATTTGTTTACGCAAGCCTTCACAGGTTGGAGAGCCTCTGGCCGTCTTTACTTCTGAGAGACTCAGCCTCTCTAAGACATCCCTTTTATAGCCAATCATGTAACACACCTGAAGCCAGTTAACTTAATTACTTGCTTAATGTTCTTTCAGCTGATTCTCTTGTATATTAATTACTTTTTCAGCCCTTTTTTGCCTGTGTCCCAACTTTTTGCCTGTGTCTCCAACTTGAGACCTGTTGCAGCCTGAAAATTTGAAATAAGCTCACTTTGTGGATAAAAATTTAAAATGTCTCAGTTTCAACATTTGAAATCTTTGTTCTATTGTAAATAACATATTGGCTCATGTGATCTGAAAGTCATTGCATTTTGATTTTATTTACAATTTACAGTTCGTCCCAGCTATATCGAAATCAGGGTTGTATTTTATAGGAATTTAAAATTAGCCTTGCAAAATCTGCCGGTGCCAGGTCTGAAAATTAATCAGCTTTGCGATCAGGTGACCGTGTGAGGTCATACCAGCAAAAACTACAAGATCTGCAGTAGTTCCAAGAGCAATCTTCTGTCATCTTACACTATGGAAGAAGAAAACCCTATGACCACTCAGGAAACTCATATCTGTCATCATTTAAATAAATTTTAAAAAAGACAAATGATTGCAATTTCACATTCGTAGTATGATACTTTTTTTTTAGGAATTATTTATTTTTATGTAATGAATAATTTTTCATGCAGAGAGTAATCTCACTGTGTGCTTGCCTGACCAAATCGTTGAGGCAGAAACCTTGGGAATTTTCAAGAGCAGGCATGACTTAGTGCTAGATACAATTTCGGCAATTCCACCGTAATGGACTTTCCATTCCAAATGCCCTCACAGCTAAAGTTTTATTCCAAGGAGCCCAACCTTATGGGTATTACTAGCTCAGGTCTGAGGTTGTTTGATGGTGGAAGAAAAGCCATCCAGTGATGTCTGTGTGTTTCACATGAACCACAATGATGAACATGACGGATGTTACATGAAAAAGACATGGGAAAAATTCAGTCATGTTTATTTCAAAATTCTCTCAACAATGGTACACATGAATGTTTATCCCAGAATTGTACGAGAACTTGCCCATCGAATACACAAATTATAAAACAGCTCCAAATAAGTCTTTTTAAGCAGGCAGTTATAGAATTTGGCAAAATCCTCTGTAACGGACGATACGTGGTGGATGTTAAATTTTGTCCGCTGAAGTAAAACGGAACTTTCTGCTGGAAAAAGTCAATATTTTCCAGTGGAATGATGAAATAACCACATCTATCCATAACTGTAGTAGGTAATGACAGCACTGTGACTTTGTTATAGAAAGTGTGCATCAATTACTGGGTATCTTGCAGTTAACATTAATATGAAGAAGTTTAATTCAGGTTTCATTTTCATCAATCAAACTCAATAGCTGTCCACTTCAGATGTGGAGCAATCAATGCACAATACCCATGAAGGTGTTTATATCCTTACTCTGAAATTATCCTGTTTCTTCAATCGTCAACCAAAGACTGCAGATTCAATCCACTTGCTTAATACATTACTAACTCAAAACGAGAACTGGAGTAGCAATTCTTAGTGATAATCACTTACTTAACTCTGAACTGTAAGATTAGAAATCACAAAACTTGCATTGAAACTTGTAGTGAATGATCAATCTCAGGTTACATTCTGTATAGACCGTTTCGGTTTTAGGGCGTGAAAAAACGAGATTTGGAGTGTGCATGCTCTTTGCAGACTAAAAGGGGCAGAAGATGCTCAAATCACATTAAAAAGGGTGGGAGTTATTAGTTATTTCCGTTTCCCCGTGGTAAAAGGCAGCTTACAGTCTGGATTTGTGGACTAAAAACAATAATAATTTTTGTTCAGGAACATTCTAGGGTGTGCAGCGAACATTTTGTGTCCAGATGGCAAGATTAAGAATTCTGTATTCAACGTACGCCAATATTGATTGATGTTTGGGTACCCAGAGAAACATTAGGATCAAGTGTATGCCCAGTCAAGGAAATTTAGAGTTTAGTTTAGTTTTGAGTGCTGCTATTCGTGCAAATGGCATTTCGTAACAGTGGCTGCCATGTTTCTGATGACACACCGGATTGCTAGGGCAGGCGCAGCATATGCATTTGTGATATTAAATATTATTATTAAATTGTAAACCCCCTTCTCACTGATAAAACCCACCTAAAGTATGCACTTGCCCCCCCTTTTAAAATTGTGCTGGCTACTGAAAAGCCGGAAAGAGCAGAGGTTCTATACAAAACTTTCCCTAGTTAGTCCCCCCAGGAATCTGCAAAGAAAAAATTGTTGATTCCGCGGAGAACATTCCCGATTCTGCGGAGAGCAATTCTTGATTCCGCGGCTCGAAAGTTGATTATCCGCGGGCATTAAAAAAACCCTAAAATGACCAGTTATAAAGCTAATTTATGTAATAATAAAGCAAAAATTCTCTTATGAAATTATTTGCAATACCAAAACACTGCGAAACATTGTGGTTATAAAATAAGCAGCATCAATATTCTTTTTGTCCCTCTTGAGCAGATTTATTTGCATAACTTAAAAAGTGCAAAACATTTCACCAAACTATGGGTGAACGAGGCTTAGTAACTGAACAAGTGCCAAAGATCAAAGTAAAGATTTAAACAAAGTGTACACTTTTCACTGTATCCTCAGGATATTGCAAACGTTACTGCATACCATAGACTGTATAAAAAGATGGATGAAGCTACCATGATGTCACCCACTGGTTCGAAGATGAAGAAGTGAATCGAAGATCCGGGGAGGAACGTGGCTCTGGATCTGACCGTATCGGACGAGGACCAGAGGATAGCCACGCCCCAGAAGCATATTCTGGCTTTATACTTTATTCTAGTTTATATGGGACCATAATTCACGAAAATGAATGTCATGATATATCGAAGGAGACCTGAAACTTGCTAAAGCTAACATAAAATGATGTGAAAAATCATTATTTAAATTAAAAATCAGGTCGGAAAGTAGGATCATTTTCTCATAGACTTCTATTGCATTGAACTTCTTTCTGCAACCACTGACGTCGCCATCTGCTGGCCATTAAATAGAATGCCATTCTACGGTACATCCACATGGGCTTCTTTTTTCAAATCAGGGTGCTGCGTCCATCTTTTTACATAGTTTATGCTGCATACAGCAGAAAAAAATCAGTTTCCGTAACCAGCAGCACCAGCTGTGAGTCTTAGATCCCGTTAATCTTACCGCAGAATCTAGCGGCCGGGATGAAAAATACATGTAAAATATAAAATTCTGCACCTCGCCCTATATTCCGCGGACTGCTCTGATTTCCGCGGAGGGCTTTGAATTCCGCGGTAAATTCCGCGATCGCGGAATCGCGGATTCCTGGGGGGACTAATTAGACCAAGCACCATTAGTTTTCTCCTACAAACTGAAAACATTAACTCCTTCAGTAAAATGTAGACTTGAAAGACTAAATGGGCGAGATACTGTCAAGGTAAGTCCTTAACATCGTTATTTTTCAGCACTAATGAAATTCTGAAATCAAATGTGTAGCATTCAATCAAACAGTAATGATGGCCTTGTATTCTACCTGTGTGCCTGCACACTTATGCATGTTCAAAGGAGATGAGGATCATGTGTGGTTGCCAGTTGTTTTGAACAATGCGAATTCGTCACAAGAACACTGTAGCTATTTGCTGACTTTTGGCGTAGGACCCAATCATAGTGGTGTTCATGACATTATTTCACTTCCGCAAAACTAACTGGCAAGCAAATTCAACTTTGTTGGCTATTTATGAAATAAAAATCACAAAGAAACTAAATGATTATTGCAAGCAGCGAAATGAAAGCCACACTCACACTTAGCTCTGAGGGACTAAGTAAGCCCCTCAGAGCTGACCTAGACTGTTAACCATTTAATGGCACTAAAATTCCCACTTTGGCTTGATACTTGTTTGCATTGAGTTATACATCTACTTAACATTTTATATAGCCTATCAGATCGGACCAAGCTGGTCCCTTTTCAAAATGTGGATACAAAAACTGGACACCGTGACTGTTGTGATTCTGCCATTGCTCATGTTCTGTTCTGCCTTGACCATGTTCATGCCTTGTTAATTCTGACTGCCTTTTGTGTTTTCTGATATTTACTATGTCTGACTATTCTTTGTATGTGTATTGGGATTAGTTTATGTATTGTCTTGGTTTTTACTTTTCCATGTTTTACATTTTGCCATAGTCACATTCTGGTTCATGTTTTCGATCATGCATTGCACTGTCTCCCCCGTCTGGTCCCTTGTCTTGTCATTGCTCACAGCCCCAGTCCTGCGTGTCACTCTTCAGGTGATTTATTGGATTCTGGATTTCAACCTTCCATCCGATCTTGTTTACTTACTTCGCCTTACTTTTTTATCTTACAAACCATACTAACAGTTTGTAATTTTCGCTAGAAGTTACTAACACCAACTAACATAGTATATAATACTAACTTACCAACAAGCACCAAGGGATTGTATAGTTTCTCTTACTAATTGATTAACAAGCTCTCAGCACTCGCCCAGTTCTTGTCTACGCCTCTTGTCTCTCCCTGATTATCTTTGCTGCATTTTCTGTGGAAGCTCCACATCTTATCACGCTTTCCTTCTTTAAGTATCTCTGCACGTTAGAACTCCTTAACTGGAGCTGTATGTCGTTGTATAGGTTTGTCCCATGATCCCCGTCCGCGTTTTGGCTTCTGCCAAATTGCATGTGATTAGGTTCTCCCTCATGTGCTGCTCCCTTGTAATCAGTCTGACTGTTTGCACCTGTGTTTCTTACCATGTGATCTCCCAGGAAATGTACATTAGGTGCCTTTTCACAGTTACTCTCTGTCAGATCATTTTCCTCAGTCTTCTTGTGCCACGGTTCATTTTGCCTTGATTACTCAGTGTTTATCTTTCTGACTGGACCGCCCGACTTTTCGATTTTTGCCTTTGTGATTTTGGGTTATTGTTGCATCTGTGAGTTTTGACCTTTTTCTGCCCGACCACGAGATCTTTGTTTGCTGCCCTGGTTACGATTCGGATTACGCCCATTGGATTCTGGTTTTGCTTCTTTGACGTTCCTGTACTTGTGAACCAGACCCATTTCTGTCCGACTACGATTATTGTGATTGCTGCCCTGGTTTTCGATTCTATTTTTGCCCCACTGGATTTTGATTTTTGGAGTGTGGATTTTGTATTTTTGCCTTCTGCCCTGCGGGGGTCCTCCCCCTTTATTAGTAAAGCAAGTTCTACTGCATTGCCTGGTTCTCGCAACTGATTAGTGATCGCACCTTTACACCTACAACAATAACGGCTTGAAACAACAACAGATGGAATAATTATTAGTCAATTAGTGGGCCAACTTAAATAATTTCATATCAACCATTACCTTAACTACAGATCAGTGTGGAAAGTATTAATCTATTATACTCAAATGCATTAACAATTACGTGTTATCTAAAACAATGTAAAACCAAGCTATGAACTATAGCTTTCTCACTCTTTCTCTCTGTAAATTTCCACTGTTTGCATCTGTGACCTTCCATTTCTGTAATCTAAAAAATGCAGAAGAATTCAAGGTTAGAGTGAAGGAAAGGTGAGAAGTTTCGGGCTAGTCAGACGTTGTGTAAGTTTGAGGAAGGATTGAAAATGTTTTGGTTGAAAAATACTGAGTTGATTATTCTGGCATGTTGTATTCTGATTGAGTGGTGTTAAAGCCCCTTGGTAGAATAAGGAGACTATAAAACATAAGGTAACAAAGAACTCAGGGCTCTTCTAACAGCTCTCTGCACATCGTGCACCGAACTGGTCCAATGGGCCCCATCCTTGAAATTTTTATTTCTGCAACCAAGTTCCACACAGACAACGTTCCTCATTAGCATCCAGCCAATTACATTGCTCCTGCGATTCCTAAACCATTTTGACAACTGATTAGTCAGCATCAACGTGATCACACCCACACGACCTCCTTCAATGTTAACTGAAGAGCAAGTAGACAGTTTGAGCTGAGACGGTCGAACAGTGAGGCGGAGAGCTGCAAAAACTTGTGTTTAGGGCTTTCTAACCGGGAGTTTTAAAAATGGGGTGCGATGTGGCAGAAAGTATTAAAAGAGAGGAAAAGGCTAGTGGGAATAAAAGTGGGGAAGAAGAATATGTTGTGGGAATGAAGGCTGCAGTTATAGGCTGTCGAGCAAGCTGTCTTCTTGGTGATATGCATGAAGTGGGAAGATTTATAAAATGTGAAAATGGAGATGTAAAGGCAGTGAGAGCCACACGGGGTGGAACGGTCGTGGTGGATTGTAGAAATAAGAAGCAATACAATAAATTATTGAAAATCACTAAGTTTGATTTGACGAGTGTAGTTTTTTTTCCCAAACAGTAGAAACACCAATATTAAGGGGGTTATAAGTGGCGTGCTGCTGTGTGTTGAGGCCAGTGATTTTTTGAATGTGGAGGGAGTTTGCGAGGTAAGGAGGCTAAAAACTCGAAGGGAAGAAATGGAAAAGGACAGCTTATCCGTTTTATTGGAATTTAAGTCTGAGATACCTGAAAGAGGTTTTCTAGATTATGTAAGCTATCGAGTTAGAGAATACAATTGGGCACCACTTAGATGCTACTGGTGTCAGGAATATGGGCATGTGGCTGCAGTCTGCAGGAGTAAGATACAGAGATGTAGAAGGTGCGAGAAAGAGGGATGTATGGAGGATGACTGTACTATCAAGAAGCAGATAGTGTGTTTTCCCTGTGGGGGAGGTTGGAGCTTTGGAATGTAAAAGAGGGAAAAAGGAACAGGAGGTGGAAAGAATAAGAATACAAGGGAAAATGTCATATGCAGAGGCAGGTGGGGAAAGATCAGGCTAGGGTTCAGGAAAGTGGAATATCAGGTGGGAAATTCATTGGAATGGAAAGAAGACACTTTTTGGCGTTTATAGCAATGGTAGTGATTTGTTGTAGAGACCTTGTGTTATGATTCTGCCTCATGTGTGTTGTCTTTGTGCTTATTTGTGCTTGTGCTTTACGTTCTTTTTATTTTTCAGCTTTCTTCCCGCCGTCTGATTTTCGATTCTCTCTTTGCCCAAACTCCAGTGATGTTGTGTGACAGCCTTCAGCATGCCTGCGTCTCGTTTCCTCGTTCGGAATCGGCTGCGGTATTTCATTCATTACTTCTAATTGTGCTTGATTCTGGGTCTCGCTAAACTCTGAGTGAATGCGTTCTCTGATAGGTTAATTACTAACCCATACTAACCAGCACTTATTTGAGGGTGATTGTAAATATTTTGTCACGTAGCATTAAGGCGAGACACTACAGGTGAATAGGGTAAAAATTTTAAATAATAGATATCATCATGAAACTTCCTCAGTTGATTACTTGCAATAGTATGAAAACATTTTGTATTACAAATTTTTGAAAATTTTGTGTTTAAATATGCAAATCAGGCATTATTAAATATTAAATATGCGATAATTTGCATATATTTTAGGAAGATAAGACTAAACATCTGATAAAGTCAGGTGCAAAATTCTTTTTTCATTTTGTTATCATATAAGATAAAAAACAATTACAGAGGGATTTAAGGATATCTGCTTTTATTACTGTGAAAATCAAAATATGCTGTCCATGGCCTCAAAAAATCCATTTTTGCCATATTTTTGGGAATAAAATTTCTCATAAATCAGGCTAGGGATGATATATAAAAAATCCCTCTGTTAATATCTTCAGAATATTGCTAAGTGTATAACAGCAAAGTTTGGTATACATAGGTACTACAGAGGCAGAGAAGATAGACTTGGAGTATGACAAAAAACTTGTTTTGAGAAAACGGCATTCAAAAATTTACATAGGGGAATTTAATGCATTTCTGTTGGAAACAATTGCTCACATACAGAATAAATGTTCAGGCCCTTAAAAATAGTAATGTGGTATATTTTAATCTCATTAAAATTGATAATTTAATAACATAACAGGCATCTAAAGCATACGCCTGTAGTTATTCAACTAATAAATATATTGGCCTACATTGCACAAACTTGCAGATAAAACTCACGTCAAATGCAACAACACTTCTACTCTCACTCTACAATCATGTAGATCTGTGGTCTTCAACGTCGTTCCTATAGGGACCCACTGTGTAAGCTGATTTTTGTTCCAACCACAATTGTTATCACAAGATTTTAGCAAGTTGTTAATGTCTTAATTTGTTGTTTTTCATATTTAGCGTTGTTACTTACTATTTGTAGCCAAATGTTTCATAGAAGCATCCATACATGCTATGAAGAAAAAAATATCCTTGAGGATTGTGGTTTTATTTCTATACTGCAAGAAATATCCAGCATTGTAACATTTGAAACTGATCAAATTAGACACTGAAGAACTCAGTAAACCCTAAACTGGGCTGAGGGACACAACTGTTTCAAGTTCAAGTTCTTTCAAAAAAACTTCAGGTGAATTAATTAGATTAACACAGAGCTGGTTTGACTCTTTACCATTTGCTTGTCGAATAAATTTGTCTTGATTTGCCAATTAGTTTTCACCAAGTAGGAGCCAAGTACATCTTTAATTTGATTAGTTACATTGTTTTCTCTCATTTCATGTTGTTATTTCCAATGCATAGCAATATGGGTATGGCATTTTTTTATTCTGGATGGAAAACACGGATATTTCTCTTATCTTGTGAATTAAGAGGGCAAATAACTGCTCTAGGCATTAAATTAAGACTTAATTAAGACTAATGAACAGCTCGTAAAAATCCTGCTATCACAACTGTGGTTAGAACAAAAGCCAGCATACACAGTGGGTCCCCAGGAACAACGTTGAAAACCACTGGTGTAGATGTGAAGACGCTTTGTCTGCATGAGTGTCCCCTTTGCAATTACTGCACTCGAGCAATAAACTGCTGCAGAACCCATGATTTTCTGTATCAATGTTTATTGGCCCGGCGCAGCACAATTCGGACAAAAGGCGATCAACTTTCACGCATTCGCTGTTTAAGTGTCATATTCACGTTCCCGTCCCGTATGTCAGCAACCATTCAACCAGCGCGTTTGTAAGAGACTCTCAAGCGGAATTAAAGTAGGCCTACTTGTGCTTGGAGGTTTATCAGTTTCACATGCGTTTCGGTGGATTTCCCCACTAGTGACATGGAAATAATTATGACTCCAGACTTTTCACGCTTTTCTTTACACATGGGTTGAAAGCAATGGAATTGCATAAAAACGTTTCAAATTGTCCCATTTGATTTAAACAACTTGAAGCGTCTCACCTGTGCACTAATCATGGTGTCTGATGAGCATCTTGATGTGGCACACCTGTGCTCACTATCACACATTTAGACAGATTTGTGAACAATGTTTGAGAGAAATGGTAATATTGTGTATCTGGAATGAATTTTAGATCTTTGAGTCCATCTCATGACAAATGGGAGCAAAAACAAAAGTGTTGCATTTATATTTTTGTTGAGTGTAATTACCGTATATGACCAAATAATCGCCTGCGTGCAAATACGCGCCTGTGGTCAAAAAGCTGCCGGGGGTCCGACCTCATTTTGCATATTCAACGCAGGTTCAATTAAATGCCGGGGGTTCAATTAAATGCCCCGGTGATTAGTTGCACTATTATATATAATGTCTGTGTTACCCCATGTTGCGGTATTACAGACGCTAAAACAAGCTTTGGTTAGTCTTTGTATGTATATCTGATGTCAACAAAGATGTGGGGGAAAAAACAGCAGACGGTCTTTGGCACAGAGATATAAAAAAACTTGAGTGGACAACGTAATTGGCTGGACCTGGTATGTATGCATAAAAGTCCAGTGAGACGCATGTAAACAGTAAACATGGGTGTCCACAATTATTATTTTTTTGGGTGAGGGACTTGTTTTCCATGTTTTATCTTTTTGTACTGAAAAAATGCCATGAATAAGGAATTGTAAATCAACAATATTTATGCTCTATTATTTGGCAAAGCTAAAGAATACAGTGCCCTCCATAATTACTGGCACCCCTGGTAAAGATGTGTTCTTTAGCTTCTAATAAAGTCAGTTTTTTTTTCTAAATAATAAAGGACCACAATGAAAAAAGAGAGGAAAATCCAACCTAATTCAAGTGCATTTATTCAGAGGGAAAAAAATCCCACATTAAGAAATAATTCTTTTACATCAAATTATGTGTGCCACAATTATTAGCACCACTGACGTTATTACTTTGTGCAACCCCCCTTTGCCGACAAAATATCACCTAATCTTCTCCTGTAATGTTTTATAAGATGGGAGAATAGAGAATGAGGGATCTTCAACCATTCCTCTTTGCACAATCTCTCTAAATCACCCAGCAACCTGGGTCCTCTCCTCTGCACTCTCCTCTTCAGCTCACTCCACAGGTTTTCAATGGGGTTGAGGTCTGGGGACTGAGATGGCCATGGGAGGAGCTTGATTTTGTGTCTGGTGAACCATTTCTGTGCAGATTTGGCCACATGTTTAGGGTCATTATCTTGCTGAAAAACCCAGTGACGACCCATCTTCAGCTTTCGGGCAGAGGCCACCAGATTTTGATTTAAAATGTCCTGGTATTTCAAAGCGTTCATGATGCCATGCACCCTAACAAGGTTCCCAGGGCCTCTGGAAGAGAAACAGGCCCACAGCTTCACCGACCCTCCCCCATATTTCACAGTGGGCATGAGGTGCTTTTCTGCATACTCATCTTTTGTGTTCCGCCAGACCCAATTAGAGTGTTTGTTGCCAAAAAATCTCTATCTGGGTCTCATTTGTCCAGAGCACACGGTCTCAGTTGAAGTCCCAGTACCGCTTAGCGAACTCCAGAAGTTTGCGTTTATGATTTTGAGTGAGAAAAGGTATTTTTCTGTGCATGCCTCCCAAACAGCTTGTTAGCATGTAGACAGCACCTGATGGTTGTTTTGAAGACTTTGTGACCCCGAGATGCTACCATTTGTTGAAATTCTTTAACAGTGAGCTTTGGAGAACTTTTTATTTCTCTTACCATCCTCCTCACTGTGCGTGGTAGCAAAATAACCATGCATCCTCGTCCAGGCTTATTTACCACTGTTCCAGTTGTTTTAAACTTCTTAATGACTCCTCTGACAGTAGATATGGGCAGGTGCAGGCAAGTGGCTATTTTCTTGTAGCCATTGCTTGACGTGTGCAGGTTGACACACATCTGCCTTACTTGAATGATGTGTTCCTTTGTCTTTCCCATGTTGAAGAGTGGATAAGAGAAATGGCCTGTGTCACGTCATATTTATACACCAGGGAAACAGGAAGTGATGATTTACTAATTAAATGTTCCTAGATACTCTGATCAACTTAGTAAACTACTGTAGAAATGACAGAAATAACTTCATTTACATTTATTTTCTAGGAATTGTTTGGTGTGCCAATAATTGTGGAACAGGTGATTTTACGGAAAATAATAATTTCTTAGTCAGGGATTTTTTTCCCCCCCTTAAAATTCACTTGAGTTGAATGCTACATTTTTCTACAAGTGTGAAAGCATGGTTCTGCAATAAAAATTGAATTTATTTTAAGGCTTTTAACACATCTTAACCAGGGGAGCCAATAATTATTGAGGGCGCTATAAGCCCTTCCATTGCCTTTCCCTTTATATAATCGTTCAGTTATCTACGTTTTCGTTTCGTTCAAAGAAAAAGCGTTCACATTCAGCTGTGCCTGCGAGTCTGACTCAGGTCTATACCTCGAAGAAACTAGTCGTTATATGAACGAATTTATATTTATGCTTTGTGTAATAAGATCGGAACAACTTCATTCTGAAGTGTTCATACCTACTTGTTATCTTCATTTAGTTTGTCTTTGCCCTGACATGATTGATAACGATCGGAATATGTTGCATGTTGCTCCCACTGGGATCAGTGTTGAAGTCTCAAAACTAAAGTATGTAAATGAAAACGACCCAGTTTCAGTTTCCGCAAATACAATGTTAATAATAAACTGAAGCCTTTTTTGCCAGGTAATTTAACTGGCACCTTTTAGCCAGTTATTTTAACTGTAATTTTACAATAAGTTTAACATGGTTCAGTGCATGTTCAGTGTAAACCACCGTTAAATGCGCGCAGGACTCTATTTTCAGTTAAAATGACAAGGAGATAATGCATTAAATTACGGGTAAATTCAATCAGTTTATAACTGTGTAGGAAAGCTGAACAGGCCTGGTGCAGGACAGTGCAAAAATAAACAAGTCAACGTAGTCAACAACATCCCCCCACCAATCGTGTGCTTCTTATTTTCGAACTCAATCAAGGCCTTTATGATCTGAAGCTACGCACCAAATTTGGTTGTCCTATCTGTAATAGTAAAAGTTGTCCCCTTTCGGACGTACGAACGGACGGACGCACTCACACACGCATGCACGGACGGAGGTCAAACCTATATCCCCCTCCCACTTTGTGTTGGCGGGGGATAATAATGGTCTGTGGCAAATACCCGCCTGGTTCTTATAAACGCCTGGGGTCCGAGTTGATTTTGCAAAATAAATGCCAGGGCTACTAAATGGTCATATACGGTAATATGTGATCGCACACAGCACATAATAAAAGACTAAACAGAATAGCCTGTATCTGGCTGGTATCTCAATGAGGAACGTCGGTTTTCAGCTATAAACCAAATTTATGTTTGCTATTGCATTGCAAATGCTTTGCCGTCAGCGTATTTAATCAATAACCGAAAGTAACGCATGCAACGTGGTGTCGAAAGTTAAAAGATGTGGTCAGGTAGCATGGCACAGGAGAGACTCTCAGAGCTGGCCGTGACCGTCCTCAGCATTAAATTAAAAGAGCTTGTAGGTCAGGACTTCAAGAGAGTGGTGGTAGATTTTTTTCTTGGCTGAGGCTATTCGTCCAGCAGCCAGGCACCGAAAAACAGTTTGATTATTCGCCCAGCAGCCAAACTTCACGTATTTCATTTGTAAACAAACTTCTCGTCGAAGTGTTTGTTGGTGTCAGCGATCTTCTTATTTGCGGTCTGTATGGTTCTGCGGTTCTTTAACCCATTGCACTTTGTTCTCGTAGTCTTATTGATTATTAACTTTCAATAAATTACCGTAGTCTTTGAAAGATCGTCCACTTCTAACTACCACCAGTTAAGTTATTTCTCAATCAAAATGTCATGCGTGCGTAAAATATGACTCCTCCTTTTGTGGCAGGCCCCCTTACCTTCCCTGCTGGGCGAAGATCTAATGACTATCTGGGGGTACCCGGCTGCTGAGCGAATAGCCGCTTCCTTTTCTCATAGATGCACAAAAAGATGTGCGTTTGTGTATATAAATGATGTGCGTCATTATGCTGAGCTTTGTTGCTCTATATGAGAAAATAAGAAAGATAATAATTGTGCTTAAAGGAACTGCTTGTTCTGTCTGTCCTGACGGTACAGTTGTGTAACAATCTGAGTTGAGTGAGCTTTATACAATAACTTTGACAATGAAATCCAGCACTGTGATAATGGGTAGTATGAAGAGGAGTTGGGCTACGTTGGAGCTAATTATAGGGCTTGCAGGATCAGCACTTTGACAATATGAAACTTTATTTGTTATCTTAAAAAGCCCCAACCATTTAGAATTTAAGTGACAAAACAATCAACAAAGTTGTCTCTCTGTGCATTTGAAAAATTAAAATTCATCAGACCTGTGCTGCAGCAGGGGGGCCCCACGTGTTTGCGTTACGGTACTGGTACAACCAGAGTTTCTGCACCCGAAGACGCTTCTTCACGACTGTATCATTTGATGGTTTGAAGCCTAATTTTTTCTGTATCTATACACATTTTTTCCTCTAGAATTATTACAGTAAAACTGTTAAATTACTTAGTCTTAGTAATTTGATAACTTGTTCTCATGAATTTGAGATTCTATTTATCCCATAAATGTCAGCATCATATTATTTGGAAAATGTAAAAATAGCTTTTGGATTCTAGTTTAGTTTATTCAATCAATGGGATGAATAATTCACTAGCTAGCATGCTAATGCTTTTCACCATTAAATAATTAAATTCCGGTGTTTATAATAACGGTTACATGTGTGACTCATTACTGGCGAAAAGGGTTAGCATACTAGCTAACTAAGTATTCATCCCATTGAATTCAACAGACCATCACCTGGATGCAAACACCAGTGATGGTGAACGTGTCCAGAAGAATTGGCCTTGTAAAAATAGTAGTTGACATTTGCCACGGAACGGAATCTGATTATTTGTGACATGAGAAAGCTGTATTACATGTGTGTGATACCAAACCTGTATCTTCACACCAATTTTTAATCATTTATGGGGTAAATGTCATTATGCCGCCCTGTTGCCTCTGTGGCCCTGTAAGTAGTTTTTTAAATACGTCATTTTCTTTGCTTAACTCATTCCCTATGGCAAGCCGCTACCATTCCCTATGGTAAGCGGCGTTAATGACGTCATTCGGAGTTCCGTTGAAAACATGCATAATACATGAGTATCGCATCAATCTGTCCGATCTGACAGCAGTAATAGCGACCTTGACCATTCGCAGTCCGAGGAAAAAACATGAAATCAGTTGACGATCATGGTGATGGGCCACCTGTACTTCAACCACATGAGGGGAGGGGCCATGGCCGAGCCAGGACAGGTTGTGGTCGAGGAGCATGTAGTCGAGCACCTAGTCGAGGAGCTGCTCATCATCACGTAGCAGGCAACCAAAATGGCAATTGGAATGATGTTATAAATACCCAAAATGACCCTGCTAGTCTGACATTTGCATTTGAACCTGCTAAAAACCTTTATTTTGAAAATATAGACATTTAACTAAATGAGTGATTATGTTGTGTAATTTCCTGGAAAATATTTAATACAAATGTGACAATTTTATATAAAAGTATGCGGTAGGGAATGAGTGAAGCACCATATGCGCATGGCCTTTCCAATCTGTGCATGTCTCATTTTCACAGAAACCCTGTATTTACGCCTACTTAATGATTTATAAAATCCTTGTCCTGGTCTATTCCTATATATAGCAGAGAATAACTGGATACAGTCCTTTCGTTAAGATGATGTTGCTACATGAAAACTGAAATGGAAAAAAGCCTGCCTTCGTAGCCTTGGAAATGATAGGAGATTTACAATTGCATCATGGGTAAATTCTGCCCTGTTGCAGTTGTCACCTTTGGAAAATTAGTGGAACTTTTATTTTATTCTAGAAAGCAGAAAGAGTGCAATAAAACCCAGTTAATGTTGGATATCTTGTGACAGTCTTGGACAATCAAATGACAATCTCAGTAAGACTTCATCTTATAGAAATGAGCACAATTACACATTCGAGACCCAATTCAAAAACATCCATGGCAAAAATTCCGTCTTTCCCTTATATTATCAAGATAAATTGAGCATTCCTCCACTCTGGGGGCATGACGGATGTTTCAGGATGGATTTTGATCCCCTGCCAAACCTTACATGGCAAACTTTCAGGCATACTTTGTCCACTATTGACTTAGAATTGGCTACAGTTTTTTCATTGCTGTTAATAATCTTGGCTTAGTCCAATATTTCTGTTGATTATGCTGACTCAGGAACAAGTTTTGCCAGTACCCTTGCAAAACCAGCACTGTACAGTGTTAACATTTAGGAGCTACGCTATGGTTTTCCTACTCTGGAAACATTTAGGGGTCTATTCTTCCATGCGCCTAAGTCGAAAAAAGCGTGTAGCTACAAGCTTTTCAGTCTACGGGTATTCTACCCTCGACTTATGTCTGTGCATTACGCGCCCTGAAGGCAGTTACGCACTTGGGGCGGAGCAAGGCCAAAATCGGGGCGTTTCCGGGCGTTTCTCAGGCAAATAACACTTACGCGTATTCTCCCCCTGGCTTACGCTCTTTTTCTGTTAAGGGCTTTTGAGGGCTGTATTAAGGTCAAGTGCCAACAGAAGGCGTAATGGAATATTGTGTTTGATGTCGGTTATAGGCCGAATTTTAACATTAATTTTATTTTATTTAACATGGTAAAGGTTGAGACATTTAATATACCATTATTCTTCCTAATTTCTAAACTACATTTCTCAAAGCCATAATAATTTATCAAACGAAATCATCACATGATATTACGCATCAGCCTCTTCTCCAATCAGTTCAATTACAAACGCAAAACAATTAATTAATGCGCGTATACATAAGACCATCATTCTACCATGCCCTCAAAATCTAAAACAAAAATGCCAGTCCTGCATTTGCTTGCACTCTTGCGTGATTGGGAAAGACTAAGAGGAGCGCGCCGAGCTCGAAGACGAACTCGCATATATCGGGTTCGTTTGGACATCCTGGGAGTAACAAACATCGAGTGCATCCAGCGCTTTCGTCTGGACCATGCATGAGGCAATCATCTATCTTTGCCGACTTCTGGACGAACAGCTATCCCGCCGCAGCAATTATCCACAAAACATACCCGTGGTCATCAACGTCAGAACTGCGCTGTCGCTCCTGGCATCTGGGTCGTTCCAGAGAGTGGCTGGTGATGTCATACACATATCACAGGCGTCTGTGTCAAGGTGTCTGACACAGTTCGTTAACGCTCCCAGTCCTTCCCCTTGCCCTTCCACTGCAGAAAGAGTGGATGCCATCCCCTCCTCCTGTGCAGTGAAATGCACAGGGGATGATAGCCAACCACCTGTTGCGTTTACACTTCTCCGGTGTGCAGAGAACCTGGCTTTTACCGCGCCCCCGCAGATATCTCCATTTATGCTTTAAATCGGGGATACTGCGCCTACATCTCCCCACCGAAGCCACATCCACAAGGATTCGCAGCTTAATTCCTCGGATCAGCCTTCAGTGCTCCCTTGCCATACAACACCAACATCTGTGAAATTTGGTTTTTGGCTTTGGCTCGACGTCGCCATCATTGTCTTCATGTTCTATTAACAAATGCGACTGCCCTATATGTAGGTGATAATCTAAAAAGTTGTGATATTCTCACGGGTGAGGTGATTGATTTTCTAATTGAGGATATCTGTATAAACTAACTCATGTCTTTGTAATTTTATTTTACCATTGATAATACTGTGTATTTTAATGAGTGAATAAAGATATTATTAAATACCTAGGCTACTCTGGTATTGGCCAGGATAGGGCTCAATCTAAAGCACTACCCATTTCTTAATCAATTTTATCCAATAAAGAATAGCCGACATGGGAAGAATCATTATCAGTAAATGGGATATTTGATTATAATAAAGTATTAGGCACAAATTCAAGTGAATGTGTCGCTCAAATCAAATAAAAGGATATGATAGGCTATGGATATAGAATTCCGTCATTGCTGAGGCGGTTTCGGGGCGGAGAGATGACCGCGTGCGGGGTAAGAATCCTTGTTAAAGCGTTTCCATGTCCTTTAGTTGCAAACCTGACATCGGAGTAGTTTGAGATTTCAAGTGCGCAATTTCTAAATGAGATCATATAGACTGTCTTTGGTTGTCTTTTTTTGTGTGACTAGAATGTTCCCTTTGTCTTCTTCCCTGTCTTCCACGGAACAAACAGGCTGGTGTAGGAGGGGCACATTTCAATGAGATGGTTGCGCTGGTTGAGAAGCGCTAAATTCTTTATTTATTATTTCATTATTGCGGCAATTTGTTTGTTTGCATAGCTTTAATGCCATGGTGGCTAGAGTAAGAAATAACAAGTGTTTGCCACTAACATGGCAAGATCCCCCGCTGCCTCAATTTTATGTGTACGTACGGACGTATGGACAGACGGACGGAGCCCAATGCTATATTCCCCGTTTTGCACTAATCGCACGGTGGGGGATAAAAAAAGGGATGTCTGAATTACTTCTTGTAATAGGTACAGACATACATAGGCCTACTATTTTACCGGCATATAAAACCTTGTATCTTCAAAATGACAAACTTCACAGGAAAAAAAAAATATATAAAATTAAATAATAATAATAAGGTAATATAAATGGGTAAATATAGTATTAAATAAAAAATGTTTCATTTTGCATGTAAGAATAGTGGACATACAAGTTTTCGTTTCTTATCAGTTTGGAGATACGAGGTTTTATCACCAGGCCGGCGATATTCAAATTTGAAGTCTGGTTTGCGTTTTCCATGGACCACAACTGCATTTTCATGGTTAATCAGAAAATCCTTGTTCTATGTTTTCCTGATAGCCATAATCAATGAGCTTGGTACAGAGTCTGCCTCTCTTTCAGATTAGTCACGCCTCTTTCATAAGGCCGTCTACATTCTGAAGTTAAGCGCTGTGGGTGTGATCGAAGCGCGTAGGGGAGAATACCCGTTACTCAAAAGCGCTTAACTCGAATTGCGTAAAAAAAGACTTACGCGCTAATGGGAGAATAGACCCCTTAGGACGCAGCTAAATGACCGGTGTTAGCATCATTTTGTCATCTCTTGTAAAGACAAAACTCCTGTGAATGATAAAAACAATACCTGGTTGGAAAGGTAAGGAATTAGAGTTTAGTTAAGCACCATTGAATTGACTGAAAACATTACACAATCATTTATATTTGAATTTTAAGGGAAAATTCAATCCAATGTGAGCAAAAAAGTGTCCCACTCAGAAAACAGTTCCATTAACTATCGCCTGGAGGTCAAGTGTCCTCAATATACCTTTATTTCGGGACGAGAAGCATATTGCACTTGAGAAAAATGGCGAGAGCACAATCTGTTCTGAGCTGAAGGAGAGAAATGTTCCCGACAAGTTAGGTGAATCTAGGCATTTCGCCTGTCTTTTCCTGTTGGATAGGCTTGGAAATCTTGTCTTTCGCTTAGTTGGAATGGCGGTCACCGGCAGCACAGTATGACATATTCTCGATATAGATAATTTGTCCGTGATGATAATGGCTGAAACAAATTTCCCACTCAAAATACTGGGGATTTGCTTTTGTGACCTTACTGAGACAAATGCCGAGCATTGCTGGTAAAATTATGCTTACCAACAATCGGGAAAATGCTGATTTTTATTAATGAACCCTCAAGTGACCTAGTGGGGTCATTTACTACCCCAGACATACATGTACCTATATATTTTTGTGCCGGTTTGATATTTAAATTCGTGAAACACTATTATAAAGTTGATGGGTTCAACTATGGGTCATTAGTACGGGTGAAAGTAAAAACCGATCACTTCCTATTAGCGGCCACGCCCACTGACCTACAGACATGCAGAGCACAACTTTTAATCAGCATGGTCTCTCAATGTTTACTAATAAATCTGGTGTTGATTGGATGAAATCTCCAGGAGTTTGTTAAAATACTATGTGTGGAAATCAGGCTAAAATGACACATTAAAATCAAAATGGTCGACTTCCTGTTTGGCGTTGACCAATAGTGCTGGTGATGATACGATGATACGGATGCCATTATGCGTAGCTTCACAGCATTTATAAGGTAGCTTTATCAATTTGTTTTGCATGTAATATAAGTGGAATGAGGTTGATGTGTTCATCTATGTGTCGTCAGTACAAGTGAAAGTAATAACTGGTCACTTCCTGTTACCACAGGGGGGCGCTAGTAGCAAAGTGGGAAGTTAATGCATCTGGATGTTCAGGGAGGGGCAATCATCATGACCAGCAAGTTTGAAGCTACTACAGTCAAGTATGTGGGCGTGAGAGCATTGGGAATCCCAACCATATTATCATGGCGAGGGATCCAAAGTCACCGCGTCGCCACACAGACGCCATTACTCGTAGCTACACAGCGTTCATAATGTAGCTTTAGCAACTTGTTCTGCATGTTTTAGAAGTAGAATGAAGTTGATGGATTAAATAATGTGTCATCAGAACAAGTGTAAGTAACGAGTGGTCACTTCCTGTTACCACCGGGGGGCGCTATTAGCAAAGTGGGAATTTAATATATCAGGACATTCAAGGCGGAGCAGTCATTATGTTCCGCCAGTTTGAAGCTACTAAGTATTCGGGTGTGAGAGCATTGTGAAATTTTTGTCACTAAAATTTGGCACGCCCTAGCAGCCACGCCCTTTGACCTACAGATATGCAGAGCACAATTTTTTTTCAGCTTGATCTCTCGATAATGTGTAACAAATTTGAAGTCGATGCGGTGAAATCCCCAGGAGGAGTTAATTTTAAAATAAAAAAATTCTGATCAAAATGGCCGACTTCCTGTTGGGTTTAGGGCGTGGCTCCAATGAAGTTTTTTGTATGTCCTGGGACGATGCATATAACAACTAAATTTCCCTAATAATAATAAACAGCGCGATTTCAATAGGGCCCAGCGCAGAGGACTTGCAGTCGGCTCGGGCCCTAACTAAAGAAAACCTTTGTACTTTGTACATGGTTCATATTAAGGCGGTATGATATGCATCTTGCCCCGACTTGACTAACTTTACCAGCTGTCATAGGCATGAACTTATCTGAGGTTTCACGCCAGTTTCGTCTGACCGAACTGAACTTCTACATTTTTGGGACGTTAGCTAATTTGGTAGCTAGTTCAAAAGCAATCGCTTAGGTACAGCTTGCTGGCTAGGGAACCTATGGTAGTTATGATACCTATAGGAGAAGTTTTTATAGCACTGATGTGTCACTTTAGACGCCATCGCACGCAGAGGATCTCCTTCGACATTGATGATGCGCTTATTTGACCTAAAGAGCAAACAGACAGTTCGGGTCTGAGACGCGTTATTTCATGGCTATTTTTAGCTGCATTATCTTGTTAATGCCTGTGATCCACTTCCGCTTTGAAGGCCTCCGATTGTCCTGATTCTCCCCTCACGAGCTATTACGAGTGTAAATTTCTGTCATGCGCAAGACATAGGTGGATCAAGACTTCCGACCAGTACCGACCCTTCTACTTGAATAAGAGAGGCTCCAACTGGTTCAGATTACGTGGATCCCTCTTCCGGCAAGGTCAAACCTGTTTGATCTTGTCAGAAGGTATGAGTTATCGGAAGGACGTGGGAGTAGTGGTTGGTCAAGTGCAAACTAGGTGGCGAATATTTCCTTTCCAATTAGCCAATTAGAAACCATTAAGAAAAAACAACTGCCATATTAATTGTTGACATTGGCAAAAATAAATCGGAAATGCTCGCGTTAGTGGATCATGGGATAAAATTTTTTCGCCAATGACTTCCCACGATTGTTCGCGCGAGTTTCGGATGGTTCCCAGCGCTTCCAAATGCTTCTGACTTACCACGATTGCTTGCGTGCGGAAGCCTTAAAAACGTAAGTGGATCACGTTACTCTTCAGATTATAAAGATAGCCATCATGCCAGTTAAGGGTAATCTTGGCCATCATTGCTATACTTAAGCGATGTGATTTTGTTTTTGCCCTTTTGGAAAAAAATTGCTTGTCTGATCTCCAATTTTTTCAGCATGAACTCTGAATCGTCTTTACCGGATGTATGCTTTTTACATTTACATTTTTTACACACCCACCCAGCCACCCAAACATCACAGTAAGCCGATCAAAGTCATCATTGCCATGTGGCTTTAGGGAATTGGAAGTTTGCCTGCCTCTCCCAAAACATGCACCATGATCTCTAATCACTCACATACATGATGTTGTGATGTTAAAACGTGACTGAGTTTGAGATTAGCTTGTACAATGGATATGAATCATTTCACATCCCTGAATAGGTGCTCAACAACATATGCTACAGTAAAGTATAGATAAGACAGGTACTGCAGGTTACAAGTAGTTTACAAAAATTTCACAGGGAAATGACCTGTGCGGCATGAAATGAAGATGGGGCAGTTCAGGGTAAAATTTGATGCCATTTGGAAATCATTTATTTTTCTTCCACAGAGGAGTTGTATTTCTCTTTGAAATCTGTCATCAGGAAAGAAGAAAAGAAGCCCTTTCGTCTATTTAAAATCTGATTTACTAAAATGCTAATCAATGTTTTTCCCTGGCGGCTGTGGACAACTAATAACAGGCCCAAGCACTTAGGGTGCGAGGACCGAATTGAAACAGTAGTGATTATTATTATTCTTATTTTTAGGGCCCGAGCCCTCACAGTGTGAAGCCCCTCGTTTTTTCAAAGATTATTATTATTATTATCTATATCATAATAGCCAAGTGGCGTGTGTGTGTATGTCTGGCCACTCTGTGCTAGATTCCACCGAGCGCGTATCTGCAGCATAACGTGAGCACCGCTATTTGGTTCCGTCTTAAAGGGGACGGTGTTCGGCCAATCAGTGCGAGACTCCACCAGGCGGGTATCAGTGCTAGATTCCACCGGGCGAGTAGCTGCAGCATAGTGGGAGCGACGCTGTTTGGCTCTGTCTTACAGGCGACTGTATCCGGCCAATCGATGCTATACTCCGCCAGGCACGTATCTGCAGCATAACGTGAGCGATGCTATTATAATATAGATGTACTGGGGGGATTCCCCCTTTTGAACCCAAGCCAATTCATCCACAGGAGTCGCGAATCCCAAGAAACAGATGCCAGCCCGTGAGAGAAAGTAGCGTGTAATCTGCACCATAACGTGAGCAACGCTATTATGCTCCGTCTTGCAGGCGACTTTGTGTTTCACTGAGCTCGGAATGTCAGCGCAGCGTATTCCCCTTGATGGTTCCTACCAAGCAAGAATATGTCCAAACGACGTCTTTTTGAGACCTTCTACAAACGTCTAAATGACGTCCCCTGAGGAGCCAGAATGAAAGTTTTTATGACGTCTCTTTACGATATCTTGTGGACGTCCTGTATTAATGTCCACCGAACCTCAGCACAAGGTTAAGAATTAGTTCAAATGAGGTCGTTCTGGGCGTCTTTTCAACGTCAACTGTATACTTATTTTAGAGATACTTGAGGAAAAAAAATATATATAGTTTGTGTCCTCCCTCCATCTACCTTGCGATAGCCCTCTATCTCTCTGACTGTTTTATTTGTCTTCAGATGTCGCTCTTGAGTAATTGTTATGACGAGCGAAGTTCCTTTTTGTGGTAATTAGGAAATTTGATCCTCCGAACTGTTCATTACTGAGCTATTGTCGCTACCGATTACACCACAAAGTTATGTTCAGATTGTGGCGTAGTTAAGTTGTGTTTGGCGAGGACTACTTCTCACGAGTCATTAAACAAACTTTGAACTTTCGCGCTACGGGATGAATAGCCGCTTCCTTGTTTGTTAGTAATAAACCTTCAAAGCCTCGCAAAACTCGATTGCTACAGCAAGTTCAAAGACTTGGGCAGATAATAAAATCAGGGTTTCCCACAGCGCTTTATAGTTAGGGCAGTCTCCTTGACTACATCCCCCCAAAGAAAAATTCTGCTGCATTCAAGCACGCATAGCATACACAGCAAAATAAGGCCGCATCGCAATGAGGCTGAATAGCAACCGGCATCTGATGGTTAAATATGTTACTGCTCCATCTATCGCCTGTTGTAACATTATTTTTTTTGTATCAGGAAGAAGCTAATTATCTGGATATACAATAACTGTCGTCGTCGTGGGAAGGACATGTGGAGGTCAGATTCATCTAAACTTAACATTGGGATAGTGTCTCCTATCAACTGCTTGCTCTCATATTCTGTTTCATTAAGATAGGCTATATGCAGTTTGTTTAGTTTCTTATCAAGGCTACCGATGTGTTTGCATGTGGCTTTCTGCTATGTTTGACAATTGTACGTGGTTTTCTCTAGCGTACAGTAATGGATGGGAAAAAGCAGTCAAAAATGTCAGGGTACTTTAATCAAAGAAGCTGGCCTACTTCACCATATGCGCGTAATTAGATCTCGTAATTACAAGATAAATTGTTTGTTTTTTTAATCCGGCAAATGCGATGCGCTTCCGTACATAATACCTTTCTCCCAAGGATGTTTTATATTTCACTGGATATACAATTGGAAAATGGCCGCCCATTCATTTCAATGGAATTAGCTCAGTGGCGCAGCACGCCGACATGGGGGCTAAGCTTCCGGACCCATGCGGACATGCGCTGTGTGATTTTTTCTCACACATGCGTAGTGTGGGGCTCATGAACGTGCTGGTATCCGAAGTGTCCATGACAACGGCTCGCGCTCTTGGAACTCCGACCCAGGGTGCGTGTTCCCGAACAGTTTTCACCGGAAATGGAATTTTGGCCACTGCAGACTGCACCCTAGCGTATGTATGATCAGAACGAAAGAGGAAAAAAAAACCCAAAACACGGCCGTCGGTAAAGGTTTAATTATAGTTTGAGAGAGAATTTTAAAACACAAAGGCAGTGTCAGATGTTTAAAGCGATTGTTATTTAACAGGGAAGTAAAACGATTGATTTCCACAAAAAAATGTCGGCAAAATTAGTTGACTTGCTGTTGTGTAGACATTGCTCAGGGGTGCGCTTCCAGAAATCACAGATGCTAACTTACCTATTTGGAGCTATTGACCGTGAATGGACGAATTACTTAAGTTGAGGCAACTGCGCTTTTAGGAAACACCTCAGGCTCGTGTCCTCTTTAGTTCAACGATGAATAACCACATTAATGGAGTCAGACGATTCTTGCTCGTCTGCGTGCGAATTCCATTATCTTTTCCGGATTCAAGGCGATAAACCGAACACACAACGCACTGCACGTGCCTTATAAACCGATATTTTTTAAAGTCAGGAGCCTTAAACTTTCGTCAATTCTGGCGAGCTAATTTACTTGTAGCTAACGTAACTCAGCTTTGCGCGATTTATAACCGTTTCTTGGAGTATCGTAAAATGTGAGTCTGCGGTGAAAGGTTAAGGACATTTTACTGCGTTATTTTTTACCTTTGTTTTAACGCTCCTTTTTTGGTCTTCCCCCAGCGATATCCGAACCTCTTGGAGTGCATTGAACAGTCCATCCACAAAGTTCTGCATGTCAGCGAACTGGAGGCCGTGCCATTCTATGCCCCGTAAAGCCCTTTCCAATAAAGTCTGTCTCGATTACAATTTGAATGCTGTCCCTACATTTCATTTCTAAGTGCGAGTTAACATCGATTGTATTTGTGGTACTTAATTTTATGATAATGGCCGGCTCTGCGAAAGTTAAGCATTAAACCCATGACCCTTTTGATTTTGAGTACGTGAGTTCATCTTCAAGGAGAGCTGGCAAAAAAAAACAAAAACTGGCAAAACACAAATAATTCTATTTGAAAACATTTTTAATATTACAATAAGACAACAACAAAACACAAGTTAGCTAGTTAGTTAATGTGCTCTTAAGGTTACTCCTAGTGACCGCAAAACAAAAGTTTGATGAAATGAGTGTAAATGTGCACACTAGTAATAAATTTGATTTTCAATAACTATTCGCAAACTTATTCTCCGGTCTGCCTTTAATTAAATTGCGTTTCTTTAGTTGCTCAGTAGATTTGCACCGTAACGCCAGCTCACATCACTGGCTTGGCTACGTCTATAATGTTGGTCACAGACGGATGGCAAGGAATGCCCATTTCTGCTCTCCCCATACCCAGCGGCATGTTATGCGCTACATGCGGCTTATCACTAGCAAGTGGCTGCACTACCTAGCCTCTCACATACCGAAGACCGCATGCTGTGGCTCCTAGCGCCGCCCCTAGTATTGAAAAAACGCAGCTGATGAAAGGGAGTAAGCCCTGAAAAAATCAGGATAACCCCCTGCTCGGGTTAGCCCACTGGTCCTTTCAAGATAGCCTCTCTCGTGTTAGCACTGGTGATTTGTCTTTCTATATGATTCCACTCCAGAAGCTACCCACTGAGGAACGCAAGTACTGAAGTGGGCAGCCTGCTTGGCCACTGCACAGGGCCAGCAACCCTTATTAGTGGTATTTAACCTGCTACGGCCCCAGAAAGATAAACAATCACATCAACATCTGCCTTGTTAATCTGGGCAGCATAATCGCAAGCATGACAGACCCTGGGTTTAGTCTCGAGGACCTCGCGGTTCTGATCAGCCCAGATCTGCTTGCAGTTAGTAAATTTGATTTTCTATGATAATTAGGCGCAAACTTATTTTCCGGTCTGTCTTTAATTAATTTGCGTTTCTTTTGTCGCTCAATTCATTGGCTCCATAACGTCGCCAGCGCACTTAACCGACTTGGCTAAGTCTTTAATTTTGAATACAGACGGCTGGGAATGCCCATTGCTCCACCCACTCACATCCGCTGCAGTGCTAAATTCGGAAAAGTCGAGAACGCGCTTACATATGAGGACCCGTTGGTGTTCGCATAGCCTAAATATAAATAAAACATGTTGTCTTTGCCGAGAAACGAGGCATTAATGATTTTAAAGAGAAAAAATTGGTATTTATAATTTGTGGCTGTGAAAAAAAATGATTCACGGATTTATCAGCGTGTCTTTTTCAATTGTTCCCTATGGAGAAATTCCTTTTTGCCCCCGTTGGCATCAAGTGACCTGCAATATCAGACTCGCTGCTAGGACCATGTCGACGTGTGTTACAGACCCTAGTTGTGCGTCCAGTTCTCCTTATGGGTCCATGCTTTCTCCTCTTCCCAAGCATAACGGGAACCACAAAGCATTTGGGGAATTGAAGTCAAAACGGATAACAATTGAAGCACTGATTACTAAAACCCCACAAGTCAAGTCAAGTCAATTCTGAATTAGAATGCATGCAGAAGTTCAGGAACAACAGGAAGTCAACCATTTTGAATTTGAATTTTTGATTAACGGCTATTTCCTGACCTTGTATTTTAACAAACCTTTCCTAGGGATTCTGCCCAAATGACTTCCCATTGGGTAAAGATCATCTAGAGACCATGTTGATTAAAAGTTATGAAAGAAATGACTGTAGGTCAACCACCGTGACTGCTCGGATCTGACAAACTTTGGCGAATTTTCGTGATTTCGCCAACCATTTGCCAACGGCTCTCACGCCCACATACTTTATCCTAACAGCTATGAATTTTATAGACATGATGATGGCTATGCCCTGAACGCCTGCATATATTAATATGCCGCCTTACTCATAGCGCCCCCCAGTGGTAATAGGAAGTGACCTTTTTTACTCTGCCATGTACTGACCCAACATAGTGCACCCCACAAACTTCAATCCACTTTTCAGACATGCAGAACAAGTTGGTGAAGTTACATGATGAAGGCTGGGAACCTATGAAGTACACAAGGGTGTGAGAGCCCTTTCATCGATGCTTGCAGCTTTAATTACGGGCCTGAGCACTCGCGGTGCGAGGACTGTATTGTAACTGAAGTGATTATTAGGGGTTCCAGCCCGTAGGGCAGAAACCCGATTGCTTTTGTGCTGGTTTATTATTATTATTATCATTATCATTATCATTATTATTAGGGGTTCAAGCCCGTAGGGCTGAAACCCTATTGTTTTTGTACTGGTTTATTATTATTATTATTATCAGTCTGAATGCAGACAGCATTGTTTTCCATGTCGGCCATTTTCTTTATACTTATTATTCTTACTTCTTTCGCCGTTCTACCCTACTTCTACCTGAATAAACTAGTCCTACATACTTTGTGCTATTTCAACAATTCATACATTAAAACATTCAGCGTTTTCTGGACACTATGGCTATTATTTTTTCCTTTTCATACTATTTATACTTTCTAAAATATTAAACTTTTTTTTTTTACATTTTTTTGGCCCATAGAAATGCATTGAAACAGCCTTCAAACTCTTCTGTCACAGCTGGAGTGGGAGCTGAGAGCAGACAGAATGAAAAAGCTCTTTCTCTATTGCTCTAACTTCCATAAATGAAGCACCTATTACTAAAACCCCATAAGTCACACTTGACTTGACTTGTGAGGTTTTAGAAATCAGTGCTTCAAATTTGAATCCCTCTTCATGAAATTTCACTAAAATTTAGAAAGATTTGTTCTTGTTACAGCAGTATCATTTTTGTAGCAGTGAAGAATATAGTTTTGGCTCAGGGAACAGTCAAAGGACAGGAGGCACGTCCAACTTCGGTATCTCTTCCAATCAAAAATCACCCAAAAAAATTTTGGGAGAACAGCAAACGGCCAGAGTTTTTAGATTGCTGTTATTCCAAAATTATATCACTCAGAGTAATAAAAGACATCTCCACACTCAGCAAAGTCTCGTGCCTTGATTGATTTGGTTACATTGCTCACAGGATAAACTGCTTTTGTGTGAGAAGCAGGAGTTTGAGGTGTGCGCAAGCAAGATTGCCTGTGTGTGCATTTGTCTGTACATGCCTGGCTCTCACTGGTAACAGGACCCCGCTCCTGCCATTGCCCTCAGTGTCGTGATTTTCTCATTTTAAATCTAAGTGAGCTGAGCTGAGTTTCCATGCAGATGCTTTCATTAGAACAGAGGAGTCTTCATAAGAACGAAGTGAATAGAGCCAGCTATTTTGCGGTTAGGGAAATTATTGCAGCTTATTCTCCATGCTGCTTATTTCTATTTGCAGGTCTCAGCTAATGTACCACGATTTTAAAACGTTGTTTTCTGTGTCAAACAATCAAACGCAACGACAAGTTTGCTACAAATGCTACGTTAAAAAGAGAAACATATGTTCATGAATGCAAGACTGCATTTTTTGCAGTCTAATGGAAGTACTGCTTAGCAAAACTAGTATTTGTCTACCACTACATTCATTTGTAAACGTTATGTCTTCACTGATGAGAATACAGGCTCTGTAAGTCAGCAGCATCTGTTTGCTAGCGGTACCATTAAGATTATCTTCACCTCTGAGGAATATTCGCGTTGAGCTATCTATCTATCGGCTGCTTCTGCTTGCAATAGCAGCTCTTTTACTGGCGTATCAGCAAACGGCGACATGTATTTACTTTAATTTCATCAATTGAACACTTGAAATATTTTCAATCATTCACAACTCTGTCTCATATTGTATGTTTTATTATGGTTTTCATGGCGCAAGTTCGTGGTTGCGACTGGCCTTTTTTTCTTTTTATTTTCTTTTTTTTTTTACATACGTTCCGATCCAATCCATAACCTGTGTATGCCGATGTTGATGACAGCGGATATGGAGCTGCTCTATTTATGCACGCAGCAACATTATTCTGTCACTAGATCGCACACCCAGATCAGTCAATGAATATCCACTGGCAAGCTGAACTCGAAAGCGGTTTGTAATATTGATACGTTCGATCCTACCCCTTTCCAGGGATTTCCAGGGAGTTGCATTAATTAAACTCCTCAGCCATGCCTCATTCGCAAACTTCTCTTATCCAGTTCCAGGCAGTATATAGTTTCCAAAGTAACCAAAATACTTTGTGAGTGCTCAATCATATAAGCTTTTTTATTTTTCATTGAAAGTCTTCAAACTCTTATTCTGTTTTGAACCTCTATAACTTCAGCATTCTTTCTCCTAGACACTTCATTTAACTTTTAACATTAGCCAAGTTAACTGAATTACACGATTAGCATTGTTAGCATAGTTAGCATAACAGCTAACAACATTAGCAAAGTTAGTTGAGTAATGTGGTTAGCATATCTAGCATTGTTAGCATACTTAGCATAACTGTTAAAAACATTAGCCTAGTTTGCTGAGTTACCTGGTTAGCATGGTTAGCATTGTTCTTTGTTCAGCTTTCTTTCAGTTTTTTTTTCATAAACATTCAAGCATTCAATAAATTCAAATGTAATTATTTTTTCATGGCAGCTATTCAGTGTGGCATCAGCAAACATTCAAATCATACAAACTTTTTTGTGTTAAAGACAGCATTGCAGTGTGGCTTCAGCTTTCAGAATTGACACTTGCAATTTCTTCAGGAATTGCCTGTCTAGTTTCTTTTCTTCTACAGAAATGTTTTTGCAAATTCCCATGAGATGGTAAATGGTATACATATAATATACAATATATATAATATACATATAGTCAAAGATATTTGTCAGAATGCTGACAGGCTTAGTAGCCTAAGCCTATTCCTCTCAAAGCACTTGAAAATGGGGCCAGCCCTCTGGCGCTTGTTTAAGTAATTAACCGCTGAAATCTCAGTGCGCATGTCCAACACGGTCTCAATAGATCGCTGTGGGGCACAATCACGACGGCCCCACGCTGAGACCATCCAATTAAAATATTGAGATGACTTGCTGTCAGTACGTAATGTGCAGTAGTTCAACCACAGCTAGCTTGATTGGCTATTTTCGTTAGTTACCAACTTACCAAGACGAAATAATGAACGAAGTAGACATTTTAATCAAAGTAAAATTTAGCACTTTGCCACTTGAGCAAAAATTAGAAATAAAACGTTTAGGACCTCACCAGCCTGTGGATTTTAACATCATCCAAGCTGGAAAGGGTAAACCCGCTCCTTCACCCCCGAGTGCAGTTTTTGCAGTTTTTTTTACCAGCTGATGCCAGAAGTGGACATTCTATAACACACTGCAAAAACGAAACATTGATGCAGCTACAATCAACCGCGCCATGGGGAGCTTCAGAGAAGGCGTGGGCGAGAGAAAGTGGATGAGATTGCACAAGCGAGAGAGACGGCTCCAACGAAACCAAGGAAAAAAAACACTGCTGCTGTTATGAGAGAGGCTTGTGATACTGTGTTAGTTCAGGTGGTGGTGAGATTTCACAAGAGTGATCACCTAATAGCAGCAAAGCTTGTGGACTGCGCACTTTTCAGTAATTCATTTTCAAGTGCTGAATTTGAATGTGCTATTAAAATGTGGCCAATTCGAAATAAAGTTAAGCTCGAAACTTAACTGAAATCACTGTACAGTCACTCAGAGTTGCACGCAGGGAATACTCTGTCACTGCTGCAGTTGATTTATGACAACAACCTCCAGGATGCCTTATCTGAGACTGTGTCACTGCTAGAAATCATCACAACACCAATGACCACTGCTGAGTGGGAGAGAAACTTATCAAAATTAAAAAGAGTCAAAACATTAACAAGAAACACAATGGGGCAGCAGAGGCTTCGTCCGGCAGTCCATCATGTCCCGTTTGTTCTGAGCGTGATTTCTCAAGAACGGTTTGACTGATTCCATTCATCTTTGGTGTCAAGGTGTATTGGGGCGGTTGACATAGTATTCAGCTCAGTCCGTCCATCTATCATGTCCCGTTTGTTGTGAACACAATATCTCAAGAACGGTTTGACAGATTCCATTCATCTTTTGGGTCATGGTGTATTAGGGCCAAGGGACATAGTATTCAGCCCCGTCAGTCCATCCATCCGTCCGTCACATCCCATTTATTGTGAACGCGAAGTCTCAAGAACACTGTGACCGATTTTATTCATCTTTGCCTTCAATGTGTATTTGTGTGATACGCCAACCTCAGTCAATTTCCGTCACCTGGCGGGGGACATGGCCACGTTTAGTGGCAACACTAGTTAATTAAGCTGTTAAAGCTCTCAACAACTACTGGTCTTTCTTGGCTTGAACCCCGGAATTGCTGCTTGCGGCTGTATTTATTATTATTCTTTCAGTTTAGATGGCTTTTTGGGGTCTTTATCATGTTTCAATTTGAACAAAAATTTGGCAGCAAAATCAGCCCTGGTGAAAAAGTTTTGATTTTATTAGATTCGCAAGTGGGCAAGGCAAAATGGCTCCACAGTGCCCCCTAGAAATATTCAAAAATTCATGAAAAATGAGTGGTTTGACCAATTATGTTGAAATTTGGTAGGCAAGTAGAGCATGCCAAGACAAACGGATTTGCACTTGGGACTTTTTTGTCCAATGCACAGGAAGCCTGCTAGGTGGCATTGAAAATTCAAAATAAGGCCTTTTTTGGCAATTACGGGCATTGGAATTTAACAAACTCCCCCAAGGGATTTGGTCCGATTCTCATGAAAATCGCTAAGTGGACTCTTGACCCTTTGAAAATCAAATCATTTTGGTGGGCGTCATAGTGTGGGCGTGGCAGGGTCTCCATTTTAAGCGATTCGCCATGAAAATTCAAATGCTTATACCTTCAGGGTGCATTGTCCGACGTGCACCAAACTTATCATCTTATCATCCATGTCCTGCCCTAAAGCCAATCACATGGTACTATTCAGCCATACTGACAGCACCCCCTCCTGGTGACAGGAAATGACCAAAATTTGGCATGTGTCCTACTTTTGCAAACTCCTCCTACAGATTTCATCTGAATGTCACGAAAACGGGTGTTGTTACTTCTGAGACCGATGGCATGAAAAGTTATTAAAATCTTTCATTGTCAATGCTGTGGGTGTGACGTGGCGGCCATTTTGAGCATCTCGCCATGAACAAAGATTCCTTAATAAATTCAGGTAAACATTGTTCATTACACACTAAACTTCGCACACTGATCAGTTTCCATAGAAATGTAAAAAATGTATTGGTTTCCCAAGGGAGCAGGGCCAACTGGCTCTCTCAGGGGCGGGGCTTAGAACACATGAACTAGTTTTCAAAAGGTTATACAATGTAAAGGAAAGCAAATATCAATCTGTGAATTATATTTCTTGGCTCCAGATGGCCCATTCATTCAAAAATTGGCAAATACTATTTCAGTCACCCTTTAATCATAACAATTTAGTGAATAAAAGATGACCATTATAATAAAATCAAAGCCCATAAGGTTGAAAATTATGGATTTTCTGGGATCATTGACCCCACACAACTTTCCATTATTCTTGGCCCACAAAAAAAAAATTGACCAAAACCCTTGATTAATTACAGTAGAACATTTAATTAGTGTGAATTCTGTCAGCATTCTCACTAATGCTTTTCATGTCGGCCATTTTCTTTATACTAATTATTATTCTTACTTTTCTGCCGTTCTACCCTATTTCTATCTGATTCAACCACTCCTACATACTTTGTGCTGTTTCAACAATTCAGATATCAAAATGTGCAGATTTTTCTGGACATTATGGCTTTCTTTTTCATACTATTTATACTTTTTAAAATATTTCACTTTTTAAAATTTTTTTGTCCCATAGGAAATAATGACATAGATTTCTTAAAATGTAGCTTTTCAGCTATTTGTTACTCCATCATACCTTTAGCTAGAAATGTCATTCAAACTGTAAAATGTTAAGCAACGCTTGGATAATTTCTTTACTGTTCAACTTCTTTGTAACTTCTATCATTTTCTAATTATAATTTTTTACATTATTTTTTTTACAATTAATTCTGGGAACTTAGAACGTGGAGACCTCACAGCTAGAGCGACGAACATCGGCAAAACATACCAAGAGTTTTCTCTTAAACTTGTTCTAACCCCCACAGTTTTCACTCAGGATAAATATTTTTATATCCAAGTTGTAGCATAAGTTGTGCTGATCACCAAAATGTAATTATGAAAGCAATTGGACAAACAAATTTGTCTGTATGAGCCGAAAAGCGGCAGGACCGCTCACGGAAGCTCCATTAACTCCTATGTTACATGCGGCCAGAAAATGCTGCTTGCAAAGGCTAAACGCACAGTTTTCTAACCTGCTCGTGTGTCCATATTTTTTGCACTTCAAACACTATTTTGACTTATATTACTCAGCTGACTCCTCTTTCGTGCAGTACATCCATTCCCTAGATTAGACTTAGCATTTTTCAGTTAGAAGTAGCAATCTGTAAGAAACGCCTGAGCCAAAATCTCCATTGCACGAAATGACTCAGCCAAATTCAAATACCGTATTGGACCGAATAATCGTCCGCGTGCAAATACGCGCCTCTGTGCAAAGAGTCGCCGGGGTCAGACTTCATTTTGGGTATTTAACTCTGGTTCAACTAAATGCCCGGGCAATTATTCGCACTTTTGTATATAAACGTTTGTGTTACCCCATGTTGCGGTAATACAGATGCTAAAACAAGCTTCGGTTTATCTTTGTATGTATATCTGATGTCAATAAAGATGTGGGGGAAAAAATAGTAGACAGTCTTTGGCACAGAGATATTAAAAAAACTGGAGAGGACAACGTCACTGGCTGCACCAAAGCGCACACGGCAGAATAGCTCTGCCATCTTGTATCTGTATAAATGTCCAATGAGATGCATGTAAACAGTAAACATGGGTGTCGACAATTTTTTTTTTTTGGGTGGGGGAATTGTTCTCCATGTTCTTTTTTTATCTTAAAAAAGGACACGAATAAGGAATTGTAAATCAACAATATTGATTTCTGTTGGCCCTCGTGCCAGTTTTGTTTATTTTCAATAAACTCCTCATTCCCCTTCACCTCGCTCCTGGTGTCTACCTGATCTCGCATCAATTCCAGCATATAGCTCCCAGAAACTGTTTTCATTCTCTTTGCTCAGCTTTCTGAGTTTTTTCTAAAATAAATATTCAAATCTTATATTTTCATGGCAGCTATTCAGTGTGGCGTCAGCAAACATTCAAATCATTCAAACCCTGTAGTATTCAAGACAGCATCGCAGTGTGGGCTCAGCGTGCAGCATTCACACTCGCAATTTCTTCAGGAATTGCCTCTCTAGTTACATCTGTCAGTCATAAATGAAGCTGAGAGGACACAAACACAAAAAATATTAAAAACAATGATTTTTTGCATAAAACAAATTCGGGTCATTTAGGACCCCACACAGTCATTTTTTTACCATTAAAAAAACTTGAGGGTTAAATCAATCTGTGGCATCTTTAATGCATTATTTTACACAAATTTAGATTTCTGAAGTCACAATTCCTGCAAAATGGGTAAATTTATAGTTGTTTGACAAATCCTTTAAGCCATACTGAATTACATGTTGAACAAAAGACGTGTCGAAAGACTTCAAAAACATGAGACAACTTTATACAAATTCTGATCCCACCTGCAATATTTTTTAAACATCGGTGGCAAAAGTTCTTGATGATCACAATTACTGAAGTTCCACAACCGAAATTAGGAAACAAAGACCACACTTCATCTCCCAATTGCCCTCATTTTTCAAACTTGCGTACACCAAAAAAATGGGTGTATGCCAAATCTCCCGCAAGAATCAGCATTTATCAATCTGAACGTGAGCGAGCGGTCCGCAAAAATCTCACGCCAGCTCTGACCAGGTGTACGCAAATCTGAAAACAGAAAAAAACATGCAGGAACAAGTGCAGCTGTCAAAATGAGTAATAAACCTTATGCAGCGGTGCGGACGTCATGCTGTTGTTGTTCTTATGATTAAAATAAATAAATAGACTAAATAAATGAATGAATAAATAAATGACTAAAAGCAGGTTGTTTCCAAATATAAGTGTAATTAATTTCTGTACACAAATGTGACGAGCGGCTGCTCGTTTTGTGTGGCACCCAATAAAATGTCATGGAGTAACACGGATAAAGTACAATGAAAAGTGATCTCTGCAGACTGTTTTTTACCAATTACCCTAATGGTGCTCGATCGTGCTCCGATCGAGGCGGGGGGGACTCATCCATGTCCCCACTGGCTCGTAATCCCACGATGGAGGGGGAGCCTATCAGTGCTGTGACAGCTGGAGTCTAGTTGGCCTCCACCGGTCCGTGCACTGTTGCAATCCGTTTTTTGAGGGCGATCTTAAAATCGGACCACTTTTTTAACCTACATGTAAAGCATTTGGATTGTCAATTATGTAGGCAATATAACATGAAATGGATTTATAAATTGAATTTATTAAGGCCGATGTTATTCGCACTTTTAAGTGTGGCCAATGCTAATTTTTTTTCTTGACCACACTTGTAAGTGCGCAAGTTGATGACCATCCCAGTGCCGCTTAGAAAGTACCCCTTAAAATAAGTTTGGCCAAGAAAAAATTTTCGCTTTGGACACACTTAAAATAAGTGTGGGCAATAGAGAGATGTGCGTCTTGGCCACAATAATAAGTGCGTCTACCAAGAATTTTGGTCATTTAAGTGCATCAAAGCACAAAAATTAAGTGCGAATAGTCACTTAGATTTATTAATGAATTAAATGAAACTTCTGCTGCACTCCGGTTTTCCACCCCAACGGTGTTTACTGCAGCAACAATAGTTTTCCAAACTGCAGCCTACTGGGCTCCCTTTATGCCACTCTTAAGACCTCCGAATAAAATAATTTTGTTTAGCTCCATCTATCGTCGGCCTGCTGATAAAACCTCGTATCTTCAAAATGATAAACTTTACAGGAGAGCAAAAGAAAAAAAAGTTTCATTTTGCATGTAAGAATGCAGTTGAGCTGTGTTCGGGTTTTTGTTTCTCATCAAATTGTAGAAAAAGTTTTATCAGCAGGCCGACGATATTTCTTCCTCAGTTAAGTTCTTTCTTCTTTGCCGTCTTTCGAGAGTCCATGTCGTAAAGTGGGCAGGGCTATGCCTCCCGGAGCATGAATTTATAGGGGCGTGTCATGTAAATTACGATGGTTTCTGCCGCCAGATTTATCAATGCCATGGCAGTTCTACACCGAAATCCGCGACGTACACACTTTTAGTAAATCGGACGTGACACTTGGCGAACGATGATATTTACACCAGAATCTACACCAGATCCTACGCAAGTTTGATAAATGAGGGCCATTGTGATTTCCCATTCAAGCCTATATATGTAGGTGTCTTTAACCCTTTCTCCTGACTTTTTCTCCCCCTTTCTCCTTCAGCAGAAGAACCACAGGATTCAGTCAGAGCCAGAGGACTCCTAACAATGAGACAGATCACACTCCCCCTGCACCCTGAGTCTCAACTCCCTAAGCTTTGCAGGCCTTTCCCTGTTCCTTATTTTTAATAAACTGGACATTGAGCTTTCCAATTATTTGGTCTTTCGTTGTGGAAAAAGTGCAAATGCAGTGTTTGAGTATGATTACCTCACATTTGTTTGTTGTTGTAATTTTCAATGATTGTTGGTTCATCTCAGCCGGAGCAATATAACAATTTTTTTTTCCAACCCATGTCACTGGGGAACCCTTCCCAGCGACTGGAGCATCACCATGCAGCAGAGCAAATCATGGGAGAGATGACAAGGTCAACACGGAGGAAAGAGCTGCTTCACTTGTTATTCCTGTCTCTGAGTTTATTTTTTTCTTTAATGAATTAATTGTGGTATACAGGGTATACGCGCAAAGTAAAAGGATTCTAGATTCATAACATGTGTGTTTGTATGAATATAATTATATACTGTAAGTGTGTATTTTGATGTATATCCTGTACTGTCTTGATGTGATGTGTTTAATGAAACATTTTAAAAAACATTTCTGCACATGCAAGCTAAAGGTAAATTTATACTTTCAGCCCGCAAAAAAGTTGTTGGGTCGTTTATGCATCAGTGTTACGCATAAGTGCAGTGATGCATAAGAATTGTAAATGGATTAATTAAATTCTAATTATTAGCAATCGATTATCAATTGATGATGCCACACTTAACATCATACTACAGCTTCTAATTCACTGACTCATCGTGCTGTCCATTGATGATCCATAATAGTCATTTGTTGGTGGTCTCGTCATTCCTGAAAGTCATGAAGATTTCATTAGTCTTTTTTTTTTTTTTTTTTACATTTACAACAGTAATTTATTTTTACTCATTGGACAGACTATTTGATCCTCATATAGAAAAGTATTATGCAAAATTAGAACCAAATGGGTCAAATTAGTCTCAAATGGTTGAAAACAAAAATGCAATTTAACATTGTTTATCTGACGACTGCACCATATACTGGCTAATTGAAATCAAATTTGTTGAGCGTCTCTATAGCACCACCATCTGGCAAATCAAAGTCACTTTACACATTCTCCCCCCCAAATGGCTAAAATTGAAAATAGAGTCAAAAGAAGTTAAAAAGAAAACAGATAAGAAAAGTTACACAAACAAGACCCATGGCATTTGAAGGGAAAGGTAGTTTGGATAAGTAATACAGTATGTGATTGGGGTTACAAACTCAGAATATAATTTCACATCAATCCCTGGAACCGCAGAGGAAGTCTTTAGTCAGCCCCGTCTCTTGTCAACTTTACAGCTTCTGTGTCTGTGAGTCAGGGACAGTCGCGACCGATCCAGGCTTGATCTTCAGATATTTTACGAAGCCTGCGTTTGAGGCCAGTTGTTAGTGCTAACTAACAATCTTCAGCGGTCCTGCTAGCCACCCATAACACGTTAGCTTCACTTAGATTATTTGCTGTTATATCGTTAATTACAGCCTGTGGCTCCAAGCGCTTGAATGATGCAACTGCTGCAGGTTTGAGAAGCAGCTGAAACGCTTATCCTATGTGGAATTATCCTTTATTGACAAAGCTGTCTTTGCTGAAATGCTGAGCACAAACAGCTAACATTCCCTTTGGCCGTGACTGTTTGCTGCCGGCAAACAAAAAAGCTACCCACTGATTTCTGGTGGCATCGTCTTTTGGAAGTGAAATAGGTGCTTTTCTTTGCGTCCAAAAATAAATGGACCAGCAGCTTTGTTAGAGATACTGACAAAACTGCACTTCAAATGATCAGCGGTTCCTCTTTTGTATTTCCAAAAGTGTAGATGCTACTAAGACATAGTGTGATCCGCGATTGTTAGTGCCTGCTAGAATAGTTTCCATTGTGGGCAGGTCTAGCGCCGTGATTGGCTCTAGACAACACAACCTGACGTCAGGTTTTGCCCAGATCTCTAGAAGATCCCGGGAGCTGTTCAGAGAGGAAATCAGTACACGAAATTACGTTCTTGGATTACAGCAAAACCCCTGTATCTTACGTTTAGAAACTTTTTTAGAGGTTGAGTATGGACATCCAACATTATGACATTGCCAATATGTATTTATAGAAGGATCAGCATGATAGGTCCCTTTTAAACCAAATGAGAGAATCCTTGGCTGTGTTTGGGATCATTATCTTGCTGAAATGTCCACCAGCCTGGTACATGGCAGCAGATTCTTATCAAGAATGTCTCAATACATTTCTTTATTCATTCTTCCTTCAATTATATGAAGTCTGCTGGAACCATATGCTTAAAAACAGCCCCACAACATGATGTTCCCACCTCCAATCTTCACTGATGGTTTGGTGTTTTGGGGGTGGTATGCAGTGCCGTATGTACTATGACATCCAACGAGTTCAATTTTGGTCTAATCTGACCAGACTATATTCCCCCAGTATTTCATAGGCTTGTCCAAAGGTGCAGCAACCTTTAAACAAGCTTCGACAAGCTTTTTCTTCAGCATGGAGTCTTGCGTAGTGAGCGTGCATAGAGGCTATGGCAGTTGTGTGCATTACTTATTGTTTTCTTTGAAACAGCTGTATAAGTTAATTCCAGGTTTCTGAATTTCTGAAGCTCTCCGCAAGTGGTCCTTGTCTCTTGGGCAACTCTTCTGATTATTTTTTTGACTCTTCTGTAAGAAATCTTGCAACGAGCACTTGGTCGTGGCCAGTTTATGGTGAAATGATTTTATTCCGCTTCCAGATTATGCCCCCAACGGAGCTCACTGGAACATTCAGAAGTTAAGAAATACGTCTTTGACCAATGATATTGGTATTGTGATGATACGCTCAGGAACCAGTCGCGAGAACCAAGCATGCAGTAGATCTGATTTTATTGATCAAGGGAAATCCCCCACAGGGCTGAAGGTAAAGGTACATAGCCCACTATCCAAAAATCACAATCCAGTTGGGCAAAAACAGAGTCGAAAACCCGGGCAGCAATCACAGTACTCGTGGTCGGGCAAAAATAGGTTTGGTACATAGGCTCAGGTATGTCAGAGAAGCAAAGCCAAAATCCAGTGGGCGTAATCCAAACCGTAACCAGGGCAGCAATCACAGAATTCATAGTCGGGCAGAAATGGGTCAAAAACACAGATGCAACAATAATCCAAAAACACAAAAGCCAAAAATCGAAAACAGGGATGGTCCAGTCAGAAGACAATCACTGAGAGTACAAGGCGAGAAAAAGCGTGTCACAAGCAAACCGAGAGAAACGATCTGACAAGGAAGTGCTGTGAAAAGACTCCTAATATACCTGGGAGATCACATGATACATAGAACACAGGTGCAAGGAATGAGGCTAATTACAAACGAGGGAACAAGAGGGAGAACCTAATTACAAAAAAATAGGCAAAAGCCAAAACGCGGACAGGGATCACGAGACAATCCTATGGACAGACATACGGCTCCGGTCAAGGAGTTCTAACGTGCATAGATAATGAGAGGAAGGACAGCGAGAGCAGGTGTGGAAAATCCACAGAAACGCAGCAGAGAAGATTAGGGAGAGACAAGGGGCGAAGACTAGAGCAGGGCGAGTGCTGAGAGCTTGTTAATCAATTAGTAAGTGCAGCTATACAATCACTAGTGCTGGTTATTAAGTTCGTGTTATATACAATGTTAGTTGGATTAGTAATTCTAGCGAAAACAACAAACTGTTAGTATTGGTTTGTAAAATAGAAAAGTAAGGCAAAGGAAGTAAATGAGACTGGAAGGAATGGTTGAAATCCAGAAACCATTAAATCACCCAAAAGAGTGGCACGCAATAACGGGGCTGTGAGCAGAAACAAGACAAGAGACCAGACAGGGGGAGACAAAGAGCAATGCATGGTTGGAACAAAAACATGGACCGGCATATTACTATAGTAAAAAGTAAAACATGGAAAAACAAAACTAAGACAATACATGAACACTAAGTAACCAAATCACAATACATAATCCAAGGCACAGTCAGACATAGCAAAGATCCAAATACTAATATGGCAAACAGATCAGGGACATGGCAAAGTAGATCATGGACATGGCAAGGGAGATCAGAGACATGGCAGCCAGGCAGAATCATAACAGGTATGTTTTGCAACAACAAGGTTGTGAAGGTCATAAGAGAGCCCTTTGCTTTAACCCATCATGAAAAGCTTCTTGGGTGACACCTTGATAATGGAAAAACTATTTTAGGCCATCAATTTGTACTAAACCAATTGATGTTAATTTGCTCTGATAGGAAGCAGGATTGCTTTCTAAATACTGACAGATTTCAGCTGGTTTCTTGGGTTTTCCATGCCTTTTTGCACCGCCTTTTCTTCATGTGTCCAATACTTATTCCCTGTGTCATTCCACATTATTATACATAATTTATGGACTTATTTGTTTTGACTTCTTTGTATGTGTGGACTACTTGGGTTGTTACCAACATCTGGTGAAAATTTCATGCCAATAGCTCCATGAGAAAAATATTTACTGAGAAAAATGTTGAGGCTTGAATACTTATTTCCCCCGCCGTATTACTCTTTCCCTGAATACATTGGTAACCGAGCTTAATCATCGTATTTGTGTTGAAAAAAGAAGATCAAAAACCATTTCAGCTGCAATGCGATTTCCGGAAAATGTTCGAAAAGCTAACTACATATTATTTTATGCATGTCACGTCATTCTGAGACCCCTTGCAGCTTTTGATTTGATGTTGAATAAGGGCGTATGTTCCATGTCAAACATCCAAGCTAAAGTTTTGCCTTCTGGCTTGTTTTTAATACATTTTATTCAACAAACATAGAATGTCTTAATCTTGTGTAGTCGGAGGCTGTACATGGAACATTGCCAAAAATCTCACCATCAATCTCACCATCTCACCGTCTGTGTGAGATCTTGCTCACTGTGAAGATGTTTACTGTGCCAATGACTGAAACAAATAACATCAGCGATGACCTGCAGAAACATCAACGACTCCAAAAAGCCACAAACTCATATTGCATTCACGAGTCAATCCTGAAGAGGATTTATCAAATATGGTAACCTGGCTGTAAATCTGGTGAGTTGACGATGTACAGAACTAAATGCATTATGTAATTAAATCTTTTCAGAAGCCCTATTTCAGGAGAGCGCAAAGAGAGGCTGATGGTGAGTCCACATATTCTAAACTGCATATTTTCATGAATGAGTTAATTGGCATGCGCATGAAATTGTGCAAATAAATAAATAAATAAATAAAAGCCATTTGTTTTTTTTTCCACAAAAATAGGAGAAGTTAGCTAGCTAATGAGCTAATACAAATTTGCTGTGATTGCCATTTTTCCCCCCTTAATGGTTTGTCATCATTTTTCTGTGGCATGCCATCAGATGTTCAGAGGGCCTTTAGTAGCCTCACCCTTTTTCACTTGATTGCTCTTGTTTAAGTTCGACTGATTAATAATCAAACAATTTATCGACTGAACAGCCAAGACCAATATATGACTAATATGATAATTAAAACGTGAATGGGTATTGCATACATTTATATAATTGATATGGCATTGTAAGGATGGGAATTTTAATGCAAAACTCCAAAACTTTCGCTGACTTCACAGCATTTATTTTTGCCATCCTTACAATTTTCACTCAGCTGTGCCTCGTGCCTAACAACGTCTTTAGCTGTGACTACATTCAGAATATAGATTGAATTTTAGTAGCTTATCGCTTAATGAGCCTCGCATACTAGTCAATGCAAATCTGTGCTGTTTCACGAGTGAAGAAATTAGAAAGGAATATTGGTATTTTACGTCGTCATTTATGTGCGGAAGAAAACACCTCATAGTTTTGTGGTGTAATGTATGACAATGCTATCAAAAATAAATGAGACTGTCGTCGGTTCTACCAGTTAGTCTGAGCAACTGTTGCTTATTGGGTTATTAAGCATCGAAGGGTGAGGTTTCCAAAGGCCTTTGCTACTGCCAAAAGACCGCTACTGCAATTCAGTGACTTAAGCTATTCAGAAAAAATCAGAAAAAAGCTTTAAAAATCTGAAACTGCATTCTAAATTATCCTTAAAGCCTCTGAGATAATCTTGTCTTGGTTCGATGAGTCTGCATATCATACGTCATTTTTTTTAACAAAATCCGGTCTAGTTTAGTCTGTATACAGAAAAAAATGCAAAATTTGGTATTTTTTCTGTTTTCATTAGGGATGTAATGGTATCAAAATGTTACGGTACGACAATACCTTGGTATCGGGTTCACGGTACGGTATTTATCACAGTATCAGAAAAGAAAGAAAAACCAAGACAAGTGAAGACTTGGAAAGGAAGTGACTTCAGCATTTATGAAACAATTGCACTTTGAATATTACAATATGTGCAAGAACTGCTGTGTGTGTATTAGTTTTTACTCTGGACATTATAAATGTTCTAGCCAATCAGAGGACACAGAAAATAGAAAAGTATGAGGTAGGGGGTACCCCATTGATGAAATAAAAAAAACATGCATGCGCTGGATCTTGAAAACATAAATATTCTCAATACTCATTTACGTTGAAGATGCAAGGTGTGAAAGTTCAAAAAAGTCCAGTCTGAATCAGAAATATCCAATTTTTTCTGTCAGCAAGGGTCAATTATTCTGTCAATAATCAGATTCTGCAATAACATAAAAAGTCTCACTTTGGTATTTTAGCTCTTAAAAACTCTTATGAACTCAGTGTACTTTCAAAACAAGTGACACAGCCACGCCCAGATTATACTGTAAAACCGGGTCCTCTCTAAACCATTTCTGCGGTCTTGAACAAATGGCTATCGAACATCAGAGGCTGTTTGAAGTGCTTCTGGCGAAGAAAATGGTGTTTTTAAGTCCGCTAATTGCCAGCGAGGTTGAGTAACTTCCATCACCATGTCATAATTAGCCTACCCCCAAGTCTATTCCTGAGTACTTTGCCGACCCAAAAATCAAGCAATTTCTTTAGCTAACTGACCGATCATAACCGATACGTAGCATATAATGATTAGAATGAAATCTTTATTTCGAACACGTTAAAAGATAAAACAGAGATAATCACCAAAACAAATGGCCACCATGCCAATACTAAAACAAAAACAAAAAGCAAACTGTTGATAAATGTCTTGCATGAGCAGCAAGATTGTATGCTCGAAAAGGAGTAGGAAGAAGTAAGAACTTATTTAATCCTACCCCTTGTATTACCATATTCTACAGTCAAGTTATTAAATTCTCTATTATTATATTTAAAACATTCACCGTCTATTCAAGAACCAATGGTACTTACAATTTGTTGACTATAATATTCAATAAGCTACTTATATACAAATATACACAGAATATTGCACCTGTATATAATACTGAATTTCTATACTTCTAGAACCCCCTGCGCACACACAGAAGAAGACATAACAAGACAATGTATCCACATTTTTCTTAACCCTGCCATTACCGTCCTGGGTCAAACTGCTGTTCCTCATCCTTATATTTATTTAAAATTTGTTTTTTATATGTTTTTTTAAACTTGCCAATGGTTTTACATTTCCTTAATTCATCTGTTAAACTGTTCCATAATTTGACCCCAGAGACTGAGACACACATGCTTTTCAAGGTAGTTCTGACACAATTTATTTTTAAGTTCAGTTTCCCTCTTAGATTATAGCCTCCTTCTCTCTCTGAGAACAGTTTATTTATGTTTCCTGGGAGTAAGTTATTTTTTGCTTTAAATATTATTTGTGCTGTTTTAAAACGATCGTTTCGTCTGAGATGTTAGCAAACGATAATGAGAAGTAGACAGACTGAGCTAGGCTTCCATGTTTGATTGAAAGGGTGCCTATAACCAAAAAAATGGATTTATTTTAAGATGGCCTTGGTTTTCAAAAATATAAAGATATAGACCGATGCAATGAGGAACAAATTTCATCAAGCGTATCGTAGGGATTATTTTCGTATTTACATCAAATTGTCAAATGTAAGCCTATAGAAATATTCCGGCAAACGCACTCAGGCCAGTCTGTGTCATTTTCCTAGTGATTTCAATCTCAAAATGCAACTGCCAAGAGCGATCAAAATAAACGATTGAAATGAATAATTGTGCCAATCAAGTGTTTGATCGCCAACTGAGCAAAGTAAAAGGGAACAGGGTGAGAGCTAGCGATGGTTAGACAATACTAATTCGGCAGACCTTGACATTGCTTATTTGAGCGCGTCGCTGACTAAACTCAGTGAAGTTATTTTCCGGAAGCATTTTAAGACTTTTAAGGCCGCATTAGGCATGAAAAGTTAAAAGCAAAAAGAGCAAGCCTGTCCGCTGCCCTCGTTGTGGAGTTATTATTATTGCGCAGAAAATTCTCTCGATAACTCTGATTTAAATGCGACAGGAGCATCCACAATCTCAAATACTTCCAGAAGTGCTCCCTCACCATTGCCACTCTCGGTATTCGCCTGTCATTTTTGCACTGTTAGAGCGAGTGGACCGTGAAGAACGATGGGCGCGCAAGGGTCGATGGGAACTGTTGTTCTCATTTCCTTCCGCTCCACTCTACCGCGGCTGAAAAAAAGCACCTTTTGCCAGGAAGACCCATTGTCTGAAACCGTCACATGGCCATAACGATACCGGGACCCTCCTGACACTGTGATAACCGCGAAATTGGCCATACCGTTTCATCCCTAGTTTTCACAAATCAGGAAAAGGTTTCAGGAATCTGAAACTCAGAGTAAACAATCTTTACTCTTCAGGGGTTAATTTATTCCTGGTTTGATCAGTCTTCATGTTCTTCTTTTAAAAAAAAATCTGGTCTTAAGATCTGGTCTGTATGAGGAAAAACACTCAGATTGGCTTTTTTTCTGATCTGACATATCAGGAAGAAGTTTCACAAATCTGAAACTATGTTCTATACAATCCTTAAAGTAGGGATTCAAAGAAAATAAGTACCCATAAATTTGGTCCATTACGGCAATTTCATGACATATTGAAGGCATTCACTCACATAACGAGAGAAAAAAGTTTCATGCTTCCTGATATTTGCTTTCCAAATGTTGCTCCTTTTCCACCATAACCAGTCCGCCAACAGTCTCATTTTCCGTGACGCCACACGTTTTGTACTCTGAAAGTACCCAGATGTTCCATAATTATAAGACAGCGAACACTGAAAATAGTTTTTTATTATGTTTTAAAAGTCTGACGAGTCAGATCTTTTAATAGATTTCTTCCAGATCTCCCAGTTGTTCATAGTTTTAAATCTCTGAACCTCAAAAGCAGCCTGAATTGTCCGCCTGTACTTCTCATGCCCTCAAGCTCAATTTCAGGTCTTAATTGATTTTTTATAGTTGTTGTATCTCTTCCCATGGTTCTTTCTTTAACTTCTGATCCTTCTTCTTCCATGATGGCCGAAATGAAACTAAACCTCAAAAATCTAATTACGTCAGATAGTTACAGTATATACACAATAGAAAGATCTGTCAATAGGCAGCTGCAAATGCATGAACAATATGTATTCCTGTGCGAGTTAAGAGAGAGAATACATTCTAAAATTCTTCCTTTCTTGATTTGTCATTGCGCTTGACAAGTCTAATCATCGAAAAAATATGACAATAAATTAAGGTATCAGTCCTTCCCCCAGGGTTTCTGCTACATGTAATTGATCTTGGCGCACCGCCACGGCAAAATAAAAGCCGCCACATCTATGTAAAATGACTTTACATAAACTCCAAAAATCCTAAGGACAATCAGGGGTCGCCAGTTCTCCTTTTGAAGTTAAAATGAGCGCTAATAATTCTTTACCTGTTGTCAATCATTTTGCTTGCTGAACACTTTTTCCAATGAATTAAAATTAGCCATCGGCAGTAAAATGCACTGCTTTCTTCTTAATGCATTGTGTGCAATGATTTGAGCAAAAATATTTTGTTCACTTTGCAAAACAGTACACTACGATGTTACCTTCAGTGTTTGCTGTGAGAACATCTTGCTCTACCTAATCGTATCCTCATGATAATTTAATTTCAATTCCGGAGTCCGGAGTCATAATCGGTTTTCATATCATAAATCCACCGTGACGCAGGTGAAACTGATAAACCTCTGTGCACATAGACTTCAAGTATCACATCGCCTACGTGTTGATTAATGAAAATTGGCCACTCCTGATAATGCTAAAGAGTTCTAAAGTCTTAGAGAAGTTGGTAAATGACCAGGTGAAATTATTTTTAGCACAACAGTCCATTTTAAAATCCTATCGATCTGGTTTTAGAGCCGAGCATAGTACTGTGAGAGCAGCTTCAAACTAAGGTTCTGAATGATGTTGCTAGTGCTCTAGATAACAAGCAAGAATGTAAGCCGAGACCAAAATGCAACAACACGGGCCGTGTTGCTAAGACTTACAAGTAACAAGCACAAGATCTCTCTGTTGAAGCAAGGGAAAAATCTCAAAGGATCCAATGTATTCATGAATGGAAACCTCACCAAGCATAATGCATCACTCGCATGGAAAGCTCGTCAACTAAGGAAAGAGGGTAAGATACACAGCACCTGGTCGACAAACTGTAGAATTTTTATCAAACCAAATGGATCTTCACCGGAAACCACCAGACCGGTGCTGATCAAGATGATGCGGGATTTGGAGAAGTACAACCACTGAGGTCCTTGACAGACTTTCATGAGTAGTCATCAACCTACAGAAATAAATTTTTCGGGAAGTGGATTTTTGTCAGGAAGTCACCATTCTTCAGAAATAGACCCAAATGAAGAAATCGATCCGGATAACCATTTTTTCTACAAAGAGACTAGCATATGCAAATACTTTTCTGTGGACAAATTCAACAAAAGCATTAAAATGGATAGGAGTTTGTCCATTATCCACTTTAATAGTAGGAGTCTATATTCCAACTTCGATCAAATAAAGGAATACCTTCGGTCATTTGCTAACCCGTTTAACATCATCGCCTTATTGGAAACTTTCATTAAAGAGGAAAAGGGCAAGTACTTCTACATGGAGGGTTATAACTTTGTGTGTAAGAATAGACTGAATAAAGCAGGTGGGGGAGTTGGCCTATTTATTGATGAGGTCATAAACTTCCAGTTAATAGAATGTAAATCATATGTTGTGGAAAATGTTATGGAATGCCTTACAATTGAGATTCCCAAATTGAAAGGTAAAAATACTGTTATTTGTTGTGTGTACAGGGCACCGGATTCACAAATTGATGTTTTCAGCAAATGTATGGGTGAAATACTCACTAATACAAGCCATAAAAATGTTTTTATGTGTGGGGACTTTAACGTTGACTTGATAAATCCAAATAACAGCTCTATAATAGAGGATTATATTAACACCACGTATGCCATGGGTATGCAACCATTAATTACAAAACCAAGCAGAATTACTAGGCATAGTGCCACTTTGATAGATAATATCTATATTAATGTACTAGATTCTGATATATTTTGTGGCATCATGATAAATGACATTACTGATCATCTGCCAGTCTTTGCTATTTGTGATTGCAAGGTAGATATAAAAGATCAGGCTAGATCGAAAATCCGGGAATACACAGAAATCAGAAATAACAGCGAGAAAAGGCTAAAGGAACTGGAATTAAATTTGTTGAATCAAAAATGGGATAATGAATTAGCAGAAAACGACCCGAATAGAGTGTATTAGGCTTTCCTATGGACTGTAAATTCTCTGTATGATATCCACTGTTTAGTCGAAACAATCAATAATCTGAAGAAAAACAAAGAGAGAAGACCTTGGGTTTCAAAAGCACTGGCTAATGCCTGTAGGAAAAAAAATACTTTGTACAAGCAGTTTCTGAGAGAAAAGACTGAGAAAGCGGAAGTAAGGTATGAGTCTTACAGAAATAAATTTACACGCTTGTTGAGGAAGCATAAAAAAGAGTATTATGAAAAGCTTTTAGTAGGAAATAAACATTACACCAGAAATCTTTGGAATATAGTAAAGAATGTTTCTGGGAGGGCTTCGAAGAGGGAGTACCCTGCCTTCTTTAATATTCATGGTAAACAGGTAGAGAACATGGATCTAGTCGTGAAACATTTTAATAATTACTTTGTGAATGTTGGGCCAGAACTAGCAAAGAGTTTTGAACCCTCACACCTAAGATGGGACTACCTTGATAAGGATGAGGAAGTACAAGACACATTGACATTAACTCCTGTTACTGAATCCGAAATTAGATTAGAAAATAATTGTACAGCTAAGACATCTGTTGACGTAAACAAATTAGATATGAAATTACTGAAAACACGAACCAACGGAATTGTAACTCCACTTACGCATATATGTAATCTATCCTTCTCTTGCGGAGTGTTTCCAGATAAAATAAAGATTATCCAAAGGTTATCCCTCTCTACAAAAGCAGGGATAAATATGATTTCTCAAACTATCGACCTGTCTCGATTTTACCTCAATGTTCAAAAATCTTAGAAAAACTCTTTAATGATAGATTGGACAATTACATTGATAAACACAAATTTCTATGTGACAGTCAGTATGGGTTCAGGAAAAAGCATTCGACAGCACTAGCCCAAACAGAACTTATTGAGATGATCAAAGATGCACTAGATTCAAAGCTATATTCTATAGGTATATTTATTGACCTGAAGAAGGCATTTGACACTATAAATCACGATATATTGATTGAAAAACTGTATTAATATGGATTAAGAGGGACTGCATTAAAATGGATTAAAATTATTTAACAAATAGAACGCAATTTGTACAGATGGGCAAAAATAAATCAAATTGCCTGGACATTACCTGTGGAATTCCTCAGGGCTCGGTCATTGGTCCTAGGCTGTTCATAATCTACATAAATGACATTGTTAAGGTATCCGATATCCTAAGATTAATTTTATTTGCTGACGACACGGCTATTTTTTGCTCTGGTGCTGATCTCAACCAATTAGTCAAATTGGCTAATAATGAAATGACTAAACTTCACACGTGGTTTAATGTAAACAAACTATCATTAAATCTTACAAAGACCAAATTTATGATATTTGGGAAAAAAGGTCTAAAGGACGACATAGACTTAAAAGTAAATGGTATCAGCATTGAAAGGGTAAACCAATATAAAGTCTTGGGAGTTATGATAGATAATCTCTTAAGCTGGAAACCGCATGTAAATTTAGTTCAAAGAAAGTTAGCTAAAAGTGTATGTATTCTTTGGAAACTGCAGAAATGATTAAACCTCAAGTCTCTTAAAATAATCTATTCAGCCCTCATAGCGCCTCATCTATGTTACTGCGCTAAAGTATGGGGTCACACTTACAAAAATACAATAGAACCTTTATTTAAACTTCAAAAAAAGGCCCTTAGAATTATTTATTGCGATCCGTATGGAACTCATACAAATGATTTGTTTATTAAGGCAAAGCTTCTTAAATTACAGGATATAGTAAAATTCAACTCCTTGCAACTTGTCTACTTGGGATATAAAAATTGCTTGCCCAAAAATATAAAAAACCTCTTTCTTCCGCGTGACTGCATGCAGCACACGAGAAGTAGGATGTTATTACAATCATGCAAGGTCAGAACGACACGTAGGGAGCATTCCCTATCTGTGGCTGGAGTCAGGGCATGGAATGTACTTGATGATAATATAAGGATGGCTGGAGAGCTGAAGGTCTTCAAATATTTGTTGAAATGTGCATATCTGAGTAACTATAAACATGTTCAATCTTGTTAATTTGTATCTTGTCACCGGACGCTTCAGACTAACTGTCCGAAAGGCAACTCACAGCACATTATTACAGACAGCTGAACCAAAATGGATCTTATAAGCTGGTCGTAAAATGCAATCGACAAAATTATTTCTGGGAGGCGGACAGGTTCTGGAGAACCGACATGCCCGGATGGGACATTCCCGGCCGGTTACGTCATGGATTCATGGGGAAAGTGGCGTTCGCTATGTTTGACAGTCCTGGACATCGAGGATGTAGAGGATGTCTATATAACTGGATTCATGATAGTGGGTCTGCTATCATTGGGGTTTGGACTGCATTTGATTGACCAAAGGATAAAGAAAATCTGGAATGGCATGGCCACCTTTGTCAGAAAGCTCAATAAAATTGGGCTAGACGTCAAGGATGGCAACGATGGACTGGACAAACTGCGAGAAGTCATTACATCCGATAAGGGAAGGGTGAACCCAGGTGATGAAAATGAGGACTAATCAAGAGATCCAAGCATAGATCCGGTATAATTGCTTCCTCTCATCTACTCCAAATTAGCTGGAACAAATCAAATGATCAAGAATGGGGTTTCGAGATAATGTCGCTTTGGATCAAGAGTGGCATTTGAATCTAAGTTATATGAACACTCACTTAATCTGCAATTATTCTTATGATATTCATAAATTTTACGATCTTACTTTCTGAAGTTAAAACGTAGCGTACATGGACTCTAGCTCTGCTGTGATTTATAATCCTTATGATATTTTAACCATAATCAAACTGTTTTTTCTGGAAGCTGGGGGCGGGACTCTGATGAGCGATTTCGCTTCCCCCGCGACCCTTTCGGTCATGATACATGTTGTGTCGTGTTGAAATTGTCATGAAATGATTTACAATCATGCCGAAATAAAAAGAAAAAAGAAAAAAAAAAGATTGTGGTGCTCTTTTTATTGACCTGTCTAAGGCCTTTGACAGTGCTGACCGCCAGATCCTATTGAAGTGACTAATATATATTGGATTTGATGAAAAGTCTTGTAAATGGTTTGCTTACTATCTTAGTGATAGAACACAAGCTGTTGAGGCTGATGGATATCAGTCTAGTTTTAAGGGGGTTAAGAAAGGTGTGACACAGGGCTCTATTTTAGGACCTCTTTCATTCACTGTTTTTATTAATGACTTTGGTGAGAAGGCTACAAATAGCACAATTCATCTGTACACCGATGATGCTGATGATTGATTTCTGTGCAACACAGTAAACCCTGATTGATCGGAAATGACTCTTAAACTCAGATAAGACTAAATGTATGGAGTAAAAAAAAAACTGACCAACAGTAGACTAGACATAAATATCTGCGCACTTAAAGGTATGCAGTTTGAAAGACTTTCTTCTTATAAGTATCTCGGTTTCTGGCTTGACAATAAGCTGCGTTTCAAAAAACATATTGAGGAACTAAGTCTTTGAAAGCTAAACTTGCATTCTTTTATAAAAATAGGGCATGTATTCCACATAATTGTAGAGAGCAAATTGTTCAGTCTTGCCAGTTATGAATTATGGTGATGTCATCTATATGCATTCTCCTGTCTCAACTTAGAAATATATCCAATGTAGCCACTTAGCTAGTAGCCTTGTTCATCTTCACGAAAGAAGTTAAAAGGAGGAGACCGCACTTCGGCAAAGTATATTTCAGCGGAGAGTAGAATTCTTGAGGTGTCTAAAATGCATATTTTAATTTGATAATATTCCATTAAACCAGCGAGTCTTCAATTTGGCTTCAATATCAGGGGGCAGACATTTTTACTTGGGGAATCTTCTGATTTAGAATTTGATCTTCAGAAACCTCACCTTTAAAATGCTTAGAAACCTGAACCTCATGCAATTTATATCTCCCAATTAGCCACAGCTGCTCAGACAAATTGGTAAAAATCGACGACAGTCTAATTTACTTTAGATAGAATTGTTATACATTACACCACAAAAAATGACGACATAAAATGTCAATATGTTTTTAGAATTTCAATGTTTGTGGTGCTCATTAAGGAGCAAATATTTGCGTAAATTAGTTTGCAAGGCTGAAAGAATCTGTTCTATATTCTGAATGTTGTCACGGCTAAGGGGCACTGTAAGGCAAGTTGCCCAGCTGTGTGACAATCCTAAGGACAGTGAAAAATAAATTCAGCAAAATCAGCGAAAGTTTTTGATTTAAGATGCCATATCAATTGTAATGTAATAAAAATAATTGTAATCAAATATAAATGTACACAATGGGAATTCTCCTTTTCATTATCATTTGTTCATTCATTTATAGGTTGTGGCACACTGCTTCTTTAAGAGCACAAGACAAGCATCACGCACTTTCTTAGTCAGCCGATATCATGCGAGAGGATCAAACTCCGCATACCTGGGAAGAAGCACAGTCCTTCCAACGAGGGAATTTTAAACAGAAAATATTGCAACTCTAAAATATCAGATTTTTAGCAAATGGATATATTCGTCACACAAGACTTATCGAGTGGTAGGAAATGAATGATTTTTGCAAATTCCAAATGTATGCATAAAGTACAATAACAATTATTTCCTTAAAAGCCTCATTAGAAAAGAAACCTACCAGTTCAGCACTATATCTCTTTCCGTACTATCAGGAGAAGGTTATATAAAGGGTGAAAAGTGAATAATTGGTTCAGTGAAGGGAACTCTCAAAGTGTGCAATAACACTGCCTGGACTTATAAAAAAAATCTCAGGGACTGAATTGGACTGCATTTTTTGGGATTCTGGAGAGGAGGAGTTGGTTATTTTTGGGTGTTGTACAACACTTTGTCATTGAGAACACTATGGAATTGTGGGATTGGGGAATGATTCACCTTTTGTATAATACACTGTCTTGCCTGTGAACTCCTGAGCATTGGTTGTTCTGTTTTGCCATTTCCTGTTGTTACCCATTTTGTTGCTGAAGCTTTAAGGGTCATGCAAATGTGTTTTTTAAAGCACTGGTCCGGTGTAGGGCCGGTTGACTAACACTAATTACACTGTCCTCCATAATTATTGATACCCCTGGTTAAGATGTGTTCTTTAGCTTCTAATACATTCATTAAAAATAATTATAATATAGGACCACAATGAAAAAATGAGGAAAATCCAACCTTTAATTCAAGTGCATTTATTCAGTGGGAAAAAAATCCCACATTAAGAAATAATTATTTTACATCAAATCATGTGTGCTACAATTATTAGTACCCCTGATGTTAATACTTTGTACAACCCCCTTTTGCCAACAAAATAGCACCTAATCTTCTTCTATAATGTTTCACAAGATGGAAGAATACAGATAGAGGGATCTTCAACCATTCCTCTTTGCACAATCTCTCTAAATCAACCAGCGACCTGGGTCCTCTCCTCTGCACTCTCCTCTTCAGCTCACTCCACAGGTTTTCAATGGGGTTGAGCTCTTGGGACTGAGATGGCCATGGGAGGAGCTTGATTCTGTGTCTAGTGAACCATTTCTGTGTAGATTTGGCCACATGTTTTGGGTCATTATCTTGCTTAAAGAGCCACTGATGATCCATCTTCAGCTTTCGGGCAGAGGCCACCAGATTTTGATTTAAAATGTCCTGGTATTTCAAAGCGTTCATGATGCCATGCACCCTGACAAGGTTCCCAGGGCCTCTGGAAGAGAAACAGGCCCACAGCATCACCGATCCTCCCCCATACTTCACAGTGGGCATGAGGTGCTTTTCTGCATGCTTATCTTTTGTGTTCAGCCAGACCCACTTAGAGTGTTTGTTGCCTAAAAGCTCAATCTTGGTCTCATCTGACCAAAGCACACAGTCCCAGTTGAAGTCCCAGTACCACTTAGCGAGCTCCAGACGTTTGCGTGTATGATTGTGAGTGAGAAAAGGTTTTTTCCGTACATGCCTCGCAAACAGCTGGTTGGCATCTAGATAGCGCCTGATGGTTGTTTTGGAGACTTTGTCAGCCCAAGATGCTACCATTTGTTGCAATTCTTTATCTGTGAGCTTTGGAGAACTTTTAATTCTCTTACCATCCTCCTCACTGTGCGTGGTGGCAAAATAACCTTGCGTCCTCGTCCAGGCTTGTTTACCACTATTCCATTTGTTTTAAACTTCTAAATGATTCCTCTGACAGTAGATATGGGCAGGTGCAGGCAAGTGGCTATTTTCTTGTAGCCATTGCCTGACTTGTGAAGGTCAACACACTTGAATGGTGTGTTCCTTTGTCTTTCCCATGTTAAAAAGTAAAAAGAGAAATGGCCTCTCTGTCACATCATATTTATACCCCAGGGAAACAGGAAGTGATGGATTACTAATTAAATGTTCCTAGATACTCTGATCAACTTTGTAAACTACTGTAGAAATGACCGAAATACTTCAACTACATTTATTTCCTAGGAATTGTTAGGGGTGCCAATAATTGTGGAACAGGTGATTTTATGAAAAATAATTATTTCTTAGTCAGGGATTTTTTTCCCTTAAAATTCACTTGAAGGACACTTGAGTTGAAGGTTACATTTTTCTACAGTTTTCAGTGTGAGAGTTTGCTTCTGCAATAAAAATTACATTTATTTTAAGGCTTTTAACACATCTTAACCAGGGGTGCCAATAATTATTGAGGGCGCTGTATATTTCACTTAGCCAGACTAAACTCTGACTGGCACCCCAGATCCAGTCAAACTGCTACAAGGTCATGTATTGGTCTTGGTTGCTCAGTCGATAAATTGTTTGATTGTTAATCAGGCCAGCTTATATAAAAACAGCTTGCGGGGAGTCAAGCCGGAAAGGTTGAGCTAACTAAAGGCCCTCTGAACAACTTCATAGGGAATAACACACCACAAGCACTGCGGAACTGGCGTTTGATTGGACAATGCGTTCGAAATGTACAACCCCAATTCTGAAATAGTTGGGACGAAGTGTAAATTGTGAATAAAATCAAAATGTAATAACTTTCAGATCACATGAGCCAATATGTTATTTACAATAGAAAGATAAAATTTCAAAATTTTAAACTTATTTCAAATTTTCTGGCTGCAGCAGGTCTCAAAAATGTTGGGACACAGGCAAAAAAGGGCTGAGAAAGCCATTAATATATAAGAGAATCAGCTGAAAGAACATTTAGCAAGTAATTAAGTTAACTAGCATCAGGTGTGTAACATGATTGGCTATAATAGGGATGTCTTAGAGAGGCTGGGTCTCTCAGAAGTAAAGACTGGCAGAGGTTCACTAACCTGTGAAGGCTTGTGTAAAATATTGTGGAATACTTTAAAAACAATGTTCCTCAAGGGACAAGGCCGATGACCTTTACTGGATGCCCGTGATCTTTGGTCCCTCAGACACCACTGCATCACTCACTGGCATGATACTGTCATTGACATTACAAAATGGGCCCAGGAATACTTCAAGAAACCACCTTTGGAAGCACAGTCCGCCGTTCATCCACAGATGCCACCTAAAACTCTATCATGCAAAAAGGAAGACATTGTTGAGCATGATCCAGAAGCGCTGCCGTGTTCTGTGGGCCAAGGCTCATTTAAAATGGACGATAGCAAAGTGTCCTGTGGTCAGAGGAGTCCAAATTTGACATTCTCTGGACTGACATTCTGGAAATCATGGGCATTGTGTCCACCGGGCTAAAGAGGAGAAAGACCACCCGTCCTGTTTTCATCGTTCAGTTCAGAATTCAGCATATCTGATGGTTTGGGGATGCATTAGTGCATATGGTGTGGGACACCTGCATGTTTTAAAATGCACCATGAATGCTGAAAGGTATATAAAGGATATATAAAATATATGCTCCCCTCCAGAGGACGTCTATTCCAGGGAAGGCCTTGCATATTTCAGCAGGCCAATGCAAAACCACATACTGCGGCTATTGCAACAACATGGCTTCATAGTAGAAGAGTCGGTGTGCTGAATTGGCCTGCCTGCAGTCCTGATCTTTCACTGATTGAGAACATTTGGCGCATAATAAAACGAAAAGACTGTCAAAGGAGGCCCAAATCTCTCCAGCAGCTGGAAGCCTGTATTAAACAAGAGTGTGATCAAATTCCAATGGCTAAACTCAAGACACTTGTCTCCTCAATGCCCAGGCGCCTCCAGAAGAGGGGGTGCTACCCACTGGTAAACAGGCCCCTGTCCCAGCTTTTTGGAGACATGTAGCAGCGATCAAAATTGAAACAAGCTCATTTTGTGGATAAAATCATAACATTTCTCAGTTATAACATTCTCTGTTCTATTGTGAATAAAATATTGGCTGGTGTGATTTGAAAGTCATTGTGTTTTGATTTTATTCACAATTTACACTTTGTCCCAACTATTTTGGTATTGGGGTTGTACACTCACCCACTATATAAGGCACTATGTAATGAATGATCTTCTCTGAAAACAATGTTGAGAGTGAGTGAGCGAGTGGACAAGTGTGCATTCCGAACGCAACCTTAGATTCCCTAAGTTAAAATGTCTGCCCCCTGATATTGAAGACTAGCCGTTTTAAAATGCGTCTCGCTTGATTATCACCCAATTGAAATTTCTTAAACTATGTGTTTTAGACACTGCAAGAATTCTACTTTCCGCTGAAATATACTTTGCCGAGGAGCGGTCTCCTCCTTTAAAATTCAAGACCTCTAGCTACGGTGGCCGACAAGGGCAAATACGTTTCAGCGACCCTCAAAATCTCGAACTGGAGAAACGTGCTGCAGTTTTAAATGTTTGCATTCACCGACTGAACAGTGCGTTTATCTTTGTCGGCCACCATAGCCATAAGTCTTTATTCTTCAACTGCTTCCCCGAAGATAAACAGCTTTAGGCTAAAAACATAACAGAAAGACTTCTTTACAAGTAAAATTTGAAATTCAGGGCTTACTGACACTTGGATTATGCCGCACAAGCAGCTTAGAGACATTTTGTTTTTTTTTTTAATGTTGTTTTTTATGCTTGAAAGAATGGCCACTATTGACTTCAATTCATTTGGATTTGTCTTCAATGCTGTTTTTCTTTTAAACTCCAAAAGTGTTTTGAGGACGAAAGAAATTCATGGACCCTTCGATTAGCCTTGGGGTGAGTAGATGATGCGTGAAATTTGATTTTTGGGTGAACTATCCCCTTAAGCCTTTTTTAAACGTTGACTGCCGACTACGAGATAACTCGTAATGGCGGGTCAAGGCTGGCGTTAGACCTGAAAAGACCTTTATTGACAACAATTAGTCCTGGCTAATTGTACATAGTTTTCCTTTATTAACAAGTTTTCCTATTCAAGAATAATCAAGTGGCAATTGAAGACACAGCTCTTCTCCCCCATGCGATCTAATTAGGTCTATGCACTGGCACTCGGCGACAGCATTCCTGAACTCTTCAGCGAATGAAGGAAATTTTGTTGATCAGTATGTGGTTTCATCCATTTACATTTTCCAATCAGACAGCTGTCTATTTTTCACAGCAAGTTGCATGACCGTGCTGCAAAAACAGGTGTCCGTACTTGTCATCGAAATTACCTTCATTCGCGATAGAGTTCTGAAATGCCGCTCTCGCTGGAAAAAAAATTTACCATTGCTGAGTGCCAGTACATAGACCTATTTATAATTAAATTATTTTTCTGTACTGAATTTTGGTCATTATTTTGTCACTGTTAGATTGCATTGGGGAGAGAAGTCATGTCCTCAATTGCCACTTGATTATTCTTGTTTTGGAAAATGTGTAAACAAAGGCAAACCATCTACCATCTGGCTGTCACCAGATTCCTGAGGAGACGGGTGGTCAAAAACCCATTAGTGACTGCAGGAGACCCGCAGCAAGACTTGGAGGCAGGAGGCACTGAGGTTTCAGTTTGCACAGTAGGGCGCATACTAAACATTGAAGGTCTCCAACTTAGACATACACCACAACTGGTCCAAAAGCACAAGCTCCAGTATGCTCAAAACCATATACAAAACCCAAAACCAATGAAGTTGGCACGTTATGTAAATCGTAGATAAAAACAGAATACAATGATTTGCAAATCCTTTTCAAGTTATATTCAATTGAATATTCACTGCAAAGACAAGATGGTTAATGTTCAAACTGAGAAACTTTTTTTTTTTTTTTTGCAAATAATCATTAACTTAGAGTTTAAAGGCAGCAACACATGGCAAAAAAGTTGGCACAGGGGCCTTTTTACCACTGTGTTACATCGCCTTTCCTTTTAACGACACTCAGTAAACGTTTGGGAACTGAGGAGACCAATTTTTGAAGCTTTTCAGGTGGAACTCTTTCCCATTCTTGCTTGAGGTACAGCTTAAGTTGTTCAACAGTCCGGGGTCTCCGTTGTCGTATTTTACGCTTCATAATGCGCCACACATTTTCAATGGGAGACAGGTCTGGACTACAGGCAGGCCAGTCTAGTACCCACACTCTTTTACTACGGAGCCATGCTGTTGTAACACGTGCAGAATGTGGCTTGGCATTGTCTTGCTGAAATACGCAGGGGCGTCCATGAAAAAGACATTGCTTGGATGGCAACATATGTTGCTCCAAAACCTGTATGTTCCTTTCAGCATTGATGGTGCCTTCACATATGTGTAAGTTGCCCATGCCTTGGGCACTAATACACCCCCATACCATCACAGATGCTGGCTTTTGAACTTGGCGCCTATAACAGTCCGGATGGTTTTCCTCTTTTCCTCTTTGGTCCAGAGGACACAATGTCCACAGTTTCCAAAAACAATTTGAAATGTGGACTCGTCAGACCACAGAACACTTTTCCACTTTGCATCAGTCCATCTTAGATGAGCTTGGGGCCCAGCGAAGCCGGCGGCATTTCTGGATTCTGTTGATAAACGGCTTTCGCTTTGCATTGTAGTTTTAACTTGCACTTGCAGATGTAGCGACGAACTATAGTTACTGATAGTGGTTTTCTGAAGTCTTACATAGCCCATGTGGTGATGTCCTTTACACACTGATGTCGGTTTTTGATGCAGTACCGCCTGAGGGATCGAAGGTCACGGGCATTCAATGTTGGTTTTCGGTCTTGTCGCTTACATGCAAGTAATTTCTCCAGATTCTCTGAACCTTTTGACGATATTACGGATCGTAGATGATGAAATCCCTAAATTTCTTGCAATAGCTCGTTGAGGAATGTTGTTTTTAAACTGTTCGACAATCAGCTCACGCATTTGTTCACTAAGTGGTGACCCTCGCCCCATCCTTGTTTGTGAATGACTGAGCATTTCAGGGAAGCTGCTTTTATACCCAATTGTGGCACCCACCTGTTCCCAATTAGCCCGTTCACCTGTGGGATGTTCCAAATAAGTGTTTGATGAGCATTCCTCAACTCTCTCAGTCTTTTTTGCCACTTGTGCCAACTTTTTTGAAACATGTTGCAGACGTCAAATTCCAAATGACCTAATATTGGCAAAAAATTACAAAGTTTACCTGTTTGAACATTAAGTCTTTGCAGTGTATTCAATTGAATATAGGTTTAAAAGGATTTGCAATCATTGTATTCTGTTTTTATTTACGATTTACACAACGTGCCAACTTCACTGGTTTTGGGTTTTGTAAATAAGCCAGAGGTTTGGGGATAATCACCTCCTTGAAGTGCCATGCCCATGTCATGGTAGATATTGGAGACGTGGACAAAACAACTCCCTTATAAGTCAAAGTGGGTGACATTACAGTAGACAAAGCTCATTAATACAGTGGAAGAAGTACATTTAGGTGAAATCTGTTACTGGCATCAAATTCAAAATCAGCAAAATTAAAAATAGATAAACACAATTTCCCAGTTTCAACATTAGATTTGTTGTCTTTGACGTATTATCAATAGGGTTTACATGATTTGTCAATCATTCTGACTTTATTTCAGTTTTACACAGCATACGAACCTTTTTGGAAATGGGTTTGCTACTGTATACTCAGTCTACATAGTCTTGTGGCATTTTGTTGATTTAATCAGGAAAAAGCATGTCAAATGTTTATGGAAAGTTACAGAAAGAATAGTCCCAGATGATCTGAATTATGTCACAACCTGAGTGTGTCAGGAAGTGTTCCTGCCCTGTTTTCAGCAATTTGGGTGTCTTTTAGCTGTATTGTCTAATTTTATTGGTTTGATGTTTACACCTGGTGAGGGAGGCATGCTAATCATTTGTTTCCCTTTCTCCACCTTTCGTGTAAGTGGGTGAAATGTCCAATTATCACACAATTACCCCTAGGGACGGAAAAATCATGAAAGTCAATATTGATTAAAAAAACTTTTTATTTGAGTGGAAGACCAACATATTGGCTCCATGAAAAACCTGCTTCACACCCTGTGCTCCTACACATGTCAGTTTTGATAGCCCTGCAACAATAACCATCCATTTCCGTAACATAAGACTCTTTTATTACTATAATGTTACAAATCTTAAGTTAAAATGCTTGTATCTACTCCAAATTTAGTTTCCAAATCTCCAATTGATAAGAGTTTGCATACCAAAAAGCAAGTTCCAAAGTTAAAAAGTTTTGAAAATATGGCAAAATGAAAATTTGGGGATGGTCAATATTTTACGTTTTTTTGCGAACACCATATTAACTTTGGTGTAGCACACTAGATCTGCATCATACACTCATTATTATCCCAGTGGATAGGAATACCTCTCATTTCATCACCAAACATGTCCAGAACATCTCCAAACTCACATGTGCCAAATGGGTTGCACGTCTCTTTGAAAGTCAAATTATACCACCTAAAATTTCTTTGAAAAAAGAATGTGGTATTGGGTAAATGGCTGTTGCATTTGATCATAGTACCGTTGGGGCATCTTATGTTAAAATATAGAGAGGTTTCTCCAAGGCGAAGTGGTATTTCTAATAGAAAAACTGATTATGTAACGTCAGAATTTTAATCAAAATACAGCCCCAGGGGATAGGATATAATGCTTATATAGCTCAGGATGTTTTATAATATGTATCTTCACCCGAAAAACACAACAGCAGTGATATACATTGGAAATGTACAGTTATATGAGCAGAAATCTAAATAAAATAGATACGATGTAACGTCAGACACTTTTATAACCTATGCCTCTGTGATCGACTACAGGCGGTATATAACTCATCTAAAACATAAACAAGGTGCCTCAGATGACTGCATATGCTCAGGGATTGAGACCTCTACCGCCGGTTAATCTACGGCGTCTCAAAGTTTCACGCCTCGATAGAGCAAATAAAAGTGTCTGACGTTACATCAAGTGAAGTACATGCAGGGACCTAACGCAAGTAAATATCGATACAACAACTGGTCAGCATTGTTGAAAATAATGATAAATACGAGCCAGGGTGCAAAAAAACACAGAAAAACTGTAAAGAATACACAGGAGGAGGCCAAAAATTGATGTAACGTCAGACACTTTTATCCAGTTTAAAATTGTGTTTTGATGTGTAGCATGCAGGTGAATGACAGTAGACCCAAAATCTTTACCCCAACATACTAGCCCTTGGTACTGTTCAAAGTGAGGGTAATAGTTAAAATCTGCCTGCATCGCTTGTACAGTACATGGTGGGTTAAAATAATTGTCTGACATTACAACGCGTACTTATTTCAGATTCCAGCCATGGCGCACCAGAAGGAAGACTTAACCAACGGTTTAACCTAAAGAATCTTGGAGCCAACACCCTAGTGCTCTCAGGAATACGTAGAGGAACCACAAAAGAGAACCAGAGAATGCAAAAATGGAGACTTTATTTCTGAAGGGGGAGACCCCGCACAGAGCTGGCATCAGTACAAAGTCCACAATGCAAAAATCAGAATCCAATGGGCAAAATTCAGAAACCGTAACCAGGGCACCAATTACAAAAATCGGGGTCGTACGAAAATAAGTTCGGTAACAGGAAATGCGAAAAAGTACAGGGAATAGGCAAAATTCGTAATTTGAGGACGGTCCAGTCAGAAAGGTAATCTCAATGAAAACAAGGCAAGGAAAGCGTGGCACAAGCAGACAAAGGAAAACGTTCTGACAAGGCAAGGCTGTGATCAGACTCCTTAAATACACACTAGTAAGGTCACATGTTATCATTGGGGAAAAGGTGCAGGGGATCAGACTAATTATAAACGGACGTGAGGGAAACCCTAACCACATGAAATCGGCAAAAGCCAAAACAAGGACAGGAAATGACAAGACGTCCTGTAAACATTAAATATTCTAACATGCACAGAGTAAGAGATGCAGAGCAAGTTTTCAATTTGAAGCCAGAGCGGCAGAAACGCCGCAAGACTAATAGGAATAGCAAAGGGGGCAGAGTATACAACAGAGCGAATGCCAAGGGAATATTAGTCAATTAGTATGGACTTTACAAAGAACCCGTGCACATTAGTGATATATACAAGGTAGATGCACATTACTGAACCACATGTGGTAATTTGTCCTCTGCATTTGACCCATCCTATAGTTAGGAGCAGTGGGCAGCCACAGAGCAGCGCCCGAGGACCAACTCCAGTTCTAAAGCCAGTGCCTTGGTCATGAGTACTGGCAGGAATGTTCCTATGATGCATATTTTTGTGGGTGGGGGAAACCGGAGTACCCGGAGAAAACCCACGCGAATACGGGGAGAACATGCAAACTCAACACAGAAACGCCCCAGGCCAGAATTGAACCCACAACCTTCTTGCTGTGAGGCAACAGTGCTAACTACTATGCCACTGTGCACAACAACAAACTAGACCAGAAGTAGCGAAGGAAGCAAACGAGACTAGAAAGAAGACTTAATCACCATAAACCTAAATCACCCGATCTTGTGCTCAAGACTCAGACAGGGGAAACAGGACTAGACCAACTCACAGACAAGACAGGGGAGACAAGGTGCAAAGCATGGCAATGGTATAATCCTGGCATACAAAACAAAGAAGGTGAACGGTAACAAGACATAAAACTGCAAGACTATGGAAACATGGCATGGCAAGGAAACGTGAGCATGATATGAAAAAATAAAGAAAACATAGTAAATAACAACAAATAATACAAAACAAGACTAAACATGACAGAACAAAACAGTATCATAACAAGGGCTCATGGGGATAAGTTTGGGGTGTACTAAAAGTGCCACTGTGGTAATTACACACACTCAAATCTTTAAAAAACATGTCAAAAACAGGTTTTTGATGCATTTATCAAATTTGAAGGCCCAGGGAAGGTCTCAGGGAATACCCATGGGATTCACAAAATGTACCCTTTTTTGAAAGCCCTGACTGTCCTGCATTGAGTGAGACAAAGGCCCGTATTCAGAAACAACACTCACACTAATTGAGTGCGAGTGAGTACTAAAACTTAGTTAGTGTCAGGTTTTACTAAATGAGTCAGAGGTTGTCCTAACCCTCATGCTTTCAGAGAGCTCACTCGCACTGAAAATAGCGTCTCTCTCTAAGTGAAGGTTGAGTACAGGGAACTCCTCCCTTGAGCCTAACTTGCGGCGATATTTCGTTGTCATGGCTTTCAGGTGGTTACAAACATTAGAAACTCTGGATCATTTACAGCCACGTGCTGGATGCAATCGCAACTATGCACATTTTAACTCTAATGATCATAACGATGCCGGTAACTTACTAACCGACCACCTGGTTTCAGTCTTTACGAACTGCACTGTGGTGAACTCGAGGTTAGCATTTGTGTACCCACCAGTAGCTACTGGTGAACTGGCAATAGGGGAAGCTCAAAACCACCCCTTAAAAATAATGATTGAGAAAAGGTCATAGCTAATCATTTAATAAAATTTTATTTACTTGAACTCCAAAAATCCAAAGGATTATCATGTGTCACCAGTTCTACTTATTAAGTTAGAATGAGCATTGATAATTATTGCCCTGTTTTCAATTCATTTAAATTACCATTGCAAAAACTCTGAAAACTCTCAACATTATCAGGTGTGGCCAGTTTTCATTAATGACGCACATCTGTCAACTCTCACGCATTCGGATTTTTCGCGCTTTTCTGTACTCATGGGTTGGAAAATGCTGCGCTCAGCTGGCTCGTGTGGATTGGTCTGCGAGGCTCATGTAGCTGTAAGTCACGAGAATCCATCCTTTTCTACATTAATTGCTGAATGTAGAGAGAAATGTCTTGCACGTTTCACTGCTTGTTGCTTAGTGAGCCTCGCGGGCTGTCCTGCGCCTTTCGCGAGCCACTTGACCGCAGAATTCATGAAGACATGCAGATATGTTATGTCGTCATTTATGTGCAAAAGAAACGCCTCAATTTTGTGAAGCAATGTATAACAGCACTATCAAAAATAAATATGATTGTCGTTTTACCAATTAGTTTGAGAAACTTTCTAATCAAGAAAAGTAAACTGCGACAGGTTTAGGTCATTCAGCACTGAAGGGTGAGGACTGAGCGTCCCTTTGCAGCAGCCGACGCACCGCCTGTGGTACCCAGTGCCCACTACTGTCAGTTATGCTCGAGTGGCGTTTGTGAATAGCAACTGGCGAGGAGTGGGACCGCTCACTCAGTAAGTGGGTAGATTGATCTCTATCTCACACTCCAGTTACATTTCAATCGTATTTACTATATGGCGAGTGGAGGGTGAGTGTGAGTGTCATTTCTGAATATGGGCCAAAGATAGGCCAGATCGGTGGATTCATTTTTATTCTGTTGCACTGAGAAGGTGTTAAGGCTGGGAAAAGGCCAAATGGATGCTAATTGATAACCTGACCCATGTAGCAGTTGCAGGCATACCGAGTCATTTTAGGTTGTTTCATGAAATGACTGATTCAAAATGCCTGATACACATTTTGCCAGTAACATAGCATATTCAAGCCTCAGTTATGTCTGTGCAGATTGCTGGATTGTCAACTATTATCCCACTTAGTAACCAGGCACTTCGTTTTCTGAATGTCGTGTATAGTTTGTCCTCGGAATTTAGCGTATCTTTATGATACTTGAAAATGTAAAAGCTCTTTGTTGCTTTCTAATAGAAACTAGCTCCCAAACCTTTCCACCAGTCTCCAGGATTGAGATCTAGTTCCTACTAACCTCCTGCATCAGTATGCTCCCATGCTCAGTTTAATAGGAACACGTCCCAAGCCTTCAGTGATCTCCAGGTTTGGGACAGGGATAGCAAGATGTGCCTCTGTACCTAAGCTGCATAAATACATCTGAGCTGAAATGTTACCCTGTTTTTAGGCCCTGTTCTTCTGTATGACTGTATACCTGTGAATATAAATACCCTGATTGAAATATACGCATGTCTGCATCTGGTTCTCTGTCTGGAACATAATAAATTGATTTAAATGTGGGAGCTCACCAAATAATTAGAGTGATTTAGCACATTAAACCGCACACGAAAGCCACTATTAGGAGAAAGGCACTAGACATGCACAGTTGAAACTGTACTCTAGGGAAGCAGGAAAAGTTTAGTCAGAGGGACATGTATCACAGATAAATTATGAGTGATAAGAATTCCAAGGTCATATGAGCCTGCAGCAGTCATGACCTGGTTTAATGTGTGGTCCTCAGTCCAATTAAATTGAGTCGAGTGTACCGTCTTTTCAAATTGTAATGAAAAGCCAGGTCAATTCACGTTGACTGAAAATCAGCACACGATCCAATCTACTTCAGTTCCCTTGACAGCCACTCTGTTCCACATACTCATATCTGTTCACTCCATCTATAATTGCTGCAATGACATGCTAGCAATTTCTGGCACAGATATTGTGTAATTTCAAAAAGATGAGTATGAGCAAGCACATATAGTATTTTGTCTTTTCAAGATGGAAAAGTACAGTGGAAAATCAATCAAGTGAAGAAAGTTGTGCCACTGGTGTATTTTCAAAAATACTATCATTCTTGACCAGCTAATCACACACCTAAGGCTCAGTAATGACATTTCTGTTATTCCTTCGGCATTCTTATCCCAAGGGACATTCAGTTTATAGGACTACAAGGGGGCCAATCCCATCAGGGGTTAAGGGCCTTGCTCAACTGGCATACCCATCTTATTTTGACAGCACAGGGGCTTGTACCACCAACCATCTGGGTGCCAGCAACAGGCCACCCCTATCCATCAATATCACCTCTATTCCTGAAAAGAATCAACAGCAGAGAAATGAACTGGTAACCTCATTTGAACAACATAGAAAATAAACACCCGCCTCATTAATCATGCACAGGCAGAGAATGAAATATTTTCTAGTTATTTTTGACCCTCTTCAAAAGAGTATTGCTTGTATGCAGTTTGTTTCCAATTATTCCCACAAAAAGTAGCAGGTACACCCTGCACTAGAAAGCTCTGGATATGAGTTACCACATCTAGATAAAAATCTCAATAACAAAGCTAAGAGGAAATCCAAATGTATCAACTCTGTTATAAACTGGCACCTTTTTTACCAGTTATTTTAACTATAATTTTTACAATCGGTCTATAACAGAGGCTCCGTGTATGTTTACAGTAAACCACAGTTAAATGCGCTGAGGACTCAACTTACAGTTAAGATAACAAGGAGACTATGCATTAATTTAACTGTTAAATTCAGTCACTTTATAACAGTGTAAGTATTCTATTAAAAGAATAAGCAACTACTCAATTACAATTGATATCACCCCTTCATGAGCTTTTCGAATGTTAACATCCTGTGATTAACATGCAGCTGTTAATTTGAATTACTTTATCTTACTCTGGAAATCAACATAACCTGCACATATATTGTTGTGTAGTGTGTGTGTGTGTGTGTGTGTGTGTGTGCATTTGCGTGTGTGTGTGTGTGTCTGTGTGTGTACGCGCTCTTATGAGGACATTTTTCTAGTCCTCAGAATATAAAACTTAATGCTGGGCCTAGTTAGGGTTTAGGTCTAGACTGAGTTAAAACAGGGCTTATGTTCAGGACTAATGGCCCTATCTTACGCCAGAGTCCCTAAACCCGTTATTTGGGGATTTAGCAATGCACATAGGTCTATGCACTGACACTCAGCATCGGTAATTTTTTTCCAGCGAGAGCGGCATTTCGGAACTCTTTTGCGAATGAAGATCATTACAGCGACAAGAACGCATACCTGTTTTTGCAGCACAGTCATACTTGCTGTAAAAAATAGACAGCTGTCCGATTGGGAAATGTAAATGGACTAAACCATGTACTTGTCACCAGAATTACCTTCATTTGCTGAAGAGTTCTGAAATGCCGCTCTCGCTGGAAAAAAAGTTACGTCGCTGAGTGCCAGTGCATAGACCTATTTATAATTAAATTATTTTTTTGTACTGAATGTAGCCCATTATTTTACCACTGTTATTTTACCACAGACAAGGCCATTTAGTACTATCTCTGCCATTTTCTCAGGGGTTCAACTAAGGCTAAAGCAAGGTGGCTTTTTATTGGCGAGTTAATTCGGGAAGAGGAGCTGCAAGTGCACGTCCACATGTGTCCAAGTGGACGCGCAATGAGGCCGCCTGGGTGTGCCCTTGTAAAAGTCCAAATGGGTAGCGAGTGGTTTGAGGACCTGCTATACACTTTCCCTAACGTGTGTGGTCAAGATAGCAATTGTAGCAAAAGCGCATAAATACGCCCACGAGCACACATCCAGGCGCAAATAAGGGAGTCGGCATAATGCATAGCGGGTAGTGCGGCTGCAAGATACTGTTTAGGGATAGTGGAAGCTACTAAATGTGTAATTCACGGGTAGCAGGTAGTGGCAACGGGTAGGGCAGTGTGAAAGATAGAGCCCTAAGTCTAGTTTCAAGATTAGGCATCAGAATTAGGCTATTGTTTACAGTCACATGTCAAATAAAGATTAAAATCAGCATCACTTTGGGGGATTATAATGAAGATTTGGGTTAAGGCTCGGTTAGGGTTTTGGAAAGGGTGAGATTGAGGTTTGACCTCAGGGTTTAGAGGTAGGGGAATCATGCTTTCATGGTGAAGTTTTTTTTGGTTCTCACAAATATACTGATGCCATTATCTGTGTGTGCACACATGCATGTGTGTGTGTGTGTGTGTGTGTGTGTGTGTGTGTATGCCTGTGTGAGTGTGCGTGCGTGTGCGTGTGTGAGTGAGTGAGTACATGTGTTTGTAAATGCATGTTTCAGTATGAGTTTAGACCAGACATTATGTAAGGAATTGTAATTACAATTATGGATGAAAGAAATCCTTCATGACTTAAAATACATGTATTTGTGATGTTTTACATACGATTTTTATTTGATGCAGTGTTTGATTTGCTTCAGATGAATTTAGACAAATGTCCTACTAAAATAAGCCTTCCCCTGCCTGCATTTACCTGCCACATTATACCACAAGATTTTTTACCATAAAAATGTAGACAGATGTATAATGTAAATGTGAGGTAGGCTACTGTTCAGGAACCACTCACGAGAGACAGAAATCCAAAAAAACATATGCCTTTATTGGACTCCGGGTCAAAGCCAAAAAACACAGGAATTGCCAAGCCACAATACAAAGTCAAAAAACAGTATTGACTAGACAGGCCGGGGTCAGAACCAGTAAGACAGATAGGCAGAGGTACAAAAACAATGTAACAAAAAGTTACAAACAAAAACAAAAAGTCGTAGTCGATGGGCAAAGTCAATGGTCATACACAGGGAATCCAAACACAAAACTCGTGGTCATACAAAAATAGGTCGAAATACAGAAAGACAAAAACAGTACAAAAAGGGCAATGGTAAGAATCAAGGTCGGACTATCCAGTAGAAGCGAAACAATAATCAATGGCATACGAGGTGCTCTGTATTACCAAACTATAATTTTGGGGATCTGAATGAGAATATAGTGGGGTTCTGGAGCTGGCAAGATACTGCATTCTGGAAGGGTGTGGGGCCATGATTGAGCGCCATACATGAATAAAGCCATCTGTAAAGACCACAAGACAGTGAAACAGCAATAGAAAGATTTATCAGTCAAATAAAATGCAGAAAGTCTGTAGTCCCTTTAGGAGATATCTTGGGAGCATTTGAGAGTTACCCTGGGTCTCTCCATCATTCTACAGCCCAGAGGAACAGCCCCATCTATATTCAACACCTGTTATCTCCCCATGGCAATATACTACTGGGCAACAGGGGGTACCCATGTCCAGAGAATCTGAGACAGATCACCATCCTCTTCAGAGAGCCTGTCAAGGGGCCGGCAGGCACCCACCTTAGCTGCCAAATTTCAAAGTTAAATTCATAATTAAGTGAGCCTTCAGTCAGAGGAAATTCAGCTGAAGGACCATCAAAGGTTTTCAGCAAAGGTAGCAGCAGCCTGTACTGTCCTCCATAACCTATACCTGGGTCCTGAAGGCAGAGAGCTCCACATAAGAAAACACCCCAAACTCAGAGGCCATCTTCATGCTGGAGACATCTAGACAGCTGTGAGGTAGCGCTCAGGAACCAGTTGCGAGAATCCAGCAATGCAAAAGATGCGATTTTTATTAGGCAAGGGGGAAAAACCCCCGCAGGGCCGAAGGCAACAGTACAAAGTCCACAATCCAAAAATCACAATCCAAGGGGCAGAGTCCAAATCAAAATCCAGGGCAGCAATAACAATAGACGTTGTCGAACAGAAAAAGGGTTCGATAACAGATGTAGACAGAAGTACCAAAAACAGAGCCAAAAATCGTAAGTCGGACGGTCCAGTCAGAAAAGCAACAATATGAATACAAGGCTAAACCGAGAGCAGCACAGGTAGACTAGGGGAACGTTCTGACGGGGAACTGCTGTGAGACGACTCGTAATATACACATACAGGGGGTCACGTTAAACAGAACACAGGTGCAGGAATTCAGACTAATTACAAAGGAGGGAATATGAGGGAGAACCTAATCACATGAAATAGGCAAAAGCCAAAACGCGGACAGGGATCACAAGACAGCCTATTGACAGATATATGGCTCCGGTTAGGGAGTTCTAACGTGCATAGATAATAAGAGAAAGGACAGAGTGAGCAGGTGTGGAGGATCCACTGAAATGCAGCAAAGAAGATTAGGTAAAGGCAAGGGGCGGAGACTAGAACAGGGCGAATGCTGAGAGCTTGTCAATCAATTAGTAAGGTGCAGCTATACAATCCCTAGTACTCGTTAGTAAGTTAGTATAATATACAATGTTAGTCTAGGTTAGTAGTTTTAACAAAAACAACAAACTGTTCGTACTGGTTAGTAGTATAGAAAAGCAAGGCGAAGGAAGTAAACGAGACTGGAAAGAATATCTGGAAACCCAGAAACCATGAAATCACCGAAACATGTGACAAGCAGTACTGGGGCTGTGAGCAATCACAAGACATGAGACCAGACAGGGGGAGACAAAGTGCAATGCATGGGTAAAGGCAAAACATGGACCGGAATAATAACAGGAATATGGATACTGGAAAACACAAAAGCACGGCAATAACGAAAACATGGCAAAACAACACATGAACATATCCAAGTAACCAAATCACAATACACATTACAAGGTAAGGTCAGGCAATGCAGAGATCAGAAACCATATCGGACCGAATATAACAAAAACATGGCAAACAGATCAGGAATCAGGAAAAACATGGCAAACGAATCAGGAACTCGAAGTATGCGAGTGTGTGGTTTGGGCCACAGCTAATGTGAAATAATGCTTGTTTCTATGCTCAGTAATTCTATTTTTGTCATTGATGTTTTATCTTTTCTAGAGGGGAAAAGGAACATAGCCTATTAGATCACTAAGATCTTGCGCTGAGTTGACATCAGATATTAAAAAAGCGGCAAAAAAGGCGCAAACATTAAATGTTTTCCATGCATGTTAGAAATACTGAAACTTTGCGCAGAAATAGGGTGTAATAATAGAAGCACACTATCAATCTTTTTTCCCCCCCAAGGACGCAGACAGTAAGAACTAAATGAGCAACTGCCATGTTTCATTCTGGCTTCATAACTTTGAATAAACTAGCTGCATATGCATGTATGCTTTGAAGGCTACATTTGTTTATCAGTCTTGGCTAAAAGTCAGTTTTTTGCACTCCGCAGACATGGCTTTTGTTTCAAAAATAGCTATGTATAAGTAACTGCAGTACTTTTCCCGTAGCCCAGCTCGTGACATTCAATATTTTTGCGAGAATCTCATTGGCTGAGAACGTATAGGTGTTATGACTTGAAAATCTCAACAAAGAAAACCAGCAATGACAACTTAAACAAATTTATTCTTCACTCATAAAAACAACTTCAACAAAAAAATCCACTGTTTAATCTTAAAAAAACACTCTAATGCCACTATGTAACTCTGTTGCCAAAACAAAAACTCTGCTCCGCTTTGCTCTGACTAAAATCACAGCATTCATATAGACTAGCAACATTCTGGAAAGATCTACAGGATTCCTGGGTAATCCCGCCCCCTCCAAGCCGGAAGGTGCCAGAAGCTTCTAGAAAACACTAGTCTATTTCAAATGATTTTACATCAGATCATGTTTTGCAACAAACACACCACCAGACGGTGCTATAGAACAAAATAAATAGCTGACCACCAAGGCAGCAAAAACAGTATGTAACAAATTTCCATTTACAAATGAAATATAATGCTGTACATAAAATACTCATACATAACATGGGCAAAAAATTGCTTTACTTTATGTCTAGCTGTTTATACTTAGCCAAACTGAATACCAAGTGTAACGTTGATTAAATTGGTATGGCTCAGCACTGTAGCAGACTAGTTAAGCGCCACTGGCATGACTAAGTTCACATTACTTAGCTAGGTAGCATGCATGTAATACTTTTTCAAAACCATTATGTAACATTAGTTTGTTAGCTTGTGAACTATCGTTAGCTAGATACTCAGTCGACTGAATTTACACACCGTTGCTCGTTCAGCCGCGATTGTCTGTCACTCTCAGGCCCCGTTTACACCTGAGGCTGCAAACCAGAATTTCTTGGCGCAGCACCGGGTGGCGTAGTGTGGCGTAGCCCACGCCGTGGGAATTTCTTCTGGTGCAGCCTGCATAGTGGTAATTTTGTGCTCAGCCACTTTGACAATTTGGTAGACAGACGTGCGCAGAGAAGCACGTGGTGGTGTAGTAGGGGGAGATGCCACATATTCATCATGACGCAGTGACAATTTTGTGGATAAAGGCTCTGCCGAAAGTGCGCCGAGAGCTCGCCAGCTCCAACCTGGCTTACTTTCTGTGCATTGGTAATTTGGCTGACCGGTGCACAGTGCGCACATGTCACCGAAACCTCACAGGCAGGTTTCCATAATGTCAGGCACATTTCAATGCAATAAATAATTACAGCAGCCACTATTTAATGTAACTATCTGAATCAGCACATAGATTATAGTTTCTATATCGATTTTCCTGATGTCAGATCAAAGAGAGAGAGAGATGTGTGCATGTGGGTGCGTGAGTGCATGTGTAGGCTATGTGGGTATGTGTTCTTCAGCTTCTTTCACACCGGACGCAAAACTAATTTTTTGCACGACTGAATACATTCAAAGTAAATGCAAAGACGCGAGTACACGCGTGTATTCACGTCTTTGCATTGACTTTAAATGTAATCTATCATGCGAAAAATTTGTTTCGCATCCAGATTGCAAGCGGCTTAATAATATTATTGTCACTCAGGTTTTATCGTTTTTAGTGGGGGAAAGGAATACAGCCTGATTGCTATGATCTGGTACTGAGTTAAGGTCACATATTGAAAATAATTGTGTAACATATCTTGCATTTTTGTCTATGCATGTTAATCCCAAAATTTTAAGCAGCAACAGGGTGTAATAATAGGAACACGCTATCCATCGTTTCTCTTCCCAATAATGTATGCAGTAGAAATAAATGAGCAACCGTCATATTTCATTCCAACTTCATAAGTTTGAATGATCGGACGTAGTTTCGTTTTGAAATTCCATTCAACTTCACTAACAGTAATAATTCGAGAATTCCCAAGCTAGCCAGCTAACTCATATTCGTAATGCTTAATATAGACGTAAGTGGAGCAGAAAACATGCCCCTGAAGCAGCAAAGTAAAATGCAACATTAACGCATCATGCAAATATAGGACAGAGGCTTCTTTATTCCAATTTTAAAGGTGAGGAGAGGAGCTCATTTGATTGGTGAAGATTTGACTCGGCTGTGTTAAATCCACTCGCGCCTTCTCTTCTCCCTCTTTGCCACTTGCGTCAGCAGGAGGGACAGAGGCGGGACAGAGGAGTACTTGCGCTGGGCTGCACCGGGCACGAAATTGCAAAATATGCCTGGATACACCTCGTTGGTGCGGTGCTCCCCCAGTTCGCCATGCCTGCGGCTGGTCGAAGAATTTAGAGCTCCTGGTATTAAAATGCATTTTTTGTGATCAGATTGCAATCAGATAGTGCCTGACCACATGAAAGTACAGGTGTAAATTGTTATGGCCCCAAATTTGTTATTAGATTTACAACGCAACAGCAACAGCAAGGGATGACAGACACAGTTTTAAAAACTTCAACACATTTAATTAACAAACAAAGACTAAACTACTATTTACAACTACAGACCAAGATTGATTGGAAAACAAAAAAAAACTGAAATATTTACAGTCCTTGTGGGTTTGCTGGTGATGTCCTGGGCAAGGAAAAATGCTCTGGGGCACAGGCAAAAATCCACAAAAGAAAAGTTCACAGGTCTTGAACAGAATGACAGGTCTGGTCACACGTATCCTTCTTCTTGCAATTTCTCCTACTACTACTGTCTCAATTCTTTTCCTTATATACTCTTTTGCAGACCCCACCCACATTTAGACCTCTTTTTTTTTTCGGGGACTTTCCCCAGACATGCCCAGGACATGTCTAAACATAGCTCCAGTCTGGGCTTAACAAAAAAGGGTAAATACTGCCATCTAGTGGCCTCTATTCTCATTACACCTCCATTCCAAAAGGGAAAAATTTTGACTTACAAAGGCAAAATTTTTCTTTTAAATAAAAAAAAAATGGTTTAGTAGACACTTGTGTATACATATATACATATAATACAATATGCTCATAACGTGATATATACGCATATTCAAACACGGGATAAGCAATCAGCAATCACATTGTCAGTACCCTTTACATGCTTAATTTCCAAGTCAAACTCCTGTAAATTCCAACTCCAATTCAACAATCTCCGATTCTTGTTTTTCATCTTACTCAAAAACATTGACGGATTGTGGTCAGTGTACACAATCATTGGCTTTTGTCCTGTACAAACATAAACCTCAAAGTGTTGTAAAGAAAGGACCAGAGCCAACAGTTCCTTCTCTATTGTGGAATAGTTCCTTTGGTGGCGATTGAACTTCCTTTAGAAGTATGCCACGGGATGTTCAATGTCATCAGAGTCACTTCTCTGTAGGAGCACAGATCCACAAGCTTGGTCGCTAGCATCGACCGCGATGGAGAACGGTTTGTTGAAGTCAGGAGATTTGAGCACGGGGAAGTGACACAGCAGAGACTTCAGGTGATCGAAGGCTCTCTGGCATGCATCATCCCAAGTGAACTTTACGCCTTTCTTCAGTTGGTTAGTTAGACTGAGAGCAATCTCAGCAAAGTTCTTGCAGAACTTGCGGTAGTACCCGATCATGCCAAGGAAGCGGCGCAAAGCTTTTTTGTTGTCAGGAACGGGAAAGTCCATGATGGCTTGGACTTTAGCATTTATGGGTGCCACCTTACCCTGGCCTATGACGTAGCCAAGATAGGTGACAGTAGCACAACCAAAGTCACTCTTGTTCAGGTTAACAGTCAGGTTAGCCTGGGTCAGGCGCTGGAAATACGTCTCTACATCTTTTAGATGTTCTTCCCAGGAGTCACTCCATGTGATCAGGTCATCGATGTATGCACCCGTGTGTGGCAATCTGGCGATTGTAGACTGTATCATCCTTTGGAATGTGGCTGGGGCATTTTTCATCCCAAAGGGTAGGACTTCATACTGGTACAACCCAGATAGTGTGGCAAAAGCAGAGATGCTCTTGGCCCTCTCAGTTAAAGGCACACACCAATAACCCTTCAATAAATCAATCTTGGTCAGAAACTTTGCTTGCCCTACTCTATCGATACAATCATCAATCCTAGGTATTGGAAACACATCAGTTCTAGTTACAGCATTGACTTTGTGATAATCTGTACAGAATCTAGTACTTCCATCAGGTTTTGGAACTAGCACACACGGTGAACTCCAATCTGAGTTGGAGGGTCTCATAATATCATGTTCTAACATGTACTCAACCTCTTTCTCAGCAATCTTTCTCTTTTCAGGATTCATCCGGTACGGATGCTGTTTTATTGGTTTGGCATCACCAACATCTACATCATGAGAGGCTATAGAAACTCTTTTTGGAACATCAGGAAACAGATCCTCATATTTCTTGATCAACCTCTTAAACTGATCTCTCTGTGAGGGTTCTAAGTGCTGGAGTTTTACATCAAGATTTTGCAACACTTCAGAATTCGACAATTTACATGATAGAACTTCAGCTTTAATTCTAGGTTCATCATCTTGAAACTCCCCCTCATCTTCACACATCTCAGCCATTGGAGGATCTGAAGTGACAGCTGCAACCCTAGCATTTCTGTCATGATAAGGCTTCAGCATGTTAATGTGACACAATTGTTTTGGTTTTCTCCTATCTGGAGTCTTCACAATGTAATTGAGATCATTGAGTTTTGTCAGAATTTCATAAGGACCATGAAATCTAGCCTGCAATGGATTGGATTGCAAGGGAAACAACACAAGAACCTTGTCTCCTGGTTTAAACTCACGGCTTCTAGCCTTATGATCATACCAAGTTTTCATTTTTCCCTGACTTGATTTCAAGTTCTCTTTGGCTAGGTCACAAGCTGCACGCAATCTTTCCTTGAACTTGCTAACATAGTCTAACAGACTGATGTACGGCTCTTCCTCTTGCCATTGTTCACTCAATAATAGCAAAGGTCCTCTCACTTCATGACCAAACACTAGCTCAAATGGACTGAATCCAGTAGACTCCTGCACTGCTTCTCTAGCTGCAAACAACAGCAAATGAACACCTTCATCCCAGTCTTTCTCATGGTCATAACAATAAGTCCTCATCATTGTCTTGAGAGTGGAATGAAACCGCTCTAAGGCACCCTGACTTTCTGGATGATAGGCACTAGAAAGAATCTGCTTTGCACCTAGTTCATACACAACCTGCTGAAACAATCCTGAAGTGAAATGGCTACCTTAGTCTGACTGAATTTCCCTGGGAAGGCCAAACAACGTGAAGAACTTTATCAAAGCCTTTGAGATTGCAGTTGCCTTGATGTCGCGTAGAGGTATGGCTTCAGGGAATCTGGTAGATGCACACATGATTGTCAACAAGTACTGATTTCCAGATCTAGTCTTGGGTAATGGACCAACACAATCAACAATGACCTTAGAGAAGGGCTCTCCAAATGCTGGGATAGGCTGCAATGGAGCTACAGGTGGGTCTAACTGGTGTTTTCCAACTACTTGACAAGTGTGACAGGTTTTGCAAAAGTTGGAAACGTCTTTCCGAAGCCCAGGCCAAAAGAAGTGTTTCATGATTTTATCAACAGTCTTGTTAACACCAAGATGACCTCCTAAAGGTAAACTATGAGCCATTGTCAAGATCTCATTCCTGTAGACCTTCGGAACAACAATTTGCCTAACCACTGCCCAAACTGCATTGGCAGGGATATCAGGAGGGCGCCACTTCCGCATCAACACACCATCCTTGAGATAATACCCAACTGGAACTGCGTCTATTTCTTTATCAGGAAGGGCTCTCCTCTTTCGTACACAAATTTCAGAATCATTAGTTTGCTCCTCAATCAACCGCTTTCTGGACAGAGACAAGTCTCCAGACATATCAGAATCACCAGACCCATCCGGCTGGCTGAATAGAGAACTGATAAAAGTATCTGATAAGTCCTCAAACGGAGAAACCATAGTAGGCCAATCAGAGTCATGAGGCGAACCACCTGAGTCCTGACTATTCAATGTGCTGGACGGCACCACAACATCTTCTTCTTTAGCCTTCTTGGCCATAGCACGAGTCACTGCGCAAGAAGGATACAGAGATGGGTCCTCATCCCCATCTTCAGTGCTCGGCTGTGAAGTAAGATGTACAGGGGGAACTACTTTGCCCCCAGCCAGGTCATTGCCCAGCAACAGAGAAACACCCTTTATAGGTAGACTTGACATAAGTCCCACCTTTACCTGTCCTGTAACTAAATCTGACTTCAAGAATATAGAGCGCAGGGGTACAGATACAGTCCTCCCTTCAATACCCTGTACAAGTATGAAATCCCCTGAAGCGGTCTCATCACGTAACTCCAAGGAGTCCATCAACAAAAGTGACCGAGAAGCTCCGGTATCCCTTAGGATATATATGGGGGCAGGAGTAGTATGCTCATTCAGAGCCACAAATCCCTCTGACACAAATGGAAGAAATTCCTCCCTCACGAAGTCAGCTGTATTAGGCTTTTTAGCCCCACAAGAAGCAGGCAATTTAGCAGATCGGTTATCTACTACAGGGGTTTCTAACCTTGTTTTCACAAAGGCATTTGGTTTGGTATCCTTTTCTTTTTCTTTTTTAGCTTTAAGGAACCAACAGTTAGTTGTAACATGACCAGATTTCTTGCAATAACTGCAAACTAGACCACTTTTGTCACTGTCAGCTTTCACACTTTGATCAGACCTGTTACTGGATTTCTGAGCACCATCACCAGATTTGTCTTTGTCTTTGGGTGAGGAATCTTGGGTATCACCATTACCCTTTTTCTGAAATTGGGACCATATATTGTTACTGCTAGACTGAAATTTAGACTTATGTGTGAGAACATGTTCATCTGCAAATTTGGCAGCTGACTGCAAATTTAGTGCTTGCTTCTCATTAAGGTAGGTCTTAATATCATCCTAAACACAGTTCTTGAATTCTTCAACTAACACCATCTCTTTTACTGAGTTGAAATCATCCTTGACCTCCATAGAAGTACACCAGCGCTCAAAGCAAACCTGCTTCTCATTAGCAAATTCAACATAAGTCTGATTTTCAGATTTCTTCAGACCTCTGAATTTCTGTCGGTAAGCCTCTGGAACCAGCTCATAAGCTCTCAAAATAACCTTTTTGACAACCTCATAATCAGAGGAATCATCTGCAGACAAAGCCGAATAGGCTTGTTGAGCTTTACCCTTGAGGACAGTTTGCAACATCAGAGGCCAGTGTTCCTTTGGCCACTGGCAACTCTTTGCTACCTTTTCAAAACACTGGAAATAGTTGTCAACATCCTTTTTCCGAAAATGGAGGCACCAGTTTTACCTCCTGGCTAGCCCGAAATTTATTTTCTGTTGCTATTTTTATTTTTAGTTGCTGCATTTGGAGTCTTTCTTCTCTATCGAATTTCTCTAATTCAAAATCTCTCTGTCTCTGTCTCTCTCTTTCTGCTCTTTCTTTTTTCTCTTCTCGCTAATTTTTCTAACTCAAATTCTCTTTGTTTTTCTTATTCCCCCCTTTCTTTTTGTCTTTCCTCCCTTTCTCTTTTTCCTCTCTTTCAATCTCTAGCAGTTTTAATTTAAGTTCCATTTCTATATTAGGATTTTCCACTGGAAACTGTTCCAGATCTCCGGGTGCAAACACATTTTCATCAATGTAATATTCAACTATCTCTCGAGCCAGTCTTGCTTTTCGCATGGCTGGTTTTACCTCTGTCAGCTCTAAATGTCTGCAAATTTCTAGCAGTTCTGTCTTTTTAAAAGACTTCAAAACCTCAACGGTTGGTGATGCCAAGAAATCATCCATTGCTGTTGATCTGTCAATATATTTATATAGGAAAATTCAAAAAACAATTTTACAATTTGAAATGTTAGATTTTTAACTAATGACTCTCACAATGGTCTATCTCGGACGAGCCCCCAATTTGTTATGGCCCCAAATTTGTTTTTAGATTTACAACGCAACAGCAACAGCAAGGGATGACAGACACCGTTTTAAAAACCTCAACACATTTAATTAACAAACAAAGACTAAACTACTATTTACAACTACAGACCAAGATTGATTGGAAAACAAAAAAAAACTGAAATATTTACAGTCCTTGTGGGTTTGCTGGTGATGTCCTGGGCAAGGAAAAATGCTCTGGGGCACAGGCAAAAATCCACAAAAGAAAACTTCACAGGTCTTGAACAGAATGACAGGTCTGGTCACACGTATCCTTCTTCTTGCAATTTCTCCTACTACTACTGTCTCAATTATTTTCCTTATATACTCTTTTGCAGACCCCACCCACATTTAGACCTCTTTTTTTTTTTTTTTCGGGGACTTTCCCCAGACATGCCCAGGACATGTCTAAACATAGCTCCAGTCTGGGCTTAACAAAAAAGGGTAAATACTGCCATCTAGTGGCCTCTATTCTCATTACAAAATGCACTCAAGATGCACTGAGAACAGATTGTTATCCGATCTTTCAAACCACTTCTGAAAGTGGTCAGGGACGGATTCTGGTCGCTTTAAACAGAAGTGTTTAGGCACATGCGTCTCCAATCTGCATACAACAACTCCGTAGGTGGAAACACCTCCAGTAAAACTCAGTAGATAAGTTGCATTGGTATGTAAGATGCAGTAAGCTTTGTGGGGTGTCCTGTCAATAAAAAGAGTTTCATCACTGTGTTATAGTACCTATTCATTTAAAAAATGTGCAAACAAGCTGTTCCAAACTATTTCAATTTACTTTTAACAAAATGGCGATTTCCAATTTTTTCAGCGCGGTCTACAACGTGAAGTTTTTGTGTAGCTGTATTGCTCTTTCTCGAAGTTTTTGCTATGTTGCGGTGAGCTACGTAGCTTCTAGCTCTTAAGAGACCAAAGAGACTGAATACCAATCTCTAGGACACGCAAGCAAGATCTAGCTCAAAGCGCCCTCCCCTAGGTATACATTGGAACATCCTCCTTTACCTCTCGCAGCATTTTACTTGTGTATAGGACGTGTTTTATAAAACACAATGCATTTTTGAGGAAGAAATATTGAATAAAAGGTGTTTCTTATTCACCAGTTTTCACAGGAAACGAGGCGCACCACTTTAAGAGCATAGACTGTATGAAAAGATGGACAAAGCATCTGTGACATCACCAATTGGTTTTAGCATACCGTTTAGGAAGCCTCAATTTTGGCAATTTGAATAGCCCCATTTTGTCATTTTGAAACCGGATTTGATTCCTATTGGAGGAGAGCCCGAATTGAATATCCAGGGAGGAGCGAAGGGTGAATCCATGTGTGGATCTGACCTTATCAGACGAGGAGCAGAGGACAGCCACACCCTAAAGCATATTGTGGCTTTATCCTTTTATTGTAGTCTATTTGGAATCATAACTTACAAAAATGAACTTCATGATTTATTGAAAGAGACTTGAAACTTGCGATTGATACCATAAAGTAATTTGGAAAATCATTATCGAAATATTAAATCAGGTTGGAAAGTAGGGTCATTTTCTCCTAGACTTCTATAGGATTGAAGTTCTTTCTGCAGCCACCAACGTCGCCATCTACTGGCCATTAAATAGAATGCAAATTTTAGAGTTTTCTGCATTGGCCTCAGTTTTCAGACCCGGGTGCTGCATCCATATTTTTATACAGTCTATACATAAGAGAGGGGAGACGAATATGACGTCAGCGGGATGGACTGTCACGTGGACGCAGGAGTCGCATGGTAATACAACGGTTAAATGCATGTGGTCAAATGCTATCCAATTACAATCCGATCACAAGAAACGCATTTAAATACCAGGTGTAAACGGGGCCAGAGACTGACTAAGCAGCGTGATGTAGTTAGCACAGTGCTAACGGAAATTACATTTGCTTTCCATGATATTACGCAATTCACTTATGTGATAAGTGAATCACATATGTGTTTCACGACCATGATCCAGGGAACTGTGCTGCATTTAGATAATAATATTGAGGTTTTAAACCAAGAAAGGATTCAAAACCAGGCGGTTGACATTTTGCAATGCTTACCATACCTGATGGTTATCATGTCAATCAGCAAAAGGAAAAACTATCAGTTTTCAAATTAGAGGATAAAGACCACATTGCATTTTAATGCCTCTCCGTAAACATTGAAATAAACTTTGGAGATGCCGTTTCATATTTGCAAATGAGATAAAATTATTGTGTGCTTGCTTCAGTGAAGCAGCACAGTCTATTCTCTTACTTCTTTTTCTCCTTCCACCAAAATTTGGCCGACTAACTCCACTGACACCATTATTGATTCGGTTCAAACTCTAAAAATTCAGCTTGTTCTGAATTACATTGCGTCTGTACAGATTTTTTATTTTCTTTTTAGTTCTTGAGATATATAATTTTAAATGACATTTTTTGGGGTCCTATTAAATCAAGCCATGTTTGTGCTGATTCAGTAGATTTAGCTATTTTCTGCTTTTTTTTCACTCTGTCATACTTTTAGCTAGAAATGTCATTCAAACTGCAGAATGTTAACTTAATCTAGTATAATTTCTTAAGTGTTCAATTATAATTTTTAAAAATAATTTCTCATTCAATACATTCTGGGAACTTAAAGTGTGGTGACGTCACAGTTAGAGTGGCAAACAGCAGTAAAATCATCAAGAAGTCTTTTCTTAAACTTGTTCTAACTCCAACAGTTTTCACTGCTCATAAATATTTTTTTATCCAAGTTGTAGCAAAAGTTGTGCTGGTCATGAAAATATAAATATGCAATCAATCGGACAGACGGTTTTGGCAGTATGTGCCGAAAAGCAACGGGACCACAAACCGAAACTCCATTAACTCCTATATTAAATTAGACAGAAAATTTCGGTTGAAACGCTGAAAAACACTGTTATATAACTTGCTCTTGTTCCCAACTTTTTGGCACTACACACAAAAGTTTGACAAATTTTGCTAAGGAGACTCTCCTTTTCAGTATGGTATCTCTATTCCATAGATTGGACTTACTATCTTTGAGGTAGAGGCAGTAGTATGAAAGAGACGCCTCAGCTAAAATCTCTGTTGGACCAAATGCTTTAACCATCAACTCAAATGGCTCAGCGAAATAGTGGCATGGCAGTATTGCGGTTCAATTCTGCCCTCTGCTGGACTTTTTCCTAGCCTCAGCATTATAATTGTTTGGATTAGGATTGATTCGACTGTTAGACAAATCTCATTCTTCTGCGTCAAACTCAGCGAAAGAATTTTCGGTAGCATCGTTTGTACAGTCGCTCAAACCAGCTCCAAGAGAGCACATTTAGGGCAGCAAAGACCAGCCTTTTTGCAGTACGGGTCCATGAGAACACAATACAGTGAAAAATTGCAAACCAGAAAAAAATTTGACTATTCCAGTATATACAAGCAACTGTTTGCACTAGCTAGATATATTTACGATTGTATCTAAAACAGGCGAAATACTGGTATTATAATGACCTTAACTACTAACTATCTTCTTTGCTAAGCCAGCAGACACAACTTTTCCATACTCATTGAGAAGTTTAATAGTTAACATCAGCTAGCTATTGATTATGTCATCTGCAGTGTCTGCAATTTCAATACTCAGGTTCAACCAGTTTTGAACACGTTCTGTGCAACTGCGTGTTTGTGATTGAACTAGCTAATAATAGTACACAAATAAAGAGGGAGCCGTGAATAAAATCACAGCATGTGTTAACGATAGCAAAAAATCAAATAGCAAGCTGCAAGATATTTAGCTAGCAAATACACAGTGCTCAGAAATGAACAGAGAACCTCGAATAGTAGCATTTCACTACTTGGCAAGGTCAGCATTGTACAGTTCTGGACCGGGGGAGACACTGACAATGAGCTATAAGCAACAACAGCTGCCGCAGTCAGCCAATGTGACCTGCATGTTTGCCCTGCCATAAAGTTAATTTCTCAGCATGTAATGCATTGACCTAGATACGCACAGAGCCATAGAGAGAGATGCATCAACCTCATTGACTCCAATTCATTTTTTTTAACAGCTGGTTTGAAGCGGAGTAGACTCGGTCATGATGCAGCTGAAAAGTCAGAATTCCTTAAACAATTACTTTCAGCTTTAAAGTCTTGTGTTGACATTTCACCAGTTTTTCAACATTTCTTCAGCAATTTTCTTTGCCTCTCAGTTTCCAAGCACCTTAATTTTATCAGCCAACCCCTTCAACTTTTCTCGCTGAAGCAAGCACAAAAATTTTCTTCAGAAAATTTAGCCTTTGCCACTTATTATTATGATCATCATTACTAATAGTAGTAGTCGTAGGCTGGTAGTACAACCCCTATTCCGAAATAGTGGGGACAAAGTGTAAATTGTGAATAAAATCAAAACGCAATGACTTTAAAATCATATCAGCCAGTATTTTATTCACAATAGAACAGAGATAACATAGCAAATGTTGAAACTGAGAAATTTTACAATTTTATTCACAAAATGAGCTAATTTCAAATTTGATGGCTGCTACAGGTCTCAAAAAAGTTGGGACAGAGGCCTATTTACCATGGTGTAGCATCCCCTCTTCTTTTTAGCACAGAATGGAGGTGTCTGGGCATTGAGGAGAAAATTTGAATTTGAATTTAATCCCATTCTTGTTTAATACAGGCTCACAGCTGCTGGAGAGTTTTGGGTCTCCTTCGAAGGACTTCTTGTTTAATTGGCCCACAGAACACAGCGGCGCCTCAGGATCATTCTCAACAATTGCTTCCTTTTTGCATGATCGAGTTTTAGGTGGCATCTGTGGATGGCATGGAAGATTTTGTTTACATACAGTAGTTTCTTGAAGTATTCCTGGGCCCATTTAGTAATGTCAAGAACAGAATCATGCTGGTGAGTGATGCAGTGGTGTCTGAGGGCCCAAAGATCAAAGGCAACCAGGAGAGGTCTTCGGCCTTGTCCACATAGAGATTTTCCCACTTACTCTGAATCTTTTGATGATGTTATGCACTGTTGATGAAGAGACCTTCAAAGCCTTTGCAATTCGACATTGAGGAACATTGCTTTTTAAAGTATTCCACAATTTTTTTTACGTAAACCTTCACAGATTGAAGAGCCTCTGGCCATCTTTACTTCTGAGAGACTCAGCCACTCTAAGACATCCCTTTTATAGCCAATCATGTTATGCACCTGATACCAGTTAACTTAATTACTCGCTAAATGTTCTTTCAGCTGATTCTCTTATTTATTAATTGCTTTTTCAGCCCTTTTTTTGCCTGTGTCTCAACTTTTTTTAAGACCTGTTGCAGCCAGAAAATTAGAAATAAGCTCATTTTGTGGATAAAAATGTAAAGTCTCAGTTTCAACATTTCAAATGTTATCTTTGTTCTATTGTAAATAACATATTGGCTCATGTGATCTGAACGTCATTAGGCCTACATTTTGATTTTATTCCCAATTTACACTTCGTCCCAACTATTTCGGAATTGGAGTTGTAGTAACAGCATTAGTAGGCTAATATTATTATTATTATTATTATTAGCAAGCAATTTGTCAATTCACGCCTTATTTTCACATGAACACTTAGAAATAAATCTATGTTTTGTTTGTTCCGCTAAAGTCCATCAAACTTCAACGGCCATATGATACAAAGAGGAATAAGAATGCCGAAAAATATTGACTGCTAGTTCTGGCTTCGTTGGTCCTCGCAAATTTAAGAATTGGGAACGTGCGTCTATTAGCCTTTGTAAATATATGTTTTAAAATTAATTCGATTCGTGTTCCCAAAAGAGGATTACCAATTAGTACAAGCCATAACTGCGTCATTGTTCTGTCTCAATTTAGCTTAATTCGCGCAAATGTATAGGCTGCTGCAACGCAAAACCACTCAAACCGTATTATCCACTTGGCAGTTTGAAGTTCAGCACCTTGGACAAGAATACACAGGAGGCCAAACGCTTTCGTAGGTTATATATTTTAACCTCCTAACTTTTCCGCTCAATTCCTGCTTGCGCCATTTGTTTAGAAGAACTTTATTTTGAAATGTAATTTTCCCCGGAGAATACCTTGCTGGTAGACTAACAACGCGGGAGCCATTGTTTCTGAACGGCAAATAAAGTCATACTCCAAGCACCTGTTGTGTAAAGTGATGTCCCGTTCTTCGTACCGCCAGCAGGCGTTTTATATTTCAAGATTTGAACAGTTGGTTCTTTTGATGACAGACTTTATGTGCGTGCGACACATTCAAATGGACACAGACCTAGCAAATGCATGCTCATACGAGCGACAAACAAACTTGCACGGTCGAGACGAAAAACGACAATGCAAAAGATGTCTCCAGGTGTGTGCAACCAATTTCATTCGAGTCAACACTTTTTAATAAGTCCCGTTGAGTGCAACTGCAGTTTTTCCTCTGGTAATAACACTCCTCGAATAAATATAATCAGCGAAGGAGTGGCACTAAACGTGATTACCGAGGGCCACTAATCTACTGAACGCGTGCTTCACCATGATTTTAAGCAACATATGGAGGTTTAAGAGCCTTTTCATTGCAAAGCCTTTATTCAAATTAACATTTGTTCTATTTTTGGCTTTGCCAATGGATAAAACAGGTCATATATCATGTTTTTAGAAAACTGTGTTTATCTCCGAATTCCATCCTGGAGATTTAATTAAGTTACTGTTAACAGCCGCCTGTTCCCTGCGATATTGCAACTGATTTGCGTTCATTTACACGCGTGGGTAAAGAGGCTGACCCAAGTATTTCTTTCGCAATGATTCTGATCAAAGTCTAAATATTTTATGATCATAAATTCAAGGAAAAGTTTACATTATGGTGAGGGAGCAGACTGGACACCATCGGAGGCCCCTTTTAAACTTCATCATTTCGTATTGCGTAACGAGGTCGTCTGAACAATAGGAAAATTAGGCTATACATTTCAGAGATCAGGCAAAGAGTGAAACTTAAGCCAGAGTTAAACAAAGCTGTAAAACAGCAAAAATATACTTATAAATATAGTAATATGTAAAAGTTCAGTACTTACAGCATTGCATCCAGAGCGAACCTGAATATTCTTTTTTACTTTAAATGTCCTTGCGATTGGAAAACCCACATTTGCTCCATGTCGAACTATTCTCTCTTAGGACAAATTCCCGAAACATCCTTTTATAACTTGTTCGATAACGACATGCTGATACGTTTTTAAAATATTGTATTCTCTGCTTTGCTGAGCGGCATCCTGACGGACTTAGCACAAAAATGAGGGTGCCAGGCGATCCGTTTTATCGGACGTATTGCGGGCTTCGGAAAAACGTGTAGGTTCCAATGTGTTGTATTGAACTGATGTCGTTCTCCGATAACAAACACACTGGCACATGCACTCCTGTGCATTTCCTCGATCGGGCGTTGTCCCCACCGAAAATCTCCTCCCAGTTTCTTACAAAGGATTTTAGTCCAAAGGGAATGCGATAAGCCAAGCAAATTTATCACATATTTTGGTTAGCCCCGAGAACGACTTTGAAATTTGCCCACACAGAAACTCCTTTCTGAAACTGCATCTGACCCTTTTGTTTGCCCTTGAACTGTATGGAGTGGAAGCCAGACGAAAGGGGGAGAAGTAAAAAAGCGCGACATGTCACACGAAGAGTTCACACGATTATAAAAGCGCTTTGGCGACTGCCACTGGAAAAAGCTGTTTTCTATAACATGATCGCAGACCACACTGTGTTGGTTTCGTTTTGCCACAAAGTTTGCGTTGACATTTGTAAGAAAAGAAATAAATAAGGGATAAACATGGTTGAGTGAGGTTAGCTCGGTTGCTTTACATACGCTATTCATTAATTTATTCAACTTGAACAACCGAAGTGCCTAGGAGCTTTAGTCATGTTTTCACTCCGACGCTGAATGGAACGGTTTCAATAATACAATTCTGCTGATAGAAGCCTTTTCTAATATATATATTTTTTAATTGGCCTGTGAGTTTCATTAATAATTATTCCACAGTGGCTGAACAAAATTAAGCCACCGCCGTAGGTACACACATCTTTAATTGCCGGTAGTTGATGCTTACACACCATTAGTTCGAGTTTTGCGATGTTAGATTGTATTGACTGCTACCTTAGAGGTGCCGCGTGATGCGCGTTCAAATGCTCTTTAAAACTGAACTCGCTACTCCCTCTGCCGACAGACCTGAGTTACAGTAGCTTGCTGTAATTGGGTTAATGTGAGTTGCATGGCAAGAATGTCAGTCTTACACTTGTCCCAAGTACAGGTATCAGGTGTCCACTTGCCACGCTGCCCCGGGACGCGATGATACACTCGATGAGATATGAGTCTATTCCCTGAGCTCCTCTTTCCAAGTGCTTGTAACGTTTTATATCCAGCGAACGTCGGCGTGTTACTTGACGCACCATGCCGAATTGCATAAGGGCATAAAAGTCATCTTAGGTGTTAAAATAATTTGAATGCGGCAAGCGGTCGCCAATCCAAAATTAAAAGTGGGCTTGCCGACAAAAAGTGGCCTCAAATATCTTATTACTTCTTGAATTTTTAAAAATAGCTTTTTCTTTTCTGGGTTCCTAGAATACACACATACACAATAACACACACACGCACGCCGCATGCACACACACGCACGCATTCACACAGAGAAACATTAATAGCAAAAGAGGCAAATAACATTGAATTTTTGTAATAATGGTGCATCTCAGGGTCTACAGATAGATGGTAAAAATACATTTAGTTCTTGTAGTCTACGTGTTGGTCATGGGAGAAATAAGACCTAAGCCACATTAACAAGGGCCAACTCTTTATGGCCAAATGTGTGGATCAGGACATCTCCCAGTTAGCAGAGGTGAGCACATTCCAACAGTGGTCCACGCAGAGACTAATCATAAACCAGGGTGTTGGGCATTCAAGGCTCATTGATGCAGAAGGCTAACATAGGCTATACTGTATTGTCTCGATCTGAGCCAACAGGAGGGCTACGGTGTTCACAAATGGCAGAGAATTTTGATGATTCCCACCTTGGGAGTTTTGCAGAGCATATGCACCTTTAAGCTGCACACCAGTCAGAGTGCTCATTCTAACCCCGGTCCATGCAACACCAAAAGCTCAAAAAAGTAGGCATGTGAGCACTAGAACTGGATCTTGGAGCAGTTGAAGGTAGCCTGTTCCTTTGAGCTCTGTATTCTTACTTCATCGACCGCAGTGTGTGTGTACCATTTATGAAATTCCAAAAAAAAAAAAAATTGGATGCTGTGTGAATTGTAAAAACAATGCAGTGATTTGCAAATCTCATCAACCCACATGTTTAGCATGTGGCTAAATAAACCAAATTGTTCATAGACGGTTTAGCTAACATTACTTGGTATTTATGCCAGTGTTTAACTAATGTTAACAAATAAGTCATAATATTGTAACTGTCTTGTGTCGGCAAACTCTTAAAATAATTGGAAAAGACATCCGTATCATCCATGTTTGTTTTGGCGCTCCTGACACCGGTCCGGAGAGCTGTCACTTTCTGCCACCAGTTAAGCCCCGCCCACAAAACATTTCATCACTGTTCACAAACATGAAAGGGGTCTACTGGCACTGTGTGTGGCACAATGGCTCTATAGTGCCCCCGTATCAAAAGAATAACCTTTTTGATGGTCTTAACATGCTCGAAAACACAAAAATTTTGCAGACTCCTGGAGCCTGGTATTACTATTTCCAAGGTTTAGATTTTGCACACAGGCATGACAAAATGGCTCCATAACACCCCTCAGAAAATTTCAAAATTTCACCAAAACAGTTCTTATGGTTCTTTCATCTACATGAACAAAATTAGGTGGAGCCATGAAACATGGCAAGACTCAAAAAAAAAAAAAAGTTTCTTTGTGCCATGACCCAAACCCAAGAGGAAGTCCACCATTTTGAAGTGAAATTGCAACTTTGTTTCATTAACAGCCTTCATACTTTAACAAACTCCTCCTATGGATTTCAACAATGTTGTTTGCACTCCACTCATGAAAATGCCATTTTACACAGTCTAGCAAAGTGCAATGGTGGTGAATGCACACCATCACCCATCCAGATCTCATCACCACCCCTAAACGGGTGCAAGGGCCCGTTCAACACTGCTTGCAGCTTTAACGATTATTATTCTACTGCGAGCACGCATTTTTGGGGGCCTTGCCATGGACGAAAACTCAGGGAAATTTGTTCAAACCTCAGGCGTGCACGAAATGACAAACTGTCGGTGTTATCGAGCTTTGGTGTGCCCTGGTCGCTCTAGAGCACCACAAAAAGGTGACCATTTTGAATGAAGTTTCTCAGGAAATTTGGTGTGGCTACAGTAGTCATAATGAAGTTTTTTTGTCAATTTTTTAAAAATGTTTTTGCCTTACAGGAAGTGAGCAATGAGCCATTTCCTCCATTTTTACAAATTTTTTTAACACATTTTTGAGGCCCTTAGCATGTACGAAAACTCGCAAAGCAAGGTACAGAGGTGAAAATTGTGATGCTCTTCAATTTGATATCCCAACTGACCCTGGGCGCAACAATGCCCCCCTAATCATTAATTGGACTTTTCAGAGCCGACACATTCTTGAAAACTCACAAAATTTTGCACACGCATAAAGTCTGTCCCTTACTACGATACAGGTTTTGCACGTACGTGTTGCAAAATGGCTCCATAGTGCCCCCTAGAAAATTTCAATTAAGCAGTTCTCGCAGCCCATTTAACCAAAATGCATGAAATTTGGAGGGTATTTTCTCAGCGAAATGAGTTTGTGACAAAGTCCTGTGATATCACGTCAGATTTATATCAATTATTAATATGTTCCAAACAGTTACAGTTTAGGGTCGAGGCTGTGATGGCTGGTATTTCAAGACACCAAATGCAGTGGCCGGAACGAAAGGAAGTACAGCAAAATGACGAAAACAGACATTAAGATAAGAGAGGCTCGCGCTTCCAAAGGACACAAATCCAGTCCGAGAAAAAACAAGGAAGCGAAGCGAGCTAGAACAAATGAAAACAAAGGAAAAATCTCGGAAAGCGAGACAAAAAGATTATGCTCCCAGACGGTGCACAGACAGAAGAAAAGAGAGAGAAAGATTCCCTTGCTAACTAGCACTTTCCTCTTTTGCAACTAATTGCTCTCCAACTTTCTAGCTAGTGAACTTACGGGCTATAGTGCAAACGAAACACTGACACTACCTAGCAAGGGTGGCGAGGCAGAACTTGGGTCTAATTAGAGTCTGGGCGCTACCCACAATTAATGCCAGCTGGCCAAGAAACCGATGTGGGCAAAACAATATTGTCGAGAGTAACACCAGTGCATCACCAGACGGCTAAGTTCATCAGCTTCTCCAGAAAATAGTTTATTTGATAAAAATGGTGCGCACTTGCGATTATCTAGGCTGTACCAACAAAGACGTGAGTGAGTCTCCTCACACATTCCATCGCTTCCCTATGACGGACGTAGCTCTGAGGCAACTTTGGCTACTTGCTCTGGGCTTCCAAGTGGACACCAAACTACTTAAAATGAAAAAGCTTCGCGTTTGCAGTGTGCACTTCAGCGAGGACGACTACTTTCCTTCAGGACAGAGGTAGAGACGGGTTTTGAAGAGCTCTGCTGTCCCTACACCCCAGGTAAACAAAATTGTACTAAAGATTTTCTATAGCATCCGTGCATAGCCTTCTGGTGATGCACCGAGGGCTATGTAAGCGCAGCATAGATTCATCTATCGGTGTCATATTACCAGTGAAGCTTATGAAACATAATATGTATTGTTATTGTTGTACTGTTATTACAATCGTCAGAAACTACGTGGACGGGTGTGGATGGTTTCTAGGTTTGAATGAGAAGTCCATGACTCCAGTCACAGCGTTGGCTTGCATAATCAACACAAACTTGGCTACCTTTCTCAGCTACTAGAGCTAGGGATGACCGCAGCACCCAGCATACATATTTATTTTGGTGTCGACGCACCAGCGTCTTCCCGAAATAATAATAAAATCCTTTGTAAAGTTACCACTAGTGCTCCGGTTATCCCTGGGTCAGTTCGCTAAGAAGTAGTAGTTTCTCTCGAGTCTGCCGTCCTCGACCGTAAGGAGACATCCTCCTCTGGCTGGAATATGTAAGCTGCATGGAAGTTTCTAAATGATGAGGATGGTCAGTGACCCTGTCATTTGGAAATCAGTCAAAAAAGGATAAATAAACTATTTTCTGGAGAAGCTGATGAACTTCTCACTCTAGCTCTCGAACTGGCTTGTTAGCGTCGTAGGTCTGTAGTCGGTAAACACTGTCGAACAACTGATGAAAGTAGTTGGCTAGTGCGCACAGCTGTTAGCAGTGACAGCGCGCAGTGATCGCTATTGAGAGAAAGTAGCCCAAGCAATTACAAGATGTGACTTTTTGGATTACCAGGGTTTTGTTATGCAAATAAATCACTAGTTTGAACATATACTGTTTTGAGAAGAAAACCGTTTTACTTTGCAGACCCCAGGAAACCTGCCGGAACTACTTTCGCTTTGACCAAAACTGGATAGAACTCGGCTCACAGGACACTGTCGGGGGAAAGTCAGTGAGTGTGCACGAGACTAAAGACGGTGATGCCATACAGATTCATGTGAAAAAACTATCCCTTTAATGTCTGGTGATATATCAGGGCCACTTCATGATTAATCTACAAACATTTCTTTCATATTGCTCCTTTAAACATAAATCAGGTGTAAACCAATGCTTTATCATGGTTTTCTTTGCTGAGGTAAAACCAGCAAATAACATTTTACTTTGAATTTGCTTTAGATTGAGATTACAGTTATCATTAAGGAGACACAAGCCTGTATTAGGTACATCTGAAATTCCAAGTAAATCAGATAAAACAAAGTTCACATGATTTCAGAAATTAGAGATAACAGAACAGTCCCAAAACATATGTAGAAAGGTTCCAATTGAGGTAGAATTGCATATGTGGCAGTCATATGAAAATTGTAATTTCATCTGGAAACTCGTATATGGGCGAGCTCAATTATTTGAAGTCATCTTTAAATTCAACCAAACCCTGCTCCAGTCTATAGTAAGATTTAGAGATCCGAGGTTGATGTGCTTTTGATCGACTGGGATTTGTTTTGACTAAGCAATCACAGACAACTCCTCGATAGAATAATCCTTTTTGGGTTGTGGTGGGTATTGCAATGACAGTCCTTCACTCTCAGCCTGGCGTGTGTTTACTCAAAATAAATTTTCTTTGGCAATTACAGTAGTATTAATATTGTGCACAATTCACCTAAACTAATAAAGTAACATTTTGTAGTTGGTCTAATTGCTTTTTATATAAAACTAACATGTAGCACTTCCTCTCATGCCTACCTTATATCCCTCTTAAATATGCACATAAATGTGCGTTTTAATTGAAGCTTAAGGTTTGCCCTCAGCAACAGTTAAGATTAGTGAAATAGGCATAGAGCTACTATAACTGCTTATTTCGATATAACATGAAAAAATAATGTTAAAAAAGTCTGGAGTTAGGCAGCATTTTGTTTTAAGTTGCAGACTATCGAAAAAACTTGATTGATTTGCAAGCAAAGTTTCGCTTTCCCCATTCAACACCAAACATGACATATGCTACACTTGAAAACGGCGAGTCAGCAAGTCTACTTAATATGCTTTCTGTGCATTAACGTGTTTTATATACTTGAAATTTTGAGCCTATTGACCAAATAAAACTTGTATCTTTTCCATGTAGGCTATCATTTATTTGTATAAAGTGATTACACCATTTAAAACTGTACATCGCAGAACATTCACCCGGCAAGTATGGCGTTTTTAGCACAATTTAATTGTTTATTAATGAGATGGTGCTTTAAAATTGTAGGTGGAGCATTGGTTAAGTTTTTATGGTAGATAGCCATTTATGCTCACTAAGGATTGCGATTTGAGGCATGTGTGAATTTGCTTTATCCTACTTATTTCTTTAGTAATTTTTTTGTTATCAATAATATATTGGGTCAATTCATATAAAATAAAAATACCTCGCACCTGACCCCCTCAGAAACTGCTGACTTTCGTAGGGCAATAACTTAAGTATTGTGAGGGTTGTGCTTTGTACTTCAGTTCAGGTGCACGGCGGATTGGAAGTTGAGGACTGGACTTGGGTGGAAGGATGTATTGCTAGTAATTATTATGCCTACTGCGCAGCAGAGGCTGACATTTGTTCGGGAATCCCACGGGTCACGGGATTCCCGCAGGATTCCCGCGGGATGGGAGTCAACTTTACTATTAATCACGTGATTGGGACGGTACGGGAGTAAAAAGTTAACGGGAGCAGACGGGAGCGGGAAGCGAAATTTTTATTACCACTTGAGTTCCAGACCCCAACAGAAACTCATTTGCGTGCAGCGATCTTGTATCGAACCACTGAAGGAGTATCTTGAGACATTTTTTGTCTTTACGAGCCTTGCACCGACGCACGGTCTTGGAACCACTGACTGCGCAGTCCATACTCAGAATACTGCACTTACATCGAAGATGCCTGCCTTGCTCTCAGCAAAACTGTTGGGCAAATCATGCGTCGAGCCTGCCATTTAGATAAATGCGCTCTGAATGTATTTTTTCAAATATCTGAGGCTGGTAAAATGAGCTGGTTACAATGATTGAGGTCTAGCACTCGCCGCTTTTTAATCCTGCGCTGATCATATAAATAACAAACTAGTTAGTGACACCGAACAAAATCCAATGAATATAAAGTAGAAATAATCGAGATTGCGTTATTTTATTCAAGTAAATATGAATGCTCTGTAGGCCTACAGATTATTTTAATCTAGCCTCGCTACTGAACATTATAAACATACCGGCAGGTTTTGCAAGTGCCGTTAATAAAATCGTATTCGCACTTTGCTGTCGGGTGTTAATATAGGTTTTCGCGATTAAGGTGCTTTCTTTCTGCATCATCGTAAATAGGGGGCCATAGCTAAACTAAGGCAGAGGGGTGTGATACAGCTTAATGATTTTATACATTTTATATGATCCGACATACACACAACATACACACTTACAATAACATGGACTTATTTTGCAATAATGAATTAGTTAGCCCTGATTGCTTTCTGGGCAGTGTTTTCTTGCAAATAGGCAAATAATAAATAAAATCCAGAGTGGCAAACCAGGCTGAAATGGCAGTTGTATTTTAATTTAATATTTGAATCTTGTGCATTTTTTTTCTTTTTCCAAATAAAACTTTCCTATATTACCACAGATGAACTGTTCTTGCTGGCATTTTTTTAAAATACTTTGTAGTCTGCAGTTTTAATCTTAAAATAATCGGGAGAAGATCAAGTCAAATATCGTGTATGCATAGAGGCTAGAAGGGAAAAAAAAAATGGGAGCGGTACAGGAGTGGGACTCACTTTACTGGGAGTGGGACGGGACAGGAATTTTTTTCCCCCTCTGGCCCGGGATTGGGACAGGACACAAATTTTCTCTGTGGGAGTGGGACGGGACAGGAATGAAAATCCACTCCCGTGTCACCCTCTACTGCGCAGCAGAAGGCATGAATGAAGCAACACAAAACAAAACAGAAATCGAGGTTCCTTAGAAATACTATAGGTACTACAGACTCTGGCCGTAGTTACAGTAACTATGTATTACTAATAGGAAGAGAAAACAGTAATCGAGGTTCCTGGATTAAGTGCTGAAAATAAGCAATAGCAGCACTAAGTTATAGAGTATTAAATTTACATGTGATACACGGGAAATGTGTCTTTACAAAGACTATGAATGCAACACAGGTATGAGGTCACGGGACTTCACAAAGACAGAGTGTGAGACTTGGCCTTATATAGCACACTGCTACCACGCAGTGGAAATAATAAACAGATGCAAACAATGATTAATGGAGTGAGGATTGCAGTCTAGGTCTTAACAGACTGGTGAGCTGGACTGCTAGAGGTGTGGTCTTACAAGTATATTTAATGAATCCTTGCCTTATTTTACTTTGATCTTGTGAATATTTTTTGAGGTACAGGCTGTAAAAGTAATAAGGGGTAGGTCAAGATCTTGTGCTTTCTAACTCACATCATTTTTTTCCAGCCCTCATAACATGTGTATTGGAAATATTCAGAGCTGGAAGAAATATTGGAGCACTGTTTAAAACTGCAATTAAATCATATTTATTCCCATTCTCAGTGTCACAATCCTAAGACAAAATTTTGATGTTCTTCCAACAGATTTGTTCTGTAACCTACTTCAAGCTTCAATATCATGGGAACTATGGAAGTTTCAGAGGCAACACTGCACTAATTTAATAACTATGATATAGTGTAGTAAATTAAGTATTGGAACCATGGATGTGGCATTTGTTTTTCTATAATTCACTAGAGAAAACTTGTAAAAGTGCATATTAGGAGAACTTTGAGGGGTCATATCACCAAGTCAGATAAGCGGATTATCACATCAAGTTATGGCATATTAAATGTCTCATTTAGATCTACATTTTGATACCAGGCTCATCTTCTAACCATGATTCCTTCTGTGTCAAATAATTTTCAGTCATCAATGTTGAGCCACAGCCAGTGCAACTAAAAGATGCTGGTGAACTGTGAGGGTAAAGTCAAAAACCATCAATTCAGCGTATCATTTGACTAATGCCACATCCAGTAGTTTTACTGAACAATTGAAATCGAAACCGCCAATGTCCCTCTTGTGTGTTTAAGTACATAATCTTGTCTTTCGTATGAAGTAGCGATTCTTTTTTTACAGCAATATTGTAATGGTAAACATTCATCGCAAAATATATGTATCTGTATGCGTGTAATATACAAAGCAAATTGTATGAATATGTATGTATATGCAGTTCAGATTTTCAATCAATGTCTGTTATGGTTAAAATTATTGGCGCGTTGAATTTTGGTAATGGCCCATACATTTTGAAAATGACACTGGCCATTAGCCCATAGGCCTTACTTTCCATCCCAACCCCTAAACACTCAGGTTTAAATGGTTATTAAGGGTTCAACGTCTGCGGCTTTTTAGCTTACCAACCCTATGGGCCGATAAGCTATTGTCGTGGTGTGACGTCCATCTTCCGGCGACCGGAACACATCTTTTTTCGGCCCGATGAATTTTTGTGTAAATTTAGAATAACATACTAGTAGACCATATCTCCAGACCTTCTTCTCGGATTTTTGATTGAATTATTTTTGTCCATTTTATGAGCCCTTGAAATTTTGGCTCCAATGTTAAAGATAGGATGTTAAAGATGTGTGAGCGCCATTGTGAGCGCCATTTTGATTGAATTGACGTTAGTGGGTCTATTGGGGGCGCTGTACTTTATGAATATGCAAGATGGCCAGTGGAGGCCAAATAGTTGCAGATGGAGATTTTAAGTTTGTATTATCGACATATAGGAAGTCATATATGAACTATATTTTGGCAATATTAAATTTGACCACAGATGACTTTGAAAGGCCAAACTTGAGGTCAGGGAATATATTAACAATGTTAAAAGATATGACTTGAAGTTTAAAAAAAATATCTCTCAAAAACAAAAACTTTTTTTCTAAATCTGCCAATCAACTCACCTTGATGCACTTTACAGTGCGAGTGCCATTTTGATTGAATCGACGCAAGTGGGTCTAGTGGGGGCGCTGTACTTTAACATTGGGTCTAACAGAGAATGGGTGAAATCGCCTGTGGAAGCTCAATGGTAGGAAGTAATATATGACCTATATTTTGGCTGTGTTAAAGTTGACCTCAGATGACCTTTAAAATTCAATCTTGAGGTCAAGAGAAATTATTCAATATTCAAAGGTTTCTAGGCTTGAAAATATTGAAGATTGGAAACATATATGCATTGAACACTTATAGGAAGTCATGTATGTACTTTCATTTGGTGGCCCTGAACTTGACCTTCGGCGACCTTCGAAGGTCAAACTTCACATAGTGAAATTTAAATGACTTCTATCACCAAAACTATTACAGATAGAGCTTAGGTTTGTATTGTGGCCATATAGGAAGTCATGTATGAAGTTTCATTAGGTGATCTTGAACTTGACCTTCAAAAAGCCAAACTATACAGTGAAATTTCAATGACTTGTATCAGGAAAATTGTTACAGATTGACTGAAGATTTGTATTGGAGACACATAGGAAGTCATGTATGAACTTTCGTTTGGTGACATTCATATTAACCTTTGAGGGTCTAACTTGACCTACTGAAAATGCAATGACTTTCGTCATTGAGAAGGTCACAAATGGAGCCAAGGTTTGTGTAACTGACATAGGAAGTCACATATGAACTTTAATTTGATGACATTCAGTTTGACTGTTGATGCCATTTGAAGGTAAAACTTGACATAATACAATTACAATGACTTGTATTGCCAAAACTGTCACAGATGGAGTCTAGGTTTGTATAAGAGACATATAGGAAGTCATATATGAACTTTCATTTGCTGACCCTCGTATTGACCTTCAAAAGTCAAATGTGACCTAGTGAAAATTCAATGACTTGTATCACTAAAATGGTCACAGATGTAGTCATGGTTTGTGTTACTGACTTCTAGGAAGTCACATATGAAATGGCATTTGGTGACATTCAACTTGATTGTCAGATTCGACAGTGAAATTACAATGACATGTATCACCAAAATGGTCACAGATTGAGCCAAGGTTTGTATAGAGACATTTAGAAAGTCATGTATGAAGTCCATTTACTGACCGCAACTTCACTTTCTGTGACCTTTAAAGTTCACAATTGACATATTGAATACATATTGTTGACATATTATAATGACTTGTATCGGCAAAACTGCTTCAGAGCTTAGGATTGTATTACAGAAGGTCTTATAAATGTATGTGAACTTTTATTTAGTGACCTTGACATTGATTTTCATTGATTAAAATGTCAAACTTCTCATGAAATTTTCATAACTTGTATCATCGCTGTAAGACTGCTTGCCGGTAAGCTGCAGGACCCTTGGTCCTATTTTTAAATCATGAACAGTGTCTTCATATAGTCATTGAGTTTGTTAGCTCCTGAGTGGATGCACTGATCTGGCTAGATACTGAGCCATAGAGAGCGGAAAAGAACTGTCTAAGGACCTCTGAAACATGGTAGTTCAAATTTTTAAAGATGGGAAAGGATATAAAAAGATATCTAAGGACTTGAAAATGCCAGTCAGTACTGCACAGTCTGATTTCGAGGAGGAAAATTTGGGGGTATGTTGATACCAAGCCGAGGTCAGTTAGGCCAAGAAAGATTTCAGCCCAAACTGCCAGGAGAATTGTCTGGGACACAAAGAATCATCCAGAACCTCCTTCAAGAGAGATACAGAATACTCTGAAAAAAAGATAGCGATGTCATTTCAAGGAGCACAATAAGGGGGTAGTTAAGTATCAATGAGCTGCATGGTCACGTTGCTAGAAGGAAGCCATTATTGTGCCAATGCCACAAAACTGGCCCGCCTAAAATATGCCAGACACACCTAACAACTTCTGAAATACTGTCATTTGGATTGACGAGACAAAAATAAGACTTTATGGTCACAACCATAAGCGCTATGTTTGAAGAGCACCCATGGTGCCCATGGTGAAAAATATACCATTCCCACTGTTAAGCATGGTAGTGACTCTGAGATATTTTTGGGGGTGTGAGCTCTAAAGGCATAGGAAATCTAGTGAAAATTGATGGCAAGATGAAAGCAGCACGCTACCAGAAAAAACAATTTGCATTTTTCTGCATGATAGCTACACATGGGACCCACTTGGGACTTTCCAGAATGACAATGTTTCTGAGAAATCGGTCAGAAAAACTGGTGCAAACGGACAGACGGAAGGACAGATAAGGCATATTTTTTTAAATTGGCACTGCACCTCTGCATGAAAGTCAAGCTGAAATGAAAAATGCCTTTTTAACCCTTTTAGATCACATCCCCAGTCATATTGTGTATCTATTTAACCATAAATGACAAAACAATGGCAATGTTTCTTCGTATTCTTATATCAAAATCCAATAATGCTTTCTTCATGTAAAAGAAAATATGCCTTGTGGTTACGTAAGCTAGTACCAACCAATTTCAACCAATAACATCCACCCGTCAATCAATTTTAAACTTTTAGTGGCACAGAGCTAGGATTCATTCGTTAGCTAGCTAGCATGGTACGTCGGTGCATCTTTGGGTGTTCGCCACCTCAAACTTTGTTTCATTTCCCCAAAATACCGTGGCCACGGACCCGCTGGCTAGAATTTATTCACTTTGAGGAAAGTGGTGTCTGTGACAGCTCCAGATTATGCCCAAGGCATTTTACAGTGGACTGCTTCACCAACTACATAGAGCATAGGATGGGCTTCACCTCTCTCTCCCTGACGGATACTGCTGTCCCGTCGTTGTACACCCACTTTAACAGTCAAATCAAATTCCACCCAACGTTATGTCCTGCCAGTCTAAGCTGTTTTGCCCTGAAATACATCAGGACACGGAAGTTAGATATTCTCGCAATGCCATTTCAGCTTGACTTGGAGCGCATGACTGAAATTTGACAACAATCTAAGGAGTTTTTCAAAAATCATTCAGACAAAGTGGTGCATACGGATGGACAGATATGGCCTATTTTCATATAAATTGATACTGCACCTCTGCATGAAGTAAAGAATGCATGACTGAAATTTGAAAACAATCTAATGAGTGATCTCCAGCTTCAGAGCCGCAATCTCTCTTTTTTTTGAGCTGCGACAGACTTCTTTAGCTTTGGTCACTTTTCCCTCACCCAGCGCTCATCCCTGAACTGAGCCCCCTGAGGAACACACACGCAGCTCTTAAATTTAAACACCTTCAGTTTCAAAGCTTCACATCACAGGAATTTAGGAGGCATGTTACAGACAAAGAATCCAGTTTTGAGTAAAACCACTCAAAGAACATGTGCGAGTGAAGGAGCTGCCATGTGTTTACATAAAGCATTATTTTACATTGGTGATGAAAGAATATGGTTAACTATGTGACAAAAAATTGAAATACAATTAATTTTAATTAATTTATGACCCATTGAAAGCGCTCTCAAAGGCCTTGGAGTTAACAGCAAGATCATGAGAATTGGCCTAGAAATAAGAAAGTTAATTTGAGTAGAAAAAGTTAGCTTCGAATGAGGTTTATGTTCACACACCTTCTGTTGAATGTCTGCAGATATTATTGACTCTCGCATATTTCGGAAACAAACATTAACAGCAGTAACTTGGCTACATAAGGCGCAGTGCGACAGCCACATTCAACAGGCTATCACGTTCGGTAGGCTTACACAGCGAAGCAACACAAAATGGAAAAACGTACAGTTTCTCCGTCTGTCGTTGAGTACAGTTGGTATCTATCCAGGCTTTATATTCAGATATTGTGCAAAGCCTGCGTCTGAGGCAAATACAGTAAGGCAAATACAGTAAGATTAAGGAGGTTAAAACAGCAAAATTATTATTTTTTTGTTTTTTACAAATGTTGTACTGTTGGAAATCTTGCCTTTTAACCAAAGACATGACATGACTGCAATATATGCAGTATATGATTAGGGTGCATGTTTGAACCCACAAGATGAAGTGATTTCTGGTATATTTACATGTCATGGCTTGTATGTACACCAAACCAGGATTGCAAAGACTTCAAACTTGCCTCCTTCAACCACCAAGCAGCCAAATTTATTCCCAAAGACTGACAACTACTGACAGCCATTTTAGAACAACTACATTCAAAACAGAGACTCTGATGCAAAAGACATGTCCTGACTGGGGACATGATTGGGGATGCATGTTTCTAAGAAACACCTACATCTCACAAGATGAAATACTTTCTACTGTTCTTACATGTTATGGCTTCTGTTATGTTTATCACCTCTGATGATTGTTAAATTCAAAGAATGAACACTGAAATAAATGAGAAAAAAATTGAAGTATGTCTTAGTAATTTCTTAAATTTTATTATACAGCTGCCTAATTAAACAGGAAGTACAAAATTGTGCTCCAATTTCTTTTTGTCAATTGGAATATGTAAGAAGCAAAACCTGCATGTTTCACCTTGCCCGACAGTGTCACCAATGGAGAAAGTGGAATCATATTCAAATAGAGTGCAATTTCAGTCATTCTAAACAATCCCCGAAAATGCTATAATAAAAGGTTAGAGCCGACTAGCTTAAGGCTTGAATTGACATATCTGCAGTCACTTTTAATTGCAAGCTTCTTTTCTTGTCAGTATCTCCTCTGCATTTTGCATTTTGTTGCCTAAAATTCCATACCACTACCCTTTTATGTTTGTGGGATCTTGTATTGATGCTAACTCATTCATATGTGAATTCTTTGCAAAGCAGTTTATGATGATTGCACATTGCATTAACAAGTTGCATCTCATTAGATAGAGGCCTTGCCCTCAAAATGCATTTAAATACTGCGGTCACACTTTTTCACTTGGAAAATTTATTCATGCTGGGATTTTAGATTTTGCTCTGCAGATATTGTCTTTCAAATTTTCTGCAAATTGACTGAACCAATTGAGAGTCTACAGAAATTAAAGGTTCAACATAGACTTCACAATGTCTGGCTTAGCTGAGGAGTTTAATTCATGCAACACCTGAAAAGCAGGGATGGGAGTGAACTCGTCCATGTTCAAAACCGTGTTTGAGCTGTGCTTGCTAATGAAGATTCAATAACTGATCCAGGAGTGCTATCTAGTGATAATATAGTGTTACTGCGTGCATAAAGCAGTTCCATGTCTGCGAGGTTCTAAATCTGGACTGCACAAAAAGGTTAAATTCCTTTACATATTTCAAAAGGCTGCAGAGTTAAGATTATTTATGAAAACATCCAGTTTAAAGGAAACAATAATTCTCACTTTAATCTACCCCATTTGTGAATGAATGTCGTTAAAAACTGAATAAGGGCATAACGGATGAACACTCACATATATTTTTCCAGTTTGGTTTTCCTACTATCCGCTCAGTTGGGAGCATTGTAGCTTATAAATACAGACTATATAATTACTTTGACAGTTTTAAAAACAAAAAAAATCTTACAATCAGAAAACATTTTGTTTCACAATGTATGCTTACATAAATATTTGCAGACCATGTGGGAATGTCAAATCAATTTATTACCTTTTAAAACCTTGGCGAATGACAACTGTCAATTTCAACAGCTTTTTTTCTGTTGACATGGGTTTAATTTTAAGTAAATTCCATTTGATGTAAACTTTCTTTTGTAAGACTTTAGTCAGTTTGCGGGCGGCAAGGTGGCACAGTGGTTAGCACAGTTGGGTTCAAATCCGGCCTGGGGCCTTTCTGTGTGGAGTTTGCATGTTCTCCCCGTGTTTGTGTAGGTTTTCTCTGAGTACTCCAGTTTCCTCCCACAGTCCAAAGACATGCATATCAGGCTTATTGGAGACACTAAATTGCCCATAGGTATGAGTGTGAGAGTGAATGGTGTGTGCGCCCTGCGATGGATTGGCAAGCTGTTCAGGGTGGGTCCCTGCCTTTGCCCGTAGTCAGCTGGGATAGGCTCCAGCTCGCCCCGTGACCCTAGTGAGGAATAAGCAGGTAAAGAAAATGGATGGATGGATGGTCAGTTTGCCTCAGTTCACCATATACTTTATTAAAACAGACTTTGCCATAACGGTAGAACATTGACATACAAATGCATGACTTTTCTGCATTATGATTTTCAACATAGTATGAATCAATTCATAGCTGTGTTTCACCAATTTCATCAGTAATTATAACATTTGCATCAATAATATTCAAAGGGCCCCATGATTAAATTATAATTAAATATAATGAAATATAAATTATAATAACTATAGCTGCACCAGAATTGTGATTTCATTGTCTATTTAAATTCTACCACTTTCAAATAACAGTACATTTGGATGGTTTTGTGTGTTTTCACCCTTTGTCATGATAAAACATTGCTGTGATGAGCAACATTTTCATATTGCGTTTAAGGCCTAAGTAAAGAGGCTAATGAATATTGTTTGGCTGATTTCGGCCATTAATTTTCAGCTATGACTTTGTTCTAATAGGATTTAATGGCAAACCTCACCACTATGAAGAATGCAGAATTTCTAGTTCATCAGCCAACTGGTTTAAAAGAGCGGTGTGAAGAATTTAGATTGATATTTTGGCAGAAATGGAATATAACATTCATTACTACTTTTTTAGTAGTGTATAATCACGTGAAAATAACAATCTTTGAGTTTCATTTTGCTTAGAATAAGCCCTACATGGGAGCGGGTCCACCTTCGCGGAGAACGCCATGTTGCGCTGCCATTTTTTCTACAGAGGCCCAGAACGGGAAAAAAGTAAATGAATAAAGCACTGACGCAAGAGAGTGCCTTTCACATTTTCGCAAGTTCTGCGGCCACTGTAGGGTTTCTGAGAAAAGGAATGGTCAGTTGATTGCAATCTATTGTCTGACCACTAGATGGCTCTAAATCTTACACACTGGTCTTTTAACAGTTATACCCATTTGTTCGCTGTAGCGCCCCCTATTGACCACTTAACATCAAATTTGCGGTGCTAAAGGAGGGTGGCCTGTAGATGCTAGGTTTTAAGTTTGGTCAGGATCAGACATTGCTTTTAGGAGTTAATGCCCTTTATATCAAGTAAAGCCCACACATTTAAAATTGATTATTATTGTGGCAACTCCTTTCATCGTACCAACATTTCAATCTGTAGGGCTTGAGATCTTGCTCTGGGAATGCTGTAAACCATATATATTTATATATTAAATACTGTTTAATTTTCATGATCAAAGATGGGTTTCTCTGATATGGTTTGATTTGTATTGCATGAGAGAATCGACAAGAAAAAAAATTAGTTTCTTCGCCCACCATTTCAGAAATCAAAACCCAAAATGCGCTGTACCTCTCAGTAGCGCCACCATTTGGCCAATCAAAATAATTTAATTTAATAAATGTTTCTAAGTTTCACATCCTTAACAAGTCCGTAAAGTTTCATGTTGGTAGGTTACAGAAAAAGTGATTAAAAGGGCCACTTAAATGTGATTGGCTGATTCTGGCCATTTTGTTTTAGCTAGCATGTTGTTCTTATTGATTTTAATTGCAACTCTGACCTGTATCAAGCCTGCAAAATTTCAAGTTGATTGGTCAAATGCTACAAGAGTGCAGCACATTCCAGTTTTAAACCTCCCATGAAGTAATCCTGTCTAATGTTTTTATTACCTACTTGTACAACTTTTTGCTACATTAAATTTCATTTGCCATATTTCTGCCCAATTCTGGATTCTATCCAAAATCCGGAATCACTTTAGTGGACTCTAAACTATTTGCCAAACCTCCCAATTTAGGCTCATCTGCAAATTTAACTAATTTGCTCTCAATATTCCTATCAAAGTCATTAATGTAGTTGAGGAACAGCAGAGCTCCCAACACTAATCCCTGGGAGATGCCACTCCCCACCATACCTAGCTCAGATGAGACACTACTGACCACCAATCTTTGTGTTCTGTCCCGTAACCAGTTTTGAATCCACTTCAGAATACCTCCTGTAACTCCAATGGAGCTCATTTTAAAAACGAGTCTCTTTTTTTTTTTGTACTGCATATATATTTCTAGTTTGTGTCATATTTGTCACAAACCGTAAAATATTAATGCAGTTTTGCTCTAGCAGCATTTTTCTGTGTATGTTCTTGTGACTAAGTAACCACCACCGTCCCTCTTAGCGCATTGTCCTATCTTTTATTGGCAACTAATAACATGATCTGTCTAAGAGGGCAAAGACACCACAGTGAGATATAGAAGGACATTTTATTTATACACTAATAAAACATAAAAAGACAAAGACAACAAGGACAGGGATATAGAAGAGGAGAAAATAGAAGTGAGATCAGAGGGAGCCAGACAGAGCGGGACCATTTCCCAAAGTTTCTAAAACACCGCAGGTGATGCTCCTGGCGATGCAGCCCTTTGGTCCACAATCATTAGTGAAGCTTGGGTCACAGACAGCTGTCGCCATATTTGATTCAATTTGGCTAATGTGATCACCACTGGTGCATGCAATCCCACTTGGGTCAGATTAGCCAGGTGGCACAGCCCGACACCCGAATCACCAGGGCAGTCAGGCCGCAGGACCCGAACCAGTGGAGGAGACCAAGGACCCCGATCCAGAGGAGGACCCATACGGGGCGAGGTCGGGTACCGCCAGCGCACCCTGGCCGATCATCGGGCCACCAGGAGGGGGGGGGGGGCAAGGGTACAAGACCCCCGCCCACCCCACGGACACCCGCCCCGCCCCGCCCCACCACCCCCCCCACCCACAGCGGAGCCCGAGAAGCCGCCCAGTAAAAACTAGTAAAAACTAGTCTCTTACGCGGTACTGTATCAAATGCTTTCTGAAAATCCAAGTATATGATGACATAAGCCCTGCTCTGGTCATAAGTCTTGGTGGGTTCGACAAAAAATTCCAGAGGGTTTGTCAGGCCTGAGCTTCCCTTACGGAAACCATGTTGGCTATTCCTCAAGATACTGTTATGTTCAAGATATGAGTCCAGCTCATCTTTGATGATAGATTCCAGTATTTTGCAAGCAATGCAAGTTATACTGACTGGCCTGACATTTCATGGCTCAGTATGGTCCCTTTCTTATATATTGGTATTATATTGCCCTGTTTCCAATCATTTGGTATTTCTCCAGTTTCTAAAGACTGTCTGAAGATGGTGGATAGCGGCTTAAAGATGATCTCTCTAACTTCCCAGAGCACTTTAGGATATAAGCCTTCAGGACCTGCCTTATCTGTTAGAAATCGCTATGTTAGTATGTTTTAGTACTTTTAGTTGCTATTTATTTATTTATCATATTTATTCTTTTAGAGTAAGTATGTTTCTGTAAGATTGCGCTGTCTTTAGTCTTCAGTGTCTTCTGCTCGTTTCTGTCTCGTGCTGTCTTGTCTTTTTCATCACACTCTCTTCCCTGTATTTCAGTTAGGTATTTCCTCTTCCTTCTCTCTTGCGGTTCTCATTGGCTATCCAAACCTGAGAGTAGTTTAGTGAGGCATGGGTGTTTAGTTAGATTAGAGTAAGAACTCCACCCTTTTCCTCTCTCTCTCCTATCACCGTCCTTGCTTTTCTAGCTCCACCTCCCTCTACAGCTGTCCTGTGTTTCGCTGGGATTCCACTTAATTAGTTTGTGTGTTTAAATGGCCCTCAGCTTCTTGTCGACTCGTTTCTTCCCATAGCTCGTCTTGGTTAAGTCTCGTTTCTGCGCTTTTCTGGTTTCAATTGTTGATTGCTCGTTTCTTGTTATATCTCCTGTAAGTCTTGTTATTGATTGTTTGTATAACGTTGTTTGCTGGCTGATTGATTAGTACTCTGTTCTCCCTTTTTCCCATTTTGTACCCAACTGTTTAGTTTCTCCTTTGTTCTCCCTTATCCAACTCCCTTTTTCCTTCCCCTTCCATTCCCTTAGCTCAGCCCCTTTGTTACTGTCTTTGGGTGGATTGATTCTCTGGTTACTGAACTACTTGCTTGTCCCCTGACTTTGACTCTGACTATTCTGCATTACTCTATTTGCTTGGCTATTGATCCATTTATGTCCTTGACCATGAGCTTTGTGAATCCTAATAAACGCCCTGTCGAGGCTGAACTGCATTTGGAGTCTAAGCCCGTTCCTTTCAGTACGAGTCGACCAGTACAGACTCCAGCGGATACTGCTGAATTGCACGCCTTAGTCAACAACAAGAGGTCGTCATTCAGCAACAGCATCGCGACTTGCAGGAGATGAGGGCTACTCTCACTCTGGGTCCCTCCTTTCCAAGTCCAGCAATCCTGCCGGCAGAGGCAGCTCCCATTCGTGAGCCACGTCTTACTCCTCCGCGGGAGTATGATGGAGACCCCACCACCTGCAAAGCATTCCTGTCTCAGTGCTCGATCATATTCGAGCTACAGCCCCTGACCTTCCCTACCTCACGTTCCAGAGTGGCCTACATCATCACTCTCCTGACCGGTAGAGCAAGGAACTGGGGAAGCTCTATGTGGGACGCTGGCCACCCCTGCACCCGCACCATTGAAGAATTCATGGTGGAGATGAGGGAGGTGTTTGACCGGTCCTACCAGGGGTGAGAGGCAGGAGGTGCACTACTGAGTTTACGGCAAGCTGGCTGCAGTGTCTCCGATTACCCCATCCAATTCCGTTCCCTGACCGCCTCTACTCACTGGAGCGCAGACGTCCAGTTTGATGTGTTCTATGGGGGGTTGGCAGAGAACATAATGGATGAGTTGGCGTCCCGCAAACTTCCACCTGACCTGCAGGAGCTCATAAGAGTGGCCATCCAGATCAATTCCCAGATCCAACAGCGTAAGAAGGAGCGTCGGAGCCATTCAGAGCCCCAACGGTCAGGCCAGCGTGGTAACTTTCGATCTCCTCTGGGCGACTCTCCTATCCAGGAGACCGGCGAGCCCCGGGAGTAGGGGGAGCCTATGCAGGTCGACCGTTGCCGTTTATCGCCACAAGAGCGAGCTAAGAGACATGAGCGCATGGGGGCATGCCTGTACTGTGGTCAGGGGGGCCATCGTATCCAGTGCTGCCCCCTACTGAAGAAGGAAGGAGTGAGTGGGAGGGTCGGAAAGCTGACTCAGGATAACAATGATCCACGTTAGCTGGTTCCTGTTACTCTACTTGTTGGTAAGCGATCACTGGTTACTGATGTTTTGTTTGATTCAGGCTCTGACATCAACCTGATCAACGCCAACCTGTGCAACCAGCTCCAGCTCAAGCCCCAGAAGCTACCTACACCGTTCCAAGCACTTGGCCTTTGTGGGCAACCGCTAGGTCAAGGGACCCAGGTTACGCCCCCACTCGCGCTCATTGTCTCCGGCAACCACCAGGAGCAAATCCGGCTCCACGTCATCACCTCCTCCTCTGCTCCCATCCTCATGGGCCTCCCTTAGTTGAAACAACACAACCCCACCATCAACTGGAGGACTGGGCAGGTGGCTGAGTGGAGTACGCATTGCCTGGGTTACTGCCTCCGCAAGGCTCCCGCTAAGCAGGACGAGGGAGGATCCAGTGAGCCTCCATTCACTCCGGATTTTTCCAAGGTCCCCAGTGAGTACCATGATCTAGCCGGGGTCTTCTTAAAGTCTTGTGCCCTGTCTCTGCCCCCTCACAGACCCTACGACTGCGCCATCGATCTCCAACCTGGCACAGCGCCCCCTAAGGGGGGGTCTCTATTCTCTGTCTCGTCCAGAGCAAGAGGCCATGGAGAAATATGTGGAGGAGTCACTGGCTGCTGGCATCATCCGTCCCTCTTCCTCTCCTGCTGGCGCTGGCTTCTTCTTGGTCAGCAAGAACGACGGATCTCTCAGGCCATGCATTGACTATAGGGGACTCAATAACATTACTATTTAGAATCGATATCCCCTTCCTTTAATGAATTCTGCTTTTGAGCTGTTGCAGGGGGCCAAAATCTTCACCAATCTTGACCTACGCAACGTTTACCACCTCGTCAGGATTAAGGAAGGGGATGAATGGAAGACAGCCTTCAACACCGCTAGGGGGTACTACGAGTACGTGGTCATGCCGTTTGGTCTAGCTAACGCTCCCGCTGTCTTCCAGAACCTTGTTAATGACATTCTGCACAACATGATCAATCACTTTGTCTTTGTGTACCTAGATGACATACTAATATTCTCTCGTTCCAAGGAAGAACACCTATGTCATGTTCGTGCAGTCCTGCAGCGCCTCCTGGAGAACCAACTCTACGCCAAGGCAGAGAAGTGTGAATTCCACTTGGACACAGTCCCTTTTCTCGGATTTGTAGTCACTCCAGGAGGCATCCTAATGGACCAGGAGAAGGTGAAGGCGGTAAAGGATTGGCACACCCCTACTACACGCAAGGAACAACAGTGTTTCCCAGGGTTTGCTAACTTTTACTGTAGATTCATTCGCAATTACAGTACCGTTGCTGCTCCACTGACCTCTCTGACTTCCCCCAAAGTTCCTTTTGTGTGGACCCCTTTGGTGGAAAAGGCCTTTCTGGAACTTAAGCAGAGATTTACCATTGCTTCTGTTCTCCAACAGCCAGATCCGGAACAGCAGTTCATTGTCGAGGTAGACGCCTCTAACACCGGCGTGAGGGCAGTCCTGTCGCTGTGCAATGGCAAAGATAACAAGGTACACCCTTGGGCATTCTTCTCCCGCAGGCTTAGCCCAGCTAAGCGTAATTACGACATTGAAAATCGGGAGTTACTGGCGGAGAAGATGGCATTAGAAGAGTGGCGTCATTGTTTAGAAGGGGCTAAGTTCCATTCCAGGTCTGGACCGACCACAAGAATCTAGAGTATCTCCGTACAGCTAATAGGTTAAATTCCCGCCAATCTCGTTAGTCACTGTTCTTCGACAGATTTAATTTTACCTTAGCTTATCGCCCAGGCTCCCAGAACAAGAAACCTGATGCCCTGTCACGTAAATTTTCGCCAGACACCCTTCCCAAAGAGCCTCAAACCATCTTACCCAGTTGTGTTGTGGTGGGATCATTAGTTTGGGAATTAGAGGATCGAGTCAGAAGGTCACGACCTTCTGGGGGGGCCACCTACTAACTGTCCCAAGAACTGTCTCTATGTTCCAGACTACCTCTGAGCCGAAGTTCTCCAGTGGGCCCATTCTTCCCGTCTCGCCTGCCATCCTGGTGCTAGCCGGACCTTAGCCATGCTACCTCGCAGGTTTTGGTGGCCTACGGTCCGGAGAGATGTCAGAAATCTTACGATGGCTTGTCCAGTCTGCGCCCAAAACAAGGCCACCCACACTGCACCAACTGGTCTCCTGCAGCCGCTTCCGGTACCTTCCAGACTATGGGCCAATATCGCGTTGGACTTTGTCACTGGTCTTCTGCCCTCCAGAGGTAACACCGCCATCCTGACCATTGTAGATCGCTTCTCCAAGACAGTACACCTTGTCCCTCTTCCCAAGCTTCCCTCTGCCAGAGAGACAGCTGACTTACTCGTCTAACATGTAATCAGAATACACGGCATCCCCTCAGACATTGTCTCCGACCGTGGCCCTCAATTCATCTCACAAGTCTGGAGAGCCTTTTGTCAAGCCCTAGGAATAAAGGTCAGTCTAACCTCCGGATGCCACCCTCAGAGCAATGGACAGACAGAGAGGGTCAACCAGCAGATGGAGAGTGTCCTTCAGTGCCTCACTTCCCAAGATCAGGGGGACTGGAGTGAACAACTACCCTGGGTTGAATATTCTATCAACAGCCTTCTCACGGCTGCCTCAGGTGTTTCAAAAAATTGAAAATGGTATACACTACCGCTCAAAAGTTTTGGATCGCTTGCAAATGTCTTTGTTTTTCAAACAAATATTTTTATCCATTTCATAAACGATTAAAATTAATCAGAAAATTTTCAAAGAATGATCTATATTTTTGTATAGAGGCCTAGTATCAGCAACTGTCAGTCCTCTGCAGGCAGCCTCATAGGTTGTCAACAAGCAGCTGCACTAAATAGTTCCCGTCAAGCACCACTTTCAGTCTTAGCAGTGAAGGTTGTTTTTCTGATGAAGGCAAAGTTTGAAGTACATATTCATCATTTTCCATTAAAATCATTATTTCTAACTCAGACAATGTCAGCATGTTCTGTTCATTTGCTATATTTCCTATTCAGACTAATTTCATGTGTGTTTTCATGGAAAACAAGAAAATTTCCAAGTGATCCCAAAATTTTGAACGGTAGTGTATGCGCATATATGTTCATATAGATTCTTTCCATGTGGGCGGTGCATCGCATGCATCTTCGGTGTTTCCATACAAACGGCTGAACTATGCTATTCGTCTGTTTTCGTAGTCATGGCAGGACCCAGCACTACTTAAACAGCACCTCGTGGTGGACGAAGAGCTCAATCATAATAATTAAAAGCTACATTTTAAAGGGATAGTTCGGGATTTTTCACATGAATCTGTATGGCATCACCGTCTTTAGTCTCGTGCACACACACTAAATTTCCCCCGACAGTGTCCTGTGAGCCGAGTTCTGTCCAGTTTTGGTCAAAGCGAAAGTAGTTCCGGCAGGTTTCCTGGGGTCTGCAAAGTAAAACGTTTTTCTTCTCAAAACAGTATGTGTTCGAACGAGTGATTTATTTGCATAACAAAACCCTGGTATTCCAAAAAGTCACATCTTGTAATTGCTTGGGGCTACTTTCTCTCAATAGCGATCACTGCGCGCTGTCACTGCTAACAGCTGTGCGCACTAGCCAACTACTTTCATCAGTTGTTCGACAGTGTTTACATATTCCAGCCAGAGGAGGATGTCTCCTTACGGTCGAGGACGGCAGACTCGAGAGAAACTACTACTTCTTAGCGAACTGACCCAGGGATAACCGGAGCACTCGGAGTAACTTTCCAAAGGATTTTATTATTATTTCGGGAAGACGCTGGTGCGTCGACACCAAAATAAATATGTATGCTGGGTGCTGCGGTCATCCCTCGCTCTAGTAGCTGAGAAAGGTAGCCAAGTTTGTCTTGATTATGCTAGCCAACGCTGTGACTGGAGTCATGGACTTCTCATTCAAACCTAGAAACCATCCACACCCGTCCACGTAGTTTCTGACGATTGTAATAACAGTACAACAATAACAAAAATATTATGTTTCATAAGCTTCACTGGTAATATGACACCGATAGACGAGTCTATGTTGCGCTTACATAGCCCTCGGTGCATGACCAGAAGGCTATGCACGGATGCTATAGAAAATCTTCAGTACAATTTTGTTTACCTCTGTGGGTCCTCTTCCTTGGAGCTGGCCATTTTGCTCTGCCATGTATCTACAGTAGCCCAGAACAGGAAAAAAGAAATTAAATAAAGCACTGACTCAAGAGCGTGCCTTTTGCGTTTTTGCAAGTTTTGGGGCCACTGTAGGTTCTCTGAGAAAGGGATTTATCATGTAGTTGCAATCTATGATCTTATCACTTGATGGCTCTAGATCTCACATACTGTTCCTTTTAAAGGGGTAGTGAATGCTTTTGATTCACTGAGAGTGGTAGACACACGCATGTTGCAGCAGAAACCTTGCCTCTGCTCTGAACAGCTCAATTAATATACATTGCTTCAGAGGTACTCATTTGCTAACAAAATAAAGAGTGAAAACCCCTTTGAACTAGAGGAGATTCCTTGTGGGATTCGTGTGCATTGGAGCTGGAGCCGGGTGAAAATTGCATGGATGGAAACACTTCATATAAAGACAACAATATGGGATTTTTGACATTCCCGTGTCTGCACTGGTGCCTGACCTCAGCTGTATAAATGGAAACATAGCTTTAGCCAATCAGAACGCAGTTCGTAGCAACTTAAGTTGACTATAAGTCATGCGCAATGGGGACCCACCCGATTTCTAAAAATAGCCTGTACGTCAGGCGAACGTCATTCACCGAACCCGAAAGTCTGGCAAGCAAACAACAGAAGTCAATGAGCCAAAGTAGAAAAATTTAGCCGATTTTATCTACTTTTATTTTACAACCCCAATTCCAAAACAGTTGGAACAAAGTGTAAATTGTGAATAAAAATCAAAACGCAATGACTTTCAAATCACACCTGCCAGTATTTTATTCACAATAGAACACAGATAATATGGCAAATGTTGAAACTGAGAAATTTTACAATTTTATTCACAAAATAAACGCATTTCAAATTTGATGGCTGCTACATATCTCAATAAAGTTAGGACAGGGGCCTGTTTACTATGGTGTAGCATCTGCTCTACTTTTTAACACAGAGTGGAGGCATCTGGGCAAGTTTCTTTAGTTTAACCATTGGAATTTGATCCCACTCTTGTTTAATTCAGGCTTCCAGCTGCTGGAGAGTTTTGGGTCTCCTTGGACGGACTTTTCGTTTCATTATGCGCCAAATGTTCTCAATCAGTAAAAGATCAAGACTGCAGGCGGGCCAGTTCAGCACACAGACTCTTCTACCACGAAACTGTGCTGTTGTAATAGCCGCAGTATGTGGTTTTGCATTGTCCTGCTGAAATACACAAGGCCTTCCCTGGAATAGATGTCATCTGGAGAGGAGCATGTGTTGCTCTAAAACCTTTATATACCTTTCAGCATTCATGGTGCTTTTTAAAACATGCAAGTGTCCCACACCATATGCACTAATGCATCCCCATACCATCAGAGATGCTGACTTTTGAACTGAACGTTGATAACAGGAGGGGTGGTCTTTCTTCTTTTTAGCCCGGAGGACATAACGCACATGACTTTCAACAAGAATGTCAAATTTGGACCCGTCTGACCACAGGACACTTTGCCACTTTGTTACAGACCATTTTAAATGAGCCTTGGCCCACAGAACACGGCGGCGCTTCTGGATCTTGCTCAACAATGGCTTCCTTTTTGCATTATAGTGTTTTAGGTGGCATCTGTGGATGGCATGGTGGACTGTGTTTACAGACAGTGGTTTGTTTAAGCATTCCTGGGTCCATTTAGTAATGTCAATGACAGAATCATGCCGGTGAGTGATGCAGTGGCGTCTGAGGGCCCAAAGATCAAGGGCATCTAGTAAAGGTCTTTGGCCTTGTCCCTTACGCACAGAGATTTTTCCAGTTTCTCTGAATCTTTTGATGATGTTATGCTCTGTCAGTGATGAGACCTTCAAAGCCTTTGCAATTTGACGTTGAGGAACATTGTTTTTAAAGTATTCCACAATTTTTTTGCACCAGCCTTCACAGGTTGGAGAGCCTCTGGCCATCTTTACTTCTGAGACTCAGCCTCTCTAAGACATCCCTTTTACATCCAATCGTGTTACATACTTGATGTCACCTAACTTAATTACTTGCTAAATGTTCTTTCAGCTGATTCTCATATATTAATTGCTTTTTCAACCCATTTTTGCCTGTGTCCCAACTTTTTTGAGACCTGTTGTAGCCAGAAAATTTGAAATAAGCTCATTGTGGATAAAAATGTAAAATGTCTCAGTATCAGCATTTGAAATGTAATCTATGTTCTATCCTCAATAACAAATTGGCTCTTGTAATCTGAAAGTCATTGTATTTTGATTTTATTCACAATTTACACATAGAATTCACAATTTAGGAATTAGGGTTGTGTAATTCATGTTTTATCTTGCTTGAATTAAAGAAAATGATAAAAAATGTTTAGTAAAAGAAAAACAGTAGTTCATTTGCACTCACATTGGATATTCTGTGAAGCTGAAAAAGGAGTAGTAATTCTAAACAATTCATTTAGTAATTGAGTTGTAAGTAATTCTGGCCTGTCAAATACTGCAGGTCAGGTTTTTATTCCTTGTTGAGTTGATTTGGAGTTGATATCAATGGCGTGCCAAGCCGGATTGGATCCCGGATTCTTCAAATTGAACAGCCCAGAGCTTAGAACTTCCAACCTTACGTTCATCTGCTACGGCGGTAGGATAAACATCATGAACGGCACACTCAGCCACCCACTTGCACCCGCTCAATCCCCTGACTTTGGCCTTTTTGACTTTGATTTTGGACGGGACAGTTACCTTACCTTCCTCCTTGAACGTGATCTCCGTGCCTGTGGAAGTACTGAGTAGTGACCAACATTGGTTACAACGAGGAATGGACTGAAAGTTTGGACTACTGATGTGATATATCATTGCGGTCTGGTTACAGTGATTTCTTTGTTGCTGAACAGTGGAGAGAGAGCTACTCTAAGGTTGAAGTGAATTGGATAGTGATAATATTAACCCCTTTGCGCATAAGCCAAATTTGAGTGGGTTGGGTTAATTGGGTTACCCAATTTAATCCTGTGTAATTCAAGATTTAAGCTTGATAAAGAGGAAAAATGTGGCTTTACTCAGAAAAAACACTTACAGCATTTAGAATTACATTGTATTTCAGTTTATTTTCATGATTTTGGTACAGAAAATGAACTGCAAACATAAAAAATCTTCATCAGAATTAGGGCTGCCACAAATGATTATTTTTTCGATTAGTTGACTAATCTGATCATTCGTAAATTTCATGTAAAACATACAGCTTTTCGCACCACCATGCAGCTGCTCTAGTATAACCATCATTAGCTTTCCGCTTGAAGTGTCTAAGGCAGGGGTTCCCAAACTTTTCCAAATCAGGGCCCACTTGAAAATCTAAAAAATGTCCGCGGCCCACCTTTGTCCTATAAACAGTACATAGACGAAATTATGCATTCTCAGAACACTTAACAGCAACAATGATTGTTGTTGTTGTTGTTAAGAAAATAAAATAAAGAAAAAACAACAATAATTATTGTTGTTTTTTACTTTTATATTGTTGTTTTTGTTTTATTATTATTATTATTATAAAGATGCAGGATTGAAATGAAAGCAGGGGGATAAAGGAAGCCCAAACTTTTAATCTGTGGCGTACACACAAGACAGAATTAATTATCGAACACAGTACGTGCTCCTCCAATTATGACCCCCGGTCATGATGACCAGAAAGCTACGTTCCGATCATAAACTATATAAGGTTCCTAAAATATTGTGAGGTCAATAACACTCAATGGGTTATTACTTCTAAATATTTTTGAAAATCGTGCAATAAATATTTTACAATAAAAATAATAAAAAATCATATTTGCAAAAAATGAATCATTTTTAATGACCTCTCACGGCCCACCTGCCGTACCACCACGGCCCACCAGGGGGCCGCGGCCCACACTTTAGGAATCACTGGTCTAAGGTATATGCTAACTAAAATAAAGACAATTAAGATGATAGTTCATGAAACCTTTAATGAAATATGCAGCTTGTAGCTACAAACAATTCTTTAACTGTGTAGCATAAAGTGCAAACAGCTGTGTAAAATAAGGATAAGGCACTGGCCTACACAACACAAAAATAAATACGTACCGTTTCTTAGGTTTATCTTTCCTTCATTTGTCTATGGCATCAAAATAGTTACATTTAAATCAAATTAAGTAGGCACCTGAAACTAAGGAATTATTCACAATATTAAAGTTTTGGTCTCACTGACTCAAATATAACAAAAGTGCATTTTGTGCTCAATGCTCACAACTGTATTCAACTTTACTACACTCTGACTCTATATAATCCCAAACTGCACAAGGCTCTTGTTCATAGCCAGGAAAGTTAGCATTTCTAAATGTCTTGGAGAAAGGCTTGCTCTCTTTTGAGAGCAGATGTTCCCTGCTGCAGAGAAAATCCGCTCCGATGAGGTGGAGGTTGCAGGGATGCACAGAAAAGATTTAGCTAGCTTTGACAGCGTGAGGAAACGCCCCTCATTTTCACTCCACTATTTGAGAGGATCATCCTTTTTAGAAATTGCGGCCACTCCAAAGTACAGCCAAACTTCACTTACGACAGCTTGGATCTTTCGGTCCTCCTCAGATTGTCCATTCTCATTTTTACTCTGACTGTCTGTGTCAGACTGAAGGATGGTTTCCAGAGCACTCTTTCTACCTGAACCATTGGCACCTCTGCAGTTCTGCATCCTGTGTCCCAGTCGTTTTTGCTTCTTTGACAGCAAGCACTTCAACACTCCCTTGCAGTCTGATGCTATCTTCAGGAGTCAAAAACTTCAGCTTTCTGTATCTGGGGTCCAAGGCAGCTGCAAGAATAGTTGGATTTTCTTTGTCTGCTGAGATAGTGCAAATACTCCCCCATCTCTGTGTTATCTCTTTTTCTGCACTGGTAATGATTTTCCTGAGCTTGTCTCAAATTGGCTTTGGTGTACAGCCTGTGTCAGCCCTTTGACCACCTGTGGAAGACCTGAAATGGTTGTGTACTGCTGTCCACTAAGGTAAACAGTAGCAGTCTCAAAAGGTGGCAACCCTTGCTTCAGTTCTTCAAGCAGCTCCCACTGCTCTGGCTTCAAGTTGAAGTAGTGTTTCCCCCTTGGAGTTACCTTGGGATTTGAGAGAGTGGCAGTGAGAGGCCAGTGCTGTTTGAGGAGTCTCTCTATCATGTGGAATGAACTGTTCCATCTTGTACTGACATCCTGGATCAGTGCATTTTTCTTAACATTCATTTGCTCCTGTTTCATCTTTAGCTTTGTACTAGCCAGATCGCTTCTCTTAAAGTGCTCCACTAGCTGCCTGGCAGCACCTACTGCTCTGCTGATGGTGGTTTCTTTGAGAGCAGTGTTCACTAGGTGGTTTCTTTGACAGCAGTGTTCACTATGAGCTGGAGTGTATGTCCAGCACAGCGGATAGAGGCCCATCAATATTTTTCTTCAAGCAGTCGCATTGCTGCCACCATATTGGAAGCACTGTCATGAACTACTGCTTTTATTTTAGTGGGCAAGATGTCAAACTTTGTTAAAACCTCTTCCACCCATGCCATTATATTTGCTCCAGTATGCCTCTCCTCAAGAGGCATGGTGGAAAGGTTGAGGGTCTTCATCTTCCAATCTTCACTCAGGAAATGGCAAGACACACCAAGGTAAGCCTCTGTTGCACGACTGGTCCATACATCAGCAGTCAGAATGAGGAAACCTTTGAAGCCCCTGAGGGTCTCCTTTACCATAAAGGCATGAGATGATTTGGAAGAATAGTAAGCATTAGGAAGAAAATTAAATTCAGTATTTTTTAAAAATTAAATATTATATTAATATTTGTCAGTTTATGCATCAAGCTTAAAATTTATTTACCAATTCAATGATTCAGTTATCAGATACAGTTAAGTAGATTAAATAATAAACATTCAACATTTTTTAAAAAAAAATGTCATTACATGCCTTAACCGAGATTAATTTATTGGTTGCTCAGTCAGCAAGTTCTTAGTATAATTTCATCATGAAATTTCTAAAATTATTTATTGCAAGTGTGAGTGAGTGAGTGAGTGAGAGATCTATGATCTTTTAATTCTTATGTCTTTGAATGTTGCTTTTTTATTAAATCATTTAATCATTTATTTATTTTACTGTGTTACTGTTGCTTTAGCAATATTGTTTTAATACATTCATGCCAATAAATCAAATTGAAATTGAGAGAGAAAGAGAGACTGAGCCTCTCAAAGGTTGCATGATATTTCTTCTCCATCAGTGTGGTGAATTGGGATCTGCCTGGTAGGTAGTTGTCATGATAATCCGGCTTGAACTGTTTAATCATCTCTTTGAAGCCTTTGTCGTCCACCATGGAGAGGGGTCTCATGTCTGTCACCAGCATGTTCAGTATGGACTCAGTCAGGACATTTGCTTGCTGATGTGTGCATGTAGTTGGCTTTGGAACAAAAGCGTCCATTTAAGAAGAACATACTTTTTTTAGCACTGAAACATAATGTTAGAAAACATTAGCGTTACCACATTTCCTTTTCAAACACATCACAGTTAAAACGTTACAGAAAACATGTGAAATATGTGTGCCAAGGCTAATGAATCAAATAGTCATCGCTAATGTTAACGTTTGCCGCTATCAATATGAGTAATTATGAAGTTAGCTCTCTGTTTATGCCAGAGCTGAGACTGTTAACCGGTTAACCGTATCCGTACATTTGATTCAGGGTATTCGGATAGTAAATTACTATTCGAATATTCGATACGGCCCCTAACCTATTTTAAGCACGTGATGAGCAGCGCAGTGTAGCACAGATAAAACAGGGAAACTCGAGAAAAAGTTTGTTCGGGCGCCAAGCAGCCTTCAACTGCCAACTGAAGAATTTCTTTATCCACGCCACAGCAGGAACCAGAAACAAGCAAAACAAGCTATCACGTTGAATTTTTTCCCCCATTAGCATAAATGCAATATAAATTTGAAGGATCAAGCATAAATTCGGAAACAGCAAGGTTTTATCATGCTTTCTAAAATAAAGATAGGGAAACAAAAAAAAAAACAGTAAGCATTTAAACTGTGTGTCTTTTCCCTAAAGAGTGGTATGCAAGAACGGATAACAATGAGCATGAAGCTCTTAAAAAAAAAAAAAAACTGAAGCTTTACGCAAGTAGCAATTCAAGTTACCTTTATAACTTTCGGTTATGCAATTCAAACAGAAAATAAGATGCGACAATGTCAGCAAGACACTTACGCAACTGAAGATTAACAAAAACAAATCAACCCCAATGCTTTAACGTCCATATTCCAGAATGCAAAAAAGAGAGAATAAAGCAATGAAATGAAATATAACAAATTAAGACGTGGTAAGGCAGTTAATAATATTTCATTTTGGATTTCAATCTTGATGCAGGTAGCTCGGGATGGGGCAGGGAAAGCAAGTGCGAAAAGCTTGTTTTAAAATGAAATCTTGAGCTTCTACAGACCTTATTGCAGTCCTCAGTCCGCTGAAGAGTATAGGCTACTCTTCAAACCGTGAAGGATGTACCGCTCCTGTCTCCCCAAGACAGAGGGATTTATTCTTCAGGAACCTAATAACGGAGTCTTTTAGGTGTTAAAAAAAAATCCTACCCAGGCTGATTCCCAGTAGATCATAAAAAGATTTTTTTTCTTCTAGTGTACGAGTAATTTTTTTTTTTTTAAACTCGCCAGTTTCCTGTCATGTCTGCTTTTCGAATACTTCTTGAATACAGACTATCTTTCCCCGAACTGGCATATAGTTAGAGGTTCGAGTCAGCTCATTACAGAGAGGGGAAAAAAACCCTGTTTCAATATAAATTTTGGACAAGCGGGGATCCAACGTGTGGAAACAGTTCAGTCTGGTCGATGATGGTAAGAAAGCGCAGTGTAAACTTCAAACCAAGTGACTCGGAAATTTCGCCGGTTAACCGAATACTATTCCAATATAGCAAACGCTAATTCGAATACTAAAAATCACTAACTGTTTCAGCACTAGTTTACTCTAATGTTAGCAGCTAACTAGCCAGTGAGCTTACCGAGACGACGGTCCCTCTTCATCGTTGTCACAATCAGCCACAAAGTGCTTCCTTTTCAGGTGCTTGTGTATCACAGTTTTACTGCCATGGAAGGAAAGTTCTGTCTTGCAGATATTGCATTGCACACTTTTCTCTTTTGTTTTCTTAAAATGCTCCCACACTTTTGAGCTCCGTTGCCGGTGGGTAGCCATGAAACCAGAGCCCGTCTGGTATAACTTCCGGTGTCATCACGGCTGACCCCGATTACCACTATTGCGCATGAGTATCAAGGACAGAAAGGCAGACGCGGCAGTGGAAGGTGCCGCAGCAGTTTTGAGAGAAAAACAAAGTAAAAAAAAAAGACGCGTCGACTATTAAATTAGTCAACGACGATTTTAATAGTCTACATAATTGTGTCTAGTCGACTAATCTTGGCAGCCCCAAGGGTGATTGTCTCATTGCAGGTTCTTGCTCAGAGTTCTCTTGCTCTTTTTGAATCGCCTGCAGTTCTTCTGCTGTAAGAGAGAGAGGGGGAGAAAAAGACAGGAGAAAGGTTTGTTTCCCAACTTAGCTCATGGAACTTTAGTAGCTGTGATCAGCTTTTGCTGCTGATGTTTAAGAAAGTATGGTGAGTGGCATCAGTAACATGTAACAGGATTCAGCATAAAGATGGATCATGTTCTTTGCAGTCCTTCAGATAAATAATACAGTACAGCTCAATATTTATACAATTCAGTATGACTCTCCACTTAGTCTTCTATGCTTAATTTTCCAAATTGTTTGGCCAATTTGGCCAATACTTTCTGTTTTCAATTTTGTATTTGGTCATCCAGCTTCGCTCTCCCTTAACCATCAATCCAAAATTAGCAAAATGAGCAGCGTCATTATATTGAAAAGTAATGGTCAATAGAATCTCAAATCCTAAAAACTCTTACTATAGATAACATTTTTGTTCATTGAATAGCAGAAAAGAAATTAGCTCTAACAATTAATATCGATGCACCACAGCAACCAATGGCTTTCTGCTTTAATATTGTGTAACGTTAACTTTATTACAATAACTAACGCTAGCTACCTTGTACTCAAAGAGAACCTTAATTCACCACCTCCACTACTATAGCCAGCCTAATGTTATATTTATGTTAATTCTCTAACATTTCACCCCTCCACCCCACTCCACAAAAAATCACTTTAAGAAGCCTTATTCTCTACTATCACGTCATTGGATGAAATGACACTGAGAGAACAGAGTTTTCCATTATGCTGCTGCTCATAACTGTGTCGATAACTGTACCTAGTTAGTATCCTAGCCTAATTTTCTGCCCTTAAACGTACAATATATCTTGAACTATACTGGGAATAATCCAGGAAAACGCTTTACTGTACATGTTAATTTAATTCAGATGTGCTGACAATATACAGTCTCATTCTTTAAATGTCTTACCTTTTGAAGGATTATCACGAACGGTCCATTCTGCTTCATCTCAGCTGCTGGACTAGTCTTCGTCACTAACTTCCGGGAACTATCGGGAGACTCCACGACCCACCATTTCTGTAAAAAAATTTGTCCATTGGAGTGAACTGAGTTGACGCGACTCTCTCTCTACATGGCTCTGGGTGTGACTAATCCAAAAGAGAGGCAGACTCTGCATCGAGCTCAGTGATTATGGCCATCAGGAAAACATGAAACGAGGATTTTCTGATTATGTGAGGCTTTACGAAATGAACCATGAGTAAAAACCAGTAAAATGCAAAAAGGAGGCTTTATTTCTGAAGGGGGAAACCCCCCAACAGTGCTGGCAACAGTACAAAGTCCGCGATCCAAAATCAGAGTCCAAGGGGCGAAATCCAGAATCATAAACAGGGCACCAATCACAAAAATCGTAGTCAGACAAAATGGGTCAAAAAACAAGAATGCAGCAAAGTACAGGGAATAGGCAAAGCTTGAAGTCTAGGACGGTCCACTTAGAAAGATAAATCACAATGATACAAGGCGAGAGAAGCGTGGCACAGGTAGCCAAGAAGAGCAATCTGACAGGGAAGAGCTACAAACAGACATCTAATATACATTTCCGGGTAACCATATGACTAGGGAACACAGGTGCAATCAATGGAAACAATAATTATGGAGAGACACATTAGGAACAAACTAATTACATGAAATTGGCCGTAGCCAAAACGCAGACAGGACAAGACAAACCTATGGACAGACTAACAGCTCCAGTCACGGAGTACTAAAGTGCATAGATTAGAGAAAGGAAAGCACAAAGCAGATTTGTGGAAAACCGACAGAAATTGCAGCAGAGATAATTAGGGAAAGGCAAGAGGCGGAGAACAGGGCGAATGCTGAGAGATCGTTAGTCAATTAGTAAGTGCAGCTATACAATCCCGAGTGCTTGTTAATAATTTGGTCAAAATATACAAGGTTAGTGTTGGTTAGTAATTATCAAAATAACAGACTGTTTGTATGTGTTAGTAAGATAGCAAAAGTAAGAGGAAGGAAGAACACAAGATTGAAACCAGAAACCAATAAATCACCCGAATGAGTGGCACGCTATACATGGGACCGTGTGCAAACACAACACTCAAGACAAGACGGGGGAGACGAGGTGCAATGCATGGCAACTGAAAACATGGCATAGAAATGAAACATGGCATGAGCACTATGAATAAACTGAAACATGAAAAATAATAAAACATGAAATCTAAGTTACCAAAACACAATATATAATCTTGGAATTGTCAGACATAAGCAGAGGTCACTAAACACATGGGTCAGACAAAACATGGCACAAGGCCAGGCACACAACTAGAACTTGAGCACTGGCATAAATCATGGGACATGGCATGGCAAAGACCGAATCACAACAGATTAACCATGAAAATACAGTTGTTGTCCATGGAAAACGCAAACCAGACTTTAAATTTGAGTATTCCACTGTAATTGTAGGCCTATGTATGTCTGTGCCAATTACAAGAAGTAATGCAGACATGTCTTTTTTATTTCTTATTCTAGCCACCATGACATTAAAGCTATGCAAACAAACAAATTGCCGCGATAATGAAATAAATAAAGAATTTAGCGCTTCTCAACCAGCGCAATCAGAGCATTGAATATGTTCCCCTCCTGTTTGTTCTGTGGAAGACAGGGAAGATGACAAATAAAGAGAACATTCTAGTCACACAAAAATAACAATCAAAGACTGTTTATATGATCTCATTTAGAAATTACGCACTTGAAATGCACGCGAGCTGTTATGCTAACAACTGCAGAGAAATTTTGCACGTTCACATTTTTAGAGCGGCCAAGTTGCCGAGGCTAGACGTAACACTTCTGGCCTACAAACAGGCGCGTCATTAGACCTGAAAATTTCAGGGCTAATATTCCTCCTTTTGTTGAAAATAATTAGTCCTGGCTAATTCAAGATGGTTTTCCTTCATTTACATGTTTTCCAATTCAAGAATAATCAAGTGGCAGTTGAAGACATGGCTTCTCTCCCCCATGCAATCTAAAAGCGACAAAATAATAGGCTGCATTCAGTACCGAAAAATAATTTGATTATAATTCGGTCTATGCACCGTTACTCGGTGGGTTACTCGCATTAGGTGGGTTTAAAGGAGCCCTTTTTTAAAATTACAGAGTACTAGTTTTATGTAATACTGTCTGTACACAGTGACAGTTTTAGCAAAAATGACAAAAAGTTACTTTTCTAAAACTTACCTACTGCAGCTTTAAGTAAGGAGCTCTTTTTGAAGAGTGCCAATTTTTTGTCTCTGGTTTTTGTTGCCATATATTAATGAACTGGGTTATAAATGAAAACAATTTTCTTTACAATTATTTTTTTTAATCAAATGAAAACATTGTTTTCAACATATTAATTAATTCATTCATTCATTTTCGATACCCGCTTATTCCTCACTAGGGTCACAGGGCGAGCTGGAGCCTATCCCAGCTGGCTACGGGCAAAGGCAGGAACCCACCCTGGACAGGTTGCCAATCGATCGCAGGGTGCACACACCTGTTTTAAAAATATGATATTTGAAATAAGGTTTAAAATAAGTATTTTTGTGTTTTTGAGTGACTTGAATAAAGACAATTTAAGAAAAACTGCGGTCCATCCAAGATGCTGGAAAACATGTTTTATTAAGATTTGAAATACTTAAAATCCTGATAAAATCTTCTAACTTTCTCAAAACAAGCAAAAATTAACAGATTTTTGGCAGTTTAACAATTTTTGTGTTTTGGACCAGTTATCATGGAAATATATTAGAGTAAAAATGTGTGCATCCGAGACGCTGAGTAGCAGTCAGCTGGAAGTACAATACAAGATTCAGTACAAAAAACGATTCAGTGTCATCAGTAGCCTATGAAAGTTAAATCTGTATTTAAATTTGACATACATTCTTGTATAATTGCAGTTTTATTAACTGTATTTGCAGGATTCATATGTCATGCTCTATTTTACTAAATATCAAACAATTAATTTGGATTATCAATCAAATAATTTGATGAAAATAATTGCACTTTTGTCCCTTGAACCCCTTAATGTTTTTACACCTGGGTGTGAATAAGAACAAGGTGCTACCTACAAAATGCAACAATCCCCTCAATCAAAGGTAAATGTAGGTAACACCCATCCTGATCTGATCAACTAACAGGTGACGAGCATACTTTAACGACTGTTTTCTCACCTAGATGAGTGATTAGCTCAACATTAGAGGGCCTATCTCTAGCACCCCAGGTGTTAGCATTTTCACAGTCAGTATTAGTTGAGTATAAAATACATCTTCTTGTCACTCAAACTTTGTGTGATGGGCGTTGGTAGTTGGACGCCAAGAGCAGTGGCCAGAAATAAAAGGAAAAACCAGCAGAGTGCTGAGAGACTAAAACAGATAGAAATCAAGAGACTCACGCTGCCAACGGACCTGACGCCATCCGTGGTAGAAAACAGGTGAGCTCGAAAAAAAGAACAAAAGAAAAGGGAAATAAACCAAAGATTCCCTTATTAACACTAATCCTGTTATGCAGCTAACATCGAAGAGTGTTTTCTAGAGACTGATTCGTCCGTTCCGTTTGCCTGTTGGTCTCCAGGTGAAACCCTGAGGAGAGACTCACTGTGGCCCCTAACTGCTTACAAAAAGCCTGCCAGAATCTAGCCGTGAATTGAGGACCTCGGTCAGAGACGACATCCATCGGAAGCCCATGTAAACGGAACACATTGTTAACTACAAGATTCGCTGTCTCCCGCGCCAAAGGCAGCTTAGGTTGCGCTAAAAAATGAGCTGCTTTAGAAAACCGGTCAACCACTACCAAAATGACAGTGTTGCGGTCAGATACAGGCAGCCCCGTAATAAAATCGAGCGCAATATGAGACTAAGGGCGCCTGGGAACGGGCAAAGGTCACAGCAGGCCAGAGGGAGGGAGGTGGGAAGTTTTATTTCTGGAACATACGCTACAGGCCGCAACAAACTCCCGAATGTACTTCATCATATCCAACCACCAAAACCGTTGGGCAAGGAACTGCTTGGTCCGATGGGCCCCCGGGTGCCCAGCCAAGCGGGAAGAGTGTCCCCACTGAAGGCCCCTTGACCTAACCGCAAGCGGAACAAATAAACAGCCGGGAGGCTCCCCCCAGGACTGGGATCGGATTTCAATGCCTCCAATGACCCCTCCCAGGGGTCGGGCAAAACCAAAATAGGCTCTGAGCTAAAACGTTCTTTTAATTCCTGAAAAGCAGCATCGACTGCCGGGGACCAAAAAAACGCTGAGGAGGTATTCTTTTTAGTGAGCGCAATAATGGGGGCAGCAATCGTGCTAAAATTACGGATAAACCTCCTGTAAAAATTTGCAAAGCCCAGAAAGCGTTGGACCTCTTTAACACTCTGCGTTGCAGGCTAATTCCTGACCGCAGCTACCTTGTCAGGGTCCATGTGCACCGATCCCTTAGACACTATAAATACAATAAAGCCTAAGAACAAGACAGTCTGGGTGTGGAAAACAAATCTTTCGGCTTTAACAAAAAGTTTGGCATTCTGCAGTGCTTCCAGTACACGCCTCACGTGCTGTTTGTGCTCCAAGAGGGTTGAAAAAAAAATCTAAATGTCGTCAAGATAAACAAAGACGAATTTCACCAACATCTCTCGGAGCACGTCATTGACGAATGCCTGAAACACAGAGGGGGCGTTAACCAGCCCAAACGGTAAGACCTGATATTCGTAGTACCCGTCATGAGTGTTAAAAGCCATTTTCCATTCGTCCCCCTCCTGAATACGAATCAAATTATACGCATTACGAAGATCTAGCTTCGTAAAAAATGACGCCTCCTGCAGACGTTTAAACAAGGAATTCATTAACGAAAGAGGATATCGGTTTTTGATAGTGATTTTATTCAGACCCCTATAATCAATACAGGGTCTAAGACTGCCATACTTTTTCCCCACAAAGAAAAACCATGCTCCGGCGGGAGACGTGGACGGCCGAATAAAACCATTGGCGAGAGCCTATTAAATATATTCTTGCATGGCCCTAAGCTCTGGTCCTGATGACAAATATAGCGAACCCCTAGGGAGAGTTGTCCCAGGATAGAGATTTATTTCAATCGTACGGGTGATGAGGAGGTAATGTAGATGCTCGTTGTTTACTAAACACCTCAGCAAGATCAACGTAATCCCTGGGAACATTCGGAGGCAAGTCAAAGTTCAGGGTGGCCCCAAATTTCTTACCCTGCTCAGAATCTAATGACTCCGTGACTGATTGCGAATCGCTAAAATCTTCCAAAAATGACTCGTCCTCTGGCTATCTCCAATTAAATTGATCATCCCATTCCAACTCCTCCTCTGCCCCTCTTTCTAGCCTAGGAGGGTACGGTGAGATAACCTCCTCACACTCACTCTCGACGTCAGCCTGCCCCATAGCTTGACGTCCGAAAGAACCATTCTCATTAGTTCTACAATGAGAGTTGCACTTGGGACCCCAGTGGACGATAGGATTAACCTGTTCCCCCCAACTGATACAAGGTTCATGTTCCCGCAACCATGAATGCCCCAAAACTATTGGAAAAGTGGGGGACCTGATAATAAAAAAATCAAACAGCCTCAGAGTGGCCACCAAAAGAAATGAACATTTTTCGTGGTTCCAAAACTTCGGTTATAACTCCCGTTCCAAGCGGGCGACCTTCCAAAGTTCTTACAGAGCCTGATGGTGAAAGCGTAACTGTGGGAACGGAGTGCTTTCCAGCCCATTTAATATCCATTAAACAATCAACTGCGCCCGAGTCTACGAACGCTTCAATAGTAAATCTCTTGCTTACCACAGTAAGTTCCACAGGGATTAATGTTCAGCAGGAAAATGGGTCTGCCCTTCTAGCGCCCCCTGAATCGTTTGAGGGGTCTTTCTGTTTCCCCAAAGTTTAGGACAATGTGGATGGATATGACCCGGCTTATTACAATTAAAGAAGATTACTCTTCTACTAATGGGTCTCTTAGGCTGACGGTCAAACGAACCGTCAACTTGCATGAGCTCAACTGAAGCAGAATCTTTAATGGGTGGAATAGGAGATGCACATTCGCAACAAGCAATTTTATCCCCATTGTCAGCCAGCGGTGATCTATTTAGCATATCCCCGTTGTGTTCGCGTATGCAGTTGTCAATTCGTACCGCAGTACGAACTAAAGAGTCTAAAGTCGAACAAGGTTCCTCCATAAGGGCATGGCTAAATACAGTCATCAGAGGAGCCTCTGGCCAGCCTGTCGCTGCGGCCAGAGAACGAAAAGCAATAGGAAACTCAGCTGCGCTTTCTTTGCTCTGTTTAAGGTGCATTAAACGCGTTGCTGCGTCTTGACCAGAAATTTCATGATCGAAAACAGACATCATTTCCCTAACAAGGGCCTCTACAGAATTTACGACCGGTGAATTAGATCTAATTAGTGGGCCGACCCAATTGAGCTCTGTACCAGCCAACAGGGATAATATAAATGCAACCCAAGATTTCTCATTAACAAAACGTGACAGCTGAGCCCTAAAAAATACTTCACACTGGGCGATAAAATCCTTGCACTTTCCAACTTCGCCACTGTATCTTTGGGGCAGTTGTAACTTAGGTTCTCGGGGAGGATGCATGGGTGGTGCTTGTGCAACTTTTAGTGAAACTTGTGTAGCGAGAGAATTAATACTCTCAGTCAAGCTTAACAGAACGCTCTCTTGATTCTTAAGCGCGTTCTCTTGCAGGTGTAGTCTCTCAACTAATTTAGATTGCTGGCTGTCCAAATCAGAAAGTCTCTAACGAACCCTGCTAACATATCTTGCTGGCTGGCAACAACCCTCTTAATTTCAGCCACCGCTGGCGTCTCCATAGTGGCTAGAGCAGGGGTCCCCAATCTTTCCCAGAAAGGGCCGGTGTGGGTGCAGGCTTTCATTGCAACCAACCAGCTATGCACCTGATGCTACTAATTAAGCTTATTAGTAAGGAGTCGAGGGGTTGATTAGTAGCATCAGGTGTGTAAATGCTTAGTTGCAATGAAAGCCTGCACCCACACGGGCCCTTTCTGGAAAAGTTTGAGGACCCCTGGGGTAGAGTGTACTGTGATGGGCGTTGGTAGTTGGACGCCAAGAGCTGTGGCCAGAAATAAAAGGAAAAACCAGCAGAGTGCTGAGAGACTAAAACAGATAGAAATCACGAGACTCGCGCTGCCAACGGACCTGACGCTGTCCGTGGTAGAAAACAGGCGAGCTCGAAAAAAAGAACAAAAGAAAAGGAAAATAAACCAAAGATTCCCTTACTAACTAACACTAATCCTGTTATGGAGCTAAGATCCTGACAATACCTTTACCTTATTTTTTACCTCTGAAATATAGTGTGTCCTTCATAAATATTCTCAGGAACTGTATCTGCTTAAAGGTACATGAGGTCATGTCCTACTTCCTTTAATGAAGCGCGACCGACCTTCTTGCTTTGGAAGAACTGCATACGCTTCAGAGCTTTTTAGATTGTAGCTTCATAGTCTGTGGCAATAAAGTCGCTAATGCAGCCAAATTCGCTAGTGTTCGTTATCTGTGGCCAGTGCTTCAGGTCCTTCTCCCATTCCTCGATAGTAGGAGGCAGTGGTACCGTAACATTATCCCGCCTGAGGGATAAAAGGTGATCTTCCCTCACATTATTACTTACCGATCGCTTCAAAAAAGACGATTAGCATTAGCTGTTACCATAGTAAACTGTTCAGTGACAGGACGCGGCAGAAGTCGCGCCATAATTTGCGCAAGGGATCATGGGAATTGGAAATAAGGTGGATAGTACATCCAGTGATGAGGGAGACATGGAACAACTTCTGGTTCAGCAGAGGATAGATAGAGGTCATGACAAATAAACAAATTGAGATGCACCCTGTCCTTGGCTTTCGTGGGGTTGACAAACGAGTGGGAACAAGTGAACAAAAATACAAAGCAAGGCAGGGCATTTTCACATGAAAATGAAAAGTAGTATTATTTATCTTATCATTATATGTATTATTGTTTTAATTATGAGACATATCACATTTGCTTTGTGAAAAAGAAAAAGCATTTCTGAAAATGTATTTACATTATGAGATTAACATTCTTGTTTACATTTTGTTGGCGATATGGCGGAGCAGTTATTGCAAAAGAGAATACAAATGGTAAATGTATTTTAATTTTCAATTTGTTATAAATTGTGGATACATGGACTTGAAAATGAAAACACGGAGAGGACAATTGCATTATTATCTTCATGATGTTATCGCTTGCATCTTGAAAGCGCATTTCTGAGAATGCCTTTTCAATTTAATATTATGGTTCCATATGGGCGCTATGAAAATCGCCCTTCCAACATTATTTTCAACGACGCTGATTAATCAGATTTACACTGATGTACTACTATCTTACCCCAACAACAGTCTTTTATTGGCGACTAGTCTTTGATTTACAGGCGCTGTTTCAGGCACCTCTGAATGCTAGTTTCCCCATACACAGCAAAATCCTAAAAAAGCCAAAATTTCATGATATTTGACATCAAATTGCTGAGGCATGACAACCTGTAAATTCTTGAAATCTTCACCATCTTAAAGCTTACTTTCTTGGCTATCTTTGGTTCAAAGGTGGTTGTGGTGCAACTCTTCATTAAATACTTATGATTTTTTTTAGTAACACCTTATAAATGCTCGTTTTTCAACAGTTTTTTAACGTTAATACAAATTTGAGATCTGATCCTAACAACCATTGGCGTCTGAAAGTCCACACCAAGGTGTTCCCTGTTCCTTTGGGGTTTCTCTGTCTTTTTCCAGTTTAGAACTCTGGATACAATGTGCCTCAATTTCAAGTCCCATGGGATAACGAAAACCGCAGAGGGGATTCAAACCTGCACATGTATTTCTCTGTCAAAAGACATATTGAGCACAAACATTTTCCTATGAAATAATTATGTGAATCTGGCTGTAAGGAGAGGTCAGAGAAACACCAGTTGCAGGATCCAGAAGCGTTTATTGAACACACACTAAGGGAAAATTGGCAGACACGCCAGAAACAAAACACCATGCACAAGCACTGAACAAATGGGAAAACTAAAGTACTCTGCCAAAGGTAGGGGGAAACAGAAATACTCACTCCAAGAGTGGTAAAACTAAGAAAACAAAAATTGAACCTAACTGATGGATAACACTGGGAGACTTTAACACAGGGCAGACAAGACTAGGGCGCAGCAAACAGAAAGACTCGGGAATCATACAAGGAGAAACTCGGAAGGCACGAGGAGCTGTGAAATCATCAAGTAGACTGAGTCAAAACGGAGGATTCGTCTGATTTTACCCTCCCAGCTCTGGCACATAAATAGTCACGAGGAGGCGGGGACTCGAAATGCAATCTTGGAAGGAAACAGAAACACATGGGATTAATAAACAATTACATGAGAACCGGGTTAGCAATAATGACTCTAGACAAGACGCTGAGCTCAACAATCAAGCTAGACAGTTTAGATTGAGGTAATCTAAACGTGACAAGTAAAAAGCACCACAAGAAAAGCGAAGGAAAGCACAGGGTTTTAAATGCAATTATTCAGACACAGCTCAGGCCGAATGCACGAAAGCTAGGAAATGCAATCACTCCCTAATGAGTTAAAAGGTTAATACTACGTGACAAGATATTTACAATCACCCTCAAATAAGTGCTGGTTAGTGCGGGTTACTAATTATCCTATTAGAGAACGCATTCACTCAGAGTTTTGCGATCCAATGAATGAAATACCAGAGCCGAAACCGAAAGAGGAAACGTGATTGGACGACGAGACGCATATATATAAGACCGAGTATAATATTTTTGTCTCATTTGTTTAACTGGGTTCTTTTTATCTACTTTTGTTGTGATCTGTGAATTCTGCATGTCATGTTTTAAGTTCTGTGCCTGGCCTAGCCATGTTTAGGATTTCTGTGTTTAGTGACCACTGCCTGCCCTTTGACCATTCTTAGGATCATATATTGTGTTTTTGGTAATTTAGATTTCATGTTTTATTATTTTTTCATGCCTCAGTTTTCATGCCATGTTTTCATTTCCATGCATTGCACTTCGTCTACCCTGTCTTGTCTTGTGTAGGTCTTTGCCCACGGTCCCTAGTCTGGCGTGCCACTCATTCGGGTGATTTCAATCTTCCTTCATCATCTCGTGTGCTTCCTTCCTCTCTCTTTTACAATCTACTAACCATACTAACAGTTTGTTGTTTTTGATAATTACTAACCAATATTAACATTGTATATTTTTACTAACTTACTAACGTGCACTCGGGATTGTATAGCTGCACATACTAATTGACTAACGATCTCTCAGCAGTCGCTCAATTCTAATCTCCGCCCTCCTTGCCTATCCCTAACTATCTCTGCTGCAAGTTTCTGTGGGTTCCCACTTATACTTTGTGCTTTCCTTTTCTTTTATCTTGGCACTTTAGTACTCCTTAACCGGAGCTGTTGTTTTGTACTTAGGTTTGTCTTGTGATCCCTGTCTGCGTTTTGGCTACAGCCAAATTCATGTAATTAGTTTATTCCTCATGTGTCTCTACCTGATCATTGTTACCATTGATTGCACCTGTTCTCCCTGGTCATGTGTTTACCCCGGATGTTTATATAAGATGTCTAATTGGTTCACTCTCTTGTCAGATCGTTCTCCCTAGTTTTCTCGTGCCACGTTTCTCGCCTTGATTTCTCAGTGTTTATCTTTCTGACTGGATTGCCCGACTTTTGATTTTTGCCTTTGTGATTTTGGATTACTGTTGCATCTGTGTGTTTTCACCATTTTTCTGCCCGACTACGAGATCCCTGTTTGCTGCCCTGGTAACGATTCGGATTACGTCCGGTGGATTCTGGCTTGTCTCTCTGATAGTACTGTTCCTGTGTACCAGACCCATTTCTGTCCGACTACGATTACTGTGATTGCTGCCCTGGTTGTTTGATACTATTTTTGCCCAACTGGATTTCGACTTTTGGATTGTGGACTTTGTACTGTTGCCTTTTGCTCTGCGGGGGTCACCCCCCTTTACCAATAAAACAAGCTCTACTGCACTTCCTGGTTCTCGCATCTGGTTCCTGATTGCAATACAACAACTTTAAGGACTTGTGTGAAAATCTGATATTTAAGGTCATATTTATGCAGAAATCTAGAAAATTCTAAAGGGTTCACAAACTTTCAAGCGCCACTGTATATATGGTACAATATAACAATGTATCTAAATATTGCAGATCTTTAAGTGACTTTGTTATCTGATGTTATGATTACAGCCTCAGAAACTCCTGCAAAATGCAAGGAATCGCATAGAAACAATGAAAAATGAGCAATTACAAGGCGTTACTATTTGATGCAGAGTTGCACCACAACCACCTTTGAAACAAAGGTAGCCAAGAATGCAAGCTTCAAGAATTTACAGGTTGTCACACCTCTGCAATTTGATGTCAAATTTCAGGAAATTTTGGCTTTTTTAAGATTTTGCTGTGCATTTTCTGGACAACCATAAAATTGACATGCTTGCTGTTTGTTGTACCAATAGCACTATGTGAGGAGAGTTTGCCCAGCTCTCTACCTGCATAACTTTGGTCATAATTGGGCTTCAAAGTTGGTATCACAGACAACTTCGTCAAATAAATTGGCAATTTCAAACAGCCACAGCTCCCCAATACAAAAACTTATTTGCCATTGAAAATGTATTTCACATGTGTACTGGGCATATATGTTACACTGCGGGAATTTTTGAGCCCATGGCATTGATATAACTAGAGATATTGTCTCCTAAAATCCACTTTTATTTGAAATTGCAAAAAGGAGTGCGAAAATCAGCAAAATGTTGCCATCTTTATTCATTTTTTGTCAAAACTAAAGAAGATATTTAACTGAAACATTGCACATAACCTTGTAAGTACATGGCCTAGGTGTGAGGGCGGCACGGTGCCACAGTGGTTAGCATTGCTGCCTCACAGCAAGAAGGTTGTGGGTTCAAATCCGGCCTGGGGCCTTTCTGTGTGGAGTTTGCATGTTCTCCCCGTGTTGCGTGGGTTTTCGCCGGGTACTCCGGTTTCCTCCCACAGTCCAAAGACATGCATATCAGGCTAATTGGAGACACCAAATTGCCCATAGGTATGAGTGTGAGATTGAATGGTGTGTGAATGGTGTGTGCGCCCTGCGATGGATTGGCAAGCTGTTCAGGGTGGGTCCCTGCCTTTGCCCATAGTCAGCTGGGATAGGCTCCAGCTCGCCCCGTGACCCTAGTGAGGAATAAGCGAAGTGAGGAATCATCGGATGGATGGTATTATCTTCACAAAAAGAAACTCAGACGACTCGGAGAAAAAATCAGTCAGTTTTCAGTTTACTTTTTTTTCTGCAGTAAAAAAGGATCTCCATACACAGAGTCCAGTCAGCAAAATGGAGGATAAACAGTTAGAAAGCTCTCTAATATTTGTAGGAATATTGCATGGCGTTCTCCTCCCCCCGTGCTGATTTACATATCATGGGAGCCCTCGCCGTCACACGCAACCGCGTTAAGCTGTCTAGAGATGCACACATACATCTCGTTAGGGAGGAGACCACCTGCTTTCTCTCTCAGCCCTGGCTCCGGCATATCTTGTTTTGGATTCCGTAGTTTTCTATAAACACATAAACTTAGAGAAAGAGAAAAACATCTTGTCCTTGGTAAAGACATTCAGGTCTTCATGACTTTAGATAGGCTGCATGTCGCACAATCTGATATTGCCGTGTTGGACTTGTTCCTGGACCAACAGTTGGTCCAGGACCATCATTACAATGGACCAATCACATCATTTTTACCATCATTGCAATGGACCAATCACATTATTTTGATCTCCCACAAAAAACAGCGGGAGAAAAATAATCCGTCTGACAACTGGTGAATGCATCAAAGGTAATTTTAGCATTTTTATTTTGTTATTATCATATATTCGTCCTAGATTGAGTCACAACGTGTCACAGAAATATATAATACTGGTAGCGAATGTTAGCTAGCGAACGTTTGCTAGTTAGCTAGCTATGCTACATCCGTTTTAACAAGCTCATTTTAGCTACGGTTAGCAATGCTACCCTAGTTAGCTAAGCTAACTCTAAGTTTGCCCTGTACTATCATGTGGATGTTGGCCCTGGACTATCATGTAGATGTTGGCCTTGGGCCATTATGTTGATGTTGGCCCTGGACTATCATGTAGATGTTGGCTCTGGGCCATCATCCATCATAGATGTTTTTTGTAAATAAATAGCTGCAAACTCAAGGTGTGTTTTGTTTTTTATTTCAGAAATGGAAGAAATAATAATAAGAAGAACAGTTCTTAAAGATGAAAAAAGAGAACACATAAAGACACCACAGTCAAAGTTTTTATGACAAAACCTCTTGAGGATCCATCCAGCGTTATCAAGGAGAAATTACACATGCTAGAAGAGCACTACAAGCCATTTAATGCTGCATCCAGCAAAGACAAACAAAATATACTCAGCCAAAATAAAAACTTCACACTTGTTTGGAGGTCGATAAGTTTAACATACAAGAAATGAGGTTTTAAATAATGATTTTATTTAATTCTGAATTCATTAAAGATGGTGTATCATAAAAATAATGTCCATAATGTAACCAGTTCAACCGGAAATGCGACGGAAATGTCCAAGAGTAAAAATGGTAAGTTACAACTTGAATAAGAGCAGTGAGCAGGCGATTATGTTTGGTTTGGGCAGTCACATGACCTCTAAACAATTCATTCCTAGTGGACGTAGTAGTGACAAATCGATTATGCAAATGACGTAAGACAATTTGTTGGTCTTCTGCTTTTAACGTCACACGTGGGCTACCAGAACTAGGTTGGTCAGCTGTGGTGCCAGTTTTTTGGAGATGTGTCCGAAGATCATAGATAGTCCGTTGACTGCATCCCTCAACCCTTGCAATGTCAGTGACGGACGTTTCCATATTCAGCATGCCAATGGCACATTCATGCTGAATGTTTGACAGCCATGGCATTGAAAATCCACGAATAATTAACTGTAAAAAACGTTTTTTTCCGAGATGTCACTCTAACATGCCAACGTGAGCTCAGTTGCACATCTCTCATATGTTCGCCTGACTAGGAACACGAGAAAACATGGTTTTAGCTTAAAGCACGCTGGCACATGCTACGTACCTGTGCACATCGGAGTTGATGTGTGTCATGATGTCTTTGACAATGCATTTACTCCTAGTGATAATAAAAACTCTTTCATGAAAAGTTTCAAGAAAATATTTACAAATTTATGAGTGTGAAGTTTCTTTTTTGACTCAGTATAATTATTACAGATTTAACTGCACCAGGGCTGGGGGTAAAGGGAAAAGCTACAGAGGAGAAGGGGGTGGGGCTTACATTTCATTTAAAGTGATCAGTGACTGGGACGGTTACACTGTAGTTGTGTGGCGTGTCTTTCCTCAACATACTGGCCATGCCCCCGATGATCCGAAGGACCCACGTACCTACAACATATGTTAGGAAGGTCGAAGAATTGCTTTCACTTGGAACTAAACCATCCACTATTCTGACAGAATATCATAAGTGGGCCAGAAACAATGGACACACTAATGTGGATAACAGAGAATATTTTATCACACCCAGTGATATTGACAACATTCGACCAAGCATAAGTAGAAGGAAGAACTTTCACTGCAATGACAGTCAAAGTGTAAATGCTCTACTCAGTGGACCTCTCAAACAGCATGTTCTTTTCTACCAACCTCACACTCCTGACTAAGAGTTGATCATTGTTTTGCAGACGTCACAAATGAAGTCCAACTTGGAGAAACATGGAAAGCAAATAATTTTTGTTGACACTACTCACTGTGTGAATCAATATTCCTTCCCATTGTTCACACTTCTTGTAAGAGATGACCATGGGCATAGGGTCCCTATGGCCTATGCTATAGCTAGCAATGAAACTCAGAAAACTCAGGAAAAAGTTCTTGAAGAACTTTGAAAACATTTCCCAAATCCCTCAAGGTAACAATGAAATATTGATATTACTATTGTTAACAGTCTGGACCATAAGTGCCTAATTTCAAAGCTCCTTGTGTACGATATTGACATTTTACTGTCAGCCTGTAGGCTACTTTAACTGCACTGTACCCAACTGTACCCTACTGTATCCATCCCAGGGTTATTAAAGTTAACGAAAACTAAGACTAAAACTAAAACTAGCTGTGAAAAAATAATTTAGTTAACTGAAAAAAAAAAAAAAAATGTCAATTTTTTAAAAAACGAAAACTTAATAAAAACTACAATGGACAATACAAACCTAACTAAAACTAAACTGAATTGCAGATAAAATCGGCTTCGTTTTCGTTGATAGTTTCGTTTTCTCCCTCGATTACGGTCCTGTTCAGTCAGAGTTAACCGGTTGCTTCCAGAGGGGGGAAGCATAGCGGCTATTAGCTGCTGTAGTTGCTGCATGCGTCAGCCGAAGATGATGCTTCACGTGCACAATTCAGCCAAAAGGGTCTAGCTGCAAACGCACGGAGGAGTGGAGCTCCATTACTTCTCTAATTCAGCGCCGTCATCAGGGCTCACAGTCCATTGGGGCCTACAAAACCCACAGTAGACGCCAGGACAAAATGATTTTGCATAGATTTACCTAATATTAATACTAATGCATCAGAGTTTAAACAAAGCCATTAAGGCATGCAATATTGATGAAATACATTTCAGTAACCAGTAAAGATCGGTAAGGTTATCATTTGCCAGCCATCATGATATGCCGTCAAAAAAAGCAGCCTAGGACACGTTCCTCCGTTCTTATGAGTGGTTACTGCATACTAAGCTCTCTCTAGCTGTAATTGACTGTACACGCTAGGTTTGGCTAGCGAACTACATGTAGTCAGTGCGGTAACCTTAGGTGTAATTTAAATAATCACTTGTCAAGGCTGACATTACTTTTACCTTAATTGTTTACTAAAACTAAACTGCTACTTTAGCCTGTTGGTATAGTCTTGCTCACGCGGGGGGTAATTTTACAGAGCTTGCCCTTCTCCTAACAATAGCAAAATGAAGCTGGGAGCTATGGTACTGGGAAGCCCATTTAGATTCTGTTTATTCCAAGACTCGGTAGGTTAGTTCTTCATCAGTTGTTCCATGGAACATAACCATAAATGTTTACGAAAGTAGTATGAAATGGAACAATGAAACCTTTATGCACTGCTACTTCAGAATCAGCTGTAGTCACTTCATCTGAACCTGACCCAGCAATAGATCCTCACCACCAGCAGTCTGAATATGTTTTTGATGGTGAGTAAATTAGTGAATAAGACAACTAATAATTCACAATTCACATGATGATACTCTCTTTGTCGAGTGGTTAATTTTAAAAATGGAAAAAATTGGGTGTATTGCATTAGGCACTGTCAAGAACACTGAGAAACAGAAAAATAATGAATAACATCATGATATATTGTCGTTAAAGAGTGGCAATGAAAAGTTGGGGGCGGGGGCCCACACCGATATTCTGTTAGGGGCCCCAGAATTCCAAGCAACTGCCCAGCGCACATTCAGTGAAGAAGATGGTTAGCTCTCAAACATGGCAAAAGCAGTGGAAATAACTGAGCATGATGACTGTATGGGTGAGATGGATTGGATTTTTTTCCCCAGTTATATTAGTATCATCAGTGTTATATTTAAAAAGATGATGGTTAAAGAATACAGGATTAATAAAGGACTCTGTAAAAACATTTTTGCTGTCATACATTCTTTTATCCTTGTCAGCAAATCTACAAATTAAGGCCTTCCTCTTAATAGCTGAAAAACTAAGACTAAAACTAAATAAAAACTAAACTAAAACTACTGAATTCCTCAAAATAAAAACTAAACTAAAACTGCTTAATCACTTGTTCAGCTAACTAAAACTATACTGAAATAAAAAAGCAAACTGTAAAACTAAATTAAAACTAATGAAAATTTCAAAACTATATTAACCACACCCTCAGACTTTAAGATCTTCACTGGATTACACTCTACCCTACTGTTTTTTTTTTTTTTTTACTGTACTGTACCCTATTGTAGCCCATAATCAGATTACAGACTTAACTGTACCCTACCTTACTCTACTCTAGCCCACAAACACACGACCGGCTTAGCTGTACTGTAACCCTACTGTACTGGACCTCCAGGGGGTCCTCCTCACCCCATGCTACACTTCTCTAATCTAATGAGAATCCATGTCATGGTTTCAGCGTAGTGTGTATTTCAGCTTGTGTTAGGAACGGACTACATACTTGACTGTACTGTGCTCTTCTTTACCCAACTGTAGCCTGCTGGAGCCATACGGGGTCCTCCTCACCCCGTGCTACCCCTCTCCATTAAATCTTAGAAGAATCAGGAACAGGGAATCTGAGGAATAGGCGCCTCCTATTAGAGGCGGCACAGAAGTGCATTGACTATAATAAGAATATATTCATTTCACTGTAACAGTCAAAGGCTATTATGTTTTTGAAAATGTAGGATTGTCACTCTCCCTTTCCTTACCTCAGTGCCCATGCAGTTTCACATGGACTGACTGCCTTACTGAGGAGATAGTTCTTTTCCAGAACACTATTTTTTCACTTTATCAGAAATTATTCTTAATGGGTATCTGTGTGCGACTGTCATCGGATTTTCAGAATAACGCTTTTTATAAGAACTAAAACAAAAATGCTGTTCCAGCATGTGTAATTTCTCCTTGATAAAGCTGATTGGATCCTCAAGAGGTTTTGTCACAAAAACTTCAACAGTGGTGTCTTTATGTGTTCTTTTTTCCATCTTTAAGAACTGTTCTTTTTATTTCTTCCATTTCTGAAATAAAAAACAAAACACACATTGAGTTAGCGGCTATTTATGCCCAAACAAACATCTATATGATGGATGATGGTCCAGGGCCAACATTTGCATGATGATCCAGGGCCAACATCTTCATGATGGTCCAGGGCCAACATCTACATAATGGTCCAGGGCCAACATCTACGGCAAACTTAGAGTTAGCTTAGCTAACTAGGGTAGCAATGCAAATCGTAGCTAAGATTAGCTTGTTAAAACGGACGTAGCATAGCTAGCTAGCTAGCTAAAGTTTGCTAGCTAACGTTCGCTACCAGTATTATATATTTCTGTGACACGATGTGACTCAGTCTAGAACGAATATATGATAATAACGAAATAAATATGCTAAAATTACCATTGATGCATTCACCAGTTGTCAGATGGATTATTTTTCTCCCACTGTTTTTGCGGGTGTAGAGCTATGAGATTAAAATAATGTTATTGGTCCATTGCAGTGACGCTAAAAACAATGTGATTGGTCCATTATAATGATGGTCCTGGACCAATATTTTTTCTGTTGGTCCAGGAACAAGTCCAACACGACAATATCAGATCGTGCATGTCATGAAACACTAGTACAGTTATGCAGGCACCTGCTAAATCAGAAACATGTAAGCACACACACACACTGGGCCTATGAACTAGAACAGAATATGAGCAAGCAAGGATAAGCAATTAATAATAATTAAATGAATCAAATAAAAAATGATTCCACAGTCAGGTGGGGAAATTTTCTGAAATTTGTTGAATTGACATGGAATGACCCCCAAGTTCAAGTTCACCATATAGTAGCTGATTTGGTAGGCGGTTATTATTCATGCGAGCTACGTGGCCGGCCCATCGAACTTGCGCTTTCTGAAGAAGGGTGTGTATTGATGGGATGCCGGCTTGATTCAGAACTTCTGTGTTTGGCATTTTTTCCTGCCATCTGATGCGGAGGAGTCTTCAAAGGCAGCTCATATGGAAGTGATGAAGTTGCTTCGCATGCTTTCTGTAGATGGTCCAGGACTCAAAGCATGGAGAAGAGTGGTGAGCACTATAGCCCGATATACCATCAGCTTTGTGGAGATGCTAACACCTCTTCGATCCCACACTTTCTCACGGAGATTTCCAAAAGCAGCGTTGGCCTTGGCAATCTGGCTGTTGACCTCTTTATCAATATTGACAGCATTTGTGAGAGTGCTTCCAAGGTAGATGAAGCTGTCAACTGACTTGAGGTTCTGCCCATTCACTGTGATGTGAGGATTTGTTTGTGGCTTTCCAGGGGTAGACAGGAACATGACTTCAGTCTTCTTGACATTGATCGTGAGTCCAAAGTTGTCAAAGGCTGAGCAGAAGCGATCCATCTTGAGCTGCATGTTCCACTCAAAGTCTCTTATGATAGTTTCCTCTACTTTTGTGACGGCTTGCAAGTGACGGAGGTTAAGGAGACTGCCATCAGTTCTGTACCTGTCCTTGATGCCATAATTGCAGTTCCAAAACGCATCATGTAACAGGGCAGAGAACATAATGCTGAATAAGGTTGGTACCAGAACACAACCTTGCTTGACGCCATTAGTCACTGGGAAGGAGACTTCTCTCCATTGTCCAGAATATTGACCATCATGCCATCGTGGAACTGTCGAACAATGTTCCTGAACTTACTGAGGCAGCCAAACTTCTCCATGATTTTCCATAGTCCATTCCTACTGAATATCAAAGGCCTTTGTTAAATCAACAAAGGTTGTGTAGAGATCAATATGTTGCTCCCAGCACTTTTCCTGGAGCTGGTATGCAGCAAAGATCATGTCCACAGTCCCTCGTTCTGCCCGAAAACCACTCTGACTTTGTGGAAGGAGCCCACTCTCTAGATGTTTAATGAGACGATTGAGCAGCACCCATGCCAGAATCTTGCCAGCTATGGACAGTAGAGAAATGCCTCTTTGGTTGTCACAAGATTAGTGATCTCCCTTTCTCTTGTAGATACGAACAATTGTACCATCTTTGAGTTGTTGGGGTAGCCTTTCTTCAATCCACAATGACTGATACAGTTTGCACAATTTCTGAAGCATGATTTTACCTCCTCAATGGTTTTACAAATGTGAGTAAAATGTTGAAATGTTGTTAACCATCTTGTAATACAATGTATGGTAAAATAATATTCAGCTTAAGGTGTATTGCATGTATTATTTCAGAGTTGTAAAGAACATTGCCGCTTGGTTATTTACTGTCAGCATCAGCATACATAAATCAGGCCATTTGCCAATGTAGCGAAAATGGGTTTATAACATCACAGTTGTTACTGGCATGCAAGCGAGGACTTCTGATGATTAATCCGTGTAAAATGTTGGATCTAACAATGCACATCTTGCTTGTTTGTTCGTTTCCAATAGGGACAGATGAAGATACAGGGCGCCTCATCTCCTGGAGAGGCGCAATGCGGCGGTCAGAGGATTTCAGTATGTTGTTGGGCTGCTGATAAAACGTTGTATCTTCAAAATGATAAACTTTACAGGAAAATAAATAAATATAATTTAAAATATAAATAAAATAAAAAAATGTTTAATTTTTTATGTCAGAATAGTGATCATATGAGTTTTTGTTCACAATTTGGAGATACAAGGTTTTATCAGCAGGCCGATGATGTAAATTATTTTCTCGGAGTATTGCAATGTTAGTAAATGCTTGTATTGACTTATGTCAATGTCACCGATGTTATTTTCCTGTAGAATGTTCATAAAGGGAGATGGTCTGGAGGGCAAGCTGGAGCCAGGGTAAAATAAATGGGAGAACCTCAAACAGAAATATAAAGTGAGTTGAAAAATTATATGCACGACAGTCAACACAAAAGAAACAACATGATGGGAATCCTGAGCTTTGTTAACAAAATGTTAATGTTAACAAAAAATAAGTGGCATCCATCTCCATCCATCTTCAACCGCTTATCCGGGGCCGGGTCGCGGGGGCAGCAGTCTAAGCAGGGATGCCCAGACTTCCCTCTCCCAGGACACTTCCTCCAGTTCTTCCGGGGGTATCCCGGGGCGTTCCCAAGCCAGCCGAGAGACATAGTCCCTCCTGCGTGTCCTGGGTCTTCCCCGAGGCCTCCTCCCGGTGGGGCATGCCCAGAACACCTTCCCAGGAAGGCGTCCAGGGGGCATCCGATAAAGATGCCCGAGCCACCCCAACTGGCCCCTTTCGACGTGGAGGAGCAGGGGCTCTACTCTGAGCTCCTCCCGGGTGGCAGAGCTCCTCACCCTATCTCTAAGGGAGCGGCCCGCCACCCTGCGGAGGAAACCCATTTCAGCCGCTTGTACCCGAGATCTCGTTCTTTCGGTCATGACCCAGAGTTCATGGCCATAGGTGAGGGTAGGAACGTAGATTGACTAGTAAATCGAGAGCTTTGCCTTTCGGCTCAGCTCCTTCTTCACCACGACAGATCGGTACAACGACCGCATTACTGCTGCCGCTGCACCGATCCGTCTGTCAATCTCACGCTCCATCCTTCCCTCACTCTTGAACAAGACCCCAAGATACTTGAACTCCTCCACTTGAGGCAAGAACTCTCCTCCAACCCAGAGGGGACGTATCACCTTTTTCCGGTCGAGAACCATAGCCTCGGACCTGGAGGTGCTGATTCTCATCCCAGCCGCTTCACACTCGGCTGCAAACCGCCTCAGTGCATGCTGAAGGTCCTAGTTCGAGGAAGCCAACAGTACAACATCATCCGCAAAAAGCAGAGATGAGATCCTGTGGTCCCCAAACCGAACTCCCTTCACCCCTTGGCTGCGCCTAGAAATTCTGTCCATAAAAATAATGAACAGAACCGGTGACAAAGGGCAGCCCTGCCGGAGCCCAACATGCACCGGGAACAGGTCTGACTTACTGCCGGCAATGCGAACCAAGCTCCTGCTCCAGTCATACAGAGACCGCACGGCCCTTAGTAGAGGGCCCCGGACTCCATACTCCCGAAGCATCTCCCACAGAATGCCACGAGGGACACGGTCGAATACCTTCTCCAAGTCCACAAAACACATGTGAACAGGTTGGGCAAACTCCCATGCACCCTCAAGCACCCTGCGGAGGGTATAGAGCTGGTCCAGTGTTCCACGACCAGGATGAAAACCGCATTGTTCCTCCTGAATCCGAGGTTCGACTATCAGCTGGATTCTCCTCTCCAGCACCCTGGAATAGACTTTACCCGGGAGGCTGAGAAGTGTGATCCCCCTATAGTTGGAGCACACCCTCCGGTCCCCCTTTTTAAATAGAGGAACCACCACCCCGGTCTGCCAATCCAGAGGCACTGTCCCCGACTGCCATGCGATGCTGCAGAGGCCTGTCAACCAAGACAGCCCTACTACATCCAGAGACTTGAGGTACTCAGGGCGGATCTCATCCACCCCCGGTGCCTTGTCACCGAGGAGCTGCCGAACTACCTCAGTGACTTCAGCCCGAGTGATGGATGAGTCAGCCTCTGAGTCCCCAGCCTCTGCTTCCTCTACGGAAGGCGTAACAGCGGGACTGAGGAGGTTCTCGAAGTATTCCTTCCACCGGCCGACAATATCCCCAGTCGAAGTCAACAGCTCCCCACCTCCACTGTAAACAGTGTTGGCAGGGTACTGCTTTCCCCTCCTGAATTGCCGAACGGTTTGCCAGAATTTCTTCGGGGCCGACCGATAGTCCTCCTCCATGGCCTCCCCGAACTTTTCCCATACCCAAGTTTTTGCTTCCGCCACCGCCCGGGCCGCAGCACGCTTAGCCTGCCGGTACCGGTCAGCTGCCTCAGGCGTCCCGCGAGCTAGCCAAGCTCGGTAAGACTCCTTCAGCTTGACGGCATCCCTTACTTCCGGTGTCCACCACCGGGTTCGTGGATTGCCGCCACGACAGGCACCGGAAACCTTACGATGTTTAAGAGGCAATAATAAAAGAACTGTAATTCAACTATGAACACCAGGGTTGAATAATAACACTTAACATTTGAGATAAATCAGGAACAAAGAACTCCCTGGGCAAAGAAACACAAACCAAAAAAAAAAAACCAACAATAATCATGTTTCTGTTGCACTGCAATGGGAATATATCAGGAGCAGATACCGATGCTGCAAGTCTGCCCCTGAGAGTGTCCCCGGACCGCTGGAGTAGCTTTCCTCGTCTTCGACCTCAGGCTCCAAGACATCCTCGTTCCCGAGGTAGACTTTGTGCAGGAAAAAGCAGGCATAGGCGACCTCAGGCACAAACTCCACCTTCACCTCCAGTGCCTTCAGGAAAATGGACCACCAACTGGTCTTGAGGACCCAAATGCCCTTTCAACCACGCACCATGCCCTGGACGGCCTGGTGTTGTACTTGCCCTCCATAGGATTCCAGACAGTCTCCTGGAATGGCGTCATCAGGCAGATGGGCTCTGCCAAGCACGGGTATCCGCCATGCCCAGCAGACACCATCCAGGAGGTGGGGACAGAAGGTGCTGCTTCTCAGGACCCCGGCATCATGCACACAGCCAGGGAAGCCCACCACCACATCTAGAAAGCAACCCTTGTGGTCACAGATGGCCTGGAACTGGACCGAGTAGAACAGCTTTGTGCTATAATAGTCCGCTGCAAACTGCCCAGGTGGAACAATGTGGACATGAGAACCATCAATGCTCCCTACAACCTGCCCACAGGCTGGGGAACCAGACAGCTGCTGGAACCCCGCTCCACTCTCTTCCAGCTCTTCGGGGGTGGGGAAACGGGTGAGCCTCCTGAAAACCCCCTGGATGCCCTTACTGACCCGATGGCTCATGTCATGGCATGTGGTGCGGGGAATGTCAAAATCCTCTGACACGACCTGGTAGGACGTTCCACAGGCCAGCCAGTACACAAACACAAGCACCTCTATCGACTTCCCCCATCCATGGTCGTTCTCTCCCAGGAGACAGATAAGGCTCTCCAGCAATGACCTTGATAGGCGGAAGTCCTTCCGCAGGTCACCTCCCTCAAAATAGAGGTGCAACAGGGGACCATGGGGATTCACCCTGCAGTATGGCCCTCTCAAACCCACCTGTAAAGGAAAATATTTTCAATTATTTATTGGACTGTGTATTGATTATTTTGACTGTTGTTAACAATGTATATGAAATTATTTAACTATTTCATGTAATTATTTATGGAACCATTTTCTTAAATTTTATGATAATTTAATCATTTATTGAACTTTTCTTTAAAGTGATTGAAGTATTTTATTTAATTTCTCACTGGAATATTTCTATGAAATTATTGCATATTGACTGTTTTTTAAAGATTAAATTCTCACTTGCCATCTTATGATTATTTTCAATACATCTTTGTGCTCAAATGTTTCCCTTTGTGCATAATACAAAACAGCAATTTTTTTCCCTGTTGTGCAAGAGCTTATTTAATGCTTCATCACTCAGGATTTGTATCGCAGATACTGGCCAAAATTGTTCCATTGATGTAAAACATTCAACAATTCAATTACAGAATTATTTTAGCCAGTACATTTCGGTATTCGTGGACGCACATCTCTACCTGCACAAAGGGGTTAATATGAATTGTGAATGTAAGCTACTTTTTCCCTCCAATTTCATTTGTAGAGCATTTGGTGAGTTCTGCTCCATACCCGTAGCTGTTTGGGTTTAAGTTATGTTTCAAGTAGAAATACGATGATAAAAACATTATGCATGAGAATTAACATTAGTTGATAATTTAAGGAATACTTTCTTTATGGTCATTCAGTATTCTGATACTTAGAATTGTTCTTTGGTCGAAGCCAAGCTAACATTTCACTCTCATCTGTTCATATCATCCACTGGGAGTAAGTAAGCTTAGTAAAAGTAGAAACGTGCAATCAGTGGCGTAGCGTAGAGGCGCTGGGCCCCGGTGCGAGAATGGCGCTAGACCCCCCCACCCCCACCCCACCCCCACATGTAAATCGTAACAGAGCTTTAGTTTTTTGAGGATTTGTACTTTACCCGAGTTCTTTTTTAAACCTGGATTTTTACTCTACAACATTTAAAACTTAAAAATTATAATTTTACTTTGTTACTTTGAGACTAGCCACTTCGTTACAAATTAAAATATGAACGCAATTCATCGTTTAAGGTTTATCTGGGACGCCAAACGGTGCTCGGCAGCAGGGTATGTTAGTGCGGGGACACGAAGCTGCAAATTTATGCTCGTAGTTACAATATTCTATCACTAGATGGCCCACCCGCATCAGTTATTGGGTATTCACAGAAACAATCGTCCTCTGTAACCAACCACTACAGCTACAGTGAGCCAGTAGGTATCCAAATCAGTAATTTAGAAAAATCAGTTTTCTGAAAAACGTAGACACCCATAATTATTAGGGCTATTAGAACCATGGACAATGAAAATTTGCACTGCATCTCAACATCACACGACACGTTAGGCTATTTGAACCATGAACAACAGTGACAATCTCTCGGTGTGACCTTGAGAATGGCGCGAAGGTCACCGAAATTGACTGGCACCGGGGTATTAGACTAATACGTGTTGACTTAAGATTTGAAGTAAATCCGTCGATTCCTTCTTGAGATATGTCGCTGACAAGGCTATCAGTGTGAAAATCCACAATCTCTCGGTGTGACCTTGAGGACGGCGCAAAGTCACCAAAATCGACTGGCACCGGGGTAGCACACTAATTCATGTTCACATAAAATTTGAAGTAAATCCGTCGATTCCTTCTTGGGATATCTCGCTGAAAAGGCTATCAGTGTGAAAATCCGCAATCTCTCGGTGTGACCTTGAGAATGGCGCGAAGGTCACCGAAATAGACTGGCGCTGGGGTATCATAGTAATACATGTTGACATGAAATTTGAAGTAAATCCGTTGATTCTTTCTTGAGATATCTCGCTGACAAGGCTACCAGTGTGAAAATGCACAATCTCTCGGTGTGACCTTGAGAATGGTGTGAAGGTCACCAAAATCGACTGGCGCCGGGGTATCACACTAATCCATGTTGACATGAAACCTCAAGTAAATCCGTTGATTCCTTCTTGAGATATCTCGCTGACAAGGCTATCAGTGTGAAAATGCACAATCTCTCGGTGCGACCTTGAGAATGGCGCGAAGGTCACCAAAATCGACTGGCGTCGGGGTATTAGACTAATACATGTTGACATCAAATTTGAAGAAAATCCGTCAATTCGTTCTTGAGATGTCGCTGACAAGGATTCGGGATGTACGGACGGACGGTTGTGAATGGGTTGACAAAAAAAGGCAATCACAGCATTGTAAAAACTTTTTGTTGGGGGGGGGGAGGGGATTTGGTGATCAGTTAACATCTGCTAAAATTCACAGTTGCATATGGCCACTGTGTTTGCATGTTAGATATACACTACAATTATTTTGTTGGAGGCCATTTGGTGTTACATAAACTTAAAAACTAATAATATCAATGTTTCGGGGGAAATATGGAGAAACCCTTTAACTGCTAGTGGTGATTTTGTCAACATTTTTGAAACATCAAAACCTTTGAAAATCGCTCAAACCATAGCACATTGGTATTGACTGGGAAGCTCTCATCAAGTACTTGGCAATTAATGCCAACACTGTAGGGTTTGGATGATTTCAAAAGATTTTCTCCTCTTTGAAATTTTGGTCAAGTCACCAAGAGCAGTGAAAGGGTTAAGGTCATGAACTTTGACAGTAAAGTGAGAGTCTTAGGTGCAGGTTCAAGTAGTCAGTTAATATGAAACTGCGTTATAACGGTGCTTTGAAAGTTTTTTTAGCTTAATTTTTGGAACCTTGGCAGGAAAATCATTAAAAAGAGAGGCCAGATTTTTCGCCAAAAATACCAAGAAAACATGTGTTCAGCACATTAATTTTTCACATTTTTGTGGGGGAGGTCCTCCAGACCCCTCCTTGCTGTGCCCCCCCTTCAGCAGTTCCTGGATCTGCCCCTATAGGACATGCCTTTGAGTTGGAGACGGCTGAAAGCGGAGAAGAATTTGAAAACCGACACCGAAGTTGCTCATTTCTACTTGGGCAGGTAAGTTTGGCTAACTTAATTCTATTTAATGTAGGCATGGACATTTCAAATATTCTCTAAAGTCGAATAACGTTATGTATGTTTGTTTATGGAACGTTAGTGCGTATGCAGGTGGGTCATCACATTGACTTAGTAACAAATTGCTTGAGAAATAAAAACTGTGACTCTTCATTGCTGACATTACCGATGCATTATTAGTCAGTTTCTCTGCCATTACGCGGAGATGCTATGGAAACCGTTCCAACATTACCACAGCCATTATGGCATTATGAAATGTAATTGAGACAGTCCATTGGTCAAATGAGTCCTCATTCATTCTTTATGCATATTATAGCATGGACTTTAATGGGCTATCCACACAGAAGAGTGACGAGCAAGTTTACCAGTATGACCATTGCTAAAGTTAGATAGTCATTAGTCTCAATCTTTTCTGAACTGAAATGAACTGAACAGAACCCAGCCAGAGCAAATCAATGGTGATATTGAAATGTAGCCATGGTAGCTCCGTGTAGTAGATGCTCGAGCTAGATCCGACATTCTGGCTGGCAACCTCTCGCCTGGTGGACGGAGGAGGGGATACTGCGCTCTGCACAGTTTTGGCCACAAACATACATCCTGCTCCTTTAAACTCGTTCTGCCCGAGAATCAGGAGGATCATGGGACGTGTAGTTTTTAGACTACAAATAGGATTAGCATGGTGGCGAAAAATTAAAATGATTTCAATTGTTGCTGACTCTGGTCAAGGAAAACGACATTTTTTGTCACTCAGAAATACGACGTAAAATCTCGAAATTGATGGAGGCTGGAAAACTACGGAAAGTGCTTCAAAAGGTAACTGAAAAAACATCTATGGGTAAAACGAATGGGAAATTTTACTTCCGACACCAGCGTTACGTCATCACTTTAGTACTCTGTTTGCATAGACATTACAGGCTGGGTAAGACAAGAGTAACAAATATCAAATCCACCGATGGTGATGACATACTCTCCATGTGATGCAAATTGAAAAATTCATTTAATGTTACGAACTGGAGTGGAAGCTCAAATTGATGAGCTCGATAATGATGTTCCGTAAACACTGAAAATATGGTGAGTGAAAATGAATAGGAAGGTTAGATTTCGAGAATGGGAGTCAGTAGTTGGATGGCTTACTGCGTTTGATTAATCATCCTAGCAGCAACGTTCCCAGAGGTTGCGTAGCAACCAGAGATGCAAAACTTGGACGTCCTGATAAAATAACAGTAACGTTAGCAGTTAGTTTTCCCAGAAAGGATACTCACTGATGAGCTAAGTAACTAGCCTTGTCGGAATAATTCTTCAAATTTCGGTAGTTAACGTTTGGCACTTCAAAACGGAACATGGCAGAACATGAATCTTCATTTTTAGTAAGTTAAAAATGACTTGATCAATCAACGTCACGTTAAATTGCCGTTATTCTAGCTATAATCTGAATGTTGTGTCCTACAAGCAACGTAGAAAATTAGGCCGACTTGTTTTCTCTTGCCTGGTACTCAAAGATAGCCTTAACGTAGCTACGCATAGTCCTCAGCTTTTGCCAAAGTCGATTCTGTATGTAACGTTATAACACTTGCTATGTTTCCAACCACTTGTCAATCGAACTATCTGAAGTTCGCCAAAAATATTCATGCGAAAAAAGCAGGTGAAAATGTGTTTCCATTTAACGGTATTAAAGCGAATAAAAAGTTGTGCGTAATGCCGTCACATGTTGTTATGCGGTCAAATTGGTGTATCGAATAGATTTCTGACATTTTAAACTGTTTCCATTCATTTTCGCACTGAATCGCAGGACTTTCAAGTGAACAAAAGTAGTGTATTAGCTGACTTATTTAGGTAGTTAGCCAGAACAGATCGCGTCTAACGTTACCGACAAATGATGACAATTGCACAAGTTGTACTTGTTTATTTGCCAGCTATTAGCAACATAGCAAACCGTTATAAGAAGGCAACGATGGCATCAAAACACCGTCACGATGCAGTAGCAGATTTTTTCAGCAAATAACGTTACCATCAGCATTTATCGCATAAGCCTTTTACCAATCAGGAGAAAATCCGATCAGATCAACGATAAATTTCACCGTTTCCATAAGGTATTTTTAAATTGATATGACTTAATTCGCATAAGAACGTGTGGATGGAAACATGGCTACTGTCTGTAAAAATAAGACTATTGACGACTGGCTAAAATGTTTTACTTTCCTTGTGGTTTCAGGCTTCAATTGTCTACTATTTCACAGAGAAATACTACCGCCAATTAATTCAAACCGCTGTGGAGCACCTGAAGTTGGACAGTGCTGATCCTGTTGCACTCTTTTTCAAAGCCCATGGGGTTTTGATGGAAGGTAGTAACTATGTAGCCTGAAGAAAAACCTCTCATTAATCAATTTTTACTGTGTCGTTATCAACCCAAATAATAGTTAACCTAGTCACACGACGAACTCGGCGAATGCTTTTATTCGTTTATGCTGCTTCCCATGGCCCTAAGATATCATTTTTTCCCAAGGGGCACGCATACTATGGCAAGCCGTTTTAACATTTATTAGCGAAGTTTGACTATCCAGGATTAACACTGCAGATATCAACAACGTCATTTTGACTCGTCTCAATTACATTGTGACTAGTCAAAATTTTAATTCAAGATATCTACAATGTCATTTTGACAATTTACTTGGCAAACAATGGAGTCACACCTGTTGTGTTTCCTGTTAATTTTATTTGGTTCAGGCAGGTTATTTGGGAAAAACTCAAAACACCTGTAGTCAGAAACCTAATTTGGAGCTTATTGATTTTCTCAGAGTCTAATTTGATCTATGTAAAAATGTTTTCACCTGAAAATCCTAGAAATATTGAAAAATAAGCACAATATGTTCAAGGGTTTTTATTTTTCATAGCAGAATGGATATGTCCATCCAAATGTGACTTAAGATGGGAAATAACTGCTCAAAACATGGAATGCTGCTAATTTAGACAAAGTAACAGCTTTTTAAAATCCTAGAATCGCAATTGTAGTTGGATCAAAAACCAGCATACACAGGGGGGCGCCAGGACCGAACTTGAGAACCACTGCGTTAGCGGAAGAAATGGCGGTTGCTCTTGTGGATAAGATTTATTGAAAATGGTGTGAAAAAGAAAGAGCTTATCACCATGGAATTGGTGGCGAATGATAGCTTCGTTCATTAGAGACTTGTGGTACAAATTTACAGCGTATTGAATATTTGTCATCTTGCTCCAGACACACTTGAGGACCTACGACGAAGTCTGGATGGTGTCTGAACACCAGAGGTGTATTATCCAGTGTTCAGAAAATAAAAATCCTACCATGTTTTCATTCCACCTGTAAACTCCTGCCAGCAGATTTCACTTGTTAGTTTTACCTCCCAGCTGAAGACTAGTGCCAACTGACAGGGCTTTTGTGGCTGGAACAATACTCTGGGATGGACTTTTACTTTCTGAACCTGGATTATACACCTCTGCTGAACACTGATCTCTCCCCGTTCACTGCGGTCAAGCTATCACCAGTTCGAAAAACAACGGTCAAAAACCACTGAAAATTTGATGCGCAAATACAGCGGACAGCGCGGTATTAAGGTCATGTGATACAATAGCTGTCAAAAATCAGCTTGTTGAAAGAAATACCGAGGCTTATTCAACGAAAGAATGCGTGTATTTCGTTCAGGAAAACATCGTGAACAACTTCCATAGTTTTGTTTGAAAATGATTTTTAATAATTTATTTAATTCAAAAAAGTTCATACTGTCTATAGTAACAAATTTACGTTGACGTTCTTATTTTTTGAACAGAAAAGGTTTTATCCTACCTTGACATGTTTCGACGGGATACTCCCGTCTTCTTCAGAAGAGTCACCGATGTTGCGAGTAACGCATCTTATCAGCTGACGTTAGCGAGGCGTGGCCGCCCTGTCAGATTTGACAGGGCGGCCACGCCTCGTGCTGTCCGGCCACTCCTCCAAGATGGTACTCCAGGTGTGGGAAAGCGTGTATGCCCCCTCGTCCCGGTTCATGGTCCTGTGGGCCCGCTTCCTGATTTCTATTGCCTCCATGATCCAGCGTTCATGTCGATTGTTCTGAGTGCGGATGACTTTGGCCTTGTCCCAGTCCATAATATGATTTTACCTCTTGCAATGGTCTGTGATTGCTGATTTAAGGTTTGTCTGTAGTGCTTGTTCCTTAACTGAGCATGTCTGTCTTACTGTTGTCTCTTTCTCGCATTCTTTTTGGTGTTCTTTTTTACGTGTATGAAAAGGTCTACCTGTTTCCCCAATGTGTGTTTTATGGCAATACCGGCATGGGATTTCGTATATGTCGTCACATTTGTTACAGTTGTCAATTTGGTCTTTCGGGTGTACCAGTAGTTGTCGTAATTTTATTGTATGGTTTTACCGGGGTGTTGATGTGGAATTTTCTCATGGCCCGTTGAATCCGCTCTGTGACGCCTCTTACAGTTGAACTCAAAATTATTAGCCCCCCTTGTGAAATTTAACATAATTCTTGATTTCTCCATCAAAATGACTATTGAAAACAAATGTTTTTTATTCTTGAAATATATGCACTATGAAGACATTGTCCAACAAGTTTCATTAGGATATTTTATTATCACACTGAGTTTCAACCAAAAATAGCAAAAGTGAGACGTTCAAAATTATTAGCCCCCTGACCATTAGTAGTCAATTGTGTACCCTTTTTGACCCATAACTGACAACAACCTCTTTGAATAGTTTTTCACTAGATTGGTACAGGTCTCCTGAGGAATTTTGGCCCATTCCTCCATTGCAAACTGCTCCAACTGGCCCAAATTGCGTGGTTTTCGTGCATTGACGTTCTTTTTCAGCACTTGCCACAGGTTTTCTATTGGTCTGAGATCTGGGCTCTGTGCAGGCCACTCTATGACGTTGGTCTTAGTATCCTTGAAGTATTGCTGGACTATTTTAGATGTATGCTTTGGGTCGTTATCTTGCTGGAAGACCCAGCGACGACCTAAGCTCAAAGTGCGAGCAGACTTCTGCATGTTTTCCCTCAGAATTTTTAGGTAATCTTCCTTTTTCATGGTGCCATGCACCCGAACCAGACTGCCTGTACCTGAGGCTGCAAAACAGCCCCACAGCATGATGCTGCCACCACCATGTTTAACTGTGGGAACTGTGTTCACAGGGTTGAAGGCCTCTCCCTTTCTTCGCCATACATAGGCAATGTCCATATGCCCAAACAGCTCCAATTTCGTCTCATCTGACCAAAGCACAGACTTCCAAAAGTCATCTTTCTTCTTCAAGTACTCACAGGCAAACTTTAGTCGGGCTCTGATGTGACGATGTTTTAGTAAGGGGGTTCTTCTGGGACGATAGCCCCGAAGCCCACCCCGATGAAGAGCCCTCACAACAGTGTGCCTTGACACACAAACTCCAGAAGAGGCAAGGTCAGCAACAATTACCTTTGCAGATGTACGGGGCTCTTTACGGACATCTCTGACAATTTTTCTTTCAAGAGTTCTTGTGATCTTACACTTGCGTCCACGACCAGGTTTGTTCTTGACCGAATTTGTCTCTTTGTACTTCGCAATGATGCACCGAACTGCAGTTATGGAGACTGTGAACCTCTTCGAAATGGCAGTGTAGCCTTGGCCCTTGTCATGAGCCTCCACAATCTTTTGTCGGAGACTGATTTCTTTAGTCTTCGGCATTGTGACAAATAGTAATCCTCCTCATGCATTCAAATGCCCTGTTCCTTGGAGTCCTTTTAAACTGTTGAATGGAGCCAACTGACTGCAGGTGTTGCTAGGAAGCCAATTGATTGCACAGGTGTTGTTTAAAAGCTGATTGGTTAATTAACTGTGTTTTAAAGGCAAGAATCCACATGGGGGCTAATATTTTTGACCAACTCATTTTTACCATATTTCATATAAAGACAGCCTAAAACTAATTTCATATTCCAAAATGCACCAAAAACATCTGAATAGCACTGGTGATTGTTTGTGTATATCAATTTTTATCAATGCTTTAAACATTTAGAGGATATTTGGGAAAATGTTCCAAAATTTAAGGGGGGCTAATAATTTTGAGTTCAACTGTATGTATGGTAACGTAACGACTCCTTTGGTTTCGGTTTCATTTTTTCGTTTCTTTCTGAATGCCCCGGGGTTTAGTTTCTGCTGTACCTGTAGTTTGCCTGTGTTTATGGCCCATAGTGGGTACTGGCATTTCTTCAGTGCGTTAGTTATATGTTCCTCTTCCTTTTTCTTGTCTGTGTCTTCTGTAATGATGGATGCACGATCAAACAGTGTTCTTACCACGGAAAGTTTGTGTTTTGAGTAAGCCAAAGAACTGAAAGACACCAAAGTAGAGGCAGACGAAATCTTCATATCTCATGACGTGGTTTCTTTATTCACTCGCACGCCTGTAGACGCCACTTCAAACATAGTGGAAAATAGATTGGAGACGGACAGATCATTAAAAAAGTGCACAAATCTCTTGGTACACGACATATCAGAACTGCTTAGGTTCGTCGCCACATCCACCTTTTTCAAATTCCGCAACACAATATTTAGACAAAAAGAAGGATTCCCCATGGGTGACCCGCTGTCTGCGATCATGTGTGGTTTTTTCATGAAGGACCTAGAAACGAGGGCCATCGCATCGGCGCCCGAAAGTAATCGGCTCTGGAAAAGATACGTGGATGACATCTTAGAAAAAATAAAATCAGGACATACGCAACAACTCACAGATCATTTAAACAGTATGGACCGCACTGGGAAAATACAATTCACACACGAAGAAGAGACCGACAAAACCATAGCGTTTCTTGACATAAATATACATCACACTAATGAAGGAGACATTAAAATTAAAATATACAGGAAGCCCACCCACACTGATCAATACCTGCTTTGGTCATCTGAACACCCCATAAATCACAAACTTTCCGTGGTAAGAACACTGTTTGATCGCGCATCCATCATTACAGAAGACACAGACAAGAAAAAGGAAGAGGAACATATAACTAACGCACTGAAGAAATGCCAGTACCCACTATGGGCCATAAACACGGGCAAACTCCAGGTACAGCAGAAACTAAACCCCGGGGCATTCAGAAAGAAACGAAAAAATGAAACTGAAACCAAAGGAGTCGTTACATTACCATACATAAGAGGCGTCACAGAGCGGATTCAACGGGCCATGAGAAAATTCCACATCAACACCCCGGTAAAACCATACATAAAATTACGACAACTACTGCTACACCCGAAAGACCAAATTGACAACTGTAACAAATGTGACGACATATACGAAATCCCATGCCGGTCTTGCCAAAAAACATACATTGGGGAAACAGGTAGACCTTTTCATACACGTAAAAAAGAACACCAAAAAGAATGCGAGAAAGAGACAACAGTAAGACAGACACGCTCAGTTAAGGAACAAGCACTACAGACAAACCTTAAATCAGCAATCACAGACCATTGCAAGAGGGAAAATCATATTATGGACTGGGACAAGGCCAAAGTCATCCGCACTCAGAACAATCGACATGAACGCTGGATCATGGAGGCAATGGAAATCAGGAAGCGGGCACACAGGACCATGAACTGGGACGAGGGGGCATACACGCTTTCCCACACCTGGAGTACCATCCTGGAGGAGCGGCCGGACAGCACGAGGCGTGGCCGCCCTGTCAAATCTGACAGGGCGGCCACGCCTCGCTAACATCAGCTGATAAGACGCGTCACTCGCAACATCGGTGACTCTTCTGAAGAAGACGGGAGTATCCCGTCGAAACATGTCAAGGTAGGATAAAATCTTTTCTGTTTGAAAAATAAGAACGTCAACGTATAATAATTTATTTTTTCAATAAATTGTTGATATTTTGTGCAGATTGAAATGTGAGATTTTGGAGGACTGCTGTTACTCAATATGATGAACAATTGCATGTCACTGTAATAATGTTTTACTTAAAGCAAAATAGGATTTTTATTTATTTATTTTTTTCAGTAAATACAGGGTTCTCACGGATCCTTAAAAAGTCTTAAAAGGCATTAAATTCACAAATCTAAAAACAAGGCCTTAATTGGCATTAAAATGTCTTAAATAAATCTTTCAAAAGTCTTAAAAATGTGAACTCGTGATGAATTAGTGAACACACTGAGAAAGCGCCACAAAGAAAAAATGGCAGAATTGGCAGAGGTGGAGGAGGTACTGAAAAAAGCAGTGCCATATCAGTGAATGATATCGGCTTTAAAATTAAATATCGGACATTGGCCATTCTGCTGATATCTGCCGATATACATACCCAAAACCAGTGAAGTTGGCACGTTGTGTAAATTGTAGATAAAAACAGAATACAATGATTTGCAAATCCTTTTCAACTTGTATTCAATTGAATACACTGCAAAGACAAGATATTTAATGTTCAAACTGAGAAACTTTTTGTGTTGTTGAAAATAATCATTTACTTAGAATTTAAAGGCAGCAACACATTGCAAAAAAGTTGGCACAGGGGCCTTTTTATCACTGTGTTACATTGCCTTTCCTTTTAAGGACACTCAGTAAATGTTTGGGAACTGAGGAGACCAATTTTGAAGTTTTTCAGGTGAAACTCTTTCCCATTCTTGCTTGATGTACAGCTTAAGTTGTTCAACAGTCCGGGGTCTCTGTTGTTGTATTTTATGCTTCATAATGCACCACACATTTTCAATAGGAGACAGGTCTGGACTACAGGCAGGCCAGTCTCGTACCCAGACTCTTTTGCTACGGAGCCATGCTGTTATAACACGTGCAGAATGTGGCTTGGCATTGTCTTGCTGGAATAAGTAGGGGCGTCCATGAAAAAGACGTTGCTTGGATGGCAACATATGTTGCTCCAAAACCTGTAAGTACCTTTCAGCATTAATGGTGCCTTCACATATATGTAAGTTGCCCATGCCTTGGGCACTAATATACCCCCATACCATCACAGATGCTAGCTTTTGAACTTTGCACCTACAACAGTTCGGATGGTTCTTTCCCTCTTCGCTCCGGAGGACACGACGTCCACAGTTTCCAAAAACAATTTGAAATGTGGACTCATCAGACCACAGAACACTTTTCCACTTTCCATCAGTCCATCTTAGATGAGCTCGGGCCCAGCAAAGCCGGTGGCGTTTCTGGGTGCTGTTGATAAATGGCTTTCACTTTGCATTGTAGAGTTTTAACTTGCACTTGCAGATGTAGCAACGAACTGTAGTTACTGACAGTGGTTTTCTGAAGTGTTCCTGAGCCCGTGTGGCGATGTACTTTACACACTGATGTTGGTTTTTGATGCAGTACCGCCTGAGGGGTCAAAGGTCACGGGCATTGCTGTACAGTTGTACAATGCACTTCATACATGTTCCTTGTGAATAGAGGTAAAATTGGTTGTGGGTGTTGTCATAAGTCTGTTTTAAGTAGGACAGGCTGCAAGTATCTTATTTGTTTTGTTTAAAAACAATTGTAATGAATAAATATGACATGTTTTAAATAACGTAAATTGAGGTATTTTTCTTATTTTGCACAAGGAGTGATTACTGATGTTACATCATTTTCAGCTTTGTCTTATGTCTGCATTTGCCAGCAGGCCGACATGATGAAGAGTCTGCAGAATAATTCTGCCTGTTAATTCCCCTGCTGAAACTAGATGATCACTGCAATTAGATGTGGGGGAAAAAATATCGGTGTCAGTATCGGATATCGGCCAAATGAGTTGTAAAATATTGGCATATCAGATATCGGCCAAAAATCTAATATCGTCCATCCCTAGTATTAATATTTTTCAAAAAAACGTTTTCATTTGATCAAAAGATCATATTTCATGTTCAAATAAACATTTGGGCAAAATTGTCCCAAATCCTATGATGAGGTGTTATTTTTCCATTAGTGTTTATTATGAAGTTGGTCTTAAATTTAATATCAAATGGCATTAAAAAAGTCTTAAAAAGTCTTGAATTTAACTTGCCCTAAGCTGTGGGAACCCTGAAATAGTTGATATTTTGTGCAGATTGGAATGTGAGATTTTGGTGAACTGCTGTTACTCCAGATGATGAACAATTGCAAATCACTGTAATAATGTTTTATTTACAGCAAAAGGAAAAAAAAGAAGAAAAAAGTAGATTTTACTCTGGCATTAATGAAGGAATTGCCATTAGAATTGGTCATTTTAGGTAGACAAAAAATGAAGCGCCTATTACTAAAACCCCATAAGTCATACTTGACTTGACTTGACTTGTGGGGTTTTAGTAATCAGTGCTTCAAATGAGAAAATTCAAGTGGGGACCATCATATTGTGTAATTCAAAATGTTTGTGGAAATTAGTGGGCCAAAACCATACTGCACATGCTGTAGTAAAAGCTTATTCAATAAAGAGAGAATGCCTGGGTGATTCATGAAAAAAAACAGCCATCAAAGTATGAACTTTGCAATTAGACGCAACTAAATGGGGGCGTGTCTGAGGGCCTGGAATGGTTAAAACTGAAAAACTTCATGAAAATTAGCACTTGCATACAACACTGCATGCATTCCAGTAGAGGATGTCAGAATAGGAAGAGATTCCATGTTGGATATATTAAATTAATGGCGATCAAAATTGGTATTGTGCATGTGCGAATGCAGATGATTGGATTGGGGGTCAAGTTTGAGGGCCTGTAGTTCCTGCATATCAAAAAGTTTGTGAAAAATGACACGTGCATATCAATCAGACATGCAAACACGGCGCCGAAAAGCGCTATTCGCTTTTTTCATTTCCAAAAAGGTGACTTGTGTGAATCGCGCAGATCCGAAGAGTTTTTGTTTGTGGGTGGTCGCGGGCCGCGAGCGCGGAGCGGCAAGCGGGGGCGTGGTCGATGCTGCGCAAGGACGTAGTGGAGGACTGCAATGATTTCGGAGGACGACTTTTGAAATCATGCGAGGTAACCATTGCATATTCAAGTGTGATTATGAATTGTCAATGAACAGTAACTACAACAATAACTAGGCTATAACGTTAGGTGTAGACATAGCCGGCAGCAAGGCAGCGGCACACTCAAAATTGACCCATCAGAGGGTGAATCTAGATAAAAGCTGTGGTGTAGTCGTGTACATGGTACGCAGGTGCAATATAAGCTGTATACTAATGAAAGAGTTGAAAGAGCCTTGAAAGTTATGTCTGAACGGTTTACCACTGGCCTAATCCCGCGGCTGGATTCCGAAATCAAGCAAAATGGGGCTATTTTGTTTTGTTCCTTACGTTGTTAAACAGAGTGGTTGGGCTACTGTTTCAGCTAGCATTGTAGAAAGACATGTCGCGCTGCTAAGCAATAGAAAAACGATATTTTTTCCTTTTGCTGTGCGACAGTCAGGTGACGGAGCGTCACGCCCGGTGTGAACTGCTGTCAAGCCATCACGCGTTTGGAAATCGGCTGTCAAGCCAGCCCTCCTTTAATTTTGTGGTCCATGTATACATGGGGTCTTATGGTAATGCCGCATGGGTACTCTTTTCAAAATAAAAGTAACCATCTTGGGGATGTGACTTCAATAAAATCAGTCAGTCAATCAGATTAGTCAGTCAAATGTTGACTTTAAAAATAAAAGAATGGTAAAATAACGATTTATTGCATTATTTCCACTTAAATTCAGATTGATATTAAGAGGAAACGGCATCTTTCCACTCACTCATTCCACTTGAGCGTGGTAGAAGGCCATCTTTCGATGTCACCCATGTCAAAATGTCAAAATGAAGGTCACTTAAAATCATTACTTTTTGAATATATTCCAACTACTTTCCGATTGGGATTACGTCGGAACCCTCTGTTTCCACTGACTAATTCCCCTTCAACGTGGCAGAAGAACATTTCACAATGTCAGATTATCATTTTTGTCAAGGTATGATGTAGCATTTCAAAATAAAGTCCACCGAAAATCCTTACATTTTAAATACAGTCCCCCTTACATTCAGATTGGGATCACATGAAAAGACCTTGTTTCCACTCACTCGATCCACTTAAGCATGGTAGTAGAACATCTTCTGATGTCAGTTTATGTATTTCATCAAGTTTTGATGTAGCATTTCAGAATAAAGGCTCTCTAAAATCCTAACTTTTTAAATAAATTCCCACTACATTCAGATTGGGATTACGTGAGAACCCCCCATTTCCACACACTCATTCCACTTCAGCCTGGTAGTAGACCACCTCACAATGGTACGCAAGCAATTTCATCCAGTTCTGATGTAGCGTTTCAAAATAAAAGCCCATTTAAAATTCATACAATTTTAATACAGTCCCCCTAACAATCAGATTGGGATTACTTGGAAAACCCCCGTTTCCACTCACTAAATCCATTTAAGCCTGGTTGTAGATCAATTCAGGATGGCACCCATGAAGTAATTTCATCAAGTTGTGATGTAGCATTTCAGAATAAAGGCCCTCTAAAATCCCTACATTTTAAATAAATTCCAACTACATTCAGATTGGGATTACATGAAAACCTGCCGTTTCCACTCACTCATTCCACTTCAGCCTGGAATTGGAACATCTCACAATGTGGCCTTATCAATTTCATCAAGTTCTCACATAGCATTTCAGAATAAAGGCCCTCAAAAATCCCTACATTTTAAATAAATTCCTACTACATTCAGATTGGGATTACGTGGAAACCCCCCTTTTCCACTCAATCATTCCACTTCAGCCTGGTAGGAAACCACCTCACAATGGTACCCAAGCAATTTTATCCAGTTCTGATGTAGCGTTTCAAAATAAAAGCCAATTTAAAATCCATACAATTTTAATACAGTCCCCCTAACATTCAGATTGGGATTACGTGGAAACCCCCCGTTTCCACTCAATCATTCCACTTCAGCCTGGTAGGAAACCACCTCACAATGGTACCCAAGCAATTTTATCCAGTTCTGATGTAGCGTTTCAAAATAAAAGCCAATTTAAAATCCATACAATTTTAATACAGTCCCCCTAACATTCAGATTGGGATTACTTGAAAAGACCCCGTTTCCACTCACTAAATCCAATTTAGCCTGGTTGTAGATCACTTCAGAATGGCACCCAAGTAATTTCATCAAGTTCTGATGTAGCATTTCAGAATAAAGGCCCTCTAAAATCCCTACATTTTAAATAAATTCCTACTACATTCAGATTGGGATTACGTGAAAATTCCCCGTTTCCACTCACTCATTCCAATTCACCCTGGTAATAAAACATCTCACAATGTCATCTTATCAATTTCATCAAGTTCTGATGTAGCATTTCAGAATAAAGGCCCTCAAAAATCCCTACATTTTAAATAAATTCCCACTACATTCAGATTGGGATTACGGGAAAACCCCCCGTTTCCACTCACTCATTCTACTTAAACCTGGTAGTAGGCTACCTCACAATGGTACCCACGTAATTTCATCAAGTTCTGATATAGCATTTTAGAATAAAAGCCCTCTAAAAATCCCTACATTTTAAATAAATTCCTACTAATTCAGATTGGGATTTCGTGAAAACCCCCCGTTGCCACTCACTCATTCCACTTCAGCCTGGTAGTAGACCACCTAACAATGGTACCCAAGCAATTTCATCCAGTTCTGATGTAGCGTTTCAAAATAAAAGCCCATTTCAAATCTATACAATTTTAATACAGTCCCCCTAACATTCAGATTGGGATTACTTGGAAAACCCCCGTTTCCACTCACTAAATCCATTTCAGCCTGGTTGTAGATCAATTCAGGATGGCACCCAAGTAATTTCATCAAGTTCTGATGTAGCATTACAGAATAAAAGCCCTCTAAACATCCCTACATTTTAAATAGATTCCTACTACATTCAGATTGGGATTACGTGAAAACTCCCCGTTTCCACTCACTCATTCCACTTCAGCCTGGTAGTACACTACCTCACAATGGTACCCAAGCAATTTCATACAGTTCTGATGTAGCATTTCAAAATAAAAGACCCTTTCAAATCCATACAATTTTAATACAGTCCCCCTAACATTCAGATTGGGATTACTTGGAAAACCCCTAATTCCACTCACTAAATCCATTTTAGCCTGGTTGTAGATCACTGCAGGATGGCACCCAAGTAATTTCATCAAGTTGTGATGTAGCATTTTAGAATAAAGGCCCTCTAAAATCCCTACATTTTAAATAAATTCCTACTACATTCAGATTGGGATTACGTAAAACCCCCTCTTGCCACTCACTCATTCCACTATAGCTTGGTAGTAGACCACCTCACGATGGTACCCAAGTAATCTCTTCAAGTTCTCATGTAGCATTTCAGAATAAAGGCCCTCCAATATAAAATCTTTACATTTTTAATACAGTTCCCCTAACATTCAGATTGGGATTATTTAGAAAATCCCCGTTTCCATTCGCTCAATCCATTTTAGCCTAGTATGAGTCCACCTCACGATGTCACCCAAGCAATTTCATGAAGTTCTGATGAAGCATTTCAAAATAAAGGCTTTTTAAAATCCTGACATTTTTAATGCAGTCCCCATAACATTCAGATTAGGATTACTTGGAAAACGCCTGTTTTCACGCACTCATTCCATTTCAGCATGAAAGTATACCACCTCACGATGTCACCCAATCAATTTCATAGGTAACACTTTACAGTAAGGGTGCAATAATTAACATTACTCAATGCAGTAATAAACATTTACTAGCAGGTAATTAACATTTAACTAATACACCTGATAATCATTTACAAATGATGTTCACATCAACTGAGGTATTAATTTATACAGTATGGTTCAATAGTTTGAAGTGCTACATAGGGGATACTTCAGGGATGTTTTCCACTTCACAATAAGGGAAACAGGGATAATTAATAAATGTTCAATTATGGTTGGGTAATGCTTATTTGTCTATCTAACGCATTAGTTACAGTGGCGTAGCCAGCAAGGTTGCGAAGACACGTCTCTTTTTGACTGCAATTAGTAGTTCTCAATCATTGTCGGATGAATTATTGTCGTTTTACGCAAGACGACAATCATTCATCCGTCTTACCGAATCGGGGAGAAACCATTAACTGTGGAGTGCTCTCGGAGTGAACCTCCTGTTAATCATGAAAAAGACAGAACAGGTGAGGACTAATAATAATTTAAACGGAAGTTTTGTGCAACCCAATTCTGTGTTCTTGTTCCGCAACTGTACTGAATTTAGCCCATGATTTAATTGCTGTTAGATCTCATAAGGAGAGAAACCGTATCTTCGGTTGCCAATTGCTATAATTGGAAAACGCGTCAATAAAGGAAAATGATTGAGAACTACAAATTGCAGTCAAAAAGGGATGTGTCTTCGCACCCCCGCTGGCTACGCCACTGAGATACCCGCTTATTAACTGATAGCTAATAAACTAATGTCAATCGATGTTAATTGTTGTACCTTTTTTGTAAAATGTCACCATTTCATCAAGTTCTGATGTAGCATTTAAAAATAAACGCCCTCTAAAATCCTTACATTTTACATGAATTCCCACTACATTCAGGTGGGGATTACATGGGGACCCTGTTTCCACTCACTTATTCCACTTCAGCTTGGCAATAGAACATCTCACAGTGTCACCCAATCAATTTCATCGGTAACACTTCACAATAAGGGTTCAATAATTAACATTACTTAAAGGGGAACTATGCAGGATTTCGGCCGTAATTATTGTGCCTCGGACTCACTGTGATGCTTAAGCGACTTGTTATGAGGAGAATGCGGCTTCTCTGCCCGCTCGCTAGAGTATCTTGGCTGAAAACCGACCTTGCAAGATCAGGACCACCGCCCCGGTGTCCCAAATCACATCTCTGGATGGAGCTATCACAATAAACAAAATGCTTTACAGTACGAGACAAAAGCACTCTCCCGGCTAGTAATAAAAGGAAGACAGCTTCTATGGAGTTCAGATGGTGGAGCCGGCGAAAAAGAAGAGTGGCCGTTGTCAGAGGAGACGAGGAAGAGAAAACAAGCGTCTGACCGAGCGAGAAGTCAGACATGAGTCAATCTTGGTCAAGTTTTTTGAGAATGGAGAGAGCTCATCTCAAAGAGAAAGAGGCTTGCAAATCAGATGCCGACCTGGCGTTGTTGCTGTTGCACTTGTAACTATGTAAAATGTATGTATTCCTTATGTTCATATGTCGCTGCCCACTCTTCATGCTTGCTGTTGTTTGTAAAGGCTTTTGTGCGATTATTGTCCCCCGCCATGCGAACGCGTGAAGCGGAGGGGACATAGTATTCACGACCGTCCGTCCCAAATCCTTTTCAGCGAGATATTTCAAGAACCAATTGACGGATTTTCTTCAAATTTGATGTCAACATGTATTTGGGTGATACCCCGGCGCCAGTCGATTTTGGTGACCTTCACATCACTCTCAAGGTCACTCCGAGAGATTGTTCATTTTGACACTATTTCACATTTTGTGGCGGCAGACAAAGACACGTTAGTGGCAAATACTTGTTGTATGAGTGGTGCTCGATGCTTGTTAGCTAGCAGAGATGTTAGGATAGTTACCGGTAAATGCGTTTGTTTTTCACCTAGCTGTTCACCTTTACTACATTGTCCTGTTTCTCCCTCAAGAGTGCAATTTTACGAGCCACATATCTTGATCAGCCGAATCTAGGTTTTGTGAAGTTTGAGCAGTTCGCTATTTACATTGTGTCGTTCAAGATCTGTTAGACCAACTAGAAGAGGTTGTTATGAAAACATTACGTCTGATAAATATTGGTGCTGAGGAAAAAAAACTCAGAAAACAAAAACAAAAAAGCTGCAGTTATCCTTAGTCTTTTACTTTTTCTCGTAATTGTTTTGTTTATTACAGATATACATAGTAAAACTTGTGATATATATGGTTACAAACCTCGGTAGACATCGCTTCAGAACTTCCTTCTCGCCGGCTTCGTTGTATACAAATGCACGTGGACGAGGGGGTGGAGGAGGTGGTTGCGGTGAGATTTTTATGACAATTGTGTGAAATCTGAACACCGGAACTATAGGGGGAGCTGCAGAGAGGGAAAAAAGGCACCAAACCAATGAAGAAGCATGCGACTTCCGACCAACTTACATGGTTCCTCTTTAATGCAGTAATAAGCATTTACTAACAGGTAATTAACATTTAACTAATGCACTTGGTAATCATTTACAAAAGATGTTCATATCAACAAAGGTATTAAGAGCCATATTCTGAGAGAATGGCACTGGTTGTGGAGTTGACATCTCAGAATTGGCTGAGGCTGGGTGGAAAGTTACTATGGCATGTATGACGAAAAATCCCAAGGCGGCAGGTCCACATCTGCAACAGTTTGGTGATAGCGCCCCCTGGTAGTGAGGCTGTCAGGGTCAAAATTGAGAAAAACAGCAAATTCTGGCTGGAATACTGTGGTTAACTGTTCATATATGCCACACAAGTCATGATGTCCTCTTACCCTAGGATATTTGAACCTTCCAAATGCGAAAGCGCTGTCTGATTTTCACCCTGTTGTGCGGCGCCACCACCAGGGAAAGTTACCACATTTCTTCAAAGTTTCTTACTCCATTCATAACCAACACCAAGATAGTGCCACACTGAATACGTCTGTTTTAGGCTTCATGGTGGAGGGAATAAAGTTGCCATACCAATGGCAATTCATGGTGTGATGAAATTTTTGCCTCTGAAAAGGGCCATAATTAATTCTATAGCTGTTTTTAGGGCTGATTTGTTCTGGATACCAGACAGATATGGAGGCTGTGCTAGCGTTTATTTAAACCCTCCTCAAGGCTTATCTAAAGGCACCAAAATTTTCCATGGCCCTTTCAACCATTTTGGTTCAGAGGCCATCAACATTCTAGAAAAATGCTGGTACCCCCAATTTATGCATTATTTGTAAGGATATTGAGGGCCTCATAAAAGTCAACACCAAACAGCTACAGCTTTGACCCTTGCTCTGGTAGCAGCCCTCCCATCATACTTTCATGGGAATGTGGAGTTTGAATGGCTCCTCTTACCACTTTCCCAATTTCCTGGGGCAAAATGGGGTGCAATTGCAGAATCCATCCACGTGGGTGGCGCTGCCTACCCATGTGTCAGATCTCGCAACACCAGAGAAGTGCCACAACAGAATATTCTGAAATGGAACCAGTGCCCCTAGTACTCTTAGAAAACACTGGTATTGCTATGGCACTTTACTGGTGTGAAGAGTTCTTCCCATAGGTGGCGCTTCACAGTATACATTAAAGCTTTATTCTCTTATCTTGGAACACTAGACATGTGCCGTGGCCAAGTTTGAAGTTTCTGAGAAAATGCAACCCTGAGACTCTTACAAAAGAAAAATTGGCTTGGCAACTATCCGGTGTAAAGAGATTTTACATTGAGTTCTGTGGGGGTGGAGGGTGAGAGAACCTTTTTTACCATGTATAGAGCATTGAAACAACTTACCGGAATAAAGCACTGACATGGGAATTTTTCCAGCATGAAATAAAACTGTAAGGGTAAAAACTCTAAATTTTGTAAGTCAAGAATTGAATACAGTCAACACATCTCTTATGAAAACTGTGTTTATGACAGAATTTCAACTACCGGTAGTTCTCTGCATCTAGCTCCCTGACAGAATTCCACGGTAAAAAGGTCTGATTTGCATGCCTCTTTCTCTTTGAGATGAGCTCTCTCCATTCTGAAAAAGCTCAACCAAGATTGACTCATGTCTGACTTCTCGCTCAGTCAGACGCTTGTTTTCAGTCGCTTGTTTTCTCTTCCTCGCCTCCTCTGACAACGGCCACTCTTCTTTTTCGCCGGCTCCTCCATCTTAATTCAATAGAAGCTGTCTTCCTTTTATCACTAGGCGGGGAAGTGCTTTTGTCTCGTACTGTAAAGCAGTTTCGTTATTGTGATAGCTCCATCCAGAGATGTGATTTGGGACACCGGGGCGGTGTCCTGATCTTGCAAGGTCGGTTTTCAGCCAAGATACTCTAGCGAGCAGGCAGAGAAGCCGCATTCTCCTCATAACAAGTCGCTTAACCATCACAGTGAGTCCGAGGCACAATAATTACGGCCGAAATCCTGCATAGTTCCCCTTTAAGTAATGTTAATTATTGAACCCTTATTGTGAAGTGTTACCGATGAAATTGATTGGATGACACTGTGAGATGTTCTATTGCCAAGCTGAAGTGGAATAAGCGAGTGGAAACAGGGTTCTCATGTAATCCCAATCTGAATGTAGTGAGAATTCATGTAAAATGTAAGGATTTTAGAGAGCCTTTATTTTTAAATGCTACATCAGAACTTGATGAAATGGTGACACTTTATAAAAAAGGTACGACAATTAACTTCAATTGACATAAGTTCATTAACTATCAGTTAATAAGCGGGTATCTCAGTGGCGTAGCCAGCGGGGGTGCGAAGACACATCCCTTTTTGACTGCAATTAGTAGTTCTCAATCATTTTCCTTTATTGACACGTTTTCCAATTATAGCAATTGGCAACCAGCGATACGGTTTCTCTCCTTATGAGATCTATCAGCAATTAAATCATGGGCTAAATTCAGTACAGTTGCGGAACAAGAACACAGAATTGGGTTGCACAAAACTTCAGTTTAAATTATTATTAGTCCTCACCTGTTCTGTCATTTTCATGATTAACAGAAGGTTCACTCCGAGAGCACTCCACAGTTAACAGTTTCTCCCCGATTCGGTAAGACGGATGAATGATTGTCGTCTTGCGTAAAACGACAATAATTCATCCGACAATGATTGAGAACTACTGCAGTCAAAAAGGGACGTGTCTTCGCACCCCCGCTGGCTACGCCACTGTAACTATGCGTTAGATAGACAAATAAGCATTACCCAACTATAATTGAACATTTATTAATTGTCTCTGTTTCCCTTATTGTGAAGTGGAAAACATCCCTGAAGTATCCCTTATGTAGCACTTCCAACTATTGAACCATACTGTGTAACTTAATACCTCAGTTGATGTGAACATCATTTGTAAATGATTATCAGGTGTATTAGTTAAATGTCAATTACCTGCTAGTAAATGTTTATTACTGCATTGAGTAATGTTAATTATTGCACCCTTACTGTAAAGTGTTACCTATGAAATTGATTGGGTGACATCGTGAGGTGGTCTACTTTCATGCTGAAATGGAATGAGTGCGCGAAAACAGGCGTTTTCCAAGTAATCCCTTTCTGAATGTTATGGGGACTGTTAAAAAAGGTCAGGATTTTAAAGGGCCTTTATTTTGAAACACTACATCAGAACTTGATGAAATTGCTTGGGTGACATCGTAAGGTGTTCTGTTGCTTGGCTGAAATGGATTGAGTGAGTGGAAACGGGGGTTTTCCAAGTAATCCCAATCTGAATGTTAGGGGGACTGCATTAAAAATATCAGAATTTTAAAGAGCCTTTATTTTGAAACGCTACATCAGAACATGATGAAATTGCTTGGGTGACATTGTGAGGTGGTCTAATACTAAGATCATATAGATTGAGTGAGTAGAAACGGGGATTTTCTAAATAATCCCAATCTGAATATTAGGGGAACTGTATTAAAAATGTAAGGATTTTATATTGGAGGGCCTTTATTCTGAAATGCTACATCAAAACTTGATGAAATTACTTGGGTACCATCGTGCGGTGGTCTACTACCAGGCTGAAGTGGAACGAGTAAGTGGCAAAGGGGGGTTTTCACGTAATCCAAATCTGAATGAGTAGGAATTTATTTAAAATGTAGGGATTTTAGAGGGCTTTTATTCTGAAATGCTACATGAAAACTTGATGAAATTACTTGGGTACCATCGTGAGGTGGTGTACTACTAGGCTGAAGTGGAATGAGTGAGTGGAAACAGGGGGTTTTCACGTAATCCCAATCTGAATGTAGTGGGAATTTATTTAAAATGTAGGGATTTTTGAGGGCCTTTATTCTGAAATGCTACATCAGAACTTGATGAAATTGATAAGATGACATTGTGAGATGTTCTTTCACCAGGCTGAAGTGGATTGAGTGAGTGGAAATGGGGAATTTTCACGTAATCCCAATCTGAATGTAGTAGGAATTTATTTAGAATGTAAGGATTTTAGAGGGCCTTTATTCTGAAATGCTACATCAGAACTTGATGAAATTACTTGTGTGCCATCCTGAAAAGATCTACAACCAGGCTGAAATGGATTTAGTGATTGGAAACGGGGGTTTTCTAAGTAATACCAATCTGAATGTTAGGGGGACTGTATTAAAATTGTATGGATTTGAAATGGGGTTTTATTTTGAAACGCTACATCAGAACTGGATGAAATTGCTTGGGTACCATTGTAAGGTGGTCTACTACCAGGCTGAAGTGGAATGAGTGAGTGGCAATGGGGGGTTTTCACGTAATTCCAATCTGAATGTAGTAGGAATTTATTTAAAATGTAGGGATTTTTGAGGGCCTTTATTCTGAAATTCTATGTGAGAACTTGATGAAATTGATATGGTCACATTGTGAGGTGTTAAAATACCAGGCTGAAGTGGAATGAGTGAGTGGAAATGGGAGGTTTTCATGTAATCCCAATCTGAATGTAGTTGGAATTTATTTAAAATGTAGGGATTTTTGAGGGCCTTTATTCTGAAACGCTACATCAGAACTTAATGAAATTGATAAGATGACATTGTGAGATGTTTTACAACCAGGCTGAAGTGGAATGATTGAGTGGAAACGGGGAATTTTCATGTAATCCTAATCTGAATGTAGTAGGAATTTATTTAAAATGTAGGGATTTTTGAGGGCCTTTATTCTGAAATGCTACATCACAACTTGATGAAATTACTTGAGTGCCATCCTGAATTGATCTACAACTAGGCTTAAATGGATTTAGTGAGTGGAAACGGGGGTTTTCCAAGTAATCCCAATCTGAATGTTAGGGGGACTGTATTAAAATTGCATGGATTTTAAATGGGCTTTTATTTTGAAACGCTACATCAAAACTGGATGAAATTGCTTGGGTACCATTGTGAGGTGGTCTACTACCAGGCTGAAGTGGAATGAGTGCGTGGAAATGGGAGATTTTCACGTAATCCCAATCTGAATCTAGTGGGAATTAGAGAGCCCTTATTCTGAAATGCTACATAAAAACTTGATGAAATAGATAAACTGACATCAGAAGATGTTCTACTACCATGCTAAAGTGGATTGAGTGAGTGGAAACAAGGTCTTTTCATGTAATCCCAATCTGAATGTAAGGGGGACTGTATTTAAAATGTAAGGATTTTCGGTGGACTTTATTTTGAAATGCTACATCATACCTTGACATTAATGATGATCTGACATTGTGAAATGTTCTACTGCCACGCTGGAGGGGAATTAGTCAGTGGAAACAGAGGGTTCCAACGTAATCCCAATCTGAATGTAAGGGGGACTGTATTTAAAATGTAAGGATTTTAGGTGGATTTTATTTTGAAATGCAACATCAGACCTTGATGAAAATGATAATGTGACATCGTGAGATGTTCTACTGCCATACTGATGTGGAATGAGTGAGTGGAAACAAGGGGTTCCAATGTAACAAAATAATCCCAATCGGAATGTAGTTGGAATATATTCAAAAAGTAATGATTTTAAGTGACCTTCATTTTGACATTTTGACATGGGTGACATCGAAAGATGGCCTTCTACCACGCTCAAGTGGAATGAGTGAGTGGAAAGATGCCGTTTCCTCTTAATATCAATCTGAATTTAAGTGGAAATAACGCAATAAATCGTTATTTTACCATTCTTTTATTTTTAAAGTCAACATTTGACTGACTAATCTGATTGAAGTCACATCCCCAAGATGGTTACTTTTATTTTGAAAAGAGTACCCATTCGGCATTACCATAAGACCCCATGTATACACGGACCACAAAATTAAAGGAGGGCTGGCTTGACAGCCGATTTCCAAACGCGTGATGGCTTGACAGCAGTCGGTGTGATGTGATCGTCTGCTTATATTAAAATCTTCTACTTACTGGCGGCCCGTGGGCCAAATACGGCCCGTTTGATTTTTTTTTAATCAGTCTAATTTTGTGCCGCCTTCGTCTCCGTCTCATGCTTGTGCTGTATGGGTGTAATTCTGCCTACAGTGCGCCGGGAATCGCTGCTGAAACTACAAAAGAAGAAGCAGATAGAGCCCGATACATCCATGAGCTGGAGCCTGTTTGTTTAATGCGCGGGTCACTGATAGATACATTATTTAATAATAACACGTCCTTGGGTTCATGCCGTAGTCTGGGAAAACTAAGAAGAAGCAGCAACTGTAACGTTAGTCAGCTGCTTCTCTCCACACGCGACACGCAGTGTGTGTGCGTGTTACTATGGTAACGCTCGTGGGGCGGGGGGGGGGTTGACGCGGCCCACGGATTCCCAGTGATTGACTCTTAAAACTTTTCTAATTCTAACTTGCTATATACCCTGCAAGGACTCAATGTTTACTCGCTCGTTCTTCTATTGAGCAGCATTTTGGCTGCAATCATGCTATAGCAAAACGCTTTGGGGAAGTTCTTCCTTTATCTGTTCATGTTGAAATAAAAGAAAATATATATCTATATAAAAGTTTTTTTTTCAGTGTGTAATTATATTTATAGCTCTCACCCTGTAAGGACTCATTGAGTCCTTGTGATGGTAGAAGTCATAACTTTTTAATGGTTTTATCTTGTAAGATGATTTTTCTTTTGTTTTGTTATTTAACTTCTCTGCCAACATGACTGTTATAATTATCCAAATAAAATTAGTTAATTAACCCTTTGCAGGCTGGTTTCTGGGATGTACCTCTAATTTTATACAAATAAACAGCCCAAAAATGAAATATTCCCTTGCTAGAGTGGATTTTTTTTTTTTATCATTACATCTGTCTGAGGTCAGACAATGTTCATGGGGGGTATCAGTTTTTATGCATTTTTACTTTTTTTTGTAGTGTTAGATTGAAACTAAAAATAGCTTTCACCCTGTTAAGGACTCATTGCATCCTCATGATGGCTGAAGCTATAATTTTTTAATGGTTTAATATTTTAATATTTTTCTTTTTTTGTTTTGTTAGTTAACTTCTCTCCCACCATGACTGTTAAATTCAATCAATAAAATTAGTAGGTGTGGCCGGACCAGCGAAGAGGAGGCAGCCCGATCGGCGATGTATGCTCTTTGCACCGGTGCAAAGAAGGCAATGTGTTCAGTTGTTCATAATAAAATTACATTGAAATGAACAGGAGACTCAATGAATCTTTTTTGAGTGGTACATCCCAGAAACTGGCCTGGAAAGGGTTGATTAACTACTTTTATTGATTTAATTTAGCAGTCATGGTGGCAGAGCAGTTAAATAACTACAATATACCTGTTAATCTCTGTCACCTTATGAGTAACCCACTGAAGGTATTTGTTGTCAGACGCAGTGCTACGCTTGCCACCCGCCGCAGTCAACTCTCTCTTTTTTCAGCTTTCCCTGTTTGCATCCCTGCATACTTCATGGATCCTACTATAAGCCCATACAATATGAATAGATTCTGTGGTGGAATTCTTCTGTGTAGAAATTTTTCTGTGTGGAAACCGAATTGGACACAACGCCGTTGCTTCTAATTTCACTACGAACAGGATCACAGACAAAGAAACGCATTTCATAAATGCAGCAGCTTTGGTGAACAAATGCAACCTTGTTTGAAAGGTAAGGCAACGCACAGTATATTTATCAAGCTGGAGTGACGGTCTGTCGGCAAAAACACAGGGCCAGTAATTAGCTCACCTTTCACTGGTTAATGACAGACACCTCTCGCAGTTTACCTCTCCCGATTAGAGACAATTGCTCAAACTAATTGGCAGAATTGACGAGAGACTAATTTCTTTCTGAAAGCCTTGTTATAGCCTACATTGTACTATGAAATTATACAGCGTTTACTTCTGCACATCAATGACTACGAACAATATCAGTGTGTCTTTATAATTTCCAGATTTGCGTAAATTAGCTTGCAAGGCCAAGACAGCTTTCTCAATACAGGATCATTCGAGACAGGATAAGCCTTTCAGCTGCTTCTCAAACCTGAAGCAGTTGCATCGGTGAAGCGCTCGGAACGACAAGCTGTAAGTAAGTATATATTAGCAAATAATGCAAGTGAAGCTAACGTGTTACGGGTGGCTAGCAGGACCGCTAGCGATAGTTAGCACTAACAACTGGCCTCAAACGCAGGCTTTGTAAAATATCTTTAAATATCTATATAAGATAAAGCCTGTTTTGGTCACGACTGTCCGTGACTCAGAGACATAGAAGCTGCAAGTTGCTTTTACTGCATAAGCCAACTTGACGTGATAGCTGGTTGATAGTGACTGTAGCACAGGGGCTAACGTAGCCAAGTTACTGTTGCTAATGTTTTTGTCCTAAATATGCAAGAGTGATATCAGGGGAAATTCTACAGAAGGTGTGTGAACATAAACCTCATTTGAAGCTAACTTTTAATACTTGTTTGTAATTTGGATGTTTGGTACAACTGTCCACGGTAACGGAACTTGCTGTCTGTAAAACTTGCATTGCAAGAGTTTGTCTCTGTGGTAATGACCGCTCAGTTACCAGCTACTGCATGTTAGTTTGCGTGTCGTGCTAATTTAAAATGCTCCTGGGTAACTTATATGCAGAAATTCTGATCGGTATGCTTGTGTTACTTCGGTAAGCATCGATGTGGCAGTTTCATCATAACGTTGCCCGATTATAGCCACTACAGTTAGTGATCGCTGCGCTTATCCATGACCAGGATCAGCCGAATACTTCACAAATGTCTGAGCAAGCTCTCTGGTGCTACTATGACATAATTTCATCCTCCTTTAGAAGTTGTTGTGGCTAATAAAAAGGTGGAGATTAAGTTGGAAATTCTTTCCTGTAGAAGTGATAGATTTGCTTGCTCCATATAAGTAACTTGTCCTCGCTAATGGAACTTATGGTCTGTAAAACCTGTATTACGTTCATAACATAATTGAGCTCTCTCTTGCTGTATTGTGCTATCCATAAAGCTGCTTTGACATCGGACACGAAACTCATTTTTCGCGCGACTGATTACGTTCAAAGTCAATGCAAATATGCTAATACACGGGCATATCCAGCCGCTTTCACACCGGACTCAAAACAAATTTTTTGTGTGACAGATTAGCTACATTCAAAGTCAATGCAACGATGCGAATACACGCGTTATGGGCGCGTTAAGCAGCTTTCACTCCGGACGCGAAACAAATTTTTTGTGCAACAGGTTGCATTCAAAGTCATGACCGCTTATCAGCTACTGCATGTTAGTTCGCGTGCGCTGCTAATTAAAAATGCTCCTGGTTAACTTATATGCAGCAATTATGATCGGTATGCTTGTGTTACTTTGGTAAGCATCAATGTGACAGTTTCATCATAACGTTGCCTGATTGTAGACACTACGGTTGAAGCTAACCGGATAGGTGCAGTTCGACCAGACGTAGGTTTTGCAAAGCTTACGGTGCGTTTGGGTGCTTGTGAAACGTTCGCTTTACTTATCCATGACCGGGGTCAGCCTGATACATCTCCAATGTCTGGGTAAGCTCTCTGATGCTACCGGTGAAAGCAATAGGGAAGCGCTCAGGCTATAAAGCGTCCGGTACCAAACGATTTCTCTGCATTACCATCGATTGAAGAGTAAATCCTTTCCTGTAAAAGTGATCGATTTGCTAGCTTCACATAAGCAACGGTTCATGCAAACAGAATTTATGGTCTGTAAAACCTGTATTATGCTCTATCCAGCTCTCGTGCAGTCTCCATAACTCGACCATTTTCCGCGAGGAAAAGCTGGTCATTCCGATGCAATGAGTGAACCATAACCGCGGGCACTTCTCCACACTAACAACACCACCGCTATGCACACGTACCAGCAGGTCCATATAACACACACCTAAGCCGTCCATAAGCTGTTGTTCCTCTTTTAGCTGCTCCTCACTGTCCCTGTTTCCCTCTAAACTCAGATGCACTGGATTTCTACGGTCTCCGGTCTACACTTGGGCATGTCAACCCATTCTACAAATGTGTCTATATGGGGTGGATTCAAGCTTTCCCTGCATTCTGGCAATAGAGTAGAAACACTGGTGCACTCACCACTGTTGCCATAGCAAACTGTGGCTGATATTTATTTAAGTAAAAAGTTTATTTCAATTTGCTAAGTAAGAGTTAAGTATTGCATGAAACAGTCCAACAACAAAAACAGCACTTTCTCTTTCTGTAAACATTCTCTGACATTGAAATAGGTAGGCCATACTTTTATCACTCAAGAGAGCTAGTTTAAGTCTACTGAATGGTAATTTAAATGAAAGAATTCCAATAAAGGAAATAAGGATATTTTCGTTATGTTAACAGTCTGACACTTTATTAGGTGGGTCAGTGTTTTATGGCTCGAGACAGCGACAGGTTAAGTTAGAGGGAGAATAAAGAATTTAAAAATGCAACAATTAAGTAAAAATAGGATCGAGGTTGTCAACAATCTAACACTGAAATACACAAGTGTCTGCCACTAATATGGCAATATCCCCCGCCGCCTCAATTTTATGTGTCCGCACGGACGGGCGGAGACCAATACTATATATATGTAACCCCTTCTTGGACGGGTGTTAATCACCCAGCACAGTACAGGCTATTTATAGTTACCCTAAATCACAATAAATAATGGCGCAACAGGATCCGAAGTTCTCAGCGGTGGAATGGTGAGCTGGCTAAGATTCCTTATACCACAAGCGTAATTGAATAACTGTGTAGTAGTAGTAAATAGGAATATGAATACTTATAAATGATTACAAATTTAGTAGCGCGGTGCCTCCACTGTGGAAAAACTACACTTGCCCTCAAGCCAGTGCAGGATGTATCTCCCCAGAATTCAAATACATTATGTTCAATCTATTATAATGAATGCTCTAGCTATGTAACTGTAGTGTATTCAATTACAATACACTCATTAAGCTACCTAAATAGCACTCTTCATGGCAATACCGTTAGCCAGGTAAAAAAATGAGCTGCCAACACCCCAGATAGAATTAAATAATAATGATTATATTTATTAATAAGCAATAATAATAATAATAGAAAATATTATTGATATGTAAATATATGATAGTAACAAAAACAAATAAAAGAGTGTTGATATCAAATAATAATAAATAAAATAAAATAAAATAAACTACCTGACAGAGACGGAGGTGAAAACAATTTCCACCTCCAGATGGCCAAAGTCTCTGTTAAGGTCAGTTTAGGGAAAGAGATATCAACCCTACAATTAGCCCAGTGGCTAAGTTTACAATTCAATTATATCAACCATGAAAGTGAAAAACATTTAAAATACAACAGCACATTAAGTGACTTCCTGCGTGAATAACAAGTAAAGTGATTTCTAATTAACAAAGATTATATATATCAACCATGAAAGTGAAAACATTTAATATACAACACATTAAGTGATTTCCCGTGTGAATAGCAAGTAAAGCGATTTATAATTAACAAAGATAAAAAAAAAACAGCGCGCAGTTGGGGCCCGTACGGTGGTGCACAAAGGGTTACGTCAGCTTTTGAGCAAACGTTAGCTCCGCCAAGGATCCACAGCTCTCCGAGCCGCAGGCAAAGCAGCAACCGCGACAGCGCCCCCGATCCGACTCGCTCGCAGCAAAATGCGCGGTGTGTAACTTACGACCAGTCTTCCCACTCAGTCCTGGAGCTTACGGCTGTGTCTTTCTACCAGCCTCCAGACTAACTGCACGGAGGGGGGGAATTAACAGATCGCAATCTGCTCTGGCTCGCCTAGCGGTACACGCAGCTTGGCGGTGCAACTACCACCCCTGTTGGTCCAGCACCGAGTCTTCCTCCAACACGGAGCACTCACGCCGCCAGTCCCAGGTCTTCAACAGCCCATAAAGTTCACCTTAGCCTGAAGAAATCCGTAACCCTATCGCTAATATTTAGCGAGGTTATAAGAAAACGTCAAGGGCAAAAAAAACAAACTTAACCGTCGAATCACACCAGACTGTCGCTGTCTCCGCTCCAAAACAAAAAACGGCCAACGTACCAAGCTATGTCTCAACGGTCTCCGGTAATCAGCACGAGCATAAAACATGTACTAATTATTATTGGTGGATTATAAAATTCAAATAAAAACAGAAGAAATACATCTGATTAGCTAATACAGTTTGTCACATCAGAACAGTGAAAATATCACTTTGATCCTTCGAACCTCCCTCTCCCAGGGCGCAGTTCCAGGCTAGATCCCTTTCCACAGAGATCTTTGCCCAGGCTCCCCCAGGTTCAGAAATCTGCCTTCTGCTTCCCGGTGTCTCCTTTTCAGAGCCCACCGATCACAGAAGCACCACTCGCCTACTGACGCATTCGCTTTTGGCTTATGGTGGCCTGACTGTACATTGAGCCGAGCGCGGCGGCCACCCCTCTCTGTGGTCTTACTGCCATCTGCGACCCGACCGGCCGGTGACCCAGTCGATAGCGATCCCCAGATCCCGTAGTGGTTACCAGCCACCCAGGTGGGAACCGACGGTCTGATCCCTACCCCACTTCGCTATGGGTACAGAAACTTTGACCGTTTTCACCAGCCTCGCCTGTTCACAGAGGTCGTCTCCAACGACCCTCTGCTAGGTGTGGGCTGTCACCCACGTACCACGTGTTGCCCACAGTTACATGCGACAAGCACGCCGACTAGACGGTACCACGGCAGTATGTTAATTCATACTTCACTAGACACGGGGGCCTTCAGTCCTCTCCCCTGCACTATAGTGCATTTTTAACGTGCCCTCGGAACTTTGCAGTCCCGCCGCCGCCTGTTTTGGGATAAGGTTCGGGGGGCCTAATCCCCTCCCTATCCCAAACACAAAGCATTATGGTAAATGGAGTTTTGTAAAATACACAGTACACAGTATTGTTTTAGAGGACCTTACACTCTCCCCCCACCAAACAAACAGCATGCCCCCATGCTGGGTCAAATACATTGAAAAGGAAAGTACAGGTAACAAAACAAACAAAACAAAGTAGCAAAACAACAAACATAAACTAGTACGTTAAACTAGCAATGGGTGTCATGACAGTCTTACATGGCATAAGAACTGGCCTGTGTGTGCATGTGCTACAAAGAGCCTGTGGAGAACACCACCAGGCATGAGAATTATTCCTTTCAAAGGATGGTTGCACTGAGGCTAGAGTGGACGCTACTACAGTGTGCCCACTCTGCACTCCCAGCTTGCCATAATTCAAGCGATTAGTTGGCTGTCTTTCCCTATGTGACCTACGCACTGCAAGGGGTACTGCGACTGAGGCAGTTGCAGGGTCAGCTACAGAGTGAACATCAGGAGGACTACCATCCTGATCAGCATCTACTAAATCTTCCACCACCTCAGGGGACTTATGTGAAGAGGCAGGGAGTGCAGTGTTGATTGAAGCTAGCAAATTATCACTAGGCGTGTGTACTAAACTAGGGCTTCTAGATGTCGTGGAGACACACGGCGCAGGGGACTCCGGTGTAGGCTGGCTAACCTGTGTGCTGGCTCCCAAAGGAGTGTGTTGCACAGCATCCTCAATATAACAGCCATATTCCGAATCAGAATCAGAACCTACAGAGCTAAAATGTGTGGGCACTACAGGGGGCAACACTTCAGGCACACCAGCTCTGTGCTTCTCCTTAGTCCTCCTACGTCTCACAGCTCTTGGGCACAAAGCTGAGGGGGCGTCAACCACAGGGCCTAATCTCACCTCCTGTCCCAAAGGCAATATGTGGTTGCGGTGCAACACCTTGACTGGCCCTTTACCATCAAAAGGTTTCAGTCTGTACACCGGAAGATCAGACAGCTGACTGTCCACAATGTAAGGAAAAGAATTCCACCTGTCAGCCAACTTCTGCTGCCCTTTCAGACCCAGATTCCGAATCAAAACTCGATCCCCAGAATTCAGGCTATGATATCGGACTTTCTGGTCATAACGCTCCTTGTTGCTCTGGTTCATCCTATCCACTGAGGCTCGTGCCAGCTGGTAAGCAACTTGCAACTCCTCTTTCATCTGGGTCACATACCTCAAGTGTGACACAGATGACGCGTCCTTAGATGAAACACCAAAACACACATCTACTGGGAGCCGGGCCTCCCGACCAAACAATAAGAAATAGGGCGAGTATCCAGTTGCCTCATTAGGAGTACAATTATACGCATGCACCAAATGCGCAATGTGCTGACTCCATTTAGACTTCTGATGTGACTCCAGGGTGCCCAGCATGTCCAACAAAGTCCGGTTGAACCTTTCAGGTTGTGGGTCACCCTGTGGGTGATAAGGAGATATTCTCGACTTTTTCACACCCAACATGGTCAACATCTCTGTTACCAGTCTGCTCTCAAAATCCCTACCTTGGTCAGAGTGAATACGAGTGGGCAAGCCGTAATGAATAAAATACTTCTCCCACAGGGTCCTCACCACTGTGACCGCTGTCTGGTCCTTAGTAGGAAAGGCCTGTGCATACCGAGTGAAATGGTCGGTAATGACTAACACATTACAGACATTGCGAGAATCAGGCTCAAGGCAAAGAAAATCAATGCATACCAGATCCATCGGCCCGGAACTCTGGAGATGCGAAAGAGGGGCAACTCTTTGTGGCAGCGTTTTCCGCTTGATGCAGCGTTCGCAAGTCTTACAGTGCTTCTCTATGTCAATTTTCATGCGAGGCCAGTAAAATCTGTCACGCACTAAGCTGTATGACTTATCGAATCCTAAGTGACCAATGTCATCATGCAGCAGCCTAAAAACAAGACCATGAAACTGCCGTGGCAGCACCAACTGTCTGACCTGCTGATCACCGTGCTTAACCGTCCTGTGCAACAACCCATTGTCAATAGAGAGCTTAGCCCACTCCTTTTTCAGGACCTTCATGTCAGGATGCCGTGTCAGGATGCTGCTAGCAGGCTCCTTAAGATTCACCGCATGCCAAACCTCCCCTATACAAGCATCATTCTTCTGGGCTTCTTGAAGCTCATCAGAACTAAACACAGGCAACTCATCAGGCGCTACTGCAGCAACATGCGAGTACGCCTCGGGAACAGCTGACTCGTGACTGCAAATCTGATCTGCCACACGCGGAAAAGAAGGGCAACCTGCCCTCTGTGTGGCCACCACCTGACAAATAGCTCGCACCCCAGGGGCTGGAATCTCTTGCCACTCATCATCAGGGGACAGACTGATGTGAGGGCGTCGTGACAGTGCATCTGCATCCAGGTTCCGTTTCCCTGGCCTATACTTCAGGCTGAAGTTGTAAGTTGACAAAGCTGACAGCCAACGGTGACCAGTGGCATCAAGTTTTGCAGACTTAGTTATATAAGTCAGCGGGTTGTTGTCTGTCCTGACTTCAAAAGTGGCCCCATAAAGGTAATCATGCAGCCGATCCACAATAGCCCACTTCAAAGCTAAAAACTCCAACTTGTGAGCAGGGTAATTCTTCTCTGAAGGGGAAAGACTGCGACTGATGAATGCCACTGGACGCAACCCGTCAACATGCTCCTGGTACAGAACGCCACCCAAGCCGTCCAGGCTTGCATCCACATGCAAAACATACGGCGTTTGGGGATCTGCAAAAGCCAAAACTGGAGCCCGAGTCAGCCTTTGCTTAAGTTCTTGAAAAGCAGCCTCACACTGGTCACTCCACCTGGGACCAAAAGGCTCAGAGGGCCGGAAACGAGGTTTCCGGTCAGCAGCCTGTGAACTTGAGTTCGTCTTCCTGGACGGCCAGCCCTGCAACAACTCATTGAGGGGACGGCACAATGTGGAAAAACCCTTCACAAACCGACGGTAATACCCACAAAACCCCAGAAATGACCGCAGCTCCGTTACAGTCTGAGGTCGAGGCCAAGACACAACAGCCTCAATTTTTGAAGGGTCAGTGGCTATGCCGTCCTGTGAAACTATGTGCCCAACATAGTTCACTGACGTCCGACCAAACTGACATTTATCCAGAGAGATTTTAAGACCTTCCTCTCTCAGACGGTCAAGAACCTTCAGGAGCCTTTCCTCATGTTCTTCCAGGGTACGGCCAAAAACAATCAAATCATCTAAGTACACAAGAACCTCTAGAAAGTTCATATCCCCGATGGTCCGCTCCATGACTCTCTGGAACGTGGCAGGCGCACCACAGATTCCTTGAGGCATGCGGTCAAACTGATAGAAGCCTAAAGGACAGATGAAGGCAGTCTTCTCTTTATCAGCCTCGCTCATGGGAATCTGGTAGTAGCCACTTCTCAAATCCAACACTGAGAACCACTTACTACCAGAGAGACAATGGAGGGCATCCTCAATTCTAGGAACAGTGTACTGGTCAGGGACAGTCCGCTGGTTAAGCGTTCTATAATCCACACACATCCTGACCTTACCAGACTTCTTACGCACTACTACAATAGGTGAGGCATATGCACTCCTGGACTCTGAAATAATGCCATGTTTCTGTAGTTCCATCAAATGCTGACGCACATCCTCCAAATCAGCCGGGGCCAAGCGCCGAGATCTCTCTCGAAAAGGCCGTGAATCATTCAACCGAATCTCATGCTGGGTGCTTCTCGAGCAGCCTACATCCCACTCACTACAAGAAAACACTTCCTTCCTCTGCAGCATTTTCTCACAGAGGCACTGCTTTGCCTCCTCTGGCATAGGAGAAGTGCCAAAGTCAAAAGAAGCAGAAGAGAGTGTACTAGTGTCTGTGGAACAGCAAGTGGACGGAATCTGCGGCACCATGTCTACAGGGAATATGTGAGCAAGGGGACTACCTCGTTTCACAAGAATATCCCTAGAAGAGACATTCCTCACATTTACCGTGATGCGACGACACAACACAGCAGAGACCGGATGTACTTCAGGCCTAACCTCGAGCTCCGGGGCAGACGTGCCATCAGCACTAACATGCTGATCTACAAGGACTAAAGAGTCATGAATCTCACCAGGAAACTTGGGCAGGCCGGAGAGCTGCAGCTCCTGCCCAGGCTTTAAAACAACAGGCTTAGTTCTAGTGAACCACACTGTGCCATGCTTATCCACATCCTCCGGCAAAACAACTGTGTGCTTAATGGACTCAAAAACCTCTTTCATCACTGGGTGTATAGTAAGCGTGTTAAGAAACCCGTCTCCGGCCTGTTCGTGACAAGAGTGGAACAGTTTCCGCACTAAGTGTGTGTTTGTGCCAACCAAAATGGCTATACCCTCTTTTGTCTTAGGGTCAGGACACACAAGAGCTAAAGCGTCCACTACCTGAGACACACCTGTGACAGCTTCAGTGAACTCCAACCTGAGAGCCAAATATCCATCATATGGGTATTTGTGAGAGCTCAAACCCCATATTTCGAGACTTTCCACTGGCTGCAGTGGCAGGTGCTTCAAGTATGTATTGTAAAAGCTACGATACAAGATGGTGACCTGAGAACCACTATCGAGCAAAGCTTTAGCATAAATGCCCTCTATCTGCACGGGCACCTCAGCCGAGGGCCCCACTAACCCAGATGGTAATTGTGATTGGCTGACTTTGATTGGAGGAGAGCAATGAGCGGAACGCGTCTTATGTGATGGAGCTCTGTGCCGTTCCTTCACTGAGCTCCGGGGAAGTTTCCCTGCTGCGTGACCCTCTTAAGCAGCTTCTGATTCACTAATCTCAAGTTCTCAGGACGTGTGCACTCTCGCTTGGTGTGGCCGTCTTCTCCACACTTATAACAGAAAATGGCTGGAACAGGAGAGGCTGCCATAGACTTCGGCAAGTTTGAAGAAGCAGAAGAAACAGCCCTTGTGGGGGCAGCTGGAGCAGTGGTTCCTGTGCCCTGGCTTGAGCCACACTGTGAGACTGGTGGAGTAGCAGAAGACGCTGTAGTAGCAGTCAACATTCTAGTTACTAAAGACGTCAGCTCCTTAACCTCTTTCCTCAGACTGTCCACATCAGACATTATTGAAGTAACAGGCTCATGGGAAAGAGTGACAGCAGCTGTCACAGGGACCTGGCGAACAGTGGAAATGGCCGCAGAAACCTTTGCACTCTCTCTAGCACTTACCCAGTGCTCTTCCTCTCTCACTGCTCGCATTAGCTGCGAAAAAGAAGGCGGATTTTGCAAAGTGTGCATCACACGCACACGCAAAGCCACAAGGTCATTGGTGAGAGCACCCTTGAAGAGCTGCTCCAGGCGTGCACGATTCAGACCTGCAGCATCAATCCCTCCTCTCAAAAGAGCGCGATGAAGAAGCTTGTCCAAGCGGTACAAGAAAGCAGACAGTTTCTCTCCATCCTCTTGAAAAGTATAGCGAAACGAAGCCATAAGGTCTGCTCCACACTCTGTGGACCCATAAGTAATGTCAAGAGCCGCTACATAATCAGAAGCTAAGGCAGACGGGTTACTGACTTTCAAAAATCTAATAATATCCGCAGCAGGCCCACGCAAACTCTCAACAATGCGTTGCCGCTTCACAGCATCAGTGCACTGCCACTCAGTAACCATCTGAATAGCCTGCTCCATCCACACCTCATACTCTTCCTCACCAGGAGGAACAGGTCGTAATCCAGAAAACAGCCTCAGTTTTCTATAGCCAGGTGCATCAACAGATGCCTGATTACAGCGGTCTACGAGCTGACCTATGGCATTCACAAGATCAATGCTGACATCAGGCTTAGGAGGTTGAGGGCCCAGAACAGCTGCCTTTACATCACCCATGGACTTACCCTCCTTCTGCAACAATGCCAACAGCTTAGCTTCAAAATCATTCCCTTCAGGAGCAGGACTAGCAGGCAGCAAGCTACTCACTACATGAACAGCCCATGGACCTGCCTCACCTGCAATTCCCACTTCAGGAGGGACAGAGCTCTGATCCAACTCAGCAGAAGACTCCACTAAAATGTACAGGTGCCTACCAGTTTTGTCACCACGGCGACCACGGATCTGGGTCCTACCCAGAACCTTGACTGTACTGAGCACATGGGTAACCACATCATCACTAGCCTCCGGTGGCACTCTGCTAAGAACAGCTGCATGAGACAAATCAACATTCTCCTCACGGCTCCACTCAACAGCCTGACTAAGGTCCATGTTAAAAGGTGCACAGCAAAACAGCAAAAACTTGGGCTAAAACAAGACAAACACTAAGCAAAACACAGCTACCTACTCGTTCTGGTAAACAGGAAAATCCCAGCGGTGCCTCCAAAATGTAACCCCTTCTTGGACGGGTGTTAATCACCCAGCACAGTACAGGCTATTTATAGTTACCCTAAATCACAATAAATAATGGCGCAACAGGATCCGAAGTTCTCAGCGGTGGAATGGTGAGCTGGCTAAGATTCCTTATACCACAAGCGTAATTGAATAACTGTGTAGTAGTAGTAAATAGGAATATGAATACTTATAAATGATTACAAATTTAGTAGCGCGGTGCCTCCACTGTGGAAAAACTACACTTACCCTCAAGCCAGTGCAGGATGTATCTCCCCAGAATTCAAATACATTATGTTCAATCTATTATAATGAATGCTCTAGCTATGTAACTGTAGTGTATTCAATTACAATACACTCATTAAGCTACCTAAATAGCACTCTTCATGGCAATACCGTTAGCCAGGTAAAAAAATGAGCTGCCAACACCCCAGATAGAATTAAATAATAATGATTATATTTATTAATAAGCAATAATAATAATAATAGAAAATATTATTGATATGTAAATATATGATAGTAACAAAAACAAATAAAAGAGTGTTGATATCAAATAATAATAAATAAAATAAAATAAAATAAACTACCTGACAGAGACGGAGGTGAAAACAATTTCCACCTCCAGATGGCCAAAGTCTCTGTTAAGGTCAGTTTAGGGAAAGAGATATCAACCCCACAATTAGCCCAGTGGCTAAGTTTACAATTCAATTATATCAACCATGAAAGTGAAAAACATTTAAAATACAACAGCACATTAAGTGACTTCCTGCGTGAATAACAAGTAAAGTGATTTCTAATTAACAAAGATTATATATATCAACCATGAAAGTGAAAACATTTAATATACAACACATTAAGTGATTTCCCGTGTGAATAGCAAGTAAAGCGATTTATAATTAACAAAGATAAAAAAAAAACAGCGCGCAGTTGGGGCCCGTACGGTGGTGCACAAAGGGTTACGTCAGCTTTTGAGCAAACGTTAGCTCCGCCAAGGATCCACAGCTCTCCGAGCCGCAGGCAAAGCAGCAACCGCGACAGCGCCCCCGATCCGACTCGCTCGCAGCAAAATGCGCGGTGTGTAACTTACGACCAGTCTTCCCACTCAGTCCTGGAGCTTACGGCTGTGTCTTTCTACCAGCCTCCAGACTAACTGCACGGAGGGGGGGAATTAACAGATCGCAATCTGCTCTGGCTCGCCTAGCGGTACACGCAGCTTGGCGGTGCAACTACCACCCCTGTTGGTCCAGCACCGAGTCTTCCTCCAACACGGAGCACTCACGCCGCCAGTCCCAGGTCTTCAACAGCCCATAAAGTTCACCTTAGCCTGAAGAAATCCGTAACCCTATCGCTAATATTAAGCGAGGTTATAAGAAAACGTCAAGGGCAAAAAAAACAAACTTAACCGTCGAATCACACCAGACTGTCGCTGTCTCCGCTCCAAAACAAAAAACGGCCAACGTACCAAGCTATGTCTCAACGGTCTCCGGTAATCAGCACGAGCATAAAACATGTACTAATTATTATTGGTGGATTATAAAATTCAAATAAAAACAGAAGAAATACATCTGATTAGCTAATACAGTTTGTCACATCAGAACAGTGAAAATATCACTTTGATCCTTCGAACCTCCCTCTCCCAGGGCGCAGTTCCAGGCTAGATCCCTTTCCACAGAGATCTTTGCCCAGGCTCCCCCAGGTTCAGAAATCTGCCTTCTGCTTCCCGGTGTCTCCTTTTCAGAGCCCACCGATCACAGAAGCACCACTCGCCTACTGACGCATTCGCTTTTGGCTTATGGTGGCCTGACTGTACATTGAGCCGAGCGCGGCGGCCACCCCTCTCTGTGGTCTTACTGCCATCTGCGACCCGACCGGCCGGTGACCCAGTCGATAGCGATCCCCAGATCCCGTAGTGGTTACCAGCCACCCAGGTGGGAACCGACGGTCTGATCCCTACCCCACTTCGCTATGGGTACAGAAACTTTGACCGTTTTCACCAGCCTCGCCTGTTCACAGAGGTCGTCTCCAACGACCCTCTGCTAGGTGTGGGCTGTCACCCACGTACCACGTGTTGCCCACAGTTACATGCGACAAGCACGCCGACTAGACGGTACCACGGCAGTATGTTAATTCATACTTCACTAGACACGGGGGCCTTCAGTCCTCTCCCCTGCACTATAGTGCATTTTTAACGTGCCCTCGGAACTTTGCAGTCCCGCCGCCGCCTGTTTTGGGATAAGGTTCGGGGGGCCTAATCCCCTCCCTATCCCAAACACAAAGCATTATGGTAAATGGAGTTTTGTAAAATACACAGTACACAGTATTGTTTTAGAGGACCTTACATATATATTTGGGTCATTCTATTATCACTCTGCCAAATAATCAAAATAAAATGACCCTACCTGTGCCCCTCTGTTAAAAAAAAAAAGTCAGACATCAGTTGGTGGGTCTTTCACTTATGGCTCAGTGGCATCCAAATACTGCACAATCTATTCGTAATCAATTTTCCCGTAAACAATTGTCATCATTTCTTTTTGCCCCAACTTCACTAGCTTGTTAGCTGTATCAGTGATTGCAAAACATGCCTGTTACAGCTAGCTGACTTGGTAAAGTTAGTGCAAAACTAAATCACATCGCTCTAATATTACGATTATTTACAAAGATTTTCTATTGCTAACGTTACATAGCTATCTAGCTAACTAGCTAATTTAAAAAGTAACGTAGTTTAATAGGCGATCGCACTCACAGCAGTTCAATCAAATGTACTGTTATGGCCCCAATTTGTCATTACATTTACGACAGCAAGGGATGACAGACACAATCTTAAAACTTAAACACATTTAATTAAACAAAGACTTATAACCAATCTACTATCTACTCTACTGACCAAGATTGATATATACAAGAAAAAAAAATATTTGCAGCCTCTTTGGTTGGGTTGCTTGGTGATGTTCCGGGTGAGGAAAATGCTCCAACACAGACAAAAATCCACAAAAAGCTTCACAGGTCTTGAAAAGAGTGACAGGTCTGGTCAAATGTATCCTTCTTCTTGCAATTTCTCCTACTACTTTACTCTCTCAGTTTTCCTCTTTATATACTCTTTTTCAGACCCCTCCCACCTTTTAGACTTTTTTTTAATTCTCTGGGACTTTCCATCTCAGACATGCCCAGGACATGTCCAAACCTAGCTCCAGTCTGGGCTTAACAAAAAAAAAAGGTCAATACTGCCATCTAGTGGCTTCTATTCGCATTAAAATTCTCAGTGCCTTCAGGAGTGGGTCTGCCTAAGCGTCACCGCCCCCCGGTATGCTGTATGAAATTAAACGAATGGGCCTGCAATCAGGCAGCGATAATTTCACTGGTCAATATGGAACCCGGCATTCTAATTGTGGGCGATTTTTGACTAGCCTGGCACTGCCAGCCTTCGTACTTCTGCTCAATTTCATTTCGCTTTACTGCTCAGTCTGGTCACTCGGAGCTCTGCCTCGTTTACTGTGGCAGAAAATACGTCGGACAAACCAGTGGACAGAAGGCGTGGCCGAGAGCCATGATGTAGCAGCTGCACCGAGTTTGAAATTGTAGTCTCTGAAATCAACAATAGCCACGGACATAGATGCACGGGAGGCCATTCGCTCTGTCATGGAGAAAATCCCAGGTATCAGCGACTTACAGCCACAACTACATGAATGTTTGGTTAGTTTTTTGAATGGAAATGATGTTGTAGTGCTACTTTCTACAGACTGTCCTATTTACTCAATAGCCATCATGAAATAGGCACCCTGTTCTTCTCTGTGAGAGACAGCCAAACCACCTAAGCTTGCTTGTAGCCTCTGGTGTTACATTGCCCGCGAATGTAACGGTATAAGTGGATATGTTACTATCAGTGCATTGCCCGCCGCGATATTGGTTCCCATAGCGCATTGTATAATTTCCAGAAGTGGCAGAGGTATACCCATCAAAACTGCCTTTTATCTGCAAAAGGAGGGGAATTCCCGGAAATCCTGTAAAAGACGAAGATAAAAATGACTCAGAATTCCCTTTGTTTCCTTGTTTTCAATTTCCGATTTCCCAGATGGCCGCCTGAGTGCTTCAAAGTTTGAGGTGACAAAAACACCCTTCAATTTTACAGAGCTAAGTAGGAATTCTAATAAAAACTGCACAGACTATTAGATTAAGCACTCAAGATCCAACAGACAAAAAATTATGAGATTTGGAGTGCTAGCAAGCAGTCTGTTTCTACCGTCAACAAAACACTCCGTAGTAAAAATTCCAGAAATGGCGCCCCCATTTAGGGATGCAAAGCGAAATTCAATTCTGTTTTCATTCATCATTTTGGAATAGGCAAGATAATATTCCAATGAACATTATCTGAAAGTTTCATAGGGATATCTAAAGAATTAGGAAAGTTGTAGCATTTTATGCAAACCATGATTTTGGTCACAGATTTCTCTTTTTTTTGTACCCTTCATTTTGCCAATTTCCAAGTTTAATAACTTTGTCAGTTCTTAACTTATCACATTGCTCTTGGTGTCATTGGAAAGTTTATTTCAAGCTCTTTTAGGATAAATAATTCATTTCAGCATGGAACTGTTTTGAAAATTTTAGTAACATACCTACTATAGGTTAGCAGCAAACATTTTAAAAGCTGTGTTTTTGTTCTTGTCACAAGACCTAATCACTGTCTCAGTGTTATTTTATTATCCATGAATGAAATGGCTGCTTAGAGCCAAACTGTGAAGCTATAAAGTTAGATAGCGAGCTCGGTATGATGTTAGCGCAAGTATGGTTTACGGTTCAGTTTTCGTATAAACGCAGATTTCGTCCTGATGTAAATAATGCGTTATTCTCGCCGATTCTGCCATTGGTTTCGGGTGTCTTACTTTTTTTTTTAACAGCAGCAGTATCTGCAGGAAAAACAACAGCTCAACAGTTTGTTTCTTGTAAGGAGAACAGAGAGAGTACCTTTGTTTATTTTAAGAGAATGAGTGACGGCTAAAATTTGGTAGATGGGCATATGTATGAGTACAGTGTTAACTTTATTTAACTGATCAGTCTGTTTCCGCTGCATTCCTGGTATGAAGGACTGTGTTAACAGCAGAAGTGCTAGGCAGCTGAGCCGGCGCATAACATACGTCATCACCAAACGTTAGTGATTAGTTTACTGGTAAACCAATGATTTTAAACTTTACTTCCTGGTGGGTGGGCGCTTGTCTAAACACTGCCAATGACGACTGGCCAGACTCTGTGTACAAAGAAAAGCGAAGTAGCAGATTCTGGTTTTACCAGACTAATTTTTGACAGGAATGTCATGATCATCATTTACTTCCATCTCCTCGCCGGAGGTTGGATGTCATTTCCCTCCAGTAGAATTTGTTTTGCCCGTCTAGTCTGCATTGAGGGTAGGATTGGTTGTTCCATGATGTTATGTTATCAATCCACTGTCTTCGAGGTCTTCCTCTTCCCCTGTTGCCGTTGATCTTCCCTTCCAGGAGCTGTTTTTGAAAGGGGTTGTATCTCATAATATGGCCGAAGAAACAATTTTGTTGTTTCATTATGTTGGTAACCAAAGTTCTTTCAATTTTAGCCATTTTCAAGATTTCCTCATTTGTTTTTCTCTCCTTCCATGAAACTTTCAGCATCCTCCGGATGCGCCACATCTCGAAAGCTTCTAATTTGCCAGTGATGTTTTTATTGAGAGTCCACGTTTCACATCCATAGATTAGGGTTGAGTCTCTTATTGAGTGTTATCTTCCTCGATGTCAGGATTTTTTGCATGTTGTTAAAGGCTGTTTTGGCTATTCCGATTCTTCTCTTGATTTTTTTCTAGCACTTGCCATCCATAGTTATTAGTTGACCCAGGTAGGTAAATTCTGTCACTTGTTCTATATCATCATGATCTATTTTGACGTTTAGTGTTGGGAGTTGGTGCTGCTTCTTAGATATGTGCATGGTTTTTGTTTTCTTTGCATTCATTTTCATGCGGAATTCTTTCCCTGTATGGTTTACTATGTTTAAGATGTTTTGTAGATCTTCTTCATTCTCTGCTATCAGGGCGGTGTCATCAGCATATCGCAGATTGTTGATGTTCCGGCCACCAATAGAAATTCCTTTGAGGTCTTCTGCACTCTGGAATATTTGTTCAGTGTACAGATTGAACAATGTTGGTGATAATATGCAGCCTTGTCGGACACCCCGTCGTATATAGATTGGATCAGAAAGCCCATCTGCAACTCTTAAAAAGGCTCTTTGTGTCCTGTAGAGACTGGCTATCAGTTTGATATCATTGGCATCTATAAGTAGCTGGTTCAGTGTTTGTTTGAGCTTTTCATGATTGACACGATCAAAGGCTTTTTCATAGTCTCTGAAACAGATAAACTATTCCTTTTCTAGGTCTAGGTATCTCTCTATGATTATTCTGAGATTGAAGATGCCTTCTCTAGTTCCTTTGCACATCATGAATCCACTCTGTGTGTCTGATATTTCCCTCTCTATTACTGGTCATATTCTTTTGATGATCATTTGTAGAAGTAACTTCAGGATGTGGCTCATTAGACTTAATGTTCTGTATTCATTACACTTTGTTGTCCGAGGTTTTTTCGGTAGCCTTTCAAATATGGATTCATTTAAAATTTCTGGGATATCACAATTTTTATAAACATCATTGAGAAATTCCTGGAGGCAATTGACAGGAATGTACCACAAAAAAAAAACCGAGCGTGTGTAGAAATGACTCCAGTTCAAGCAGAAACCTTTCAGGTGCGCAGAGGCAGTTATAAGCAGGAAGAGAATAATATCTGAGCGCGAGCAGCAATGTGCCGAGTGCAAGCAGAAATGTTTCAAGCACAGAGAGACAGTTTTGTGCTTGAGGGGAAAAAGGTGAAGTTCGCCTCAAAAAATCTGTCCACACAGCAGCAGATCCATGTGCAAATGGGGGCTATTTTAATGCGAGAGCAGAATTATGGTGGAAAACTTCAAAAACAAATCTATGGATGAAATTGATTTGTCTGCTCTTGCGTCTGAATACCACGCTCTTGAATAAAGATTGGGATTTACCTCCATCCGCGTGCGGCATGCCGCATCTGATTAATGAGCTTGGCTTGGCATGACTGTCGCTCAAGGAAGACAGTGTGTAGTTGTACAATCGGAGACGCAGCAGATCCTGGGTTAGTCAGAAGCACTGCATGGTGTCAGTCTTAAATCGCAGCCGCTGCGATTACATAATTGCATTGTTTCAGATCGTGATTACCTTCGCCAGCGACTTCGCTGACGAAGGTAATGTTTTGATCCCCGTGTATTTATTTGTTTGTGTGTCTGTCTGTCTGTGTGTCTGTGTGTATGTATGTGTATCGAATAACTCAAAAAGTCCCAAACGGAATTTCATAAAATTTGGTGGGTTGATTTGGCATGACCTGAGGATCAATTGATTAGATTTTGGGAGTGATCGGGTCAAAGGTCAAGGTCAAGGCCACGAAAAGGTCAAAACCGACTTTCGGCCATATCTCGGTCAATTTTTATCCGATCGGCATGAAACCAACGCCAAAATGTGCAGAATTATATACCCGATCCTGTGATGTGAAACACGGTACAATGGGGTCAATACCCTTCTTAGCGGTTGGGGGTCAAAGGTCAGGGGGGTCATCACCTTTCGAACTTAAAGGTGTATTGATGTAAAAAAAAAATATATCGTACTCTTGTCATTCATCGATCATTTAAAAAAATAAAAATTGGTCCTCAGAGTTATGTGGCGAGGGATTCAGTGGCGTCGGCGAAGGTATGCGCTCTACCGAGTGCCCGTTCTAGTTTTGATTGGAAAACAATAAATCGTTTAGCCCTAAATGAGCGCCCTGTCAAATAATTCTGAATGGTCATAGGAAGGGAGCATGAATTTCCAAAAGGAAACTCATACACAACACGCAAAACTTTCCTGCATCACTCTACTCACAAGTATCACAAAACACAAAAAACACCTCTTTGGAAATTTCTGAACCACCACTGCAAGAAGATCATTTTTGACCGGCCGGTTTACATGACAAATTCGGCCTTAGCAACACATAACATCTCTGTGTTAATCATGGTTGGACATCAGCTTTCATCAGCTTTTCACCAAGCCAGTTTTTCTGCTCACAGCAACATATCCTCGCAGCCGATCAGCGATGGAGATGCCCACACTGCCAATAGCCTGTCTCAAACTTTTTGTGCCCAAAAGACACCAAAGGGCAAGCCGAAATCTTGTATTTATATTTATATTTATTTATCTTGAACACTTGTATTTATATTAGCACAAATTAGCATCTATAACCCGTATTTTCACTCTGATCATTCAGTATACATTTTTTATTTACTAATGTCAAATAAAAATAGCAAACAACCATATTACTCATGAAATATTAGTAACAAAATGATTAAAGGATTCACTTTGTAAAATGACATCAAAGCAGCAATACACCAATTCAAACCAGACAGGTCATAAAATTAATATCGTAATTGCCCCGGTTGGAGAGTTGGATTCTCAACTAATCCTGGCAAAGCCATTAAACTATCACACTTATTTTCTGAATAATTATCAAAAAAAAGGTATTGTCTTCTTTCATCTCAGTTGGGGAAGCACCAAATTCCTTTGTTACGTTAGCATTCTTCCTTGCAACTTAACTAATCCGGGCATTAATATCCCCCCTTGCCAAATAAATAATGCAAAAAATGAACCCCCAATAGTTATGAAATTGACCTTACATTAATGTGAAAATTGAAGGACCTTACTAAGAAAGCATAATCAACGCTTAGGGTAGGCTTAATTTATTTTGCACTTGTGATTACGAAAAGATGAAGAAGCGAATACTGAGTATGCATTATAGAGTATTTATTGCCCATTTTAATAGATAAACATGATCGTGAATGTGAGAATAAACTAAACAGCATGTGAGATGTGAGAAACAAGCATAGCTTACATAATATGCGTCCACATTATCTATTTCACGTGCAAGCTCTCAAGATGTTCTCTGAAGGTTTACAGCAGGGGTTCTCAATCTTTCTCAGAAAGGGCCGGTGTGGGTGCAGGCTTTCATTGCAACCAAGCATTTACACACCTGATGCTACTAATCAACCCCTGGACCCCTTACTAATAAGCTTGATTAGTAGCATCAGGTGCATCGCTGGTTGGTTGCAATGAAAGCCTGCACCCACACTGGCCCTTTCTGGGAAAGATTGGGGACCCCTGGTTTACAGCTTCCAATCTTTTTGCAGAAATGTGATGAAGCATAAAATTCTGTCCAGCGCTAAATGAGAAACTTCTTTGCAGTGTGACCAGAAAGCTGTGAGCTGTTTTCGTATATACTCGGAAAATAGTGTTCTGTCGCTTTACCGTGAAACTGTAGTGGATCAAATTGAGCATCACATCGGTTTACTCCATCTGACGGTAAATTCCATCACCACGCAACTTGCCGAGATAATGCTGTGTAAAATTTCTAATATATTTCCTATTTTTAAAAATTATTATTCATACAAACAAGAATAGTTTTGCACAGTTTATACAAGCAAAATAAGATGAGAAAAAGCTGCGGTTCTTATAGATGTATAGTCAATTTTCTTTGGAGTTCCGATAATTAGCCAGCGGCCAATTGCATAGAATTTTGTCGATAGCAGCAGCTGTTCAAAACACATTCAGAAACTAACTGATAACGCCTCCCCAATGTACTCCAGTGACTAACATATACTTATCAGATCAATGCCTCAGATAGGAGCCTGTCATGAACAGTCTACGGTCACGAAGCAGACTGTTTTTGGGGCTAATAACGTCAGAAATCGCCTTCACTTTCTGATGTCACAAAATTTGCTCTCCGCTCTGCAGTATTATTCTCCAAAGCCAGGGCCTAATAAACAGACTGTTCGACTTCTGCAGGAAGCCAGCTAGTTTACTTGTAATTTTGCGCATTGTGGAGCACTTACATCATTGTTGTTACACGAGGAATTTCAAATTTGCACCACTTGTTAGTGACAAGGTCGAATGCGCTGCCATTCTCATTGATGCATGAGTACAGCCGAGCTGTGATTGGCTGATGTACGCAATGGTACCAACCGACCTGCAGAAAAAAAAATTTTGCCTTCAGGGTAGGCCCGGCACACAACAAAATTAGAACACTGTATTTTGCCTTCCGATGATCTTTTCGATCCGGATCATTGTGATGGGCCCTTTCACGCATCAGGACCCGGGCTGCAGCCCCAAAAAGCCTGTGCATTAATACAGCACTGACTGCAGTGTTATCAGATCCCTAAACAGCTCCTCATCCCTGCCCCAGTGTCTTATGAAATCAAAAGACCTGGTTCAGTAATGCAATGTATAGATAATGCAGTATGATGAGAGTGGGAGGAATACTGGTTGGGGGGAGGCATACTGGTGACCTTGGTTGTTTTTCTGATTTGTTGTTGGACTGCGCCATGATCCAGCCCCTTAATGATCCTGCATAATTTGCACTGTTTTTATTGACGTTGCATGATTTTACTACTGTCTCTATACTCATGAAGTTTTATATTGAGTTACATCTATTACATTGCTGCACAGCTAGTTCTAATCCGCTGCACTGTATTTTACAAGGGCTTGCACCCTGCATAGCCACTTAGCGCCCCTGGATGGGTATTATTTATTTATTTCTCCAAGCAAGGGGACTCTGTGTAGGTACAGGCCATATGTGTATTTATTTTTTTATGACCTTGATCTTTGTCTTGTGTGGTTTCAGTTTGTGTGGCTGTCTTGTTGTATAGAGCATTACCAAAACAAATTCCTAACAACTGAAGTTGTATGGCAATAAAGTATTGAAACTTGTTTCTTGTTCAGTGCTACATCGGCATTAGAACTTAAAACTGGGGATTTAATTTTTAATATTGTCCCTGAATTGTTATGTACGGGACAAATTTAGAATCATACGGGCCAATTTCCCCATACAATTGGATCTTAGAAGAATTGAAAGCATAGGCCTAATGTTAAGCCTAATTTATCCCCGCAAAATCGCATGTCTGCATTAAATGTATGTTAAACATTTTTTAATCGCCAGGAAAAGCCCTTCAAATTCATCACCATGCATTCTAATGTGTTTGTCAAGTGTTGCTAATGGGAAGAAATAGCCTTTGTAAGAAGGCTATGCAGTGTTATATTTTTAGGAAGTGGCTATTTGCAAGGCAGCCTTGTGACTAATTTAAAATCCAACTGGATCTTCATCTCTAACAAATGCATTTTAAACTTTATCATATAAAATGAACAAAATACCACAACGTCAAACCTCTACGTCATCAAAATAAGACTTCCCAACAAGGATGCGTGCCAGAAAAAAACAATTCACCCATTTTGACTACCGTAGCGCAATCCAGTCGAGTTGCAATACGTGATTGGAGGACGTGCTGCAAAGCCCCATATGACCAAGATTTCCACATAGCTACCAGATGTTCATATGCCATCATTTATAATCAACAATCTGGTAGGGCTGCAATAAACGATTATTTTCATAATCAAGTATTCTATCCAGTATTCTGACGATTAATCAAGTTATCAATTATTTTATTAAATATCCTTTGTTTCATTCAAGAGCAATATTCAAAAGAGAAAATAAGACCGGTCTCTTTAATGAAAAGTCAATTTTCTACTTTTTTGAGTACGCTTTTATTTATACTGTTGTGCAACATTTTTTTTCTTGCTTAGATATTGCTTTTTTTTTTTGCTTGCTTATTATTATTGTTTTTTATAGGTGCTTATCTCACATTTAAAATCATTTATCATTTTTCTTTTATTAACAGTCAAAAATGGGTCATATTACATATGATACATCCCACTTCAATCAAAAAGAGTATACCATCGCACTTTTTTCCCTCTAATAACCTGCAGCGCCTGACAAGGTGAGAGTTTTCAGAGGCAGAGGGCAGAAAGAGACAAGAGTGCATGCGACCAACCTAATTATAACACAAATGAAGTTCATACTTGAACCAGTTGACCAGGGTTTCATTTTCTGTGGCTCAGTGGCGTAGCCATTTTCCTTTATTGACTTGTTTTCCATTTATCGTCATTTGCAACTGAAGACACGGTTTCTTTCCATATGCGATCTAACTGCGATGAAATCATGACGTAAATTCCTTATAACTGAGAATTGGGGTGACAAAATATCCGTTTTAAATAATTATTAGTCCTTACCTGCTCTTAGTCATTTTCTTACTTAACAAAAGGCTCACAGCCTTAAAGGGGAACTCCGGTCAATTTCAACACATATCTTTGTTGTTTGTGGTGAAGGAGTACTGTCAATAGCGAGAAAAACGAAGAAATTTGGTTTTGCCTACACCGAGTTATGCTCCTGCTAAAGTTCGTACCTAAGCGGCTCCAATGGGGCAGGCTTTTAACGTGCTTTTAGCGTTTTAACACGATCGTGATGTCATTTCAAGTCCATAGCCATGTTCACCTAACCCTTCCAAGTGACCACAATGAATTTGACTACAGTAGCTGAACTAGAAATGTATAAAAATTGTCTAATTTACTCAGTGCACGTGCCTCTGTTTACTTCCTGTTTTCCGATGAAGTCACACTAGTCGATTGTCGAACTCGATAGTGTTGTTACCTCCGACCCTCCTGCTTCGATGCTTGTGTCAAAGTATGAACCAGTTCAAGGCGAAGCAAATGTATCGGTGCTTGGTTCGTTTGCCGCTGATCACGTGATCAGCGACTTTCGAAGCTTCGCTTCAGCTCACATTCACGTGACCGCTTCGATTTGATTCAAAGGTGCGCGAAACAGGGCGCGCGCTTGTGCGTTTGAAGTTGTCGAAAGCGATGTTGCGAGTCAGGAGAGTTCATAGTGAGTTAGTCGCAGCAAAGAGCAAAAAATTATATTGGAACCTGGAGCAAAGAGAGGTCGCTCTGAGATGTGGGAGCACTTTAATTTGATTTCCCCTAGTAAGGTTGGCAATAGATAGGCCATAATTTTTTATTACGCAAATATGGACACAATTCAAACAGGAAAAACACCTGTTTTATTCATACAGGAATCCGTGTATTTATTAGATAATTTATTGGTTCAAGTTTTCATAACCATGTTCAACCCACAGAGACTGGGCCAAAATATACCAGTAGGTTATTTCAAACATCTTGCACTACAAGTTTTGAACAGCAGAGGTCATTATAGACTTTGAGGCATTGAATGAATGAACCTTTTTCCGATATAATTGGCTGGAAAGCTTCGCTGGTTCAGAAAGCTTCACTTTGCCATCACTAGAACTCGAAAAATCCAATATTCCAAAATGTAATTTTTCCACCAAAAACATGTTTACGAACCGCTGAGGTTATGTCCATTGCGATGACTGTGTAGCAACATAGCTACACTGCAGCCTAACATCACAACTAGCCTACATTTTAGCCTACAAAAAAAAAAAAAACACGTTAGTCACCCGGATGGACCAAAGTTCCAAATGCTTGAGCCATATATGATAAGTTTACTTTCACTTTGTTACTTTGACACTGGGAACTTTGTTACTCGTTTGAAATTAAAATATTAATTTCATCATTTACGGATTATCTGGATTAGGCGTGTTCGAAAAGAACAACGGTGTATCTTTGTGCAGATGTGTTCGCCAGTGGACGTGGAGCTGAAAATTTATGCACGCAGTTACAATATTTTATCACTAGATCACTCACCAGGATTGAATATTCACAACTGCCAGTAAGCTCCTGTCTCCCACGTAAGCGCGATCGCGGAAGATTGTGCGCGTTGTAAGCTATTTGCAGAATGAATGCTGACCGGGTTATCCGTCGCATCTTGTTGTCAGAAGTGGTAGCTCAAGTAGGCGGGCACCGGATCGGATTTTGTTTTTAGCCAAAATACACTACATGGAGGGCAGAGAGCCCCCGCTCTCCCCGTAACAAGTTACAAGTCAATTCATCTAACCATAACCGTCCAAAGCAGTTAAATTGAGGTGGAAAATGATCCATAAAGCAAATATCCAGCATAGTTCCTCGACTTTAATGTGCAGCTATTGTAAAAAAAAAAAAAAAAAATCACACGAATATGATAACAGAGGCGATGTTTTTTTTTTTTTTTTTTTTTAAATATTTATTAGACAAATAAGAAAAAATCTCGCCAAAAAGATTGGGGGAACGCCATTCCCCCGCGTGCCCCGACCACTACACCCCTGCAGGTGAGTGTCGGCAATATCCGCGGAGATCTCAGACGAAGATGGAGCGTTGGAACGACAACGACATTTGTTCAGTATCTTGAAAATATTTGCTCTGATGGATACTTCATCCGAATCCGATGTGGAACACGAGGAGTTTTTTTAGTTTGATGGCCGGTGTTACCTCTTCGAACCTGAATATACGGACGAAGAGTTATTGGCACAAGATGTCGAAAGAGCAGCAGAAGCAGAGGAGCAGGCTGAGGCTGCTTCACGGCCACGAAGTGCGGAGACGTGGTGGTGCTCCGGTGGGTACTGCATCGCAATGACCACAGAGGAAGAAAGTCAGCTGTCAGATCTCCGCGGATGTTGCCGACACTCATCTGTAGTGCTAATTCCCAATGAGTCTGCGCGCGAGTATTAAAATCTAGTTGTGATGTTAGGCTGCAGTATAGCTATGTTGCTACACAGTCATCGCAATGGACATAACCACAGCGGTTCGTAAACTTGTTTTTTGGTGGAAAAATTACATTTTGGAATATTGGATTTTTCGAGTTCGACAATCGACTAGTGTGGACCTCATCGGAAAACAGGAAGTAAACAGAGGTACGTGCACTGAGTAAATTAGCACAATTTTTATACATTTCTAGTTCAGCTACTGTAGTGAAATTCATTGCGGTTACTTGGAAGGGTTAGGTGAACATGGCTATGGACTTGAAATTACATCACGATCGTGTTAAGACGCTAAAAGCACGTTAAAAGCCTGCCCCATTGGAGCCGCTTAGGTACGAACTTTAGCAGGAGCATAACTAGGGGTGCTTCTCAAAGCGTAGGCTGCAGCCTTCGAAGGCTGCATTTTTAGGGGTCGTCGCTCAATTCCATCCGCCAAATCGATGTAATGTCATTTAACCTCCGTTAAGCAGCTTTGTTTTAAACGCCACTGATTTCCCTAACCTTGGGTCTTATTGATAAAAAATTGAGTGAATTTCATACCTAAATAATACGTACGCACAAAAAAATAAAAATGACATCTTGCGGAAAATATCCTAGTTTATAAACCTATGGGTAAAATAAACTGCATGGAATTTTCATCTATTAATCAGGATGGACTTGGAAATTATTGACATTATGCATGATCTTAATTTCCCTTTTTTAATGTCAAGTTTGTGTTTATAAATCAGAAATCTGCAAAGAAAGCTACGTAGTACGTATCTTTTTTTGTGCCTACGCACCGTATATAAATGAGGCCCCTGAACACGAACCCCTAACTCTAAACCTAGCATTAAACCCAACCCCACTTTTAACTTCGTGTGTAACTTAATGAGTCGCCTTGAAGGCTGCATTCGAGGGCTGCGAAATCAGTGAAGACTCTGCCTCTGTCAAGGCGCCTCCGAATGCGGCAGAAAAATATAGGCCTAGTCTTCGCCGGCTGAGTCTCGAGAGACTGCACTGCGAAACGTAAGTAGCAGCCTTGATAGGCATCACTTCTAGGCTGCTACACCGTCACCGTGGGTTCCGAGGTGAAAGCATTGCTTAATGCGCCCGAGGAACTTTAAGAGATATGAAAAAAATCGTAATAAGTCATATTTTAGTCGAAACTGCAATAAGAACATTTGTAGGGCTTACTCAGCATTGTCTCATCATTCAGGCTACAGTAAGATACATAAAAGATAATCTCTGAATCTCTGTTTTGCTATGGCAAAACCTAACGAGTCATCGGTATTTAAATGTTTGTGAAGCAAAAACTAGCGTGTTGATCCTCCATTAAATTATCGATTTTTATTTTAATGAGAAAAACCGACCAAGTTGAATTAGCCAATTATGAAACAGCGCACCTATTAGGCTACATTATCTGTCTGGTCAGTCCCCTTGCAGACCATTTGATGTGCAGGACATAGGCGCTACATGGTCAGAATTCACGTTATTCACATGCAAATAACAACTGAAAAATAGCCTCAAGAGAGAAGCATGTACCTGTACACTTTTGGATCATTTAGGCATGGATACTGACAAAATAAATAAATATAAATAAAATTTTTTCCCCTTTTATATATCTAATTATGTAGCAAATGAACAAATACAGGCCAAGTCAGTTTCATTGTCGGACAAAAGCGTAACCCCAGAGGAATGGACTCTGTCTGTTAAGTGAAAATCTGTCCCTTGTGGCGAACTTGGTTTTCCTATAGCCTAACGCTCTTGAAATGCAGCCTTCATCGGCTGGATGTCAAAGGACGGTTCAGGTGTATCCTTTGCGGCCGTATGTATCCCACATCCCTGTGCGGGCGCAGGACCCAGGTGCTTAATCAATAGAGTGAAAAAAATGGCAGAGACCGCAGATGCGACCGTTTCGGTGGAGTTTGTCATGAAACATACGCCACCGAAACGGAGGGGAATCATTATTATCCAACATTAGCAAAAATGGTGTCATATCAAAGGATATGTCAATACGAATCCAATGGTACGAAGATGTTTCTACGTAAAATATTAAGGAAGTTATGGACTGCTCAACTTCCACAAGTTTGGCAAATTGCGCGCCGCGAAGCCCTGAATTACCAGTATTTCCACATAGCACAAATAACGTTATCTACCACAGATGAAACACATCGATCATAAGATGTTCGGTCTTAATTACAAATTCCGGCTAGGGACTATGGACTTAACAGGGAAATTCATCCGCCTCAGGGCAGCATACGACCACCAAATTACCGGTGTGAGAAACTTGGCGGTCCACGGATAATGAGTAACGACAGTACAGTCCTCAGTCGTACTCATTGTCTATGAGTCATGAATTTGCTTTACTGAGTATGTTAATTGTATTCACGTTCAGCATGCATACCTTTATTTATTTGTTACACATGTACTGCACTAGTTCACTCGTGACATTTCCAAGGAGAGTTCCCGACAGGTGCAGAGCAGAGAATGAGGAACACAAAGTTGATGTTCAATTTTTAATTCATCAGGGCACAAACCAAACAGTCGGCCAAGAAAAGAATGAACAGTAACAGGGCAACTGCAACAGTAACAGTAAATTAGAAAAAAAATGTTTTGTGAGGTCCATCAATTCTGTGTTTTATCACCTCTTGCGGCTATCTGTGCTCCTTATTTGCTGCATAAAGATGGTCTGCTACCTAATGTACGAGGTTAAAGTATTTCTGCAGGGAAACCTGCTCCTGGAGTGCTGTGGTCCTGCACATTTCCAGCTGTAACACACTCGATTCAAACCACTGAATGGTCAAGGGCCTTGACAAGCTGTAATCATTGGAATCATGCGTGTTACAGCAAAGACATGTAAAACTGCCTAAGGCATTAAGGCAGAAAATCGCACCAGCTGCAAGTAGCAGTTCCAACAGATGATGCCCATTTCTTAGTGTTCTTGCAACGTAGATCATTCAGGTCACCAAGCTTGTATGAATCAGAATTTCCTCATAATTGGTTTTCTGTGTCTATTCTCCACTTCCCATTATTTTGTTAGAACAATCTTGCAGAACATAGGCCTGGAGGAGAAAGTGTCCACTCTCCAATCAAAAAATAAATGGGACAATTTATTACAAAGTATTACAATATTTATAATAATATTATAATTATAATAATATATTTTATTTTATTATAAAATAAACATTGTGTTTGTTCAAGTATGTTTATTACTGAAATAGTACAGAAATGTTTTCATTGCATATGTACCATACACTGACACATTCATAACTGTAATGTATGCACATGAGTGCGTGCATCATGTACGCTGCCTAGGTAGCCCACAAATATATCAATGAATCGGCCCTAATGGTCACAAACTGCCTGCAGTACAACAGAGGCAAACAGCTTTCTGTTGTTGTAGCAGTGGCCATCAGGACCAGCTGGAGGCTGATATGTACATGACAGCCATCCATCGCTCCAGCTGCATGAGTGAAGCACAGTGTTGTGCCAACCCAGCAAAACCACATCCCACAGCCACGATCTCGGTCTCCTTGGACGGGAAGTGGATGACTGAGGGCAGGCACGTCATCATTTTCTCCACCACACGATGGACTACCCTTTGTACTGTGGCAAGGGGTATGTTGAACGCCCTTGACACCACCCTCTATGAGGAGCCACAAGCCAGCCAAAACAGTAGCACAAGGACTTCCAGCGTTGGACCCCAACCATGCGGCCTGTCCATGTGCAACAACTGGAGGAGGGCTGCAATAGCTGGTCTTCCAAGCCTGAAGTCAGGCTTTGTGTCGCACCCCTCAAAATATCTGGCCAGGACTGGAACAGATACATCCAACCGGCAGTAATGGAGAATCTACAGGATGGAGGGAGAACAGATATATTTTGCACAATGTTTAACATTGATAACTTCACTGTATATCTTGGATATGGTTATAATGTAAGAAAATGAATTGGAACATTTAATAAATGTGCTGTGATATTACAGCTAATAAAATGCACTGTTAGGGGCTCAGTATCAGAGATTCTCCTTTGAAGAATGCTACAATGTCTGTATATGCTTTCAGCACTCCAATTTGTTAAATTATAACAGGACTGAGCACAAAGGTGTGCTTCACTTCCTAACCAAATACCCATGGGTAGAATACATGACAAATCAACGTAATCGTCCGACAGCTGCTAACCACTTCACTGAGTTAGAATGGCTGCCTTATGCGGGGGAAGAGTAATTATTCGAAACACGGCTTCTCTCCTAATATTTTCAGACCGAATGCGTGACTGTGCCTCCGATGCTTCTCTCTCGTTTTGAATTTTTCCAATCGGTTGTCAGCAACGCGTTAATGCAATTTATAATTCATCGGAGACGATGTCCACAGTTTGCCCCCACGGGTTTTGCGGAGGGGGATAAATGAAACTCTTCCAATCCGACGTTTGGATGTGTGAAATAAATAAAATTTTTGCCAATATTTATCTATATTTGACTGCTTTTGGTTGCCTACGCCTGCATTATCCTTTAATTCACAATAGCCGACAGAGTAATTTTTTTTAAAGTAGCAACCCATCCAGGACTACGAACCAGTCTTTGATCACCAAGGTTGTAGCCCGAACATGTAGTCCTATTATGAACCCAAAGCAGACGATTCAGAATGCTGATACATTGCGACCAGTGATCAGTTTGCCTCATGATACCGAAGGAACCCAAATATATGCAATTATGTAAATAAAATGCCTAATTACCTTTCTACCAGTCGGCCACAAATAGCTACACCACAAACGCCGACGTCTGCGTCGGGTTCGTCGCCGGTACTCTTCCTCCAACTCCTCTTCCATCTCCTGGAACTTATCAAACGGCACCAAGCACAAACGCGTCTTGCCATTCATAATTGCTTCAGTTCTGAAAGCGCAGTACGGTGACATATGTTTCGCATGACGCAAACATCCGGGCCTGGTGGATGTTTCAAAGGAGTACACTTCATAGTCTTCGTAGGCTGCAGCTCACGCTTCGAGATGAACCCCTTGTCTCTTACCTTAAATGTGAGTCCGGCGGATGGAATTGAGCGACGGTCCCTAAAAATGCAGCCTTCAAAGGATGCAGCCTAGGCTTTGAGAAACGGCCTAGGTGTAGGCAAAACCAAATTTCTTCGTTTGTCTCGCTATTGACAGTACTCCTTCACCACAAACAACAAAGATACGTGTTGAAATTGACCGGAGTTCCCCTTTAAGTGTGGCGAGAGCACGCCACACTTAACAGGTGCTGCTTGTTCTCCCCGATTAGGTAAGATGACAATCATTCATCTTGAGGCATATTTGATTAATGTAAATCAACGTTATTCAAAATTACTCTCGGAATTGAGTGAAAAAAGTGGCACTGGGCAGTGAAATAAGCTATAAAAAGCATGCTCCTCAAGCTATTTGCACAAGTATGCAATTTTGAATAACGTTGATATAAATTCAGCAAATATGAGTCCAGATTAATGATTGTCGTCCTACCTAATCAAGCATCACCTGTTAAGTGTGGAGTGCTCTCGGACTGAACCTTTTGTTAATCATGAAAATGAATGAGAACAGGTCAGGAGTAATAATTGTTTAAAATGGATGTTTGGTCCACACCCTTTCTCAGTTCTGGGGAATTTACCCCATTATTTAATTGCTGTTAGATCGCATATGGAGAGAAACCGTGTCTTTGGTTGCCAATGACAATAATAGGAAAACGAGTCAAAAAAGGAATATGATCGAGAACTAGCTAGGACTAATTGCTCTCATAAAGGGACGTGTTTTGGCACACCTGCTGGCTATGCCACCGCTGTGGCTTATTCATTTCTTGAACAAAACTTTGCTTATGTAGGGACACATAGTCCCCCAACTGATCTACTGCTATGTCCATTCCTAAAACATTGCCTTAACTAATTTGCAGTCTTTAATACAGTGGGATGCAAAAATCTGGGCATCCTGGTTTAATTGTCTGTCACAATTAATCTCCAAGTGATGGAAAGCAAACCTGAACAGTAAATGCTACAAAGTTAAGCATGACACCTTTCTGCAAATTTAAAAGCAAGAATAGACATTCCATTATCAGGAATAATCAGGTAATTTTCGACCCGAAACTGAACAGAATGGTGCAATGAATGTTACCAGGGGGTCTACCAAAGGGCGCGAGCTGCTTGCATTTTGAAGAAACAAAAACCTCACCATTCGATTTTGCTGAACACGATACAAGTTCTCAAACCAAAATCTGTATTCAGCAAAATGCAAACAGAGCAGCAGTATAACCTTTCTTCATTGAATCTCTCCTCCAGAGACAGATGTATTGAGTAGAAAGAATCTTCCAGTCCTGTTTCATTCAGAATAATTCCCATTGACCATGTCTGTACCTCATTTAAATCCCGTAAAGGTAACTGAACACTTTAGGCTGGTTTTGGATGTCTTTTTTTCTTTGAAATCATGTCATTTTCAGCTGCACAATCATGCCCAACATTAGGAGATTACAACCTCCCTTACTTTTATGCACAGGTTTATATACTATTCTTATTGTCCAATCAATGTCTTTCAGTTACTGTAGTAAGTTTAAACTCCCTGGAATTGGATAAGAAACTAGTTAATCAATACATTATTCCAGGGAAGGTTTTACCTCGGCGCAAACTAGAAGTGTGCCGAATGCAGTTGAGCCTTAGCCAATAACTCAATTATTTACTATCTACATGAGTACATAGGATATAAGGGAGTGCTGAATTTGTCAATGGAAGAGTCTACATAAAGCCATGGTAGGGAACTACGCGTTTGTCAAAAGTGATGACTATACATGATAGCAGAATGACATATTATCAATACCATGTCAAATGTTTGCTTCAGAGAACTGTTTTTCTTTACTACTAATTGAGATACCATTGGTTCACTGTAGCTGAAGTGGTTGCTACAGAAGACACCCTTTATTTCTGTAGCAAGAGATCTTTTTTTTAACAGCTGGATAGATACTATGGGCAACTATGTTCAGCAGTTTGCACATCAGGCTGAGGAGTTTAATTCAGGAAACTCTTGAAAAAATGGATTGGAGTGAACTCGGCCATATTCTAAACCGTGTTCGAGCTCGGCTTTCTTGCAAATATTCAATAACTGATCCATCTAGTGGTAGCGTATTGTAACTGCGTGTTTAAATTTGCAGCTCCATGTCAGCAGGTGGAAATGTCTGCAAAAAGGTGTTAAGGTAAATTAACAGCTGGTGAAAATCCTTGGATTGCAGTTGTGGTTGGCACAAAACCAACAGGGGGCCTCAAAGACTGAGTCTGGGAACCAGCAGCATTCTGTATTATATACGTCTGAGTGATCTACTTTTGCATAATTGTGTGTGATGATAGACATTTCCCTTGCTTTCTAATAAAAACTGAACTGAAGCAATTTTAGTTTCAGTGTGGATTCCAAGTTTGTGGCCTTTTTATATTATTTGTTCTTGAAGGAAGCTTTCAATTGCCTTTTTTCAGATTTTTCACTAGAATAACACAACCATCTATTGTGTCCATTGTAGGTCGTGTTCAAGAGGCTATGCGAGAACTGGAGCTAGTAAGAGACAAACCAGATGTCTCTTTGTGCACAATCATGGCTCTTATTTTTGCGCACAGTCAGAGTGAAACTGTTGGTGAGTAAGCCTCTAACCAATGAATTTGTTGAAATTTTTGTTGAAACATGAAATAAACTCTCGACATGAAACTGCAGTTTTCTGTTGTATTAAAGATTCAGTTAAAAGAATTTTTTAACTCAGTCATAAATTGAATTATGTGGAATATTATTATCATGAGCATCAATGTTCCAGCCTTAATTATACCATTTGATTTGTTAACTGTTTTAATCCACCCCCACAGTGCACAGCCAACTTTATGCAAAAATGTCACAAGACGAATTGACAATTGACACTTCTGTTGCGTTAGTTGGCACAGTGTTACTCAGTAGCTGCATGACCCCCATTATGCCATGCATGCATGAGCCGCAAAGATGCACTCTAGCTCAGGAGGAGCTTGAGCCTCAATTGACACATTGCAGGGACTAGCATATTGTGAACAATTAACTTGAAGTAAAAGCTGGTCAATGTTTGCTAACTAACTTAGCTGTGCCTAAAGTCGCCACGGTTCTCAATGGTGAAAACTACAGTCACCACATTTATTATATCCCCGAACGCCGAATGGCGTTCCGGGGGATATTATGTTTTTGGTCCGGCCGCCGCCGCACTACATGATAACGCGATTACTTCAGTAATATTTCAATTTCAAATTCCAAATTTTGCACATAAGTAAGTATCATAAAGAGGAAGAACTGATTCGATTTTGGACAATTTATGATGTCTAGATTGGCTACCAGGGGCCAAAAACTGATTTCACTGTTAACGCGATAAGTACAGTTATATTTCAATTAGAAATTCCAAGTTTTGCATATAAGTAAGTATCATCAAGAGGAAGAACTGATTCGATTTTGGACAATTTACTATTTCTAGATTGGCCACCAGGGGCCAAGAACTGAAAAAATCTCTGTTCCGCGATAACTTCAGTAATATTTCAATAACAAATTTCAAGTTTTGCACAAAAGTAAGTATCATAAAGAGGAAGAACTGATGCGATTTTGGACAATTTACGATCTCTAGATTGGCCACCAGGGGCCAAAAACTGATGGACAACCTAACAGCTCCCAAAAACTGAGGGCACAACATTTTAATAACCATCTAGTGGCTGGCTGCAGTGCAGGTTATAACCCCGCCCCCTTCATTTTAGTGGATAAAAGTGGATTAAATACTACTAAAAAATTACAGTGTCAAATCATCAGTGTTGGGTAGTAACGCGTTACTAGTAACAACCTTACTTTTGACTGTAACTGATACTCTAACGCTTTACTGTTTAAATAAATAAACTCTGTTACGGTTACAATATGGTGCGTTTGGCCATTGTAAATTAATTCCTAGGGTATTTAATGCCGATTGCATCCAATGGGTGGCAATGTTGTAAAGAGACATCCTTGTCTGAATGCTTCGTGATAACCGGAAGTTGATTGGTGACAACGGTATCCCCAAGTTTTGGCTTCAGGTGACGGTGAAAATTGTGGCAAGAAAAAAATCTTAGCGTATTTTTTATGTTCCTGACACCCTAACGATCATATTTCTGTTGAATGGAAGAAAGGTTTCAATAAAAAGAATCGCTGTGGTACCCTGGTAAAAGTGCTGGACTGCTTGGTCCAGTTGCACTGTCATGGTAAACCGAAGCTGATGCCGACTCGGTGTATAAACACACAGTTAAGATAAAAAATGTACTCCGCCAATTTCCTTGCTAGACTGGATTGTTCATGTTTTACCTTCAGATCAGCATATCAGTCAAGCCATTTACTGTTTACACAATAATATAATGATGATAATATTGAGATCTTTACATTGTAATATAAATAATAAGCTAGTGCTCATTTATTTTATCATAACCATCGTAGCTAAGCCATATTAAATAACACTGTGCATCAGAGGCGTTACCAGAATGTGTACGCACGAAACATGCCCTTAAGACAATAAGTCCTGACTAATTCTCTGTCATTTGTCTTAATTAATGATACATTGACACTGAAAGAGCACCACACTATCAAGTGTTGGTTATTCTCCTCATTGAGCAAGACAACAACCATTCATAACGCGCAATTTGAACGTTTAAATTAGGTTATGCTTATTCAAAATTGTGTAAAGGTGTTTCAAATCTTTTTGTTTGGTTTAATTTAAACAATTGAAACAATCATAAAACGCAGGTTAGACCGCTTAAAATGCCAAAAATATAGGGCGGAAGTTTTTGAGCAGTTTACCATTCGAAAAGCAAATACCTACTTAAGATTAAATTATTTTTCCAAACCAAATTCAGCTCATAGATCGCATCAAGAAAGAATGTGCGTCTTTAATTGCCAATAGATGATTCTTATTGGATAAAGTGTTACTAAAGGAAAGTTATTGAGAAGAAGCCAATGATCTCATTACAACTGACGGAATCATGGATCAAAAGAAGTATCACAGCGTCCTTGTGAGGCACGCATTGCCATTACGAAAATGACTGATTGGTCACTGATTTTATTTTCAACAACATAATGACAAAACCCACTTCTAAGTTGCGCAAGAGTTATCTCAGTCGGAAAGAAGCATCTGATGACATAAAAGTTGAGACTTGGCCTGCTCAAAGTCCAGACTTTAATCCGATTGAGCAAATCTGTTATGACATGGAAAGAATCTCTTTGGAATTAATTTCCAACCTTATAGAATGGTTGAGCGAATGAGGAAATTTAAAAAAAATTGAAAACTAAGCCTGAAAGATTAAGGGCTCTAATTTCCTGGTGCAGCGCAGGTGGCGTAGCGTGGCGCAGCCCATAACTCTCATAACTTTCGGAGTATTTTAGGATCTCTGTCCAACAGAAGCTAAATTTGTCGTAAATGCACAAAGTCCCGCGCCAATGTCGACCCACTTTATTTAGCAGAGCCTAAACAGAAACATTGATTGAAATTCTTGGTACCCATCTTGAAGAAATGAGCCCTCTGATCAAAACATTCACGTTTAATATCTAAAAGTTTCAGTAGATTTTAAGAGATTAAAGGGGACCTATTATGCTGATTCTTCTTTCAATACATGTTAGTAATGTTATAATGTTGGTTGTCCATATTCAACCTCTGAAAAGTTTCTAAACATAATATACAGAGGTTTTGCCACAATCCAAGAGCGTGATTTCGTAAGCGTGGTTTCCTCTCTGAACAGCACTTCCCGAGATCTTCGCGAGATCTGGATAAAACCTGACGTCAGGTTGTGCCGTCCAATTAGTACAGACCCAGCCAGAGCCAATCACGGCGGTGGACCTGCCCACACCGGAAACTATTTTAGCAGGCACTAACAACCACAGAGACTGTGCTAACAACGGCAGATCATACTATGCCTTAGTAGCATCTACACTTTTGGAAATACAAAAGAAGAACCGCAAATCATTTGAGGTGCAGTTTTGTCAGTATCTCTCCCAAAGCTGCTTGTCCATTTACTTTTGGATGCAAAGAAAAACTCCGAAAGACGATGCCTCCAGAAACCAGCTGGTAGCTTTTTTTGTTTGCTGGCAGCAAACAGCCATGGCCAAAGGGAACGTTAGCTGCTTGTGCACAGCATTTCACCAAAGACAGTTTTGTCAATAAAGGATAATTCGACACTGGTTATGCATTTCAGCTGCTTCTCAAACCTGAAGCAGTTGCATGATCAAGCACTCAGAGCCACAACCTGTAAGTAACAATATAACAGCAAATAATCTAAGTGTAATGTAAGTGAAGCTAACATGTTACGGGTGGCTAGCAGGACCGCTAGCAATAGGTAACACTAACAGCTGGCCTCAAGCGCAGGCTTTGTAAAAAATCTGAAGATAAAGCCTGTATCGGTCGCGACTGTCCATGACTCAGACACAGAATCTGTAAGTTGCTTTTACTGCATAAGCCAATCTGTTGATTGTGGCTGTAGCACTGCGGCTAACATAGCCAAGTTACTGTTGCTAATGTTTCTGTCCCAAATATGCAAGAGGCATATCAGGGTTAATTCTACAGTAGGTGTGTGAACATTATCCTCAGTCGAAGCTAACTTTTTATACTTGTTTGTAATCTGGATGCTTAGTATAACTGTCCACGGTAACGGAAATTGCTGTCTGTAGAACCTGTATTGCAAGGGTTTGTCTCTGTAGTTGTCTGACCGCTTGGCAACCAGCTATTGCGTGTTAGTTAGTGTGCCGTGCTTATTAAATGCTCCTGGTTAACTTATATGCCGTAATTCTGATTGGTATGCTTGTGTTTCTTCGGTAAGGATCAGTGTGGCAGTTTCATCATAACGTTGCCTGATTGTAGCCACTACAGTTGAAGCTAGCCGGAGAGGTGCTGTAAAAGGCTGCTGTTAGACCAGACGTAGGTTTTGCAGAGCTTGGGATACGTGTTTGGGTTTTTTTCGCTTCACTTTTGCATGACTGGAATCAGCCGAATTCTTTACAAATATCTGGGTTAGCTCTCTGATTCTACCGCGAAAGCAATGCGAAACACAAAAGCTGTAACCTGTCTGGTATAACAATTGATTTCTTTGCACTACCGTGACTAGAAATTCTAATGGCTAATAAAAAGCCGAAAAATGCCAAGATTAAATAGGAAATTCTTTCCTGTAGAAGTGATTGATTCACTAGCTCCACACAAGCAACTTGTCTACGCAAATTGAACTTACGATCTGTAAAACCTGCATTATGTTCATAACGCAACCGAGCTCTCAATAGCTGTCATATACTATCCATAAAGCTGCTTTCACATCAGACAGATTACATTCAAAGTCAAAGCAAAGATGCGAATGCAGGCGTTATGGGCGCATCAAGCAGCTTTGACAAACAAATTTTTTACGCGACAGATTACATTCAAAGTCAATGCAAAGACGTGAATAAACTCGCTATTGGCAAGTCAAGCTGCTTTCACACTGGACGCAAAACAAATTGTTCGCGCGACTGATTAGCTACATTTAAAGTCAATGCAAAGACGCAAATACACGCGTTATGGGCGTGTTAAGCTGCTTTCACGTCGGACGCGAAACGAATTTGTGACATTTGTGCCATTGACTTTGAATGTAATCTGTCGCAAGAAAAATTAGTTTCCCGTCAGGTGTGAAAGCTGCTTATCGCACCAGCAAACGTTGGCCATTCCTACGCAATAAGTAAACCATTACCGTGGGCAATTTCCGAAAAGACCGTTTAGCCTGGAGCTTTCGCCGCTCCGTCATATACCAGCACAGAAGCTGTTACTCCACGCTAAAGACACACCACAGCTATGCACACAAACCAGCAGGTCCTAATACACACCGAAGCAGTCCATAAGCTGGTGGTCCACTTTTAGCTGCTCTTCACTGTCCATGTTTCCCTCTAAACTCAGACTTACCGCATTTCTACGGTCTCCGGTCTACACTTGGGCATGTCGACCCATTCTATAAATGTGTCTGTATGGGGTGGATTCTACCTTTCCCTCAATCCTAGCTAGAGTAGAAACACTGGTGTAACTCACCATAGCTGAAGGTAGTCAGCAAAGTCGAGCTTGAGCTGCCAGATTTTCGCACTGCGTCCTCCACTTTCGACATTGCGTTCATTGGAACAAGTCCATTTAATTATATCTATACACATGTACGTTACTGCCTTTGATTGCGGAATTAGCCCGTCAAGTCCTTCTCAGATAGCAGCCGCGTCTCAGGTTCACAGTCTGGGAAGGCGGACTCGGAAAACTGCGTTCTTCTGCCTAGTCCCGCCTAGATCCGGCCTCCACAGAGCTGGCGAGTCAGAAGAAAGTGGGCAAACCCGAGTGAGGCGTTTCAGGCAGAGACGACAATGTACTACAAATGCAGTTTTTTGAGGATGGCAGTATGAGCGAAATAAATACACTTTTTTTTACTTTGTGTGATTAAGAGTACTCTAGAGGAGTCAAATACCAAAATATAAACTTGGAGAAACAGCATAATAGGTCACCTTTAAAAACAATAATCGACTGTCGGACACAGAGTTATATTGAAACTATCCGACTGTCGGACATGGAGTTATATTAAGACCCTGTCCGACTTTCGGACAAGTAGACACTGCGTTTTACTTTTTGGCGTAGCGTAGCGTAGCATTTAGTCTACTCGTAATGGTCTGCGCAGGTGACTCCTGCGTTTTCCTGGTGCAATTCCCACAGACGGGTCTGACGCATCTTCAGCTGGTGACGAGCGTCTTAATTTGTGAGCAGCTTCTGCCGACCTGGCACTGCCTCCGTTTTGGTGCCAGTGTCTCCCGCTACTGCTGGCTCTAACTTTTTGCCAGTTATGCCCAATAAAATCATTCTAGACGGCTCTACTCTACCAACTCTGACAGTGGCATCGGTTAGTTGCTAGGCAACCAAAAGATCAATTTTTCGAAAAAAATAACAGCCGCAAAATTGTACGGTCAGTGAGACCGCTAATGGCAGAAATAAGTAGATTTGGTGGTATTTTATGCTTCGTAGGTGTAATCTATTTAAAATCAATTGCACGTTAAAGTATTGACACTTTTAGGAAAAGTCAGTGACCCTCAAGGTTGTATTCTTTTATTTTGAAAAGTTATGATGCAAACAAATTTCAAAACGGTCAAAATGACCGTCATGGCGGTTCTAGTGTTAACAGGCCAACTCCAAATAGGCTGCTAGCATACATAAGAAAATGGTGCAGTGTTCTGGAAAGAAACAAAATGCAAAATTTTCTCCAGCACAAATATTTAAATTGCAGCACTCTTGATATAAATGAAATAACAGAGTATTATTCAGTTTTTGTTATCAATGGTTCATGAAAAACGCATGCAGATTGTGCGGTAATCATTCTCTGGCTTGGTCCTATTATTGAGAAAGCTCATTAATTCTTGCTGCAATGGCTGCCCCTCTCCTGCCAACTGTTTTTGGAGGCTGTAGGCTAGCAATGATATTACCATATAGCTGAACTAAAAGCTGACTGGTTACTTCACCACAGGCTTTATAGTTTTATAGGATCACATTGAGTGCATCAAATTAGATTAATGTCTTCCTTTGATTAGTTTGATAACAGACTGATTCGCAACAAATGACTGATAACATACATTGGTGGGATTGACACTGATATGTTAATCAGGTTAAGCTGAGTACTTAACGCACTATCTTCCTATGACTCATATCTTCCAGGAAGTAGATTGCATATCTGAAATGGATTGATTGTGTTGATAAACCCAGAGATCAAAAGGGTTTACTGATCTTTTCACGACAACAACAGTTATGAATCATTTTGCATCATTTTATGTCAACATACCCTCTGTTGAAAATGCATTGAGACTGAAGAGCACTATTTTCATGGTATTTAATCTGTAAGAAGTTTATGTATTTGCTACCAGTACAGACCACATTTTTCTCAACACAATATACGTTATGACGTGATGAAAAAACACCTGGGCGTAATTATAGACCCAGGTCAAAAAGCTCAACTTCATACTGGAAGATACAGTACAGAACACATCAAAATGGAATTCTATCACAGTAGGGTCAGGAGAAGGTAACTGTAACTTCAGAGCCACATGAGGGTAGAAACGCGGTAGGTTGTCTGAAAAAGCGCGGTGCAGGTATACAAAGCGTTTATAAATGTAGTACCCTGTCACGAAACCCTTCCAGGATAAACATCACAGATGGTCCAGCGTGTATCTTAAGTTGAGGTTTTATTATTTTCAGGTCCGCATTAAATGCAAAAAAGGGGAATCCCCACTCGAAGTTTTGACATAGGTTATTGGAGTTCCAGTTCTCGTTATCCAGACTCGCTTAAGCTTGGCAGATAAACGAAAATTAAGAAAGGCAATATTTTGACAAAGACTTTCTGTGTGAGACAGAAGAAAGATATTTTATTTCTTAGAGCGCTGTGGTGTCCACACCCATTTTCACTTTCCTATGGATAACTGCACCTGAATTTATAAGGAAGGTTGCAAGTTTTTAGCTGCGACCAAGCAGCTCTATGAACGCTTCTGTCTGTCTGTCCGTCTGTGACACCTTTTTCACCATGTTCTTGTCATCGTATCATCATGAAATTTTCAGGAGTTATTGACCTTCACCAAAGTAATGTCCATGCTCAAGGTCGAGGTCAAAGGTCAAAGGTCAAGTTCACAGAGGTCACGACCTTGTTTGCGGGTTTTCGCGCTGTAACTCCAGTTAGAATTCATGTATCGCTATGAAATTTTGGAAATAGCTTCTAGGCATAGAGGAGGTGTTCCTATCGTTTTTCAAGGTCATCCGTCAAATCCCAAGGTCACACAGGTGAAAAAAGTGTCAATTTTGCCCGATTTGATGGTTTTCGCACCGTAACTCAAGTTTAATTCAGTGAATGGCTATGAAATCTTAGAACAAGCTTCTTGGTATAGAGGAGGGGTTCCCTATTGATTTTCAAGGTCATCTGTCGAATCCCAAGGTCACACCGGTCAATAAAGTGCCGATTTTGCCCCGATTTCTCAGTTTTCGCACCGTAACTCGAGTTTAACTTGATCGATGGCTATTACATCTTACAACAAGCTTTTTGGTACAGAAAAAGGGTTCCCTATTGATTTTCAAGGTCATTTGCCAATTTCGAGGTCACACTTGTACAAGAAACCACTAGTCATGGACACTAGGCCACGTGACGGATGTTAGGCCAGGTCGCAGCTATTAGATCCCTCTGATCTACTTGTTGTGAGATAGAAAATAAATTAAGATTTGTTTTTTATCTGTTTAATTTCCTCATTTCATGTTTCATACAGACACACTCAAAGTTACAAAGGCAATGATATAAGACCATGCATATTCTGTTGAGGTTAGCCAGTAACCTTTCAGTTTTAGGTGCATAGTGTTAGTACCATAGACTGTATAAAAAGATGGACGATGCACCCGTGATGTCACTCATTGGTTTCAGTATACCATGAAGGAAGCCTCGATTTTGGCAATTTGAATTGCGCCATATTGCCATTTTGAAACCAGATGTGATTTCCATTGGACGAGAGCAAGAATCAAGATCCAGGGAGGGACGTGAGAGGTGGATCTAACCGTATCGGATGAGGACCAGAGGATAGCCACGCCTCTAAAGCATATTCTGGCTTTATCCTTTATTCTAGTCTACTTGGTACCATAATTTACAAAAATAAACATCATGATATCGAAGGAGACTTGAAACTTGCTATAGCAACCATAAGATAATATGAAAACTTATTATTTAAATGAAAAATCAAGTAGGGTCATTTTCTTATAGACTTCTATAGCATTGAAGTTCTTTCTGCAACCACCGACGTCGCCATCTACTGGCCACTAAATAGAATGCCAATTTACAGTACTTCTGCATGGGCTTCTTTTTTCAGACCAGAGTGCTGTGTCCATCTTTTTATACAGTCTATGGTTGGTACAGAAAGTAACACAAATTAGCTACTATCTCTACTTGTCTCTCAGTGATGCCTGTTCTCATCTCATCTCACTCCCTCACACTGGTGTACCTGAAAATATACTACAATAAATTTTCTGTTGACTTCTCTTGATTAATCCGTTATGTTAAAATATCCTGCATCAAGTGATTCTTACTGAACAGTGGGTAGCGTAAGTGTGAGCACCACTCAAGTGCTAGAGGAAAAGCTGAATGCCTATAGTTGTCACTAGCCGTTAGATCAAAGAATACCTCCCACCGGTAAAGATGTGTGGTCATGTGGAGTCGGTCAGTTAAGGAAACCACATGTGGTCAGGAGCTATATTTTCTTACCTGGCGCTACCTCACGATCACTGTCGGCAGTGAAAGGGCTTTCAGCATTAATCTCTTGAAACCACATCTTAGTCTGGTGGTAGAGTAGTGATACAAAGATGACGAGACAGCGGTAAGTTAGGGAGAGTTCTTGCAATTTTTTCCATTTTGATGTGAGCTGTATGGTAGGTGTATATTCTTCTAGCAGAGACACTGCAACTGTAATTTTAACAATCTATTTTAACTACCTGTTTTAAGATCGAGATGCTGTGGAGGAGCTGGGTTCTCAGCTAAAGTTAAGCAGGAAGACCGCCGGAGACAAAGCGCTGTATTATGCCGCCCTGTTCCTTTGGCTGATGGGCCGCAGTGACAAGGCCAGAGACTACATCGATAGGATGCTCAAGATGTCCAATTCTTCAAAAGAGGTCCAGATAAGTGGAATCATGACATTTCTGTCATTTTACTAGTCATTTTGCAGTTTAAATTTTCAGTTAGAAAGGAAAGTACATATTTGTACTAATGTCGAATGCAGAACATTTCCTTGATCCGAGACCATTATCAAATTCAAAAGCACCAGCTGCCTTTTGTACTGCCAGTGTAATCTGCACTAAAAATCTCAAGAATGAAACAGTATTTTTTCGCAAATCATTCTCTGTAAAGCAGTCTTTAGGTTTGCTTTTAAACGTGCTTTGCAAGGGCATTATTTGTGAGGGGGCTGCTTAATTACATACAGTGCTGCAAAAAAGTATTTGTCTCTTCCACGATATCTTCTCTTTTCACATATTTGTCATATTTCGATGTGCTATATAGCATCACAGTGGTGGTGCCATTGTGCTGATCATGATGCCGCACCACAGTAGACAAAATTATGTAGCCTCACTGTCATGGCACTCAAGCACGGCAGGGGAGGGGAGATGTTGGGGTTAGAAACATTGAAACAAATTGTAGCTCGGGGTGTCAAAAGGGAGAGCTCCGTCAGACCAGCCTTGGGCAGCAAAACTAAAGATTAGAATAACGTAATCCAGTACCATTATGAGAGCAGGCTGAAAAGCCCCTACCCAAGCGCAAGAGTCTTGGAAGGGCAACAGCAAAGAGAAACCAGTCCAAAATCAAAATACAATGACTTTCGGGTCACATGAGCCAGCAAGTTGTTTACACTAGAACGTAGATAACACTTCAGATGTTGAAACTGAGACATTTTACATTTTTGTCCACAAATTGAGCTTATTTTAAGTTTTCTGGCTACAGCAGGTCTCAAGAAAGTTGGGGACACAAGAAAAAAAGGGCTGAAAAAGCCATTAATAAATAAGAGAATCAGCTGAAAGAACATTTAGCAAGTAATTAAGTTACCAGGCATCAGGTGTGTAACATGATTGGTTATAAAATGAATGTATTAGAGAGGCTGAGTCTCTCAGAAGTAAAGATGGCCAGAGGCTCTCCAACACATGAAGGCTTGCGTAAAAACATTGTGGAGTACTTTAAAAACTATTTTCCTCAACGTCAAATTGCAAATCATTGACAGTGCATAACATCATCAAAAGATTCAGATAACCTGGAAAAATCTCTGTGCATAAGGGACAAGGCCAAAGACCTTTACTGGATGCCGGTGATCTTCAGGCCCTCTGACGTCACTGCATCGCTCACCAGCATGATTCTGTCATTCACGTTACTAAATGGGCCCAGGAATTCTTCAAGAAACCATTGTCTGTAAACACAGTCCGCCGTGCCATCCACAGATGCCACCTAAAACAAAAAGGAAGACATTGTTGAGCATGATCCAGAAGCGCCTCTATGTTCTGTGGGCCAAGGCTCATATAAAATAGACTGTAGCAACGTGTCCTGAGGTCAGACCATTCCAAATTTGACATTTTTGTTGGAAATTATGGGCGCCATGTCCTCTGGGCTAAACAGGAGAAAGACTACCCCTCCTGTTATCAGCAGTCAGTTCAAAAGCCAGCATCTCTGGTGGTATGGGGATGCATTAGTCCATATGGTATGCCGTATTTATTCATTTATTAATAATTAATAATTTATTAAATTATTAAGGGGAATATAACAAAACAAATACAAAACTTCAGAATCACGAAAAGGGAGTGCCTAAAACAAAAAGGAGAAACTGACTGTGGCTATCTGCCTGTGAAGAAAGAAACTTAGCTTTAAATAGAAAAGGGGAGATAGTAGCTGCCGGATAGCTCACTCGGTGATTATCACATCGGTGACTAGAGGTGACTATCAGATCGCGGGTTCGAGCCCCGGTCGTACCGACTGGCAGTGGTCGGCAGCTTTTTCAGAGTAGCGCACAATTGGCCATCGCGCTACAGGGTTTCAAATTGGGAAGGGACTGTCGGATATGGGATGCAAATAGCTTTGTTTGTTGCTCAAGCGCCTCCTGTTGGCCAGACGGGCGCTCGTCAGGAAGATTCTGGGTTTGTTCATGTCCGGGTATCCTCCGCCCTCATTCTGAACTTGCGAAGATTCAACCAATGAGTGTATAAGAAGCAGTGGCTGACAGGCACGTGCTTCGGAGTAGAGCGGTGAACTGTCTTCACTATCCTGAGTTGGCAGCAAGGGGTCGCATACGAGCAAGCTTTGTACATAGTTCACCAATTGGGCATTCCAGATTCGGGGTGGGATTGGGGATGCCAAATTTATAAAAAAGACAAGAAAAGGGAAGATACTGAACTGATACCATTAACGTGAGGGGACTGAGGATAATTGATTAATTGGTGATGGGCAGGAAGCCAGGCATAAGATTGCTTAAGGGGAGGGCCATTACACTCAGTAAAGATTTTTGTAAAATGGGTTAAACATAGCATGGGCTGATAATGACTACTACATTCAGATAACTGTTTAACCAAAGAAATTGAAGCAATAATATTGTTGTTTTCAGGGACTCATTTTAAAAGGATGGATTGAGCTGAGTTCTGAGATTGAACAAACCCAAAACAAGGCTATTGGATTCTTCGAGAGTGGGCTTCAGGACTCCAAAAATGTATTTGGTCTGATGGGAAAGGTACTGTTTACGACTGCTGCCTTCTTGAATCCACCAGTAATATTTATGTACAGTATTTGATTAATTGAACAATTTGCTTGACATTGAACTTATTACGAAGACACATCAATAATTTCAGATGGATACATTTCCTTATTTATACTCTAGTTCATTAGTAATACAATATATTCTGGTTCAGCCAAAGACTCAGTGAAAGGACCTGGTTAATGGTAAAAATAGAATTTGCTGACTCAATAAAAATGAATTGCTGACTCAGCAATGGTTGTTTTGCAGGTGAAATACTTCATGAGGAAACAGAACTTCTCAGGCGCTCTTGAGGTAGTGAACCAAATAATTGCTTCCCAGCCTGATTTCCTTCCAGCTATGACACTGAAGATGAAACTCTTTCTTGCCCAACAAGATTGGGAACAAACCCTTGACACTGCCAGCAGGTCAGTTGATCAGAACAAATCTATAGTAACATGCCAGCAGTCTCACAGTGATATTTAAATACGACTAGTGCCAGGACAGTCTGGACTTAATCCCCGTGCCCTACTATTGTTTTTGTTAATTTTATTTGTCCATTTACAGTGGGCTCTTGACCTGACTGGCTTCTCTTAATGAAAATGAACATAGTATGACTATTAAGTGATAACATTGTTATTAATTGTTATTAAATAATAACATTGATTAACTCAAAATACCAAAAATGGAGAAATACTTATTAATTAATTAATAATTATTTCCAGTTTCCTCACAATCATGGGTTCACAATGAATAGCACTCCTGTGCTATTCCTGGGTTTACGCCTATCAACTGTCCCCTTCAGTTCAGCCTTCTGATTTCGATTGGCTGGAGGTCTGACTACTGAGATCCCTTCATTGATATTTTTTGATAGTATTTTTAATACATTTTCAGTCATGGTACCAACACATTCACAATGGCCTTCACTAATATTGGCACACTGGGTAAATATGCACAAAGGTTTTATAAACCAATGCTTGTTTATTCTCTTAATGTACATTCCAAAATATTGACAAAAATATTACAATTATTAGAAATAAAATGTTTGGTAGAAAAATATATATTTTCACAAAATAAATATTTTTCAAAAAAATATTTTGCCACAGTTACTGAATCCTTTTCATCTAATGCTTTCTGCAGCTTCCCTTTGGCAAGATAACAGCTTCTCCTGTATTGTGAAAAGAGCTTAGACATGACATGGCAAGGGACCTGAGACCATTCTTTTATGCAAAATCTCTCCAGATCTTTCAAACTCTGAGGTCAAATTTTATGAAATCTCCTCTTTAGCATCCGCAGGTCTTCTGTTGGATTTAAGTGACTGGAATATCCTTGGCAAAACTGTGATCTGTTGAATTCCATGCATACTTTAGATCATCCACCCAATGTCCAGGTTACTTTAAGCTCCTGTAACTGATTTGGTCGTTTTCGTAGCTTCTTGTGCAAAGCCGAAGTCAGCAGTCCCCGCCCCCATCCCCAACCAAGCCACGCAGGAATGCGCATCGGTTTACACGGAGGCAGAGATGAAGAGCAGGGACTCAGTTACAATGAATGTACAGTATAAACAAACATTCTCAGTGATTGTGGTTTGAAAGCCACACTGAAAACACAGACCAACAACACATTACATCCATCCTAGCTGTGAGTTGCTTCTGAAACTCATTGATTCCTTCAGTTTCCCCCACCTATTCAAAATGGCACTGATATAAATATGGCTCCGGGCCATCTAATGTTTTTCCTCCTTAATTCTGTGTTCCTCTCCTGTTCTTTGGCGCTTTGGTTGTTTAATTGTGTACGCCGTCTCCCGTATAGCGGGGATCGTAACAACAACACAGATTTTTCTTCATCTTCTTCTACTGATTTTTCCAGGGGATGGCACACTAACAAGGCAGATTCAGCTCTGTGCGTTTGCAAGCAGAGAGAAACGCCTCTTTATGTCGTTCTCTCGCTGAATTGGATAGAGGCAGTCGGTGGCTCCAGAATTTTAATTACTGCTTTATTGCATCTGTTTTATGAACCAGATACTCTAAATCAATTATCTCAGTCAGAATGTGGAGCTATTTGTAAAAACAAAAAAAATCACTTACAGGGCGATTCCACACTAGACATAGATTTTTTATTGAAAATTGAAATTTTTTATTTTTTAAAGAATTATATTTTTTGATTTTTTTAACAACACACAAATAATGACAACACTGCTACAACTACAACTCGGCTTACAGACTAAAACATATAGACAGGTGACTCAAAAATTAAATAGACATAAATGACATTACACATTCCAATCTTATGTAAATCCTCTTCTGAGTATGGTTGCAATGTTCAGACCAATTTGTGTCATAAAAGGCTCCCATATTCTCAAGAAAATGTCTTCTTTATCATGTAACATACATGTCAAATAATCAAGAGATACATATTGTATTATGACATTGTACCACTGTGTTTTGGAAGGAGGCTTCTCCATTGTCCAATTTAAGAGAATACATTTTCTTGCACAAAATGTCAACATTTTATACAGTTTCTCCTCATATTCATTAGAAATAAAGCCATTGGAGATCCCAAGCAACATACATCTTGATTCACACGGAAAATTCTTAAATAAGATCCTATTAATCTCCTCTCCCACCGTGTACCATAACTTTTGTATTTTCCAACAGGACCACAGGCAATGAGTAAGACTACTTATCTCTTTTTTATATTTGGAGCAATAAGGGGAGAGGTTGGCATTAAATTTATTTCGTTGGGAGGGGGATATGTGAACTTATGCAGAATTTTTAATTGAATGGCTTTGATTCTATTACAGATACTCAGCTTTCTGGCATTCTCCCATACCTCATCCCATTCATCATCTTTAATCACTACATTCAGCTATTTCTCCCATAACCCCTTTAAATGCAAAGTACCTGAGATTCTGTACTCTTTGAGCAATTTGTAGAAACAACGTATGGAATAGCTCGCATTAAGCGAAAAAACATGACATTCTATGCATGAAGTGGTTTGGTTCGAAAGAATAGTGGTATTTTTCTTTATAAAAACTCTTATTTGCAAATAGCGGAAAAAATCCTGTTTCTGAATATGATATCTCTCCGATAGCTGCCTGAAGGACATTAAAGTAGACCCATCCATCAAATCACATAGCCTGGACAGCCCTTTACTAACCCAGGCCTGAAAACCATGGTCTATTGTCCCTGGCACAAAATCAGAATTGTCACATAAGTGACAATGAACAAGTGAACAAAGACGTGAATTGACTTTACCTTCTAATCTTCTTACAATATGCCAAGCCTTAACAGTGCTAACTGGAATAGGATTCTGACACATGTATATGAGAGATTTTGGCTTTCTAATGAACAACAGATTCTCAAGGGGTAGCTTGGACATTGAGCCTTCAATGTCCATCCATAATGATGTAGGATCTCTCTCAACCCAGTCGGCAATGAAATGGAGATGCGAGCTTAGTTGGTATTTACGGATATGGGGAAGGTCAAGTCCCCAACTCAGATGACGAGAGGCATAGTGTTCCGAACTTAATTCTGGGCTTCTTTTTAGCCCATATAAAGGAACTGAACCAACTATTCAGACTTTTTATAGTTTTATGGGGGAAGGTAACTGGGATCATCTGGATTGGATAAAGTAGCCTGGGCAGAATGTTCATTTTCAGTAGAGCCACGCGACCCAACCAAGAGATAGGAAGTACATTCCATCTCTCCAAATCCAGTCTAATGCGCTCAAGTAATGGGCCAAAATTAATTTTATACATTTTATGAAATTCTGGTGTTACATGTATTCCTAGATTTACAAAGCCTGCTGGAGACCACCTGAAAGGAAAAGAACTGGAGGTTTTCGGCTGGATCTTTAAACTACCCAAGGGCATGGCCTCAGACTTATTAAAATTAATTTTATAACCTGAGAAGGCACTGAAAAGGCCGATAGTGTTGATAAGGTTAGCAATTGAAATCTCAGGTTTGTTTACGAAAATTAAGATATCATCCGCGTACAGTATTATCTTATGGTGTCTATATTTTGTCTCTAAGCCATATACGTTTGGATTTCTCCTGATGGATTCAGCTAGTGGTTCTATTGCCAAAGCAAACAGCAATGGCGAGAGTGGGCAGCCCTGTCTTGTGCTTCTCTTCACCAAAAAATTAGGTGATCGGAGCCCATTTGTGAGCACAGCAGAAAGAGGGTTACGTAAGGGATAATTAACGAGAAGGTGTGCATTCCACGGTTTTAATGCACGACGCGGAGGCAAATAACCGCGGTTGCCTCCGCGAAGTGCATTAAAACCGTGAAATGCTCACCTTCGAGATGATTATCCCGCTTATACCATGGTCATTTGCCAGCAATATAAAATCGCAGCATTCAGAAATTTTGGTGAAAGTTTTGCACTAAAAAAAAACCGAGCTGGTAATTATTAAAGAGGCGCCGCGCCTTCTCATACCCAATAGCCTACCATAGGCCAAGTTAAATTGAACCAGCTATCTTAGTTCATCTTAGGTTCATGGAGAAGGATGTTTTTGCACACGCTTACATCCGTTTACCAGCTGATTTGATAACGGATTCCAGCTGAAATGGAGATTATGCATAACGCAACATTATATGCGATTATGCAGACTGTAGCTAACTTGCTACCCACAATTACAATGACCTTATGACGGTTTCCGCAGTCAGCGAGCTGAAATCAGTCTGCTGGCACAGCACGTAGCTAGCGAACTGTCAGCAGTTGCTGACACATGAAGTGGACAAGTTAGCTTTATTTGTAACCGTACACAATTACAATTGTTTAATGAATAAAGCCTGATTACTTCGCTGCTATAATATATCCGGTCATTATCGCTCGAGTACCTATAGTTAACCGCCCCGCTAGACGCAACTTGTATGACACAGCTAAATTTACTGGAGATAAATTAGCAGCTAGGTTTCCGTGGTACCCAGCCGAATACCATGTTTAACGTTGCTAGGGTTACAAGTTGGCTAGTGAATGAATTTCGAATGGTGTAACGACCGTAGCCGAACTACCTGTGCGGTTCCACGGTTTTAATGCATACCTGCCAGCCAATCAGAAAAAAGTATTCACCCAGACTATGGTATAATATAAAGTAATTTGACCCATGTGATAAACTTCTCCCCTAACCCCAATTTTTTTAGCGTATAAAAAAGGTAAGGCCATTCGACACGGTCAAATGCATTTTCGGCATCTAATGAAAGGACCAGACCGTCTGTGGATTGTTGTTGAAACATTTGTATTGCATTTAATAATCTACGCATATTATTACTTGAGTTGCGCCCTTTAATAAAACCAGTTTGGTCTGCATTAATAAGCCCCGGAAGTATGCCCTCCAATCGTGTTGCCAGTAACTTTGAGAGGATCTTCAGGTCAACATTGAGTAAGGAGATAGGCCTGTGGGAGGCGCAATCCTCTGGATGTTTTCCCTTTTTCAGGATCAATGAAATATTAGTCTCTCTCAGTGACCTAGGCAAAACTCCCCTTTCAAAGGAGTCATTTAGCATATTTAGCTGAGGGTCAATTAAGAGATCTCTAAACTCTTTATAGAACTCGCTACTGAGCCCATCGGGGCCAGGTGCTTTTCCAGATTGCAATCCACTGATAGCATTCAGTGCTTCACGTTTAGATATAGGGGCATTAAGAATGAATTTTTGTTCCTCTGTTAAAGAGAGGAATTCAAGTGAAGAGAAGAAGTTGTCCATTAAGTCAGAGGTATCCTGTGACGAGTCTGAATCATATAGTTTTTCATAGAAACTTTTAAATGTATTGTTAATGACTATATTATCAAATGATTGTTTGCCATTATCGTCGATGATTGAGGAAATAATCCTGAAATCAGATTTTTTCTTTGTTAAATAAGCCAAATATTTCCCTGTCTTATCACCGTGTTCGTATAATTTTTGCTTAGCAAATCTAATTTTCTTTTCTGCCTGTTCTGTTAAAAGAGAATCTAAAGCTGAACACAGAGCAGAAATTTCTCTAAGCTTACTTGAAGAGGGCTTATTAATATATTGGTTTTCAGCCATTTTAAGTTTAGATTCTAATATCCCCTTTGTTCACTTTGTCTACGTTTCTTGCTGGTCATATAGGATATGATCAAACCTCTGGAAAAGGCCTTGGTTGTTTCCCAGAGTAATGATAGATCTTCTGTAGAGGCTGAATTAATGGAGTACAATGACTGAAATTCCTCTGTGAAGTAGGTAGTAAATTTATGATCTTTAATAATAAGAGGATCAACCCTCCAGAATCTAGTTTGAGGGACTGGATTTTCAATGTAATATTGGAGAAAGACAGGGGCATGATCAGATATAACCATGTTACCTATAGCACAACTGGCAATTGACTGTAGCAAAACCTTGGGAAGAAGGAAGTAGTCAATTCGTGTGTGACAATTATGAAGTTTTGAGATAAATGTATATTCTTTTTCTGCGGGGTGCAGAGTCCTCCACACATCTATATAGTCCAAATCTTCGCAAAGGGCATTAATAAACTTCGACTGGTGAGACATGGATACCTTACCCATGGGGAACTTGTCAATGCATGGATTTAAATGGCAATTAAAGTCTCCCCCTACTAATGTATTTCTAACATTGAGATCAGACAGCTCAGAAAATGCAGTGGCAAGAAACTCACTAGGAAGACCAGGGGGGTAATACACTTTCATAATGGCAATTATTTCTCCATATAACTCTCCTTTAATTGTTAAGTAACGTCCTCCTTCATCCTTTATGCATTGTAAGATTTTAAATGATATGTTTTTCTTGAACAAAATAGCAACTCCCCTGCTTCTTGATGTATATGCAGAAAAAAAAAACTAAATCAAACCCGCTTTGCTGTAGTTTAAGATGTTCTGCCTCATCTTAGTGTGTCTCCTGTAACAGCAGTATGAACACCCTCTCTTTTAAGATAGGTCAGAACCTTTTGCCGTTTAACAGGAGTGCGGATACCATTGACATTCCAAGTACACTGTTTTAACATGGACAAGGTCATCTCAGATCACAAAAAAGTAAATACACGGAGTTCACATTCCGTCTATTCATTCGAACGTAGTTTAAGTAAAAGACTAGCCGAGTACAGCAAACTAAACAAACACACAAAGAAAAAGAACATTTAACTTCGCCAAGTGACATATTATCGAACACTGTCCCTCTCTTATCAAAAGATTGATCTAGCGAAGGAGGTCTCTAGCGACAGAAGAGAGAGAGAGAAAAAAAACAAAACTAGGTCGCTACATTATAGAGCAGTGTGTCGCCGATAATTGTAACCTGTGTCACAGTTCAGCAATCTCAGCATACTCACGACCTGATGGAGCTCCGGTTGAGAGGGGAGAACAGTCCTTATCGATGAAAGAAAAATGAAGGGGAAAAGGGAAAAAAAACAAAAACAAAATAATAATCCACGCTGAGACAATTAGACTTCGCACTGAAACGGTGCCGTCCATTGCGGTAGCTGCACCTCGGAGTTTAGGCCCTAAAAGAGTGGGCCACTCTGCTGCCCTGTTGTCATCACTGATCATTCACAATCCGCCCAGAACTCCAGTAGGTATCCCTCCAAGAGAATCGGTGTAGTGATCCACAGCAGTCGGCTCCTGGAACGTCTGCGTTTCTCCATGGTACGTGACTTTCAGTGCAGCAGGGTAGACTTACGTGTATGATGCTCCGATAGACCTCAGGCGTTTCTTCAGTGCATCGAATCTTTTACGTTTACGGAGAACAGCCGGTGAGACGTCCTGGGAAATCATCACCGTGGAGTTGTCATGTTTCAATGGCTGATTTTTCCTCCCCATGTCCCACGAAGCACTCATCACCTGTTGTTTGTCTTGATAGTTTTGAAATCTAACCAGCACTGATCGCGGTCTCTGGGAAGCGGTTGGCGCAGGGGCTAAAGAGCGGTGTGCTCTCTCGAGTTTGATTCGGCCTGTTTTAGTTACAATGTTCAGAATTGTGGGGAGCCAGGATTCAAAAAAGCTCGTTGGATTATCACCCTCGGCCCCCTCTGGAAGTCCAACAATGCGTATATTCTTTCTCCTGCCCCTATTTTCCAGGTCATCGATGTGGTCAGTTAAGACACGCACCTGTTGCTCTAGTGCCCTCATCTTGCCGTCAACCGGCTCCACAGTGTCCTCCAGGGCTGAAATTCTCCCTTCCGCCTCTGTAATCCGAATCTCATGAGCATCCAGCTCCTCACGATGACTATGCAGTAGTTGTAACAAAGGACTTAGCTTCTCATCAAAAGTTTTTGAGACATTGGCTGTGATTTCGGCTACTATTTCTCTAAGTGCCGGCGCTAGCAAGCTAGCTCTTTCCTCCGTACTGATCTTGTTAGCTTTTCAGCTAGGTTCCTCGGAACCTTTAATAGTTTTCTTATTTCTGGATGCCATATCGTCAGTTTGCCTCAAAAAGTAGGCACGAATACTCATTATAAATTCAGGAGTCGCAAGAGCTCGCTCAGTCTGCAACACTAGGTCAGATAATGAACGAATTAGTGAAATGGCTCACCAGCTCCACCTAAACACTGCTTTCCTTCAAGCCGCCATCTTGAGAACCCGAAAATTGAAATTTGATCAAAGTAATCAACAAGTAATCAACAAGAATCTTCATACTCCATATTCTCTGTCTTTGAGCAGTGGTGCATCTATTTCCAGGGAGAATTTGCCATCTGATTATTAATTGATGTGTTAATTAGTAGTGAGAACTTGTCCGCTATGCCACGCATTTGACGCCACACTGCCATTTCCTCCCTATTAATGGGGTTTTAAAGTGAAACTGACTTGAATAATTTCAAGAAAAAAAAAAGAGGTCACACTGTTAATTGGCAAATTAGTGTCAAACAGTAGGGGGCACTAGAAACTGTTGGAAATTTCAAGAAGGAATTCACATTCCTCTAGCAAACAGGAGGTGGCTCCAGACTGAAGTTGATCATTCTTTTGTCCTGACTAACAGATGCTAACAGAAGGTAAGTTCTTTAATTCAAAGTGTGTAAAGCCTTTGCTCAAGTAAAACATCCGTGTGTACAATATCCCCCTGCGGATCACAAATTTCAGGGTGGAAACCCGTGGAGACCCAGCGTGTTGGCCCAGTGTACATTCCTAGTGTAACCAGTGTTTCCAGTGAACCCCATTTGGTTCATGCATGGCTGTTTTCTAGTTTAAACCCACTTAATATGTCTTTAAGCACAGACATTTCAAAATAACAGTCACCAACATGGAAAATGCTGAAAACAATGAGAACAAGCAGATGAGACTAAATGACATGAAGTCATAACTGACTGTCCATGGTCAGAATCTCTGGTTATGCCACTAAGTCAAGCACCCATGGCTCTTAGGGACTATGATAATATTTAGCATGCTTTTAATTAGAAAGCTAAGTAATAGGCGCACTGTCAGAAGTAAGAGGTGTAGTAAGGGGGGGGCAGGAGGGTGAGATTTAGGAACGATTAAAAAAAAAAAAATTCATAAGCTAAAAACCACACACGCACTCAAAACCTTCATTTAGCTTTTGAATATTAATAAGTTTTTTTATATTCGACTAATATTCAACTCCCGAAATTTATTCTAACAGGCCCTAGTCCAGAAGTACAGTTCAGATGACTCACTTGCATTATTGCAAGATTTGTATGAAGATTAAAATGTAATTGCTTGAATAATTGCCTCAGTCTTTTTATTTTAATGTTGATAAATACAATTTTATAGTAGTGTTGCTGATGAATGTTATGTTTCAATGGTTATTTGCTAGTGCTGAAATATTATCTACCTGGTAATGCTACAAATGTTATTTTGTAATCCTGCTAAAAGCACCATAACCACACTACACCACACCACTGAACACTATTGCAATAATTCTGTCAAATTGAATTCACTCTTATGCTATTAACACCGGAATGTTTGAAGACAATCACAGAATGAATCAACTTGATACAGTTAGAGCACAAGTTATTAAAATGTATAACACTATAAAATTTATATCTTTAAATATCAAACGTGGATTTTTAAACCGGTTCGATGAGCTATTTGAATAAATTACAATACAACAATAAGATTGGCAATAAGAGGTGTTCACCCGTCAAAATATAACTCCACTTGATAAAGTAGTCGGCACATGTCATGCCACCTGCGAGAAGCTGTGCAGATAAACTGAGGCTTATCCATCACTATTCACTTGCTACTATGATGAAACCGGTTGCTTTTCATCGCTATGTCACATGCTTTTATGCAATCTGTGAGAATGATCGATCGGTCTTAGCCACTATCCAATTTGATATTAAATTTGTGGAGTCCCTGCAAAGCACAACGAAAATCCCGTACCGTCTACATCAGCAACTTCAGATCCACCCCAATCGCCAACAGTTAAATCAACTAAATAAACCAGATTTAGTTGTTGGGGATTGGTGTGTTGTCATGAGGAATGGGGATGAGAAATTTCCTGGTCAGATATTGAGTATAGTAAATGGTTGCCACAGGGTTACAATGATGTACTGATGCGGTAAATATTTTCAGCGGCCTGATATTGAAGATGTGTTTCTCTATGAGAAGAGTTCAGTAGTTAGAAGGCTAAGAGGTACTCCAGTGCATGTTAGAACCTCTGGTCGGATTCTGTCTATCAGTAGCCTTGCATAACCAAACATAGTTTGGTGTAACGTGTAGTGAAGAGAATAGTGTCCATCATTTATGTCGAGTAGTTGAGATTAAGGGCTCTAAATTCGTAGAACAGGCACGCGGCGCAGGCACGGCGAATAGGGGGTGCGCCGCGCCAACGGGGTGTGTCCAGGCGTATGTTGCAATTTCGTGCCCGGCGTAGCCTGGCGCAAGTACTCCTCTGTCCCACCTCTGTCCCTCCTTCCGGCGCAAGAGGCAAAGCGGAGAAAAGGCTTAAGTGGGTTTAACACCGCCGAGTCAACTCTTCACCAGTAAAATGAGCTCCTCTCCTCTCCTTGAAGGTGTTGAAATAAAGAAGCCTCTGTCCGATATCTGCATGATGCGTTAATGTAGCATTTTACTTTGCTCCTTCAGGCATGTTTTCTGCACCGCTTACGTCTATATTAAGCATTAAGAATATTAAGCATTCTCGAATTATTACCATTAGTGAACTTGAATGGAATTTCAAAACGAAACCAGGCTTATGCCGTCGGAGGCGACGGCAGGGGGTATATCCCCAAACGCCCCCTATCCTCCAATTCCCCAATCCTTGAATAGACCTTGAATGGACTTTCATTTGAACTTAACTTCAGGTCAGTCGGACAAATGGTTCTGAAGATATGGCCAAAATGGTAATTTTCCATCACAAAGCGCCACCTGGTGGCAAAATATTGAATCATACAGGTATGATGTCATCATGTGACACGTTGTGAGGTCATGACCTTGCAGTTGCACATAGTTTCATGTCAATTGGAGAAATTGACATGAAAGATATAGCAAAAATGGTGAATTTTATGTGACAAAGCTCCACCTTGTGTCAAAATTTTGAACCAAACAGGTATAATGTCATTGTGGGGCAAATCCTCAGGTCATGATCTTTCATTTGCACTTGATTTGAGGTCAATCGGACAAATATTTTCAGAGATATGATAAAAACTGTGATTTTTTCCGTTTTTGGCCCCTGGTGACCAATCTAGAAATTGTAAATTGCCCGAAATCAAATCAGTTCTTCCTTTTTATGATACTTACTGATATGCAAAACTTGGAATTTCTAATTGAAATATTACTGCAGTTATCGCGTTAACATGTAAATCAGTTTTTGGTTAACTTGATAGGGCCGTCTTACTATGCCAAAGATGATCATTTTATAATCCCCATTTGTGGCAAAGTGATTATTACATGTATTACAACATAAACAGATCCAACTTAAGCATGCTGGTTGCTATGTTATTCAGGGTGTGGAATGGATTAAAAGTTATCCCAGGATACGGCCACTATGAATTCACATCTACAGACCTGGACGCAACCTCATTTTGGCTTATACAGTAAAATATGCTATGAACCCACACTCAATTTAGCACTTCTTCTACCAATTGGTAATAATAATTGTTGGTGAGATTTATTTTACTAAAACTCATAAATGTTAGATTGAAGTAACAAGAAGTGTGCATTTACATTATATAAGTTCCATTTGCTCAGAGTGCAACATGTTCAGATTTGAACATGATCGCCCCCTAGATAAAATTTTGCCTGAATGACAGACTAGTTATGGACAAAAAATGTGTCATAGGCAAACCTATGCCAATATGAGGGAAATAATGCCATAGGTTTGGCTAAATATGGTAGAAATTTTCAGATTCAACTGCACACCGTGATAAAGGTTTATGTTGTATGTACTTATTAGTTTTTGGAGTAATATGCATGGATGCAGCATTCACCATAAAGCAAAACGAAGATAATTATCATTTTGTTGACAGCACAGTTTTTAGTAGCCAACTTGCATCAGGCCTGGAAATTTACGACGACACTCGCGGCATTTGCTGCCAAATTCGACAGAATTGCCGCCGATTGTACTATTAAATGACGGTAACCTTTTGCCGGGGAAAAAAATCTTGTTTGTCTTTTTTCTTCATCCCCAATCTTCGAAATCTGGTTTAAAGTACAGTACAATAACTGATCCGAGGGTGCCGTTTAGTGATACAATATTGTAACTGCGTGCATAAATTTGCAGCTCCATGTCCGCTGGCATCAACATCTGCACAAAGCGGCTAAGATACCCTGCGAACACCGTTGCTCTACTCGAACGGGCCATATATGCAGATAATCCTTAAATGAGGAATTACATTCATATTTTAATGCGAATTGTGTAACAAAGTGGTCTGTGTCAAAGTAACGAAGTGAAAGTATACTTTTTATCTCTTAAATGTAGTAGAGTAAAAGTCCCAGATCAAAAAAAAAAAAAAAAATCATGTTAACTACAAATCCTCAAAAAAAAAAAACGACTTTCTGTATGATGATGTATGCCAAGTCCCTTCATTGTACCCGTTTTCTCTCGTATGGGTTGCGAGATTCAATAGGAAGATTAATTAACCTTATACTCAGTAGACGACCCAGTACACTCTCAAAAGAGATGTGTTGAAAATTACGCAACGTGTTAATTTTTAACACACCTGTGTGTCTAGTTAAGGACAACACATTTTGTGTCGTTTTCAACACAATCAGTGTTGATTTTTTTAAATATTTTTTTTTACTTATTTTGTGTTGAAATCAACACAAAATGTGTTATACGTGATAACACATTTTTTTGTGTTATTTTTCAACACATTCATTCTAAGAGTATACCGACCCAAATGCCATCGAACTATAATTGAAATTAATGGTAAACGAATTGGAACGCAACCCATCATGAAATAACATAGGAACAGCGCATATCATTGGAAAGCTGAGAGTCTTGGGAATCTATATAAACATAACTGAGTGAAAAAAACATGTTTTTTCGCTAAAACAGTCAAATAATGTCACTGTGTCATGTTTCAAAACACCCCCCGAAACTCCCCCTTAAATCGCGTCATCCTACCTATAAACCGGTGTTTACATCCGAAGCCTGTTTCTGACCCTGGCATGCTTGGTCTTTAAATGTCCGCAAGAACCCTGCAAATTCGAATATCCACCGTGTTTTGCTGATATTACGTATGGTAGATGCATTATCCAGCTCAAACAAACCAGTTTCTTACTAAAAAAACCCAGCGCAAACTTTTCTCCAGTAAAAAACAAAACATTCTGAATAGTTCTCCGTTATGTACACTGGATTGACAGATTTCTTGGAAGGGAAGGACCTCGATTTTGAATGGTGAGTAGCCTAATCATTACGTCTATATAAACACGATGATATAAACTATGCTTATTTTTATCCTAGCATAATTACAGTGCATAGTGAGGATTTTCCAATGTTGTGTATGTTTGTGTAGAATGTGAATTGAGTTGGAAAGGGTTGGGAATTCTTGCAGTTAGAACACAAAAATGCTATGGAGAGCTCTTTATCTCCTCCGCATTTTTTTTTTTTTTTGCTGTAGTAGAACACAAAAATGCAGTGGTGAGCCCTTCATCTCCGCAGCATTTCTTTTTAGAAATGCTACTGTAAGCAAATTGGGAATTTTCAGGCCTGTGCATTATGGATTTATTTCTGAAAGCACTAGCTTATAATGTAGAGCCCAGAGGCTCAAAAATGTTTTGGATAGTGTCTTTCTGTCTCAACGCCATTAGCACGCAGTCAGCTGCTTGGAGTTAGGCTGTGAATGACTCGCGGCCGAGTCGCATGTAACTGACTGGCATGATGTCAGTTCAAAGTTGCGAAAAATTACTATCAGTTACCACGGTATTCGACTGATTGTTTGTCTTGGTTGCACTGAACTCCGTTATGATGGCATATGTGAAGAGTTCTCTAGTTCTGCCTCTAGTAGACCGTACGTTGGCTCGCTCAAGATAATGATCTCTGCTATATTACTGACTAATTTGCTAATCTATTTTCTTGTTCTATTTCTGACCCGTGACTGGGTAGCGGCGTTTAAAATATCGCACCATTATGAAAATTGCTGGCATATGAACAACAAGTTTGCCGTTTATTCAGTTAAGGTTGCTCTAATGTACAAACCCCAAAACCAGTGAAGTTGGCACGTTGTGTAAATCGTAAATAAAAACAGAATACAATGATTTGCAAATCCTTTTCAACCTATATTCAATTGAATACACTGCAAAGACAAGTTATTTAATGTTCGAACAGGTAAACTTTGTAATTTTTTGCAAATATTAGCTCATTTGGAATTTGATGCCTGCAACATGTTTCAAAAAAGCTGGCACAAGTGGCAAAAAAGACTGAGAGAGTTGAGGAATGCTCATCAAACACTTATTTGGAACATCCCACAGGTGAACGGGCTAATTGGGAACAGGTGGCTGCAATGATTGGGTATAAAAGCAGCTTCCCTGAAAAGCTCAGTCATTCACAAACAAGGATGGGGCGAGGGTCACCACTTAGCGAACAAATGCGTGAGCTGATTGTCGAACAGTTTAAAAACAACATTCCTCAATGAGCTATTGCAAGAAATTTAGGGATTTCATCATCTACAGTCCGTAATATTGTCAAAAGGTTCAGAGAATCTGGAGAAATCACTGCATGTAAGCGACAAGGCCGAAAACCAACATTGAATGCCCGTGACCTTCGATCCCTCAGGCGGTACTGCATCAAAAACCTACATCAGTGTGTGAAGGACATCACCACATGGGCTCAGGAACACTTCAGAAAACCACTGTCAGTAATTACAGTTCGTCGCTACATCTGCAAGTGCAAGTTAAAACTCTACAATGCAAAGCGAAAGCCATTTATCAACAGCACCCAGAAATGCTGCCGGCTTCGCTGGGCCCAAGCTCATCTAAGATGGACTGATGCAAAGAGGAAAAGTGTTCTGCGGTCTGACGAGTCCACTTTTCAAATTGTTTTTGGAAACTGTGGACTTCGTGTCCTCCGGACCAAAGAGGAAAAGAACCATCTGGACTGTTATAGGCGCAAAGTTCAAAAGCCAGCATCTGTGATGGTATGGGGGTGTATTAGTGCCCAAGGCATGGGCAACTTACACATATGTGAAAGCACCATTAATGCTGAAAGGTATATGCAGGTTTTGGAGCAACATATGTTGCCATCCAAGCAACATCTTTTTCATGGACGTCCCTGCTTATTTCAGCAAGACAATGCCAAGCCACATTCTGCACGTGTTACAACAGCATGGCTCTGTAGTAAAAGAGTGCGGGTACTAGACTGGCCTGCCTGTAGTCCTGACCTGTCTCCCATTAAAGATGTGTGGCGCATTATGAAGCGTAAAATATGACAACGGAGACCCAGGACTATTGAACAACTTAAGCTGTACATCAAGCAAGAATGGGAAAGAGTTCCACCTGAAAAGCTTCAAAAATGGGTCTCCTCAGTTCCCAAACGTTTACTGAGTGTCGTTAAAAGGAAAGGCAATGTAACACAGTGGTAAAAAGGCCCCTGTGCCAACTTTTTTGCAATGTGTTGCTGCCTTTAAATTCTAAGTTAATGATTATTTGCAAAAAATAAAAAATAAAGTTTAACAGTTTGAACATTAAACATCTTGTCTTTGCAGTGTATTCAATTGAAAATAAGTTGAAAAGGATTTACAAATCATTGTATTGTTTTTATCTACGATTTACATAATGTGCCTACTTCACTGGTCTTGGGTTTTGTATGACGGATGCATGTCAACTGCTTGTGTAAGGTAGAATACCAAGGCAACGCACCTTATTATCAGTGCCGAAAAAAAAAAATTTCATCCGTGGCTCAGCATGGTACAACCCCAATTCCGAAATAGTTCGGACAAAGTGTGAATTGTGAATAAAATCAAAAGGCAATGACTCTAGGCTTATTTTACATTCCCATAAAATTATTTATTTTGTGGATTTAAAGAGCAAACTTTGTCAGTGTTATAACTGAGATGCTCTGTAAGCACCTAGAGCATTTGTATTCATTTTATTTGATGAATCCTTTAATAAATGGAATTTATTACCTGGTTTAATTATCCCCCGCCACGAAGTATGGGGGATATAGGTTTGACCTCCGTCCGTCCGTCCGAAATGGGGACACATTATCACAAAAACTATTGTAGATTGGATTACCAAATTTTTTGTGTAGCTTTATGACATGATTAACCAGGTGAAGTTCGAAAACCAGATCCGTACCGCCATTTTCTACAGAGTTATTGCCCTTGTCTCATTTATCTAACTTTGTGCGTGGTTTTTTTTTTAAGATTTTTTTTGTAAGATATACTTTATTGAACCCCGTGGGGTAATTTGTCCTCTGCATTTGACCCATCTTATAGTTGGGAGCAGTGGGCTGCCACAGAGCAGAGCCCAGGGACCAACTCCAATTCCTTGGTCAGAGTGTTCTTATGGGGCATGTTTTTCTGGGTGGGGGAAACCGGAGAAAACCCACGCGAACACGGGGAGAACATGCAAACTCCACGCAGAAAGGCCCCAGGTCGGATTCGAACCCACGACCTTCTTCCTGTGAGGCAGCAGTGCTAACCACTGTGCCACCCTTTTTTTTTTTTTGTTCAGAGGGGACAGGTTTTCTCAGAAACTATTGTAGATCGGATTACCAAATTTTGTGTGTAGCTTTATGACATGAACTTGACCTAGGTCAAGTTCGAAAACCAGATTCGTCCCTCCGTCCATCCATCTGAGATAAAGGGGACAGCTTTACTCAGAAACTACTACAGATACAGTATCCAAATTTGGCGTGTAGCTTCAGTCCATAAAGGCCTTGATGGAGTTCGAAAATAAGAAGCGCACGATTGGCGGGGGATGTTGTAGACCATGTCGACTTGTTTTGGTAGATCTTATCTACGGTAATCTTTAAGGTTGCCATTAATTGTGAAACCGTGATTTGGAGGGAATTGATTTTTAATGAAATCAGAAAATGATTTTGGTTGGTTCCATCGGAACATTATCATGCAGAATTTCTCACACATTGTTATTTAGAGTTTATCTAGACTTTTTAAAAGTATTTTTTGTGCATTGCCAGTCAGGGGTGCCAGTAATTTTAGGGTTCATTGTGTGTGTGCTTGTGCGTGTGTGTGTGTCTGTGTGTGTGTGTGTATACTTTTTTGTGCATTCACTGATCACTGCGGTAAAAAATTGAATGGAAAAAGACTGTTTCCTCTGCAGGTGTTTGAAAGGAGACAGGCACAATTTGAAGGCTCTTCAGGTCATGGTGATCCATGCTATAGTTAAAGATGGCAGCCTAAACAAGGTAAGAAAAGCAAAATGACAGAAAGTTTCAATTGGCTCAAAATTCCAAGGGGCGTCCCTCCCTGGTGAGTTTTTATTCCTCTTCTCTTTCCGGACAAGTAGGAGGAAATATAATAGCTTGCTTTTTTAGCTGCGACCAAGCAGCTCTATGAACGCTTCTGTCTGTCCGTCTGACTGTCTGTCCATCTGTGACACATTTTTCACCATGTTCCTGTCATCGTATCATCATGAAATTTTCAGGAGTTATTGCCCTTCACCAAAGTGATGTCCATGCACAAGGTCGAGGTCAAAGGTCAAAGGTCAAGTTCACAGAGACCACGACCTTGTTTGCAGGTTTTCGCGCTGTAACTCCAGTTACAATTCATGGATCGCTATAAAATTTTGGAAATAGCTTCTAGGCATACAGGAGGTGTTCTCTATTGTTTTTGAAGGTCATCCGTCAAATCCCAAGGTCACAAAGGTAAAAAAAGTGTCAATTTTGCCCGATTTGACGGTTTTTGCACCGTAACTCAAGTTTATTTCAATGAATGGCTATGAAATCTTACAACAAGCTTCTTGGTATTGCGTACGGGTTCCCTATTGATTTTCAAGGTCATCTATCGAATCCCAAGGTTACACCGGTCAAAAAAGTGTCGGTTTTGCCCCGATTTCACAGTTTTCGCACCGTAACTCCACTTTAACTTGATGGGTGGCTATTACATCTTAGAACAAGCTTCTTGGTACAGAGGAAGGGTCCCCTATTGATTTTCAAGGTCATTTGCCAATTTCGGCATCACACTTGTACAAGAAACCACCAGTCATGGACACTAGGCCTCGTGACGGATGCTAGGCGAGGTCGCAGCTATTAGATCCTTCTGATCTACTTGTTCTTCTAACCTCCAGGCACAAGAGCATCTACAAGCACTTCTCTGTGCGTTGGAGATTACAGAACCATGCGCCCCAGTGCTTCATGTCAGCTTTTCAAGGGCTATCAGCAGATTGGTAAGTACTATGTGTCTACTCATAATCAATTACTTGCCAGTGGCATCTTTGGCTTGCTCCTTCGGGGTTCAGACCCTGTCCTGTGAAAAGCGCATTGGGTCAGCTTCAATTTGGAAAGCTTTAGACCAGGAATGCCTTATCATGTGCCGTGGGGGGCTGAGAATAGACTGAATTCCATTTCAACAAATCACTGCACTAGCTGATTTCACTGATTTGTTCCCTGCCTGAATGTGTCCTAAACAGTGAAATCTGCTGGATTAGTGATTAAATGGAATGGAAACTTGCAAACTCTCAGCCCCCCATGATTGGGCACCACTCCAGTAAACAAATAAAAATTAATTGGTTTGAACTCACTAGGCAATATTTTGCCACATAAAACCTTAATAATTTTCTACATATGAAATCGTAATAAATCCACATGAAAATATGTAGTTCATCCTTAAACCAGATGTAGGAGAAACTGAATTAAGTGTCAATGAAAATCCAAAAATTGAATATTTATGCTTGGCATGCATGCTGGGTGATTTTCTTGATGTACATTTCTGCAGGCTGCTGGCTTCCGTGCTGAGATTAACCTCATTTCCCAAAACCCTGCATCACTAAATAAAGGGTTGCTGTTCCCTTTAGGATTTTTTTGGTCCCATAAGTCATATTTCTATGGAGCTGCTTAAAAAAATATAGCCGGGAACTGCAACATCTGAGGGTTTAGTATCAATGCCCTCCACTCTTTTATGCAAACAATTGAATTTAGCAGGTTTTCAAAGAGTTTAAAGAATCATGTTCTGAAAAATCCATTGAAAAATCAAATGTGTGCTGCTTCACTTTTCAGGAAAGTGTACAGTGGTCTGTGACTGTGTGGATAGTTTATGGCGAGCCATTTTAAGTATAGGGATGTGAAATCTCTGCGGAAACGTGGAAATTCACGTTTTTAAAATTCCAATCCAAGTAAAGAATTCCCATTCTGTGTTTTTCAAATTTTCTAGGGGATGTAAATTTTTATTTTATATTCGCACCACATTTTCCCACTTTAGCCTTAACCGGATGCAAGAAGCTCAGAACAGAGATTGTCGTATACGAGGCGGAACAATACAGTAGGATGTGCTTAGTTTTTTTTTTTTTGTACAGCAGCGTAAGACTAAAATATTAGTTATCACACAGCTAGTTGGCAGAAATACATCATTAGGTTTGTCAACTGCCATAAAACCCCAACGAAGAAGAAGTCATACGCACTACGGCGAGCTGAGAGACTCGTGGAATGTATGTAAATGGTGGCTGTCCCACACAAATTTGACGTAGGTCGATGCTGGGATCGAAACAAATGGCGAAGGGACTGGTTGGAGAAAAAGGCTGCAGATGGAATATCATTTGGAGCAGTACTTGAAAAGCTGAACAGAAAGGCATTGCATGCTACAAACTATGCTGCAGTGAATTTAACTACTCCAGGCGTGGTCGCGTCGCTCTCGAAGGCCACGTGAATTCCAACAAACACAAACAATAAGAAGATTAATTATGCATTGCCTCATACTTGTATGATCTTGTCTGTTTCTAGCTCCGCTGTGACGATATTCAGCAGTCAGCGGAGCTTTTATAATGCTCAGTCATCTGGCGTCCATCTGTCTGTCTGTCCGCCTGTCTGTCATCTTTTCACTTCAAGTGTGAATATCTCAAAAACTGTCTGATAACTTTTTTCTAATTTGGTGCCAGCCTTCCTTATGATATTATGAATATTCACCATGGAAATTCTACGTCCCAATTTTTGAGAAATTCAGCATGATGGACTTTGAAAATAAGTGTTTTTGCTCATTTTTTCAGTCTTTAATCAAAATCTCAAAAACTGTCCGATAACTTTTTGTTTAATTTGTTGTGAGCCTCCCTTAATGATTTTCTGATGATCCCCTGTGAAAATGACAAAATTTTACATCCCGATTTTTGAGAAATTCAGCATTTTGGACCTGGAAATTCAGTGTTAGTGCTCATTTTTTAAGTCTTTCATTAATATTTCAACAAGAGGCCTACCAGCCTGGATAGCTCTGGAGGGGATGACTGAAATGTCCATGTCATAACTTAATTTCAGAAATCCTTGATAACTATTGCAATATGAACACATATGACACATTTGGTCACCAGAATATGCTGTGAACCAGTTTGGTATCTCAATTGCCTGGTTCAGGTACAGAAGGAGGGGGGCAGGGGAGGTGAATGCTTCCTTCCTCCACACCAAGAGGTGAATGTTTTCTGGTCTCAGCGAGACCAGTACAAGTGTATCACAGAAAGAAAATGGAAGAAAATGAAATGGTTGCAGTCTGCACTATCAATATGGTTTTTCAATTTGTCCTTTTCTCATCTTAGTGTGGAAATCATGCGGAAATCCTCCAGACTTTGTGCCAGTTTGTGGAGCGAGCCTTTGCCAAGGCTCCAGCTAATGCTGATATAGCCAATGAAATTGGCTACCTACTCATTCTTCAGAACAAGATTAAGGAGGCTGCAAAATGGTATTCCAATGCCATCAAATTGGATGGGAGCAGTGTGACTGCCCTTGCAGGTACCTTTTTCTGTGAAGTGATGTAAATTCTTTTTGCTCTCATCTGCACAGCATCTTACTGGCAATTGTTCCTGGGGAGTTGATTTTAACCTCACTACTTTGGTTTTCTCCGTGAAATGCTATTGTGGGATATAGTCCGCTACCTGGTGTGGTGGTATCAGGCATGAGAATTTTGAATTAAATCAACAGGTGTCATCCACTGCCAGCTGTTGCAGGGACAGCTTGAGGAAGCTACACAGCAGTTGGAGTTTGTCAGAGAAATTCAGCAGTCCATCGGCCAGTCAGTGGTAACATTCCACTCTGTCAATCACTAATATGCACCTTCTCAGCTTTAATGCACCTTGCTCACATTTTTTCCTCAAAACAAATCCACTGAGTAGGACTGTCTCCTGTAATGAGTAATGAGAACTATCTTGATTGGCAGGAACTGGCCTTTCTCCAGGCCTTGTTAGCCTGCAAGAGTAGAGCGAGTCAGGCAGTTGTGAGCTCACTGCTGAAGGAGGCTGCAGAGCTTCATTTCTCTGCCATTCAGGGGCTGCCCCTGGGTGTGGATTACTTTGAGAAGCTCAATCCCACCTTCCTATTTGAAATGGTGAAGGCAAACCTGGCTGTCTGTCAGGTGAGCGATACATCTTCAAGAATCGATGTGCATCATTGGTATTTAAGCTTTCTTTATTTTGTGACCTGAATGAGAAAAAAAAATGCATTTCCCATAATATGGGTCCTTTTAAGAGCAAACCTCTAGCATACTTCCTCATGTTTCTGGCAGGGTTTGTCATTCCTCTGAAATTCACTTTTACTTTTGACAGCTTCGTGCTCCTGGCCAACCATTGTCATTTGGGCTGATGCATTCTGCTATGATCTTAGAGCCTGTAGTCAGAACTGCGCCCGGTATCTTACTTGGGGCTTACCTCATGGCCAAGGTGAAATTTCACTCAGGTGAGGCTTAGAAATAGCAGGGGGATGCACTGCAAAACATAATCTTAAGAAGCCTTGTAATATTGTAATTAAACTTAAAGTAGTTATTTCTGTTACCTTTCTCTGTAAAACTAAGATACTACCTCTGATGTGAGATCATTTTGACTCTTGATTTTTTATTATTTTTTTAATATAATTCTTTCACCCCATGGATACATTTGGAAATGGGTCAAAATAACATAATAGGAATTAACATTAAAGGGGACCTTTATGCGGACCCTTCTTTTCATACAAATAAGTAATGTTATAATCTCGGATGTCCATACTCAACCTCTGAAAAGTTTCTTAACATGAGATACAGGGGTTTTGCCATAATCCAAGAACGTGATTTCGTGAACATGATTTCCTCTCTGAACAGCTCGTCCCAAGATCTTCATGAGATCTGGGCAAAACATGACGTCAGGTTTAGTACAGACTTAGCCAGAGCCAGTCACGGTGCTGGACACCGGAAACTATTCTAGTAGGCACAAACAACCGCGGATCATACTATGCCTTAGTAGCTTCTACACTTTTGGAAATACAAAAGAAGAACTGCAGATCATTTGTGGTGCACTTTTGTCAGTATCTCTCCCAAAGCTGCAAAGAAAAGCACCTACTTCTCTTCCAAAAGACAATGCCACCAGAAATCTGTGGGTAGCTTTTTTGTTTGCTTCCAGCAAAGGGAACGTTAGCTGTTTGTACTCAGTATTTCACAAACGACAGCTTTGTCAATAAAGAATAATTCGACACAGGATAAGTGTTTCAGCTGCTTCTCAAGCCTGAAGCAGTTGCATCGATCAAGCACTCGTAGCCACAGGCTGTAAGTAACGATATAACAGCAAATAATATCAGTGAAGCTAACCTGTTACGAGTGGCTAGCAGGAGTACTAACGATAGTTAGCACTAGCAACTGGCCTCAAACGCAGGCTTAGCAAAATATCTGACGGTAAAGCCTGGATTGGTCGTAACTGTGACTCACAGACGCAGAAGCTGTAAGTTGCTTCACTGCATAAGCCTACCTAATATGATAGCCTGTTGATTGTGGCTGTAGCACTGCGGCTAACGTAGCCAAGTTACTGTTGCTCATGTTTGTTCCCTAAATATATAAGAGTAATATCAGGGGAAATTCAACAGAAGGTGTGTGAACATAAACCTCATTTGAAGCTAACTTTTTATACTTTATTGTTATTTGGATGCTTGGTACAACTCTCCACGGTAACGGAACTTGCTATCTGTAAAACCTGTATTGAAAGGGTTGCCTATGTGCTTGTTATGAATGCCCGGTTACTAGCTACTGCATGTTAGTTTGCGTGCCGCCGTGCTAATAAAAAATGCTCCTGGTTAACTAATATGAAGTAATTCTGATGGGTATGCTTGTGTTACTTAGGTAAGCATCAGTGTGGCAGTTTCATCATAACGTTGCCTGATTGTAGCCACTACAGTTGAAGCTAACCGGAGAGGTGATGTATGTGTCTGCAAAGTTGGACTGGGTTTGTTTACGGCTGCTTGTGATCGTTTCACTTATCCATGACCGAGGTCAGTTGGATACTTCACCAATATGTGGGCTAGCTCTCTGATGCTACCACAGTAAAAGCAATGTGAAACGCGCAAGCTCTAACGTGTTAGGCATAACAAAGAAACATTGCCGTGGCATGATTTCATCCCCCTTTAGAAATTGTTCTGGCTTATAAAAAGCCAAAAAAGCTGGAGATTAAATAGGAAATTCTTTCCGGTAGAAGTTATCGATTTGCTAGCTCCACATAAGCAACTGTTCAGGCTAACGGAACTTATGGTCTGTAAAACCTGTATTATGTTCATAACATAACCAGACCTGTCTCTAGCTGGCGCTTACTATCCATAAAGCTGCTTTCACATCGGACATGAAACAAATTTTTCGCGTGACAGATTACATTCAAAGTCAATGCAAAGACGCGAATACAAGTTTAATGGGTGCTTTAAGCCGCTTTCGCACCGGACGCGAAACAAATTTTTCGCACAACAGATTACATTCAAAGTCAATGCAAAGACAATGACAACGCGGCCATTCTGACGCAATAAGTAAGCCATTACCACGGTCAATTTCCGAAAACGCCATTTAGCCTGGAGCTTTCGCCCCTCCGTCATATATCAGCGCAGAAGTTGTTCGTTACTCCATGCTAACAGCGCGCCACAGTTATGCAAACGAACCAGCAGGTCATTATAATACATACCTAAGCAGTCCATAAGTTGTTGGTCCACTTTTTGCTGCTCATCACTGTCCATATTTCCCTCTGAACTCAGACCCACCTGATTTCTACGGTCTCCAGTCTAAAATTGGGTTTGTTGACCCGTTGTACAAATGTGTGTATGGAGTGGATTCTAGCTTTCCCTCTTTCCTAGCTATAGAGTAGAAACACTGGTGTAGTCACCATAGTAGCCTTAGGTAGATAGCGAATTCGAGCTTGAGCTGTAATTTTGCACTGCATCCGTTATTTTTGCCGCTGCGTTTATTAGAACAAGTTCATTTCATCAGATCTATACACATGATCTGTGTTTGATTGTGGAATTTCCCCACCGATTCCTTAGCTCAGATAGCAGACGCGTCTCACGTTTCACATTAGGGAGGCAGACCCGGAAAACTGCGTTCTGCCGAGTCCCACCCAGCTTCGCCCTCCACACAGCTGGCTAATCAAAAGAAAGTAGGTACATGGGGAAGGGGGGCCGTAGCAGAAGAGCCACCCAAACAAGGCGTTTCAGGCAAAGACTACAATGGACTACAAATGGGCTTTTTTGAGGATGGCAGTATGAGCTAAATAAGGATATTATTTTGGACTTTGCACGATGAGGAGTACTCTAGGGGAGTCCAAGAACAAACTATAAATTTGGAAATGTAGCATAATAGGTCCCCTTTAATATGCTTGGTAAGAGGGCTGTGATAATTATGCCAGTACTTTTTCTAATGGTGAAGGTGGAAAGGTTCTCCACTCTAGAAAACCAACACGCTTTGATTTAATCAGTGCCACACCTTCACTAGTATTTGAAAGCAGAAGCTTCATTCAGCCCTGATTGTTTGGGATTTAAGTGATTAGGTTAGTAATGACTTGATTGTATGGATCCCAAATACAGTTTCAAACCTCCTCTCTTTAAAGGTGACTTCACATCTGCTCAGGTTTTTATAACACGTTGTTTGGAGCTGGATCCAACTGTTGCAGACGTCCACCTTCTGCAAGCACACATTTACCTCTCTTTGGACGACTGCAAAAAGTGCCTGCAGTCTCTAGAGACAGGAGTGAGCCATAACTTTAAGGTGAGTCCAGACCATTACCTCCTCCTTTCCTTGTATATGAAATAGTCCGTGAGCTCAGGGGGCCCACCTTACGCCCCCTTCCTAGAATTGACAAAACTATGTTTATCAGAAAGCTTAGTGTCTCTACTTTAATAATAGACATGTTAACATCGAAAATACAGGCACTCAATACACCAACCGGGCCACTTTTTTAGACACCATTGTGAAAAATTATATTGCTAAAATTTGGGGTAGGGGAAATTGAAATGGTAATAACTTCCGAACTAATCATCCTAGGATGATAAACTACGACTCAAATTGTTGCTCTTGATGAGTGCTACACGTTCATATGTGATTTATGCAAATTGGTTAATTATTGAGGTCACCAGAGGTCAAAAGGTCATGAAATTTGGGTCATGCCTAAAATTGGACACCATGGTACTTATTTGAATATATCACACTAATTTCGGGGCATTTTTGATGTTAACAACTTCTTAAGCCTTTGGGAGACATCCTGAGATGATTTTAAGCAGGCAACGTTCAAGTATTTCCATCTGTTTATTTCCCACGATGAAAGACAAAAGGCCATTTTTCAGAAAGTGGAAAAAATGTCGTTGTGGGGCAGGGGAAATTCTAAACCTAAACTAATTGTCCAATGATAATAAACTACCACTCAAATTGTTGCTCTTGATGAGTGCTACATGCTGATTTGTGATTCATGCAAATTGGCTGATAATTAAGGTCACCAGAGGTCAAAAGGTCATGAAATTTGGGTCATGCTTAAAATCTGACGCCATGGTACGTATTTCATTATAACGCACTTATTTGGAGGTATTTTTATGTTAACGACTTCCAAAGCCTTTGGGAGACATCCTGATACGATACGACAGCCATGGGAAGAACCTGCTGTGTGGTCGAATGTAGCCAGATTTCATTCAACCTATACCGCATGCCGATTACGACTCCGGACTTCTCACGCTTTTCTTTACTCAGGGGTTGTAAGCAATGCATGCATTTCATGATCTTTTAAATTAAATAAGATCCTCTGAGACATCTTTAAGCAATTTCAATGCTTCCAACTCCTCCACGCACAAGGACTTCAGTTCTGCACAAGAATATCTTACATATGCGTTGATTGAATAATTGCTGACTACAGCAGAGGAATGTAAATATGCCCCTTAAACAATGCGTGAGAGTTGACAGGTTTGCGTTATAAGTGAAAACTGGCCACATCAGTGTTGAGTTTTCAGGGTCTCTGTAATCGTAATTTAAATGAATGACTGAAAACCGGTTGTGACCAATCATTAATTTGAAGGGATTGTTTGAGCTTTCCCTGTTGCCTGTTCACGAGCCGTCTAATAATGTATAACTCACTAATCACAGGTAGGTAAGCAAGAAAGATGATACACACCTTTGTGCGAACAACGCTGTTTTCACTGCTCGGTGGCTTGCAGACCTCCAAATCATGGACCCAGCCATTTGTGAATTGTACATGGGCTTCCATAGATTTATAATTCCGAAATTCATCCTAAGTCTGTGGCGTCAGTGCACATACCAAGTACACAACAATATCGGGAGACGTCAAAGGGGGTAAGGTGGGTTTTGACTCCAGTTTCTCGCAGGCACCGCATATGGATCCAAATTCCTGATTAACTCGATCTTTTTTATGTACTGTTTTCTTGTGTTTGGTAGAAGTTTGTCTCTGTATAGTACATTTCTTTTGTTTAATCGACTTCTTAGCATCGCTTCATCAGAGATGCCAAGTCTCACGCATTAGGCATGAGTCTCTGCTCTTAGTGGCGTTCACGTTCCTGTGCCATAGTCAGCAATTATTCACTCAAAGCTAACTGAAGAAATTCACTCGGGGAATTTAAGTCATTGTGCATCAACTTAATCAGTTTCACGTTGATTATGCTGGATTTCCCCACTAGTGAAATGGAAATCGATTATGACTCGGGAATTCTCAGGCTTGTCTTTACTGAGGGAGTGAAAGCAATGGAATTGCATAAAGACGTTTCAAATGTTCTTATTTCCTTAAAACAATTTGAACCATCATGAAACACATGCATTGTTTCCAATCCCTGAGTAAAGAGAAGCACGGGAAGTCCGGAGTCATAATCGCTTTCCATGTCACTTGTGGTGAGGTCCACCTTTACGCAAGTGAAACTGAAACTTCAATGCACAAGGATTTTAATACTGCATGAGAAGCTCATTAAGCTTTCAATGAATAATTGCAGACTACAGTGATAAGCTAAAAAATGTGTGAGACCTACGCCGAATGCGTGAGACTTGGCATCCCTGCGCTTTCGACAAGTTTTCACCTAGTTACTGTATCTCTTTGGCTGTGTTTTAATTTATTCTCGCTCGATATGGCCTCACAATGTGGCGGCACGCTATTGTTTACATCCCATAATGCATAACGCAGTGACGTTGGTTGCCAAGCCCTACAAGAAAAATCCAGCAGTGATTGTTGACCAAACCCTCACAGGTTCCCGTCATTATGCCGCAGCAGTTAAAAAAGCTAATCGGATGCTGGGATACATTGCCAAAAGTATTGAGTACAAATCCAAGGAGGTGATACTTCTCCTGTACAACACATTTGTCAGACCACATCTGGAGTATTGTGTACAGTTCTGGGTACTATACTTTAAGAAAGATATAGAGGGTCTAGAAAAAGTTCAGAGAAGAGCAAATAAGCTGATTCTGGGTATAATAGGTGAATGCTATGAGAACAAGCTGAAGATCCTTCATCTCTTTAGTCTTAGGAAAAGGAGACTCAGGGGTGATCTGATTGAGGTCTTTAAATATGTTAAAGGTATTCATTCATTCATTCATTTTCTATACCTGCTTAATCCTCACTAGCTGGAGCCTATCCCAGCTGGCTACGGGCAAAGGCAGGGACCCACCCTGGACAGGTTGTTAAAGGCATTAACAAAGTGAATTATGTAGAGTTCCTTCGGCCAAGTTCTGTTAGCAGAACTCGGGGTCATAAATGGAAGTTGACCGAGTGTAAATTTAGCACTGATATTAGAAAATATTTTTTCACCCAAAGAGTAATTTCGATGTGGAACAGCTTGCCTGGCCATATTGTTGAGACAGAAACTTTGGCAATTTTCAAGAGCAGGCTTGGCTTAAAGCTAGCTACCATTGAGACATTGAGTATCTGAAGTGATATATTCACAATAGTTAAAAGAAACTGGCGAGCCTAGTTGGGCTGAATGGCCCTTTCTCGCCACTCAAGTTATGTTATGTTATGTTACGTTATGTTAGAAGGTTATCAGCTCCTAAGGAGAGACAGATCCAAGAGGAGATGAGGGAGAGTTGCACTCTATGTGAACGAAAACATTCATGTGCAGGAAATTCCTGAAATCGAATATTTCTTGACCTGTGAAGATATCTGGGTCAGGCTTACTGGCAAACTCAAGACAGGTCTATTCACAGGAGTATGCTATCCACTGCCAGCTTTGGATAGTGATATATTCACAATAGTTAAAAGAAAATGGCGATCCTAGTTGGGCTGAACGGCCTGCTCTCGCCACTCGTGATGTTTTGTTATGTAATCTCAGTGTGGAATAGCTTGCCTGACTATATTGTTTTGGCAAAATCCTTGGGAATTTCATGAGCAGGCTTGATTTTAGCACCAGATGCCATTTAGTCATAGAGTATCTGAAGTATTAGATCCACTTGAGTAATTGGAAAATGACAAGCCTAGTTGGGCTGAACGGCCTGTTCTCACCACTCATGTTATATTATGTTATATTATGTTTTGTTATATATTATTACTTATCATAAGGAAACTGCTACATTGCTTGCATTCATTATCTAAAATAATCAGTTGGATGTTATCTTCAGTATAATTCAACAAATTTGCATTTGGTGTTCATATTTGTACACATCCATGTCTGGGTGATTGTGCCTATGGAGGTACACCAACTCACATTACTTACATTCTTGCTTCTGCAGCCGAACTTGGCACCAGACATGATATTGTGATAATAAGTCGTACAGTCAAAGTATTTCGGTATGAAGTGCAAAGTTGAGTGAGTCATCATTATCACAAATGTCTGATGTCTGATTTCTGGAGTACAGTCTTTTCAAAATGTTTTAGCTTCAGTCTTTCACCCTATTTTTGATTTGACTCTCCTGTAAGGTTCGGGAGCTACCTCAGTATCACTTGACCAAAGCTCGGGCCTCTAAGAAAATGGGGAATCTTCCAGAGGCCATTCAGACTCTGAGAATGGTCATGAATCTTCCAGGGATGAAGCGGGAAACAAAGGCAACAGAGACAACTATTAGCAATAGTGAGCGGGTCTCAGCATATTTGGAGTTGGCTGAGGCACTGAGGCTGAATGGGGAACAGGTACTTCAAGATTAGCATGTCTTAAGAATGATAGTTATGATGACTTCCAACAGCACAGGCATGGACCTTGACATCACGTTTTGATTGATTTGCTAATAGCTAACAATGAGGTGCAAAAGTAGGCATGTTAGTCTGCAGCATCACTTTTCAGAATTTTTTTTTCCCAGCATGAAGCTACTAAAGTAATGCAGGAAGCAACTATTAACTTCACTGGGATGCACGAGGAGATCCAGGTCATGCTGGCTAATGTTGACCTCGCTCTGGCCAAAGACAACATCGACACAGCTCTGACTGTGCTGCGTGGCATCACGCCTGATCAGCAGCATTACACAGAGGCCAAAGAAAAAATAGCCAAAATCTACCTTGAGAAAAGAAAAGACAAAGAACTATACATTGCTTGCTACAGGTAGAGTGTGATTGTTGGAATAGCTTTGCATGCAAACTTCTACTTTTCTGAATCCTTTTTGACATGAAATATTCAAAATGCATATCGCAGGAATACTCAATCCAAAGAGTCGTGGCAGGGTGGTGCAGGGGTAGGTTGCTTTACTGCAGAGGCAGGGAACCTCATCCATAAACGGTAGTTGGTGTGGGTACAGGCCTTATAGGTAGGACCTGGTAGTTACGTACCTGATTCGTCAAATCAAGGTCTCAGCAAAAACCCTCATGGCTTATTCAGGAATGTGACTCTGTTTAGATGGACTGAAAGCCGCTACCCACACCAGTCCTTTTTGGAAGAAATTCCTCACCTCTGCTTGACTGGTGGCATTAAAGTTGCCTGGTTGGGTCTTTGGATTCTTAAATTGTATCTGGAGGGATGAAGTTATGAAGACCTCTGCTTTCCGGCCCTTGGGCAACCGCTGTCTCTCCAAACACCACTCCAGGGGCTTTACCCCTGGTTGTCTCGATCCCTAGTCACTTGCAACTGTTCTATCCGGCATCTCTCACTAAGAAACATTTTTCAATGGAAATTCCCTGGCTATATCACATTTTAAAACAAAAAATGAATTACAACAATATGAAAATGATGATAACTACAGAGTGAGTAAAAAAAACTACACAATTTTTCAATGTCTAATTATTATATTCTGTAGCAATGGAAACAACATCTTTTTACATGTTCGTTTTCAGCAGCTCTTTCTGCTTCTTTTGATACGAGTTTGCACCTTGTTTGATTAAACCCATGACTGCTGTGGAACAATTTAAGGAGTTAACTGAAATTTCACTGGTGCCAACTGATCAGGGTCTGATACAAGGCAAACAAAACAGAATTCCCTCAGTTAAGTTTCAAGTCAACATAAAACATTTATGGCGTTAGGAAACTGACGCCGAAAACTCCACAGCACATTTGTAACGTTCCATGTCCTATGATATTCAGTGACCAAGAAGGCCCTTTGCCCGGGGGGGATAAACTGTGGACACACCATGCTTGGCAGTGCAAGGTCATTACGACCAATGCACAGGCAAGATTCATATGCCTGTTTTTAAGTTCAAATGACTATGCAACCCATTATGACATGCATGGTCTATTTCATATCCAGCCCTGGTCAGTTGGCACAAGTCAGATTTCACTTGAGTACCTTAATTGTCCTCTGTGCTGTCATCCTTGAAACATAATGAGGTGTAACTGGTACCAATATCAGCGGAAAGATCTGAGGCAAAAGTACAAAATATGTTGTATACATGTATATTGCTGCACTATCACAAAATGACCCATTAAAAAGTGTATCTTTTTTTTTTTAACTCACTCTGTCGAAACATACAAGCTCTCTCTTCACAAAAAAACATAGTTTTCACTTTGATTAAAGTCTCAAAACTTGTCACTAGATGTGGAATTCCACTCATCCTACCCGGTCATTGATGTATTATTTGTTTCAGGGAACTGTGTGAGGATGTGCCAGAGCCACACTCTTTTGTCCTGCTGGGTGATGCTTACATGAGAATAAATGAGGTATTTAACTTCTATTCAAAATATGGTCATGAGATTTCACTTGTTGATAGGTTTTATTTCATTCTGTAATCTACACATTCATACTATAATCTGCACAATGACACACGATCTCTTGCAACAATGAATGTACTGTACAACTTTTACATATAACCTGTCCAGTGGAACTGTAGAGTGTAATCCTCTGCAAAGAATCATATGCAGTGATCCTACCTGCTGATTTCAGGTAGAAAAAGCCATTGAGGTTTATCAGGCAGCATTGAAAAAGACTGGCAGAGATGGAGCCTTGGCTAGAAAGATTGGGAAAGCATTTGTAAGGACTCATCAGTACAACCAGGTATGTGCCAGGATGGATGATACATGCTCTATTTTCACTGGAAATAAACTGCAAAAAAAATAAGGGAACTTAAATCAAGTCAGATCTTGAATGAATAATTGAAGTTGTCTTTACTGTTGTACATTGTAAAATAGAAGGCCTATGTGGAAGAAGTAACTCAGTCACCGCATAACCCTTTTGTGATTTTGGGGGCTAAGTTTTCAAAATTGCAGTTTTTATTGCAGAAGCATACTCTCACACTGAAAATTGTTGAAAATGTAACCTTCAACTCAAGTGAATTTTAAGGGGGAAAAAAATCCCCGACTAAGAAATAATTATTTTTCATTAAATCACCTGTTCCACAATTATTGGCACCCCAAACAATTCCTAGGAAATAAATATAATTAAAGTATTTCTGTCATTTCTACAGTAGTTTACCAAGTTGATCAGAGTATCTAGGAACATTTAATTATTAATTCATCACTTCCTGAATCTCTGGGGTATAACTATGGCGTGACACAGAGGCCATTTCTCTTATCCACTCTTTAACATGGGAAAGACAAAGGAACACACCATTCAAGTAAGGCAGATGTGTGTCAACCTTCACAAGTCAGGCAATGGCTACAAGAAAATAGCCACTTGCCTGCACCTGCCCATATCTACTGTCAGAGGAATCATTAAGAAGTTTAAAACGGAACAGTGGTAGACAAGCCTGGACGAGGACGCTAGGTTATTTTGCCACCACGCACAGTGAGGAGGATGGTAAGAGAAATGAAAAGTTCTCCAAAGCTCACTGTTAAAGAATTGCAACAAATGGTAGCATCTTGGGGTCACAAAGTCTCCAAAACAACCATCAGGCGCTATCTACATGCCAACAAGCTGTTAGGGAGCCATGCACGGAAAAAACCTTACTCTCAATCATAAACGCAAATGTCTGGAGTTTGCTAAGCGGTACTGGGACTTAAACTGGGGTCGCGTGCTTTGGTCAGATGAGACCAAGATAGAGCTTTTTGGCAACAAACACTCTAAGTGGGTCTGGCGGAACACAAAAGATGAGTATGCAGAAAAGCACCTCATGCCCACTGTGAAGTATAGGGGAGGATCGGTGATGCTGTGGGCCTGTTTCTCTTCCAGAGGCCCTGGGAACCTTGTTAGGGTGCATGGCATCATGAATGTTTTTAAATACCAGGACATTTTAAATCAAAATCTGGTGGCCTCTGCCCGAAAGCTGAAATTGGGTTGTCACTGGGTCTTTTGGCAAGATAATGACCTTAAACATGTTGCCAAATCTACACAGAAATTGTTCACCAGACACAGAATCAAGCTCCTCCCATGGTCATCTCAGTCCCCAGACCTCAACCCCATTGAAAACCTGTGGATTGAGCTGAAGAGAAGAGTGCAGCGGAGAGGACCCAGGTTGCTGCATGATTTAGAGAGATAGTGCAAAGAGGAATGGTCCAAGAACCCTCTTTCTGTATTCTCCCACCTTGTGAAACATTATAGGAGAAGATACGGTGCTGTTTTGTTGGCAAAAGGGGGTTGAACAGAGTATGCTAGTAATTGTAGCACACATGATTTGATGTAAAATAATTATTTCTTAATGTGGGATTTTTTCCCCGCTGAATAAATGCACTCGAATTAAAGGTTGGATTTTCCTCTTTTTTTCATTGTGGTCCTATTTTATTTAAAAAAAAACTGAATTTATTAGAAGCTAAAGAACACATCTTAAGCAGGGGTGCCAATTATTATGGAGGGCGCTGAATATGTGTAACTTAGTTTTATGGGGTATATCTTCAGCATTTGACCATATTTACGGTTATGGACACGATCTGGGTAGTCCTGAACTTTGATGGGGACCAGCATGCTTTGCGCTCAGCGAGATGCCGAATTAGTCTATTGTCAGAGCACCGATGCTTATTTCATTGCTGATGTAACTCACAAGCCCATGGAGACTTTTGTTGGTGCAGTAAACGTTTTCAAGGTAAAAGTGCACTCCACCAACCAGAGATGTTGTTAAGATTGTGGGTAGTGTAGTACTTCTCCATGATATTGAGAATAAAACTTGTTTCCCTTAAAACCAGGATTCACATTAAAATTCACATGGACTTGTAGCTTCTACTGGAGCAAATAATGTTGTTTTAGAATCTCATAGCTGGTCAGGCTGCCTTCGATGGTTACCAAATTATAGCGAATAATCTCCATACCAGTTGCAGAATGTCACTGGGATTTCACTGCTGGAACCTCACTGCCTAGGTCTATAGCAACTGGACTGTTTTAGTAAGTTAATTTATGGTTACCTTGAGTGAAGCTCACATAGAAACTTTTTGCAGCTCAAGTATAGAAGTAGTAGAATGGTAATGCAATTATGCTATTTTTCCAAGTTCATTTGGAGAGCATATCATGTGAAACAGTGCTTCACTTATTAATTCACTGATAAGAAAATCATCAATCATAAAAGTTGTGTGAGTATGCAGTGTTTTCTGTGTGAAATGCGTTTTGAGGGTCATATTAAAAGCGGACATTTTATGCTTAATGCCAGTAGAGTCTGGTTGTTTACATGCCAAAATGTTTAAACAGTAAATACAAATTTACTAGCCTCAGACAAAAATGTTCCAAGAAATTTTATTTAGGACAATGATATTTTTGTTCTCTCTTCACATTCATAAACACATTCAAGAATGTTCTTGAACTCCACCGATTATTTTCATTTTTCCTTTATTGTTCATTTTGAACTAACATCAATGCCTTTAATTGTGAAAGAGTATATTTTCGCATTTAGTCTATATTTCTATCGTGGTCTTTCATTCTTTTTTAAGGTGGTATTAAAAAGGTCTTAAAAAGTCTTAAATTTAACCTGTTCATAACTGTAGTCACCCTGTATTCCACGTTCAATAATTTGCAGGCAATTAGCTACTATGAAGCTGCACTGAAGATCAGTGGACAGGACTTCCTGCGTGATGACTTGGCTGACCTTCTCTTGAAAATGAAGCAATATGAAAAAGCCAGGAGAATTCTTAACCAAGCCTTGGACCGTGAGCCCCCAGGTACAATTTATATACATAGAATGGGTATTAAACTTTTTGATCCATGTAACTTTCTGATGTGTCTGATAATTTGAGGTTATTAGCCCCCAACTCACAGTGATACTTGATGCTACTTACACTTGTGTTACATTAAGAATTTCAGGAAAATAATTTTTTAGAGGGCACGGACACTTGGAAAATAACTTTGCTTTTCTCGAAGCATCTGCATTTGCAGACATACAAACCCCAGCTCCACGGAAGTTTGGATGTTGTGTAAAATGTGAATAAAAAGAGAATACAACAAGAAAGCACTCAGTAGAGCGCATACCTCTACATAATCAGTATTAACTAGACTTGAATCATCCAGCATCATTTGATCATCACCTGTGATCGTACAATGTTAATGTTAATCAATTTGTGCTGGTCCCAGAGTTCCCCTTTCCTCCAAATTTCATCCAAATCCATTAGCAACAGCTTTTTATTCATCAGTTCACATTTATTTTGGTCTTCTGACGAGTTGACGAATGGGCTGCGGAAACCCAGGAACTGCGTAGAGTGGAAAATACGCAAGTAACAAAATATCCCCGAAATACATCAACCAACGTTTTACAATTGATACCAAAATGTCACAGCAGTGTTCAAGTACATTTCAAAAGTGAGAAATGACTAAAAAATTACTGAAAACTTAAAAGCCACATATGCGATCCACCTATAGAATGCAAGCAGATTGCCATTAATACACACCCTCTTTATCCTCTCTTGCTTACCCCAGGGTCCTAATGCTATGCCGGCAACACATAAACCCAGGGTCACTACTGTAAAGGGCCACCCTGACCTTGACCTTTGATGTACATACACCAGAGGTGAATCAGTTTGTCCTTGACCCTTGACTTCATCCTTCCACCAAGTTTCATCCAAATCTACCCCCAAGTTTTTGAGTTATTCTGTTCACAAACAAATCAACAAACAACCCGAGATGAAAACATGACCTCCGTGGAGGTAATGATTTGCAAATCCTTTCTCACCTACAGTATATTCAATTGAGTACACTACAAAGGTAAGATATTTAATGTTCAAACTGGTAAACTTTATTGTTTTTTTGGAAATATTCTCTCGTTTTAAATTTCATGCCTGCAACAGGTTCCAAAAAAGCTGGGACAGGGGCATTTTTACCACTGTTTACATCACTTTTCTTTTTAACAACACTCAATAAGCATTTGGGAACTGAGGGCACTAATTGTAGAATTTTTGTAGGTGGAATTCTTTCCTATTCTTGCTTGATGTGCAACCTCAGTTGCTCAACAGTCTGTGGTCACCATTGTATTTTGCGCTTCATAATGCGCGGCACATTTTCAATGTGAGACAGGTCTGGACTGCAGACAGGCCAGTCTATTACCCACACTTTATTACCACTGTTACGGCCAGGCACACTGGTCATAACACAGACAAACAAAAATGAGAAAGGGCTCGTGTCAAGGTTTTTAGTGAAATTATGAATTAAACAATGTAACGGAAAAATGGGAGATAATGAAAAAAATGAAAACAGTAAGGCCCAAGAGGCACGGGAGCCAACACCTTCAAAACTTTTCCACCTTCTGCAGGGCTTTCCTGGGAGTGCTCCATTCACTCATTATAGGCCTCACCTGTCGCATGGAAAGGAGAGGAACACAAACACTGCAGAGCAGCCAAATAATAATGGCAAAAATAAAGAGCGCCATATAGGGCTCTGAGGGACGTAACATCACAGTGCTGTAACACATCCAGAATGTGGCTTGGCATTGTCTTGCTGAAATAAGCAGGGACATCCCTGAAAACGACTTCAGTTAGGTGGCAGCATATGTTGCTCAAAAACTTGTATGTACCTTGTAGCATCAATGGTGCCTTCACATATGTGCAAGTTATGCATGCCATGGGCAATAACACATCCCCATACCATCACAGATCCTGGTTTTGAACTTTGCGCTTTTAACAATTGTCCTTTTCCTCTTTAGCCTGGAGGACACAACGTCCATGATTTCCAAAAAAAATTGAAATGTGGACTCGTCAGACCACAGCACACTTTTCCACTTCGCGTCAGTCCATGTCAGATGAGCTTGGGCCTAGAGAAGCTGGTGGCGCTTCTGGGTGTTGTTGATATATGGCTTTTGTTTTGGATGATAGAGTTTTAACTTGCTCTTGTAGATGTAACGACGAACTGTATGAACTGAATGGTTTCCCGAAGTGTTCTTGAGCCCACATCGTAAAATCCTTCACAGAATGATGTCAGTTTTTAATGCAGTGCCACCTTAGGGTCCGGCGGTCACAGGCATTTGTTACATGTCGAGACTTCTCCTGATTCTCTGAATCTTTTGATGATATTATGGACTGTAGATGATAAAATCCCTAAATTCCTTGCAATTGCACATTGAGAAACGTTGTTGTGAAACAGTTGGACTAGTTGCTCTTGCAGTTGCTCACAAAGTGGTGAAACTCACCCCATCTTTGCTTGTGAATGACTGAGCCTTTTGGGGATGCTCCTTTTATACCTAATCATGACACTCACCTGTTTCCAATTAACCTGTTCACCTGTGGATTGTTCCAAACAAGTTGTTTTTGAGCATTCCTCAACTCTCCCAGTCTTTTTTTGCCCCTGTCCCAACATTTTTAGATTATGTTGCAGGCATCAAATTAAAAATGAGAATATTTACAAAAAAACTAAGTTTATCAGTTTGAACATTAAATATCTTGTCTTTGCAGTGCACTCAATTGTAAATACAGTAAAGCTCGCATATAACAGATTCAACTGGACCAGCTCATTTTGTCCGTTATAAGCGAAATCCACAAGATGCATCAAACATACAAAATCCGTTACTCACATACACGCCAGTTTCAGTTTCTGCGAAGAGGAAAGCTGAACTTCATTTGTTGCTCTATTGCAACTGTGCATGTGCACGGTGCAAACCCGCTTGTCCAGTATACACGAGTGCTTTTTAATGGAAATGCAGTGTGACGGGACTGGACATTTTGTCCTATGTAGGCAAAAATATCATGCAAAACTGGTATATTCAATTTTTATTTAATGGAAAAATGCGACAGAAAAATCAGAACTTGAGCTGTTGTCCAGCATGAGTTTCCATTTCATACGAAGACGGTTTAGGCGAGTTCTACTGTAGGTTGAAAAGGATTTGCAAATCATTGTAGTCTGGTTTTATTCACTTTTACACAACGTCCCAACTTCATTGGAATTGGGGTTTGTACCTAGAGTATGTTCTGGGCCAACCCATAATTCATGCACAACTATGTCTCACTTGTATTTGAATCTTTCTTCAGCTAATGACTTGACGACCATGATGAATGATGTGAAGTATTTGCTCCTTTTGGCTAAAATTGAAAAGAGGTGTGGATCTATCACGATGGACACTTTGGAGAAGGTTTGGCAAATGCTTTATTGATTGAGCTGTGCATCACTCATTTTTTCAACCCCTGGAAAAAAATGATGGAATCACCACATGTTGAGGACCTTTATTCCGTTTTTTTACTTCATAGCAAAGAAACAAATCACAAAACAAAAAACTATTTTTTTTTCTATTAGCTCAACATTCAGGCCTCATGAAACGCATCTCAAACACGTTAGACTAAATTATTTCAATGAATGCCATATACTTTCAGTGCCCTCAATAATTACTGGCACCCCTGGATAAGATGTGTTAAAAGCCTTAAAATAAATGAAATTTTTATTGCAGAAGCATACTCTCACACTGTAATTTGTAGAAAAATGTAACCTTCAACTCAACTGAAATTTAAGGGAAAAAAAATCCCTGACTAATTATTTTTCATAAAATCACCTGTTCCACAATGTTTGGCAACCCTAACAATTCATAGGAAATAAATGTAATTGAAGTATTTCTGTCATGTCTACAGTAGTTTACAAAGTTGATCAGAGTATCTAAAAACATTTAATTAGTAATTCATCACTTCCCTTATCCCTGGGGTAAAAATATGACGTGACACAGAGGCCATTTCTCTTATCCACTCTTCAACATGGGAAAGACAAAGGAACACACCATTCAAGTAAGGCAGATGTGTTTCAACCTTCTCAAGTCAGGCAATGGCTACAAGAAAATAGCCACTCGCCTACACCTGCCCATATCTGCTGTCAGAGGAATCATTAAGAATTTGAAAAAAAACTGCAACAGTGGTAAACAAGCCTGGACGCAAGGTTATTTCGCCACCACCCACATTGAGGAGGATGGTAAGAGAAATAAAAAGTTCTCCAAAGCTCACAGTTAAAGAATTGCAACAAATGGTAGCATCTTGGGGTCACAGAGTCTCCAAAACAACTATTAAGCGCTATCTACATGCCAACAAGCTGTTTGGGAAGCATGCACAGAAAAAAACTTTTCTCACTCACAATCATAAACGCAAACGTCTGGAGTTCGCTAAGTGGTACTGGGACTTCAACTGGGACTGTGTGCTGTGGTCAGATAAGAACAGGATAGAGCTTCTTGACAACAAACACTCTAAGTGGGTCTGGTGGAACACAAAAGATGAGCATGCAGAAAAGCACCTCATGCCCACTGTGAAGTATGGGGGAGCATCTGTGATGCTGTGGGCCTGTTTCTCTTCCAGAGGCCTTGGGAACCTTGATAGGGTGCATGGCATCATGAATGCTTTGAAATACCAGGACATTTTAAATCAAAATCTGGTGGCCTCTGCCCGAAAGCTGAAGAAGGGTCGTCAATTGGTCTTTCTGCAAGATAATGACCCTAAACATGTGGCCAAATCTACACAGAAATGGTTCACCAGACACAGAATCAAGCTCCTCCCATGGCCATCTCAGTCCCCAGACCTCAATCCCGTTGAAAACCTGTGGAGTGAGCCGAAGAGGAGAGTGCAGAGGAGATTACCCAGGTCGCTGGATGATTTAGAGAGATTGTGCAAAGAGGAATGGTCGAAGAACCCTCTTCCTGTATTCTCCCATCTTGTGAAACATAGGAGCAGATTAGTTGCCATTTTGTTGGCAACAGGGGGTTGTACAAAGTATTGATATCAGGGGTGCTAATAATTGTGGCACACCTGATTTGATGTAAAATAATTATATGCTAATGTGGGATTTTTTTCCCACTGAATAAATACACTTGAAGGTTGGATTTTCCTCTTTTTTTCATTGTGGTCCTATATTATTTAGAAAAAAACTGAATTTATTAGAAGCTGAAGAACACATCTTAACCAAGGGTGCTAATAATTATGGAGGGCGCTGTATATATCTATACTGAGAGGCATTAAAAACGCATAATAAAATATACAGTTCTAAGTAGTGGTAAATGGTTTCTTTTGTAGTTGCAGAAAACAGTCTCAGGAAGCTTTGCTTTTGGTAGTGAGACTTGCCCTCACTGTTATCGTTACATTGGAAGTCAATTCAGCAGTACTTATGCATTATTTGACATGGCAGAAGATGTTTCGTCGAATGTGTTTTTGTGGCGTCACAGATGAAGCACTTTGTCGGGGACAACAGCTGACACATCTGGTCAATCTGTGTGATCCCTGCAGTCTCGATACAGTCATTTAATGGACATTAATACATCCAGAATCTTTTCTTTGAGACTGCGCATCATTCAACATTCAAAATGTTTGATTCTTCTGAAATTCATTTGTTTGTGGCATTTGAAGTGGGAATGATGTGACTTTGTTTATGTGTGTTTTTATTGGCCCTAATCTTCATCTTTTCATGTGCAAAATGATTTCTCTCAATGTGATTCACGACCATGATCCAGGGAACTGCGCTGCATTTAGATCATCATAACAAGGTGTTAAACCAAGACACTTGACATTTGGCAATGTTTACCATACCTGATGGTCATCATGTCAATCAGCAAAAGGAAAAACTATCAGTTTTCAAATTAGACAATAAAAACCACTTTAAAAATCACTGTCAATATAGATATTTATTTATTTATTTTTAATCAAGTGGAGGGAAAAATTAAGGAATCACTCTATGTTGGGGGAAATATTATGGAATCATTAAAAAAAAATCAGATTTAGTGCTATTCTTCTCCTTGGGCTTTTATGATGGTCTGAATTCGTTGAGGCATGGACTTCACCAATGAAATACAATATTTTCCATCAAGCTGTTTCCAACATTCTCAAATATCAGTTGACAAATGGGCTTTGCAGAATAGGACCCTGTCATGGACCTTTTTTTAAATTTCTGCCATGAATTTTGAGTTGGATTGTGATTCAGACTGTTTGCTGGCCATGTCATTGAGTTAATATGCCTTTGCTGAAGAAAAGCTTTTTCACTCGTTGCTCTTTTGCAAGATTGTCATCCAGAAAAATTACATCATCATCACCAAACCTTTTTTTTTTTTACTATAGTAGGGTCAAAATACAGCTGAACCCCCCAAAAAATTCACACGAAAGGTTTTTCGATTGATTTTTGTACCAATAGACATGCCTAAAAACATAATAAAAATCTATGAAAATCGAACTTCTGGAAAAGGGCTTTTTCTTACATGGCATCCAAGATGACCACCAAGAGCTTAAAAAGGTTGTATCTCTATTACTTATTAGCTTAGGAACACGAGTTTGGTGTCTAAATCCAGGTCTTTTGATCTAAGGAAGCTGTTAGGAGCAACAAAATTCCAATAAGTCAATTATGTATTGGCAACTTCAATGGGAAATTTTAAATATGGCATCCAAGATTGCTGCCAAAGGCTTAAAATGGTTGTCTCTCAATAATTATGTAACATAGGAACATAATTTTGGTGTCTGGATGTAGACTTTTGGACTCAAGGAAGCCGCTAGGACCAACAAATTACGATAAGTCAATTATTTATTGAGAAATTCAAGGGATCCTCCCAGACCGAAGTTTTCATCCACTTAATTTACTCTGATGAATGTACGTCAACTTGAGTGATATTCGGCATCTAGCCCTAAGTGCAAAAATATGGGGAAAACTTTTATATTTAATTACTCAAATAACTACAAACTTATTGGATAGTCCTGTATGTCTGATGTGTCAGAACACTGTTTGGTTACCATCATGTCACTTATAAATATTTTTGTTAAATTGAGTTGCTACATGTCATCTTCATCCTTTGCCTCATCTAGAAGAAACTTTTTATGTAGAGTGTTACATTATTGGAGCTGGCACGACCCACAAGCAGCAGTGCATTGCAGTCCAGAATTTCTACCAGAGCAGCGGCGTGTCTTGCAGGCAGTGGAATAGTTACAACGAATGGCCTTTAAGAGACACTCTGGAGCAGGGTTCAATTCTTGACACATCAGGGACAAATCGATTGTCCTGCAGAGTCCAACCCCAGTTCATGGCATCCATACCCTCCTCTTCACCCATCCAGACCACATTCTGGTAATATGCTTTTTGACAGTGAAGCTTAGTAGCACATTCAGTTGCAGACAGACACTCAGGTGTTATGCAAAATGAAGCTGTGAGTGCCTTTTAGCTGAAGGTGTTATACTTTACTGTCATGACGGAATCGGCGTGCTTACCACCAAAGAAGACAGCCATTGCTTGGCAATCGAGGTCCTCAATCACCTGTGTGGTCTGGTTTGGGAGAGTGAATGCATTGGCACAGCACATACTGGATTTCCTCTCACAAGCTTCTGAAAAGCAGTCTTTTTCCCAACACAAAGATCTGAGAAGTCGTATCACAACCAGTGACCGCATGGATGAATACACGCTGATAATACAAGTCATGTCCAAGAATTTTTTAACGCAATTATTATCATTCACCTTAGAACTGCCATCAGCTTTTGACTAATCCGATCTGAAATACAGACCCTAACAATCTACGTGTGCATAGTAAAGGAGTAAGACACGGAGGTTGGTATCTTCTCCAATTAATGTCGATGTCTGTAGTAGGGATGCCGCCACAGCAGTCTTCACGTATAAAGACAGAAAGTCTTCCTTCTTGCCCCAAAACTCTGTGTCAGCAATGAAGTTGACGATGGGATGAAGACTCTATTCTCTACTCTGATGTGTGTTGTCTTTGATTTAAGGATCATTCTCGTACCCATCAAAGGCATCAGTTGTAGCTGAACCATAATGCTTGATGGCGAAGTTAGCATACAACTGTGCTATTCCACCATAACTTTCTCCTTGCTCCTATGGTAATAGGTGAAGAAAGGAACCACCATCAAGAGTGTAAAAATCTGTGCCTAGTACACAGTCTAAGATGGGGTTCCGTGCATACTCGCAGATTGCATGAGCCAACTGTGGCTTTTCAGCCTTTCTGAAGACATTGCTGGCTTCAAAGAGGACAGGAGGAAATGGACCAAGTTCATAACTCGTAACATCTTCCAGTGATAGCCCTACAGTTTTGGACATTAGCACAAAAGTTGGAAAAAGAAGTGCCAAATCAATGGTTCTATTAGGAATGACCTTGACAGCTGCCGTTTCTCAAAGGGTAATGGATTTCTGCATTTTCTGCTTGATGTTGCGTCCAACAGACTCATAGTCATCCACAGTCTTGAGCTACAACATCGCTGACGACATTCCTTAATGAAGGATCTGATGATATTTCTTTCATTTTCTTACCAAAAGATCTTAGTTTTGACAAACAGAGAAAAGACAGTGACAAAAACTAACGTAAAAAGTAGACCAAAAAACACAATTAAACACCCTGGAAGTGCAAACCCCATTTCCAATGAAGTTGGGACGTTGTGTAAAACGTGAATAAAAACGAAGTACAATGATTTGCAAATCCTTAATGACCTACATTCAATTGAGTATACTTCAAAGACAAGATATTTAATGTTCCAACTGATAAACATTTTTTTTTTTAAATATTCACTCAGTTTGAATTTGATGCCTGCAGCACTTTCCAAAAAAGCTTGGACAGGGACAACAAAAGACTTAAATTTGAGGGATACCCAAAAAACCTGTTAGGAGCATTCCACAGGTGAACAGGTTAATTGGAAACGTATGAGTGTCATGATTAGTTATAAAAGGAGCATCCCCAAAAGGCTCAGTTGTTCACAAGCAAGGAAGTTTCACCACTTTATGAGCAACTGCATGAGCAACTAGTCCAGCTGTTGAAGAACAACGTTTCTCAACGTGCATTTGCAAGGAATTTAGGGATTTCAGCATCTGCAGTCCATAATATCATCAAAAGATTCAGAGATTCTGGAGAAATCTCGACACCTAAGCAGCAAGGCCAAAAACCAACAACAAATGCCTGTGACCGCCGGTCCCTCTGGTGGCACTGCATTAAAAACTGACATCATTCTGTGAGGGATTTTACCATGTGGGCTCAGGAACACTTCGGAAAACCATTCAGTTAATACAATTTGTGGCTACATCTACAAGAGCAAGTCAAAAAAAGACATATATCGACAACACCCAAAAATACTGCCAGCTTCTCTGAGCCCGAGATGTAAAGGGGACTCTTTTACAGCTTAGGAAGAGAACTGCGCCAATAAGAGAATCCGAATGCACTTACACTAGGCACAGTGATCACCCGCCTCCTGCCCGTCATGTTTGTTTGTTTTCCTGATTGGCTGGATGGATGGTCATCAGTGAATTGCGGAATAGCATTTCCGCCTTTCTTTTCAAAAAGGATGGTTCAGTGTACCCTATGCTAAAGGTGACGAATTAGGAAACATTGTAGTGCTTTTCTTTTACATTTAAAGAATCCAAACACTCTTATCATCGCTTAAATCCTTCCGAATTGTTTCCTAGGAGTTAGGTACTTTCCTAAGCAAAAAAAACTATTCGGATGCAGCCATCATCTCCACGCTTAGTTCCTCTTTATGTTGCTTTAAAACACGATTGATTAATAGCTCATTATTTTTAACTCAAATGTTGTTCACTGTTTGTTTTTACATTTTTGGTGGACGTCCTGTTGGCTGCCGATATTTGCATGCACAATGTCATCCTTGTGTCTCCTTGTTAAAAGAAAAGCATATTCATTTAGTTATTTAAATGAGAACTCGTAAAATGCAGTTTACATTTCTTTTTGTTTTAGCTTTGTGGATGTAAAAGATGTTTCTCAATTTAGTTTTACTTTATCTGCTGCTTTTCCTCCTCAATTACAATTCACTTTAATGACGCTATGAAACTTAACGATAGTGAGACGCAGCTCCTGATGTGAGTGAGGGATGCAGTATGCTGATTAAGTTAACAAATCAAATTGTACAAAAATAAGGTATAATAATAAGGACAATGACAAAAAAGCAGCACTAAACTGTGAGATTCATGTCCGTGTTCTTGCTTGTCAAAATGATGACTTTTGTTTATGGTTAATTCATTTATAATGGTGAAAGGACCTAACATTATTCATTTAGTTGTGATTTATGCCTATCTGATGCAGGCCGTAATTTTGTATTGGAGGGACCTACAAATTCACTGTTAACGTCTATTGCAATGTCACCGTTATAGGAATGGTGACAGTGCCCTCTAACGGTTGTATAGCAGTCAAAATCCACAAACTCTGAAGACTTGTGTGCGTGCGATCATATGCTGCATGTACATGTTTAGAATTTTTGGTACACATTCCCTCCCCTAGTGCCTTCACAGATGTGCAAGTTACCCATGCCGTGGGCACCAACACATCCCCATGCAATCACAGATGCTGGCTTTTGAACTTTGCGCTGATAACAATTTGGATGGTCCTTTTCCTCTTTAGCCCGGAGGACACAAGGTACATGATTTCCAAAAACATTTCCATTTTGTGTCAGTCCATCTTAGATGAACTTGGGCCAGGAGAAGCCGGCAGCATTTCTTGATGTTGTTGATTTATGGCTTTCGCTTTGTATGTTAGAGTTTTAATTTGCACAGATAGATGTAGTGACAAACTTTGTTAGCTGATAATGGTTTTCGGAAGTGTTCCTGAGCCCACATGCTAATATCCTTCACAGAATGATTTCGGTTTTTAATGCAGTGCCGCCTGAGGGACCAATGGTCACGCATTCATTGTTGGTTTTCAGCCTTGCCGCTTATGTGTAATTTCTTTAGATTTTCTGAATCTTTTGATGATATTATGGACTGTAGCTGATGAAATCCGTAAATTCCTTGCAATTGCGTGTTGAGAAACGTTCTCAAACTGTTGGACTATTTGCTCACACAGTTGTTCACGAACTCGTGAACCTTGCCCCGTCCTTGCTTATGAATGACAGAGCCTTTCGGGGATGCTCCTTTTGTAATTAATGTGTTTTGTGTCATTGAAACGACACCAGACAAAAGTACCAGCATCGTTGCCTTGGCCAATGCACATTTGTAATTCATCACTGAATATCCTTTCATCCAATTATCCACTCTCCATGATAGCTTCTCTTTTGCCCATTGTAACTTTGCTGTCTTCTGTATCTGTGCCAATGCTGGTTTTCATTTGGTGTTTCAGTATGCAAATCCCGTATCATTCAGCTGATTTTTTTTTCAGTTTTTGTCACAAATATTGACTCCTGTTTCCGCACACATTTTTTTTCACATTTTGTTGGGCATTTTTTATTTTCAAGGCACATTGCTGTGGGTTTCCTGTCCTGATGCTTTGATTTCTTTCGTGGTTAAGCCATATGTTTTCATATTATGACCTTCCCAATTTGCTAATACTTGCTCACAGCTGACCAGGTACAGCAAATATTATTTGCCACATTTCATGTTGAATTTCTTTCTTGGAGCAGTTTTATAATCCTGTCTTTTGTTTCAATTTCCAGCTCTCTTGTTGGTGCTATGCTTCCTCTCAATTAGCCATGTCCAATCCCTCATTATGGTCTGCAAGCACTCTCTTTTAACTGCAGAATAATTTGCACATTCATATTCGGCCTGGTATTTCTTCTAGGAATGCCAATTGCAAGGTGATTTTTTTCACAACATTGAGCAATTCCTTATTATTTTCCTCTGCTTAATTCTAATAAAAAATGCCATTAATGAAATCATTTAATTTTATTTGGAATGTGCTCCATGAAGCCTGAATGCAAAGCTGATAAACTAATGTTGTTTTGTGTCATATATGTGATTTGTTTATTTGTGATGAGGTTAAAAAGCTTTCTCCTTGTGTGGTGATTCCATAATTTTATCCAAGGGCTGTATTGCCCTTCAGTTAGATCCTTTGGCATTATTTGGCCCATTTTTGTAAGATTTGTGTATGCTGCATGAACACAAACATCTAGCTAGTGTGTATTGACAGTTGCCAATTTGAGTTTACAGTATGTTTGTTGAACCGTGAGTCCTGAAAGATCTGAAGATCTGACACTGGTGGCTCTTCCTGTAAGGCCTACAATACCCAGATGAGGGTGATGAGGCGCCTCCCTCTGGAGCAGCCAGAAGCAGTCCAGGAGCAGAGAGTGGTGGCGTCCTCCATAAGCCATCAGATTGGCCAGCTGTGTCGCTCTCAGCGGGACTTTGACAGGGCCAAGAAATCCTACAAAGAGGCTCTGTCATACTGTGTTGAAGACCAAAAGGTCAGTCATTGGCATACCTTGCTCTCAAGAAACGCAAGCTTGTTATTTAAGCTGAAGCTTTTAGATCAAAGAAAGTTTTCATCAAGATTACTTGTGTTCAAGATACATTATGACAGTTAATGGGTTTTACTTTGCACTGCAACTGACTCATGATAAATTTGCCATTGTAACCATTGAGGAAAACAGTGACTCCAAGTAATTTTTTTCATTTTGTAGCTCAAAGATGTGCAAATTCTGTCAGGTACGATGTCAAGCTGATTAGTGTAGTTCATCTCCTTTCTACTTGCCAGAGTTACCTGGGCACTCTTGACAGTCACCTGACTTTCCCCTATCAGATTATTGCTCGATTGTCAAACTGTGGTCTTATTGAAGCTCAACTTCATCGAAACAGCTTTTTACCACACTCGCTTCACAACCCTCCACCACCCCAGCTCCTCCTGTCTGCAATTGTATTCATTCATTGTTTCAATACAAAGTCACAATGATCGTATAACAATGATAGGAACAATTTCTTGCTGTAGGCTCTGTTCAGTGGGGGGTGTGATTAGTTGCAGCTTTCTTCCGTTCCATACCTGGATAGGCTCCCAGAACACAGCCATGTCCCTGAAGTCAGTGCATACATGTTAGCCTTAAATAAAATATTTTGACAAACTGTCCTGACAGTATTTTGTATACATTCCTGAACATGTTTTAAAATGCATACACTCATGCAGCTATAAGGGACACTTGGTAATACGAGGACACCAATGCTAAACGTACTGCAAGGGTTTCTTGTAAAGTTACCATTAGGCCCATTTCTATTGTCCCCAATACCTAAGCTTACATGTACCCAAGTATCCTCACATGATGTTCCTGTTTCCTCACCTGAGCATTGCTTTGAGGCAGTTGTTTTTAAATGAATCCTGAATTTTTCATCAGAATCTGGCTTGACCCCAGGATTCATCAGCGAGTATCCTATCTGTACCATGACAAAGCAGGAGCAACGTATCACTTTCAGATGCTGAAGGATTGTATGTATTTCTGGAATGTGGGTCAGAGGATGCTTTATATTTTGTTTTTTGTATTCTCAGATAGTACTTGAGTTGGCCCATTTACGGCTGGAACAGGGTAACATGGAGTCCTGCTATCAACAGTGTCTAGTGTTGCTGAAGGAAGAGGACAAAGAAGAAGCAGCTCTGGTATCGACTTTTCATCATAATGCTTATAGCTGTTATTTTGCTTTGCAAATCACAATATTATTGCAGATTATCCCACAGAAATCTATCAATTGTGATTCAATTCAGTATGCTTTATTGCAAACATGATATTGCCAAAGTGTCAATTAACAACATGTATAAAGAGTAGAATTCATAAAATCAAGAAATCAACAGAACACACTGAACACTTGAGCTGTGTGTGTGTTTATGATAGATTGTGGAAGTGTTTTTTGGTGCGTTAGTGTATGTTAGAGTCGGGGTATTGTGTCTGTGTGCGCGTGTGTTGGTGTTTTTGCCATGTATGTGTTTGTGTGAGTGTGCATTTTTGTGTGTGTGTGGGTTAGTGCAATGTGTGAAGTATTTGAAAATAAAAATTAAACAACTAAAAAGAAGTCAGTACATAGTTTTGTTTCTCAGGTTCCACTGGCTGTCCACCATCTAATGAGTTTTTTTTAGTTTTCTTCTTCCAGTATTTGACATAGTTTTATTTTTGTTGGTTATTACTTTGGTTTGGTCTGATTGGGTTGATGTTGTGGTCCTTAGGCTGTCCAGGGCATGTTAGGTACTCTGGACAGAGCCTCAGGATCAGCTGGCTGAGGCGACTCTTCCCTGGCTTTAGCTCTAGGCAGGTTTGGGTCACTTGGTGATATCTCTGGGGGTCTCTAGCTTTTAGGTGATTTCAAAATGTAATTGCTCTTTTTTTGCATTTCAATATGAGGGTGTATTAGCCGAGTTCTGTGCTGCAGGAAATATAGAATGTTCTTAAGCTCTGTGTGACAAGATTCTATTATTGTTTTGTCCCATTTAGCAAATTCAGGATTTAATTTTGGTCCCTTAATTTCATTGCCAGAAGAGAATTAAGTTATAATACAAATTGGAAAAATTTAGCCAGATGTAAACTGGAAAGTCAAATTTAATATTTCTTCTACTGCATGGAAAGTTCTCCTTGCTTTGATAGTGAGATTTTTCACAGCCGAGTTGAAGCTTCCTGTGGAGGTTATGAATGACGCCAGGGTATGTGCATGTATGCTGTAATTTAATGTCGTCTGAATAAAAATTGTGTGTGTTCTCCTGACTTCTGGACTGCATCTGAAAGAGCTGAATTTTGCCTTGCTTTGGGTTAACTTCCATAGCCCAGGTGTGACAGAATTTATGCAGGAGGTTGAGGTGTTGCAGTAAACCATCTTTTGTTATGACAGCAGCGCTAAGTCATTAGCACACAGGAGACTCTTAATTTCTGTGTCATTTTGGGTCAGGCCTGATGCGTTGGATTAATCTAGAATTGATATGCAAACTTATTTCCTCTGCCAAGGAGCAGGAGGTTATATTTTTCCTGGTGTCGGTTTGTCTGTCTGTGTGCAACATAACTCAAAAAGTAATCAACAGATATCTCTGAAATTTTGTGGGTGAGTTGCTATTCCATTAGAGATGGACGCTATTGATTTTGACCATGTTTGCCAATCCTTCAAACCAATTCATTCTGTTCTCTATTTGTTAACGAAATATTTTTTTCTTTTACTTCAGGAAGAAGTTTCAGATGTTGCTCTTACTTTGACATGTTTTGACTGTCGTCTTCCTCAGAAGCGTCATCTGAACGCTGGAGCACGTCTCATTATCGGCTGATTTTTGCTGGTCGTTTGATGGTCTCTGGAAAAGAGAATCCCAAGTGTGGGAGAGCATGAATGCCCCCTCATCTTGGTTGATGGTATCCTGGGCTTGCTTCCTGATTTCAATGGCCTCCTTGATCGAACGTTTGTATTTGTTACTTTCCGATCCGATGACCCTTGTGTTATTCCAGTCCATGGTGTGATTGTTCCTTTTACACTGATCCGATATGGCTGATTTTAGATTTTCTTGCTCTGCTTTTCTTATTTTGTTTTTGTGAGCCGCCCTGCTGTTTCCTTTTCACATTCGTTTTGATGTTCATTTCTCCTTGTATTGAATGTTCTTCCTGTTTCTCTTATGTATGTGTTGTCACATGATTGGCATGGTATTTGGTATATTGTGATGGATTTCTTGTCCTGTTCTATTTGGTCTTTGGGGTGAACTAGAATTTGGTGTAGTTTTATATGTGGTTTTACAGCTGTGTTTATTTTGTATTTCTTCATAACCCTTTGTATCCGTTCTGTTATCCTCCGGAGGTAAGATATGGTTACTAAATTTTTGTTGTCCTCGGTTTTCTGCGTGTGTTTTGTTTTTTGTTCTTTCCGTGTATTTTCTTTGCTCTTGACTTGCCGTTTTCCTTTGTTTATGGCCCATTTGGGGTATTGGCAGAGTGGAAGTGCATTTATATGTGTTTTTCCTCCTGCTGTTTATCTGCTCCGTCAGTGATGATACTGGCCCGTTCATATAAAGTTCTGATTACTGACAGTTTTTGTGCTGTGGGGTGCTCAGCTGTCCAGAGAAAATACTGATCCATGTGTGCTGGTTTCCTGTATACTGTGATTGTTATGCTGCCATCATCATTGTGGTGAATTTTCATGTCCAGAAAAGCTATGATCCGATTTGATTCCTCTTCGTGTGTGAATTTTACATTTCCAGTACTGTCCATGGTGTGTAGATGGTCTGTGAGCTCTTGCGTGTGTCCGACTTTAGTTTTTATCCCCCCCGGCATATAATGCGGGAGGATATAGCGATCAGTGTGTCTGTCCGTCCGTCCGTCTGTAATAAAATCGTTTCTGGACCAGAACTCGAAAACTATACCACTTACATACACCAAATTTGGTATGGAGCTTCTCCTTATGGTCTAGTTGTGCCTTTTGGGGGTTTCGGTCCGTCCGTCTGTCCACACAACCTGTAGGTTACACAACCTACAGCCGGTAGGATCGGCCATTGCCAGATGGCTCTTGTTTCCAGAATGTCAGTGAGTTTATTGCTTCTTCTTCTTTGGGAATCTGTCAGATCCACCAGGCCGGTCACGATTACAGTGAAAAACAGCTGATAATGTGACGCGCTACAGCATTCTGATGATGCCTCTGTGGAAGACTGCAGAAGATATGAAAAAAATAAAACACTCTGATTTGCAAATCCTTTTAGATCTATATTCAATTGAGTACACTACAAAGACAAGAAATGTAATGTTCACACCAGTTGCGTAGCCAGCAGGGGTGCTGAGACACGTCCCTTTTTGACTGTAATTAGTAGTTCATTTTCATTTATTGAGGCGTTTTCCAATTATCGTATTTGGCAACCGAAGACACTGTCTCTCTCCATATGCGATCTAACAGAGATTAAATCATAGGCTAAATTTGCGGAACAAGAACAGAGAATTGGGTTGCTTCCGTTTAAAACAATTATTAGTCCTGTCCTGTTCTCAGTCATTTTCATGATTAACATTCATTCATCTGTGATTGTCATCTTATCTAATTGGGAAGAACAAGCAGCACCTGTTAACTGTGGAGCTCTCTCAGAGTGAACCCTCTGTTCATTTAGAAAATGACTCAGAACAGGTCAGGACTAATAATTGTTTTAAACGGAAGTTTTGTGCAACTCAATTCTCTGTTCTTGTTTCACAACTGTACTGAATTGAGCCTATGATTTAATTGCTGTTAGATCGCAATGGAGAGAAACCGTGTCCTCTGTTACGACCCGCACAAAACGGAGGCAAACCGCAACATAAAAGTGGGAGAGGCAACACTGGGTCTAGTTTCTATAGGGGTTTTTAATTTTTTCAAGTTCAGGAATACACTAAAGAAAGTGGCGTTTTTTTTTTTGGAAGTACAAAGCGGTCGGCCAGGACAAAAGAGGATGTTGCCACATCAGCGAACCCTCTCCATCTTGGCTCTGGGAAGGACTTCTTATAAAGGTCCTGGAGACATCAGGTAGTGAGGCGGCGCAGGTGCACATCCGGAAATGAAATGAAAGAATACACATTTGCCACCAAAGGCTGTTAGAAACAAAACAATTTGGGCAGAGGACCACCATTGGAGCAGAGAGACGTAACACTCTCCCCCCGAAATGGTGACTCTTGTCGCCATAATAACAGTAAATTAGGGCAGACTCCAACCTAGGGCATGCACTATGCAGAAGTATGACAGTTACATAGGGCTGCCGCGATTAGTCGACTAGACACGATTATGTTGACTATTAAAATCACCGATGACTAATTTAATAGTCGACGCGTCTTTTTTTACTTTGTTTTTCTCTCAAAACTGCTGCGGCACCTTCCACTGCCGCATCTGCCTTTCTGTCCTTGACACACATGCGCAACAGTTGTAATCGGGGTCAGCCGTGATGACACCGGAAGTTATACCAGACGGGCACTGGTTTCATGGCTACCCGCCGGCAATAGAGCTCAAAAGTGTGGGAGCATTTTAAGCTGCAATTACAAAGCCCATTATATGTCCATTTTAGAGGTTTTGAGGAAAATAGATTTTAGGTTTGCAAATGTTCTTTTAAATTAGGTAGATCATTTACAATCCCAACAAAAGTTGGGACGAAGAGTAAATTGTGAATAAAATCAAAATGCAATGACTTTCAGAGCACATTAGCCAATGTTATTTACAAAGAACAAAGATAACATTTAAAATTTTAAAACTGTGAAATTTAACATTTTAACCACAAAATGAGCTTATTTCAAATTTTCTTGCTGCAACAGGTCTCAAAAAAGTTGGGACAAAGGCAAAAAAGGGCTGAAAAAGCAATTAATATCTAAGAGAATCAGCTGAAAGGACATTTAGCAAATAATTACGTTAACTGGTATCAGGTGCGTAATGTGATTGGCTATAAAAGGGCTGTCTTAGAGAGGCTGAGTCTCTCAGAAGTAAAGATGGCCAGAGGCTCTCCAACCTGTGAAGGCTTGCGTAAAAAAAAAATTGTGGAATACTTTAAAAACAATGTTCCTCAACGTCAAATTGCAAAGACTTTGAAGGTTTCATCATCGACAGTGCATAACATAATCAAAAGACTCAGAGAACCTGGAAAAATCTCTGTGCGTGAGGGACAAGGCCGAAGACCTTTACTGGATGCCTGTAATCTTCGAGCCCTCTGACCTCACTGCATCACTCACCAGCATGATTCTGTCATTCACATTACTAAATGGGCCCAGGAATACTTCAAGAAACCACTGTCTGTAAATACAGTCCACCATGGCATCCACAGATGCCACCTGAAATTCTATCATGCAAAAAGGAAGCTATTGTTGAGTATGATCCAGAAGCGCTGCTGTGTTCTGTGGGCCAAGGCTCATTTAAAATGGACTGTAGCAAAGAGGCAAGGTGTCCTGTGGTCAGACAAGTCCAAATTTGACATTCTTGTTGGAAATCATGGGCGTTGTGTCCTCCGAGCAGAAGAAGAGAAAGACCACCCCTCCTGTTATCAGTGTTCAGTTCAAAAGCCAGCATCTCTGATGGTACGGGGATGCATTAGTGCATGTGTTCTGGGACATTTGCATGTTTTTAAAGCACCATGAATGCTGAAATGTGTATTGAAAGGTTTTAGAGTAGGGGTATTCAATTACAAATCAAAGAGGTCCGGATAGTAAAAATTTCTGCATACAAAGGTCCGCAGCATCATCATGTCTAAGTTGCATCATAATACAGTCACATACAATCATACAGGCTACATACAATCATATATAATAATAAATAAAAGTAAAAGGAATGTAAATACACTCACTTCAAGTCAAATAAGATCTCCATTTGAAAAATATCATATAAGCAAATCAAAGCTGTGAGACATGACTGCGCATCTTCAAGTGATTACATTTTAGAAAAACTAGATAAAAAGTGTATCTTGAGTTTCCTTTCTTCCCTCCACAGTCTCATGAACTGTATAGTTTTAACTTTTTTCATATTCAACTGGAGAATATAATATTAAGGACTTAATTAATACAAATTAATTTCTTTCCCTCCCACTGCCTACTTTCTCCTGTTTAGTGAGAGAAGTGAGCTCTGGCTTTGTCTGCCAAGATTTTAAATCTTCTCAAATCCAGTATCGTGTTCAGTGACAGCTGGTGAACTTGCAGGGCTTAAATCATCCCTTAAAAATAATAATTGGTCATGACCTGTTTTTAATCATTTAAATAACCATGAGGGAAACTCTGAAAACTCTCAACATTATCAGGTGTGGTCTGTTTTCATTAATAACGCATACCTGCCAGCTATCATGCATTTAGTGTGAATTAAGTGGCATATTTAGGCTCCTCTGCTGTTGTCAGCAATTATTCAATCAACGCGTTTGTAAGAGATGCTCGCGCAGAAGTGAAGTCCTTGTGCATGGAGGCTTATTAGCTTCACTTGCGTTACAGTGATAATGACTTCGGACTTCTCGCGTTTTTCTTTACTCGGGTTGGAAGCAATGGAACTGCATAAAGAAATTTCAAATGAACTGTCATGAAACACATGCATTGGTTCCAATTTGATTGAAAACAGGTCATGACCAATTGTTATTTTGAAGGGATGGGTTTATATTTGTTGGACCTACCACAAAATGAAAATGTGAATTCTGTTTAAAACTGAGGCACATGGACATATAACTAGATAACGCCATAGGGACCGAATCATACATCTCCCTGATCCCAAAATTTCGGACAAAATGGCTGGCAGCAGCCATATTGGACGTCTGAAATTGACGAAAATCAGTCTTGAGCATTGTCAGATATATATCTTCACCTGTATAAAATTTGAAAACATTCCCATAACTAGGCTTAGGCCGAACGCCCCCAATCCTCCAATTACCCAATTCTTGAATAGACCTTTAAAAGACTTTCATTTAAACTTAATTTCCGGTCTGTCGGTCAAATGGTTCTGAAGATATGGCCAAAATGGTAATTTTCCATCACAAAGCGCCACCTGGTGGCAAAATATTGAACCATACAGGTATGATGTCATCATGTGACAGGTTGTGAGGTCATGACCTTGCAGTTGCACATAGTTTCATGTCAATTGGAGAAATAGTTCCAAAGATATAGCAAAAATGGTGAATTTTATGTGACAAAGCTCCACCTTGTGTCAAAATTTTGAACCAAACAGGTATATTGTCATCGTGGGACACATCCTCAGGTCATGAACATTCATTTGCACTTGACTAGAGGTCAATCGGACAAATATTTCCAGACAGATAAAAACAGTGATTTTTTCAGTTTTTGGCCCCTGGTGGCCAATCTAGAAATTGTAAATTGTCCAAAATCGAATCAGTTCTTCTTCTTTATGAAACTAACTTATATGCAAAACTTGGAATTTCTAATTGAAATATTATTACAGTTATCGCGTTAACATTTAAATCAGTTTTTGGCCCCTGGTGGCCAATTTAGAGATTGTAAATTGTCCAAAATCGAATCAGTTCTTCCTCTTTATGATACTTACTGATGTGCAAAACTTGAAATTTGTAATTGAAATATTACTGAAGTTATTGCGGAACGGTGATTTTTTCCGTTTTTGGCCCCTGGTGGCCAATCTAGATATTGTAAATTGTCCAAAATCAAATCATTTCTTCCTCTTCATGATACTTACTTATATGCAAAACTTGGAATTTCTAATTGAAATATTACGCAATTATCGCGTTAACACTGAAATCAGTTTTTGGCCCCTGGTGGCCAATCTAGACATCGAAAATTGTCTAAAATCAAATTAGTCCTTCTTCTTTATGATATTTACTTATGTGGAAAATTTGGAATTTGTAATTGAAATATTAATGAAGTTATCGCGTTAACACTTAGTGCGGCGGCTGGACGAAAAACATAATATTCCCTGGAACGCCATTCGGCGTTCGGGGATATAATAATCGTGGCTTTCAGAATCCAGAACAAAGTTCGGACAAAATGGCCTCTGGCAGCCATATTGGATGTCTGAAATTGATGAAAATCAGTCTTGAGCAGTTTCCTATTTATATCTTTGCCTATGTAAAATTTGAAAACATTCCTGTCATAATTGTGGCTTCCAGAGACCGGAAGAAATCTTGGACAAAATGGCCACTTGCAACCATATTGGACGTTCGAAATTGGAGAAAATCGGTCTTGAGCATTGTCATATATTTCTCTTCACCTGTGTAAAATTTGAAAACATTCCTGTTATAATTGTGGCTTCCAGAGTCCAGAACATAAAATCCCTGCGGTAGCGGCAGCGGTGCTGGAACTAAATCATAGTATCTCCTGACTATCGTCGTTGGGGAGATACAATTATTGTGCTACAAGAATTAGCTGATAGAAATGTGTGACAGGAGGTTAAAAAAAATCACAAAATTTGGACATATCACCATTGTGCACCAAACCCTCGATGCGTCACTTGTATTAGTTTAGATGAATTATGCTCCACATCACTATCATCTTAACTTTTTTTACATGCCTAAAATAGTATCTGAGCTGCGTAAAAAAAAAAAAAATTCAATGCACACTTAAGGCCAAAAATGAAAGGTTACAGGCGCAAATGTTTGCGCATCTAAAGATTTTTCAAGAAAAGGCCTGCATACGCACATACACACACACACACACACACACACACACACACATACCACATGCACACAGACACACATGCAGGCACCCGCAAAAGCATACACCCACAAGCACACACACTTCTTATTTTACTACAAATATATTCGTAACATATGGTTACCTTCATCATTTTAGTTGTGGTTAAGTTAAATCTTTCATTTGTGTAATTGAAAAATGGCGATACCACACTTAAAGTGTTGCCTTGTTTGCTTGAAAGCTAATAAGCTAATATTGACTTCATTTGGATTGAGAATGCCTATGAATGTTTGTGGAAACTATCTGTGCCAATTTATAGGACTACTGACTTATGAAGTTGAGTGTGTTGCCTTGCCTATGGAGCGAGTTTAATTAAATTTGTCAAGCTTCTTTTGCCTCATTTGATGGCAGTGCTAATTTGTAGGCTTTTTTTCAAGCCTAAATAAAGTTGTTTAGCAGTAAGACCTACTTTTTTTTTTTGCAAATAGCCATGTGTGAATCATTTCATATTGGCCTCTTTTAGGCTTGTTATGAAAAGAAAATAAAACCTGCACTCCTAGAATTTAAGCTCCTATTACTAAAACCCCATAAGTCACACTTGACTAGTGGGGTTTTAGTAATCAGTGCTTCAATTGACTATGTATTTTCCTGGAAAACAAGTTGTTGATGAGGCTCTCAGAACACGATGACAGTTCAAATTTTTTGTTGACCTGAACTGCTGCACTTGATTTCAGGGAAAATCTACACCATTAGTATTGGGGCCTGTAAAGGGTTAAAATGTATGTAAATATGAAAAATTGAGTTACAATTAGGTGGCTTGAATGGAACTCCCAGAAAGATCAACTAACTCATCCTGGCAAAAGAATTTTCAGTTGTGAATCAAACTTGGATTAAAACGAACAGGAATGTATTTTCTATGTATAATGGAGCAGGGTAGTTGAAAAAAAAAGTGCAAATGGTGATACAAGCAACAGACTTTGCATGAGAACTCTTAATATCCCCATAAATCAAAATCAACCTCCGGCCAGAGCACAAAAAGAGCTTAATTATTTTCTTACTTGCAAAAATGAACTGATCCAGCTAGATTTACCCCAGATCAATCTATTACCTGACCTTTTAGCGCACATATGAACTTATATGCAAATATTTTGCTCTTTGGTGGCCATTTTGGATATGATGACAGCCATCTTGGATGTTTCTAGAAACTATTTTACATAATCTTAGTACTTGTAGGCTTGCTCTCAATATTTTAGCATAAACTGACAATGATAAAGAAATGTATAAGTGATTAAGGAACTAAATTTCCATATTCATATATCGGAAGGAAGCCATTTTGAAAAACTGTCAAATTCTGTGTGGCCGGAGGTTGATTATGAGACAGGAGACAAAGAAGAATAGTTATGCCGAATTTCATGCTTGAATCACTATTTGCACCTTTCCCCTGCTATTCTCAAGTTACCCGCTCCACTAGTACATAAAGTACACTATTTGTATGTACACAGAGACTGATAAAATACTCAAATATGACAAATGAAAGGGTTAATAAGGGTTAATGGCAGATACTGGTGATGGTCCACCTGGGGGGCCATGTAGGTTTTAGTGGGCGTGGCTTGAAGTTGGGTGACCACGCACATCCACCCCAATTTTGGTCCCTTATTCTCCCTCCTGGACAAAGGACCCAAAACTTTTATTGCTGATGATTGATGTCTGGCATGCAAAGATTAGAAAACAATTGTAATTTATTTTGGACCTTTATGTAGGTTGGAACTAGGACCCAAATTACATGTATCGGAAATTGATTCGCTTATGACTTCAGGTAGTGCTAGCGTCTACCTACATGCATGTCCCAGGATTTTTTTTACTTGAAGTTGGTGTCTACCAACTCTAGTTTCAGGAATAATTGATAAAAATGTGGGATAGGTTGAAATTTGGAGCAGTCAAATTTGTTTCTGCTCAAAATGGCACAGAAAAGTGGGCGTAGCCTGCTCAGCAGGAGAGGGCTTAATTACCACGGTCATTTCCAAGGTTAGTTTCCCTATTCCCAGCCCCAAACTCAATAATTATGAAATAATATGAAGAGATTTGGAGATGGTGAGTTGGCCACTTTCACCAGTATTGGGCTGATAATAGAAAAATGCACGCTTAAGGTATCAGCAATATTCTTATTATCACATAGCAGCGATCCATATTTATTCTTTATGCACTTAACTTCCTCTTTGACTTACCTTTTTCTGCTACAGTACTGAAAGAAACACTTTGGATTAGTTTTTGGCCCCTCTGCAATTTGCCTTTCATACAGTCTTCTAGCATTCCTCAGCTCTTTTTTGACCACAGCCAGCATTTTACAGAATTCAGCCTTAGTATTCTCATTGTTATCCTTTAATTACATCTTATAAAGATCCCTCTTTTCCTGGAAACTCCAACAAATAGCTGTGGGCATCCAGTGAGGATTCTGCTTTTTCAGCTTACTTTTGGACACCTTTGGAATGAATTTCCATTGTGCATTTGAGATCCTCTCTGTCTTCTTGGATGTTTACAGTGTCAGGTTTCTCTCCAGTTCTGGTGTTCAGGTCCCCACAGACTGGCACATTTCCAAAAGCTGAAAAATGGTCTACTTCCCCCTATACAACATCTACAATAAAACATCTAGTTGGGGCATTCTGGGGGTTTATGTAAATATCTCATAGGTAGACATGTTGGTCTGCAATTCATATTTCACTCCTACTTTTCAGCCAAAGATAGGATTGTACGTTTTTGATCATTTTGATTGAATTCATTAGTTCTGATCTGAATCTAAATCATGCCTCTGGAGTCCCTACCTTGGGTGGCTGTTTGGAGTTTAATTGATGGGATTATAATCTCAATTTAACCATGAGGACAATCAGTGGAAATGTCTCCTCTGTATCATGTCTCTTGTCTCAGGATTTTGGTTTTTAATCCAAAAGCAGATGATCTAAGACCATGAATGTTCAACTGAAAATGTGCTCTGTTTTAAAAACAAGATAAACACTGAAATAAATGAATCATAATAACACTCACAAGAAATCAATCACTATGTTACAACCCCAATTCTGAAATAGTTGGGACAAAGTGGAAATTGTGAATAAAATCAAAACACAATGACTTTCAAATCACACCAGCCAGTATTTTATTCACTATAGAACAGAGATAACATAGCAAATTTTGAAACTGAAAAATTTGTTAAGGAGAGGTTAGGAGGAAACCAGATGCAGGATCCAAAGTGTTTATTTAAACACAACACGAGGGAAAAGGTGGCAGACAGCCCAGAAATAAAACACCGTGCGCATGCACTGAACAGCTGGGAGAACTAAGGTGCCCAAGGCAGGGGGGAACAGGAGTACACACTCCTAGAGTGGCTGGACTAAAAAATAAAAACTGGAACTAACTAAACTGACGGGAACACTTGGAGACTTAGACAAAGGGCAGACAAGACATGGGCACGGGAAAAACAAGGGGAAAACTCAGGAAACAAAAACAAAGTCCCATCTGACGGTCTGTTCTTCTTCCGCACTGATGTACGCATGGAAGGAGGCGGGGATACGGAAGGCAATCTCAGGGGGAAACAGAAACGCATGGGATTAATGAACAAATTAACGAGGACCGGGTAAACAATAATGACTCGAGACAAGAGGCTAGACCAGACAGTTTAGATTGAGGTAATCTTAACATGACCAGTAAAAAGCACCACAAGACCAGCAAAGGGAAGCACAGCTTTAAACACAGTTAATCAGGGAAAGCTAAGGAAGGAATTTACAAAAGCTAGAAACACTCGCACTCGTTAATGAGTTAATTAGGTTAATACTATGTGACGAAATATAAACAAACACCCTTAAATAAGTGCTGGTTAGTATGGGTTAGTACTGACCCCATCAGAGAATGCATTTACTCAGAGTTTAGCGAGACCCAGAATTAAGCACAGGTGGAAGCAATGAATGAAATACCGAAACAGAAAGAGGAAACATGATTGGACAAAGAGACTTAGGCATGCTGAAGGCTGTCACACAACATCACAGGAGTCACATAATGAGCTCATTTCAAATTTGATGGCTGTCCTGCTGAAATACACAAGGCCTGCCCTGCAATAGATGTTATGTGGAGGGGAGCATATGTTGTTCTTAAACCTTTATATACCTTTCAGCATTCATAGTGCTTTTTAAAACATGCAAGTGTCCCACACCATATGCACTAATGCATCCCCATACTATCAGAGATGCTGGCTTTTGAACTGAACGCTGATGACGGGAGGGGTGGTCTTTCTCCTCTTTAGCCCAGAGGACACAATGATTTCCAGCAAGAATGTCAAATTTGGACTCGTCTGACCACAGGACACTTTGCCACTTTGCTACAGTCCATTTTAAATGAGCCTTGGCCCACAGAACACGGTGGCACTTCTGGATCATGCTCATCAATGGCCTCCTTTTTGCATGATAGAGATTTAGGTGGCATCTGTGGATGGCATGGGGGACTGTGTTTCTTGAAGTATTCCTGTGCCCAATTAGTAATGTCAATGACTGAATTGTGCTGTGAGGTGTGTTAGGGATGCTGGTGATGTCATGGTGGATGCGGTGTCCTGAGTATCCTTGCTGGCTGCCTGGACTGGTGAAAATCTATCTCTTGTCTGGTCTTCTCGCCTAAAATAGGCATGGGTTCATTCATCTGAATCTTTTTTGCAGCTGTTGGCTGATCTGCTATTTCGAAGAAAAGAATATGATGGTGCGGTTGAGCAACTCACGAAACTAATGCAGCGACATCCAGGTACCACACAGTTCTCTGGCTAAATCATACATTTCCAAATCATACGTGGCAGGTGTATTAGAGTCACACAGTTTTACAGTCTCAACGCAACAGTCTTTTTAGCTGACCTGGACCAAGGGTCCAGGTGAGCCATTGCTATCACTTGGCGTCCGTCATCGTCGTCTGTCGTTAAAATTTTGAACAATCTTCTCCTCTGAAACTACAAAACAGATCCAGACTAAAATTAGCCACAAGCATCCTTATGGTGTTTACTTTAAATTTTATGTTGATTATGCCCGCTGTCTAAATAACTGTTCCTGTAACTAAAAATAGAACATAGGGGTAAAGCCACCTATTTTCAGCTATTACTCAGGAACAAAAGCAGCTAGAGAAAAAACATCAAAATGATCAGCAGATGAAACACAAAAGTTGCGTAGGATCAAAATCAAACAATGCCTCCTTGTAGGAGTTATTGGCTTTGAAATGTCAAATTTGACGATTTTTCATTTTTTTTGCCTAAGTAATGAAAATTATAAGAGATAGAGAAAAACTTTTAATTCCTGAAATGATGAGCAAATGAAGCTCTACAAAAGTCTTAATTACACTGAAATTGTACAATGGCTCTTTGTAGGAGTTATTTGCCTTAAAACATCAAATATGATGATTTTTGTTTTATAAACCATTACATTATGTTTGCTCATAAGATTCTTAAAATGATAATCAGAATCCCCTGGAATTTCCGTTTGAATCAAACTGATTTATTTATTTCCTTTCAATTTAAAAATCGATTTTGCGAAATTATGGGATGCAGTCCGAATCGTAATCATGTTTTTTGGTATTTCATTAAGATTCTGTACCTTGTTACTTGTATGCTACAGTAGATTGTTTCAGTAATTTTAAGAATTCGTCAATTTTCATTCAGATCCAGCTGAGCGATTCAGGCTCTCTGGAGCCTCTAGTTGTGTTGAAAGTATCTCTTTGACAAACCCCAATTCCAGTAAAGTTGGGACGTTGTGTAAAACCTGAATGAAAATAGAATACAATGATTTGCAAATCCTTTTAGACCTATATCAATTTGAGTTCACTACAAAGAATTTTTCCTAAAAAACAATAAAATGTATCAGTTTGTCAGTTTGAGCATTAAATATCTTGTCTTTGTAGTGTACCCAGTTGAATGTAGGTCGAAAAGGATTTGCAAATCATTGTATTCTGTTTCGAGTCACGTTTTATACAACTTTCCAACTACATTGGATTTGGGGTTTGTACTTCATCAAGCACTGATGCTGATAGACAATCTAAATCCGTTCTTAAATCTGTGCATCTTACGCTATGAGGCATAGTATTTATGCTTTTGGCATTAATCAAGAACCATTCTATTTAACAGATAACTTCTTTGTATTGGCGAAGTTCATAAAATTGTTGAGAAGAACTGGGAAGCTTGATGATGCACCGGCACTCTTTGAAAGATGCAAGGAACACAATCCACGGGCCACCATGGAGCCAGGATATAACTTCTGCAAGGGACTTCACTACTGGTTTGTTTCCGCAACCCTGATACTCAAAGTAGATGAGATTAATTAACGAAATGAAAAGAACCGCTTCTGTTATCATTTTTGGTTTTGTTTCCAGGCACACAGGACAGGCAAATGAAGCTTTAATACACTTTAACAAAGCCCGGAGAGATACAGACTGGAGCGAAAAGGCATTGCACTACATGATTGAGATCTGTCTCAACCCAGACGGTGATACTGTTGGTGGTGAGGTGTTTCAAGCTGATCAGGACGAGTGGAGGTAGGTGGTCTGAAGTCAAAAGAGGAACATTATAGGGTGGATTGTAAATTACCATTTGTTTAAACCCGAGTATGAAATCAAATCAGAGAGGAGCATTGTAAATTTCCCTGCCAAAACCAAAAAACAAGTCAATATTAACCAATATTTTTTCATTTTTTATGATTTTGGTCTTATTTTGACAACCTTAACTCTGATTAAGTTGGGACAATATGGAAAGTCCACACAAGAAAGAGAGCGATACTTTTCTGAATTTACTTAGAAGTGTATTTCATCGCAGACAGAATGAAGACTAGATATTTAATGTTTTGTTTTGTGAACTTCATTTTATTTCTAAATATACACCTAATCCTGCCATTCACGCCTACAATGCATTCCAAAAAATGTTGGGACGGGTAAATTCAAGACTAGTTATGAAGGAAAAAAATTAAATAATAACATCACCTAACTGGTGAGAACAGGCCGTTCAGACCAACTAGGATCCCCAGTTTCTAAGTACTATTGAGAATCTATCACTCTAAATACTCTACGACTCATTGGTGTCTAGCACTAAATCAAGCTTGCTCTTGAAAATTCCCAAGGTGTTTGCCTCAACAATATGGTCATGCAAGCTACAGTGCTGTGAAAAAGTATCTTCCTGATTTCTTATCGTTTTGCATATTTGGCACATACAAATGTTTCAGATCATCAAACAAATTTTACTATTAGACCAAGATAAGCCAAGGAAATGCAAGAGTGCAGTCTTTAAATGATGATTTCATTTCTTGAGGGAAAAAAAGATATGTCTTTGACTTTTCTTTTTCTACCACAGTACTGAAAAAAGGGTTCAGGATTAGTTTTTGCCCCTTTCGCAATTTGCCTTTCATACAGTCTTCTAGCATTCCTCAGCTCTTTTTTGACCAGAGCCCGCATTTTGCAGTATTCAGCCTTAGTGTTCTTCTTGCTTTCCTTTATGTACATCTTATAAAGATTCCTCTTTTCCCTCAAACTCTTACGAACAGCTTTGCTCATCCACTGAGGATTCTGCTTATTGGACACCTTTGTTATGAATTTCGATTGTGAATCAAGTAAAACCCCCTTGATTCTATCCCACATCTCATTTACAGACTTACAATCCAGAAGTGTCCTTAAATATAAGCACCTCTTGTCATAGTTTGCGCACCTAAAATTGAACATTTTGGTTTTCAAAGATAACATCAAAACTAACAGTAGAATGATTACTTAGACCCAAGTGGCTCCAGTGCCTCTACATTGCAAATTCTATCAGGGTCATTACTGAGCACTAAATCAAAAATTGCCTTCTTTCTTGTAGGTTTACTATCATATTGCTCAAAAAATTGTCATTTATTACATCAAGAAATTCTTCCTCCCTTTTACAGTGTCCTTTTACCATTTCCAAATCGCTACCAGGATAACTGACGTTTCCCATAATAGTAGTCCCTCTGCAAGCTTGCCTAATCCTCTTAAAGAGCATTTATTTACAATACTGTCCAAAGTGGGCGGTCGTTAGCATACTCCTATGTTTAAATATGTCTCGTGTTTGCCAATGAGCCCTGATGAGTCTGACCAGATACCTCAGAGGTAAAGAAATGTTCAGTTTCAGGAATTTCCTGCACATGAGTGTTTTCATTCACATAGAGTGCTACAACTCCTCCTCTCCTATTAGATCATATCCAGAAAGGGCTGGTGTGGGTGCTGGTTTTTGTTAGAGCCCAACACTAACACACCCGATTCTACCCACCAAGGGCCCAATTGAAACCCCTGATTAGTTAACCCCTTTCTGCAGATGTAGACGCCTGCGTCTATGGACCTGCAAATTTAAGCACGCTGTTACTGTACTCGATCACTAGATGGCACCCCCGGATCAGTTATTGAATATTCACAAGCAAGCAGACCTCGAACGCGATTTTGAATATGGGGAAGTTCACTCCACTTCCTGTTTTTCGAGAGTCGCATGAATTAAACTCCTCAACTAAGCCTGATGTGTAAACTGGTCAATATCCTGGCCCAAAGCATCGATCCAGCAGTTTTTAAAAATGATCTTTTGCGACAGAAAAAATCGTTTTCCTATGTAGCAACCACTTTAGCAACAGTGAGCCAATGGCATTCCAATCAGTGGTTCAGAGAAATTTGTTTTCTGAAGCAAAAAATTCGACATGGTATTGATTCTCTCACATTCTACTGTCAATTACAGTCATCAAATGCAAAAAATGCGTAGTTCCCTACCGTGGATTTTCGTGTAGATTCCTTCATTGACTAATCCAGCGCTTCCTTATATCCACCCGAGTACTGACGTTGATAGCCAATCACTCAATAATACATTCAAGCTCTTCTGCCTAACTGCGCAGTTAGACTTCACGGCCTCGTGAAACTTCCGCGGTAACAACGTATTGATTGGCTCGTTTCTTATCCAATTCCCGAATTGTGTTTAAACGTTCTACAGTAAGTGAAACATATTGATTGGACAAACAAAGAGCATACAAGCCTATGCGTATCAGCAGGCTCGGTTGTATCCTGTTTACGTTGCGCGCATTACGCGGCTGAAACAGACACGATATATATATATATATAGGAAAAAAGACGCGCAAAACTGGCCTTGAAGTGTTCAGTTATATTTATAGCTTTTAAATAAGATAAGGACATGGTCAATGGGAATTATTTCGAATGAAACAGGACCGGAGGGTTCCTTCTACTCGATACATCTGTCTCTGGAGGAGGGATTCGTGAAAAACGGTAGGCTGCTAGTTTTGCTTTCTCTTTTGGAATGTATAGCATACTTTACAAAGTCGAATGCCGACGTTTTTTCCTGTTTAAAAGTGAACTGCCCATGCATTTAGGTGGACCCCTGGTGCGATCATTGCACCGTTCTGTTGAATCTAGGGAGGTATATATATTGCGTGATGTTCCCTGAAAGTGGAATGTCTGTTCTGTTAAAATAAGGTATATTTCAGAATTCAGATATTACTGAGTTAGTGAGTTGTACTTGTTTCTTTATAAGGATTGAAATGAGGTCGTGAGTTTGGGAACTGGTAACTTCCATTACAGGGTGAATGTTCTGACTGTTTAATCAGCAGTTTATAAAATGCAATGCGTGTTTGTGCTGGCTTGGGAGCCTTAGAAGAAAAATGGACAAAACTCTAAAATTTATCATGGAGAAAAGGCATGTTTTGTGTTTCGAGAGGTTACTGGTGACCACTGATATTCAACTGCACTGAGATTGATAAATTCATACTAAACTCAACCAGAAAATCATTTGTTCATATTAAATTTCATGCCTTAAAACTTTATTTGTGTTATACACATGATTTGACAGGAAATAATTTTGAGACTTTGGGGAGACACTTGGATAGCTTTATAATTAGGCTAATAGCATGTAGGTAATCTAAAATGTAATGTTGAAGATGCATTCTACTTGTGGTCAAGGAGTTTATGATACCAGAAATGTATAGTTTTAAGCCCCAGCAGTTTTTCAATCCTCAGAATTATTTATTTTGCCACATTGAGCCACAATTTTCCTCTTTATGAAGCTTAATTGAATTATACAGCATTAAAGTGGGTAACCCATAAATAGCCAAATTTTGCTTCTGCACAAAGGGGTTAATTAACCCTGTGTGACCCTCAATATTCGCTGACCCAATGCAAAGGTACCCCTCCGGTTCAGGTGTTGCCTGTCCGGCTTGTACTGGATCACCCCTGTCCCAGAAGACTCCCAGTGTCCCATAAACCTGTACCCATCTTTCCTACACCTGGTTCGTAGCCACGTGTTAAATCTCCAGATAAAATTTTGCTTCCCTCTGCATGCACGTGGTACCGGTTGAATCCTGGAGAACACTACTGTGGAGGATCTGCCCCTAAGCTTTTCAGTTAATTCCACAAATTTGTCTTGCAGAACCTCAAACCTACCCTAACCTATGTCATTTTTACCAACATGGTAAAAAGAAAGACTTAGGCTTTCACCTATACGTGATGTGCGTATATCAAATAAAATGGAAGGAAAGGACGCCTGCACACTTACTCCATGCCACCAAGAAAATTTTATTTTTATTTATTAAAATAGGACAAATTATTTTAATAAATATTTTAATTAATTTCCATAAATACAAATTTTCTTGGTGGCTTGGAGTAAGTGTGCAGGCGTCTTTTCCTTTCTTCATTTGTCCCAACATGGACCGTGACCATTGGTTCCCTCTACGCTCAGGCTAGGACCTTGTCCACAAGCTCCACAGGCAGGCAATACACCACACGAGACTCCTTGTTGCGCGAACAGACTATGCTGTCTGTTCCTTTAATAATTGAGTCCCCCACTATCACTAGCTCGCTTTTCTGAGGAGAAGAGGGCAACAGGGTGCTCGGAGGCTCCTCACTCTCAGGGTTAGGGGCCAGGTCGAGTTCCTGCAAGGACCTGAATCGGTTCACCTCAAGCACTGAAGGAGCTGTCGCTGTACGGCGCACACGCCCTTTTCTGCGCTGACGTCCTACAGTCACCCTCCTTTCTCTCCCTGCCTGTGCTGGGATCTCCCCACTTCCCTGCTGTGGTGTACACACCATTTCTCCCAATGACATACTACTCAGTTCCTTTAGAAACTCTACCAATTGTGAACTATGTTGTGCTGCCAACTGGCCCACAAGATCAAAGATCTTGGTCTCCAAATGCTCAATTAGATGACACTGGTGGCAGACAATCCCACCCTGGAAATCTCTTTCCAGAAGAGCGATCATTCTGCAACCGTCACGTAGTTTTGGACACATTTTGGACCCCCCTACCAATTGTACTAGCTCACCCTAGATAGCAAAGAAGCACAGGAACCAAATTTATTAACCTAAGAAGCCCTGAACAGCAATCATGATGGAAACTGTGGAGAGAAGTAAATGGATAATAAGCCTCTTTTAAAAGCAATAATATCAGCAGTAAAGTAGTAGTAGTCTACTACTACTAGTCTGCTACAGTCGACTGCAGTAGTCTCAGGCAGCTACAATGGCCAGGAGAAACTGATGGGGGGCTGGGGGAAGCACTCCAGCAAACCTTACTCCTTGCTAATTACAACCTAACCAAATTGAAGACTCACATAACTGTTTCCCTGCTAACTAAATACTAAATCCCAGATCCCAAGTTAAAAATGCAAACATTAACTATTTTGCTAGCTAGTCACAAACAGGTACTAGAACTGGAAGACATCAAAAAAACTTGTTAACTATGAGAGCTAACTAAACACAGAATCTTCCAACAAGTTGTGGCTTAGCACTCCAACATGCAAATAAACTTTTCCTAGCTGATCAAGCCACAGAGACCAGAGGAAAATAATGTAATTAGCAATGTGTTTACGTGTAAGAGCCCTTCCCTAAAAAAGAAGATACCAAAAAAGAGTAAAACCCCCGGTTAACATTAAAAGTTAATTCTAGTGGGCCTAGTGAATGTCCCTAGTGAATGTCCCGCTTACAACACCAGCTAACTAAACTCGTCCTGACTTTGGTAAGCTGATGCAGGGACAGCGACCTGAAGGGAACACTAAATATCTAACTTGGCAAGAGTGTTTATACGGTAAAATAGAAACACCAAAAGTGAATAAAAACCAGTTAAACGTCAATATTTATTGGCTTGAAGACTGTATGAAAGGCAAGTACCCACAAATGAGAGCAACCCAAGGTTTAACTACAAACCCAAAACCAGTGAAGTTGGCACGTTATGTAAATCGTCGATAAAAACAGAATACAATGATTTGCAAATCCTTTTCAACTTATATTCAATTGAATACACTGCAAAGACAAGATGTTTAATGTTCAAACTGAGAAACTTTATTTATTTTTTGCAAATAATCATTAACTTTGAATTTAAAGGCAGCAACACATTGCAAAAAAGTTGGCACAGGGGCCTTTTTACCACTGTGTTACATCGCCTTTCCTTTTAAACGACACTCCGCAAACTTTTGGGAACTGAGGAGACCAATTTTGAAGCTTTTCAGGTGGAACTCTTTCCCATTCTTGCTTGATGTACAGCTGAAGTTGTTCAACAGTCCGGGGTCTCCGCTGCATAATGCGCCACACATTTTCAATGGGAGACAGGTCTGGACTACAGGCAGGCCAGTCTAGTACCCGCACTCTTTTACTACGGAGCCATGCTGTTGAAACACGTGCAGAATATGGCTTGGCATGGTCTTGCCGAAATAAGCAGGGGCGTCCATGAAAAAGACGTTGCTTGGATGGCAACATATGTTGCTCCAAAACCTGTATGTACCTTTCAGCATTAATGGTGCCTTCACATATGTGTAAGTTGCCCATGCCTTGGGCACTAATACACCCTCATACCATCACAGATGCTGGCTTTCGAACTTTGTGCCTATAACAGTCCAGATGGTTCTTTTCCTCTTTGGTCCGGGGGACACGACGTCCACAGTTTCCAAAAACAATTTGAAACGTGGACTCGTCAGACCACAGAACACTTTTCCACTTTGCATCAGTCCATCTTAGATGAGCTTGGGCCCAGCGAAGCCGGCAGCGTTTCTGGGTGCTGTTGATAAATGGCTTTTGCTTTGCATTGTAGAGTTTTGACTTGCACTTGCAGATATAGCGACGAACTGTAGTTACTGACAGTGGTTTTCTGAAGTGTTCCTGAGCCCTGGTGGTGATGTCCTTTACACACTGATGTCAGTTTTTGATGCAGTACCGCCTGGGGGATTGAAGGTCACGGGCATTCAATGTTGGTTTTCGGGCCTTGTCGCTTACGTGCAGTGATTTCTCCAGATTTTCTGAACGGACCGTAGATGATGAAATCCCTAAATTTCTTGCAATAGCTCGTTGAGGAATGTTGTTTTTAAACTGTTTGACAATCAGCTCACGCATTTGTTCACTATTTGGTGACTCTCGCCCCATCCTTGTTTGTGAATGACTGAGCATTTCAGGGAAGCTGCTTTTATACCCAATCATGGCACCCACCTGTTCCCAATTAGCCCGTTCACCTGTGGGATGTTCCAAATAAGTGTTTGATGAGCATTCCTCAACTCTCTGTCTTTTTTGCCACTTGTGCCAGCTTTTTTGAAACATGTTGCAGGCATCAAATTCCAAATGAGCTAATATTTGCAAAAAATCACAAAGTTTACCTGTTCGAACATTAAGTAACTTGTCTTTGCAGTGTATTCAATTGAATATAGGTTGAAAAGGATTTACAAATCATTTTATTCTGTTTTTATTTACGATTTACACAACGTGCCAACTTCACTGGTCTTGGGTTTTGTAGATATCCTAGTAAATCCATAATGTTTCTTAGCGTTTAGATGCTTTAAAAAGTTTGTTAGCTAAATGAGCTACTGAAAAACCAAGCGAGAGTCGCACAGTATTTACTCTGTAAATAGTACAATTCACTTTGTTAGCTTATTATCTATTATTCTAATTAAGTTTATTTCACTTTGCTCCCCGGAGACTGAAGCTGAAAAGGCTTCCAAAGATAGTACGTTATATGAGCAAACTTTACTGATGTGTATTCACATACTCATAGCCATTCATTGCAACATTTTGCCTCCCTGTGAGCATGGTAGCGTTATCCATATTTCCCTGAGTTTGGTAGAGAAAAAGGGCTGCAAAAATAAAAAAAAAAAATCTTCATGAAAATTAAGCATTGAAGCTGTTAAAAAAAATACTGAAAATGGCTGGGGGTTAAACTGTACATTTCTGGGACCATAACCTCCTTGATCGCAAATATAGTTCATCTGAGCATTACATTTTAAATGACCTACTCTCTAGGAGCCAAATAAGGTGGCTTCCCGAACTCCAAGATCCCTCAAAATGGCACACTATCAAGTTATGAAATAGTCATATATTTAACACAAATCAACTTTTGACGCAATAAATTCAATATGAATGAATGAGTTTCTGGTTTGAATTTTTTTTTATGAGTTTATCAAGATAGGTGCAGTTGGACATTAGTGGTCACCAGTAACCCCTCCAAACTCAAAACATGTCTTCTCTCCATGATAAAGTTTAGAGTTTTGTCCATGTTTCTTCAGGGTCCAGCAAGCCAGGACACAGACTCATTAAAGGAACTGCTTATTTATTGGTCAGGGCACTCAACCTGCATTGTAAAGCTGGCAGTTCCCACTTCTGAGCTTGCAACCTTTTATAAACACTTTCCACACCTTATAAGGAACATTTGTAACTCACTAACTCAATGATAACTGAAATATACCTTATTATAACCCAACAGACATTCCACTTCCAGGAAAAATCAAGCAGTATTTTACCCTAGATTGAACAGAGTGGTGCAATGAACGTACCAGGGGGTACTGAAGTCCTTTAGCTCAACAAGCCAAAACATCGGCATTTGATTACGTTGAATATGGTATAAATTCAAAAACAAAAAGTCACATTGAGCAAATGCTACCACAGTGGCAGTATTTCTTCATTGAATCCCTCCTCTAGAGACAGATGTATCCAGCAAAAGGAACCCTCCAGTCCTGTTTCATTCGGAATAATTCCCATTGACCATGTCCATACATTATTTAAATCCTGTGAATGTAACTGAACATTTCAGGCCGGTTTTGGAAGTCTTTTTTTTTTCTTTAAATTGTGTCATTCTTCACTGCACCACTGTGTCTAACGTTAACAAAATATAACCTACCTTCCTCTTACCTAAAAGCTTTTATCCTCTTCTCATTGTCCCATCAGTGTCTTTCAGTTACTGTGGAAAGTTTTTACACTCTGCCATTGGATAAGAAACAACTCAATCAAGACATCATTACCGGGGAAGCTTCAAGTGGGCGTGAACTCTAAGTGTGCAGTTATGCAGATGAGCCTGAGTAAATAATTGAGTGATTGGCTATCAACCTGAGTACTTTGGAAAATATAAAGGAGCACTGAATTTGGCAATGGAGGAATCTAAGTGTAAATACATGGTCAGGAACTGTGCGTTTTTGATGTGTGATGACTATAATTGATGGTATTGATATAATGTCATTCTACTATGATGAATTTTTGCTTCAGAAAACGTATTTTTCTTCAAGACTAATTGGGATACCCAGCAGTTTGCATATCAGGCTTAGCTGAGAAGTTTAAGTCATGTAACTCCCGAAAAACAGGGATGGGACTGAACTTGTCCATATTCTTAACCGCGTTCGAGCTCGGCTTGCTCGTGAATATCCATTCACTGATACAGGTGTGCCATCTGGTGATAGAATTGTAACTGCGTGCATAAATTTACTGCTCCATGTTTGCTGGCAGACACATCTGCACAAAGGAGTTAAGGGGCACAATGGAGTTGTCCTTGTGATGAATGAAGTCCTAGCGTTTAGATCATGTGAGAAGCAGTACAACCGTCGGTTGACTGCAGTTTTGCAGACCTTCAGAGGGTCCAGGCTGAAACTGAACAAAACAAAGGTTTGATCAACAAAGTGCCACTCTGGGAAGTTTAAAATGAACTACAAGTTCTTGGACTTATTAACCCCTTTGCCCAGATATAGACACCATAGTCCGTAAATTCGAAAATTTAATTTGTGACGTTTTCATTTTTTTCACTAACATTTTTAAATGTTGCATGATCAGGTTTTTCAACCAGGTCGTATAGATCAATAAGATACATATTTATGTTTGAAATAGCGTCTTAAAAAATTTTGAACTGTGAGCTCAGGCAATGAGTCTGTTTTTGGCAAAATTATGGGACAAAAAGATAATCTTCCTCATCCTGATTGTATCCTTCTTCACGGAAGCATCATAATAAATGCAATTCTCTATTTTCTTCTGCTAACTTTCTTCTTGCATGTTCATTAAATTCTTCCGAGATCAATTCAAGATCAATTCCCAGTGTTTTTGAAGAATCAACCTGCAAAATATTATAAACAGATTTGATGTCATCAACACAATTTTCCTTTCTAAATATCAATTCCTTACATTTTATAACATTAAATGGCAGTCAATTCTCCCGAGATCAATTCATGTACTGTTCTATAATGGAGAAATCAAATGCTAGACTTATTAACAGCACTGAACAAAGTTTTGTCATTGGCATATTTGACTATAAAGGTACTAGGATTATCCCTGATAAGATCATTTCTAAAAATATTCAAAAGATGCCAGCCATTCACACTACCTTGAATAGTGCCCTTATTCACATTTTGCTAAATGCAGACTGTCCCATTAAAAACTGCCCGCTGCTTTCTTTCCCTTCAAAAACTTAAACCAACTGATTATGTTAGGATGAAGATTAAGGGCCTGATTTACTAAGACCTTTAGCACATGCAAAATCTTTTTGCCTGTGCAAAACCAATAACATTGCACATGATAGGCCAGGGTACTTGCCTTGCACCAATGAGTAACAATGCTATTGGTTTTGCACGGGCAAAAGGATTTTGCATGTGCTAAAGGTCTTAGTAAATCAGGCCCTAAATGCGCTAAGTTTATCACCAGGTAAAAAATGTATAACATTATCAAAAGCCTTAGCAAAAGCCATAGCAAAATGTCTAGCACTAATATTGTTATAAGCATACAAAAATTTAAGTGCTTGGTACTGCATAGTAATCACAGCATCTGTACAGCTGCAACCATCTCTATATGAAAATTTACCTGAACAGATTTTGTCTTCTAAAACTTGAACTTTCCATGATCATTTTTTCAAAACATCTAGCAATCACTGGTGTCACATTTATCCCATGAAAGTCGTGGTTATCAAATGGAATATCAACTTTAGGGAGTGGGCTAATGCAGTGGTTCTCAAAGTCAGTCCTGGAGGACCACTTTGTATGCAGGTTTTCATTGCAATCACAACTACAGTCCCAGAATTCTATTTAGGAGTTAATTTGTCTTTATTAGTTACATTTCATTTATTTACCCTCTGACTTCAAATTATGCAAGGAATAGCAGTGCCTGCCATGAGGAATGAAAGTTCCATGTGCATATTGAGGGTATAATGCTGTATAGCAACTAATTGGACAATCTTTAACATATTGACAGATCCAAGTAATTCCAAGATTAATTAATGAGCTCCTGCAGGTTGTTTCACACAGGCTTAAAGTTAATTGAATTTCTTCCCGCAATATTTACACAAAACAGGTGTGAGTCAGTGTTACTTGCCGAGTCAGACTCTTCATTATCTAATCAATGTATAGATTTAGTGACGGTGTATCAATTATTCAAATTAAAAGCCTACTGAGTTTTAAAAATTAATTGGCACATTTTAAATTTTTCTTTTTAATCAACTATTTCCCATACAGCATGATGTGAACTTGGAACTTCTGCTGTTAAAAGCAAGCATAGCAGTTCATAACAATGTTGCTTGAACGGGTAATGAAGCAAAATTTTCCTCATTAAAATTCTTGGGTTATATGGCTTTTGGTGGTTTATGGTTTTTATGGTTTTCTTTTATGGTTGTATCGAAAACCAGCATGCACAGTTGTCCCCCAGGACCAAGTTTGAGAACCACTGTGTTAATGTTTGCTTCCATCTATGCTCTTGGCCAGGTATGTGAAGAGAGTGATAGGTTCCAAATCTCTGAGATGACAGGTGTGAAAAAGGCTGCATTATCACTCCACACCCAATAAGGTATATTATCTGGTCCCGATGCAGTCTTTTTTTAGTCTGCGTAATGTGGCGTATAATAGGTCAGCGGTGTCAGCACGTGTATTTATTCTGTGTGATTGCGAACATTTTTCCTAATCAATTTTCCAAAATTGCTAATACATTCAATCCGAAAACACTCCGCACATCAGGTGTTGCTTCTTCACCTTTTTAATCTTTCATTTGAAAGCACTGTTTTGTGCATTTCAAACCTCTTTCTTTGATTCAAATTAAACAATTTAATCGATCATGAAGCACAGGTTAGATCACCTGATGTGCTGAAAAGGTAGCGCGGAAGTTCCAGAACAGATTACCTCTTAAAAAGTGGCCAAAAGGCCAACTTATGAGTGAATTATTTTTCTGAACTGATTTATGCCTATTATATCGCATCACGAAAGTCGCACTTACATCGCATCACGAAAGAAGCCGTGTCTTTTATCGCTAATTGATCATTCTTACAAATAAAAATTGTTTTAACAAAGGGAAAAATCAGAGAACAAGGTGGGACTCATAATTTTAGTAAAGTGATGTTGTGTGGCCGCTCAATTTTCTGTTCTGGCGACACCACTGATATGAAATTCACAAAATTGCACGTTCAAATTATGGACTAGATATAAAGATGGATGACGCCTCTCCATTTACTCCCATGGAGCCAAAATATCCCAGATACGGGCGCTGCCATGTTGCTCGTTTGGAGCCAGAGTCTGCGTAGTAGTAATCAGGGGTCGAGTCTCGGTATCCAGATCCCGCCCATACACCCACCCGAACACGCCCCCTGAACTTTTGACCTGGCCTGGCTGCTGCACTATTAAAGCAACATTGTATGCCTGAAATCGCTCATACACAGAGCGTCAAGTCATTCATGGGCATTAGTACGTTAACAGTGTCAACAGCTGTATTTCAATAATCTCACATAACAGCAAGGAACCATCCGTCCAGACAAGCAGGGTTTACTTTCAGCTTGACCACATGGAGCGTTACGCTGTCCTCTCTGGCAGTGACTGTGATAACTGCCCAGCCGTTATAGAGCTGTAATCCAGCTGGTAACAGGAAACCTTTGCCTTTTCAGCTGAGCAGTACCGCATGAAAATAAAAACGTCAAAACCTCAACCAGTATAGTAAAAATTGCCATGCTTGTGCCGTTTCACGTGTGCATGTCAAGGGTCCTTGAATTCACTCCACTCCGTGAAAATCTTGACCAAAATCACCAATATTCTATCCATATATTTTTCATTCCACTCATCAATCCCAAGGGAGAATGGTGACATCCAGTAATAGTGAATGCTGCGCAGCCTCAGGAATAGAGCTCTTCTTGATCATTTTTGTGGTGATGGTATGTTTGCAACTGATTTTTGGTGATTGCACAGGCTGTACCTTGTTTTCTACAGTCTGAGGTTCATATGCATGCTTAGCTGAAGCTCCAAAAAGTGGCCAACAGCCATAGTGGAGGGAGGGGAGGGAGGTTTAAGGAAGGTTTAAGTCAACTTTTTTTTAGCCACTAACCTTGCCATATTTCTGTAAGAAAGCTGGTTATACCTTAATAAAATGTAATATGCAAATTAAGTGGGTAGGAAAAAAAACAATTAAGGATCAATGTCGACTCCTATAATATGATTACCTGAATCCCTCCTACCACCCCCACGTAAATAGTTGAAAATGTCACTGAAATAACTTAACCCCTTAAGAACTGAGATCCTTAAGATTCCCGGTACCGGAGATGGTTATTACGCACTATAAATACAGCATTTTTTCAAATCGCGACATTGTCAAGCGGCATATCCACATTTTGCGAAGAAATTCGGCCAAAAGCTCATGTAAACGATTTTTACCTCAACCGAACACAATTCAAGCACCAAGCAAGTAAATAAGCATGCAGCAGAACATAGGATAAAATCATATCGGTGCTGAATCGCCAGGATTTCTGCTGAATTCGTGCTATGCATTAAAACGATACCTCAAATAAAAGAGGAAAGTCCACAGAATGCAACGATATGAGCCCTGTCATTTTAAACCGACACCACATTGAAAGAACAGCAGGCATACACTTTACAGTCTACAGAGGAGCAGAAAAAAATTCTTACCTTTGATATTTTGCAATAAAAAAAAACCGTTCGAGGGTAAATCTGCGCTTGCTATTGTTAGCCCAATGTGTTCGTGTTATAACAAAACTAGATCTGCCGGGATCCTAGCATGTTCTTTCCCATGGCGTTGCTTCAAATATCTCAGCTCCGTAGCATTCCGCCTCCTTGCAATGTATTATTCTTTCTGAGATTGGCTTGTGGTGCTGTCAGGAAGACTATGCCGGTAGGAATTTAATTGTATGAGTCCTGATGATTCTAACGAACTCTAAACCACCTTAATGGCAGAAACCGAGCCTGAGCTACAGCGTTGCGTTCCGAGTGAGTCAAGCTGAGTCCATGGGACATAATGAATGATCTTGAATAGAGCGACATAACTTGTTTGTTTGAGGTATTGTCCGAATAATTATCCGCAAAATATTCAACATTCATTTTCAAAGTCGTTTTCTGACAGAATCTTTGCACTTTTCCGCACAAATACTGAGCCTACAACAGTACAGTAGCCTACGTATTTTCCTTACCCATTCGTTGAATGGGCAATTTCACCATAGACTGTTGTCGATTAGTGCAGCCTATTGGATAAAATGCTGCGCTGCTGAAAGGAATTTGTAAAGGTACGATTCCTGATCGGGGTACCTTTTTTTATTTTATTGTACTTTTTTTTTGGAAATAATCGCAGTTGCCTTCTACAAATAATTGCTGGGGTTTTTATTATTGTTACTTTTCTTTAACATATTTTCACATTGCCTTCGTATTTATAATTTTACTTATTTGTTTTGTTTTTTAATAAATATGCTCCAGTGGACTCAAACTTAATTTTCATTGTATGTATTATCTTGGAATGGGAAATTGTATAGGCAACAAAACTGGCAGATATAATAATAATTTTTTTTTATTCTAAAAATTAAAAAATGTTGTATTTGGTTGGAATGGAATGCGTGTAGTGATATATAAGTGAAATTTAATGGGTTTTACAGCTTGGTATGTAAGAAATCTGAAATGGAACACAAGGTACCTACAAAACCCAAAACCAGTGAAGTTGGCACGTTAGGTAAATTGTAGATAAAAACAGAATACAATGATTTGCAAATCCTTTTCAACTTATATTCAATTGAATACACTGCAAAGACAAGATGTTTAATGTTCAAACTGAGAAACTTTTCTTTTCTTTGCAAATAATCATTAACTTAGAATTTAAAGGCAGCAACACATTGCAAAAAAGTTGGCACAGGGGCCTTTTTACCACTGTGTCAGTCGCCTTTCCTTTTAACGACACTCAGTAAACGTTTGGGAACTGAGGAGACCAATTTTTGAAGCTTTTCAGGTGGAACTCTTTCCCATTCTTGCTTGATGTACAGCTTAAGTTGTTCAACAGTCCGGGGTCTCCGTAATCGTATTTTACGCTTCATAATGCGCCACACATTTTCAATGGGAGACAGGTCTGGACTACAGGCAGGCCAGTCTAGTACCCGCACTCTTTTACTACGGAGCCATGCTGTTGTAACACGTGCAGAATGTGGTTTGGCATTGTCTTGCTGAAATAAGCAGGGGCGTCCATGAAAAAGACGTTGCTTGGATGGCAACATATGTTGCTCCGAAACCTGTATGTACCTTTCAGCATTAATGGTGCCTTCACACATGTGTAAGTTGCCCATGCCTTGGGCACTAATACACCCCCATACTATCACAGATGCTGGCTTTTGAACTTTGCGCCTATAACAGTCCAGATGTTTCTTTTCCTCTTTGGTCCGGAGGACACGACGTCCACAGTTTCCAAAAACAATTTGAAATGTGGACTCGTCAGACCACAGAACACTTTTCCACTTTGGATCAGTCCATCTTAGATGAGCTTGGGCCCAGCAAAGCCGGCGGCGTTTCTGGGTGCTGTTGATAAATGGCTTTCGCTTCGCATTGTAGAGTTTAAACTTGCACTTGCAGATGTAGCGACGAACTGTAGTTACTGACAGTGGTTTTCTGAAGTGTTCCTGAGCCCATGTGGTGATGTCCTTTACACACTGATGTTGGTTTTTGATGCAGTTCCGCCTGAGGGATTGAAGGTCACGGGCATTCAATATTGGTCTTCGGCCTTGTCGCTTACGTGCAGTGATTTCTCCAGATTCTCTGAACCTTTTGACGATATTACGGACCGTAGATGATGAAATCCCTAAATTTCTTGCGATAGCTCATTGTTTTTAAACTGTTCGACAATCAGCTAACGCATTTATGCTCTAAGTGGTGACCCTCGCCCCATCCTTGTTTGTGAATGACTGAGCATTTCAGGGAAGCTGCTTTTATACCCAATCATGGCACCCAGTTGTTCCCAATTAGCCCGTTCACTTGTGGGATGTTCCAAATAAGTGTTTGATGAGCATTCCTCAACTCTCTCAGTCTTTTTTGCCACTTGTGCCAGCTTTTTTGAAACATTTTGCAGGCAACAAATTCCAAATGAGCTAATATTTGCAAAAAATTACCAAGTTTACCTGTTCGAACATTAAGTAACTTGTATTTGCAGTGTATTCAGTTGAATATAGGTTGAAAAGGATTTGCAAATCATTGTATTCTGTTTTTATTTACGATTTACACAATGTGCCAACTTCACTGGTTTTGGGTTTGTAAATTGCCAGACCTGAGAATCTCTTACAAAGGCACTGATTGAATAATTTCTGACTACAGCACAGGAATGTGAATGTCATATAAAGTCAAGCGGAATGCATGAAAGTTGAGAGCCCTGTATTATTCTGCAATAGCCACGCAAATGTAACTACTCACAAATTATTCCATAAATCTCCGGGTTTCGCGTGTAATATCCAGTTGTGATTGTATGTTTTCATCCGCCTACATTTAGAGCAAGCATTGAATTTCTTTGTTTAAATGGAGATATCTTTTCGCCGCTGCATTTGTTAGAACAAGAGAGCCGTAACACATGACACTAATCTTCTGTGCTCAAGTCGGCTGTTTGCATACGGCATGTCACCTGCCCTTATATGGTGTTTAGTGGGTGTCATAAATGCTAATTTGAAACATTCGGCCACACGCTTCCAATTTACGCTCAAGTGGGATTCAACATTCAGCACACCTGGGTAAGAGTAGATTTGGACAGTAAGTTTATTTACCTTATTTTTTTATCAGCAAAAAAATAAGAATACATAATAGAAATTTCAGATAATGTTGGCGCAAGAGGCCCAATTCTTGTGATTCTTCCAGCCGCACTACTGCACATCACAGTAGCATCCTAGAAGCAGCTCTCCACTCTGCTCTTTGGAGAATATGCAATGAGTGGCGCATATTTTTGACGGTGGCGGACTGCAGTTGTGCTGCACTGAACATAGTTGGGTCACGTTTTCCATGGTTTGAATATATACAGTCATTGTTTCCAACTACGTTAGCATCTGTGCTTATGGGAAATGCACCCTAGATCGTGCCGGGCAGGAAGTGACCATCAAGGGGGATATGCTTTTAACCAATAGAAGCTAGCCACAAATCTTTGAAAAATTCCTTCATAACTTCATTTTCAACTATTTGTCTGTGATTTTGCTTTCAACTAAACACTGGCAGAAATATTTGAGCTATGGCATTCATGGCTGGACTGTGGGGTACAGCACAACAAAGTCAGCAATAACATTAAATACAATTAAACAGAGAGCATTTCACTTCATAGCCTTCTCACCCAAGGTAGAAGCAAAAATATGCAGGAAAAAATGAAGCCAAATCTGAGCAGGTCAATCGTATCTTCTGGCAGGACGCATCGCTAACATTTTGCTCTCCGTGGGACATGAAGTTGCCCGCAAGACGGAGCAAAATAGCGTTGTGCACATCAAGTTGCAGATACGCACCCGGTGGAAACTAGGGGCAAGGCGCTGCCCCAAGCGTTTTTATGGTGGGGAAAACCCTGGTGTGTGTGTTCATATGCTCTTTCATCATAGTCAGAATGAATAGCTTCCAATAATTAATATTTTAAACGAAGGTCTTTTCTAGTTGCAAAAAAATCTATATAACTTTAGTTGTATGTCTGTATGCTGTGTAAATGGAGAAATTGACATGTATGCTAAACATGTATTAAATGTATAGAAAAGGAATTATAGTTTTTCAAAGTGGTAAGTACTTTACAGTCCCAACTTTTTTTAAATGTGTTGCAAGAATCAAAAATGAATAAATTTATTTTAAAAAGTAAATAAAATTCATTTGGTGAAAAATCAAATAATGAACTTTGAACGTTGTGTTTTCTGTGAAATACAGGTCAAGGATAATTTTTTGAACCACAGCTTTCAGTTTAAAATTCAATTGAACAGATAATGGAAGCTATTATGCAGTTGGACGAAACCATGGTTGTGCAGTAAATTTTTTTGTATGAACCAAATCGCTGAACGATTCATTCCTATTTGACAAATCATTGTATGGATGACAGAAAGGAGTCAGAACCACTGGGGATGAACACAGCTCAGAACCTACTGAAAGAGTACCATCCCTGCACCAGGGAAGGAGAGGAGAAAGCCTTGCTGCTGTACAACCGCTGTCTGATGGCTTCCAAAGAACCCAAGCAAGTGGAGAGGGCTCTCGGCATTTTCAGCGAAATGGCATCATCACTGGTAAAACCGGCATCTTCCAGCAGTTCATGATTGAACTATTTGTTAGTTTCCTATATTGCAGATGATATGCTGAAACTGTTAAATTATTTTCATAGGTAGCCAGAAGCAGGATTTTATTTGAAGGCAGAATTATATTAACAGCCTCTGGTTGGTTAGAATTAATTTTTGATCCTTTCTTAATATGATTTGTTTTTGTTGTTCTCCCTGTCGATTTTTTTAACTCAGTGATTTTGTAGAATGTAGAAAGACTGTGCATCGTGACCTAGCACTGATTTTGCAATGTATTACACAGTGGGAAATGTTTCAATAGAAGGGAATGCTTTAATATGGCACCCTTGTGCCATTATGTCATGGACTGTATATAAAGATGGATGACGCATCTCAACTTCGTAACGCTTTACAGAAATGGAGCAAAACTATTCTTACAGATACTGTCAGCACAGCAGTGCTGTGTTGAGTTGCAGTATCAAGGTACCGCCCATACACCAGCCTTACGCATACACCTCCCCTGATTAATGTAGCCTGGCTGGCTGCTTCAGTGTTAGCAATCAGTGCTGCGTATTCCAACAGCCCAAAGAGTGGGGATATATTCAGCAACGCCAAACGTTAGCTGACGCTATTGTCAGCCTAACATACTCTATATTGTTTAGTTAGATAAGGAGACCAAACGTTAGATCTATTTACCACATGGCTCTACTGCAGCTAAAAGAATGTTAAAGGGTTAGGGAGTTCTGATCTTTGCCAATTAGAGTTGTATGAGGCTAAAATATATTTGCTGCTTTCCTCATCCTGAGCAGTACATTGCTTCGATCCCGTGCCGATAACCAGTGCTCCTGACAGCCTCTACAAACTTGTGCCGACTGCTATGTAGTAACTAAGTTGCTAGCTAATGCATTGACTAAGCAGCTACCTTAAACAACCTTACTTCAAAAACACTTAGCAACCCTTCAAAGTAAGGTATTTACAGTTGATAAGTAAATAGACTCTCAACTATCGTGCATTTTGACGTTAAGTCTAACTCCTTAGTTAGTCAGCTGGGTGACCTGTTAATGAATCTTCATTTGATACTTAGTTAGCTGGGTAACAGTTTTTAAGCTAGCTGGCAAGGTTTGGTAATAGTTGACTTTAAGGGGGATTTACATTTGAACGTACGGGCGTCTACGTGCAACTTGCATGCAAAATTTGGGAAAAATGACTGCGTGCTCGACGTGGCGAGTACGTGACACGTGCGTGTTTTGCTGGCCGCAGGGCACGTAGAACCGCCTGTAGCAAAGAATTGGTCTGCAAATTAATTCCACGGTGCACGCAGCGATCAGTCGAAAATAGTCCACGCCAAGTACATGGCAAGTAGCCTACCTCACAAGTGCGTGTGCTGTAGATATATATAGGGTTTTATGGGGAAAATTCCATTAAAATTAATTCAAAATGAATCATATATCAAGAATTTAAAAATATTTTTAATATTGTAAGCATATGAATATACACCCACGCAAGTGCCACGCACGTGGTAAGCACTTCTGTCGTCCGGGTAGCGCAAAACTGACTTACTTTCCACGCACGACACTGGCGGAGCAAGCAGGTCGGACGTACGTCTCACGCAGCGCACGCACGTGGCAAGTACTTGCACGTGCGGGTTATTTAAACCCGGTCATTTGCCAGTTCTTGAACAGTTGTGAAAATGCCACCCATGAGATCCAAGAAATCACCAGCTTCCAGTCAGCTTTCTGCTTCCACTGCCTCCACTTCCAAGGATACCAGCACGGATGAAGATGACAAATGATGCTGAGTCCTGTTACATCAGCATTTTTAAATCGTACCCCAACCCGCACTGGCCACGTAGAACACGTACTCCACACTCACTTGCGCCTTGTCGTCGACGTGCCTGCCACTCAAGTGGCAATCACGTTACACGTGCGTGAACCCCTCCCGTACATCTGCAATACTTGCCACCTGAATCGCCCGTGCATGTTAAGTACTCTCCACTTGCGAGCATCACGTCCCACGTGCGTGTGAAAAGGTCCCTGATCGTCACGGATTTCGCAGATCATGCCAGCTTCATGTAAGTGGCACGTATTGAACAAGTACTTACCCTGTACGACCAGAACAATTGGCTGCGTGCGCCACGATCGGTCTGCGGGTCAGTTTTGCCCGTAGAATTCGGGTCGCCCGTAGAACACGCGGTTCACGTAGACAGGCACGATCAATTGTAAATAGCCCCTTAATTACCAACAAAAATCATTGGTAAAAAGCGGTTTCTTTGCTTTGAACACAACATTGCTGTTAGCAGTACATTCCATCATGTTCAGGGCAAAGAGATTTTTACCATTGATTGCTACCTACGGTGACTGGTTATGAAATTTTGTAGAACTTACTTGCTAGGGTGCTAACTGGTTTTACCTTTCTTCAAGCACCGCTGCTTACAGTGCATGAAAGTCTGTTCAGAGCAAAGGCATTTTTACTGTCAATTTTCATCGGACTTTGAAAATCGCTGGGGGTTATATCCAGTTGTACTGGGACCGAGCAACTTCTAAACTGTGTGTGTAACGTGTAGTTGTATCTCTTCTCAATGATCACATTCTAGCTCTATACAAGTCCCTAAAATAAGCCAGGATTTGATTACTTCTCTCTGCATCTGTCAATCACAGCCGTCAGTCATGACCTTACACTCACTTTTTATAGTATCAGTTAGCTAAATAAAACTAATCTTATTTAATAAAAATGAACCCTTTAACATACAACAGCATGGTAATAACAATTTAAATGACTAAATAATCTTTTTTTGGGGGGTGGGGGATGAACATGGACAGGGCAACCTTATTACCTATTCCGTCACTGAAGGGGTGATGAAGATGCTTGGCTTCACTTCTGGGGAGCTGTTAGGTCATCCATCTTTATGTACAGCCATTGCTTCTTATGGTTCTATATCTTTTGATTCTAAGTGTGGGTTGCCGTAGGGCCCCCAGGAACTGAGCTGCACTGCATGCCAAGGTGTCCAGCAGTCCACTTGATATTGCAAGTAACGTGATGCCATTGGGGGCAAAAATACATTTTTCCATGAGGAACCATTGAGAAATGCACTCTGCTAAATTTCTGAAAATTTTTTTCTAACAACCAGACATAATCTGTATACAAGCTATTCATTTTTCACTTTTAAATCGTTGGTGTCATTTTCCTTGGTAGCGACTAAAAGTTTAATTTTTATTCAAGATATCTGAACACCACTGGGACCTTGCCTTATGTGTGTTCTCAGCATGGCTCTCAGTGATTGTACTTAATGATCGTGTTCAGTACTGCTGATTGTGTGTGTGACCGAGAGTGGAGCTCTGGAGATTACTTACTACCAAGGGCGTCGGTTTAATGTGAGAATTGATAGGGACATGTATGTGATATATGTATGGAAAAGTTTAGTGAATCTGAGTGCAGATACTGCCTTTACTGTATACAGAGATTTTCCAAATGAGTGTTTCTCAATTTTTTCAATTATGCTATGCAAAGTGCCTCCAAAATTTTCATACAACGATGCTACATACATAAGATTGTAGCAAGCTTAACTGACAGCTGCAAACCATCTCACCGTACTCATGAAACCCGCTCAGATCTAGTAACCTGGACATTGTTACCAAGTGAGTGGATATATAACTACGTTAGCAAGCCAGCTCACAATCCTCTCTATTACGCATCTCAATATGTGGTAATGCAATTGCAGCCGTGATAAACACCTCAAAATGGACCACTGACTTTGAATTGGTCAAGCCACAAAGCAAGCGTTAATCAGACTCGATCATGTTAGATGTAAGATTATTTGCTCTTTCATTTCCCCAACTGATCCAAAGTTGGGTCGGACATTTTGACTTTCAAGGGTTATATTTGCTGAACATGATGAGACTAACTTTAATGCTTTCCTTATAATTCCACAGAACAAGTCATAATTATGACCTCACCTGGTGGAAATGCATCCATATCACCGGTTATTCAGTATCTTTGAATAAATCTACCCCAATTTAGCATAACCCTGACCTGCATATGAATAATAAACCACTATCATTCAACTCATGGTAAAAAGCAGGAATTACACATTTGGATGGTGTATTTGATAATGGCACACTCATAGCCTTTGAAACATTAATACAATAAATGTGAAGTCACTGAACCTGCAAAGCTGCGCAGGCGTTATGTAGAAGTATGTTTTGGTTAATAAAATTTGCGCCGATTGAGTGATGGTGAATTGTTATGATGATGATAGATAGATGCAGCCATATGGAATAGATAAACTGGAAAGGATTTTGGCGTAGCACTCTCATCTTCAATAATGACCTGCCTTGGGTCAGCCACTTATTTTGTGAATTATCTCGATACAGAGATCAGCTGTGGGGAATGAGACTAATTACATCGGGAAAATCACATGAGGGAAACCCTAACCACGGAAATTGGCGAGATACGAAATACGGACAGGAATCACCCAAACAGCCTATGACATTTAAACAGCTCCGGTCCAGGAGTTCTACGTGCACAGATAAATAGAGCAGGAAAGTAATTAAGCACGTGCGAGAGATTCTCGCTGAACATAGGGAGAGGACGGCGGAAAGCAAAGGGGCGGAGAAATAGAACAGGGCGATTGCGAAGAGGGAATTAGTCTATTAGTAGCGGTGCGGTTTTACAACTTAAACTAGAGTGCTCATTAGTAATTAGTCATCGAATATATATACATGGTTAGTTATGTTAGTAGACTATAATACAAAATACAAGTGTTAGTCTTGTTAGTAATCAGAACAGAAGTGAAGGGAGAAAACGAGATACGAAGGAATGTTTTAAACACCAGACTTCCTTTAAATCACCCGAAGTCAGTGAGCACGCAGACAGGGAAGACGGACTGAACCAACTAGATCACAGGACAGGGGAAACAAGTGCAATGGAACTGAAATATGGAATGAACCAAAAACCAGAATGTTACAAAAACCAAAAAGAATAAATAAAAGACAATAATCATGAACCCAAAACCAGCACATAAAACATGATCAAAAACCAGAACCATGACAGTACCCCCCCCAAAGGAACGCCACCTGGCGTTTCAACTTAGCATGGTCTAGGATGGTCCTTGTGAAAGTCTCTTAATAATAATTTGTCCAGAATGTGGCGAGAAGGCACCCAACTGCGATGCTCCGGTCCGTAGCCTTTCCAGTCGACGAGGTACTGAAATCCTTTGCCTCGCCGACGACAGTCCAAGAGGGCTCGGACCGTGAATGCCTCGCCTCCGTCGATGATCCGGGCGGGTGGTGGGGGATCAGGTCCAGAGGACAGGGGGTGGGTTACTGCGGGCTTAATCCGGGAAACGTGGAAGGTGGGGTGCACTCGGCGCATAGGAAGGGGTAATCTGAGCCTGACCGCTGTGGGACTGATAACGCGTTCAATGGTGTAAGGCAGTGGTACCCAAACTTTCTCTGCTGGGCCCCCCTTTGGTACATAAAAAAATTTTTGCGCCCCCCCCCCAAAAAAAAAATAGGTAATACATACGCACATTTTGTTTTCAGAGACCATTGCAGTTTATTTCACTCATTGTAATTTATATAAACCTCAACCTTTTTGGAAAAAATGTAAGTAAACGGTCATAAACTGTAGATTGTCATAAACTAAAACTAGGCTACTTTTAGAATTGGAAATAGCAAAATAACAAACAACCACGGTGTAATTATTTTAAGTGTAACTGTTTTCAAGCACCTTAACTGTGTAATTATGTTCAGTGTAACAGGTTTATTTTTTTTAATATACAACAACATTGCTATTTATGCATTTTCCGGACACCAACAGAAACTTACTTGCATACAGCCAATCAGCAACCTTGTGCGGACCGCTGAAGGAGTGTCTCGAGACAGTTACATTTTCCTCTCTTCACTGGCCTCGCACTTTTAAGTAAAAATATACTCAGCAACAAAAGTTTCTGTGACACCATTTATGTGTATGTTATAAATGACACGCAAAGATCTCAATGCAATCAATATGTTTATTTAACAGGAGAAACACTGACTTTTCAGTGCCAACGTCACTCAAAACGAAAAATGTCATTTTCATGCGTCATGAAGCACTTGTCTGACGTCTAACCAATTGTGACCTTCACACTTCAATACCGGGTGTGACTTCCTCGTGCCATGATGCAAGCAACGCATCTCCGGCGCATGGACCGAATCAGATGTGCCAGAAATTGCTGTGGGATGTCATTCCAAATCTGACGTAGACGTTGTCGCAATTCCTGGAGTGTAGCTGGCGGGTTATCCAACCACCGCAAACGTCGATCCATCTCGTCCCAAAGATGCTCGATTGGGGACATGTCTGGGGATCTGGCTGGCCATGGCAGGACATTGACATGTTGTTGCATCAGATACTGCTGTACAATCCTTGCAACGTGTGGTCTGGCGTTATCATGTTGCAGCGTTATTCCGGGACCATGTTGCATCAAAAACGGTACCACCAATGGCCGTAGCACTTCATCGCGATATCTTTGACCTGTCAGATTTTCATCAATAACAAGCAAATCTGTTCTGTTTCTAGCCGTGATCCCTCCCCAAATCATGACACTACCACCTCCAAAACGATCAAATTCCTGAACACAGTTGTTGGCATAACGTTCTCCACGTCGACGGTATACACGTAAACGACCATCACATCGGTTAAGCATGAATCATGATTCATCAGTGAAGAGTACAAGATCCCACTGACGTTGGATCCACCGTCGATGTTGTTGTGCCCACTGTAGACGCAGTCGTCGGTGTTGTACTGTGAGTATTGGACGTCTTGCTGGCCGACATGGGACAATGCCAAAATGACGGAGACGCCGACGGATTGTCTGTGCAGACAGTCGCCTCAAACCAGGTATCGTTCTTGCAGTTATGGTTGCAGGTTGGAATCGATTTCGGAGATGGGTTGTTCGAATCCAGTTGTCCTGTCTGGGAGTGGTTACTCGTGGACGGCCGCTGCGAGGACGGTCTCTGACATGTCTTGTCTGCTGATGACGCTGCCATAAGTTCCAAATGGTGTTTCGGTGGACATTCAGGCGATGAGCAACTTCCCTCTGCGAGGTTCCGGATTCAATCATCCCAATGGCCCTCCACCGATCATTTTCAGACAGTCTTGGCATTTAGAGGGTAGAGTTCCTGATCCGAAATGGCTGTGTTTTCGATAAGTGATGCTTCTGTCGTTCATCAGGCACAATGTGAACATTCCAAAAATTCTCCTCTTTTATTGCCATCCACAAGCATGATTTACGCACATTTTCACGTGCAAAGTCATTTTCTCGCATTTTCATGATTTCCATTTCAATGTTGTGTTTACGTGTACTGTTTCAGTCTGATATCACCATGTATGACAATTTCATAATTGCGTTATGAAAAATAATTAACAATATTGGTGTCACAGAAACTTTTGTTGCTGAGTATAAGTTAACCGAGATCGCGTCAGCTTATTCTAGAAAATATGAATGCTCTGCACAGATGATTTTTGTCCAGCCTAGCAAAATGCAAAATCTCTTTTAAAGTATAAAATCATTAGGCTGTATCACACTCCTCTGCCTGAGTATAGCCGTCTACTTAAAATTATGTTTCTTTGATGCAGAAAGACAGCGAAGTACGAAAAAAAATTCATGAACACCACTTGCCGAACCTGCCGATATGTTTGTAACGTTCAGTTGGTGGGCTAGATAAAAATAATCTGTCGGCATACAGAGCATTCATATTATCGAGAATAAGATGACGCAATCTCGGTTATTTCTGCTTTGTATTCATCGGATTTTGTTCGGTGTCACTTACCATTTTATTATCAATATGCCAGATCAGTGCAGGATAAAAAGCGGCGAGTTTGGTATGGCGAGACTACATTACCGGCTTCAAATATTTGAACAACTACATTCATAAATTATTTATGAAAATGGCAGGCTAGATGAATGATTTGGCGAACAGTTATGTTGAGAGTAAGGCGAGCATTTACGATGTAATCGCAGAATTCTGGGCAGCGAATGGACTGTATGCAAATGATTTTCTGTTGGTGTCCGGAACTCCCGCACCCCGCGCCCCCCTTGCAATTGCTCTGCGCCCCCCACTTTGGGAACCACTGGTGTAAGGGCCAATAAATTTGGGAAAAAGCTTGCGCTTACCTCCCCAAACGGGGATGTCTCTGGTGGAGAGCCACACCTTTTGTCCCACACGGTAAACGGGGGCCGGAGTACGCCTGCGGTCCGCCAGCTCCTTCATCCTGCTCTTGGCCTTAAGTAGAGCCTGACGAGTAGTCCTCCAGGTCCGGTGGCAGCGTTGAATAAAGGCGCGAGCTGACGGTACAGCAACCTCCTCCTCCTGACTGGGGAACAGGGGTGGTTGGTACCCCATACAGCACTCGAACGGAGACAATTTAGTGGAAGAGGAGGTGTGACAGTTAATGGCATACTCCGCCCATGGTAAAAGCTGGCTCCATGATGCGGGATTTCTGGCACAAATACATCTTAAGACAGTCTCAATACATTGATTTGCCCGCTCAGTCTGGCCGTTAGATTGCGGATGAAAACCTGATGATAGACTTACTGAAGCTCCTAGCGCATTACAAAAAGCCTTCCAAACCCGGGCAGTGAATTGGGGACCTCTATCAGTGACAATGTCTGTGGGGATGCTGTGTCGGCGGATGACGTGTTGAATTATTAGTGTGGCAGTTTCGGAGGCTGAAGGCAACTTGGTTAAAGGGACAAAGTGAACGGGTTTGGAAAAACGGTCAACACTAGTGAGGATGGGAGATTAGTGCAATGGAACTGAAACATGGAATGAACCAAAAACCAGAATGTTACAAAAACCAAAAAGAATAAATAAAAGACTATAATCATGAACACAAAACCAGCACATAAAACATGATCAAAAACCAGAACCATGACAGACTAACATCAAAGAACAACCAAATAGACACATTTCACAGACACTGGGCTCCATTTATCAATATATCACTGTCCACTATACATACACACACCAGCACATCCTCATCTTCACCTCTCTTTACTGCAAGTGTCACCAGTACCCTCCAGACCCCCCAACCTAATACCTCAACTGTAAAATAGACCACAATTAAGTATTGGCAGGATCCCTCACACTTCAATCAGTGGTGGAGCTAGAACTGGGAATTGGGGGTGGCACAGACACGTCCCTTTATGACAACAATTAGTCCTGGCTAGTTCTCAATCATTTTCCTTTATTGAAGCGTTTTCCAGTTAACGTAATTGGCAACTGAATGCAATCTAACAGTGATGAAATCATGGGCTTAAATTCAGTACAGTGGCGGAGCCAGAACTGAGAATTGGGGTGCACAAAACATCCATTTAAAACAATTATTAGTCCTGACTTGTTCTCAGTCATTTTCATAATTTACAAAAGGCTCACTCCTAGAGCACTCCACACTAAACAGGTGCTGCTTGTTCTCCCCAAATAGGTAAGTGTTAGAAAGTAGGATTTTGTCTTCCTGTTTTATTTTTAGTTTTCATTATTGTTAGTTTTTATTTCCATTTAAGTACCTTTTGATATTTTTCTGAGTGATTGTAGGATAGTAAATCCTATCCTACATCGTACATTAAATATATCTGGAAGAACCTTCAAATGAAACCTGAAAGTCTAGCCTTAAAAAAAAGATTAAATGGGGCCATTGCTATTTAATGTCGTCATTTATGTGTGGAAGAAAACGCTTCCATTAATGGTACAATGTTTAACAATTCTATCGAAAATAAATTAGAATGCCGCTGGTTCTACAAATTAGTCTGAGCAACTATTGCTACCCGGGAAAAGTATAGTATAAGACGTTTTGGTTATCAAGCAATGAAAGACCAGGTTTCCGATGGCCTTAGTTACTTTTGACGGACCGCTACTGCTGAGCAGTCTGGCACAGCACTCGACGCACTGCACAGGCTAAAGTTGTTAGCAACTGCTCTCGCCAGCTCGCTCTCAAAGTTTAGTTTCTGTCAAGGAAAGTTATACAACCACCGTTTTCACCCAGCCCAAAAACAGCTCTATACTTGACATTAACAGTATTTAATTACTTGCGCTAAAAACAAAATGCAAGCTCATTTTTCTGAAGCCAGAAGGATGTATGGTTGTAGGATGCCAACCTCACACAACGTTGCCGTATTCTTGAGAAAGTGGGCGTGTCGTCGGTCGCACAAAGTACTCAGAAGTCCAGCGCAGCATTACGAACAACTACTGCATAAAATTTGCTTCCAGTTCATTAAACTTTACCAGATTGTGATCAGTTTCGCACATCTGTCTTATGTGGCAACGCAAAGCTTGCAGCACGATGTATTCCTCTTCGTGCTGCTCAATGCATCCCTGCAGTTCTTCCACAAAATTGCAGTGTGGCACACTAACTGGAGGTCAATGTGTTTGTTATACGGCAACTATTACATCCAGCAGCTATTAAGTTAGAAGAAAAGTCTGGGCACTAATGTATTCATGTACAAGTGGTTCATTTATTATGAAGAAAGCAATGGACATTGCTACATATGTAGCCCGGGAGGGCAGGAGCGAATGAACCCGCTTTGTAACCGAGTAAACTGTAAAACATTGCGTGCAGGTGATCCGTCTGACCATTGATTGATCTGAGAGCAATCACTCAGTTTGAGTGGAAGCAGCACCAATTCAAGCGCACTCAGGGGCTAACTGAGTGTGGGAACAGAATCTTTTGGGGAAAACTTAAAGGTGCTCTAAGTACGGTTGGGTGACTTCACTTTTGTTGACGTTTGAAGTACAGTGGGGGAAATAAGTATTTGAACCCTTGCTGATTTTGCAGGTTTGCCCTCTAACAAAGAATGCAACGGTCTATTTTAACAGCGAGTGACAGAATATCACCAAAAAAGTGGAATAAGACATTGTATGCATTTTTCGGAATTTATTTGCATATTTTTGGTCAAAAATAAGTATTTGACCCCCTGGACAAACAGCATGTTCATATTTTGTGGAAAAGCCAGTATTGGTCTGCACAGATGTCAAACAATTTTTATAGTTGTTGACAAGGTTTGTGCACATTTAGGCAGGGATGTTGGCCCACTCTTCCCTGCAGACAGCCTCCAAATCATTCAGGTCCCGAGGCGGTCGCCTTGCAACCCGAATTTTAAGCTCCCTCCAAAGAATTTCAATAGGATTCAGGTCTGGAGACTGGCTAAGCCACTCCAGACCCTTGATGTACTTCTTCAGCCACTCTTTTGTTGCTTTGGCGGTGTGCTTAGGGTAGTTGTCGTGCTTAAACACCCATCCTCGACCCATGTTCAGCTCTCTCACTGAGGGAAGGAGCTGTTGGTCCAGAATTCCATGGTATATGGCCCCGTCCCCCTGTACCCCCAAGGGGCCCCGTCCCCCACAAGTTGTGCCGTCCCCTTGGCTGAAAAGCACCACTGTGCATGACGGTGGGGATGGTGTTCTTTGGGTTGTACTCTGTGTTCTTTGCCGTCCAAACACAGCGAGTTGAGTTGAGCCCAAAAAGTTCTATTTTGCTCTCATCTGACCACATCACTTTCTTCCAGGCCTCTTCTGAGTCATCCAGGTGGTCAATGGCGAACTTCAGGCGGGCCTGTACATGTGCCTTCTTGAGCAGGGGGACCTTACGTGCGCTGCAGGATTTCAATCCATGCCCGCGTAGTGTGTTACCAACTGTTTCTTTTGTAACTGTGGTCCCAGCTGCCTTCAGTTCATTAACCAGTTCCCCCCTTATGATTCCTCACCGTTCGCATGATCAGGGACATCTCACGAGGCAAGACCTTGCATGGAGGCCCAGACCGAGGGAGGTTGGCGGCAGTGTGGTACTTCTTCCATTTCCTGATAACTGCACTGACGGTTGATCTTTTCTCTCAAAGTTGCTTTCCGATTCTCTTGTAGCCCATCCCAGCCTTGTGTAGGTCAACAATCTTGTCCCTGATGTTCTTAGACAGCCCATGGTGGAGATGTTGGAATCTGGTTGTTTGGGAGTGGACAGGTGTCTTTTATGCAGGTTATGAGGTGAGGCAGGTGTATTTGATGTAAATAATTAGTTGGGATTGGGGTGTGTCTTAAAGAAAGACTAACTGGCTTGTGGGACCCAGAGTACTTGCTGTTTGGTAGGGGGTCAAATACTCATTTTTCCTCCTCAGATGGTTATCAATTTTTCTAAATTCATATGATGTGATTTTCTGGAATTTTCTTTGTGATTCTGTCTCTCACTGTTAGAATGTATATACAATTAAAATTATAGATCGTTGCATTCTTTGTAAGTGGGAAAACCTGCAAAATCAGCGAGGGGTCAAATACTTATTTCCCCCACTGTATAATCAAACAAAACACAGAGCTAGCTTGCCCCTCCCTCCTTATCTTATCCAGGTTGTTTTGTTGCAGTTTTTGGAGACTGGGCTGTCCACAGAAACCACGTTTTTTTTACAGCGTGTTCAGGGGTCAGGCAGCTAGCGGATCGTGAGAAAATGTTTGCTGTATGTGCCAAACAACTTTCTAGCTTAGAAACCGCGTAACAAGACTTAGAGCACCTTTAATTAGCATCTTGGGGTCACAAAGTTTCAAAAGGCACCATCAGGCTCCACCTCCGCAACCACACGCTCTTTGGATAGGTTGCCAGAAGAAAACCTTTTCAGACCAGAAGACACAGAAGCAAACGCTTGGAGCTTGCCAGACGTCATTTTAAGTTGTGACTGAAACAAGGTGCTTTGGTCAGATGAGACCAAAGTTGCTCATTTCGGTCAGATACAGCATTGGCATGTTTGACGGCGAAACAGAGATGCATATAAGGAGAAGCACCTTATACCGCAGTGAAATATGATGGTGTGTCAGTCATGTATTCAGGCTGTGTTAATTCAAGAGGTCCAGGGGCACTGGTTAAGATATATGGGCCATTCCACAATCGAGCTTACAGTCCTGTGACATGGCATTGCAAAAATTAAACCATGTGAAAAATGAAGTACGCAGTGTTTTTATGTTCCATGGGATGTCAAGTTTAGTGAAAAATCAATGAAAAGGTAGTTTACCTACTCACAATGAACAAGATGAGCTTGTCTGTCACCAATCCTATACGTCAACAGACACTATCATGCTTTTTGATTTCACTGTGCAAGCGGTGAAAGGCTATTAAGTGGCACATACCTGTTGGCATATCATTGACTACATCTCCCAGTACCTCAGGAAATGAAATTGCTCAGGGTAGCCAAACAGTTAAGCCAGCAAGGATTAAGGACAGAATGTGTTGCTATGTCTTCATTAAACTTCATATTTTGTCTAGCAACTGGCTGTCATCGCCTAGCTGATAGACTTAACACATGCCTTGGTAACAGGCGCAAGTAATGACGCCCAAAGTGAACATATTTCATTTATACATACAGTGCCCTCCATAATTATTGGCACCTCTGGTTAAGATGTGTTCTTTAGCTTCTAATAAATTTTGTTTTTTTCTATATAATGTAGGACAACAATGAAAAAAAGAGGAAAATCCAACATTTAATTCAAGTGCATTTATTCAGTGGGAAAAAAAATCCCACATTAAGAAATAATTCTTTTACATCAAATCATGTGAGCCACAATTATTAGCACCCCTGATGTTAATACTTTGTACGACCCCCTTTCGCCAACAAAACAGCACCTAATCTTCTCCTATAATGTTTCACAAGATGGGAGAATACAGAAAAACAAATCTTCGACCATTCTTCTTTGTACAATCTCTCTAATTCATCCAGCGACCTGAGTCCTCTCCTCTGCACTCTCCTCTTCAGCTCACTTCACAGGTTCTCAATGGGGATGAGGTCTAGGGACTGAGATGGCCATAGGAGGAGCTTGATTCTGTGTCTGGTGAACCATTTCTGTGTAGATTTGGCCACTTGTTTCGGGTCATTATCTTGCTGAAAGACCCAGTGACGACCCATCTTCAGCTCTCGGGCAGAGGCCACCAGATTTTGACTTAAATTGTCCTGGTATTTCAAAGCGTTCATGATGCCATGCACCCTAACAAGGTTCCCAGGGCCTCTGGAAGAGAAACAGGCCCACACCATCACCGATCCTTCCCCATGCTTCACTGTGGGCATGAGGTGCTTTTCTGCATACTCATCTTTTGTGTTCCGCCAGACCCATTTGGAGTGTTTTTACCAAAAAGCTCCATCTTGGTCTCATCTGACCAAAGCACGGGATCCCAGTTAAAGTCCCAGTACCACTTAAACGCAAACGTCTGGAGTGCACTATGATTGTGAGTGAGAAAACGTTTTTTCTGTGCATGCCTCCCAAACAGCTTGTTGGCATGTAGATAGTGCCTGATGGTTGTTTTGAAGACTATGGGGTCTATTCTCCCATGCGCTTAAGTCAAAAAAAGCGCGTAGCTACGCGCTTTTCAGCCTACGCGTATTCTCCCCTCGACTTAAGTCTGTGCATTACGCGTCTTGAAGACAGTTTAGCGCTTGGGGCGGAGCAAGGCCAAAATCGGGGCGTTTCCGGGCGTTTCTCATGCAAATAACACTTACGCGTATTCTCCCCCTGGCTTACACGCTTTTTCTGTTAAGCGCTTTTGAGGGCTGTATTAAGGTCAAGCGCCAACATTAGGCGAAATTGAATATTGAGTTTGATGTCGGTTAAAAGCCGAATTTTAACATTACTTTTATTTTATTTAACATGGTAAAGGTTGAGACATTTAATATTCGATTGTTCTTCCTTATTTCTAAACTACATTTCTCAAAGCCACGATAATTTATCAAACGAAATCATCACATGATATTACGCATCAGCCTCTTTTCCAATCAGTTAAATTACAAACGCAAAACAATTAATTAATACGAGTATACATAAGACCATCATTCTACCATGCCCTCAAAATCTAAAGCCAAAATGCCAGTCCTGCATTTGCTTGCAGTCTTGCGTGATTGGGAAAGAGTAAGAGGATCGCGCCGAACTCGAAGACGAACACGCATATATCGGCTTCGTTTGGACATCCTGGGACAAACAAACATCGAGTGCATCCAGCGCTTTCGCCTGGACCGTGCATGAGGCAATCATCCATCTTTGCCGACTTCTGGATGAACAGCTATCCAGCCGCAGCAATTATCCACAAAACATACCCGTGGTCATCAACATCAGAGCTGTGCTGTCGCTCCTGGCATCTGGGTCGTTTCAGAGAGTGGCTGGTGATGTCATTCACATCACAGGCGTCTGTGTCAAGGTGTCTGACTCAGTTCGTTGGCGCTTCAAGTTCTTCTCCATGCACTTTCACTGCAGAAAGAGTGGATGCCATCCCCTCCTCCTGTGCAGAGAAATGCACAGGGGATGATAGTTGCCCACCACCTGTTGCGTGTACACTTCTCCGGTGTGCAGAGAACCTGGCTTTTACAGCGCCCCGCAGATCTCTCCATTTATGCTTTAAATCGGGGATACTGCGCTTACATCTCCCCACCGAAGCCACATCCAGAACGATTCGCAGCTTAATTCCTCGGATCAGCCTTCAGTGCTTGCTTGCCATACAACACCAACATCTGTGAAATTTGGTTTTCGGCTTTGGCTCGACGTCGCCATCATTGTCTTCCATGTTCTATTAACAAATGCGACTGCCCTGTATGTTCGTGATAATCTAAAAAGTTTTGATATTCTCACGAGTGAGGGGATTGATTTTCTAATCGAGGATATCTGTTTTAACTAACTGGAGTCCTAGTAATTTTTTACCATTGGTAATACTGTGTAATTTAATGTGTGAATAAAGATATTATTAAATAGGCTACTCTAGATTGAGCCCTACCCTGGCAAATACCAAAGCACTATCCATTTGTTAATCAATTTTAGCCTTTAAAGAATAGCCAACATGGGAAGAATCATTATCAGTAAATGGGATAATTGATTATAATAAAGTATTAGGCACAAGTTCAAGTGAATGTGTCGCTCAAATCAAATAGGATGATAGGCTATGGATATGGAATTCCGTCATTACTGAGGCGGTTTCGGGGCGGGGAGATGACCGCGTGCGGGGTAAGAATCCTTGTTAAAGCGTTTCCATACCTTTAGTTGTCTTTGTGTGACTAGAATGTTCCCTTTGTCTTCTTCCCTGTCCTCCACGGAACAAACAGGCTGGTGTAGGAGGGGCACATTTTCAATGATCTGATTGCGCTGATTGAGAAGCGCTAAATTCTTTATTTATTATTTAATTATCACGGCAATTTGTTTGTTTGCATAGCTTTAATGCCATGGTGGCTAGAGTAAGAAATAACAAGTGTTTGTCACTAACATATCCCCCGCCGCCGCAATTTTATGTGTCCGTAAGGACGGAGGCCAATGCTCTATCCCCCGCTTTGCGCTAATCGCGCGGCGGGGGATAAATAAAGAGATGTCTGAATTACGTCTTGTAATTGGTACGGCCTACTATTACAGCGGCATATAAAACCTTGTATCTTCACAATGACAAACTTCACAGAAAAATAAAAAATAAATATAAAATAAAATAATAATAATAATTATAATAATATAAATGGATAAATATAGTTTAAAATAAAAATGTTTAATTTTGCATGTAAGAATAGTGGACATACAAGTTTTCGTTTCTTATCAGTTTGGAGATACGAGGTTTTATCAGCAGGCCGACGATATTTAAATTTAAAGTCTGGTTTGCGTTTTCCATGGACCACAAATGCGTTTTCATTGTTAATCAGAAAATCCTTTTTCCATGTTTTCCTGATAGCCATAATCAATGAGCTTTGTACAGAGTCTGCCTCTCTTTTGGATCAGTCACACCTCTTTCATAAGGCCGCCTACATTCTGAAGTTAAGCGCTGTGGGCGTGATCGAAGCGAGTAGGGGAGAATACGCGTAACTCAAAAGCGCTTAACTCAAAGCGCGTAAAAAAAGACTTACGCGCTAATGGGAGAATAGACCCCTTTGTGACTCCAAGATTTGTTGCAATTCTTTAACAGTGAGCTTTGAAGAACTTTTTATTTCTCTTACCATCCTCCTCACTGTGCGTGGTGGCAAAATAACCTTGCGTCCAGGCTTGTTTACCACTGTTCCAGTTGTTTTAAACTTCTTAATGATTCCTTTGATATTAGGTATGTGCAGGTGCAGGCAAGTGTCTACTTTTTTGTTGCCATTGCCTGACTTGTGAAGGTCGACACACATCTGCCTTACTTGAATGGTGTGTTCCTTTGTCTTTCCCATGTTGAAGAGCGGATAAGAGAAATGGCCTCTGTGTCACATCCTATTTATACCCCAGGGAAACAGGAAGTGATGATTTACTAATTAAATGTTCCTAAATACTCTGATCAACTTTATAAACTACTGTAGAAATGACAGAAATACTTCAATTACATTTCATTCCAAGGAATTGTTAGGGGTGCCAATAATTGTGGAACAAGTGATTTTATGAAAAATAATTTTTTCTTAGTGATTTTTTTTCACCCTTAAAATTCACTTGAGTTGAGGGTTACATTTTTCTACAATTTTCAGAGTGAGAGTATGCTTCTGCAATAAAAATTACATTTATTTTAAGGCTTTTAACACATCTTAACCAGGGGTGCCAATAATTCTGGAGGGCGCTGTAAGACAGCATACCCCCATCACTATCAAGGACATTATGAATTTCTATGGAACGGTCATTCTAAGTCTGTGACTGAGTGAATCAGCGGACAATATGTTTTATTGAATAACATCTGCTTACAGTCGTTAAATAACGGATCAGAAATACGGGATTTCAGGACGGAATACTCACCTAAGTTTAAAAGTTGCAGATGACAAGGCCAGCTTGTTTACCATAACTACAAACTTTTACCTCTATTGACTCGTCACAAGTTGTGATGTATGCCATAATAAATGCGGGCAACCAATCAATTATAAACCAGGTGGAACGGACAGTAGTTTGGTGACAGAAATCTGAAGTGGTTTGCATCAATGATGGTGATGGATTTATTAATGACAACGATTCAGTGAAGCTTTGGGATTTATAGAAGAGTATATGAGAAGGCCTCTGACAGCATTTTGGTAGGGTGACAAGAGCTGTGTGATTTTGGGTCTGGAATGGACGTCGAAATTTTGATGGAGGTGTTAGTGCCCGTTATGTACATTTTATTGAAGAATTATTTCTAAGTTAAGCTAAGGCCATCCTGCCGGGGGAAATGTGGAACATGTGCACATTACTGGCTTTGTTTTTTGCACAATAATTAAATAGTTTAGTTGTGCCTACCTGGCATACAGTGGCTGTGTTTTGAAGTAGTCATGTCGCGTCACAAAATCTGTAGTGCCAGCACTGTGATTTGAGGCAGTTTTCTTGAGATTGTGGGCAATAGGAAAATGACACTATTCCAATATTGTTTATATTACCATTTATATTATATAAGTGCTAGTCATTCTGTCATTATGATTATCAATATTGGCCACTCCAGTGAAAAACTAACGTAATAAAAAAAGCGGAAGTTTGGAACGGACGTTACACATTAACCTCGATTGTGGAAAGGCCCATATATGATACTGCTGTCATAGTTCAGGCTGTGTGTGTGGTTATCTTTGTGGATCGTATTTGGACCACCTCGGTTTCTTAAACTATCAGATTCTTTTCCCAGCTGTTCATCAGGCGTGGGTGGCGCCTTCTTCTAAGGTTATATAAGCTGGATGTCCGCCAGGGCTCCTTTGCTGGAGTGTCTGATTTAGTTATCACTACAGCCAGAGGATATCTCTAGTTAGGGATTTGTCGGCAAATTTCATCGCATTATATTTGTGGTTTATTTCTTCAGGGAAGTTTCCTTTTTCATTCCCTATTTGTTTTTTCCTCTCTCGCTCAGCTTCCTGGTTCGTATTGTTGGGCATTCGTCTTTGGAAGAGTGAGAGCTGTTCTGTGTCTTTGTTTATGTTTCTCTCTGTGGACATTGAGTTCTTGCTGATCCTGTTTTCTCCGAGCCGCTGCAATTGGCCTCCCAATTCTTTCAGCCATTCCACTGAACAAACAGACCCTCTATCCACAGTTTAACCTTAATTAACTCACAGTTTTAGGTAAGGTAAAGTTGGGGGCTCTAATCTACCCCAGGACAGCTCATGTGCCTAATTTCACCTATCCCTTAAATGATTGCAAAACCAAACATAGCCGAGCAAGGGCAACATTATGGGTGGGCAGAATTCGGGCATGGATGAGATTAGTGCACTGTTATGAAGGGGTGAGACTGAATAAAATGCAAATGATGCTGAGTTTGTCAGCAGGGTCTGATCTCTGAGAGAGTGGTTAGCGTAGCGGAGATCAGATTACGATCTAATGATTCACCTTAACTCAGTCTTCACAAAGAAAAAAACATGAATGATAAAATAAAAAGGAAGACATGCCTTACTTGTATTGGAACATAGTAATTAATTGACCATGGGCACTACTCTGTAAAGTTAAGTTTAGTCTTGAATTTAGTACTGACAGTCCAATTCACAAGGTAACAGCCCCAAGATGCCGCTAACTAACACTGTCCAAGAATGTATCTATCAAGTGTTTGGAGAGCATGAAAATTTGTGTTAAAAAATACTGTAACATAAAACAGTAGCAAGTCAAATGTTTTGCTGGTGTAACATACTGTAATACTTCAAAATTGTGTATTAGGTCTTTACTGGGGGCTCATGCCCTTTACTGTTTGGACTTTTAATAACTTTGCAGTGGCTTTAAGTCTTGGACACCCGGCCACGCACAGAAAGATAGGAGAGCCATTGGTGCAGGCCATTGCAAGGTTACCACGGACAGCAGCACGTTCATGATGGAGGAAACTACTCAGGCGTGAGATAAAGATTATACAGCGCATACTTGCACGGCTCCGGAAGTAAGGCCTCATATGTTGGCCTGCTGCACCATTAGGCAATTTTTAGTAAAATGAATCAATGGTCATTTTTGGACACTGTATCCAGTTCTTGTAATTCATCCACAGTGCGTTGGCAGAAAGACCTTTCTCTCCTAAGTAGTATTATGCAGATGTTTTCCCAGTTGACAGCCCTGTTATTTGCAGGAGAGCAATGTGCCGTACCTTCTGGCAATGGCCGAAGCCTGCATGATCCTTAAACAAGCCCCCAGGGCCAGGAAACAGCTGAAGAAGCTCTCAAAAATGGAGTGGAGTGAGTGCAATGCTGAGGACTTGGAGAGAAGCTGGCTCCTTCTAGCTGATGATTACATTAAGTCTGGAAAATATGATATGGCAATGGAGCTCTTGAAACGCTGCCTTGTCTACAACAAGGTGAGTGCCTACTCCATGGACAGGACTTAAAGGGAATTGTTCATGCTAAAGTTAACACTATAGTACTTTGCTTGTCTTCACTGTTGTATTGATGGCTTGAAGGTATCACACCCACGGCCGTTTATTTGCCAGCATCGGCCCCTGTTGGTTTTAATACACTGGTCTGGGCAATAGATTCTTTTAAAAATTGTGAGTCATTCATTTCAAACCATACCAGCGTGTTTCTTGACACTATCTGTTCACACAGACAAACAAACAGGAGTCCCATGAAGGTCATGTTAGCCAAGGTCTCAGCCACTGAATGTAAATGTGTGAATGTGAATGCAACACTTGTGTGAATTGTCAACCTCAACCGCTGTTGTGGGATTCCATGGTTTCATTAAGTCTGAGGTCAAGTCAGGAATAAGTGAAACTACAGTTGTGCTCAACAGTTTGCATACCCTAGCTGAATTTGTGAAATGTTGCCTTTGATTTTGAAAATATGACTCATCCAGTGAAATTAAATAGACAGGGGTGAGGGGCGATTTGCCTGCTAAACCTTAGAAATTGCCACTGTGAAACCTATGTACGGGGGCGAAAATTTTTTAGTTTGCCGACAAAAATCGCCTCTGCTCAAAATCAGCCTGTGGTCTGCGCAGTTTGCGTTATTCGGCCTAAGTCTCTCCCAGGCCGCCTGGACTATTCTGCCATATTTACCGTAGTAACCTGTATGAGGGCTGAAGCACGACTTCTTAGCTTTCAGCAATTTGGGATTTTTTCAATTGCGTAAACCTTACGATAATTCCGGTACGTACATCATGATGCACACATTTATATCAACAACGGCACTTTCGGATTGGAAGGGTTAACATGTTCACTTCAAGATGGAGCGCTTCCTTGTTAGACAGGACAATTAAGCTCAACTTCTGCCCGGGACCTCAAAAGCACCAACTACTACCGAAGTTGTAGACAAGTAAAAAATGAAAGATGCTGTCAAGAAGGAGAAGACAATCCTATGTAGCAAAAAAGACTGGGTAGGGGTAGAAAAGCGAGATGACACCTTATTCTTGTGCTGCAAAGGTTGCAGAGAGTTTTCAAGTTCAACTCACAGTTCGCAAGGCCAAGGGGTAATTAAGATCGACCCTTTCATCGTTGGCACTGCCAAGATTAAAGGATTTGCTGCTGAAAGATATCAGCTGAGCAGACGGCATAAGACTTGTTATTGTCGGGTTTTTAGCCTTGGTCAAATTACCTGTTCACACCACATTTTACATCAACTATCATAACTTAAGGATACACAAGACTATCATCTTCAATGAAGAGTACCTTGGTATCTTGCTGGGTTAGTGCAATGGACGGCTGGAAAGTCAGGTCAAGTCAAGTCATATTTATTTGTACATTTAAATGGTCCGCAAAAGTGCTTCACTATACAACACAAGATTTGGAACATTGTTTGCAGGAAAACAGAATAATTTGAGAAATTGAAATAGAGAAAGGGGAAAATATAAGGAAAAACAAACAAAAATAGATACAAATAATTAAAAACAATTAAAAGGGGGAGAACTTGACATCAGCAATTAAAATAGAAAATTAAAATTCAAAATGAAAACCTCAGATTGTGCCAAAAGCAAGGGAGAAAAGATGCGTCTTTAAATTGGATTTTAAAAAATCAATGGTGGAAGAGGATCTGACATGTGCAGGAAGACTGTTCCAGAGCTTGGGGGCAGCAAAAGAGAAGGCTCTGTCACCTTTGGTTTTAAGGCGTGTACGCGGTACTGAAAGAAGAAGTTTTGATGAAGACCTAGGGGACATGGGAGCAGAACACGGTGTGAGGAGATCAGAAATATACTGAGGGGCCAGGCCATTTAGAGCCTTAAAAACAAACAACAATACTTTAAAATCAATTCCGTACCTCACAGGTAACCAGTTTAGCTGCGCTAGGATGGGAGTGATGTGTTGTCTTTTCTTTGTACCATTTAGGAGCCTAACTGCAGCGTTTTGGACCATTTGTAGGCTTAAGGGGGGGGAAATTGAGTGAATCCCAGGTAAAGTGCATTGCAGTAGTCTAAACAAGAAGTAATAATAGGATTAATAACTGTTTCTAGGTCTTTTGGAGGTAAAATTGGTTTTAGCTTTGCGATACATTTCTCCAATGATGAAAAACTACCTGTCACCACATTTGCCACCTGCTTGTTAAAACTCAATGTATTGTTCATAAAGACACCTAAGTTTTAACCTCACTGTGCAAATATGCAGATAAGGAATCAAGGGTAGGGGTGATACTGGTGGCTGAAATTGAAGGGGCCAAAGATGACCACCTTGGTCATACTATCATTTGGCTGAAGGAAGTTTCCTGCCATCCAGTGTTTCGTGTCATTCAGGTTGCTAATGAGGCTGTGGAGTGGGGATCAGGCAAAGCTGGCTGGTAAAACTGAGTATCATCTGCATAGTAGTGACAGGAAATGTTATGTTTCTTAAAAATTGACCCAAAGGGCAGCATGTTTAAAGACAACTTTACATTTAAGACAGGTTTTAAAAACAGTGGCTAGACCACCCCCACGGCCAGTCAATCTAGGTGAGTTCAGCAAGATGCAGTGGAAGGGGCAGAGGTCTCCAAAAGGAGAGATGTCACCAGCGACTAGTCAAGTCTCTGTTAAGAATAAAAAGTCCAGCCTACGAGACGACATAAATTCATTTAAAATAAATGTCTTATTTGATAGAGACCTGGCATTGAACTGAGCGAATTTGGCATTAAATTAGTCCGATCGCTGTGTAATTGCTGAGAGTAAAATCCTGTAGAATGTCAGGGAATGCAGGTTTTTTTTAACGTTGGCTCTATCATTGGACACTCTTTTTACAGGGAGGGAGCGTGGTAACCAGTGGACAGGGATGTAGTTAGTGGGAGGCAGGGAAGCAGGGAAGTGGCTCAACAATAATGTTATAAGGTTTTCATTGCTTACGCCTCCCTTTCTGAATGTTGTATACGAGGAACGAGTTGCCGTTATGGATATTCGGGTGGGGATGACGCCCAGAGATTCTGTATGGGAGTAGACTTTGCAACGAGAACCTTTGTGAATGTAGCGAGGCCGGCGAGCCATGGAAAGGTTGGCGCACAGCCTGTAGACAGCCATATTTAGACGGAGGGATGACGAGTTCATTTTTAACAATTCAGCTGGCATATACGAGAAGCCCAAGGTCACACATTGGATTAAGGAACACCCAATAGTAACGCTACATAAAATCCACAGCAATCGGCAGAAAAGTTTGAGGCTGCTCTAACTTACAGCGCACAAACGCATCATGAAAAGCTCCCCATAGAACAATAGGCTGGCTAACGATACACAACCATATGTAACATCGATAGGCCATCAACATCAGCACACAGACTATCTCAAGTCAATGAGGGCAGTGGTGACTACCAGCACTGGCTATAGCGCAAAACCGAGCTCAAACATGGGAGGGGGGAAACTTAGCTTAGTTCACACGGCAGGTCTTAATGCTCAATTCCGATTTTTTACACAGATCTGATTTTTTTGTTTGGCAGTTCACCTTACTTTTTATATGTGACCTATATTTGACCTACATTGATTTCCGTATGAACAGTCCACGGCCCTGAACAGACCTGAATGCGGAGGAGAACGATAACAAAGATGTCAGGACGTCACGCGCAGCGCACTGTTTATTGTGTTGTGCCGAGAAATGCACCCCCTTTCGTCACTCTGTTTGAAATCTACTATTGCAGCCTAACGAATTGGGAAAAAAATTTTAGTGTAATTATATCTGAAGGGAATGGAAAAGAAGAACATCGGCTATTTACACTTTTTAAAATACTGTAAATATCCATTTTCTTAGCAACAAAAAATCCTTAAACGTGATTCATTGCGGATATTCCACGAAGCCGCAGTCTGAAAATACACAACAGCTAGGCTATACAATCCACAGTAAATTTGATTATTGCGCAAGTTGAAAGTATTTCACGTGGCGTTTCAAGCGGCTAAATAATCATCGCTTTTCTTACCAATTTATGTAGGTATAGCTTGTGCTTTTAATGGGTCAAGTGATCAATATAATCGATCCAGAATATCAGCTGTCCCGAAAATATACAGTGGTCTCCCATTAAAGAATTTTAGTTGCATGATACAGCCTCCTAAAAATTATAATTTCTAAACAAGTAGTAATCCAACGTGTATTATTTAGCATTGGGTTCCGTCCGTATGGACACATAAAATTGAGGCGGCGGTGGATATTGCCATGTTAGTGGCAAACACTTGTTTAAAGCAATTCTTACCTTTCTGGCATTTTTACACTTTTCTTTTGCATTCTTAAAATGCTCCTAATAAGCAAATGGCACACTAAAATGTAAAAGAAATCCACCAGGTGCTGAAACTCATCAATATTCAATTCTCATATATTTCTGATAAGTCTGGCCAATCATTTTCTTCGGTCCGAATAAAATGATTTGCTGAGCTTCCTGTCTCTCATCACGTCCCTTCCAGTTGCCTACTGCTGTCGCTGCTTGCGAGTCACGCGCCTCTCTGGCAGAGCAGTAGAGACAAAACCGGTACGCAACAAAGTTAGCCTGCAAATAAAACTGCTGCAACTACTCCTAATTTAATGACTAACGTTACCGGGACAATTCTGGTGAGATAAGAGGTTAGGTTTTCTAGAAAATATGTATGAATTCTGCTGAAAAACAACGCATCTGACTGTAACCAAAGGGCGCTGAAATGCGATAATTACTATAATAACCTTAATGGTAGTTTGTCAGAGGTAATGAGGGCATTTTTATTTTATACCAAATATAGAATTCAATATTATGTAATTACTGTTAGTTATTTTTCACTAACCGGTGCCTCTGAATCTGGCTCCATTGCCCCGTTTTAGATGCTTTCTCACCGGATGCGAAACTAATTTTTCGTACGACAGATTACATTCAAAGTCAATGCTAAGACGCGAATACGCGCAAGATTTGCGTCTTTGCATTGACTTTTTAATGTAATCTGTCGTGCAAAAAATTTGTTTTCGCGTGCGGTGTGAAGGCAGCTTCATTCGCGCTGCTCACTTTCTCACCGCATGCGTCAGGGGAGGAGGGGAGCCTCAAAGGAGCCTCAAATTTGATGATTGTGCCGTTCTGCATGACCTAGTTGGATATGAATCCAATAAGAAATATAAGGAATGTTTTTTGCCTGGCTACTCATGTTTTCTTTAAAAAATCAGTGCAGAGTATGCAAACTTTTGAGCACAACTGTACGTTCTGCTGTCTGCGGTGGCCGTAAGAGCGCACGTCAGTTGCATCATCCATTTCTGCCACTCACCATGCACTCACAGAAAACATTTATTTCACATGATTTGCTGTGAAGCAACAACCGTCAAATATCAAGCAGAATGAGTTGGATGAAGTATATTGTGAGTTTTAAATGTTTCAGTGATCTTTTATTGAATGTGTTTTGTCTACCTTCAGTATATTCTCAGCGCCATTAAAATGCACTGGTGAGGAATGTAACATTACTGTATTTGCGGCAAATTGAAGAATCGATTGATTTTTATTGCTTTTCCAGTGAGGCACGAGAGGAAATAAAGAAAAGCGCGTGGTATTGTAATCCTGAGGCGCACCACGTGCACGCGTCAAGCACTTCAGTAATAACAAACATTGAGCTGCTCGTGATGTGTTCAGTGACACTTGACTTGACTTTTGGTGTGGTCAATAGCCTACATAAAGCCAACAAAAAAAAACGAAAAATGCTGCTGCATCAAGAAAATGGAACAGCTTGTGACACAGGAGAGAGAAAAAGAGCCTTTGGCATGTTACGTGCAGATCTCAGCCGCTGAGAGGTGGTGCGTCATTTGCACTGTCACTGTTCAACAATCTGTCTATCCGAGAATGGAACACAGGCACTTGCCCATTTACACATGGGTGCCCTTACTGTGGTCGGTCAGCGACAGTCCCCGTTTTCCATTCTCAGGCAGAATAAGGGAAATACAGAGCAAAAAAATTACACAGAGGCAGGTACCCACAGTCAGAAGTGAAAGTTCCTACTCCTGTTGATGGGCATAAAATGGGTTTTGTTGGCTTTATGCAGGCTACTGACCACACCAAAAAGAACAAGTCAAGTGTTACTGTACACATCACAAACAGCTCAATGTTTATAACTGAAGTGGATGTGGAAAAGCAATAAAAGCAATAAAAATCAATCGATTCTTCAATTTGCCGCAAATACAGTATATACCTCACCTGTGCATTTTTAATGGCGCTGAGTATATATTATCTCCGAACGTTTCCCAGTACAGAGAGCTGCCTTCTTCGCAGAGGTTGCATTCTTTTAAGAGATTTTCCAGTTGAATCAATAGTTTTGTTAACATCGGAATCAAGAGACGAAGAGTATTTTCTTGTTTGGTGTGCTTGTCCTCTTAAAATGGATTCAGTTTTTCTGTTCTCTTTGCCGCTGATTGGTATTGTTTTTCAACATGAATCAAAATCCAATTTTAAATGGTGAACTGCCCTTGTTTATTTTTCACTATTGGGGTGTCAAAGTGCTGTAGAAAATGAACAGCTATATTTATAAGTGTAAAGTGTCAGGTTTGAGCTTTCCATTGATCTGTAGATTTTTACGCTCAAGAAAGTTCTGGAATTGCTTTTCTAACTGTCCCAGTTGCAGATTGTATTTGTATCATTGTATCATCTGAATGCTTTAGTCTTGCAGCAAAGCATTTGAGTACATGGGGTTTATCATGGAGAATGAGCAGTCCCACAAAGATGCAATCGGCTATTATGAGCTGGCCTGGAAGTATACCAACAGGGTAAACCCAGCAATGGGTAAGATATTTACAGTAAAATTCCGCTGAGACATTGTAGTAGTAGAAGTAGTAGCAGTAGCTCCAGTAGTAGCAATTGTAGTAGCAGTAGTATAGAAAGCAGTTTGGGCATTTATTACGCATCAGGTAGCACTTTCCTCAACTAGTTCAATCTTGTCCACACTAGTTGGACATTTGGTTGCACTATTTCAGCATTTTGTCCTACTTGTCGAACAAAAACTTTTAACTAGTCACTCTTTTCAGCAACTAGTGGTAGTTTTATCTGAGTAGTTCCAACAGCAGCCGTACTAGTGATGCCGAGTGCTGCAGTTGTTGCACTATAGCCCCACCTTGTAGGCTTTTTTGACCGCGAGTGGACCTCTGGACTGAACTTGTAACACTGAAAGTTTTGCAAGTTAACTAGGGAGTTGAAAATGCTCTGGCATATTAATTAGTCAAGCACAAATTCACCTCACAAGTAAACCAATGAATCACAATTATATGCAGCAGTTAAAACTCTCACAAGCACCAGCCCGAGGACGGGCCGATATGCATAAGTGTGTTTTTATTCCGTCAAATATTGTGCTATGGTAGGAATATATATCATTCGAAAGTTTGAGGACTCAGCATTCTAACTGCTTAAGCCGATTTATGATGCAAATACAACAGCAAAAATAGTGCCTTAAAAACCCTCAGCCTGATTATGCTGTCCTGTTCAGATGTGATAAAAATTATGTCCTTAACTTGGTAGTAGTCTAGAGATAAAAACCTGTTAAAGTTTTTAATCTGAAAAACAAGCAAGTTTGGACAAACATCTCAAGCTCAACTGATATAAAGATAGTAACTGCACTTCCTTGTGAATTTCACAAGAATTAGTTTGTGTGGAAGAATGGGCCAAAATCACACTTGAAAAAATAAACTTCCAAGAGATTACTTGCATATCCAAGTATTACAACAGGTGCAGGACAAACAATAATGTCAAAAACTGGAAAAGAGATGTACGCATACTGTTAAATGAGCTCCCAAATTATTATTTTTTTTTAGTGCACAACAGTTTCAGTCAATATGGCCTTCGTCAGGCACAAACAAGGGCAAGTGAGTAGGTGGAGGTGTATATAGAAATTTGTGTTGTGTGTGTATATATATCTCGAAGATTTCAAGCACAATGGTGATATGTCCAAATTTTGTGATTTTGAGATTTTTACCTCCTGTCACACATTTCTATCGGCTAATTCTTGGAGCACAATAATTATATGTCCATGCGCCTCAGTTTTAAACGGAATTCACATTTTCATTTTGTGGTATGTCCAACAAAATCTGCTTATATGAATTAAATATTGATATTTTGATGAATAAACATGAACAGTATTACAGGATCATCTATCTTCCATTGTAAACAAGCTTTTTTTTTAAGATTATTTTTTGGGGAATTTTTCCTTTATTTGACAGTTATACAGTGTAGAGGGTCCGGAGGGTTGGGGAGAGGAATGGGGGAAGACATGCAGCAAATGACCTGAGCTGGAGTTGAACCTAGGTTTCAGCAGGAAGGACACACCCATTATGGTGCGTGCTTAGACCGATGAGCCACCGGGGCGCCCCCCATTGCAGAGGTGACGTCCATTTTGGCAATTTTGGCCATGGTGTCACAGTACCACACTTATGAAAACTTACATGTTCAGTATTCTTCTGAACCATGCAGTAAAAGAGTGACTGACATAAAAATGATGTACATGATTCAATAGAAAACTTGCAAACCTAAAAATCAATTTTTCTCTAAACCTCTAAAATGGACATATAACCATTGCGCTCCAAACCCTCTATATAAGGAACTAGTTGCTACCTGCTACCCGGAGTGAAATTGCCATTTTTTTTGCTTGCATGACCGTTTTTCAAAAATCGGGCAACGTCAAGTCCTTCTTGGTGTCCAAGTGGATATTCACACCAAATTTGGTGATAATCGGTTGAGAAATGTAGGAGAAAAACGTGTACATACACACAGACAGACAGACATCGACCTCAAATATATTATAGATTATATCTGCATTGTCCATACACGAGAAGTATAATACTATGTGGTCTGGATTACATTATAAAAATAATGCCATTACAGAGAGGTGTGTGCGTCAGCCAGCCAATCCCAATGTCACAAGTAAAGATGGATGGCAGGAACTAGAAAAAGGCAAACATTAAAGAATACGGAGCTATTCGCCTCCTCTATAAGAAATCTCAACCTGTGTGAGTGATTTGGCATATTGTATTTACAATGTGTGAGCAGATAAGACGATCAACCATGTTTACACTCCAAAAGTAAATCCATATTCCCAAAAATCCAGTGGTGGATAAAGAAAAGACAAAAAATAATAAATAAAAATACATTGAGGATACTCAGCACTGCACAGGCAAATGTATGGTAAGAATCAGCATGCTAGAAAACAGAAGTAAACTAGGCTGATGCCGTCGGAGGCGACGGCTTGGGGTATATCCCCGAACGTCCCCAATCCTCAAATAGACCCAATACAATATAAAGCCCCTCAGGTCATGACCTTTCATTTGAACTTAATTTCAGATCAATTGGACAAATGATTCTGAAGATATGGCCAAAATGGTAATTTTCCATGACAAAAATCCACCTGGTGGCAAAATATTGAACCATACATGTATGTCATCATGTGACACGTTGTGAGGTCATGACCTTGCAGTTGCACATAGTTTCATGCCACTTGGACAAATGGTTCCAAAGGTATGGCAAAAATGGTGAATTTTATGTGACAAAACTCCACCTTGTGTCAAAATTTTGACCCAAACAGGTATAATGTCATCGTGGGACACATCCTCAGGTCATGACCTTTCATTTGCACTTGATTTGAAGTCAATCGGACAAATATTTCCAGAAATATGATAAAAACAATGATTTTTCAGTTTTTGGCCCCTGGTGCAGACCTGCCAACCTTGAAGAAAATTTATGAGTACAACCTGACCCGCACCCCCCCATCACCTCCCACCCTACTGGTAAATAAAATTGCATAGAGATACAATTTACTTCAAACAGCCAGCGAATTTTTTTGTCAGAACAGCAGTAAAAATGAATTTGAAATGTAGTACTTTGCTTTTCTTAGTTACACATAAAATAACTGCGTAATCCATAGTCAATAATAACTGAAAATGTTGCCAGAAAAGCAAGTCAACAGAGGACATTCATTGCAAATCAATCAATTAATTAATTAATTAAATAAATGGGCAAAAATACCAAAACAAATACAATTTGCCATGCATTAAACACTTGCACTGTTTAACTTTCCATCATTCTCATCTTATGGCCCTTTTCCACTACGCGGTACCGGCTCTACTCTACTCGCCTCTTTTGCTTTTCCATTAGAAAAAAGTACCTACTGGTACCACCTTCTCTGGTACCTGCTCTCCCGGGGTTCCAAAAAAGCCAACCGGGTACTAGGTACTAAAAAGTGATGTGACACACTAAGGCCTACTGATTGTCAGAGTATATCGTCACTGCGAAAGACGACTCTGTCGTCGACCCTCATTCAAGTTAGATTGAGGAGTTTTAATAATCAGTTATAATAATCATAGAATTATACCGTTATAGACATCTTGTTCGATACACTGTGCGTTGCCTTACCTTTCAAACACGGTTTCGCTTATTCATCAAAGCTACATTCAGGAAATGTGTTTCTCTTTGCTTGTGGCCCGTTCATGGCGAAATTAAGTGACGGTCTTGTATCCAGTTATGTTCCCTAACTAATTCCCCTTAAGAAAGTTCTGCTATCAAGCCTCGTTTTAATAAAATCGCACAGAAAAAAAAACATGACCGATGTCAACGAATCATTTTTCTCTTCAAGTTATCACAAATGAGATGACGCATAAGCGATTAATTCTGATGGCTGCCATGTCCTGCGATTTGCAACGAGGAACTCTGCTCTGCAATGATCACTTAATGATCCCATACTTCAACAATTCGTTTGTTTTGCCGTGAACTTTAGAGTGAAATATACATTCGCTTTCCATGCCTTTTACGGATTTCACTGCTTTGCGTAGTGGGGTGGCACGCAATTTTACGGGCAACTGAATTGGACACGACACTGTCAAATAGAAAATGCAATTCAATTCAGAAAATACAATACCGGATTTGAACACAAAAATCTTTAACAAAATCGATGGAATAAATGTAAACTTGATATAACTAGCTACATTGTGTGTCGTATTGAGGATGACATCGCAGAAGTTATCGTGCTGCGCCACTATGATGGCCAGCTTCACAGAGGTAGTACTATCCACTCAACGCAAACAACCTCCCAGAAAAATATCCGGTACCGAGTAGAGTAGCGTAGAGCCCGCACTAAGTAGTGGAAAAGCGCCATTAGTGGTGCATTTGAAACAGCGTATCAAACGCTGCCTTTGGAGGCAATCATGTGGAACATTAAACAGAATGTCAGAAAGCCTTTTGCGAACTTCGTTATTACATTTCATTGTTTTAGGCCGTTTCACAGTATTTCTGCAAACACAAACCCAAATAAAAGCGAATATATCGCAAACTAAAGTAAATGGCGTTCGCTTTTCGTGACAATGAGATTAATACGCAGTGAAACGGCATTATAATCGAACGTCAGCTCTTCAAGCAGCGCCAGGTGTTCTACCGTAGGTATTCTACTAATCAAAATACAGGATTCGCTGCATCCATAGTAGAATTTACCATTTCACCGATGTTTGAATTGGGTGTATTTTCAACATATGATGACCCAGAGGTGTGGCGAAGAGGGTTTGCAGCCTATAACTTGGGAATGAGACTAAACTCAATACGAAGCGAGGTTTTTTTCCGAGAGGGCCGTGGTTGGGAGGGCAGGTGAGGCACAGGCACTCTCTGATTGGTCGACATATTTTCGTTATGCACACGCGCTTCTGCTCACCGGACATCAACTGATGAGTGTGTCAACTTAAACCAGTGGTTCTCAAATTCGGTCCTGGCGCCCCCCTGTGTATGCTGGTTTTTGCTCCAGCCGCAACTGCAATTCTAGGATTTTAACAAGCTGTTGATTTGTTTTAATTAGGTGCATTTATGCAAATATCCACAGGTTCCTCATTGGTGAAACTCTTAACACATGGAGGTAAAACCCGACAATTTACTTGGCAAACAATGGAGTCATACCTGTTGTGTTTTCTGTTGATTTTATTTGGTTCAGGCAGGTTATTTGGGAAAAACTCAAAACACCTGCATTCAGAAACCTAATTTGGAGCTTATTGATTTTCTCAGTCTAATTTGATCTGTTTAAAAAAGTTTTCACCTGAAAATCCCAGCAATATTGAAAATTAAGCACAAGATGTTCCAGGGTTTTTACTCTCCATGGCAGAATGGATGTGTCCATCCAAATGTGACTTAAGATGGTAAATAACTACTCTAAACATGGAATGCTGCTAATTAAGACAAAGTAACAGCTTATTAAGATCTTAGAATTGCAGTTGCAGGCTGGAACAAAAACCAGCATGCACAGGGGGGCGCCAGGACCGAATTTGAGAACCACTGACTTAAACTGACGCTTAAACTGAACTGGAGAGATCCAGCGATATGCGTACCCAAATAGCATCAACTCGTACCAGCGTACTTTGATGTCAAAATGCGTACATGTTGGCAGGTCTGCTGGTGGCTAATCTAGAATATGTAAACTGTCCAAAATCGAATCTGTTCTTCCTCTGTATGATACTTAGGCCTACTTATATGCAAAACATGAAATTTCTAATTGAAATATTACTGAAGTTATCGCGTTAACATGTAGGGCGGCGCAGCAGTCGGACCAGAAACATAATATCCCAGGAATGTCGTTCGGCGTTCGGGGATATAATAACAGAGAACAGAGAAATATGTAAGATTTGTTAAACCTATAAAAAGGGTTTGATGTCAAATTCTTAATTTAACCCATTAGGAGACAAAGTATTGAGAGCATAAATATAGTGAGTTTCACATTGTAAAAGTAAGCGTTTATGGTTACCACGCTTGGGGGGGGTTCTACTTTCTCAATACCAACATATTTAAGGGAACCGATGTGGCCAGCAGACAAAAAGTGTGCTGTAACAGGATTGCGAACGTCGCCACATCTAATATTCCTGAGGTGCTCGCTGATACGGACACGCAGAGGTCTCGTAGTCTTTCCGACATAACCAAGACCACACGGACATTTAACAGGCTTACCAAAGAAAACGTAGCCTCAGCACACAAAAACTTTGAAATGCCTACATTAATCGCGGAAATAGCAACAGAAAAATAATACCCCGCTACCGAAACTGCAAAAACCGCAACATAAACTGTTGACTCGTAGCATAAGACTATGAAACTGCAACATCATCTCTCGCATCCGTCTTTGCCATTTACTGCGCTTGCGCGTACCGGCCCAGGCTGCTTTCAGAGATAGCGGAATCGGGCGTGTCTCCTTCGTTTGGTAAGTAAAACTTCCAAATATGACGTTATTGTAAATGCAGATGTTTAACAATGAATTGTAAGACGTAGCTGTTACACCCACATTCTCGTAAATTCGCTTATTTTAGCATGTCACCCTGCCGAAAATGAATGATGCACTGTCGATTTCGCTAAAGTCTTAGAGTTGCCAACTTGACGACTTTCTCGCTTAATCTGGCGACTTTCCAAATCGGGATTGTTTGTCCACTCAAGACGTATGTATACGTCTTGAGAAAGTCGTCAAGTTGGCAACTCTAAGACTTTGGCGAAATCGACAGTGCATCGTTCATTTTCGGCAGGGTGACATGCTAAAATACGCGAATTTACGAGAATGTGGATGTAACAGCTACGTTTTACAATTCATTGTTAAACATCTGCATTAACAATAACGTCATATTTTGAGGTTTTACTTACCAAACAAAGGAAACACGCCTGATTCCGCTATCTCTGAAAGCAGCCTGGGCCGGTACGCGCAAGCGCAGTAAATGGCAAAGACGGATGCGAGAGATGATGTTGCAGTTTCATAGTCTTATGCTACGAGTCAACAGTTTATGTTGCGGTTTTTGTAGTTTCGGTAGCGGGGTATTATTTTTCTGTTGCTATTTCCGCGATTAATTTAGGCATTTCAAAGTTTTTGTGTGCTGAGGCTACGTTTTCTTTGGTAGGCCTGTTTAAGTAAATATGCAATGTTGTATTACAAAGGATGTGCTACAAGTGATAACACCACTAAGAGGTTTACCACTGTGTGGATGTGTGCAGGTTTTGCACTTATGAGTGTAACCACATTGTGCACAATAACCACATTTGTAATTACCATCTAAAATTACCATCTTTTGTTGAGAAAGGAGTGTTGCTTATTAGCAGAATGTAAGACCTGACCCACTAATCCCTTAAGTTAGAGGCACGTCTAAAGACCAAAGAAGGTGGCTCTTTAAATACATTTTTAAATCTCGGGTCTGGTTTAAGTATATGCCAATGTTCGAGAATGATCTGAATTCAGAACCCACAGGTGATTATTTAATGATGCAATGGGGAGAATTAGTTTCATGTCTTAGTTTTGGGGATGAGGCACTCGTTTTGCGTTACTGAATTAAATCGACTGGCTGCCGCCTCTATCCATTCTGGTTTATAGCCCCTTTGTAGAATATATTAGTAAGATCAAAAGCTTGTTTTTCATACAGATACAAAGGAGGTCTTAAAAACATGTATGTGAACTTTTATTTAATGGCCTTGACTTTGACCATCAATGAAGATTAACCTTAACATGAAATTTTCATAACTTGAATCATCACTATAAGATCGCTCACCGGTAAGCCGCAGGAACTATATTACTATTTTGACTATTTGAGAGAAATCTACTGAGTGTCACTTTTCAAACAAGACCATGATTATGCCTGTGGTGGTTCACAAACAGTAAGCATTTTAGTTTGGGGGGTACATTTGCTCAAAAAAGGGATGCACTTAAAGGGTTAACTAGCGAGGGGCAAAATGTTCACTTGTTAAGAAGTGACAGAAAAATTGCTCTCTGGTTTACTAGTTGAAGCCTTTTTGACCTTACTAGTTAACATGACATGAATGACGAGAACAGGCCGTTCAGCCCAACTAGGCTCGCCAGTTTCTTCATACTATTGTGAGCATATCACTTCAGATACTCAATGACTCAGTGGTATCTAGCTTTAAGTCGAGCCTGCTCTTAAAAACTTCCAAGGTCTTTGCCTCAACAATAAGGTTAGGCAAGCTATTCCACATCGAAATTACTCTTTGGGTGAAGAAATATTTCAGAATTTCAGTGCTAAATTAACCTTTGGTCAGCTTCCATTTGTGACATTTGTGAGTTCTACTAACAACACTCGGTCGAAGGAATCCTACATAATTCACTTTGTTAATCCCTTTAACATATTTAGACCTAATTCAGATCACCCCTTAGTCTCCTTTTCTCCTTTAAAAGTCTCCTTTTAATCTCCTGGTGAGATTAAGGATCGCCAGCCTCTTCTCATAGCTTTTCATTTCTTTTACACCTGGAATTAGCTTAGTGGCTCTTCTCTGAACTTTCTCTGGAGCCTCTATATCTTAAAGTATGGTACCCTGAACTGCACATAATACTCCAGATGTGGTCTTAACTACTTAGGGCTCTAATTTTGTAGACCAGGCGCAGACGTGGCAAATGGGGGGTGCGCCGCGCCAACGGGGTGTGTCCAGGCGTATGTTGCAATTTCATGCCCGGCGTAGCCAAACGCAAATACTCCTCTGTCCCACCTCAGTCCCTCCTTGGAGCGCAAGTTGGCTAAGAAGGCGTGTTTGGGTATAACACAGCCTAGTCAAATATTGCTCATTGGCAAGAGAAACGATGGATAGCGTGTTCCTACTATTACAGCCTGTTGCTGCTTAAAACTTTGGGATTAACATGCATGGACAACAATGCAAGATACGTAACACATTTATTTCCAATATGTCATCTTAACTCAGTACGAGATCATAGCAATCAGGCTGTATTCCTTTCCCCCACTAAAAACGATAAAACCTAAGTAACAATAACAGTAGCCTAGTATTAAGCCGCTTGCACACTGGACGCGAAACAAATTTTTCGCTGGACAGATTGCGTTGAAAGCAGTGTTTTGTGTCCGAAAGTCTAACGGGGTTTTAATATATCTCCGTTTTCGACAGTCTATTAGTGTTTTTAATTTTTCTTCAAATCCACTGACTCTTTTAGATATTAAACGTGAATGTTTTGATAAGAGGGCTCAGTTCTTCAAGATGAGTACCGAGAATTTCAATTAATGTTTCTGTTTAAGCTCTGCTCAATAAAGTGAGTTGACATTGGCGCGAGACAATGTACAATGCCTCCGTGCCTGACAGCCAAAAAAAAAGAGGACGATTAGAACAGATTGATAATGAAATAAAGAATAAAAAGGAGCATTTTAACAAGAGAACATCCAACGAACACTGCGATTAATTTATTTGCGGGTCATCTTTTTTGGATGTTCTGTTTGTTGGTGATGTAAGCCTATATGTATTTTTATTCTTTATTCCATTATAAATCTGTTCTCATATCAATACTTTGATTTTTTGCTGGGTGCCGGACATATAGTAGCCTAATTTGCATTTCGCGTCGGGCAGTCTTGATCGTGCATGCGATAATTTATTCACACTGTCAATGGTCATGGAATTGATTTGCTCTCTGATTGCAAGCACAATTTTATCTCTGCTGTGGAAATAAAGCGTGAATCTGTTTGATCCATCTGGCTAATTTTTAAAAGTAAGACCGAATAAAGACTGTTGTCTATCTTCAAAGGAAGAAAACGGACGAAAAAAAAGACCAAGAAAAGTCAATAGCTCTTTGCATTGATTTTGACTGCAATCAGTCGTGCGAAAAATTTGTTTCGCGTCCAGTGTGCAAGCGGCTTTACCGAGCATAGAACGCAAGCATTATATACGCACTGCCTGATGCCGAGGCAGTTTGTGGTTGGCTGAGAAAGATGTGAAGTCGTTAATTTGCATCATTGATTCAGTTGCATTGATTAAGTCAGGTCGAGTTTCCATCACGCGTGCCAACAGCCTTTGATCTGACATCAGGACAATCGATTTAGATACTATAATTTATGTGCTGATTCAGATGGTTACATTAAACAGTGGTTGCTGTAATTATTTACTGTATTGAAATGTGCCTGCCATTCTGGAAACCTGCCTTTGATGTTTCGGTAACGTGTGCGCACTGTGTGCTGGTCAGCCAAATTACCACTGCACAGAAAGTGAACCAGGTTGGAGCTGGCAAGCTTTCTGCGCAACTGCAGCAAAGACTTTTCTATGAAATTGTCACTGCGTCTTGATGAATAAGTGACACCTCCCCCTACTACGCCGCCACACCCATCTCGGCGCATGTTCGTCTGTGCACGGTGTTGCACCTCACGAAATTACCACTGCGTGGGCTGCACCACGCTACGCCACCTGCGCTGCGCCAAGAAATTAAAGCCCTTAGACTCAAAATGTTCACCATTAGAACTAGTGAAGCCAAGGTGCTCACTAGGTGGCCTAGTTATGGTCATTTTGACTTAACCAGTCAAATAGTGAGGTCCAAAATGTTAATTGATTGAACTCCTGAACGCAAAAATGCTCCCTAGTTAAAGTCTCTTTTTACTTTACTAGTTATCAAGTGTGGCTCAAATGTTTACTAGTTGAATTAGTGAAAACCTAGATGTTGACCAGTCACACTAGTTGTACTGAATACTTAATGAGAAGGTGGGGAACGATCATAAATTTGAGCTTCCTAGTGGCACTCTGGTTAGAATTCCTATTTGCCAAAATTTAACCCCATATAGCCTGATTAGCTTTCACTGTTCTTCACTGCCTGTGTCTTCCTTACTATCTTTGCAGAATATAGCCTGCAAATACGTTTACCTCTAGATGAATAATTTTTAACAGTGATTAAACTTCCAAATTAATTCTTTTCATGACCTTGCCTGCGACAGAGTCAGCGGGGCGTGGTATTGTAATCAGTGATGTTTGTTTGTTTGTTAGTCCTTAACAACCTTGCGTCTACATAGTTGCACTGATAGACATCAAACTTTCACAGTCGGTGGACAATGCTTCGGAGATTACCTGATTAAATTTTGGGGGCGATCGGGTCAGGGTCATTGTTATCAGAAATGTCAATGTTTTTTTTATTTTTTATTATGCGATAATGTCCTTTAAGTTCATTACATTGACTTCAAACTAAAAACAAAATGTGCATCTTTGAATCCTGAAATTGACCATATGCAGCATGATGGGGAAGCTTAGTCTCTTAGTCTCTTTTTACATATTTGTCGCACTTAAATGTTTCAGATCATCAAACAAATTTTAATATGAGACAAAGACAACCCGAGTAAATACAAAATGCAGTTGTAAATGATGATTTTATTTATTAAGGGGAAAAAGCTATCCAAACCTACATGGCCCAATGTAAAAAAAGAAATTGCCCCCTAAATCTTAATAACTGGTTGTGCTACCCCTGGCGACAACAACTGCAATCAAACATTTGCGTTAACTAGCAATGAGTCTTTCACATCATTGTGGAAGAATTTTAGCCCACTCTTCTTTGCGGAGTTGTTTTAATTCAGCTACATTGGAAGGTTTTCGAGCCTGAACGGCCTGTTTAAACTGCATCTCGAGTGGATTTAAGTCCAGACTTTGACTAGGCCACTCCAAAATCTTCATTCCCATTTTTTAAGCCATTCGGAGGTGGACTTGCTGGTGTGTTTTGGATTATTGTCCTGCTGCTGAACCCAAGTGCACTTGAACTTGAGCTCACAAACTGATGGTTGGACATTCTCCTTCAGGGTTTTCCGGTAGAGTGCAGAATTCATAGTTCCATCAATTTTGACAAGTTGTCCAGGTCCTGAAGCCCCAATCCATCACACTACCATTTGGACATTTGGTATAATGTTCTTTTTATGAAATGCTGTGTTAATTTTACGCCCGATGTAACGGGATGCAGACCTTCCAAAAAGTTCAAATTTTGTCTCCCAAGTCCACAGAATATTTTCTCATAAGTCTTGGGGATCATCAAGATGCATTTTGGCAAATGTGAGACAAGCCTTTGGGCTCTAATTTCGTAGACCAGGCGCAGGCGCGGCGCATGGGGGGTGCGCCGCGCCAACGGGGTGTGTCCAGGCGTATGCGGCAATTTCGTGCCAGGCGTAGCCTGGCGCAAGTACTCCTCTGTCCCGCCTCTGCCCCTCCTTCCAGCGCAAGTTGGCAAAAAAGGCGAAACAGCCGAGTCAAATCTTGCTCACTGGCAAGAGAAACGATGGATAGCGTGTTCCCATTAGTTACAAACTGTTGCTGTTTTAAATTTTGGGATTAACAAGCATGGACAGCAATGCAAGATACGTGGCACATTTATTTTCAATATGTGATCTTAACTCAGACGAGATCATAGCAATCAGGCTGTATTCCTTTCCCCCACTGAAGACGATAAAACCTAAGTGACAATAATACTAGCCTAGTATTAAGCCGCTTGCACACTGGACGCGAAACGAATTTTTCTCTTGACAGATTGCGTCTTGTGTCCGAAAGTCTGACAGGGTTTTAATAAATCTCCGTGTCCGACAGTCTGTTGTTGTTTTTAATTTCTTCAAATCTGCTGACTCTTTTAGATATTAAACGTGAATGTTTTGATAAGAGGGCTCAGTTCTTCAAGATGAGTACCGAGAATTTCAATCAATGTCTCTGTTGAAGCTCTGCTCAATAAAGTGAGTCGACACTGGCGCGGGACAATGTACAATGCCTCCGTGTGTGACAGCCAAAAAAAAAAGAGGACAATTAGAACAGATTTATAACGAAATAAAGAATAAAAAGAAACATTTTAACAACAAAACATCCAATGAACACTGCGATTTATTTATTGGCGGGTCATCTTTGTTGGATATCCTGTTTGTAGGTTTTTATTCTTTATTTCGTTATAAATCTGTTCTCATATCAATACTTTTACTTTTTGCTGGCTGGTGGACATGGAGTAATTTGCATTTCGTGTCGGACAGTCTTGATCGTGCATGTGATAATTTCTTCACACTGTCAATGGTCATGGAATTGATTTGATCGCGCACTATTTTATCTCTGCTGTGGAAATAAAGCGTGAATCTGTTCGGTCCATCTGACTAATTTTCAAAAGAAAGACCGAATAAAGACTGCCGTCAATCTTCAACGGAAGAAAACAGACGAATAGGCTAAAAAGACCAAGAAAAGTCGATAGCTAATTATTTGCATTTTGTGAAGGTCGAACACAAACATAGCCAAGTTTGCACGTCTAATAATTCCTGGAATACAAGGAAAAATTAGAACTGTTATGTCTTTCGGACACGGAGCTATATTAAAACCCTGGCCAACGATCGCGTCTTTGCATTGACTTTGTCTGTAATCAGTCGTGCGAAAAATTCGTTTCGCGTCCAGTGTGCAAGCGGCTTTAATGAGCATAGAACGCAAGCATTCGATATACAGTATATGTACAGTTTGTAGTTGGCTGAGAAAGATGTGAAGTCGTTAGTTTGCATCACAGATTCAGCTGCGTTGATCAAGCCAGGTCAAGTTTCCATTACGCGTGACAACCGCCTTTAATCTGACATCAGGACAATCGATATAGATACTATAATTTATGTCCTTATTCAGATAGTTACATTAAATAGTGCTTCCTGTAATTATTTCTTGCATTGAAATGTGCCTGACATTCGGTAAACCTGCCTGTGAGATTTCGGTGACGTGTGCGCACTCTGCGCCGGTCAGCCAAATTACCACTGCACGGAAATTAAACCAGGTTGGAGCTGGCGAGTTTTCTGCGCAACTCCAGCGGAGACTTTTTCTACGAAATTGTCACTGCGTCTTGATGAATATGTGACACCTCCCCCTTCTACGCCGCCACACCCATCTCGGCGCACCTTCATCTACCAAAGGCTGCGCACCTCACGAAATTACCATTACGAGGGCTGCGCCGTACGAAATTACCACTGCGCGGGCTGCGCCTGGCTACGCCACCTGCGCTGCGCCAGGAAATTAGAGCCCTTTGTGTTCTTTTTGGGCAGCCGTGGTTTTCACCTTGGAACTCTCCCATGGATGCCATTTTTACCCAGTTTTTTTCTTATTGCTGAATCATGAACACTGACTTTCACTGAGGCAAATGAGGCCTGCAGTTCTTTAGATGTTGTTCTGGGTTCTTTTTTGACCTCCTGGATGAGTCATCAATGCACTCTTGGAGTAATTTTGGTTGGCTGGCCACTCCTGGGAGAGTTCACACTGTTCCAAGTTGTCTCCATTTGTTGACAATGGCTCTTACTGTGATTCACCGGAGTCTCAAAGCCTTAGAAATGGCTTTGCAACCCTTTCCAGACTGATAGATGTCAATTTCTTTGTTTCTCATCTGTTCTTGAATTTTTTTAGTTCGCGGCATGATGTGTTGCTTTTTGAGATCTGTCTGATAAAGTGACCCTACTTCACTTTATCAGACAGGCTCTTTTTAAGTGATTTCTTGAGTTAACAGGTCTGGCAGTAATCAGGCCTGGGTAAGGCTAGTGAAATTGGAATAAAAAAAATGTGGTTAATCACAGTTAATTTATGATTTGAGAATGGGGGGCAATTACTTTTTCACATCAGGCCAGGTATGTTTGGATAGCTCTTTCCCATTAATAAATGAAATCATCATTTAAAAACTGCAAATAGTATTTGCTCGGGTTATCTTTGTTTTATATTAAAATTTATTTGATGATCTGAAACATTTAAGTGTGAAAAATTTGCAAAAAAGTAAGAAATCAGAAAGGGAGCAAAAACTTTTTCACAGCACTGTATTCACTGTGTATATAATAGCTGTATTTAGGGCTGTACCAAATTTTTATTTGACAGAGATATTGGAATGAAGCTTTGAATCCCTCCCTGAAACAAACACATACTGACAGAATAGATCAGAATATTTCTAAAGTGTTTATAATTCAAACAATGAGGCACAGAACAGAAGTGAAAAACATGCACTCGTTATGAAAGGGACTGCATAACGCAAAGCCTACCGTAGTCCATCTAGAAAATGATAAAATTAAACTTTACTTTTTCCTAACAAGCGAATTAAGCAGAATAACTCATTTACATTTTGTTTACGTTGTATATTTTTTACACATATGTAACTAATTTGTCTTGAACTTCAGTGACTTTTATAGACTCCAGTATCTGGAAAGCATCAGCGAACTCATTAAATTAATATTCTACATTTACAGCGGTGTGACATTGTCATTTCAGCCGTTTTAGGCACGTTATTGATATGTTACAAGGCTTCTGTAATCAGATGGGCTGGTACAGTCATATAAGCTTTGATTTGTTGGGTTGTCCAAATATCTATAGTAAAGCCTATGGTGGAGTTTTTAACAATAGGCCTATCACAGAGAATACACAGTGTGTATTTTTGAATAGCCCTTCGAAGATTATTTTTCTTGATTTGGGATTGCATATCCTGGCTCTAACTTGTCCATAAAATATCTAAAACCTTCACTCTGTACAATATACACTGCCTGCATGCTATCACAATGAATATCATAGGCGTTCCTGTCTACTCTGATGTTTTTTCATCACCTGCTCCAGGGTTCGTTGGCTTGTCGAAGGTGCAGTCTGTTGCAAGCAAAATACCAATGTTTTGTAACACTGATAAAATGATTGATTTACAATTATTGATTTTGCTTGCTAACTTTATATCACTACTCCTATGTGGAGTTAGCCATTTAATATTCTGGATACTAACAATTTTAGCCATTCGTCTAATAGATGAGAATCTCGTTTACTACTTAAGCTAAGCGCAGCAAATTCAGAAAAATTAAATCTCTCAAATGAGTTTCCTTGTTTGTTGAAAATGATAGTAAACCAGTTTCACCTTGCATAACTGACACTGCACTTTTTTGGTATCATCATATAACTTAAAATGCTCCAAAACCGCCAGTTTATTTGACATTTTGTCTTAGTCAGTCCTTCATGAGTCCTTAAAGTGTATATGTAAGGTTAATTTTCCAAATATTTTGTGTTATTTTCTTGTGGGAAATAAATATCTGAATGATAACCAACAACATAAAAATATGATGTATAATCAGAAAATTGAATATAATACAAAAAGGTTGGTACTTTTAACTGTGGTTCATAACGCTCCCATAATGCAGTGCCTACGGTACGAAAGGTAGAGAAGAGCCTGTCAGAGTTCGACTGTCAATGAGCCTGCACTATACAGCAGCTTGCAATGAAGAATTATTGTGTTTGTGTGGAGTGTAAGAATTCATCCTAAACAGGGCACAGGGTCCATTCATTCCCTGTCAAAAATAAACTAATTTTATGCCATTGGGTTCAATTTGTCTGCGTCAGGCGGGAACATTTTTTGTATGCTAATGTCACACCGCAGTTTCGATGGGATGACCATGGAGATGACACAGACCCACACAAGCACCTGTCAAAAATAGCGACAAAGGACACCACTCTCTCTCTCTCACTCTGTATATCTCTCCCCAGAGAGACCATAGCATTCCCATGAATCAGCTATGAAGTTTGATCAACACCAGATTAAGCCTGGTATTTGAGACTTTGTTTATTCGGCATGTCAACAATGATTATGTACGCGCACATGAACGTTCGCACCCTCAGGAAAAAACTGCCCCCACTTCTAGACTTAGATGTTGTAGAGCTAGTACCATACTATCGAAGGATGGGACAGTCAAGCGGATATGCTTACACCGTTAAGGTGAAGGGAGAATCCCGATAAAATAAACATTATTTTGACAGGTGGGGTGGGAACTGGCAAGCTACACCGAGGCTAGCTAGCATGATGCCTTCATTATCATTTGGCTAGTATATGTTTAGTCAACGTTTTCATCTGAACATATCACATTATCACAGCAGCTAGATGTACAGAAAACGTTGGCGTCTTCACTCAGTGTTATTCATACACCGTAAAATATCTGGTGGTGTTATTGTTGTTGCGGTTTTCACTGCTGATCGTAGACTAGCTCAAGCACTAGTTTGGACACATTTGGAAAATGTTCTCAGGATGTTTTAATGTTATTTAGGACTCAGATGACAGAACTTTTTTTAATATAAACTGTCCCAACCCACACCAGCTCCAGGGAAGCAGCCTAAGTTACGTCCCCCAAGCCAATGCAAACCAAGACACGACCAAACACAGCACAATAACATCTGCTAATCCATCCAGACTCCCAGCCATCCTGGAGCTGATAAACTGGCACGCATGTACGCTCACACGCATATACATGCATACATACATGCATACATACATACATACATACATGTTGACAATAATCAGTATAGGGTCCCATGGGGGGCCACATTTTGCGTGAGAGGACGCATTTGCGCATATGCGCTAACGTGAGGCACACGTAGAGCACAATCAGCTCAAAGAAGGAGAGAAAAAGAGACCTGTGATCTAACCACCCATGCGTCACTGCCATGATTGACATCACGCGCCGGCAGGCACTTGCAGAGCTGCAGCAGGTGAAGAGATGTCAACATGTCGTCATAAAAACGAGTCAGGAGCATACATCCATGGTCAGGAGTGAGCAATAAATAAGGCAATAAATAAAAGGCAATACAAGAGGAAACTCGTTTGAAACTCGTGCTTCGTTTGAAGGTGGGTATGTTGTTGAAATAAAACTCAAGTGTCCAGCCAATCAGTGTAAAACTTCAGGTGTCTCCCATTAAGCCGCTGGGGCGCCCCCTGGTGCCGCGGGGGGGAGACATCCCGCAGTCTTCCTGATCCTGGATCAGGGATAGCTTCCTTTGAGAAACATTCAGCACACGATTGGTCATTTTTTGCAGGGAAATACGGTAAATTGAGGGTTGGAACGCCCTTTGAGAGCACTCACGGTGTTAAAAGCACAAAGCCGAGGTTAGCAAAGAAAGATTATAACCACCGTTGTGATACCAATTATCTCTGATTGCGAGGTCAGGGTTTGTTCAACCAGCTAACTCAATTAAAGCCTGTCTATGTTAAACTTGCTTCATAATATACCCCCCAAGGCCAAGGTACTACCATTATTTACTTTTATCTTGTAAAACCTCTTTTGTACCTCCTGAGCTTCCGTAGTTCTGTCGGGCTTCCCTAGCCCCTCCCTTCTTTCCCTCACTGCGCTGTTAAGCACTGTGGAGGGTGAGTTGTGTTCAAAACGCTGCCCTGTAATTTTACTGTTTTCTTTGAAATTTAAATCATTTATGTTAAAACGTGTGATGCACGTTGTTTATTATAATTTCCTGGCCATTGCCTGGCCGTTTTTAACCACTAAAAGGCTTAAGTTTGGGCTAGTATTGTATGAATTCTAGTTAAAATGAGATATTTGAGCATATTGATGTGCAACAAGTAAGAAAGTATGCAATAGTGCAGTCAAGTTATTTGTTTGGAGGGAAGTTGTGTGTTTTTGGTATCATTGCTGCTTCACTTGCTCATAATTTCCAACGAAACTACTCCATTTTCATTAAAATTTACATCAAAGCCACCTTGGCTGGGACTGGAATGAAGTTACTAGTTTTAACTGAAGCAATCAAGAGAGAATCAGATATTGATGTGGCCTCTAGGCTGTTAGCAATGGATTTAGCAAATTACTAGGTGTTTAGTACGTGAACGAAGTGAGCCTGCAGGGGTAGGTCACATTTGAATGTCTTGTTTACTTGAGTATTATATACTAATTTTAGTGCTATTACTAGATATTTCATCTACCTTGGTTATTTCCAGGGATTACTACCTAATTAATGGCCTGTAATTTAAAGGGTTTATCGGATTGCAATTGGATAATGCTTGACCACATGAAAGTACAGGTGTAAATGCATTCAAGACAAATTGAGGACAGATTGTGATCCGATCTTTCAAACCTCTTCTGAAGGTGGTCAGGGACGGATTCTGGCCACTTTGAACACAAGTGTAAATGCTAATGGGTCTCCAATCCACATACAACAACTCCGGAGACGGAAACACCAACAGTAAAACTCGATAGATAAGTCATATTGGTATGTAAGATGCAGTATATTTAGTGGGGTGTCCTGTTGGTAAAAAGGGTTTCATCAAGGACTGTTTTATAGTAGCTATTCATTTAGAAAATGCATAAACAAGTTGTTCCAAACTATTTCAATTTGCCTTAAACAAAATGGCGATTTCCAATATGTTCTGCACAGTTCACGAAGTAAAGTTTTTGTACAGCTGTATCGCTCTTGAAGTTTTCGCTATGTTGCGGTGGGCTACACAGCTTCTAGCTCTAAAGAGACCAAAGAGACTGAATACCAATCTCTAGGACATGCAAGCAAGGTCTAGCTCTCAGTGCCCTCGACTGGGTATACGTAGGAATTAGGAACATCCTCCTTTACCCCTCGCAGCATTTTACTGGTGTATAGGACGCACCAGTTTATAAGACGCAATGCATTTTTAAGGAAAAAACATTGAATTAAAGGTACGTCTTATTCACCAGTTTTTACAGTGAGCGAGGCCTGCCACTTTAAGGAAGGGGAGATGAAGGATGTGACGTTAGCGGGATGGATTATAATGTGGACAAACGCTATCCAATTGCAATCTGATCACAAAAAACGCATTTTAATACCAGTTGTAAAGGGGCCTACATGTCACTAGCTGGAATAAAAAAGAAACTGAATTCGAAGAAGGGCATGTTTGATGCGATAGATTACATGTATCAAAATTATGTATGTTTCAATCGAGCCCTACTTCAAGCAGTCGCCCCGCTATCATTGCGGCTGGTTCAATTCTAAATGGTCTCGAGTTATTAAAAAACATATAATTGGAAGTGATTAATTATTGGAAGCTATTCATTTTGACAACAATGTAAGTGCACACAAGCACACACCATGACAAACAAATGACAAGCAGATGCTTCTTTTCGAGGATCCCTGACATGGACGAGGATCGGTGCGGACATGGCAGATTTCACCGTCCTGGATGAGGCTTTTAGGTTTTTTATTTTCATACTTGAATGGAAAACTTATTATGCATGTAAAAATGTTTAAATGAAATTTTTATGCTCCATTTATAATTTCATTCATGGAAGAAATAGTTAAATCAAAAAATACCTTTCAAAAGCCGTACAGATTTATAATGGATTTTACGGATATTAATGGGAGGTGGTATGGGTGGGATCCCCAAGAGGTTGACTCGTATGATTTAACCGAAGTACAAACACAATGGCGGAAGGAATCTTAAGCCTTGTAAGAAGACTATGTACATATCTTCAAGGATCTACCGGTCTGTCTGTCTGTCTATTTATCTGTCTATCTTGCTAGTCGCTGATAAAGAGTGACTAGTGAGATTTTTTTGATCAACAATTGAGGCAAAATGCCAAATTAGTGCAACCAAATGTCTATCTACATAATGCTGACAGAGGCCAAATTAGTTGAAGAAACTAAGGTTTGATATCATTGATAGCAATCAATGCTGAAACGGCATTCCATAAAGCAGAAGAAACAGTTGTGGCAGTAATGGTAGTAATATTAGCACTTGTAGTAGTAGCCGTTGTTGTAGTAGTAGTATTTGTTGTAGCAATAGTTGTTGTAGTACCAGTGTTGTTGTGAAGTAATATCATTTGCTTGATCCACAGGTTTCAGGCTTGCCTTCAATTACTTGAAAAACAAGAAATTCACAGAGGCAATAGATGTTTGCCGTAAGGTTTGTTCAGTTCACTATTGTATTCCAATTTATAAAAACATGACATCGTTCTCCAACAATTTTGTAAGGCGTATTCTCTTGAATTGGCACATATCGATGTTGCTTCGATTTTTTCCTATCAGAATAACGTAATTTAAATAAGGAATAGTTGAATTATCACAATATAACGAATGGCTGAATGCACTAAGCGAAAGCTGACATGTTTTTACCATAGGTCCTGACTGAGCATCCTGATTACCCTCTCATCCAGAAAGAAATACTGCAGCGTGCTCAGTTAGCTCTGAGGCCTTAGCCGTGAGGACGAGCTACTGTGGGCTTACTATTGCTCACAAATTTACGTGCTTTTCTTGGAGGAATTTTCCTCTGAAGCCAAAGTCACCTTTGCATACCTTTCTACTGTGAAAACAGAAACTTACCTATGCACACACGGTGCCTCATACGGTTTTGTTAAAATTTTCATAATATGCAACTTGTGCCACTTTTAAATACCCATTTTTGTGCATAGAAGATGGCGATATTTTGAATATATACATATGTATAGATATAGATATGTGAATACATGAAGTAAAATTTGACATTTCATGACACTGATTTTTAGATAAAGGCTGCAAAAGTTGGGCACTTTTTACTTGATCTGCGATAGTGTTGTACTTCTTAAATGATTTCATTGAAACTATCATGTGAATCACTTAAATTTTTTTACACACATACTTCATAAGTACACACAAAACCCAAAACCAGTGAAATTGGCACGTTATGTAAATCGTAGATAAAAACAGAATGACTTGCAAATCCTTTTCAACTTATATTCAGTTGAATACACTGCAAAGACAAGTTGTTTAATGTTCAAACTGAGAAACTTTATTATTTTTTTTTGCAAATAATCATTAACTTAGAATTTAAAGGCAGCAACACATTGCAAAAAAGTTGGCACAGGGGCCTTTTTACTACTGTGTTACATCGCCTTTCCTTTTAACGGCACTCAGTAAACGTTTGGGAACTGAGGAGACCATTTTTTGAGGTTTTTCAGGTGGACCTCTTTCCCATTCTTGCTTGATGTACAGCTTAAGTTGTTCAACAGTCCGGGGTCTCCGTTGTCATATTTTACGCTTCATAATGCGCCACACATTTTCAATTGGAGACAGGTCTGGACTACAGGCAGGCCAGTCTAGTACCCGCACTCTTTTACTACGGAGCCATGCTGTTGTAACACGTGCAGAATGTGGCTTAGCATTGTCTTGCTGAAATAAACAGGGGCGTCCATGAAAAAGACGTTGCTTGGATGGCAACATATGTTGCTCCAAAACCTGTATGTACCTTTCAGCATTAATGGTGCCTTCACATATGTGTAAGTTGCCCATGCCTTGGGCACTGATACACCCCCATACCATCACAGATGCTGGCTTTTGAACTTTGCGCCTATAATAGTCCGGATGGTTCTTTTCCTCTTTGGTCCGGAGGACACAACGTCCACAGTTTCCAAAAACAATTTGAAATGTGGACTTGTCAGACCACAGAACACTTTTCCACTTTGCATCAGTCCATCTTAGATGAGCTTGGGCCCAGCAAAGCCGGTGGCGTTTCTGGGTGCTGTTGAAAAATGGCTTTCGCTTTGCATTGTAGAGTTTTAACTTGCACTTGCAGATGTAGCGAGGAACTGCAGTTACTGACAGTGGTTTTCTGAAGTGTTCCTGAGCCCATGTGGTGATGTCCTTCACGCACTGATGTCGGTTTTTGATGCAGTACCGCCTGAGGGATCGAAGGTCACGGGCATTCAATGTTGCTTTTTGGCCTTGTCGCTTACGTGCAGTGATTTCTCCAGAATCTCTGAACCTTTTGACGATATTACGGACCGTAGATGATGAAATCCCTAAATTTCATGCAATAGCTCATTGAGGAATGTTGTTTTTAAACTGTTCGACAATCAGCTCACGCATTTGTTCACTAAGTGGTGACCCTCGCCCCATCCATGTTTGTGAATGACTGAGCATTTCAGGGAAGCTGCTTTTATACCCAATCACGGCACCCACCTGTTCCCAATTAGCCCATTCACCTGTGGGATGTTCCAAATAAGTGTTTGATGAGCATTCCTCAACTCTCTCAGTCTTTTTTGCCACTTGTGCCAGCTTTTTTGAAACATGCTGCAGGCATCAAATTCCAAATGAGCTAATATTTGCAAAAAATTACAAAGTTTACCTGTTCGAACATTAAGTAACTTGTCTTTGCAGTGTATTCAATTGAATATAGGTTGAAAAGGATTTGCAAACCATTGTATTCTGTTATTTACGATTTACACGACGTGCCAACTTCACTGGTTTTGGGTTTGTACAAGAAAACTATAGCAAAACGTCAAAAAAGGTCTAAGAGTCATGAAATGTCTGTTTTTACTTGATGCATTTGCGCATATTACTGGATGTTTTGCCATAATTTTGTTTTAAAAGTTCAGTTTTATCATGAATGTTTTACATGAAAAATAAGTGTAAACTAACTGGCAATAATTTAACCAGAATGTACAGCTTCAAGATGAGTTAAAAAAAAAACACTCTTTGTTATTCTGAATCATTTTTTATCTGAATCTTTTTTGTTTATCTCAGCCCCCAAATGAGCAATGGAAACATCACCTGCCGAAGTACAGGTGTACATCAACCTGCCACTTACAGTACTGCAAAGTCCACAATTTCATCATCGCAAAGCAGTCACAGCTGTTTCCTCATAATTACATATTGTGTCTAATATAGCGCCCCATGCTTCCACTTCCATGGTTTATGTTTTGCGAAGCGATGTGAACTTTGAACTTTCTATGAACAAATACGGTCCTTCAGCCGGAAGAGGAATGTCCTTGAATCCTATCACATGACATTAACTGGTTAGTTTGATGGAATGATTTATCAGAATTGTGATTGTCTCCAAAGCAGCTATTGGTAATGTTAAAATACTGAGAAGAAGCAGCATTATATTAATTTATCCATGAATTTGATATTTGATGCAGTTTGTTGTTCGCGTGTTTTTGGTAAAGAGTTAATGCAACAATATTACATTCAATTTACAATCTACATTAAAATAGTGAATTTTTAGTATTGTGCATTATATTTCAACTATCTGTTAATACTAATATTCTTGCTCTTGGATAATTTTCTCCCACAAAGAAAACATTCAGTTTTTTGAATTAGGGATTAAGAATGAAGAGATTTTGACACTAAAATTATTTTATTGGACCAATGTCATGATTTATTGCGATTTCGAATAATCTTGTACCCGCTGAATCTTTGGGTGTGTTTATCAACTGAATAAACTTTTCCTCTGCATTATGATATTGTTTGAAACATCGATTCTAACATTGGAGGAACTTGAATCTCAGTGGTTATCAATGATCAGACGCTTGATCACGCAGTGGACAATGATTAGCATCATGATAGGGTTGTAGGTGGCACAGATGCACCTCCTAACTACTGAACGTTGCAGGTAGACATGTAATGTTGGTTCATATGTATTTTCACTGAAGCACTGATCCTGGTTCCTTGCATATTAACCCCTCTGTGCAGACGTAGATGCCAGCGGACGTGGGGCTGCTCTATTTATGCACACAGTTACACTATGCAATTAATAAATGACATCTGAACCGTTTATTGAATATTCACGACAGAGCCTGTAACCAATTTAGAATATGGGCAAGTTAAATCCCATCCCTGTTTCTCAGGAATTGTTTGAGTGAGGGACTTATAGTTGAGCGAACACTTTTCCAAGATACTCACTTTTCATACTAAGAATTGTGATCAAAATAATTCTATTAGAAATTGCAACTTTAAACACTGAGTTTCTGTAGCATCACATCAGTGGTTGCCATGGAAACGGCTGTTTTAATGAATATATCGATACTTGGAGAAACACAGTAATTGAGATAACTAAACAGTGTTTGGTTATAATTTCAGCTGTAATATGAAGGAAAAAAAACATTCCTAATGTCACTGTTGTAGTTTTCATTCAACATATTGAGGTTCCCCCATACTCAAGCAATTTTCAGACAGATTCTGAAAAGAAAAATTAGGCTTTATTGTGGCACGTTGATAAATATAAAGCCGAGTTCCTCCTGAGCAAGAAGAACTCATTTCCTAACTTTCACACCCAGGTCTTATACCGTTTTCACCGGAAATATCTTTCAAATGTGGTCTTTCTGCTTCTCATTCTCGCACTGCAATTGGACAGGCAACCCGAACCTCTGTTAGCTAATCCTTCAGGAATTCAAAGCAAAGACGCATGCGCATCACTTCAAAAGCATGGAAACTCACAGTTTGAGACTTGTACAGACATGTACGCCAACAAGAGAAATATACAGACAAAGAAAAAGATACAAGTGGATGAATTCGATGCATATCAAATGATTACAAATGATTCAATTGATTATGTTTTCAGAAGCAACTAATGATTTTACTGAACAAATATTGATCAAACCTACAGAAGTCAAATACATCCATGTTTTTTGAATCAACTAAACAGAAGCCTGCTTACTAATCAAAGCTACAGAAGCGTGCTGCTTATGTGTGTGTGAGCTGTTCATGCATGTGTGAATTCAGTTGGTTGTATATGCGTGTCTGTCTGTGTGAACTGCTTGTATGTTTGTCTCTGTGTTTTATGTGTATGTGTCTGTGTGTTTGCACTGCTCATCCCCTCCCTATCCGTATGTGCACTGCTCATCCCCTCCCTATGCCAGTGGTTCCCAAAGTGGGGGGCCCAGAGCAATTGCAGAGGGGGGGGCGCGGGGTTCGGGAAGCAAAATTTTTTCCCCCCCATTAGAGTTCCGGACACCAACAGAAAATTATTTGCATACAGCACATCAGCAACCTTGTTCCGGGCCGCTGAAGGAGTGTCTTGAGACAGTTAAATTTTTTTTCTGCCTTTACTGGCGTTGCAAGGAGATACAGTCTCGGAACCACTGACTGCACTGTCCATTCGCTGCCCAGAATACTGCGATTACATCGTAAATGCCTGTCTTACTCTCAACATAACTGTTGGCTAAATCATTCATCTAGCCTGTCATCTGCATAAATCATTTATGAATGTAATTGTTCAAATACTCTTGTATTTGAAGCTGATAAAACGAGCTGGTTACAATCAATGTAATCTTGCGATACCCAACTCACCGCTTTTTTTTTATCCTGCACTGATCTGGCATATTATTAATAATCTAGTAGTTAGTGACACCGAACAATATCCGATGAATATAAAGCAGAAATAACCGATGTTATTCTCGATAATATGAATGCTCTGTAGGTCTACAGATTATTTTTATCTAACCTCACTACTTAACGTTACAAACATATCGGCAGGTTTGGCTAGTGGTGTTCATGAATTTTTTTTTTTCGCACACCGCTGTCGGCTGTTAATATTGGTTGATTTTGGTGCTTTCTTTCTGCATCATAGAAACAATTTTAAGTAGACGGCTATACTCAGGCAGAGGGGTGTGATACAGCCTAATGATTTCATACTTTAAAAGAGGTTTTGAATTATTAAATCTTCGTGTCCTTCATTTGAAAATTACGGTGGCCGTTTCCAAACCTGCCGATCATTTTTAATGTTTCCAGCAAGGCTAGACAAAACTCATTTGTTCAGAGCATTCATATTTTCTATAATAAGCTGACGCGATCTCGGTTATTTGTACTTCATAAGTGTAAGGTCTGTGAAGCGAGAAAAATTTCACTGTCTCAAGACACTCCTTCAACGGTCCGGCACAAGGTCGCTGATTGGCTGTATGCAAGTTAGTTTCAGTTGGTGTCCGGAAAATGGATTAATAGCAATGTTGTTGAATATTTAAAAAAAAAGAAAGAAACCTGTTACACTGAACATAATTACAGTTATGGTGCTTCAAAACAGTTTCACTTAACAAACTACCATGGTGTAATTATTTTATTTTGTTATTTATTTCTCATTCTAAAAGTAGCCTTGTTTATGAAAACCTGCAGTTTATGGCAGTTGACTTTTATTTTTTCAAAAAAGGTTGTGGTTTATATTAATTACAATGTGCGAAATAAACTGCAATGGACTCTGAAAACAAAATGTGTGTATTACCTATACCTATTACCTGTGTGTATTTTTTTTGGGGGGGGGGGCACGCAAAAATTTTCTTATGTACCAAAGGGGGGCCCAGCAGAGAAAGTTTGGGAACCACTGCCCTATGCATTTGTGAACTACTTGTATGTGTGTGTGTCATGTTGTGTGTGTGTGTATCTTTCTGCTGCCTACATAATACGGTTATTTATTATGATTATTGATGGCTAAATATAATCTAAATGTAATTGTTAATTTATTGATTATTAGTATGAGTAATAAATGAATAATTATAAAAAATATATATAATCAGTATTAGTAAAAATAATGAATGATGCTGAAATGTAATCCTCAACATCACTACAGGGCTTTTTTTTTCTCCTGGTTTCTATGTTCTAGTATTGATTTTCACCCCCCTAAATCAATTTTGGTGGGAAACAGCAAATTAAATATGCATACTTTGATTTACTCACAATCAGAGGTACATATAGCAAATAGAGCTCTGTACAGACATAGATCATCACAAAATTAAGAAAAGTGCCAAATATGAAGTTAATTGGACGTATATTTGCTGAGAAATCTGTATTTTTAGAAAATGTGATTTTAGTTTGGCAGTAATAATCTGATCAAAGTTTGACAGTAATGTTACCAGGAGGAATGCATTTAGTGTTTTGTTTTTTGTGGTTTTTAGGATTTTTTTTTTTTACCTCCTTTAAAGGCACCAGCCTCATAAGTAACTCCGTCTTCTTCAATCTGTGTTTCTTCCCTAGTTTTACGTGCTTGTCAAGTGTCTATTCGATTCTTTTTTCAAGTTCTTTTGCACGTTTTTCACTCACTTTCACACATTTTCTGTCCATTTTGTGATAGCCTTTCATTGAGTGTGCCCCTACCTTTATAACGTAACATGAATGGCGAGAACAAGCCGTTCCGCCCAACTAGGCTTGCCAGTTTCTTTATGCTATTGTGAATATATCGCTTCAGATACTCAATGACTCAGTGGTATCTAGCTTTAAGTCGAGCCTGCTATTGAAAACTCCCAAGGTCTCTGCCTCAACAATATGATCAGGTAAGCTATTCCACATCGAAGTTACTCCTTGGGTGAAGAAATATTTCTGAATATCAGTGCTAAATTTACCTTTGGTGAACTTCCTTTGTGACCCTGAGTTCTACTAACAACACTTGGTCAAAGGAATCCCACATAATTCACTTTGTTAATCCCTTTAACATATTTAAAGACCTCAATCAGATCAACCCTAAGTCTCCTATTACTAAGACTAAAGAGATTAAGGATCTTCAGCCTCTTCTCATAGCTTTCATCTTTTATCCCCGAAATTAGCTTAGTGGCTCTTCTCTGAACTTTTTCTCTGAACCTCTATATCTTAAAGTATGGTCCCCAGAACTGTACACAATACTCCAGATGTGGTGTGACGAATGTGTTATACAATAGAAGCATCACCTCCTTGGATTTGTACTCAATACTTTTGACGATGTATCACAGCATCTGATTGGCTTTTTGAACTGCTACGGCACAATGGCTGGAACCTGTGAGGGTTTGGTCAACGTCACTTTCAGATCTCTTTAGTGTGGAGCACATTCCAGTTTTAAACTTCCCATGAAGTGATCTCGTCTGATCTTTTTATTACCTACATGTACAACTTTACATTTCGCTTCATTAAATTTTATTTGCCACATTTCTGCCCAATTCTGGATTTTATCCAAATCATCCTAAATCACTTTAGCAGAGATGGGATCAAGTCACACGGGCAAGTCTCAAGTAAGTCTGAAGTCTTCACCTTCAAGTCTCAAGTAAGTCCCAAGTCATTTTTTCTTGAGTAAGTCAAGTCAAGTCACAGGTTATGGCAAGTCAAGTCAAGTCAAGTCCAAGTCACCTTATTAATGCAATTTCACCCACAGAATCGGATCTTAATAAAGTGAAAACAGAAGGTATAATCTATAATGTCAGTAATCTAAACATCATTGGCCAATGTGTCCAACCTGTTTAAAAAAATATGACAGTAATTTGGATTTGCATTCTAATTACTGATGTTCAGTAAAATACATCATGGAATCAAACAAAACAGAAATAAATTCATAAAGTTATTTATTGATGGCATCAGTCTAAACAAGATCACTTCTGCGTCACTTCTGCCAACAGTATTAGAAATATTTTGGTTGCCTTGCAAATAACAAGAAAAAAGGCAAACATATAAAAATCTGAAAGAATAAACATAATAGAGCATCAGAAACATCTGTATTTGTTTCATCTGGATCATCTTGAGACACCAAGAGCTCTAAACACTTCTATTTTTAAAGGTTCACTCAGACAATTTTTTGCCTATTTTTCGAAGAAATGGATCATATGTAGCAAATTAAAATGCATCACACATTTGTAAATGCTTTCTATAACTTTTAATCATTATTTGAAAACTAAGATTCGGCTGGTTTGTACGGTCCTAAGCCCCACCCCTCAAAAAAGTGGTTGCACACGGTCCTCGTAGTCATATGTCCTGTGACGTGCGAATAGTGAGTTGCAAACGTTCCCAGACCAGTGGTTTGTTCTATACTGATAATTGATTTCGCCTTGATCAATCCTTGATTTTGTTGACTTTGAGATAACATTCATCAACATGCCAAACTCCAAACGTTTACATCACTTCCCAAAAAAGAGATGCCAAGTCTCACGCATTTGGCAGAGTCTCTCGCCTCTTAGTGGCATCCCAGATAGCAAGCTCCTACGCTCCGGATCTGCCCCGGCTCCAGCTGATTCGGGGCAGATCCGGAGCGGAGGAGCTTGCTATCTGGGATTCACCTTCCTGTGCCATAGTTTGCAGTTTTCCAATCATCGCGCATTGGAGAAATTCACTCACGGAATTTAAGTCATTGTGCATTAAGTTAATCAGTTTCACATGCATTACGGCGGATTTCCCCATTAGTGTCACGGAAAGCGTTTACGACTTGGGAATTTTCACGCTTGTCTTTACTGAGAGATTGAAAGCAATGGAATTGCAATAAAGATGTTTCAGACAGTGCAGATGCATCCAGATGAATGATTGTCGTCTTACCTAATCGGGGAGAACAAGCAACACCTGTTAAGTGTGGAGTGCTCTCGGAGTGAACATTTGATGTTTTGTCCACCCTAATTCTCAGTTCTACGGAATTTACCCTACGATTCCATCGCTGTTAGATCGCATATGGAGAGAAACAATACAATAGCCTACAATTAAAATAATTGGAAACGCGTCAATAAAGAAAAATTATTGAGAATTAACCAGGACTATCCTAATTGTCATAAAGGGCTGTGTCTATGCCATCCCAATTCCCATTTCTAGCTCTGCCACTGGTTTAATTTGGTCTTGTTTCATTGAATTGAAACGATCATGAAACACATGCATTGTTTTTTTTCCCTGAGTAAAGAGAAGCACGAAAATTCCGGAGTCATAATCGCTTTCCATGTTACTTGTGATGAGGTCTACCTTTACGCAAGTGAAACTGAAACTTCAGTGCACAAGGATTTTAATTCCGCGTGAGAATCTCATTAATAAGCTTTCATTGAACAATTGCGGACTACGGTGCATAAGCCTAAAAGTACGTAGAACCTACGTCAAATGCATGAGACTTGGCATCTCTGAGTTCCGTTCTCGTGTAAACTCCTCACTTGATCAGCTGCTGCCCCACCGTGCCCGGTGCGCGTAGCCCACGGCCCAGCACCACTGTACGGCTTTGGTGTTAATGTCTATGTAAGAGTGCGGTGAAGACGAGCTGACAAGTGAGCTTGTGTTTACATTGCTTTGTTAGTTACTAGTATCGTTGATCATTGTTGTTGTTGATGATGACATTCAAATCTTGCATTTGTTTGTTTCTGAAACACTGGCCATATCGTGCTCCTAGTCACTGGGGACTACTACGACATTGGTACGGCACATATCCGAAAGCGAAACCCAAACAAACACAAGCGACCGGTCCATGCGAGTATGAAGTTGCCGTACAGTCGCTTACTATGTTCGAAGTCCAAAATTAGCATTCATTGTGTGTAGCATGCGATGCATGAACGTGTAAAACGATTGTATACATGTTTACGACTAATGCAAACTTTTCGTTTTGCAATCCAAAATGAGATCAGAGCTTTGTTCGCGGAAAAGTTAAAAACGCTCAAAATCTGGACAGTTTGTGTAAATCATTTCATTGGGTATGAAGAAAAAGTATCGATAAGAATATTCGTCCCAAATACAATAACTATAACTAGTCTTTCTTTCACAAATTGGCTGTTGAAATAATGAGTGTAACAAGTCATTTTCTGCACTAGCTCCGGTACAACTTACTTACGTGGCAGCCGATTAGCCTATCGCTTGCAAGTTTTAAGGAGAGGTGTATGATGGTATAATTGGTGAAAAAGGTTTGTACACCTGTAACAGTGGAATTGGTAGTTGTGTACATCGATTTGTGTTATGGCCCCAATTTGTTATTACATTTACAACGTAACAGCAACAGCAACAGCAAGAGATGACAGACGCAGTTTTAAAAACTTAAACACATTTAATTCACAGACAAAGACTAACACTAACCTACACTACTGACCAAGATTAATTAATAACAAGAACAAAAAAATATTTACAGTCCCTTGTTTTGGGGTGGCGTGGTGATGTCCTGGGTGAAAAAAAAAAAATCCACAACAGAAACTTCACAGGTCTTGAACAGAATGAAAGGTCTGGTCACATGTATCCTTCTTGCAATTTCTCCTACTACTTTACTGTCTCAATTCTCCCCTTTATATATTCTTTTGCAGACCCCACCCACATTTAGACCTCTTTTTTTTAATTTTCGAGGACTTGCCCCAGACATGTCTCAACATAACTCCAGTCTGGCCTAAACAAAAAAAGGGTAAATACTGCCATCTAGTGGCCTCAATTCTCATTACACCTCCATTCCAAAAGGGAAAAATTTTGACTCATAAAGGCAAAATTTTTCTTTTCAATACAAAATGGTTAAGTGGACACTTGTCTATATATACATATCATACAATATTCAAATAAACACATGATATATATATATATTCAAACACGCGATAAGCAATCAGCAATTACATTGTCAGTACCCTTTACATGCTTAATTTCCAAGTCAAACTCCTGTAAAATCAAACTCCAATTCAACAATCTCCGATTCTTGTTTTTCATTTTACTCAAAAACATGAACAGATTGTGGTCAGTGTATACAATCATTGGCTTTTGTCCTGTACAAACATAAACCTCAAAGTGTTGTAAAGAAAGGACCAGAGCCAACAGTTCCTTCTCTATTGTGGAATAGTTCCTTTGGTGGCGATTGAACTTCCTGGAGAAGTATGCCACGGGATGCTCAATGTCATCAGAGTCACTTCTCTGTAGTAGCACAGATCCACAAGCTTGGTCGCTAGCATCGACCGCGATGGAGAACGGTTTGTTGAAGTCAGGAGATTTGAGCACGGGGAAGTGACACAGCAGAGACTTCAGGCGATCGAAGGCTCTCTGGCATGCATCATCCCAAGTGAACTTTACGCCTTTCTTCAGTTGGTTAGTTAGACTGAGAGCAATCTCAGCAAAGTTCTTGCAGAACTTGCGGTAGTACCCGATCATTCCAAGGAAGCGGCGCAAAGCTTTTTTGTTGTCAGGAACTGGAAAGTCCATGATGGCTTGGACTTTAGCATTTATGGGTGCCACCTTACCCTGGCCTATGACGTAGCCAAGATAGGTGACAGTAGCACAACCAAAGTCACTCTTCCTCAGGTTAACAGTCAGGTTAGCCTGGGTCAGGCGCTGGAACAACATCTCTACATCTTTTAGATGTTCTTCCCAGGAGTCACTCCATGTGATCAGGTCATCGATGTACGCACCCGTGTGTGGCAATCCGGCGATTGTAGACTATCATCCTTTGGAACGTGGCTGGGGCATTTTTCATGCCAAAGGGTAGGACTTCATACTGGTACAATCCAGATGGTGTGGCAAAAGCAGAGATGCTCTTGGCCCTCTCAGTTAAAGGCACACACCAATAACCCTTCAATAAATCAATCTTGGTCAGAAACTTTGCTTGCCCTACACTATCAATACAATCATCAATCCTTGGTATTGGAAACACATCAGTTCTAGTTACAGCATTGACTTTGCGATAATCTGTACAGAATCTAGTACTTCCATCAGGTTTTGGAACTAGCACACAGGGTGAACTCCAATCTGAGTTGGAGGGTCTGATAATGTCATGTTCTAACATGTACTCAACCTCTTTCTCAGCAATCTTTCTCTTTTCAGGATTCATCCGGTAGGGATGCTGTTTAATTAGTTTGGCATCACCAACATCTACATCATGAGAGGCTATAGAAACTCTCTTTGGAACATCAGGAAACAGATCCTCATATTTCTTGATCAACCTCTCAAACTGATCTCTCTGTGAGGGTTCTAAGTGCAGGAGTTTTACATCAAGATTTTGCAACACTTCAGAATTTGACAATTTACATGAAAGAACTTCAGCTTTAATTCTAGGTTCATCATCTTGAAACTCCCCCTCATCTTCACAAATCTCGGCCATAGGAGAATCTGAAGTGACAGCTGCAACCCTAGCATTTCTGTCATGATAAGGCTTCAGCATGTTAATGTGACACAGTTGTTTTGGTTTTCTCCTATCTGGAGTCTTCACAATGTAATTGAGATCATTGAGTTTTGTCAGAATTTCATAAGGACCATGAAATCTTGCCTGCAATGGATTGGACTGCAAGGGAAACAACACAAGGACCTTGTCTCCTGGTTTAAACTCACGGCTTCTAGCCTTATGATCATACCAAGTTTTCATTTTTCCCTGACTTGATTTCAAGTTCTCTTTGGCTAGGTCACAAGCTGCACGCAATCTTTCCTTGAACATGCTAACATAGTCTAACAGACTGATGTGCGGCTCTTTCTCTTGCCATTGTTCGCTCAATAATAGCAAAGGTCCTCTCACTTCATGGCCAAACACTAGCTCAAATGGACTGAATCCAGTAGACTCCTGCACTGCTTCTCTAGCTGCAAACAACAGCAAATGAACACCTTCAGCCCAGTCTTTCTCATGGTCATAACAATAAGTCCTCATCATTGTCTTGAGAGTGGAATGAAACCATTCTAAGGCACCCTGACTTTCTGGATGATAGGCACTAGAAAGAATCTGCTTTGCACCTAGTTCATACACAACCTGCTGAAACAATCCGGAAGTGAAATTGCTACCTTGGTCTGACTGAATTTCCCTGGGAAGGCCAAGCAACGTGAAGAACTTTATCAAAGCCTTTGAGATTGCAGTTGCCTTGATGTTACGTAGAGGTATGGCTTCAGGGAATCTGGTAGATGCACACATGATTGTCAACAAGTACTGATTTCCAGATCTAGTCTTGGGTAATGGACCAACGCAATCAACAATGACCCTAGAGAATGGCTCCCCAAATGCTGGGATAGGCTGCAATGGAGCTACAGGTGGGTCTAACTGGTGTTTTCCAACTACCTGACAAGTGTGACAGGTTTTGCAAAAGTTGGAAACGTCTTTCCGAAGCCCAGGCCAAAAGAAGTGTTTCATGATCTTATCAACAGTCTTGTTAACACCAAGATGACCTCCTAAAGGTAAACTATGAGCCATTGTTAAGATCTCATTCCTATAGACCTTTGGAACAACAATTTGCCTGACCACTGCCCAATCTGCATTGGCAGGGATATCAGGAGGGCGCCACTTCCGCATCAACACACCATCCTTGAGATAATACCCAACTGGAACTGCGTCTATTTCTTTATCAGGAAGGGCTCTCCTCTTTAGTACACAAATTTCAGGATCATTAGTTTGCTCCTCAATCAACCGCTTTCTGGACAGAGACAAGTCTCCAGACACATCAGAATCACCAGACCCATTCGGCTGGCTGAATAGAGAACTGATAAAAGTATCTGATAAGTCCTCAAACGGAGAAACCATAGTAGGCCAATAAGAGTCATGAGGCGAACCACCTGAGTCCTGACTATTCAATGTACTGGACGGCACCACATCATCTTCTTCTTTAGCCTTCTTGGCCATAGCACGAGTCACTGCGCAAGAAGGATACAGAGATGGGTCCTCATCCCCATCTTCAGTGCTCGGCTGTGAAGTAAGATGTACAGGGGGAACTACTTTGCCCCCAGCCAGGTCATTGCCTAGCAACAGAGAAACACCCTTTATAGGTAGACTTGACATAAGTCCCACCTTTACCTGTCCTGTAACTAAATCTGACTTCAAGAATATAGAGCGCAGGGGTACAGATACAGTCCTCCCTTCAATACCTTGTACAAGTATGAAATCCCCTGAAGCGGTCTCATCACGTAACTCCAAGGAGTCCATCAACAAAAGTGACTGAGAAGCTCCGGTATCCCTTAGGATATATATGGGGACAGGAGTAGTATGCTCATTCAGAGCCACAAATCCCTCTGACACAAATGGAAGAAATTCCTCCCTCACGAAGTCAGCTGTATCAGGCTTTTTAGCCCCACAAGAAGCAGGCAATTTAGCAGATCGGTTATCTACTACAGGGGTTTCTAACCTTGTTTTCACAAAGGCATTTGGTTTGGTATCCTTTTCTTTTTCTTTCTTTGCTTTAAGGAACCAAAAGTTAGTTGTAACATGACCAGATTTCTTGCAATAACTGCAAACTAGACCACTTTTGTCACTGTCAGCTTTCACACTTTGATCAGACCTGTTACTGGATTTCTGAGCACCATCACCAGATTTGTCTTTGGGTGAGGAATCTTGGGTATCACCATGACCCTTTTTCTGAAATTGGGACCATCTATTGTTACTGCTCGACTGAAATTTGGACTTATGTGTGAGAACATATTCATCTGCAAATTTGGCAGCTGATTGCAAATTCAGTGCTTGCTTCTCATTAAGGTAGGTCTTAACATCATCCTTAACACAGTCCTTGAATTCTTCAACTAACACCATCTCTTTTAGTGAGTTGAAATCATCCTTCACCTCCATAGAAGTACCCCAGCGCTCAAAGCAAACTTTCTTCTCATTAGCAAATTCCACATAAGTCTGATTTTCAGATTTCTTCAGACCTCTGAATTTCTGTCGGTAAGCCTCTGGAACCAACTCATAAGCTCTCAAAATAACCTTTTTGACAACCTCATAATCAGAGGAATCATCGGCAGACAAAGCCGAATAGGCTTGTTGAGCTTTACCCTTGAGGACAGTTTGCAACATCAGAGGCCAGTGTTCCTTTGGCCACTGGCAACTCTTTGCTACCTTTTCAAAACACTGGAAATAGTTGTCAACATCCTTTTCCGAAAATGGAGGCACCAATTTTACCTCCTGGCTAGCCCGAAATTTATTTTCAGTTGCTATTTTAATTTTTAGTTGCTCCATTTGGAGTCTTTCTTCTCTATCGAATCTCTCTAATTCAAAATCTTTCTGTCTCTGTCTCTCTCTTTCTGCACTTTCCTCTTTCTCTCTTTCTTTTTTCTCTTCTCTTGCTAATTTTTCCAACTCAAATTCTCTTTCTTTCTTTTTTTCCTCTCTCTCTTTCTCTCTTCCCTCCCTTTCTTTCTTCTCTTCTCTAGCTAATTTTTCCAACTCAAACTGCCTTTGTTTTTCTTTTTCTTCCCTTTCAATCTCTAGCATTTTTAATTTAAGTTCCATTTCTATATTTGGATTTTCCACTGGAAACTGTTCCAGATCTCCTGGTGCAAACACATTTTCATCAATGTAATATTCAACTATCTCTCTAGCCAGTCTTGCTTTTCGCATGGCTGGTTTTACCTCTGTCAGCTCCAAATGTCTGCATTTTTCCAACAGTTCGGTCTTTTTAAAAGACTTCAAAACCCCTACGGTTGGTGATGCCAAGAAATCATCCATTGCTGTTGTCAATATATTTATATAGGAAAATTCACAAAAACAATTTTACAATCTGAAATGTTAGATTTTTAATAAATGACACTCAAAATGGTCTATCCCGGACCTTGAGCCCCCAATTTGTTATGGCCCCAATTTGTTATTACATTTACAACGTAACAGCAACAGCAACAGCAAGGGATGACAGACACAGTTTTAAAAACTTAAACACATTTAATTCACAGACAAAGACTAACACTAACCTACACTACTGACCAAGATTAATTAATAACAAGAACAAAAAAATATTTACAGTCCCTTGTTTTGGGGTGGCGTGGTGATGTCCTGGGTGAAAAAAAAAAAATCCACAACAGAAACTTCACAGGTCTTGAACAGAATGAAAGGTCTGGTCACATGTACCATTCTTCTTGCAATTTCTCCTACTACTTTACTGTCTCAATTCTCCCCTTTATATATTCTTTTGCAGACCCCAACCACATTTAGACCTCTTTTTTTTTTTTTTTTTCTCTGGGACTTGCTTCAGACATGCCCAGGACATGTCTCAACATAACTCCAGTCTGGCCTAAACAAAAAAAGGGTAAATACTGCCATCTAGTGGCCTCTATTCTCATTACATTTGTAAGTGTATCAGTAAATATGAAGTCACATACTCTATGAGTTGTGTACTTGTAGATTTTTTTCTCTGCACAAATATGACACAACACTTACACATTCACAAATTCTTAATTACAGGTGCACAAATCCTATTTTACAAGTCACAGACAAAAAAAACTGACACGCTCACATTTTTACTCCTATTGTGGCAGTATATTTGGTGCAAAACATATTTTTGCACCTGTATCAAACAATGTGAAGTTGTGGACAAAATTTTAATATGTGCAATGAAAGTTCAATGTATGTGAAATAATTTCTCGCAAAAATATTTGTGTTCTTTTAAAACCCAAGTACAAATCGATAACTACTACTACTCGAATATTCCCCACGAGTCACAGATTCTGTTTCCTACAAGTCGCAGATTCTGTTTTCTACAAGTCACAAATCGCGCCCCGTCCACTGAGATATTTGGTGCAAAAATATCTGTGCATTCAGTCTATGGAGGAAAAGGCAGGTGCTGATCTGAGATCGACTGATTCCACAGCCAATCAAAGGAGATCGGCTTTCGCCCCACAGCCAATCAAAGGGGAGAGGCTTTACATTGCGGAGTGAAAGGAGAATTCCCGTTGGTGGAGTTGATTCGGAACATACACTGTATTATTAAACTAACAGCAGCAGAGACTGCGATTTGGGCAACATTCAAGGCAGGTTGAATTTTGAACCAAGATTATAAATTCACTCCGATGCGGAGCTGAAAATACCGTCACTTTTCCTCTGTTTTGCTAACGCCAACCCTCCTCCCTGCCGCGTGCAATTGTTTTCAGTGAAGTCGCTGAGAAATCAATCCGTGGTGTGGTGGATTATCATATATGTTGTTAATCGCTGATTTGCATATTGCCTAGTTATTGGCCGAGGGCTAATACCGCGACCTAAAGGCCAATAACAAGTCAATGCGAAAATAAGCAATTTATAATAATTATATTAATTGGTTAAGTATGTTGTGCTATCATGACAATATTATGACTATGACTTCTGAAGTACGCGCTAAATGCTAGGTCCGCGACTGTTGTCTGCTTCTTTGAAGAGAGCGAGTGCCGCAGTTACCGCGACCGGAAGGCCAATAACAAGGAAATATGTTAATAAGCAATTAATAACATAAAGTGAATGATATTTCACCGGACCACAGACTGATTTCTCAACGACTTCATTGAAAACAATTGCACGCACAATAATGCTTGTATTTGCTCGTATCATAACACTTTCCACTTCGTAGCTTATGATTTATTTCATAAACCTGATTCATCTCATTTGTGAACAAGAGAAGTTAAGTCCCAGTATCATTTTACTGTAAACTATTACAATCAGAAAGTCGAAAATTCTTATGGACTCTGATCGTGTCTCTCAAATAGACACAAAGTGGAAATAACTTTCAATAAAGAATGGGATGCAGTCAGAGTCATTTTCGTTTTCATTGCTGCTATCAGCTAATTTAATTTGTTGGGTTTTTAATTCTTACTTAAAGAAAACCGCTGACGTTACAGTCCATTCCAGCAGACTATTATTATTATTATTATTATTTATTACGGTTTTAATGAGCCAGCACTAAAACAATTAAAATCGTGCTAAAAATGCCAAACATGCCCAGTGAATGACCCGCAATGTGAAGTTTAATTGCCAATTATCTAATCCCATTCCGCTAATCAAAGGGATGAGCAAAAATGACGTTTTATAGGGTTTGTTGGCTGTATAAATATATTACTTATAATTAGCATGTTTTTCATATGGATTAGGCTAGTCAGGCTGGCTTCGGTAGCAAGAGCAACAATTATTGTTCTCGCTTTTTTTGGAGACACCGGTGTTCCGAGATATATGGCTCCTCGAGGGTGGGGCCTATTGACCGGGACGCCGGCTCTATTATTCAAGCTTTTCGTCTTATTGACCCGGACCTAACTTCTAATTTAGGATGAACGCCCGCACTTAGTCTGGCTCAATAACAGGACATTTGAGACAATTGAACCGGACGCCAGCTACATTACTCAGCCTCTACCTGTTATTGACCCAGTGGCGTCCGGGGCAATTGCCAGTACACTCCTCGAATTCTGAGCTGCCCTTGGTGGGGATTTAGTGAATATTCATTGCGGAGGTTGTCGTACGTGCTCACGCGTTAGGCAGTCATTCATGGCAAGTGAACGGAGAGGAGCTGAATATCCTGGTGTAGCTCAGTTGTTAAACAACGGCATACTTTTAAACAGGCCTGGCGCTAAAACAGGGAATTGGGGGGGGGCACAGACATGTCCCTTTATGACAATTAGGATAGTCCCAGCTAGTTCTCAATTGTTTTCCTTTATTGACGCATTTTCCAATTATCTTAATTGGCAACTGAAGACACGGTTTCTCTCCATATGCGATCTAACAGGGATGAAATCATGAGGTAAATTCAGAAGAATTTGTTAATCATGAAAATGACTAAGAACTGGTCAGGACTAAAAATGGTTTAAAACAGGTGTTATGCCCACCCCAATTCTCAGTTATACTGAATTTACCCCATGATTTCATCGCTGTTAGATCGCATATGGAGAAGAAACCGTGTCTTCAGCTGCCAATTACAATAATTGGAAAAAGCATCAATAAAGGAAAATGATTGCGAACTAGCAAGGGCTATCCTAATTGTCTTAAACGGACATGTCTGTACCCCTCCAATTTCCTGTTCTAGCACCAGGCCTGAAACTTTTAAAGCGTTTTAGATGTGGACATGTATTAATGTGGGGAATGCTGAATGTTTGGAAAGCAGCTGACACGATAGTAAGTGTAACATTAAGCAATTTGGTGATCCTGTTGTTCTTTTTTTTCATATGAAGCTCATACATTTCATATATTAGCGCGCATGACAACCTTCGTAATGAATATTCACTAAATCCCCGCCCAGGGCAGCTCAGAATACGAGGAGCCGTATATTTTTGGAACACCGGCGGTTGAAGTTTGCGTTACACCTGCAAGCTATGCTAACGGGATAATATTTGCTAATTGACAAGCACTTACTTGGGCAGAATGGCTCTTCAAATGACAAAGTTTGAAGTTGTCGTCTGGCTGTCTGAGATGTTTATGCACTGTGCTGTTCATGCTGTCAAAATGGTAATTCCGAAAAAAAAAAAAAGCTGAAGACGATGTCTTTCGGTACCCCTGTCGCTGACATGTTGATGCCTATATCTTATATAAGAGGGTGTGTTTCTCCAATAAACACAAAAGGTAAGTAGAGGGCATGACTGATTGACAAGGTAGTGATCCAATCATGACAACGCCATTCTCAGCTTGCGCGACTATCGGGTAATCAATATATTTTTTTTAATTAATTAATTAATATTCAAACTGAAAACATAAACTGAATAACACTCAAGTCATTCAAGTCATCATATGTCAAGTTAGGTCCCGAGTCTTTGACTTCAAAGTCCGAGTCGATTGTCAAGTCACAAGTCATCAAAACAGCGACTCGAGTCCAAGTCACAATGACTGGAGTCCCCATCTCTGTACTTTAGTGGACTCAAAACTATTTGCCAAACCTCCCAATTTATTATCATCTGAAAATGTATCTAATTTGCTCTCAATATTCCTATCAAGGTCATTAATGTAAACGAGTAACAGCAGGGGTCCCAACACTGAACCCTGGGGGACGCCACTTCCCACCATACCTAGCTCAGATGAGATACCACTGACCACCACTCTTTGTGTTCTGTCCTGTAACCAATTTTGAATCCACTTCAGAATACCTCCAATGGTGCTCATTTTAAAAACTAGTCTCTTTTGCGGTACTGTATCAAATGCTTTCTGAACATCCAAGTATATGATGTCATAAACCCTGCTCTGGTCATAAGTCTTGGTGGCCTCTTCAAAAAATTCCAGAAGGTTTGTCTGGCATGACCTTCCCTTACGGAGACCATGTTGGCTATACCTCAAGATATTATTATTGCGTTCAAGAAATAAGTCCAGCTCATCTTTTATGATAGATTCCAATATTTTGCAAGCAATGCAAGTTAAACTGACTGGCCTGTAATTTTCTGCCTCAGTACAGTCCCCTTTCTTATATATTGGTATTATATTGCCCTGTTTCCAATCATTTGTTATTTCTCCAGTTTCTAAAGGCCGTCTGAAGATGGCAGATAGCTGCTTAATGATGATCTCACTAACTTCCCAGAGCACTCTAGAATATAAGCCATCAGGACCCGCCGCCTTATCTGCCTTTAGTTTATGTAACTTGTCTAATACTTCGTTATCCCTAACCTCAATTTCCGCAAAATAATCTTGAGTATTGGACACTCCCTCTAGCCGAATAAAGACCCGCTCTGAGGTAAAATTCTCAACAAGGTAACTGTTTCAGCTATTCGCAATATCTTTGCTATCATATAGCAGTTATCCATTTTTATTCTTTATGCACTTAACCTGCTCTTTGACTTTCCTTTTTCTGCCACAGTACTGAAAAGAGCGCTTTGGGTTAGTTTTTGCCCCCCTCTGCAATTTGTCTTTCATGCAGTCTTCTAGCATTCCTCAGCTCTTAATTGACCACAGCCCGCGTTTTACAGTACTCAGCCTTTGTAATCTCATTGTTATCCTTTATGTACATCTTGTGAAGATTCCTCTTTTCCTTCAAACTCCTACGAATAGCTGTGGTCATCCAATGAGGATTCTGCTTTTTCAGCTTACTTTTTGACACCTTTGGAATGAATTTGCATTGTGAATCAAGTAAAGCCCTCTTAAAGCTTTCCCACATCTCATTAACAGTTCCCAGTGCATGTTGGACTCCAGCAGGCTGCCCTTTGTCACGGGTTCTGTTCATTATATTTATGGACAGAATCTCTAGGCACAGCCAGGGGCTGGAGGGAGTCCGGTTTTGGGACCACAGGATCTCATCTCTGCTTTTTATGGATGATATTGGTTCTTCGAACCAGGACCTTCAGCATGTACTGGGGCGGTTCAAAACCGAGTGCAAAGGGGCTGGGATGAGAATCAGCACCTCCAAGTCCGAGGCCATGGTTCTCGACCAGAAAAAGGTGGCTAGCCCCCTCCGGGTTAGAGGAAAGCTCCTGCCTCAAGTAGAGGAGTTTAAGCATTTGGCGTCTTGTTCATGAGTGAGGGAAGGATGGAGCGTGAGATTGACAGATGGATCGGTGCAGCGGCAGCAGTAATGAGGTCATTGTACCAATCTGTTGTTGTGAAGAAAGAGCTGAGCCAAAAGGCAAAGCTCTCAAATTACCAGTCAATCTACGTTCCTACCCTCACCTATGGTCATGAACTTTGGGTCATGGCTAAAAGAACAAGATCTCGGGTACAACCAGCTGAAATGGGTTTCCTCCACAGGGTGGCGGGGTGCTCTCTTTGAGATAGGGTGAGGAGCTCTGTCACCAAGGAGAGCTCAGAGTAGAGCCGCTGCTCCTCCACATTGAGAGGAGCCAGCTGAGGTGGCTCGGGCATCTATATCGGATACCCCCTGGACGCCTTCCTGGGAAGGTGTTCCGGGCATGCCCCATGGGGAGGAGGCCCTGGGGAAGACCCAGGACACGCTGGAGGGACAATGTCGCTCAGCTGGCCTGAGAATGCCTTGGAATACCCCTGGAAGAACTAGAGGAAGTGTCCAGGGAGAGGGAAGTCTGGGCATCCTTGCTTAGACTGCTGCCTCTGCAACCCGGCCCTGGATAAGCGGAAAAATGGATGGATGGACTGTGCATAATTTTGAGAGCTCTGACAGCACATGGAGGCACTTGGAGAGCTAAATATTTGGCTCAGAAATGGTAGATAATTTAAGTTAAATCACTGTCAGATGACGTACACTTGTGGAGAAGGAGTTAATGAACCCATAAATGTATTGTTTTAACTCCCAGACATTTTTTAACTCTCATGATTATTTTTTTAGCCCACCTGGACCGAAGGTCTGGTGTGCTTATGTCATGGCCTGGCTGTCTGTCGTCCATCATCTGCAAACATTGTTATGACTTAAAAATCACAGCATAGAAAACTAGCAATGACAACATAAACAAATTTTTTCTTCACTGATAAAAAAAAGTTAATACAAATAATCCGCTGTTCAATCCTCTAATATCACTCTAATGCCCCTGTGTAACTCAGCGGCCAAAACAAAACTCTGCCCTGCTCTGCTCCTGGTGACCAAAATCACACCATTTATATAGACTAGCAACATTCTGGAAAGATCTACAGGATTCCTGGGTAATCCCACCCCTCCAGACAGGAAGATGCCAGAAGCTTCTAGAAAGCACTAGTCTATTACATCAGATGTTTTGCTGCAGAAACCCCTAGAAGTTGCTGAAGAACAAAATAAATAGCTGACCAGCAAGGCAGCAAAAACAGCATGCAACGAATCTCCATTACAAATGATATACAGTGCTTTACGTAAAATACTCATACATAACATCTCTGAAACCGCTGCAGCTATGATGGTGAAACTTGGCAGGCATGTTCCTACTAATGACACCAAACATTATACAAAACCTTCTGGTCCGATTTCAAATATGGTTGCCATGGGGGCCATATTGAGAATGGCACTTGTAACGCTCAGACTCCCCACCATACCTAGCTCAGATGAGATACCACTGACCACCACTCTTTGTGTTCTGTCCTGTAACCAGTTTTGAATCCACTCCAGAATACCTCCTGCAACTCCAATGGAGCTCATTTTAAAAATTAGTCTCTTATGCAGTACTGTATTGAATGCTTTCTGAAAATCCAAGTATATGATGTCATTAGCCCTGCTCTGGTTATAAGTCTTGGTGGCCTCTTCAAAAAATTCCAGAAGGTTTGTCAGACATGACTTTCCCTTACAAAAACCATGTTGGCTATCCCTCAAGATACTGTTACATTCAAGAAATAAGTCCAGCTCATCTTTTATGATAGATTCCAATATTTTGCACGCAATGCAAGTTAAATTGACTGGTCTGTAATTTCCTGGCTCGGTACGGTCCCCTTTCTTATATATTGGTATTATATTGCCGTTTCCAATCATTTGGTATTTCTCTAGTTTCGAAAGACCGTCTGAAGATGGGGAATAGCGGCTTAAAGATGATCTCACCAACTTCCCTGAGCACTCTAGGATTTAAGCCAACAGGAGCTACCACCTTATCTTCCTTTAGTTAATGCAACTTATCTAATACTTTGTTATCCCGAACCTCAATTTCCGCTAAATAATCTTGAGCATTTAACATACCCTCTGGCCAAATAAAGACCCGCTCTGAGGTAAAATTCTCAACAAAGTAACTGTAAAGGTATCCGCAATATCGTTGTTATAGCGGTGATCCGTTTTTATTGTTTATGCACTTAACCTGCTGTTTAACTTTCCTTTCTCTGCTACAGTACTGAACGAAGTGCTTAAGGTTAGTTAGCACCTCTGCAATTTGTCTTTTATACGGTCTTCTAGCATTCCTCAGCTCTTTTTTGACCACAGCCTGCATTTTACAGTATTCAGCCTTAGTGTTCTCATTATTATCCTTTATGAACATCTTATAAAGATTCTTCTTTTCCCTCAAAATCCACAAATACTTTTGGTCATCCACTGAAGATTCTGCTTTTTCAGCTTACTTTTGGACACCTTTGGAATGAATCTGCATTGTGATTCAAGTAAAACCCCCTTAAATCTTTCCCACTTCTCATTTACGGACTCACAGTCCAGGAGTGTCTCCCATTTTATTTCACTTAGATATGAGCGCATCCTGTCAAAGTTTGCTCACCTAAAATTGAAAATTTTTATTTTTGAATACACCTTTTTAACTTCCCATGAAACATCAAAATTCACAGCAGAGTGATTACTTGTCCCAAGTGGCTCCAGTACCTCAACATTGCTAATTCTATCTGGGTCATTACAGAGTACTAAGTCTAAAATTGCCTTCTCTCTTGTAAGTCTATTAACATACTGCACCAAGAAATTCTCATTTATAACATCTAGAAATTCTTCCTCCCCCCTACCCTGTCCTTTCACCATTTCCCAATTGATACTAGGATAATTTAAGTCTCCCATAATAATGGTCCCTCCCCCTCTACAAGCTTGCGTAATCCTCCTAAAAAGCATTTCATTGACTGCACTGTCCAAAGCTGGTGGTCGATTGCATACTCCTATGCCTGACCCAGATATCTTCACAGGGCAAGGAATGTACAATTTTGGGAATTTCCTGTACATTTATGTTTTCGTTCACATAGATTGCTACGCCCCCTCCTCGCCAATTACATCTATCCTTCCTAAAGAGCTTATAACCTTCTATATTATATTCATCTCCATCCTCTTCACTTAGCCATGTCTCTGTAATCCTAACTATGTCACATGTCAAGGCCACAAATTTGCCTTGCAGAACCTCAAACCCACCCTTATCTATGTCATTTGTCCCAACATGGACCATGACAACTGGATCCCTTCCCGCTCTGGCCAGGAGCTTATCCACACGCTCCAGGAGGTCTCCTACCTGGGCACCAGGCAGGCAACACACCACACGAGACTCCTTGTCGCGCGAACAGACTAAACTATCTATTCCTCTAAGTATTGAGTCCCCCACTATCACTAACTCTCTTTTCTGAGGGGTAGAGGCTAACAGGGTGCCCTGCTGCTCATCAGTCCCCTCACTCTCAGGGTCAGGGGCCAAGTCGAGTTCCTGCAAGGGCTGGAATCGGTTGGACACCTCAACCACTGGAGGAGCTGTTGCTGTATGTGGTGTATGCCCTTTCCTGCACTGTCGACTTACAGTCACCCAACTTTCTCTCCCTGCCTACTCTGGGATCCCAGTACCACCCTGCTTCAGCATACCCACCATTTCTCTAAACGACATACTACTTAAGTTCCTCTAACTCTACTGATTGCAAACTATGTCGTGCCGCCAACTGGCCCTGAAGATCAAGGATCTTGCTCTCCAGATGCTCAATTAGCTGTCACCAGTGGCAGAAAAACCCACCCTAGAAACCTCTTTCCAAAAGTGCGATCATCCGGCAACCGTCACATAGTTTTGGCCACATTTTGAACCCCCTACCTACAAAATAGATAACCCCCTAGATAAAAGAAAATTACTAATGCCGAGACAAAAGCTGAGGAACCACAATTTATTAACCTAAGAAGCCCTAAGCAGCAGTCACAATAGAAATCGTGGGGAAACTATGTAAATGGATTATAAGCCTCTTTTAACAGGGGCTTAGTTTCAGTTAACAGAAATGAAATACCAAATTGAGCCTAACTCTATATGTAATCAGCACTCCTAATAAGCCGGCTTGAGTTTATCTAGTCCCAGTACTATAAATATACTAAACTAAAAATATCACAGGTCTTAGCTGAGAACCCAGTTAAAACAGACTGGCACCACGCTCAGGAAAAACTGGAGAAGGCGGAGCACTCCGGTAAAAACTTACCTTTTAAATTCCAACCTAACTGAATGGATGAGTCAAGTGACTGCCGCCCTACTAACTAAATACTAAATCTCAGATCCGCAGCCAAAAATGCAAACAGTACTTATCTAGCTAGCTAGCCGCAAATACAACCAAGGGTGACCGAGAAAAGAGTAATGCCCCAGTTCCCTTTAATTAAAACGGACCGAATAAAGAAGTCGTTTACTATCTGAGCGAATTAAACACGGTACCTCCCCCAACAAACTGTCCTAAGCACTCGAACAAGCAGTTAAACTTTAATCAGCTGATCAAGGCACAGCAACCAGAGGAAAATACAAAGATAGGGTGTTTACCATGTGTTTAATCAGAAGAGCCCTTCAGTAATAATAAAATGCGAGAAAGACAAAAACCCTGGTTCGCGTTAATATCCAAGCTTGGCAATGCGTTTATACGGTAATGCAGTCAGGAGAGAGAATGAAGGGGACTAAAAAACCCCGGTGAACGTCAATATTTATTGGTTAGAAGACTGTATAAAAGGCAAGCCACTAAGTATGAACTAAGCTGGGCTATAGTTAGATATTCAGGTAATTTGATTATATTCTTGGCGTTGAAAGCTTGCAAGGGTTCGTTTGCTAAATCAATTACAGAAAAACCAGGCGACAGTTCCACAGTCCTTGAAAACTGTTTTACTTTGTATATTGCACTTAGCAATTATTTAGCATTTAATATATTCTCTAAATTTAGCACTTAAATTTATTTTACTTTACCTTACTTTGCTTTGCTACCTGGAGACTGAAACCCCCCAAAAAACGCCAAAAAACCCCCGCCGCCTTTGTTTGACCAGATTAGCGACTTAATTTGGCTGTTTGCTCACCGAGTTGTAACGGGGGAAAAAAGGGGGAAAAATACGGGGGGAAAGATTCTCCCTGTCCCTACTGTGACCAAGGTTATATCTCGGAAGCAAATTGTCTAATCTCTATTATTGTTTAAGTCTTAACACATAAATTATTTTCAGAAAACCCCGTTTACACTAGCGTAAATTCTCAGCTTCAATCCCACTCGACGACTTCTCTTCTTCTCTCAACTCAAGCAGAATGATCACTAACGAACAGCGCTACAGCACAGCCAAGAGGTGTGTCACTAACTAGCCACATTCGGTTATGTTCGGGGTCCAGTGACGCTCCATTTACACGAAAAGACAAAAGTGAAACTAACAGCAAGCGCTCCTCGTTGAGGTCCAGAAGCGCCTTTAATTATTTTTGTACGACGAGAAAAGTTGTGCCTCGTAGTGGTATCATTTGCTAAAATAGCTCAAGGTCACAGATTAGCTGTGCAGCTGATGAAAGAATCATGGTTTAGCTTTGGAGCTAGACGCCCAACTGTGTCAGCATTGACAACCCGTATGTAAGCTGGCCATTGTAACTAATTTATTCAGCATTCATCCATGTCAAAATGTAGGGTGATAATGCTTCATATCAAACTGTGCGAGTGTGAGGTAGGAAAATAAAAGTACATCAGGGGCCTCATTTATCAAAAAGTGCTACTAAATTTTCACGGACGGCGAAAAGCCAAAAATGGCTTACACACAAAATATTTACACCCTTTTCCTTTTTCTATCAAACTGTGCATACGCAAAGCTCTCCGCAATTCCCATTGATAAATCACACCTGACCCAAGAAAAGTGCAGACATGAGCATGCCTCATCCCGCCCACTAAACTCCCAGACACAACCATATATGGTCCATGCAAATGAGCACTTGCATATAACGTAGCCATGTGCGCTCTGGGCATTTGCGGAGTGATGGAAGTGGAAGATGGTGAAGCATGGATGAGAAACGCAGAAAGAAGCGAAACTTCTGAGAGTGAGATACACGTGCTTGTTAGTGAGGTGCGGGCGAGGAAAAAAGTCCTCTTTGGCAGGTATTTTCACTAATTCTGTATGATCACTTCGTCTTGTGGTTTGTTTAGGAACAAGAACATATGACTATGAACACGAAGAGAATCACAACAGAAATGAACACAATGTTGTGACAAAATATTTCTCCTCTGGAAGTTAAAACGATATCATCTAATCAGCCACAGCCCCGGCCTCACCAACAAGCATAAAACCGCTGAGTGCTGCCGTCACAAGTCTCACAGAGGCAATTAAATAATAAATAAATGAACCTTCTTGTCGAATCATTTGTCAAATGCAGTAGGTGTGCGTTTTGTTTCAGTTGCATAGAGGGACAAAAATTACAATGTCGTGTTTGATATGCATGAATTTATTTCTGTCTCAACTTGTGGATATCAAATGTTCGAGGAATGAAATATGAGGTTCTTGCAATCCTGAAAACTAAACACAACTTTGCAAGAGTGGAACCGAGAAACTCGTTGGCTATATACACACATTCTTTAGCTCAAGATGAGGGGTGAGAGGTGGGGATGCGGCTTCACAACCGCTGCATCACCGCAGCTCGTGCCCTTAGTCCCTGTTGAAAACCCTTATGATGGGGAGGGGGCTGTGGGTCCGGGTCCACATGCTGGGGTGGAGGGAGGCCCGGCGGCAGCGCAGCAGGATGGCACAGGCCCAGATAATCCTGCAGACCTTTTCAGGGTGGTAGAAGAGCCCACTACCCGACGCATCCAGGCAGCGGAAACGGCCTTTTAGAAGCCCAATTGAGTGCTCCACGACGCAGTGCGCATGGGCATGGACCTCATTATACTGGGTTTCCTTGCCACCCTGTGGGTCCGGCATGGGAACTAGCAGCCACTCCCTCAGGAAGTAGCCACTATCACCTGTAAGTTACAACGATGGGGTGAGTATCAGCCTTGAATTGATGATTTTAAGCAGCAGCGTTCAATGAATGAGTATACTGTGTAGCATACATGCACTCACCAAGAAGCCAGCCTGCCCCCAGTCTTGCCTCCACACTGCTTTGCATCAGGATGAATGAATCGTGTAGAGCCAGGCCACCGCGCCACTAAAGTTGTTACGAGCATGATGATTTGGGTATTGATTGTATGCACATTTTTGCGATTCACATATACGAATTCATTCACCGATGGTGCCCTAATCATGATGTGAGTGCAGTCAATGGCTCCAAATACATTAGGAAAACTGGACATTGCTGTGGCTTTGATTTTTCTTTTAAATAGGCTATAATCCATGCTCCTCTCTCCCTCACACACTGCAATTCTCTGACTCAGCAGCTACGTCGCCAATTCCTCCTGTTCCTCAAAAAGGGTGTAAATCACGGTACACCATGGTCAAAATGGGTGTAAATGTCCGCCCTTTTTCTCGTCAGGTTTGGGTTTGATAGATCCCAAATTTGGTGCAGAAAAGTGCGTACGCTCAAAACGGGGGAGAAAGGGTGTAAGAAAAGGTGCATCCACAATGATAAATGAATCCTCAGGTTTGTCAGTAAGGTTACGAAATGCAATTCTATGGTTTGACTGGCTATACCACTGTTAATGGGACCTGGCTAAGGTGCGTCAATGAGCTTAGCCCCGCTCACACTCTCAGGGGAATATTGATGCGCTCTGAGCCTACCGCAACTTCTGAGTGGCGTACACTATTTGTCTCACAACTGCTTCCCGGATTTAAATAGCAACTGACCTGCCACCGCAAGCAAATTGTCAACTCCATTTCTTTACCAGGACAGATATGATCCAGCATTTCGGCCATAGCGGACGATTTAACATCAAACTGAGTTAGCTTCTTGGCCTCGTGTAAGGCATAGCTAGCTTGGAAGCTTGGAGCTAGGAGCCCATGTTTCAGCAGCCAGGCTTTATTTGGCCCGCCTCAGCTCAGGCAACGGTCTGCCTGTTTGCAAATTTTTGGATTAGCCGAGAGGTAGGCGGAGTGAGCTTCAGAGCGGATATTCAGTAATCTATGGGTGACGTCACGGAGGCTACGTCCATGTTTTATGGAGTCTATGTTGAAAACGTGGTCGCAGCATTTTCATTGGAGAACTACCACAAGTCCCCTCCTTTTTTGGGGGCAGAACAGGGAGGTGTACGCCCCCCACGCCCCGATCTGGATCCACCGCTGCTGGTAGAAAGCTGCAGAAACTTGTAGGAAGTATTTTCTCATATGAATTAAAGTGCTGGGTACTTATGATAGGTACATTTTCTATTTGTAAAACAGAATATACTAGTTTGTTCATGGTTTCTGTAAAAGTATTTGCAAACCACACTGTTTGTCTGCAACTCATTTTTGCATTTGCAAACTACACTTAGTTTGTTCTTGAATCATTTTTATATTTGCAAACCACACTGCGTTTGCATGTGAATCAGTTTTATATTTGCAAATAACATTGTGATTGTCAGTGAATCATTGTGCATTTGTGAAACGTTCTCTTTGTATATTAGGTTTTGGCAGTAATTTAACTTCAAATAGCAAGGCTGTTTATTTCCTCATATGCATGTCATTTTTGTCCGCAGCTATAATACCAGACATTACCGTGTGGTCAAGGAAGAACACAATGAAAATTATGGCAGCGATAAGTTCAGCTCTGTAAACAAAGCTATCCATACTAGCTGGACTGGTGAACTTTGCAGTTGGTAGAAAGAAAGAAGTGCTGTGGATGAAATACAGAAAAAAAAATGACCAATACTACCCTAATTGCTGTAGAAAACTACAGTGCCAAAAATAAAAAATTGTTGATTGGATTTAAATGGGCAAATACTTGAGAGCCTGTGAGAAATTATTATGATGTGCCTGCTGCAATGCAGACACTTATTAAAATCCTGCATACTTTTTTATTATTATTATTATTATTATAATTATTAGTGTGCATTGAAAATGCTCACTATTGTTATCCGGGTCTTCTGATTATTAGTGTGCGTTGAAAATGCTCACTATTGTTATCCGGGTCTTCTTATTAATGTGCATTGAAAATGCTCACTGTTGTTATCCAGGTCTTCTTATTAGTGTGCATAGAAAATGCTCACTATTGTTATCCTGGTCTTCTTATTATTATTATCATAAATGTGCATTGAAAATGCTCACTATTGTTATCCGGGTCTTCCTACTAGTGTGCATTGAAAATGCTCACTATTGTTATCCTGGTCTTCTTCTTCTTATTATTATTATTATTATTATTATTATTAGTGTGCATTGAAAATGCTCACTATTGTTATCCTGGTCTTCTTATTATTATAATTATGATTATTATTATTTTTATTATTAGTGTGCATTGAAAATGCTCACTATTGTTATCCGGGTCTTCCTATTAGTGTGCATTGAAAATGCTCACTATTGTTATCCTGGTCTTCTTCTTTTTCTTATTATTATTATTATTATTATTATTAGTGTGCATTGAAAATGCGCACTATTGTTATCCTGGTCTTCTTATTATTATTATCATTAATGTGCATTGAAAATGCTCACTGTTGTTATCCAGGTCTTCTTATTAGTGTGCATAGAAAATGCTCACTATTGTTATCCTGGTCTTCTTATTATTATTATTATCATTAATGTGCATTGAAAATGCTCACTATTGTTATCCGGGTCTTCCTATTGGTGTGCATTGAAAATGCTCACTATTGTTATCCTGGTCTTCTTCTTTTTCTTCTTATTATTATTATTATTATTATTATTAGTGTGCATTGAAAATGCGCACTATTGTTATCCTGGTCTTCTTATTATTAGTGTGCATTGAAAATGCTCACTATTGTTATCCTGGTCTTCTTATTAGTGTGCATTGAAAATGCTCATTATTGTTATCTTGGTCTTCTTATTAGTGTGCAATGAAAATGCTCACTATTGTTATCCTGGTCTTCTTCTTATTAGTGTGCATTAAAAATGCTCCCTATTGTTATCCTGGTCTTCTTCTTATTAATGTGCATTGAAAATGCTCACTATTGTTATCCTGGTCTTCTTCTTCTTATTATTATTATTATTATTAGTGTGCATTGAAAATGCTCACTATTGTTATCCTGGTCTTCTTCTTATTATTATTATTTTTATTATTAGTGTGCATTGAAAATGCTCACTATTGTTATCCGGGTCTTCCTATTAGTGTGCATTGAAAATGCTCACTATTGTTATCCTGGTCTTCTTCTTTTTCTTCTTATTATTATTATTATTATTAGTGTGCATTGAAAATGCGCACTATTGTTATCCTGGTCTTCTTATTATGATTATCATTAATGTGCATTGAAAATGCTCACTATTGTTATCCAGGTCTTCTTATTATTAGTGTGCATTGAAAATGCTCACTATTGTTATCTGGGTCTTCTTATTAGTATTAGTGTGCATTGAAAATGCTCACTATTGTAATCCTGGTCTTCTTATTATTATTATTAGTGTGCATTGAAAATGCTCACTATTGTTATCCTGGTCTTCTTCTTATTATTATTAGTGTGCATTGAAAATGCTCACTATTGTTATTCTGGTCTTCTTATTATTATTATTAGTGTGCATTGAAAATGCTCACTATTGTTATCCTGGTCTTCTTCTTATTATGTGCCTGCAGCAATGCAGACACATATTAAAATCCTGCATACTTCTTTATTATTATGTGCCTGCAGCAATGCAGACACATTAAAATCCTGCATACTTCTTTATTATTATTATAATTATTATTATGTGCCTGCAGCAATGCAGACACACATTAAAATACTGCATACTTCTTTATTAGAGTGCATTGAAAATGCTCACTATTGTTATCCTGGTCTTCTTATTATTATTATTAGTGTGCATTGAAAATGCTCACTATTGTTATCCTGGTCTTCTTATTATTATTATTATTATTATTATTAGTGTGCATTGAAAATGCTCACTATTGTTATCCTGGTCTTCTTATTAGTGTGCATTGAAAATGCTCACTATTGTTATCCTGGTCTTCTTATTATTAGTGTGCATTGAAAATGCTCACTATTGTTATCCTGGTCTTCTTATTATTATTATTATTATTATTATTATTATTATTATTATTATTATTAGTGTGCATTGAAAATGCTCACTATTGTTATCCTGGTCTTCTTATTATTATTATTATTATTATTATTATTATTATTATTATTATTATTAGTGTGCATTGAAAATGCTCACTATTGTTATCCTGGTCTTCTTATTATTATTATTATTAGTGTGCATTGAAAATGCTCACTATTGTTATCCTGGTCTTCTTATTATTATTATTATTATTATTAGTGTGCATTGAAAATGCTCACTATTGTTATCCTGGTCTTCTTATTATTATTATTATTATTATTATTATTCTTCTAACACACTTAATGCGGCCTCAACCGTTTATCGTAGAAACTTCATTCAAACTGCGTTGCGTAGGTCTTACTTAGGACACCTGTGCAATGTATTTTTCATCTTTGTAACTTTTATACTTTTTGAGTTATTAATAAAAAACTATAAATTTTTTCCTCCCACAGACTTAACATTGGCATTATGACATCACAATAGGGCCATTAAGCAAATGGAATCTTGTGCCAGGTGTTCTGACCACCTGCTGTAACTGTCAGTTTCTCAGGCTGTAAGACTACAATCTGGCTCTCTTGAGACTACAGCTTCCTTACTGCTTTCCTTCCTTCTATTTTCTGTCATTCCTTCTTTCTTTTTCCCTCCTATTTCTTTCCTTCCTTCCTTCCTTCCTTTATTCGTTCCTGCTTTCCTACTTTACTTCCTTCTATCCTGCCTTTCATCCTTCCTCCCATTCTTCCTCCCTACCAATTTTCTTTCCTACCTTCCTTAGTTTTTCTTTCCTTCCATCATGCCTTCTTTCATTCCTTCATATCCTTCTTATCTTTCTTCCTTTCTTCTTTCTGCTTTCCCTCTCTTTCCCTCCCTCTTCCTTTCTTTACTTTTTCTTTCCTTCCTTCTCTCTTTCCTTCCGTTTTTCATTTCTTCTTCCTCACTTCCTTCCTTCCTTCTATCTTTACTTAAATCCTTCTTCTTCCCTTCTTCCTTTCCTTCCTTCTTTACTTCCTTCTTTCCTTCATTCCTCTGTTTCTTTCCATCCATCCTCGCCTTCTTTCCTTTGTTCTTTCCTGCCTTCCTTTGATTTCCTTCTTTTTTCCTATATTCCTTCTTTCCTTACTTCCCTCATTAGTTCCTTCTTTCCCTCCTTCCTTCCTTGTTAATATTCCAAATAATTTCGTAATCGTACGGTTCACTACTTCTCCCAGTTTTCACTCGATCCCCAAACAAGACACATCAACGCCCTAGCAACAACAAGAACAACATAGCAACTGTCGAGCAATGCCCAAGCAAATATTCAGAACACCATAGCAACCGCCAAGCAACCACCCAAAACACCATAGCAACTGCCTAGCAACCACCCAGAACACTATAGCAACTGCCTAGCAACGCCCTAGCAACCACCCAGAACACCATAGCAACCGCCTAGCAACCACCCAGAACACCATAGCAACTGCCTAGCAACGCCCTAGCAACCACCCAGAACACCAAAGCAACCGCCTAGCAACCACCCAGAACACCATAGCAACCGCCTAGCAACCACCCAGAACACCATAGCAACTTCCTAGCAACGCCCTAGCAACCACCCAGAACACCTTAGCAACTGCCTAGCAACGCCCTAGCAACCACCCAGAACGCTATAGCAACTGCCTAGCAACGCCCTAGCAACCACCCACAACACCATAGCAACCACCTAGCAACCACCCCCAACACCCCAGCAACCGCCCAGCAACCACCCAGAACACCATAGCAACTGCCTACCACCACCCTAACAACCACCCAGAACACCATAGCAACCGCCTAGCACCGCTCTAGCAACCACCCAGAACACCATAGCAACAGCCTAGCAATGCCCTAGCAACCACCCAGAACACCATAGCAACCGCCTAGCAACCACCCAGAACACCATAGCAACTGCCTAGCAACGCCCTAGCAACCACCCAGAACACCATAGCAACCGCCTAGCAACCACCCAGAACACCATAGCACCCGCCTAGCAACCACCCAGAACACCATAGCAACTGCCTAGCAACGCCCTAGCAACCACCCAGAACACAATAGCAACTGCCTAGCAACCACCCAGAACACCATAGCAACCACCTAGCAACCACCCAGAACACCATAGCAACTGCCTAGCAACGCCCTAGCAACCACCCAGAACACCATAGCAACCACCTAGCAACCACCCAAAACACCATAGCAACTGCCTAGCAACGCCCTAGCAACCACCCAGAACACCATAGCAACCGCCTAGCAACCACCCAGAACACCATAGCAACTGCCTAGCAACGCCCTAGCAACCACCCAAAACACCATAGCAACTGCCTAGCAACCACCCAGAACACCATAGCAACCGCCTAGCAACCGCCCAGAACACCATAGCAACTGCCTAGCAACGCCCTAGCAACCACCCAGAACACCACAGCAACTGCCTAGCAACGCCCTAGCAACCACCCAGAACGCTATAGCAACTGCCTAGCAACGTCCTAGCAACCACTCAGAACACCATAGCAACAGCCTAGCAACGCCCGAGCAACCACTCAGAACACCATAGCGACTGCCTAGCAACCCCCTTGCAACCACCCAGAATACATAGCAACCGCATAGCAACGTCCTAGCAACCACTCACAACACCATAGCAACAGCCTAGCAATGCCCTAGCAACCACCCAGAACACCATAGCAACCGCCTAGCAACCACTCAGAACACCATAGCAACTGCCTAGTAACGCCCTAGCAACCACTCAGAACACCATAGCAACTGCCTAGCAACGCCATAGCAATCACCCAGCACACCATAGCAACCGCCTAGCAACCACCCAGAACACCATAGCAACCGCCTAGCAACCACCAAGAACACCATAGCAACTGCCTAGCAACGCCCGAGCAACCACCCAGAACACCATAGCAACCGCCTAGCAACCACCCAGAACACCATAGCAACTGCCTAGCAACGCCCTAGCAACCACCCAGAACACCATAGCAACCACCTAGCAACCACCCAAAACACCATAGCAACCGCCTAGCAACGCCCTAGCAACCACCCAGAACACCATAGCAACCGCCTAGCAATCATCCAGAACACCATAGCAACTGCCTAGCAACGCCCAAGCAACCACCCAGAACACCATAGCAACCACCTAGCAACCACCCAAAACACCATAGCAACTGCCTAGCAACGCCCTAGCAACCACCCAGAACACCATAGCAACCGCCTAGCAACCACCCAGAACACCATAGCAACTGCCTAGCAATGCCCTAGCAACCTCCCAGAACACCATAGCAACCGCCTAGCAAGGCCCTAGCAACCACCCAGAACACCATAGCAACCGCCTAGCAATGCCCTAGCAACCTCCCAGAACACCATAGCAACCGCCTAGCAACCACCCAGCACACCATAGCAACTGCCTAGCAACGCCCTAGCAACCACCCAGAACACCATAGCAACAGCCTAGCAATGCCCTAGCAACCTCCCAGAACACCATAGCAACCGCCTAGCAAGGCCCTAGCAACCACCCAGAACACCATAGCAACCGCCTAGCAATGCCCTAGCAACCTCCCAGAACACCATAGCAACCGCCTAGCAACCACCCAGCACACCATAGCAACTGCCTAGCAACGCCCTAGCAACCACCCAGAACACCATAGCAACCGCCTAGCAACCACCCAGAACACAATAGCAACCGCCTAGCTACCACCCAGAACACCATAGCAACGCCCTAGCAACCACCCAGAACACCATAGCAACTGCCTAGCAACGCCCTAGCAACCACCCAGAACACCATAGCAACCGCCTAGCAACCATCAGAACACCATAGCAACTGCCTAGCAACGCCCTAGCAACCACCCAGAACACCATAGCAACCGCCTAGCAACCACCCAGAACACCATAGCAACGCCTAGCAACAACACAGAACACCATAGCAACTGCCTAGCAATGATCTAGCAACCACCCAGAACACCATTGCAACCGCCTTGCTACCACCCAGAACACCATAGCAACCGCCTAGCAACCACCCAGAACACCAGAGCAACCGCCTAACAACCACCCAGAACACCATAGCAACACCCTAACAACCATCCAGAACACCATAGCAACTGCCTAGCAACCATCCAGATCACCATAGCAACTGCCTAGCAACGCCCTAGCAACCACCCAGAATACCATAGCAACGCCCTAGCAACCACCCAGAACACCATAGCAACCGCCTAGCAACGCCCGAGCAACCACCCAGAACACCATAGCAACCCCCTACCAACGCCCTACCAACCAGCCAGAACATCATAGCAACCACCTAGCAACCAGCCAGAACACCATAGCTACTGCCTAGCAACACCCTAGCAACCACCCAGAAAACCATAGCAACCGCCTGGCAATGCCGTGGCAACCACCCAGAACACCATACCAACTGCTTAGCAATGCCCTAGCAACCACCCAGAACGCCATAGCAACCACCCTAACAACCACCCAGAACACCATAGCAACTGCCTAGCAACGGCCTATCAACCACCCAGAACACAATAGCAACTGCCTAGCAACGCCATAGCAACCACCCAGAACACCATAGCAACGGCCTAGCAACCACCCAGAACAGCATAGCAACTGCCTAGCAACACCCTAGCAACCACCCAGAACACCATAGCAACCACCTAGCAACGCCCTAGCAACCACCCAGAACATCATAGCAACTGCTTAGCAAAGCCCTAGCAACCACCCAGAATGCCATAGCAACCGCCTAGCAACCACCCAGAACCCCATAGCAACGCCCGAACAACCACCCAGTACGCCATAGCAACCGCCTAGCAACTACCCAGAACACCATAGCAACCGCCTAGCAATGCCCTATCAACCACCCAGAACACCATAGCAACTGCCTAGCAATGCCCTAGCAACCACCCAGAACACGATAGCAGCTGCCTAGCAACACCCTCACAAGTACACAGAACACCATAGCAACTGCCTAACAACTGTTACAGCCAGTCCTCATTATGTCAAATTACAATAAAAAATGTAACTTTTTAAGCTACTCAACTTATCAACCTTTCAGCCATTCCAACTCCTGATTGTTTTCGACTATGACTTCCGGCAACTGTTTCTTCTGCCCAATCCTGTCTCAAAATATAAGTCCTTACTACAATTTTTCACTATTAAAAAATGTCACTATTAAAAATTTCCATATGACAGTTGTCATCAACTATGACTCCCGCAAACTGTTTCCTCAGTCCACATCTGTTTCAAAATAAAAGTCCTCACCACTACCATAATTATCCTCCTAAAAACGTAGCTAACAATATCATAATGCAATGATATGTTACAAACTCCACCTTATGCAACTACACTTTGCATTTTCAATGCACACGTAATTCCCTGGAATTACATTATCTAGTTATTATTATTAGTGTGCATTGAAAATGCTCACTATTGTTATCCTGGTCTTCTTATTATTATTATTATTATTATTATTCTTCTAACACACTTAATGCGGCCTCAACCGTTTATCGTAGAAACTTCATTCAAACTGCGTTGCGTAGGTCTTTCTTAGGACACCTGTGCAATGTATTTTTCATCTTTGTAACTTTTATACTTTTTGAGTTATTAATAAAAAACTATAAATTTTTTCCCCCCATAGACTTAACATTGGCATTATGACATCACAATAGGGCCATTAAGCAAATGGAATCTTGTGCCAGGTGTTCTGACCACCTGCTGTAACAGTCAGTTTCTCAGGCTGTAAGACTACAATCTGGCTCTCTTGAGACTACAGCTTCCTTACTGCTTTCCTTCCTTCTATTTTCTGTCATTCCTTCTTTCTTTTTCCCTCCTATTTCTTTCCTTCGTTCCTTCCTTTATTCGTTCCTTCTTTCCTACTTTACTTCCTTCTATCCTGCCTTTCATCCTTCCTCCCATTCTTCCTCCCTACCAATTTTCTTTCCTACCATCCTTAGTTTTTCTTTCCTTCCATCATGCCTTCTTTCATTCCTTCATATCCTTCTTATCTTTCTTCCTTTCTTCTTTCTGCTTTCCCTCTCTTTCCTTCCCTCTTCCTTTCTTTACTTTTTCTTTCCTTCCTTCTCTCTTTCCTTCTGTTTTTCATTTCTTCTTCCTCACTTCCTTCCTTCCTTCCTTCTATCTTTACTTAAATCCTTCTTATTCCCTTCTTCCTTTCCTTCCTTCCTTACTTCCGTCTTTCCTTCATTCCTCTGTTTCTTTCCATCCATCCTCGCCTTCTTTCCTTTATTCTTTCGTGCCTTCATTTGATTTCCTTCTTTTTTTCCTATATTCCTTTGTTCCTTACTTCCCTCATTAGTTCCTTCTTTCCCTCCTTCCTTCCTTGTTAATATTCCAAATAATTTCGTAATCGTACGGTTCACTACTTCTCCCAGTTTTCACTCGATCCCCAAACAATACACATCAACGCCCTAGCAACAACAAGAACAACATAGCAACTGTCGAGCAATGCCCAAGCAAATATTCAGAACACCATAGCAACCGCCTAGCAACCACCCAAAACACCATAGCAACTGCCTAGCAACCACCCAGAACACTATAGCAACTGCCAAACAACGCCCTAGCAACCACCCAGAACACCATAGCAACCGCCAAGCAACCACACAGAACACCAAAGCAACTGCCTAGCAACGCCCTAGCAACCACCCAGAACACCATAGCAACCGCCTAGCAACGCCCTCACAACCACCAAGAACACCATAGCAACTGCCTAGCAACCACCCAGAACACCATAGCAACTGCCTAGCAACGCCCTAGCAACCACCCAGAACACCATAGCAACCGCCTAGCAACCACCCAGAACACCATAGCAACTGCCTAGCAACGCCCGAGCAACCACCCAGAACACCATAGCAACCGCCTAGCAACCACCCAGAAAACCATAGCAACTGCCTAGCAACGCCCTAGCAACCACCCAGAACACCATAGCAACCGCCAAGCAACCACCCAAAACACCATAGCAACTGCCTAGCAACGCCCTAGCAACCACCCAGAACACCTTAGCAACCGCCTAGCAACCACCCAGAACACCATAGCAACTGCCTAGCAACGCCCTAGCAACCACTCAGAACACCATAGGAATCGCCTAGCAACGCCCTAGCAACCACCCAGAACACCATAGCAACGCCCCAGCAACCACCCAGAACACCATAGCAACCGCCTAGCAATGCCCGAGCAACCACCCAGAACACCATAGCAACTGACTAGCAACCACCCAGAACACCATAGCAACTGCCTAGCAACGCCCTAGCAACCACCCAGAACACCATAGCAACCACCTAGCAACCACTCAAAACACCATAGCAACTGCCTAGCAACGCCCTAGCAACCACCCAGAACACCATAGCAACCGCCTAGCAACCACCCAGAACACCATAGCAACTGCCTAGCAACACCCTAACAACGACCCAGAACACCATAGCAACCGCCTAGCAACGCCCTAGCAACCACCCAGAACACCATAGCAACAGCCTAGCAATGCCCTAGCAACCTCCCAGAACACCATAGCAACTGCCTAGTAACGCCCTAGCAACCACCCAGAACACCATAGCAACTGCCTAGCAACCACCCAGACCCCCATTGCACCTGCCTAGCCACACCCTAACAACCCCCCACAACACCATAGCAACCGCCTAGCAACGCCCTAGCAACCACCTAGAACACCATAGCAACAGCCTAGCAACCATCAGAACACCATAGCAACTGCCTAGCAACGCCCTAGCAACCACCCAGAACACCATAGCAACCGCCTAGCAACCACCCAGAACACCATAACAACCGCCTAGCTACCACCCAGAACACCATTGCAACCGCCTAGCAACCACCCAGAACACCAGAGCAACTGCCTAGCAACCATCTAGAACACCATAGCAACTGCCTAGCAACCACCCAGAACACCATAGCAACCGCCTAGCAACCATCTAGAACACCATAGCAACTGCCTAGCAACGCCCTAGCAACCACCCACAACACCATAGCAACGCCCTAGCAACCACCCAGAACACCATAGCAACCCCCTAGCAACCCCCGAGCAACCACCCAGAACACCATAGCAACCACCTAGCAACCACCCAAAACACCATAGCAACTGCCTAGCAACGCCCTAGCACCCACCCAGAACACCATAGCAACCGCCTAGCAACCACCCAGAACACCATTGCAACTTCCTAGCAACACCCTAACAACCACCCAGAACACCATAGCAACCGCCTAGCAACGCCCTAGCAACCACCCAGAACACCATAGCAACAGCCTAGCAACCATCAGAACACCATAGCAACTGCCTAGCAACGCCCTAGCAACCACCCAGAACACCAAAGCAACCGCCTAGCAACCACCCAGAACACCATAGAAACCCCCTAGCTACCACCCAGAACACCATTGCAACCGCCTAGCAACCACCCAGAACACCAGAGCAACTGCCTAACAACCACCCAGAACACCATAGCAACCGCCTAGCAACCATCTACAACACCCTAGCAACTGCCTAGCAACGCCCTAGCAACCCCCCAGAACACCATAGCAACGCCCTAGCAACCACCCAAAACACCATAGCAACCGCCTAGCAACGCCCGAGCAACCACCCAGAACACCATAGCAACCGCCTAGCAACGCCCTAGCACCCACCCAGAACACCATAGCAACCACCTAGCAACCACCCAAAACACCATAGCAACTGCCTAGTAACACCCTAGCAACCACCCAGAACACCATAGCAACCGCCTATCAACGCCGTAGCAACCACCCAGAACACCATAGCAACTGCTTAGCAATGCCCTACCAACCACCCAGAACGCCATAGCAACCACCCTAACAACCACCCAGAACACCAGAGCAACTGCCTAGCAACGCCCTAGCAACCACCCAGAACACCATAGCAACGCCCTAGCAACCACCCAGAACACCATAGCAACCACCTAGCAACCACCCAGAACATCATAGCAACTGCTTAGCAAAGCCCTAGCAACCACCCAGAATGCCATAGCAACCGCTTAGCAACCACCCAGAACCCCATAGCAACACTCTAGCAACCACCCAGAACGCCATAGCAATCGCCTAGCAACGCCCTATCAACCACTCAGAACACCATAGCAACCGCTTAGCAAGGCCCTAGCAACCACCCAAAACACCATAGCAACTGCCTAGCAACGCCCTAGCAACCACACAGAACACCATAGGAATCGCCTAGCAACGCCCTAGCAACCACCCAGAACACCATAGCAACCGCCTAGCAACCACCCAGAACACCATAGCAACTGCCTAGCAACGCCCCAGCAACCACCCAGAACACCATAGCAACTGCCTAGCAACCACCCAGAACACCATAGCAACTGCCTAGCAACGCCCTAGCAACCACCCAGAACACCATAGCAACCACCTAGCAACCACTCAAAACACCATAGCAACTGCCTAGCAACGCCCTAGCAACCACCCACAACACCATAGCAACCGCCTAGCAACCACCCAGAACACCATAGCAACTGCCTAGCAACACCCTAACAACCACCCAGAACACCATAGCAACCGCCTAGCAACGCCCTAGCAACCACCCAGAACACCATAGCAACAGCCTAGCAATGCCATAGCAACCTCCCAGAACACCATAGCAACCGCCTAGCAAGGCCCTAGCAACCATCCAGAACACCATAGCAACCGCCTAGCTACCACCCAGAACACCATAGCAACTGCCTAGCAACGCCCTAGCAACCACCCAGAACACCATAGCAACCGCCTAGCAACCACCCAGAACACCATTGCAACTGCCTAGCAACACCCTAACAACCACCCAGAACACCATAGCAACCGCCTTGCAACGCCCTAGCAACCACCCAGAACACAATAGCAACAGCCTAGCAACCATCAGAACCCCATAGCAACTGCCAAGCAACGCCCTAGCAACCACCCAGAACACCATAGCACCCGCCTAGCACCCACCCAGAACACCATAGCAACCGCCTAGCTACCACCCAGAACACCATAGCAACCGCCTAGCAACCACCCAGAACACCAGAGCAACTGCCTAACAACCACCCAGAACACCATAGCAACACCCTAGCAACCACCCAGAACACCATAGCAACCGCCTAGCAACCATCTAGAACACCATAGCAACTGCCTAGCAACGCCCTAGCAACCACCCAGAACACCATAGCAACGCCCTTGCAACCACCCAGAACACCATAGCAACCGCCTAGCAACGCCCGAGCAACCACCCAGAACACCATAGCAACCACTTAGCAACCACCCAAAACACCATAGCAACTGCCTTGCAACGCCCTAGCAACCACCCAGAACACCATAGCAACCGCCTAGCAACCAACCAGAACACCATTGCAACTACCTAGCAACACCCTAACAACCACCCAGAACACCATAGCAACCGCCTAGCAACGCCCTAGCAACCACCCAGAACGCCATAGCAACAGCCTAGCAACCATCAGAACACCATAGCAACTGCCTAGCAACGCCCTAGCAACCACCCAGAACACCATAGCAACCGCCTAGCAACCACCCAGAACACCATAGCAACCGCCTAGCTACCACCCAGAACACCATTGCAACCGCCTAGCAACCACCCAGAACACCAGAGCAACTGCCTAACAACCACCCAGAACACCATAGCAACCGCCTAGCAACCACCCAGAACACCATAGCAACTGCCTAGCAACGCCCTAGCAACCACCCAGAACACCATAGCAACTGCCTAGCAACGCCCTAGCAACCACCCAGAACACCATAGCAACCCCCTAGCAACCACCCAGAACACCTTAGCAACTGCCTAGTAACACCCTAGCAACCACCCAGAACACCATAGCAACCGCCTAGCAACGCCGTAGCCACCACCCAGAACACCATAGCAACTGCTTAGCAATGCCCTAGCAACCACCCAGAACGCCATAGCAACCACCCTAACAACCACCCAGAACACCATAGCAACTGCCTAGCAACGCCCTAGCAACCACCCAGAACACCATAGCAACTGCCTAGCAACGCCCTAGCAACCACCCAGAATGCCATAGCAACCCCCTAGCAACCACCCAGAACCCCACACCAACACTCTAGCAACCACCCAGAACGCCATAGCCGTCGCCTAGCAACGCCCTATCAACCACTCAGACCACCATAGCAACCGCTTAGCAAGGCCCTAGCAACCACCCAGAACACGAAAGCAGCTGCCTAGCAACACCCTCACAAGTACATAGAACACCATAGCAAGTCCCTAAGAACTGTTACTGCCAGTCCTCATTATGTCAAATTACAATAAAAAAATGTAACTGTTTTAGCTACTCAACTTATCAACCTTTCAGCCATTCCAACTCCTGATTGTTTTCGACTATGACTTCCGGCAACTGTTTCTTCTGCCCAATCCTGTCTCAAAATATAAGTCCTTACTACAATTCTTCACTATTAAAAAATGTCACTATTAAAAATTTCCATATGACAGTTGTCATCAACTATGACTCCCGCAAACTATTTCCTCAGTCCACATCTGTTTCAAAATAAAAGTCCTCACCACTACCATAATTATCCTACTAAAAACGTAGCTACCAATATCATAATGCAATGATATGTGACAAACTCCCCCTTATGCAACTACACTTTGCATTTTCAATGCACACGTAATTCCCTGGAATTACATTATCTAGTTATTATTATTATTATTATTATTATTCTTCTAACACACTTAATGCGGCCTCAACCGTTTATCGTAGAAACTTCATTCAAACTGCGTTGCGTAGGTCTTACTTAGGACACCTGTGCAATGTATTTTTCATCTTTGTAACTTTTATACTTTTTGAGTTATTAATAAAACACTATAAATTTTTTCCCCCCATAGACTTAACATTGGCATTATGACATCACAATAGGGCCATTAAGCAAATGGAATCTTGTGCCAGGTGTTCTGACCACCTGCTGTAACTGTCAGTTTCTCAGGCTGTAAGACTACAATCTGGCTCTCTTGAGACTACAGCTTCCTTACTGCTTTCCTTCCTTCTATTTTCTGTCATTCCTTCTTTCTTTTTCCCTCCTATTTCTTTCCTTCGTTCCTTCCTTCCTTTATTCGTTCCTTCTTTCCTACTTTACTTCCTTCTATCCTGCCTTTCATCCTTCCTCCCTACCAATTTTCTTTCCTACCTTCCTTAGTTTTTCTTTCCTTCCATCATGCCTTCTTTCATTCCTTCATATCCTTCTTATCTTTCTTCCTTTCTTCTTTCTGCTTTCCCTCTCTTTCCTTCCCTCTTCCTTTCTTTACTTTTTCTTTCCTTCCTTCTTTCTTTCCTTCTGTTTTTCATTTCTTCTTCCTCACTTCCATCCTTCCTTCCTTCCTTCTATCTTTACTTAAATCCTTCTTCCCTTCTTCCTTTCCTTCCTTCTTTACTTCCTTCTTTCCTTCATTCCTCTGTTTCTTTCCATCCATCCTCACCTTCTTTCCTTTGTTCTTTCCTGCCTTACTTTGATTTCCTTCTTTTTTTCCTATATTCCTTCTTTCCTTACTTCCCTCATTAGTTCCTTCTCTCCCTCCTTCCTTCCTTGTTAATATTCCAAATAATTTCGTAATAGTACGGTTCACTACTTCTCCCAGTTTTCACTCGATCCCCAAACAAGACACATCAACGCCCTAGCAACAACAAGAAAAACATAGCAACTGTCGAGCAATGCCCAAGCAAATATTCAGAACACCAGAGCAACCGCCTAGCAACCACCCAGAACACCATAGCAACCGCCAAGCAACGCCCTAGCAACCACCCAGAACACCATAGTAACTGCCTAGCAACGCCCTAGCAACCACCCAGAACACCATAGCAACCACCTAGCAACCACCCAAAACACCATAGCAACTGCCTAACAACGCCCTAGCAACCACCCAGAACACCATAGCAACCGCCTAGCAACCACCCAGAACACCATAGCAACTGCCTAGCAACACCCTAACAACCACCCAGAACACAATAGCAACAGCCTAACAACCACCCAGAACACCATAGCAAACGCCTAGCAACCACCCAGAACACCATAGCAACTGCCTAGCAACCACCCAGAACCCCACAGGAACCGCCTAGCAACCACCCAGAACACCATAGCAACCGCCTAGCAACCACCCAGAACACCATAGCAACTGCCTAGCAACGCCCTAGCAACCACCCAGAACACCAGAGCAACCACCTAGCAACCACCCAAAACACCATAACAACTGCCTAACAACGCCCTAGCAACCACCCAGAACACCATAGCAACCGCCTAGCAACCACCCAGAACACCATAGCAACTGCCTAGCAACACCCTAACAACCACCCAGAACACCATAGCTACCGCCTAGCAACGCCCTAGCAACCACCCAGAACACCATAGCAACACCCTAGCAACCACCCAGAACACCATAGCAACCGCCTAGCAACCATCCAGAACACCATAGCAACTGCCTAGCAACGCCCTCGCAACCACCCAGAACACCATAGCAACCGCCTAGCAACCACCCAGAACACCATAGCAACTGCCTAGCAACACCCTAACAACCACCCAGAACACCATAACAACCGCCTAGCAACGCCCTAGCAACCACCCAGAACACCATAGCAACAGCCTAGCAACCACCCAGAACACCATAGCAACTGCCTAGCAACGCCCTAGCAACCACTCAGAACACCATAGCAACCACCTAGCAACCACCCAAAACACCATAGCAACTGCCTAACAACGCCCTAGCAACCACCCAGAACACCATAGCAACCGCCTAGCAACCACCCAGAACACCATAGCAACCGCCTAGCAACCACCCAGAACACCATAGCAACTGCCTAGCAACGCCCTAGCAACCAACCACAACACCATAACAACCACCTTACAACCACCCAAAACACCACAGCAACTGCCTAACAACGCCCCAGCAACCACCCAGAACACCATAGCAACCGCCTAGCAACCACCCAAAACACCAAAGCAACTGCCTAGCAACACCCTTACAACCACCCAGAACACCATAGCAACCGCCTAGCAACGCCCTAGCAACCACTCAGAACACCATGGCAACACCCTAGCAACCACCCAGAACACCGTAGCAACCGCCTAGCAACCATCCAGAACACCATAGCAACTGCCTAGCAACGCCCTAGCAACCACCCAGAACACCATAGCAACCGCCTAGCAACCACCCAGAACACCATAGCAACTGCCTAGCAACACCCTAACAACCACCCAGAACACCATAGCAACCGCCTAGCAACGCCCTAGCAACCACCCAGAACACCATAGCAACAGCCTAGCAACCACCAAGAACACCATAGCAACTGCCTAGCAACGCCCTAGCAACCACCCAGAACACCATAGCAACCACCTAGCAACGACCCAAAACACCATAGCAACCGCCTAACAACGCCCTAGCAACCACCCAGAAAACCATAGCAACCGCCTAGCAACCACCCAGAACACCATCGCAACTGCCTAGCAACACCCTAAAAATCACCCAGAACACCATAGCAACTGCCTAGCAACGCCCTAGCAACCACCAAGAACACCATAGCAACCACCTAGCAACCACCCAAAACACCATAGCAACTGCCTAACAACGCCCTAGCAACCACCCAGAACACCATAGCAACCGCTTAGCAACCACCCAGAAAACCATAGCAACTGCCTAGCAACACCCTAACAACAACCCAGAACACCATAGCAACCGCCTAGCAACGCCCTAGCAACCACCCAGAACACCATAGCAACAGCCTAGCAATGCCCTAGCAACCTCCCGGAACACCATAGCCACTGCCTAGCAACACCCTAACAACCACCCACAACACCATAGCAACCGCCTAGCAACGCCCTAGCAACCACCCAGAAGACCATAGCAACCGCCTAGCAAGGCCCTAGCAACCACCCAGAACACCATAGCAACCGCCTAGCAATGCCCTAGCAACCTCCCAGAACACCATAGCAACCGCCTAGCAACCACCCAGCACACCATTGCAACTGCCTAGCAACGCCCTAGCAACCACCCAGAACACCATAGCAACCGCCTAGCAACCACCCAGAACACAATAGCAACCGCCTAGCAACCACCCAGAACACCATAGCAACCGCCTAGCTACCACCCAGAACTCCATAGCAACGCCCTAGCAACCACCCAGAACACCATAGCAACTGCCTAGCAACGCCCTAGCGACCACCCAGAACACCATAGCAACGCCCTAGCAACCACCCAGAACACCATAGCAACTGCCTAGCAACGCCCTAGCAACCACCCAGAACACCATAGCAACTGCCTAGCAACCATCAGAAAACCATAGCAACTGCCTAGCAACGCCCTAGCAACCACCCAAAACACCGAAGCAACCGCCTAGCAACCACCCAGAACACCAAAGCACCTGCCTAGCAACGACCTAACAACCACCCAGAACACCATAGCAACCGCCTAGCAACCACCCAGAACACCAGAGCAACCGCCTAACAACCACCCAGAACACCCTAGCAACCACCCAGAACACCATAGCAACCGCCTAGCAACACCCTAACAACCACCCAGAACACCATAGCAACAGCCTAGCAACGCCCTAGCAACCACCCAGAACACCATAGCAACCGCTTAGCAACCACCCAGAAAACCATAGCAACTGCCTAGCAACACCCTAACAACAACCCAGAACACCATAGCAACCGCCTAGCAACGCCCTAGCAACCACCCAGAACACCATAGCAACAGCCTAGCAATGCCCTAGCAACCTCCCAGAACACCATAGCAACTGCCTAGCAACACCCTAACAACCACCCAGAACACCATAGCAACCGCCTAGCAACGCCCTAGCAACCACCCAGAACACCATAGCAACCGCCTAGCAAGGCCCTAGCAACCACCCAGAACACCATAGCAACCGCCTAGCAATGCCCTAGCAACCTCCCAGAACACCATAGCAACCGCCTAGCAACCACCCAGCACACCATTGCAACTGCCTAGCAACGCCCTAGCAACCACCCAGAACACCATAGCAACCGCCTAGCAACCACCCAGAACACAATAGCAACCGCCTAGCAACCACCCAGAACACCATAGCAACCGCCTAGCTACCACCCAGAACTCCATAGCAACGCCCTAGCAACCACCCAGAACACCATAGCAACTGCCTAGCAACGCCCTAGCAACCACCCAGAACACCATAGCAACGCCCTAGCAACCACCCAGAACACCATAGCAACTGCCTAGCAACGCCCTAGCAACCATCAGAAAACCATAGCAACTGCCTAGCAACGCCCTAGCAACCACCCAAAACACCTAAGCAACCGCCTAGCAACCACCCAGAACACCAAAGCACCTGCCTAGCAACGACCTAGCAACCACCCAGAACACCATAGCAACCGCCTAGCAACCACCCAGAACACCAGAGCAACCGCCTAACAACCACCCAGAACACCCTAGCAACCACCCAGAACACCATAGCAACCGCCTAGCACCACCCTAACAACCACCCAGAACACCATAGCAACAGCCTAGCAACGCCCTAGCAACCACCCAGAACACCATAGCAACAGCCTAGCAATGCCCTAGCAACCTCCCAGAACACCATAGCAACCGCCTAGCAAGGCCCTAGCAACCACCCACAACACCCAAGCCACCCCCTAGCAATGCCCTAGCAACCTCCCAGAACACCATAGCCACCGTCTAGCCATCCCCTACCAACCTCCCAGAACACCCTAGCCACCGCCTAGCAACCACGCAGCACACCATTGCAACTGCCTAGCAACGCCCTAGCAACCACCCAGAACACAATAGCAACCACCTAGCAACCACCCAGAACACAATAGCAACCGCCTAGCTACCACCCAGAACACCATAGCAACGCCCTAGCAACCACCCAGAACACCATAGCAACTGCCTAGCAACGCCCTAGCAACCACCCAGAACACCATAGCAACGCCCTAGCAACCACCCAGAACACCATAGCAACTGCCTAGCAACGCCCTAGCAACCACCCACAACACCATAGCAACTGCCTAGCAACCATCAGAACACCATAGCAACTGCCCAGCAACGCCCTAGCAACCACCCAGAACACCATAGCAACTGCCTAGCAACCACCCAGAACACCATAGCAAATGCCTAGCAATGACCTAGCAACCACCCAGAACACCATAGCAACCGCCTAGCAACCACCCAGAACACCAGAGCAACCGCCTAACAACCACCCAGAACACCATAGCAACACCCTAGTAACCACCCAGAACACCATAGCAACCGCCTAGCAACAATCCAGAACACCATAGCAACTACCTAGCAACGCCCTAGCAACCACCCAGAACACCATAGCAACGCCTTAGCAACCACGCAGAACACCATAGCAACCGCCTAGCAACGCCCGAGCAACCACCCAGAACACCATAGCAACCGCCTAGCAACGCCCTAGCAACCACCCAGAACACCATAGCAACCACCTAGCAACAACCCAGAACACCATTGCAACCACCTAGCAACCACCCAGAACACCATAGCAACTGCCTAGCAACACCCTAGCAACCACTCAGAACACCATAGCAACCGCCTAGCAACGCTGTAGCAACCACCCAGAACACCATAGCAACTGCTTAGCAATGCCCTAGCAACCACCCAGAACGCCATAGCAACCACCCTAACAACTACCCAGAACACCATAGCAACTGCCTAGCAACGCCCTAGCAACCACCCAGAACACCATAGCAACTGCCTAGCAACGCCCTAGCAACCACCCAGAACACCATAGCAACGGCCTAGCAACCACCCAGAACAGCATAGCAACTGCCTAGCAACACCCTAGCAACCACCCAGAACACCATAGCAACCACCTAGCAACGCCCTAGCAACCACCCAGAACATCATAGCAACTGCTTACCAAAGCCCTAGCAACCACCCAGAATGGCATAGCACGCGCCGAGCAACCACCCAGAACCCCATAGCAACGCTCTAGCAACCACCCAGAACGCCATAGCAACCGCCTTGCAACCACCCAGAACACCATAGCAATCGCCTAGCAATGCCCTATCAACCACTCAGAACACCATAGCAACCGCTAAGCAAGGCCCTAGCAACCACCCAGAACACCATTGCAACTGCCTAGCAATGCCCTAGCAACCACCCAGAACACGATAGCAGCTGCCTAGCAACACCCTCACAAGTACACAGAACACCATACCAACTGCCTAACAACTGTTACAGCCAGTCCTTATTTTGTCAAATTACAATAAAAAAATGTAACTTTTTCAGCTACTCAACTTATCAACCTTTCAGCCATTCCAACTCCTGATTGTTTTCGACTATGACTTCCGGTAACTGTTTCTTCTGCCCAATCCTGTCTCAAAATATAAGTCTTCATTACAATTCTTCACTATTAAAAAATGTCACTATTAAAAATTTCCATATGACAGTTGTCATCAACTATGACTCCCGCAAACTGTTTCCTCAGTCCACATCTGTTTCAAAATAAAAGTCCTCACCACTACCATAATTATCCTACTAAAAATGTAGCTACCAATATCATAAAGCAATAATATGTTACAAACTCCACCTTATGCAACTACACTTTGCATTTTCAATGCACACGTAATTCCCTGGAATTACATTATCTAGTTATTATTATTAGTGTGCATTGAAAATGCTCACTATTGTTATCCTGGTCTTCTTATTATTATTATTATTATTATTATTATTATTATTATTATTCTTCTAACACACTTAATGCGGCCTCAACCGTTTATCGTAGAAACTTCATTCAAACTGCGTTGCGTAGGTCTTACTTAGGACACCTGTGCAATGTATTTTTCATCTTTGTAACTTTTATACTTTTTGAGTTATTAATAAAAAACTATTATTTTTTTCCCCCCATAGACTTAACATTGGCATTATGACATCACAATAGGGCCATTAAGCAAATGGAATCTTGTGCCAGGTGTTTTGACCACCTGCTGTAACTTTCAGTTTCTCAGGCTGTAAGACTACAATCTGGCTCTCTTGAGACTACAGCTTCCTTACTGCTTTCCTTCCTTCTATTTTCTGTCATTCCTTCTTTCTTTTTCCCTTCTATTTCTTTCCTTCGTTCCTTCTTTCCTACTTTACTTCCTTCTATCCTGCCTTTCATCCTTCCTCCCATTCTCCCTCCCTACCAATTTTCTTTCCTACCTTCCTTAGTTTTTCTTTCCTTCCATCATGCCTTCTTTCATTCCTTCATATCCTTCTTATCTTTCTTCCTTTCTTCTTTCTGCTTTCCCTCTCTTTCCTTCCCTCTTCCTTTCTTTACTTTTTCTTTCCTTCCTTCTCTCTTTCCTTCTGTTTTTCATTTCTTCTTCCTCACTTCCTTCCTTCCTTCCTTCTATCTTTACTTAAATCCTTCTTCTTCCCTTCTTCCTTTCCTTCCTTCCTTACTTCCTTCTTTCCGTCATTCCTCTGTTTCTTTCCATCCATCCTCGCCTAGTTTCCTTTGTTCTTTCCTGCCTTCCTTTCATTTCCTTCTTTTTTACCTATATTCCTTCTTTCCTTACTTCCCTCTTTAGTTCCTTCTTTCCCTCCTTCCTTCCTTGTTAATATTCCAAATAATTTCGTAATCGTACGGTTCACTACTTCTCCCAGTTTTCACTCGATCCCCAAACAATACACATCAACGCCCTAGCAACAACAAGAACAACATAGCAACTGTCGAGCAATGCCCAAGCAAATATTCAGAACACCATAGCAACCGCCTAGCAACCACCCAAAACACCATAGCAACTGCCTAGCAACAACCCAGAACACTATAGCAACTACCAAGCAACGCCCTAGCAACCACCCAGAACACCATAGCAACCGCCAAGCAACCACTCAGAACACCAAAGCAACTGCCTAGCAACGCCCTAGCAACCACCCAGAACACCATAGCAACCGCCTAGCAACGCCCTCACAACCACCAAGAACACCATAGCAACTGCCTAGCAACCACCCAGAACACCATAGCCACTGCCTACCAACGCCCTAGCAACCACCCAGAACACTATAGCACCCGCCTAGCAACCACCCAAAACCCCATAGCAACTGCCAAGCAACGCCCTAGCAACCACCCAGAACACCATAGCAATCGCCTAGCAACCACCCAGAACACCAAAGCAACTGCCTAGCAACGCCCTAGCAACCACCCAGAACACCATAGCAACCGCCCAGCAACCACCAAAAACACCATAGCAACTGCCTAGCAACGCCCTACCAACCACCAAGAACACCTTAGCAACCGCCCAGCAACCACCCAGAAAACCATAGCAACTGCCTAGCAACGCCCTAGCAACCACACAGAACACCATAGGAATTGCCTAGCAACGCCCTAGCAACCACCCAGAACACCATAGCAACCGCCTAGCAACCACCCAGAACACCAGAGCAACCGCCTAACAACCACCCAGAACACCATAGCAACCACCTAGCAACCACCCAAAACACCATAGCAACTGCCTAGCAACGCCCTAGCAACCACCCAGAACACCAAAGCAACCGCCTAGCAACCACCCAGAACACCATAGCAACTGCCTAGCAACACCCTAACAACCACCCAGAACACCATAGCAACCGCCTAGCAACGCCCTAGCAACCACCCAGAACACCATAGCAACAGCCTAGCAATGCCCTAGCAACCACCCAGAACACCATAGAAACCGCCTAGCAACCACACACAAAACCATAGCAACTGCCTGGCAACGCCCTAGCAACCACCCAGAACACCATAGCAACCGCCTAGCAACCACCCAGAACACCCTAGCAACCGCCTAGCAACCACCCAGAACACCATAGCAACTGCCTAGCAACGCCCTAGCAACCACCCAGAACACAATAGCAACTGCCTAGCAACCACCCAGAACACCAAAGCAACCACCTAGCAACCACCCAGAACACCATAGCAACTGCCTAGCAACGCCCTAGCAACCACCCAGAACACCATAGCAACCACCTAGCAACCACCCAAAACACCATAGCAACTGCCTAGCAACGCCCTAGCAACCACCCAGAACACCATAGCAACCGCCTAGCAACCACCCAGAATACCATAGCAACTGCCTAGCAACGCCCTAGCAACCACCCAGAACACCACAGCAACTGCCTAGCAACGCCCTAGCAACCACCCAGAACGCTATAGCAACTGCCTAGCAACGCCCTAGCAACCACCCAGAACACCATAGCAACCGCCTACCAACCACCCACAACACCATAGCAACTGCCTAGCACCGCCCTAGAAACCACCCAGAACACCATAGCAACCGCCTAGCAACGCCCTAGCAACCACCCAGAACACCATAGCAACAGCCTAGCAATGCCCTAGCAACCACCCAGAACACCATAGCAACCGCCTAGCAACCACCCAGAACACCATAGCAACTGCCTAGCAACGCCCTAGTTACCACCCAGAACACCATAGCAACCGCCTACCAACCACCCAGAACACCATAGCAACCGCCTAGCAACCACCAAGAACACCATAGCAACTGCCTAGCAACGCCCGAGCAACCATCCAGAACACCATACCAACCGCCTAGCAACCACCCAGATCACCATAGCAACTGCCTAGCAACGCCCAAGCAACCACCCAGAACACCATAGCAACCACCTAGCACCCACCCAAAACACCATAGCAACTGCCTAGCAACGCCCTAGCAACCACCCAGAACACCATAGCAACCGCCTAGCAACCACCCAGAACACCATAGCAACTGCCTAGCAACACCCTAACAACCACCCAGAACACCATAGCAACCGCCTAGCAACGCCCTAGCAACCACCCAGAACACCATAGCAACAGCCTAGCAATGCCCTAGCAACCTCCCAGAACACCATAGTAACCGCCTAGCAAGGCCCTAGCAACCACCCAGAACACTATAGCAACCGCCTAGCAATGCCCTAGCAACCTCCCAGAACACCAAAGCAACCGCCTAGCAACCACCCAGAACACCATAGCAACTGCCTAGCAACGCCCTAGCAACCACCCAGAACACCATAGCAACCGCCTAGCAACCACCCAGAACACAATAGCAACCGCCTAGCAACCACCCAGAACACCATAGCAACCACCTAGCAACCACCCAGAACACCATAGCCACCGCCTAGCAACCACCAGAACACCATAGCAACTGCCTAGCAACGCCCTAGCACCCACCCAGAACACCATAGCAACCGCCTAGCAACCACCCAGAACACCATAGCAACCGCCTAGCAACAACACAGAACACCATAGCAACTGCCTAGCAATGATCTAGCAACCACCCAGAACACCATTGCAACCGCCTTGCTACCACCCAGAACATCATAGCAACCGCCTAGCAACCACCCAGAACACCAAAGCAACCGCCTAACAACCACCCAGAACACCATAACAACACCCTAGCAACCACCCACAACACCATAGTAACCGCCTAGCAACCATCCAGAACACCATAGCAACTGCCTAGCAACGCCCTAGCAACCACCCAGAATACCATAGCAACGCCCTAGCAACCTCCCAGAACACCATAGCAACCGCCTAGCAACGCCCCAGCAACCACCCAGAACACCAAAGCAACCGCCTAGCAACGCCCCAGCAACCAGCCAGAACATCATAGCAACCACCTAGCAACCACCCAGAACACCATAGCAACTGCCTAGCAACACCCTAGCAACCACCCAGAACACCATAGCAACCGCCTGGCAATGCCGTGGCAACCACCCAGAACACCATACCAACCGCTTAGCAATGCCCTAGCAACCACCCAGAACGCCATAGCAACCACCCTAACAACCACCCAGAACACCATAGCAACTGCCTAGCAACGGCCTATCAACCACCCAGAACACAATAGCAACTGCCTAGCAACGCCATAGCAACCACCCAGAACACCATAGCAACGGCCTAGCAACCACCCAGAACAGCATAGCAACTGCCTAGCAACACCCTAGCAACCACCCAGAACACCATAGCAACCACCTAGCAACGCCCTAGCAACCACCCAGAACATCATAGCAACTGCTTAGCAAAGCCCTAGCAACCACCCAGAATGCCATAGCAACCGCCTAGCAACCACCCAGAACCCCATAGCAATGCCCGAACAACCACCCAGTACGCCATAGCAACCGCCTAGCAACTACCCAGAACACCATAGCAACCGCCTAGCAATGCCCTATCAACCACCCAGAACACCATAGCAACTGCCTAGCAATGCCCTAGCAACCACCCAGAACACGATAGCAGCTGCCTAGCAACACCCTCACAAGTACACAGAACACCATAGCAACTGCCTAACAACTGTTACAGCCAGTCCTCATTATGTCAAATTACAATAAAAAATGTAACTTTTTAAGCTACTCAACTTATCAACCTTTCAGCCATTCCAACTCCTGATTGTTTTCGACTATGACTTCCGGCAACTGTTTCTTCTGCCCAATCCTGTCTCAAAATATAAGTCCTTACTACAATTTTTCACTATGAAAAAATGTCACTATTAAAAATTTCCATATGACAGTTGTCATCAACTATGACTCCCGCAAACTGTTTCCTCAGTCCACATCTGTTTCAAAATAAAAGTCCTCACCACTACCATAATTATCCTCCTAAAAACGTAGCTACCAATATCATAATGCAATGATATGTTACAAACTCCACCTTATGCAACTACACTTTGCATTTTCAATGCACACGTAATTCCCTGGAATTACATTATCTAGTTATTATTATTATTATTATTATTATTATTCTAACACACTTAATGCGGCCTCAACCGTTTATCGTAGAAACTTCATTCAAACTGCGTTGCGTAGGTCTTGCTTAGGACACCTGTGCAATGTATTTTTCATCTTTGTAACTTTTATACTTTTTGAGTTTTTAATAAAAAACTATAAATTTTTTCCCCCCATAGACTTAACATTGGCATTATGACATCACAATAGGGCCATTAAGCAAATGGAATCTTGTGCCAGGTGTTCTGACCACCTGCTGTAACTGTCAGTTTCTCAGGCTGTAAGACTACAATCTGGCTCTCTTGAGACTACAGCTTCCTTACTGCTTTCCTTCCTTCTATTTTCTGTCATTCCTTCTTTCTTTTTCCCTCCTATTTCTTTCCTTTGTTTCTTTCTTCCTTTTTTCGTTCCTTCTTTCCTTCTTTACTTCCGTCTATCCTGCCTTTCATCCTTCCTCCCATTCTTCCTCCCTACCAATTTTCTTTCCTACCTTCCTAAGTTTTTCTTTCCTTCCATCATGCCTTCTTTCATTCCTTCATATCCTTCTTATCTTTCTTCCTTTCTTCTTTCTGCTTTCCCTCTCTTTCCTTCCCTCTTCCTTTCTTTACTTTATCTTTCCTTCCTTCTCTCTTTCCTTCTGTTTTTCATTTCTTCTTCCTCACTTCCTTCCTTCCTTCCTTCTATCTTTACTTAAATCCTTCTTCTTCCCTTCTTCCTTTCCTTCCTTCCTTACTTCCTTCTTTCAGTCATTCCTCTGCTTCTTTCCATCCATCCTCGCCTAGTTTCCTTTGTTCTTTCCTGCCTTCCTTTGATTTCCTTCTTTTTTTCCTATATTCCTTCTTTCCTTACTTCCCTCATTAGTTCCTTCTTTCCCTCCTTCCTTCCTTGTTAATATTCCAAATAATTTCGTAATCGTACGGTTCACTACTTCTCCCAGTTTTCACTCGATCCCCAAACAATACACATCAACGCCCTAGCAACAACAAGAACAACATAGCAACTGTCGAGCAATGGCCAAGCAAATATTAAGAACACCATAGCAACCGCCTAGCAACCACCCAAAACACCATAGCAACTGCCTAGCAACCACCCAGAACACTATAGCAACTGCCAAGCAACGCCCTAGCAACCACCCAGAACACCATAGCAACCGCCAAGCAACCACTCAGAACACCAAAGCAAATGCCTAGCAACGCCCTAGCAACCACCCAGAACACCACAGCAACCGCCTAGCAACGCCCTCACAACCAACAAGAACACCATAGCAACTGCCTAGCAACCACCCAGAACACCATAGCAACTGCCTAGCAACGCCCAAGCAACCACCCAGAACACTATAGCAACCGCCTAGCAAACACCCAAAACACCATAGCAACTGCCTAGCAACGCCCTAGCAACCACCCAGAACACCATAGCAATCGCCTAGCAACCACCCAGAACACCATAGCAACTGCCTAGCAACGCCCTAGCAACCACCCAGAACACCATAGCAACCGCCCAGCAACCACCCAAAACACCATAGCAACTGCCTAGCAACGCCCTAGCAACCACCAAGAACACCTTAGCAACCGCCTAGCAACCACCTAGAACACCATAGCAACTGCCTAGCAACGCCCTAGCAACCACCCAGAACACCATAGCAACCACCTAGCAACCACCCAGAACACCATAGCAACTGCCTAGCAACGCCCTAGCAACCACCCAGAACACGATAGCAACCACCTAGCAACCACTCAGAACACCATAGCAACCGCCTAGCAACCACCCAGAACACCATAGCAACTGCCTAGCAACGCCCTAGCAACCACCCAGAACACCATGGCAACCGCCTAGCAACCACCCAGAACACCATAGCAACCGCCTAGCAACCACCTAGAACACCATAGCAACTGCCTAACAAGGCCCGAGCAACCACCCAGAACACCATAGCAACCGCCTAGCAACCACCCAGAACACCATAGCAACTGCTTAGCAACGCCCTAGCAACCACCCAGAACACACTAGCAACCACCTAGCAACCACCCAAAACACCAAAGCAACTGCCTAGCAACGCCCTAGCAACCACCCAGAACACCATAACAACCGCCTAGCAACCACCCAGAACACCATAGCAACTGCCTAGCAACACCCTAACAACCACCCAGAACACCATAGCAACCGCATAACAAAGCCTTAGCAACCACCCAGAACACCATAGTAACAGCCTAGCAATGCCCTAGCAACCTCCCAGAACACCATAGCAACCACCTAGCAAGGCCCTAGCAACCACCTAGAACACCATAGCAACCGCCTAGCAAACACCCAGAACACCATAGCAACTGCCTAGCAACGCCCTAGCAACCACCCAGAACACCATAGCAACCACCTAGCAACCACCCAAAACACCATAGCAACTGCCTAGCAACGCCCCAGCAACCACCCAGAACACCATAGCAACCGCCTAGCAACCACCCAGAACACCATAGCAACTGCCTAGCAACGCCCTATCAACCACCCAGAACACCATAGCAACCGCCTAGCAACCACCCAGAACACCATAGCAACTGCCTAGCAACGCCCTAGCAACCACCCAGAACACCATAGCAACCACCTAGCAACCACCCAAAACACCATAGCAACTGCCTAGCAACGCCCTAGCAACCACCCACAACACCAAAGCAACCCCCCAGAAACCACGCAGAACACCATCCCAACTGCCTAGCAACGCCCTACCAACCACCCAGAACACCATAGCAACCACCTAGCAACCACCCAAAACACCATAGCAACTGCCTAGCAACGCCCTAGCAACCACCCAGAACACCATAGCAACCGCCTAGCAACCACCCAGAACACCATTGCAACTGCCTAGCAACACCCTAACAACCACCCAGAACACCATAGCAACCGCCTAGCAACGCCCTAGCAACCACCCAGAACACCATAGCAACAGCCTAGCAACCATCAGAACACCATAGCAACTGCCTAGCAACGCCCTAGCAACCACCCAGAACACCATAGCCACGCTAGCAACCACCCAGAACACCATAGCAACCGCCTAGCAACCACCGAGAACACCATAGCAACTGCCTAGCAACGACCTACCAACCACCCAGAACACCATAGCAACCGTTTAGCTACCACCCAGAACACCATAGCAACCGCCTAGCAACCACCCAGAACACCAGAGCAACCGCCTAACAACCACCCAGAACACCATAGCAACACCCTAGCAACCACCCAGAACACCATAGCAACCGCCTAGCAACCATCTAGAACACCATAGCAACTGCCTAGCAACGCCCAAGCAACCACCCAAAACACCATAGCAACCGCCTAGCAACCACCCAGAACACCATAGCAACTGCCTAGCAACGCCCTAGCAACCACCCAGAACACCATAGCAACCGCCTAGCAACCACCCAGAACACCATAGCAACTGCCTAGCAACGCCCTAGCAACCACCCAGAACACCATAGCAACCACCTAGCAACCACCCAAAACACCAAAGCAACTGCCTAGCAACGCCCTAGCAACCACCCAGAACACCAGAACAACCGCCTAGCAACCACCCAGACACCATAGCAACTGCCTAGCAACACCCTAACAACCACCAAGAACACCATAGCAACCGCATAACAAAGCCTTAGCAACCACCCAGAACACCATCGTAACAGCCTAGCAATGCCCTAGCAACCTCCCAGAACACCATAGCAACCGCCTAGCAAGGCCCTAGCAACCACCGGAAAACACCATAGCAACCGCCTAGCAACCACCCAGAACACCATAGCAACTGCCTAGCAATGCCCTAGCAACCACCCAGAACACCATAGCAGCCACCTCCCACCCACCCAAAACACCATAGCACCTGCCTAGCAACGCCCTAGCAACCCCCCAGAACACCATAGCAACCGCCTAGCAACCACCCAGAACACCAGAGCAACTGCCTAGCAACGCCCTATCAACCACCCAGAACACCATAGGAAGCGCCTAGCAATCACTCAGAACACCAAAGCAACTGCCTAGCAACGCCCTAACAACCACCCCGAGCACCATAGCAAACACCTAGCAACCACCCAAAACACCATAGCAACTGCCTAGCAACGCCATAGCAAACACCCAGAACACCATAGCAACCACCTAGCAACCACCCAGAACACCATAGCAACTGCCTAGCAACGCCCTAGCAACCACCCAGAACACCATAGCAACCACCTAGCAACCACCCAAAACACCATAGCAACCACCCAGAACACCATAGCAACCGCCTAGCAACCACCCAGAACACCATTGCAACTGCCTAGCAACACCCTAACAACCACCCAGAACACCATAGCAACCGCCTAGCAACGCCCTAGCAACCACCCAGAACACCATAGCATCAGCCTTGCAACCATCAGAACACCATAGCAACTGCCTAGCAACGCCCTAGCAACCACCCAGAACACCATAGCAACCGCCTAGCAACCACCCAGAACACCATAGCAACCGCCTAGCAACCACCCAGAACACCATAGCAACTGCCTAGCAACGACCTAGCAACCACCCAGAACAGCATAGCAACCGCCTAGCTACCACCCAGAACACCATAGCAACCGCCTAGCAACCACCCAGAACATCAGAGCAACCGCCTAACAACCACCCAGAACACCATAGCAACACCCTAGCAACCACCCAGAACACCATAGCAACCGCCTAGCAACCATCTAGAACACCATAGCAACTGCCTAGCAACGCCCTAACAACCACCCAGAACACCATAGCAACTGCCTAGCAACGCCCTAGCAACCACCCAGAACACCATAGCAACCACCTAGCAACCACCCAAAACACCATAGCAACTGCCTAGCAACGCCCTAGCAACCACCCAGAACACCATAGCAACCGCCTAGCAACCACCCAGAACACCATAGCAACTGCCTAGCAACGCCCTAGCAACCACCCAGAACACCATAGCAACCACCTAGCAACCACCCAAAACACCAGAGCAACTGCCTAGCAACGCCCTAGCAACCACCCAGAACACCATAGCAACCGCCTAGCAACCACCCAGAACACCATTGCAACTGCCTAGCAACACCCTAACAACCACCCAGAACACCATAACAACCGCCTAGCAACGCCCTAGCAACCACCCAGAACACCATAGCAACAGCCTAGCAACCATCAGAACACCATAGCAACTGCCTAGCAACGCCCGAGCAACCACCCAGAACACCATAGCAACTGCCTAGCAACCACCCAGAACACCATAGCAACCCCCTAGCACCCACCGAGAACACCATAGCAACTGCCTAGCAACGACCTAGCAACCACCCAGAACACCATAGCAACCGCCTAGCTACCACCCAGAACACCATAGCAACCGCCTAGCAACCACCCAGAACACCAGAGCAACCGCCTAACAACCACCCAGTACACCATAGCAACACCCTAGCAACCACCCAGAACACCATAGCAACTGCCTAGCAACCATCTAGAACACCATAGCAACTGCCTAGCAACGCCCTAGCAACCACCCAGAACACCATAGCAACCGCCTAGCAACCACCCAGAACACCATAGCAACTGCCTAGCAACGCCCTAGGAACCACCCAGAACACCATAGCAACCGCCTAGCAGCCACCCAGAACACCATAGCAACTGCCTAGCAACGCCCTAGCAACCACCCAGAACACCATAGCAACTGCCTAGCAACCACCCAAAACACCAAAGCAACTGCCTAGCAACGCCCTAGCAACCACCCAGAGCACCATAACAACCGCCGAGCAACCACCCAGAACACCATAGCAACTGCCTAGCAACACCCTAACAACCACCCAGAACACCATAGCAACCGCATAACAAAGCCTTAGCAACCACCCAGAACACCATAGTAACAGCCTAGCAATGCCCTAGCAACCACCCAGAACACCATAGCAACCGCCTAGCAAGGCCCTAGCAACCACCCAGAACACCATAGCAACCGCCTAGCAACCACCCAGAACACCATAGCAACTGCCTAGCAACGCCCTAGCAACCACCCAGAACACCATAGCAGCCACCTAGCAACCACCCAAAACACCATAGCAACTGCCTAGCAACGCCCTAGCAACCACCCAGAACACCATAGCAACCGCCTAGCAACCACCCAGAACACCATAGCAACTGCCTAGCAACGCCCTATCAACCACCCAGAACACCATAGCAACCGCCTAGCAACCACCCAGAACACCATAGCAACTGCCTAGCAACGCCCTAGCAACCACCCAGAACACCATAGCAAACACCTAGCAACCACCCAAAACACCATAGCAACTGCCTAGCAACGCCCTAGCAACCACCCAGAACACCATAGCAACCGCCTAGCAACCACCCAGAACACCATAGCAACTGCCTAGCAACGCCCTAGCAACCACCCAGAACACCATAGCAACCACCTAGCAACCACCCAAAACACCATAGCAACCACCCAGAACACCATAGCAACCGCCTAGCAACCACCCAGAACACCATTGCAACTGCCTAGCAACACCCTAACAACCACCCAGAACACCATAGCAACCGCCTAGCAACGCCCTAGCAACCACCCAGAACACCATAGCAACAGCCTAGCAACCATCAGAACACCATAGCAACTGCCTAGCAACGCCCTAGCAACCACCCAGAACACCATAGCAACCGCCTAGCAACCACCCAGAACACCATAGCAACCGCCTAGCAACCACCGAGAACACCATAGCAACTGCCTAGCAACGACCTAGCAACCACCCAGAACACCATAGCAACGGCCTAGCTACCACCCAGAACACCATAGCAACCGCCTAGCAACCACCCAGAACATCAGAGCAACCGCCTAACAACCACCCAGAACACCATAGCAACCCCCTAGCAACCACCCAGAGCACCATAGCAACCGCCTAGCAACCATCTAGAACACCATAGCAACTGCCTAGCAACGCCCTAGCAACCACCCAGAACACCATATCAACGCCCTAGCAACCACCCAGAACACCATAGCAACCGCCTAGCCACCACCCAGAACACCATAGCAACTGCCTAGCAACACCCTAGCAACCACCCAGAACACCACAGCAAATGCCTAGCAATGCCCTAGCAACCACCCAGAACCTCATCGCACCTGCCTAGCAATGCCCTAGCTACCACCCAGAACCCCATAGCAACTGCCTAGCAACGCCCTAGCAACCAACAAGAACACCAAAGCAACTGCCTAGCAACGCCCTAACTACCACCAGGTACACCATAGCAACCGCCTAGCAATACCCTAGCAACCACCCAGAACACCATAGCAACCGCCTAGCAACTACCCAGAACACCATAGCAACTGCCTGGCAACGCCCTAGCAACCACCCAGAACACCATAGCAACCACCCAGCAACCACCCAGAACACCATAGCAACTGCCTAGCAACGCCCTAGCAACCACCCAGAACACCATAGCAACCGCCTAGCAACCACCCAAAACACCATAGCAACTGCCTAGCAACCCCCTAGCAACCACCCAGAACACCATAATAACCGCCTAGCAACCACCCAGAACACCATAATAACCGCCTAGCAACCACCCAGAACACCATAGCAACCGCCTAGCAACGCCCTAACAACCACCAAGAACACCATAGCATCTGCCTAGCAACCACCCAGAACACCATAGCAACTGCCTAGCAACACCCTAGCAACCACCCAGAACACCATAGCAACTGCCTAGCAACCACCCAAAACACCATAGCAACTGCCTAGCAACGCCATAGCAACCACCAGGAACACCATAGCAATCGCCTAGCAACCACCCAGAACACCATAGCAACTGCCTAGCAACGCCCTAGCAACCACCCAGAACACCATAGCAACCGCCCAGCAACCACCCAAAACACCATAGCAACTGCCTAGCATTGCCCTAGCAACCACCAAGAATACCTTAGCAACCGCCTAGCAACCACCCAGAACACCATATCAACTGCCTAGCAACGCCCTAGCAACCACCCAGAACACCATAAAAATCGCATAGCAACGCCCTAGCAACCACCCAGAATACCATAGCAACCGCCTAGCAACCACCCAGAACACCATAGCAACTGCCTAGCAACGCCCTAGCAACCACCCAGAACACCAAAGCAACTGCCTAGCAATGCCCTAGCAACCACCAAGAACACCATAGCAACTGCCTAGCAACCACTCAGCACACCAAAGCAACTGCCTAGCAACGCCCTAACAACCACCAGGTACACCATAGCAACCGCCTAGCAATACCCTAGCAACCACCCAGAACACCATAGCAACCGCCTAGCAACTACCCGAAACACCATAGCAACTGCCTAGCAATGCCCTAGCAACCACCCAGAACACCATAGCAACTACCTAGCAACCACCCAGAACACCATAGCAACTGCCTAGCAACGCCCTAGCAACCACCCAGAACACCAAAGCCACCGCCTAGCACCCACCCAAAACACCATTGCAACTGCCTAGCAACGCCCTAGCAACCACCCAGAACACAATAGCACCCGCCTAGCAACCACCCAGAACACCATAGCAACTGCCTAGCAACGCCCTAGCAACCACCCAGAACACCATAGCAACCGCCTAGCAACGCTGTAGCAACCACCCAGAACATCATAGCAACTGCTTGGCAATGCCCTAGCAACCACCCAGAACACCATAGCAACTGCCTAGCAACGCCCTAGCAACCACCCAGAACACCATAGTAACCGCCTAGCAACCACCCAGAACACCATAGCAACAGCCTAGCAACCACCCAGAACACCATAGCAACTGCCTAGCAACGCCCGAGCAACCACCCAGAACACCATAGCAACCGTCTAGCAACCACCCAGAACACCAGAGCAACCGCCTAACAACCTCCCAGAACACCATAGCAACACCCTAGCAACCACCCAGAACACCATAGCAACCGCCAGGCAACCATCCAGAACACCATAGCAACTGCCTAGCAACGCCCTAGCAACCACCCAGAACACCATAGCAACCGCCTAGCAACCACCCAGAACACCATAGCAACAGCCTAGCAACCACCCAGAACACCATAGCAACTGCCTAGCAACGCCCGAGCAACCACCCAGAACACCATAGCAACCGTCTAGCAACCACCCAGAACACCAGAGCAACCGCCTAACAACCACCCAGAACACCATAGCAACGCCCCAGCAACCACCCAGAACACCATACAAACCGCCTTCCAACGCCCGAGCAACCACCCAGAACACCATAGCAACCACCTAGCAACCACCCAGAACAACAAAGCAACTGCCTAGCAACGCTGTAGCAACCACCCAGAACACCATAGCAACTGCCTAGCAAAGCCCTAGCAACCACCCAGAACACCATAGCAACTGCCTAGCAACGCCCTAGCAACTACCCAGAACACCATCGCAACTGCCTGGCAATGCCCTAGCAACCACCCAGAACACCATAGCACTGGCCTAGCAACCACCCAGAACAGCATAGCAACTGCCTAGCAACACCCTAGCAACCACCCGGAACACCATAGCAACCACCTAGCAATGCCCTAGCAACCACCCAGAACATCATAGCAACCGCCTAGCAACCATCCAGAACCCCATAGCAACGCTCTAGCAACCACCCAGAACGCCATAGCAACCGCCTAGCAACCACCCAGAACACCATAGCAACCGCCTAGCAACGCCCTATCAACCACTCAGAACACCATAGCAACCGCTTAGCAAGGCCCTAGCAACCACCCAGAACACCATAGCAACTGCCAAGCAATGCCCTAGCAACCACCCAGAACACGATAGCAGCTGCCTAGCAACACCCTCACAAGTACACAGAACACCATAGCAACTGCCTAACAACTGTTACAGCCAGTCCTCATTATGTCAAATTACAATAAAAAAATGTAACTTTTTAAGCTACTCAACTTATCAACCTTTCAGCCATTCCAACTCCTGATTGTTTTCGACCATGACTTCCGGCAACTGTTTCTTCTGCCCAATCCTGTCTCAAAATATAAGTCCTTACTACAATTCTTCACTATTAAAAAATGTCACTATTAAAAATTTCCATATGACAGTTGTCATCAACTATGACTCCCGCAAACTGTTTCCTCAGTCCTCATCTGTTTCAAAATAAAAGTCCTCACCACTACCATAATTATCCTACTAAAAACGTAGCTACCAATATCATAATGCAATGATATGTTACAAACTCCACCTTATGCAACTACACTTTGCATTTTCAATGCACACGTAATTCCCTGGAATTACATTATCTAGTTATTATTATTATTCTTCTAACACACTTAATGCGGCCTCAACCGTTTATCGTAGAAACTTCATTCAAACTGCGTTGCGTAGGTCTTACTTAGGACACCTGTGCAATGTATTTTTCATCTTTGTAACTTTTATACTTTTTGAGTTATTAATAAAAAACTATAAATTTTTTCCCCCCATAGACTTAACATTGGCATTATGACATCACAATAGGGCCATTAAGCAAATGGAATCTTGTGCCAGGTGTTCTGACCACCTGCTGTAACTGTCAGTTTCTCAGGCTGTAAGCCTACAATCTGGCTCTCTTGAGACTACAGCTTCCTTACTGCTTTCCTCCCTTCTATTTTCTGTCATTCCTTCCTTCTTTTTTCCTCCTATTTCTTTCCTTTGTTCCTTCCTTCCTTTATTCGTTCCTTCTTTCCTACTTTACTTCCTTCTATCCTGCCTTTCATCCTACCTCCCATTCTTCCTCCCTACCAATTTTCTTTCCTACCTTCCTTAGTTTTTCTTTCCTTCCATCATGGCTTCTTTCATTCCTTCATATCCTTCTTATCTTTCTTCCTTTCTTCTTTCTGCTTTCCCTCTCTTTCCTTCCCTCTTCCTTTCTTTACTTTTTCTTTCCTCCCTTCTCCCTTTCCTTCTGTTTTTCATTTCTTCTTCCTCCCTCCCTTCCTTCCTTCCTTCTATCTTTACTTACATCCTTCTTCTTCCCTTCTTCCTTCTCTCCTTCCTTACTTCCTTCTTTCCGTCATTCCTCTGTTTCTTTCCTTCCATCCTCGCCTAGTTTCCTTTGTTCTTTCCTGCCTTCCTTTGTTTTCCTTCTTTTTTCCTATATTCCTTCTTTCCTTACTTCCCTCATTAGTTCCTTCTTTCCCTCCTTCCTTCCTTGTTAATATTCCAAATAATTTCGTAATCGTACGGTTCACTACTTCTCCCAGTTTTCACTCGATCCCCAAAGAATACACATCAACGCCCTAGCAACAACAAGAACAACATAGCAACTGTCGAGCAATGCCCAAGCAAATATTCAGAACACCATAGCAACCGCCTAGCAACCACCCAAAACACCATAGCAACTGCCTAGCAACCACCCAGAACACTATAGCAACTGCCAAGCAACGCCCTAGCAACCACCCAGAACACCATAGCAACCGCCAAGCAACCACTCAGAACACCAAAGCAACTGCCTAGCAACGCCCTAGCAACCACCCAGAACACCATAGCAACCGCCTAGCAACGCCCTCACAACCACCAAGAACACCATAGCAACTGCCTAGCAACCACCCAGAACACCATAGCAACTGCCTAGCAACGCCCTAACAACCACCCAGAACACTATAGCAACCGCCTAGCAACCACCCAAAACACCATAGCAACTGCCTAGCAACGCCCTAGCAACCACCCAGAACACCATAGCAATCGCCAAGCAACCACCCAGAACACCATAGCAACTGCCTAGCAACGCCCGACCAACCACCCAGAACACCATAGGAACCGCCCAGCAACCACCCAAAACACCATAGCAACTGCCTAGCAACGCCCTAGCAACCACCAAGAACACCTTAGCAACCGCCTAGCAACCACCCAGAACACCATAGCAACTCCCTACCACCGCCCTAGCAACCAGACAGAACACCATAGCAACTGCCGAGCAACCACCCAGAACACCATAGCAACCGCCTAGCAACCACCCAGAACACCATAGCAACTGCCTAGCAACGCCCTAGCAACCACCCAGAACACCATAGCAACCGCCTAGCAACCACCCAGAACACCATAGCAACCGCCTAGCAACCACCCAGAACACCATAGCAACTGCCTAGCAACGCCCGAGCAACCACCCAGAACACCATAGCAACCGCCTAGCAACCACCCAGAACACCATAGCAACTGCCTAGCAACGCCCTAGCAACCACCCAGAACACCATAGCAACTGCCTAGCAACGCCCTAGCAACCACCCAGAACACCATAGCAACCGCCTAGCAACCACCCAGAACACCATAGCAACTGCCTAGCAACACCCTAACAACCACCCAGAACACCATAGCAACCGCCTAGCAACCACCCAGAACACCATAGCAACTGCCTAGCAACGCCCGAGCAACCACCCAGAACGCCATAGCAACCGCCTAGCAACCACCCAGAACACCATAGCAACTGCCTAGCAACGCCAGAGCAACCACCCAGAACACCATAGCAACCAACTAGCACCCACCCAAAACACCATAGCAACTGCCTAGCAACGCCCTAGCAACCACCCAGAACACCATAGCAACTGCCTAGCAATGCCCTAGCAACCACCCAGAACACAATAGCAGCTGCCTAGCAACACCCTCACAAGTACACAGAACACCATAGCAACTGCCTAACAACTGTTACAGCCAGTCCTCATTATGTCAAATTACAATAAAAAATGTAACTTTTTAAGCTACTCAACTTATCAACCTTTCAGCCATTCCAACTCCTGATTGTTTTCGACTATGACTTCCGGCAACTGTTTCTTCTGCCCAATCCTGTCTCAAAATATAAGTCCTTACTACAATTTTTCACTATTAAAAAATGTCACTATTAAAAATTTCCATATGACAGTTGTCATCAACTATGTCTTCCGCAAACTGTTTCCTCAGTCCACATCTGTTTCAAAATAAAAGTCCTCACCACTACCATAATTATCCTCCTAAAAACGTAGCTACCAATATCATAATGCAATGATATGTTACAAACTCCACCTTATGCAACTACACTTTGCATTTTCAATGCACACGTAATTCCCTGGAATTACATTATCTAGTTATTATTATTATTCTTCTAACACACTTAATGCGGCCTCAACCGTTTATCGTAGAAACTTCATTCAAACTGCGTTGCGTAGGTCTTACTTAGGACACCTGTGCAATGTATTTTTCATCTTTGTAACTTTTATACTTTTTGAGTTATTAATAAAAAACTATAAATTTTTTCCCCCAATAGACTTAACATTGGCATTATGACATCACAATAGGGCCATTAAGCAAATGGAATCTTGTGCCAGGTGTTCTGACCACCTGCTGTAACTGTCAGTTTCTCAGGCTGTAAGACTACAATCTGGCTCTCTTGAGACTACAGCTTCCTTACTGCTTTCCTTCCTTCTATTTTCTGTCATTCCTTCTTTCTTTTTCCCTCCTATTTCTTTCCTTCGTTCCTTCCTTCCTTTATTCGTTCCTTCTTTCCTACCTTACTTCCTTCTATCCTGCCTTTAATCCTTCCTCCCATTCTTCCTCCCTACCAATTTTCTTTCCTACCTTCCTTAGTTTTTCTTTCCTTCCATCATGCCTTCTTTCATTTCTTCATATCCTTCTTATCATTCTTCCTTTCTTCTTTCTGCTTTCCCTCTCTTTCCATCCCTCTTCCTTTCTTTACTTTTTCTTTCCTTCCTTCTCTCTTTCCTTCTGTTTTTCATTTCTTCTTCCTCACTTCCTTCCTTCCTTCCTTCTATCTTTACTTAAATCCTTCTTCTTCCCTTCTTCCTGTCCTTCCTTCCTTACTTCCTTCTTTCCGTCATTCCTCTGTTTCTTTCCATCCATCCTCGCCTAGTTTCCTTTGTTCTTTCCTGCCTTCCTTTGATTTCCTTTTTTTTTTTCCTATATTCCTTCTTTCCTTACTTCCCTCATTAGTTCCTTCTTTCCCTCCTTCCTTCCTTGTTAATATTCCAAATAATTTCGTAATCCTACGGTTCACTACTTCTCCCAGTTTTCACTCGATCCCCAAACAATACACATCAACGCCCTAGCAACAACAAGAACAACATAGCAACTGTCGAGCAATGCCCAAGCAAATATTCAGGACACCATAGCAACCGCCTAGCAACCACCCAAAACACCATAGCAACTGCCTAGCAACCACCCAGAACACTATAGCAACTGCCAAGCAACGCCCTAGCAACCACCCAGAACACCATATCAACCGCCAAGCAACCACTCAGAACACCAAAGCAACTGCTTAGCAACGCCCTAGCAACCACCCAGAACACCATAGCAACCGCCTAGCAACGCCCTCACAACCACAAAGAACACCATAGCAACTGCCTTGCAACCACCCAGAAGACCATAGCAACTGCCTAGCAACGCCCTAGCAACCACCCAGAACCCCATAGCAACCCCCTAACAACCACCCAAAACACCATAGCAACTGCCTAGCAACGCCCGAGCAACCACCCAGAACACCATAGCAATCGCCTAGCAACCACCCAGAAAACCATAGCAACTGCCTAGCAACGCCCTAGCAACCACCCAGAACACCATAGCAACCGCTCAGCAACCACCCAAAACACCATAGCAACTGCCTAGCAACGCCCTACCAACCACCCAGGACACCCTAGCAACCGCCTAGCAACCACCCAGAACACCATAGCAACTGCCTAGCAACGCCCTAGCAATCACACAGAACACCATAGGAATCGCCTAGCAACGCCCTAGCAACCACCCAGAACACCATAGCAACCGCCTAGCAACCACCCAGAACACCATAGCAACTGCCTAGCAACGCCCGAGCAACCACCCAGAACACCATAGCAACTGCCTAGCAACCACCCAGAACACCATAGCAACTGCCTAGCAACGCCCTAGCAACCACCCAGAACACCCTAGCAACCACCTAGCAACCACTCAAAACACCATAGCAACTGCCTAGCAACGCCCTAGCAACCACCCAGAACACCATAGCAACCGCCTAGCAACCACCCAGAACACCATAGCAACTGCCTAGCAACACCCTAACAACGACCCAGAACACCATAGCAACCGCCTAGCAACGCCCTAGCAACCACCCAGAACACCATAGCAACAGCCTAGCAATGCCCTAGCAACCTCCCAGAACACTATAGCAACTGCCTAGCAACGCCCTAGCAACCACCCAGAACCCCATAGCAACCGCCTAGCAACCACCCAGAACACCATTGCAACTGCCTAGCAACACCCTAACAACCACCCAGAACACCATAGCAACCGCCTAGCAACGCCCTAGCAACCACCTAGAACACCATAGCAACAGCCTAGCAACCATCAGAACAACATAGCAACTGCCTAGCAACGCCCTAGCAACCACCCAGAACACCATAGCAACCGCCTAGCAACCACCCAGAACACCATAGCAACCGCCTAGCTACCACCCAGAACACCATAGCAACCGCCTAGCAACCACCCAGAACACCAGAGCAACTGCCTAGCAACCACCCAGAACACCATAGCAACACCCTAGTAACCACCCAGAACACCATAGCAACCGCCTAGCAACCATCTAGAACACCATAGCAACTGCCTAGCAACGCCCTAGCAACCACCCAGAACACCATAGCAACGCCCTAGCAACCACCCAGAACACCATAGCAACCGCCTAGCAACGCCCGAGCAACCACCCAGAACACCATAGGAACCACCTAGCAACCACCCAAAACACCATAGCAACTGCCTAGCAACGCCCTAGCAGCCACCCAGAACAGCATAGCAACCGCCTAGGAACCACCCAGAACAACATTGCAACTTCCTAGCAACACCCTAACAACCACCCAGAACACCATAGCAACCGCCTAGCAACGCCCTAGCAACCACCCAGAACACCATAGCAACAGCCTAGCAACCATCAGAACACCATAGCAACTGCCTAGCAACGCCCTAGCAACCACCCAGAACACCATAGCAACCGCCTAGCAACCACCCAGAACACCATAGAAACCGCCTAGCTACCACCCAGAACACCATTGCAACCGCCTAGCAACCACCCAGAACACCAGAGCAACTGCCTAACAACCACCCAGAACACCATAGCAACCGCCTAGCAACCACCTAGAACACCATCGCAACCGCCTCGCAGCGCCCTAGCAACCACCAAGACCACCATCGCAGCCCCCTAGCAACCACCCAAAACACCATAGCAACCGCCTAGCAACGCCCGAGCAACCACCCAGAACACCATAGCAACCGCCTAGCAACGCCCTAGCAACCACCCACAACACCATAGCAACCACCTACCAACCACCCACAACACCAGAGCAACTGCCTACTAACACCCTAGCAACCACCCAGAACACCATAGCAACCGCCTATCAACGCCGTAGCAACCACCCAGAACACCATAGCAACTGCTTAGCAATGCCCTAGCAACCACCCAGAACGCCATAGCAACCACCCTAACAACCACCCAGAACACCAGAGCAACTGCCTAGCAACGCCCTAGCAACCACCCAGAACACCATAGCAACTGCCTAGCAACGCCCTAGCAACCACCCAGAACACCATAGCAACCACCTAGCAACCACCCAGAACATCATAGCAACTGCTTAGCAAAGCCCTAGCAACCACCCAGAATGCCATAGCAACCATCTAGCAACCACCCAGAACCCCATAGCAACACTCTAGCAACCACCCAGAACGCCATAGCAATCGCCTAGCAACGCCCTATCAACCACTCAGAACACCATAGCAACCGCTTAGCAAGGCCCTAGCAACCACCCAGAACACCATAGCAACTGCCTAGCAACGCCCTAGCAACCACACAGAACACCATAGGAATCGCCTAGCAACGCCCTAGCAACCACCCAGAACACCATAGCAACCGCCTAGCAACCACCCAGAACACCATAGCAACTGCCTAGCAACGCCCGAGCAACCACCCAGAACACCATAGCAACTGCCTAGCAACCACCCAGAACACCATAGCAACTGCCTAGCAACGCCCTAGCAACCACCCAGAACACCATAGCAACCACCAAGCAACCACTCAAAACACCATAGCAACTGCCTAGCAACGCCCTAGCAACCACCCAGAACACCATAGCAACCGCCTAGCAACCACCCAGAACACCATAGCAACTGCCTAGCAATACCCTAACAACGACCCAGAACACCATAGCAACCGCCTAGCAACGCCCTAGCAACCACCCAGAACACCATAGCAACAGCCTAGCAATGCCCTAGCAACCTCCCAGAACACCATAGCAACCGCCTAGCAAGGCCCTAGCAACCATCCAGAACACCATAGCAACCGCCTAGCTACCACCCAGAACACCATAGCAACTGCCTAGCAACGCCCTAGCAACCACCCAGAACACCATAGCAACCGCCTAGCAACCACCCAGAACACCATTGCAACTGCCTAGCAACACCCTAACAACCACCCAGAACACCATAGCAACCGCCTTGCAACGCCCTAGCAACCACCCAGAACACAATAGCAACAGCCTAGCAACCATCAGAACACCATAGCAACTGCCTAGCAACGCCCTAGCAACCACCCAGAACACCACACCAACCGCCTAGCAACCACCCAGAACACCATAGCAACCGCCTGGCTACCACCCAGAACATCATAGCAACCGCCTAGCAACCACCCAGAACACCAGAGCAACTCCCTAACAACCACCCAGAACACCATAGCAACACCCTAGCAACCACCCAGAACACCATAGCAACCGCCTAGCAACCATCTAGAACACCATAGCAACTGCCTAGCAACGCCCTAGCAACCACCCAGAACACCATAGCAACGCCCTTGCAACCACCCAGAACACCATAGCAACCGCCTAGCAACACCCGAGCAACCACCCAGAACACCATAGCAACCACTTAGCAACCACCCAAAACACCATAGCAACTGCCTAGCAACGCCCTAGCAACCACCCAGAACACCATAGCAACCGCCTACCAACCACCCAGAACACCATTGCAACTTCCTAGCAACACCCTAACAACCACCCAGAACACCATAGCACCCGCCTAGCAACGCCCTAGCAACCACCCAGAACACCATAGCAACAGCCTAGCAACCATCAGAACACCATAGCAACTGCCTAGCAACGCCCTAGCAACCACCCAGAACACCATAGCAACCGCCTAGCAACCACCCAGAAGACCATAGCAACCACCTAGCTACCACCCAGAACACCATTGCAACCGCCTAGCAACCACCCAGAACACCAGAGCAACTGCCTAACAACCACCCAGAACACCATAGCAACGGGCTAGCAACCATCTAGAACACCATAGCAACTGCCTAGCAACGCCCTAGAAACCACCCAGAACACCATAGCAACCGCCTAGCAACGCCCTAGCAACCCCACAGAACACCATAGCAACCACCTAGCCACCACCCAGAACCCCATAGCCACTGCCTAGTACCACCCTAGCAACCACCCAGAACACCATAGCAACCGCCTAGCAACGCCGTGGCAACCACCCAGAACACCATAGCAACTGCTTAGCAATGCCCTAGCAACCACCCAGAACGCCATAGCAACCACCCTAACAACCACCCAGAACACCATAGCAACTGCCTAGCAACTCCCTAGCAACCACCCAGAACACCATAGCAACTGCCTAGCAACGCCCTAGCAACCACCCAGAATGCCATAGCAACCGCCTAGCAACCACCCAGAACCCCATAGCAACACTCTAGCAACCACCCAGAACGCCATAGCAATCGCCTAGCAACGCCCTATCAACCACTCAGAACACCATAGCAACCGCTTAGCAAGGCCCTAGCAACCACCCAGAACACGAAAGCAGCTGCCTAGCAACACCCTCACAAGTACATAGAACACCATAGCAACTGCCTAACAACTGTTACAGCCAGTCCTCATTATGTCAAATTACAATAAAAAAATGTAACTTTTTAAGCTACTCAACTTATCAACCTTTCAGCCATTCCAACTCCTGATTGTTTTCGACTATGACTTCCGGCAACTGTTTCTTCTGCCCAATCCTGTCTCAAAATATAAGTCCTTACTACAATTCTTCACTATTAAAAAATGTCACTATTAAAAATTTCCATATGACAGTTGTCATCAACTATGACTCCCGCAAACTATTTCCTCAGTCCACATCTGTTTCAAAATAAAAGTCCTCACCACTACCATAATTATCCTACTAAAAACGTAGCTACCAATATCATAATGCAATGATATGTGACAAACTCCCCCTTATGCAACTACACTTTGCATTTTCAATGCACACGTAATTCCCTGGAATTACATTATCTAGTTATTATTATTATTATTATTATTATTATTCTTCTAACACACTTAATGCGGCCTCAACCGTTTATCGTAGAAACTTCATTCAAACTGCGTTGCGTAGGTCTTACTTAGGACACCTGTGCAATGTATTTTTCATCTTTGTAACTTTTATACTTTTTGAGTTATTAATAAAACACTATAAATTTTTTCCCCCCATAGACTTAACATTGGCATTATGACATCACAATAGGGCCATTAAGCAAATGGAATCTTGTGCCAGGTGTTCTGACCACCTGCTGTAACTGTCAGTTTCTCAGGCTGTAAGACTACAATCTGGCTCTCTTGAGACTACAGCTTCCTTACTGCTTTCCTTCCTTCTATTTTCTGTCATTCCTTCTTTCTTTTTCCCTCCTATTTCTTTCCTTCGTTCCTTCCTTCCTTTATTCGTTCCTTCTTTCCTACTTTACTTCCTTCTATCCTGCCTTTCATCCTTCCTCCCTACCAATTTTCTTTCCTACCTTCCTTAGTTTTTCTTTCCTTCCATCATGCCTTCTTTCATTCCTTCATATCCTTCTTATCTTTCTTCCTTTCTTCTTTCTGCTTTCCCTCTCTTTCCTTCCCTCTTCCTTTCTTTACTTTTTCTTTCCTTCCTTCTTTCTTTCCTTCTGTTTTTCATTTCTTCTTCCTCACTTCCATCCTTCCTTCCTTCCTTCTATCTTTACTTAAATCCTTCTTCCCTTCTTCCTTTCCTTCCTTCTTTACTTCCTTCTTTCCTTCATTCCTCTGTTTCTTTCCATCCATCCTCACCTTCTTTCCTTTGTTCTTTCCTGCCTTACTTTGATTTCCTTCTTTTTTTCCTATATTCCTTCTTTCCTTACTTCCCTCATTAGTTCCTTCTCTCCCTCCTTCCTTCCTTGTTAATATTCCAAATAATTTCGTAATAGTACGGTTCACTACTTCTCCCAGTTTTCACTCGATCCCCAAACAAGACACATCAACGCCCTAGCAACAACAAGAAAAACATAGCAACTGTCGAGCAATGCCCAAGCAAATATTCAGAACACCAGAGCAAACGCCTAGCAACCACCCAGAACACCATAGCAACCGCCTAGCAACGCCCTAGCAACCACCCAGAACACCATAGCAACTGCCTAGCAACGCCCTAGCAACCACCCAGAACACCATAGCAACCACCTAGCAACCACCCAAAACACCATAGCAACTGCCTAACAACGCCCTAGCAACCACCCAGAACACCAAAGCAACCGCCTAGCAACCACCCAGAACACCATAGCAACTGCCTAGCAACACCCTAACAACCACCCAGAACACCATAGCAACAGCCTAGCAACCACCCAGAACACCATAGCAACCGCCTAGCAACCACCCAGAACACCATAGCAACTGCCTAGCAACCACCCAGAACCCCATAGGAACCGCCTAGCAACCACCCAGAACACCATAGCAACCGCCTAGCAACCAACCAGAACACCATAGCAACTGCCTAGCAACGCCCTAGCAACCACCCAGAACACCAGAGCACCCACCTAGCAACCACCCAAAACACCATAGCAACTGCCTAACAACGCCCTAGCCACCACCCAGAACACCATAGCAACCGCCTAGCAACCACCCAGAACACCATAGCAACTGCCTAGCAACACCCTAACAACCACCCAGAACACCATAGCTACCGCCTAGCAACGCCCTTGCAACCACCCAGAACACCATAGCAACACCCTAGCAACCACCCAGAACACCATAGCAACCGCCTAGCAACCATCCAGAACACCATAGCAACTGCCTAGCAACGCCCTCGCAACCACCCAGAACACCATAGCAACCGCCTAGCAACCACCCAGAACACCATAGCAACTGCCTAGCAACACCCTAACAACCACCCAGAACACCATAACAACCCCCTAGCAACGCCCTAGCAACCACCCAGAACACCATAGCAACAGCCTAGCAACCAACCAGAACACCATAGCAACTGCCTAGCAACGCCCTAGAAACCACCCAGAACAACATAGCAACCACCTAGCAACCAACCAAAACACCATAGCAACTGCCTAACAACGCCCTAGCAACCCCCCAGAACACCATAGCAACCGCCTAGCAACCACCCAGAACACCATAGCAACCGCCTAGCAACCACCCAGAACACCATAGCAACTGCCTAGCAACGCCCTAGCAACCACCCAGAACACCATAGCAACCACCTAGCAACCACCCAAAACAACATAGCAACTGCCTAACAACGCCCCAGCAACCACCCAGAACACCATAGCAACCGCCTAGCAACCACCCAGAACACCAAAGCAACTGCCTAGCAACACCCTTACAACCACCCAGAACACCATAGCAACCGCCTAGCAACGCCCTAGCAACCACCCAGAACACCATGGCAACACCCTAGCAACCACCCAGAACACCGTAGCAACCGCCTAGCAACCATCCAGAACACCATAGCAACTGCCTAGCAACGCCCTAGCAACCACCCAGAACACCATAGCAACCGCCTAGCAACCACCCAGAACACCATAGCAACTGCCTAGCAACACCCTAACAACCACCCAGAACACCATAGCAACCGCCTAGCAACGCCCTAGCAACCACCCAGAACACCATAGCAACAGCCTAGCAACCACCAAGAACACCATAGCAACTGCCTAGCAACGCCCTAGCAACCACCCAGAACACCATAGCAACCACCTAGCAACCACCCAAAACACCATAGCAACCGCCTAACAACGCCCTAGCAACCACCCAGAAAACCATAGCAACCGCCTAGCAACCACCCAGAACACCATCGCAACTGCCTAGCAACACCCTAAAAAATCACCCAGAACACCATAGCAACTGCCTAGCAACGCCCTAGCAACCACCAAGAACACCATAGCAACCACCTAGCAACCACCCAAAACACCATAGCAACTGCCTAACAACGCCCTAGCAACCACCCAGAACACCATAGCAACCGCTTAGCAACCACCCAGAAAACCATAGCAACTGCCTAGCAACACCCTAACAACAACCCAGAACACCATAGCAACCGCCTAGCAACGCCCTAGCAACCACCCAGAACACCATAGCAACAGCCTAACAATGACCTACCAACCTCACACAACAACATAGCAACTGCCTAGCAACACCCTAACAACCACCCAGAACACCATAGCAACCGCCTAGCAACGCCCTAGCAACCACCCAGAACACCATAGCAACCGCCTAGCAAGGCCCTAGCAACCACCCAGAACACCATAGCAACCGCCTAGCAATGCCTTAGCAACCTCCCAGAACACCATAGCAACCGCCTAGCAACCACCCAGCACACCATTGCAACTGCCTAGCAACGCCCTAGCAACCACCCAGAACACCATAGCAACCGCCTAGCAACCACCCAGAACACAATAGCAACCGACTAGCAACCACCCAGAACACCATAGCAACCGCCTAGCTACCACCCAGAACTCCATAGCAACGCCCTAGCAACCACCCAGAACACCATAGCAACTGCCTAGCAACGCCCTAGCAACCACCCAGAACACCATAGCAACGCCCTAGCAACCACCCAGAACACCATAGCAACTGCCTAGCAACGCCCTAGCAACCACCCAGAACACCATAGCAACTGCCTAGCAACGCCCTAGCAACCACCCAGAACACCCTACCACCTGCCAAGCAACCATCAGAAAACCATAGCAACTGCCTAGCAACGCCCTAGCAACCACCCAAAACACCTAAGCAACCGCCTAGCAACCACCCAGAACACCAAAGCACCTGCCTAGCAACGACCTAGCAACCACCCAAAACACCATAGCAACCGCCTAGCAACCACCCAGAACACCAGAGCAACCGCCTAACAACCACCCAGAACACCCTAGCAACCACCCAGAACACCATAGCAACCGCCTAGCAACACCCTAACAACCACCCAGAACACCATAGCAACAGCCTAGCAACGCCCTAGCAACCACCCAGAACACCATAGCAACAGCCTAGCAATGCCCTAGCAACCTCCCAGAACACCATAGCAACCGCCTAGCAAGGCCCTAGCAACCACCCAGAACACCATAGCCACCGCCTAGCAATGCCCTAGCAACCTCCCAGAACACCATAGCCACCGCCTAGCAATGCCCTAGCAACCTCCCAGAACACCATAGCAACCGCCTAGCAACCACCCAGCACACCATTGCAACTGCCTAGCAACGCCCTAGCAACCACCCAGAACACAATAGCAACCACCTAGCAACCACCCAGAACACCATAGCAACCGCCTAGCTACCACCCAGAACACCATAGCAACGCCCTACCAACCACCCAGAACACCATACCAACTGCCTACCAACGCCCTAGCAACCACCCAGAACACCATAGCAACGCCCTAGCAACCACCCAGAACACCATAGCAACTGCCTAGCAACGCCCTAGCAACCACCCAGAACACCATAGCAACTGCCTAGCAACCATCAGAACACCATACAAACTCCCAAGCAACGCCCTAGCAACCACCAAGAACACCTAAGCAACAGCCTAGCAACCACCCAGAACACCATAGCAACTGCCTAGCAATGACCTAGCAACCACCCAGAACACCATAGCAACCGCCTAGCAACCACCCAGAACACCAGAGCAACCGCCTAACAACCACCCAGAACACCATAACAACACCCTAGTAACCACCCAGAACACCATAGCAACCGCCTAGCAACAATCCAGAACACCATAGCAACTACCTAGCAACGCCCTAGCAACCACCCAGAACACCATAGCAACGCCTTAGCAACCACGCAGAACACCATAGCAACCGCCTAGCAACCCCCCAGCAACCACCCAGAACACCACAGCAACCGCCTAGCAACGCCCTAGCAACCACCCAGAACACCATAGCAACCACCTAGCAACCACCCAGAACACCAATGCAACCACCCAGCAACCACCCAGAACACCATAGCACCTGCCTAGCAACACCCTAGCAACCACTCAGAACCCCATAGCAACCGCCTAGCAACGCTGTAGCAACCACCCAGAACACCATAGCAACTGCTTAGCAATGCCCTAGCAACCACCCAGAACGCCATAGCAACCACCCTAACAACTACCCAGAACACCATAGCAACTGCCTAGCAACGCCCTAGCAACCACCCAGAACACCAAAGCAACTGGCTAGCAACGCCCTAGCAACCACCCAGAACACCATAGCAACGGCCTAGCAACCACCCAGAACAGCATAGCAACTGCCTAGCAACACCCTAGCAACCACCCAGAACACCATAGCAACCTCCTAGCAACGCCCTAGCAACCACCCAGAACATCATAGCAACTGCTTAGCAAAGCCCTAGCAACCACCCAGAATGCCATAGCAACCGCCGAGCAACCACCCAGAACCCCATAGCAACGCTCTAGCAACCACCCAGAACGCCATAGCAACCGCCTTGCAACCACCCAGAACACCATAGCAATCGCCTAGCAATGCCCTATCAACCACTCAGAACACCATAGCAACCGCTAAGCAAGGCCCTAGCAACCACCCAGAACACCATTGCAACTGCCTAGCAATGCCCTAGCAACCACCCAGAACACGATAGCAGCTGCCTAGCAACACCCTCACAAGTACACAGAACACCATACCAACTGCCTAACAACTGTTACAGCCAGTCCTTATTTTGTCAAATTACAATAAAAAAATGTAACTTTTTCAGCTACTCAACTTATCAACCTTTCAGCCATTCCAACTCCTGATTGTTTTCGACTATGACTTCCGGTAACTGTTTCTTCTGCCCAATCCTGTCTCAAAATATAAGTCTTCATTACAATTCTTCACTATTAAAAAATGTCACTATTAAAAATTTCCATATGACAGTTGTCATCAACTATGACTCCCGCAAACTGTTTCCTCAGTCCACATCTGTTTCAAAATAAAAGTCCTCACCACTACCATAATTATCCTACTAAAAATGTAGCTACCAATATCATAAAGCAATAATATGGTACAAACTCCACCTTATGCAACTACACTTTGCATTTTCAATGCACACGTAATTCCCTGGAATTACATTATCTAGTTATTATTATTATTATTATTATTATTATTATTATTATTCTAACACACTTAATGCGGCCTCAACCGTTTATCGTAGAAACTTCATTCAAACTGCGTTGCGTAGGTCTTGCTTAGGACACCTGTGCAATGTATTTTTCATCTTTGTAACTTTTATACTTTTTGAGTTTTTAATAAAAAACTATAAATTTTTTCCCCCCATAGACTTAACATTGGCATTATGACATCACAATAGGGCCATTAAGCAAATGGAATCTTGTGCCAGGTGTTCTGACCACCTGCTGTAACTGTCAGTTTCTCAGGCTGTAAGACTACAATCTGGCTCTCTTGAGACTACAGCTTCCTTACTGCTTTCCTTCCTTCTATTTTCTGTCATTCCTTCTTTCTTTTTCCCTCCTCTTTCTTTCCTTTGTTCCTTCCTTCCTTTATTCGTTCCTTCTTTCCTACTTTACTTCCGTCTATCCTGCCTTTCATCCTTCCTCCCATTCTTCCTCCCTACCAATTTTCTTTCCTACCTTCCTTAGTTTTTCTTTCCTTCCATCATGCCTTCTTTCATTCCTTCATATCCTTCTTATCTTTCTTCCTTTCTTCTTTCTGCTTTCCCTCTCTTTCCTTCCCTCTTCCTTTCTTTACTTTATCTTTCCTTCCTTCTCTCTTTCCTTCTGTTTTTCATTTCTTCTTCCTCACTTCCTTCCTTCCTTCCTTCTATCTTTACTTAAATCCTTCTTCTTCCCTTCTTCCTTTCCTTCCTTCCTTACTTCCTTCTTTCAGTCATTCCTCTGCTTCTTTCCATCCATCCTCGCCTAGTTTCCTTTGTTCTTTCCTGCCTTCCTTTGATTTCCTTCTTTTTTTCCTATATTCCTTCTTTCCTTACTTCCCTCATTAGTTCCTTCTTTCCCTCCTTCCTTCCTTGTTAATATTCCAAATAATTTCGTAATCGTACGGTTCACTACTTCTCCCAGTTTTCACTCGATCCCCAAACAATACACATCAACGCCCTAGCAACAACAAGAACAACATAGCAACTGTCGAGCAATGGCCAAGCAAATATTAAGAACACCATAGCAACCGCCTAGCAACCACCCAAAACACCATAGCAACTGCCTAGCAACCACCCAGAACACTATAGCAACTGCCAAGCAACGCCCTAGCAACCACCCAGAACACCATAGCAACCGCCAAGCAACCACTCAGAACACCAAAGCAACTGCCTAGCAACGCCCTAGCAACCACCCAGAACACCATAGCAACCGCCTAGCAACGCCCTCACAACCAACAAGAACACCATAGCAACTGCCTAGCAACCACCCAGAACACCATAGCAACTGCCTAGCAACGCCCAAGCAACCACCCAGAACACTATAGCAACCGCCTAGCAACCACCCAAAACACCATAGCAACTGCCTAGCAACGCCCTAGCAACCACCCAGAACACCATAGCAATCGCCTAGCAACCACCCAGAACACCATAGCAACAGCCTAGCAACGCCCTAGCAACCACCCAGAACACCATAGCAACCGCCCAGCAACCACCCAAAACACCATAGCAACTGCCTAGCAACGCCCTAGCAACCACCAAGAACACCTTAGCAACCGCCTAGCAACCACCTAGAACACCATAGCAACTGCCTAGCAACGCCCTAGCAACCACCCAGAACACCATAGCAACCACATAGCACCCACCCAGAACACCATAGCAACTGCCTAGCAACGCCCTAGCAACCACCCAGAACACCATAGCAACCACCTAGCAACCACTCAGAACACCATAGCAACCGCCTAGCAACCACCCAGAACACCATAACAACTGCCTAGCAACGCCCTAGCAACCACCCAGAACACCATGGCAACCGCCTAGAAACCACCCAGAACACCATAGCAACCGCCTAGCAACCACCTAGAACACCATAGCAACTGCCTAACAACGCCCGAGCAACCACCCAGAACACCATAGCAACCGCCTAGCAACCACCCAGGACACCACAGCAACCGCTTAGCAACGCCCTAGCAACCACCCAGAACACACTAGCAACCACCTAGCAACCACCCAAAACACCAAAGCAACTGCCTAGCAAAGCCCTAGCAACCACCCAGAACACCATAACAACCGCCTAGCAACCACCCAGAACACCATAGCAACTGCCTAGCAACACCCTAACAACCACCCAGAACACCATAGCAACCGCATAACAACGCCTTAGCAACCACCCAGAACACCATAGTAACAGCCTAGCAATGCCCGAGCAACCTCCCAGAACCTCATAGCAACCACCTAGCAAGGCCCTAGCAACCACCTAGAACACCATAGCAACCGCCTAGCAAACACCCAGAACACCATAGCAACTGCCTAGCAACGCCCTAGCAACCACACAGAACACCATAGCAACCACCTAGCAACCACCCAGAACACCATAGAAACTGCTTAGCAACGCCCTAGCAACCACCCAGAACACCATAGCCACCGCCTAGCAACCGCCCAGAACACCACAGCAACTGCCTAGCAACGCCCTATCAACCACCCAGAACACCTTAGCAACCGCCTAGCAACGCCGTAGGAACCACCCAGAACACCATAGCAACCGCTTAGCAACGCCCTAGCAACCACCCAGAACACCATAGCAACCGCCTAGCGACCACCCAGAACACCATAGCAACTGCCTCGCAACGCCCTAGCAACCACCCACCACACCATAGCAACCGCCTAGCAACCACGCAGAACACCATAGCAACTGCCTAGCAACGCCCTAGCAACCACCCAGAACACCATAGCAACCACCTAGCAACCACCGAAAACACCATAGCAACTGCCTAGCAACGCCCTAGCAACCACCCAGAACACCATAGCAACCGCCTAGCAACCACCCAGAACACCATTGCAACTGCCTAGCAACACCCTAACAACCACCCAGAACACCATAGCAACCGCCTAGCAACGCCCTAGCAACCACCCAGAACACCATAGCAACAGCCTAGCAACCATCAGAACACCATAGCAACTGCCTAGCAACGCCCTAGCAACCACCCAGAACACCATAGCCCCGCTAGCAACCACCCAGAACACCATAGCAACCGCCTAGCAACCACCGAGAACACCATAGCAACTGCCTAGCAACGACCTACCAACCACCCAGAACACCATAGCAACCGTTTAGCTACCACCCAGAACACCATAGCAACCGCCTAGCAACCACCCAGAACACCAGAGCAACCGCCTAACAACCACCCAGAACACCATAGCAACACCCTAGCAACCACCCAGAACACCATAGCAACCGCCTAGCAACCATCTAGAACACCATAGCAACTGCCTAGCAACGCCCAAGCAACCACCCAAAACACCATAGCAACCGCCTAGCAACCACCCAGAACACCATAGCAACTGCCTAGCAACGCCCTAGCAACCACCCAGAACACCATAGCAACCGCCTAGCAACCACCCAGAACACCATAGCAACTGCCTAGCAACGCCCTAGCAACCACCCAGAACACCATAGCAACCACCTAGCAACCACCCAAAACACCAAAGCAACTGCCTAGCAACGCCCTAGCAACCACCCAGAACACCAGAACAACCGCCTAGCAACCACCCAGACACCATAGCAACTGCCTAGCAACACCCTAACAACCACCAAGAACACCATAGCAACCGCATAACAAAGCCTTAGCAACCACCCAGAACACCATCGTAACAGCCTAGCAATGCCCTAGCAACCTCCCAGAACACCACAGCAACCGCCCACCAAGGCCCTAGCGACCCCCCGCAAACACCATAGCACCCGCCTACCAACCACCCAGAACACCATAGCAACTGCCTAGGAATGTCCTAGCAACCACCCAGAACACCATAGCAGCCACCTAGCAACCACCCAAAACACCATAGCAACTGCCTAGCAACGCCCTAGCACCCACCCACACCACCATAGCAACCGCCTAGCAACCACCCAGAACACCATAGCAACTGCCTAGCAACGCCCTATCAACCACCCAGAACACCATAGCAACCGCCTAGCAACCACCCAGAACACCATAGCTACTGCCTAGCAACGCCCTAGCAATCACCCAGAACACCATAGCAAACACCTAGCAACCACCCAAAACACCATAGATATCGCCTAGCAACGCCCTAGCAACGACCCAGAACACCATAGCAACCACCTAGCAACCACCCAGAACACCATAGCAACTGCCTAGCAACGCCCTAGCAACCACCCAGAACACCATAGCAACCACCTAGCAACCACCCAAAACACCATAGCAACCACCCACAACACCATAGCAACCGCCTAGCAACCACCCAGAACACCATTGCAACTGCCTAGCAACACCCTAACAACCACCCAGAACACCATAGCAACCGCCTAGCAACGCCCTCTCAACCACCCCGAACACCATAGCATCAGCCTTGCAACCATCAGAACACCATAGCAACTGCCTAGCAACGCCCTAGCAACCACCCAGAAGACCATAGGAACCGCCTAGCAACCACCCAGAACACCATAGCAACCGCCTAGCAACCACCGAGAACACCATAGCAACTGCCTAGCACCGACCTAGCAACCACCCAGAACAACATAGCAACCGCCTAGCTACCACCCAGAACACCATAGCAACCGCCTAGCAACCACCCAGACCATCAGAGCAACCGCCTAACAACCACCCAGAACACCATAGCAACACCCTAGCAACCACCCAGAACACCATAGCAACCGCCTAGCAACCATCTAGAACACCATAGCAACTGCCTAGCAACGCCCTAGCAACCACCCAGAACACCATAGCAACTGCCTAGCAACGCCGTAGCAACCACCCAGAACACCATAGCAACCACCTAGCAACCACCCAAAACACCATAGCAACTGCCTAGCAACGCCCTAGCAACCACCCAGAACACCATAGCAACCGCCTAGCAACCACCCAGAACACCATAGCAACTGCCTAGCAACGCCCTAGCAACCACCCAGAACACCATAGCAACCACGTAGCAACCACCCAAAACACCAGAGCAACTGCCTAGCAACGCCCTAGCAACCACCCAGAACACCATAGCAACCGCCGAGCAACCACCCAGAACACCATTGCAACTGCCTAGCAACACCCTAACAACCACCCAGAACACCATAGCAACCCCCTAGCAACGCCCTAGCAACCACCCAGAACACCATAGCAACAGCCTAGCAACCATCAGAACACCATAGCAACTGCCTAGCAACGCCCTAGCAACCACCCAGAACACCATAGCAACCGCCTAGCAACCACCCAGAACACCATAGCAACCGCCTAGCAACCACCGACAACACCATAGCAACTGCCTAGCAACGACCTAGCAACTACCCAGAACCCCATAGCAACCGCCTAGCTACCACCCAGAACACCATAGCAACCGCCTAGCAACCACCCAGAACACCAGAGCAACCGCCTAACAACCACCCAGAACACCATAGCAACACCCTAGCAACCACCCAGAACACCATAGCAACCGCCTAGCAACCACCTAGAACACCATAGCAACTGCCTAGCAACGCCCTAGCAACCACCCAGAACACCATAGCAACCGCCTAGCAACCACCCAGAACACCAGAGCAACTGCCTAGCAACGCCCTAGGAACCACCCAGAACACCATAGCAACCGCCTAGCAGCCACCCAGAACACCATAGCAACTGCCTAGCAACGCCCTAGCAACCACCCAGAACACCATAGCAACCACCTAGCAACCACCCAAAACACCAAAGCAACCGCCTAGCAACGCCCTATCAACCACCAAGAACACCATAACAACCGCCTAGCAACCACCCAGAACACCATAGCAACTGCCTAGCAACACCCTTACAACCACCCAGAACACCATAGCAACCGCATAACAAAGCCTTAGCAACCACCCAGAACACCATAGTAACAGCCTAGCAATGCCCTAGCAACCTCCCAGAACACCATAGCAACCGCCTAGCAAGGCCCTAGCAACCACCCAGAACACCATAGCAACCGCCTAGCAACCACCAAGAACACCATAGCAACCACCTAGCAACGCCCTAGCAACCACCCAGAACACCATAGCAACCACCTAGCAACCACCGAAAACACCATAGCAACTGCCTAGCAACGCCCTAGCAACCACCCAGAACACCATAGCAACCGCCTAGCAACCACCCAGAACACCATAGCAACCGCCTAGCTACCACCCAGAACACCATAGCAACCGCCTAGCAACCACCCAGAACACCAGAGCAACCGCCTAACAACCACCCAGAACACCATAGCAACACCCTAGCAACCACCCAGAACACCACAACAACTGCCTAGCAACCATCTAGAACACCATAGCAACTGCCTAGGAACGCCCCAGCAACCACCCAGAACACCATAGCAACCGCCTAGCAACCACCCAGAACACCATAGCAACTGCCTAGCAACGCCCTAGGAACCACCCAGAACACCATAGCAACCGCCTAGCAGCCACCCAGAACACCATAGCCACTGCCTAGCAACGCCCTAGCAACCACCCAGAACACCATAGCAACCACCTAGCAACCACCCAAAACACCAAAGCAAATGCCTAGCAACGCCCTAGCAACCACCCAGAACACCATAACAACCGCCTAGCAACCACCCAGAACACCATAGCAACTGCCTAGCAACACCCTAACAACCACCCAGAACACCATAGCAACCACATAACAAAGCCTCAGCAACCACCCAGAACACCATAGTAACAGCCTAGCAATGCCCGAGCAACCTCCCAGAACACCATAGCAACCGCCTAGCAAGGCCCTAGCAACCACCCAGAACACCATAGCAACCGCCTAGCAACCACCCAGAACACCATAGCAACTGCCTAGCAACCCCCTAGCAACCACCCAGAACACCAAAGCAACCACCTAGCAACCACCCAAAACACCAGAGCAACTGCCTAGCAACGCCCTAGCAACCACCCAGAACACCATAGCAACCGCCTAGCAACCACCCAGAACACCATTGCAACTGCCTAGCAACACCCTAACAACCACCCAGAACACCATAGCAACCGCCTAGCAACGCCCTAGCAACCACCCAGAACACCATAGCAACAGCCTAGCAACCATCAGAACACCATAGCAACTGCCTAGCAACGCCCTAGCAACCACCCAGAACACCATAGCAACCGCCTAGCAACCACCCAGAACACCATAGCAACCGCCTAGCAACCACCGAGAACACCATAGCAACTGCCTAGCAACGACCTAGCAACCACCCAGAACACCATAGCAACCGCCTAGCTACCACCCAGAACACCATAGCAACCGCCTAGCAACCACCCAGAACACCAGAGCAACCGCCTAACAACCACCCAGAACACCATAGCAACACCCTACCAACCACCCAGAACACCATAGCAACCGCCTAGCAACCATCTAGAACACCATAGCAACTGCCTAGCAACGCCCTAGCAACCACCCAGAACACCATAGCAACCGCCTAGCAACCACCCAGAACACCATAGCAACTGCCTAGCAACGCCCTAGCAACCACCCAGAACACCATAGCAACCGCCTAGCAGCCACCCAGAACACCATAGCAACTGCCTAGCAACGCCCTAGCAACCACCCAGAACACCATAGCAACCACCTAGCAACCACCCAAAACACCAAAGCAACTGCCTAGCAACGCCCTAGCAACCACCCAGAACACCATAACAACCGCCTAGCAACCACCCAGAACACCATAGCAACTGCCTAGCAACACCCTAACAACCACCCAGAACACCATAGCAACCGCATAACAAAGCCTTAGCAACCACCCAGAACACCATAGTAACAGCCTAGCAATGCCCTAGCAACCACCCAGAACACCATAGCAACCGCCTAGCAAGGCCCTAGCAACCACCAAGAACACCATAGCAACCGCCTAGCAACCACCCAGAACACCATAGCAACTGCCTAGCAACGCCCTAGCAACCACCCAGAACACCATAGCACCCACCTAGCAACCACCCAAAACACCATAACAACTGCTTAGCAACCCCCTAGCAACCACCCAGAACACCATACAAACCCCCTAGCAACCACCCAGAACACCATAGCAACTGCCTAGCAACGCCCTATCAACCACCCAGAACACCATAGCAACCGCCTAGCAACCACCCAGAACACCATAGCAACTGCCTAGCAACGCCCTAGCAACCACCCAGAACACCATAGCAAACACCTAGCAACCACCCAAAACACCATAGCAACTGCCTAGCAACGCCCTAGCAACCACCCAGAACCCCATAGCAACCGCCTAGCCACCACCCAGAACACCATAGCAACTGCCTAGCAACGCCCTAGCAACCACCCAGAACACCATAGCAACCACCTAGCAACCACCCAAAACACCATAGCAACCACCCAGAACACCATAGCAACCGCCTAGCAACCACCCAGAACACCATTGCAACTGCCTAGCAACACCCTAACAACCACCCAGAACACCATAGCAACCGCCTAGCAACGCCCTAGCAACCACCCAGAACACCATAGCAACAGCCTAGCAACCATCAGAACACCACAGCAACTGCCTAGCAACGCCCTAGCAACCACCCAGAACACCATAGCAACCGCCTAGCAACCACCCAGAACACCATAGCAACCGCCTAGCAACCACCGAGAACACCATAGCAACTGCCTAGCAACGACCTAGCAACCACCCAGAACACCATAGCAACGGCCTAGCTACCACCCAGAACACCATAGCAACCGCCTAGCAACCACCCAGAACATCAGAGCAACCGCCTAACAACCACCCAGAACACCATAGCAACACCCTAGCAACCACCCAGAACACCATAGCAACCGCCTAGCAACCATCTAGAACACCATAGCAACTGCCTAGCAACGCCCTAGCAACCACCCAGAACACCATAGCAACGCCCTAGCAACCACCCAGAACACCATAGCAACCGCCTAGCAACCATCTAGAACACCATAGCAACTGCCTAGCAACACCCTAGCAACCACCCAGAACACCATAGCAATTGCCTAGCAATGCCCTAGCAACCACCCAGAACATCATAGCAACTGCCTAGCAATGCCCTAGCTACCACCCAGAACACCATAGCAACTGCCTAGCAACGCCCTAGCGACCAACAAGAACACCAAAGCAACTGCCTAGCAACGCCCTAACTACCACCAGGTACACCATAGCAACCGCCTAGCAATACCCTAGCAACCACCCAGAACACCATAGCAACCGCCTAGCAACTACCCAGAACACCATAGCAACTGCCTGGCAACGCCCTAGCAACCAACCAGAACACCATAGCAACCACCTAGCAACCACCCAGAACACCATAGCAACTGCCTAGCAACGCCCTAGCAACCACCCAGAACACCATAGCAACCGCCTAGCAACCACCCAAAACACCATAGCAACTGCCTAGCAACGCCCTAGCAACCACCCAGAACACCATAGCAACGCCCTAGCAACCACCCAGAACACCATAATAACCGCCTAGCAACCACCCAGAACACCATAGCAACCGCCTAGCAACGCCCTAACAACCACCAAGAACACCATAGCAACTGCCTAGCAACCACCCAGAACACCATAGCAACTGCCTAGCAACACCCTAGCAACCACCCAGACCACCATAGCAACTGCCTAGCAACCACCCAAAACACCATAGCAACTGCCTGACAACGCACTAGCAACCACCAGGAACACCATAGCAATCGCCTAGCAACCACCCAGAACACCATAGCAACTGCCTAGCAACGCCCTAGCAACCACCCAGAACACCATAGCAACCGCCCAGCAACCACCCAAAACACCATAGCAACTGCCTAGCATTGCCCTAGCAACCACCAAGAATACCTTAGCAACCGCCTAGCAACCACCCAGAACACCATATCAACTGCCTAGCAACGCCCTAGCAACCACCCAGAACAACATAAAAATCGCATAGCAACGCCCTAGCAACCACCAGAATACCATAGCAACCGCCTAGCAACCACCCAGAACACCATAGCAACTGCCTAGCAACGCCCTAGCAACCACCCAGAACACCAAAGCAACCGCCTAGCAACGCCCTAGCAACCACCAAGAACACCATAGCAACTGCCTAGCAACCACTCAGCACACCAAAGCAACTGCCTAGCAACGCCCTAACAACCACCAGGTACACCATAGCAACTGCCTAGCAACGCCCTAGCAGCCACCCAGTCCACCATAGCAACCGCCTAGCAACCACCCGAAACACCAAAGCAACTGCCTAGCAACGCCCTAGCAACCACCCAGAACACTATAGCAACCACCTAGCAACCACCCAGAACACCATAGCAACTGCCTAGCAACGCCCTAGCAACCACCCAGAACACCAAAGCAACCGCCTAGCAACCACCCAAAACACCATTGCAACTGCCTAGCAACGCCCTAGCAACCACCCAGAACACAATAGCAACCGCCTAGCAACCACCCAGAACACCATAGCAACTGCCTAGCAACGCCCTAGCAACCACCCAGAACACCATAGCAACCGCCTAGCAACGCTGTAGCAACCACCCAGAACATCATAGCAACTGCTTGGCAATGCCCTAGCAACCACCCAGAACACCATAGCAACTGCCTAGCAACGCCCTAGCAACCACCCAGAACACCATAGCAACCGCCTAGCAACCACCCAGAACACCATAGCAACAGCCTAGCAACCACCCAGAACACCATAGCAACTGCCTAGCAACGCCCGAGCAACCACCCAGAACACCATAGCAACCGTCTAGCAACCACCCAGAACACCAGAGCAACCGCCTAACAACCTCCCAGAACACCATAGCAACACCCTAGCAACCACCCAGAACACCATAGCAACCGCCAGGCAACCATCCAGAACACCATAGCAACTGCCTAGCAACGCCCTAGCAACCACCCAGAACACCATAGCAACCGCCTACCAACCACCCAGAACACCATAGCAACAGCCTAGCAACCACCCAGAACACCATAGCAACTGCCTAGCAACGCCCGAGCAACCACCCAGAACACCATAGCAACCGTCTAGCAACCACCAAGAACACCAGAGCAACCGCCTAACAACCACCCAGAACACCATAGCAACGCCCCAGCAACCACCCAGAACACCATACAAACCGCCTACCAACGCCCGAGCAACCACCCAGAACACCATAGCAACCACCTAGCAACCACCCAGAACAACAAAGCAACTGCCTAGCAACGCTGTAGCAACCACCCAGAACACCATAGCAACTGCTTAGCAATGCCCTAGCAACCACCCAGAACACCATAGCAACTGCCTAGCAACGCCCTAGCAACCACCCAGAACACCATCGCAACTGCCTAGCAACGCCCTAGCAACCACCCAGAACACCATAGCACCGGCCTAGCAACCACCCAGAACAGCATAGCAACTGCCTAGCAACACCCTAGCAACCACCCGGAACACCATAGCAACCACCTAGCAATGCCCTAGCAACCACCCAGAACATCATAGCAACCGCCTAGCAACCATCCAGAACCCCATAGCAACGCTCTAGCAACCACCCAGAATGCCATAGCAACCGCCTAGCAACCACCCAGAACACCATAGCAACCGCCTAGCAACGCCCTATCAACCACTCAGAACACCATAGCAACCGCTTAGCAACGCCCTAACAACCACACAGAACACCATAGCAACTGCCGAGCAACCACCCAGAACACCATAGCAACCGCCTAGCAACCACCCAGAACACCATAGCAACTGCCTGGCAACGCCCTAGCAACCACCCAGAACACCATAGCAACCGCCTAGCAACCACCCAGAACGCCATAGCAACCGCCTAGCAACCACCCAGAACACCATAGCAACTGCCTAGCAATGCCCGAGCAACCACCCAGAACACCATAGCAACCGCCTAGCAACCACCCAGAACACCATAGCAACTGCCTAGCAACGCCCTAGCAACCACCCAGAACACCATAGCAACTGCCTCGCAACGCCCAGCAACCACCCAGAACACCATAGCAACCGCCTAGCAACCACCCAGAACACCATAGCAACTGCCTAGCAACACCCTAACAACCACCCAGAACACCATAGCAACCGCCTAGCAACCACCCAGAACACCATAGCAACTGCCTAGCAACGCCCGAGCAACCACCCAGAACGCCATAGCAACCGCCTAGCAACCACCCAGAACACCATAGCAACTGCCTAGCAACGCCCGAGCAACCACCCAGAACACCATAGCAACCAACTAGCAACCACCCAAAACACCATGGCAACTGCCTAGCAACGCCCTAGCAACCACCCAGAACACCATAGCAACTGCCTAGCAATGCCCTAGCAACCACCCAGAACACAATAGCAGCTGCCTAGCAACACCCTCACAAGTACACAGAACACCATAGCAACTGCCTAACAACTGTTACAGCCAGTCCTCATTATGTCAAATTACAATAAAAAATGTAACTTTTTAAGCTACTCAACTTATCAACCTTTCAGCCATTCCAACTCCTGATTGTTTTCGACTATGACTTCCGGCAACTGTTTCTTCTGCCCAATCCTGTCTCAAAATATAAGTCCTTACTACAATTTTTCACTATTAAAAAATGTCACTATTAAAAATTTCCATATGACAGTTGTCATCAACTATGTCTTCCGCAAACTGTTTCCTCAGTCCACATCTGTTTCAAAATAAAAGTCCTCACCACTACCATAATTATCCTCCTAAAAACGTAGCTACCAATATCATAATGCAATGATATGTTACAAACTCCACCTTATGCAACTACACTTTGCATTTTCAATGCACACGTAATTCCCTGGAATTACATTATCTAGTTATTATTATTATTCTTCTAACACACTTAATGCGGCCTCAACCGTTTATCGTAGAAACTTCATTCAAACTGCGTTGCGTAGGTCTTACTTAGGACACCTGTGCAATGTATTTTTCATCTTTGTAACTTTTATACTTTTTGAGTTATTAATAAAAAACTATAAATTTTTTCCCCCCATAGACTTAACATTGGCATTATGACATCACAATAGGGCCATTAAGCAAATGGAATCTTGTGCCAGGTGTTCTGACCACCTGCTGAAACTGTCAGTTTCTCAGGCTGTAAGACTACAATCTGGCTCTCTTGAGACTACAGCTTCCTTACTGCTTTCCTTCCTTCTATTTTCTGTCATTCCTTCTTTCTTTTTCCCTCCTATTTCTTTCCTTCGTTCCATCCTTCCTTTATTCGTTCCTTCTTTCCTACTTTACTTCCTTCTATCCTGCCTTTCATCCTTCCTCCCATTCTTCCTCCCTACCAATTTTCTTTCCTACCTTCCTTAGTTTTTCTTTCCTTCCATCATGCCTTTTTTCTTTTCTTCATATCCTTCTTATCATTCTTCCTTTCTTCTTTCTGCTTTCCCTCTCTTTCCTCCCTCCTTGCTTTCTTTTCTTTTTCTTTCCTTCCTTCTCTCTTTCCTTCTGTTTTTCATTTCTTCTTCCTCACTTCCTTCCTTCCTTCCTTCTATCTTTACTTAAATCCTTCTTCTTCCCTTCTTCCTTTCCTTCCTTCCTTACTTCCTTCTTTCCGTCATTCCTCTGTTTCTTTCCATCCATCCTCGCCTAGTTTCCTTTGTTCTTTCCTGCCTTCCTTTGATTTCCTTCTTTTTTTTTCCTATATTCCTTCTTTCCTTACTTCCCTCATTAGTTCCTTCTTTCCCTCCTTCCTTCCTTGTTAATATTCCAAATAATTTCGTAATCCTACGGTTCACTACTTCTCCCAGTTTTCACTCGATCCCCAAACACTACACATCAACGCCCTAGCAACAACAAGAACAACATAGCAACTGTCGAGCAATGCCCAAGCAAATATTCAGAACACCATAGCAACCGCCTAGCAACCACACAAAACACCAAAGCAACTGCCTAGCCACCCCCCAGAACACTATAGCCACTCCCAAGCAACGCCCTAGCAACCACCCAGAACACCATATCAACCGCCAAGCAACCAATCAGAACACCAAAGCAACTGCTTAGCAACGCCCTAGCAACCACCCAGAACACCATAGCAACCGCCTAGCAACGCCCTCACAACCACAAAGAACACCATAGCAACTGCCTTGCACCCACCCAGAAGTCCATAGCAACTGCCTAGCAACGCCCTAGCAACCACCCAGAACACTATAGCAACCGCCTAGCAACCACCCAAAACACCATAGCAACTGCCTAGCAACGCCCTAGCAACCAAGCAGAACACCATAGCAATCGCCTAGCAACCACCCAGAACACCATAGCAACTGCCTAGCAACGCCCTAGCAACCACCCAGAACACCATAGCAACTGCCTAGCAACCACCCAGAACACCATAGCAACTGCCTAGCAACCACCCAGATCACCATAGCAACTGCCTAGCAACGCACGAGCAACCACCCAGAACACCATAGCAACCGCCTAGCAACCACCCAGAACACCATAGCAACTGCCTAGCAACGCCCTAGCAACCACCCTGAACACCATAGCAACCACCTAGCAACCACCCAAAACACCATAGCAACTGCCTAGCAACGCCCTAGCAACCACACAGAACACCATAGGAATCGCCTAGCAACGCCTTAGCAACCACCCAGAACACCATAGCAACTGCCTAGCAACCACCCAGAACACCAGAGCAACTGCCTAGCAACACCCTAACAACCACCCAGAACACCATAGCAACCGCCTAGCAACGCCCTTGCAACCACCCAGAACACCATAGCAACAGCCTAGCAGTGCCCTAGCAACCACCCAGAACACCATAGCAACCCCCTAGCAATGCCCTAGCAACCACCCAGAACACCATAGCAACCGCCTAGCAATGCCCTAGCAACCTCCCAGAACACCTTAGCAACCGCCTAGCAACCACCCAGCACACCATAGCAACTGCCTAGCAACGCCCTAGCAACCACCCAGAACACCATAGTAACCGCCTAGCAACCACCCAAAACACAATAGCAACCGCCTAGCAACCACCCAGAACACCATAGCAACTGCCTAGCAACGCCCTAGCATCCACTTAGAACACCATAGCAACCGCCTAGCAACGCCCTACCAACCACCCAGAACACCATAGCACCTGCCTAGCAACGCCCTACCAACCACCCAGAACACCTTAGAAACCGCCTAGCAACCACCCAGAACACCATAGCAACTGCCTAGCAACGCCCTGGCAACCACCCAGAACACCATAGCAACCGCCTAGCAACCACCCAGAACACCATAGCAACCGCCTAGCAACGCCCTAGCAACCACCAAGAACACCATAGAAACCGCCTAGCAACCACCCAGAACACCATAGCAACTGCCTAGCAACGCCTTAACAACCACCTAGAACACCATAGCAACTGCTAAGCAACTCCCTGGTAACCACCCAGAACACCATAGCAACCGCCTAGCAACCACCCAAAACACCATAGCAACTGCTTAGCAACGCCCTAGCAAGCACTTAGAACACCATAGCAACCGCCTAGCAACCACCCAGAACACCATAGCAACCGCCTAGCAACGCCCTAGCAACCACCCAGAACACCATAGCAACCGCCTAGCAACCACCCAGAACACCATAGCAACTGCCTAGCAACGCCCTAACGACCACCCAGAACACCATAGCAACCGCCTAGCAACCACCCAGAACACCATAGCAACTGCCTAGCAACGCCCTATCAACCACTTAGAACACCAGAGCAACCGCCTAGCAACCACCCAGAACACCATAACAACTGCCTAGCAATGCCCTAGCAACCACCCAGAACACCATAGCAACTGCCTAGCAATGCCCTAGCAACCACCCAGAACACCATAGCAGCCGCCTAGCAACCACCCAGAACACCAATGCAACTGCCTAGCAATGCCCTAGCACCCACATAGAACACCATAGCAACCGCCTAGCATCCACCCAGAACTCCATAGCAACCGCCTAGCAACGCCCTAGCAACCACCCAGAACACCATAGCAACCACCTAGCAACCACCCAGAACACCATAGCAACCGCCTAGCAACGCCCTAGCAACCACCCAGAACACCATAGCAACTGCCTAGCAACGCCCTAGCAACCACCCAGAACACCATAGCAACTGCCTCGCAACGCCCTAGCAACCACTCAGAACACCATAGCAACGCCCTAGCAACCACTCAAAACACCATAGCAACCGCCTAGTAACGTCCTAGCAACGACCCAGAACACCATAGCAACCGCCTAGCAACGCCCTAGCAACTACCCAGAACACCATAGCAACCACCTAGCAACCACCCAGAACACCATAGCAACTGCCTAGCAACGCCCTAGCAACCACTAAGAACACCATAGCAACCGCCTAGCAACCACCCAGAACACCATAGCAACCACCTAGCAACGCCCTAGCAACCACCCAGAACACCATAGCAACCCCCTAGCAACCACCCAGAACACCATAGGAACCGCCTAGCAACGCCCTAGCAACCACCAAGAACACCATAGCAACTGCCTAGCAACGCCCTAGCAAGCACTTAGAACACCATAGCAACCGCCTAGCAACCACCCAGAACACCATAGCAACCGCCTAGCAACGCCCTAGCAACCACCCAGAACACCATAGCAACTGCCTAGCAACCACCCAGAACACCATAGCAACGCCCTAGCGACCACCCAGAACACCATAGCAACCGCCTAGCAACCACCCAGAACACCATAGCAACTGCCTAGCAACGCCCTAGCAACCACTTAGAACACCATAGCAACCGCCTAGCAACCACCCAGAACACCATCGCAACCGCCTAGCAACGCCCTAGCAACCACCCAGAACATCATAGCAACTGTCTAGCAATGCCCTAGCAACCACCCAAAACACGATAGCAACCGCCTAGCAACCACCCAGAACACCATAGCAACTGCCTAGCAATGCCCTAGCAACCACTTAGAACACCATAGCAACCGCCTAGCATCCACCCAGAACACCATAGCAACCGCCTAGCAACGCCCTAGCAACCACGCAGAACACCATAGCAACCGCCTAGCAACCACCCAGAACACCATAGCAACTGCATAGCAACGCCCTAGCAACCACCCAGAACACCATAGCAACTGCCTAGCAACGCCCTAGCAACCACCCAGAACACCATAGCAACTGCCTTGCAACGCCCTAGCAACCACTCAGAACACCATAGCAACGCCCTAGCAACCACCCAAAACACCATAGCAACCGCCTAGTAACGTCCTAGCAACGACCCAGAACACCATAGCAACTGCCTAGCAACCACCCAGAACACCATAGCAACCGCCTAACAACCACCCAGAACACCATAGCAACCGCCTACCAACGCCCTAGCAACCACCCAGAACACCATAGCAACCCCCTAGTAACCACCCAGAACACCATAGGAACCACCTAGCAATGCCCTAGCAACCACCCAGAACACCATAGCAAATGCCTAGCAACGCCCTAGCAACCACTCAGAACACCATAGCAACCGCCTAGCAACCACCCAGAACACCATAGCAACTGCCTAGCAACGCCCTAGCAACCAGTTCGAACACCATAGCAACCGCCTAGCAACCACCCAGAACACCAAAGCAACTGCCTAGCAACGCCCGAGCAAGCACTTAGAACACCATAGCAACCGCCTAGCTACCACCCAGAACACCATAGCAACCGCCTAGCAACCACCCAGAACACCATAGCAACTGCCTAGGAACACCCTAACAACCACCCAGAACACCATAGCAACCGCCTAGCAACGCCCTAGCAACCACCCATAACACCATAGCAACAGCCTAGCAATGCCCTAGCAACCAGCCAGTACACTATCGCAACCGCCTAGCAACGCCCTAGCAACCACCCAGTACACCATAGCAACTGCCTAGCAACGCCCTAGCAACCACCCAGAACACCATAGCAGCTGCTTAGCAATGCCCTAGCAACCACCGAGAACACCATAGCAACCTTCTAGCAAGGCACTAACAACCACCCAGAACACCATAGCAACCGCCGAGCAACCACCTAAAACACCATAGGAACTGCCTAGCAACGCCTTAGCAACCACCCACAACACCATAGCAACCGCCTAGCAACCACCCAGAACACCATAGCAACTGCCTAGCAAAGCTCTAGCAACCACCCAGAACACCCTAGCAACCGCCTAGCAACCACCCAGAACACCATAGCAACTGCCTAGCAACGCCCTAGCAACCACCCAGAACACCCTAGCAACCGCCTAGCAACCACCCAGAACACCATAGCAACTGCCTAGCAACGCCCTAGCAACCACCCAAAACACCAGAGCAACCGCTTAACAATGCCCTAGCAACCACCCAGAACACCATAGCAACCGCTTAGCAACGCCCTAGCAACCTCCCAGAACACCATAGCAACCGCCTAGCAACGCCCTAACAACCACCCAGAAGACCATAGCAGCGCCCTAGCAACCACCCTGAACACCATAGCAACAGTCTAGCAACGCCCTAGCAACCACACAGAACATGATATCTACTGCATACCAGAACTCTGGCAACCATCTCCAACACTGTACTCGTAGAGCAGCAGGCACATTCAAATTTTCCGCTGGAATTTTCTAGTTATTATGTGCCTGCAACAATGCAGACACATATTAAAATCCTGCATACTTCTTTATTGTAAGTGTGCATTGAAAATGCTCACTTTTGTCATCCTGGTCTTCTTATTATTATTAGTGTGCATTGAAAATGCTCACTATTGTTATCCTGGTCTTCTTATTAGTGTGATTTGAAAATGCTCACTATTGTTATCCTGGTCTTCTTCTTATTATTATTATTAGTGTGCATTGAAAATGCCCACTATTGTTATCCTGGTCTTCTTATTATTATTATTAGTGTGCATTGAAAATGCTCACTATTGTTATCCTGGTCTTCTTCTTATTATTATTATTATTATTATTATTATTAGTGTGCATTGAAAATGCTCACTATTGTTATCCTGGTCTTCTTCTTATTATTATTATTATTATTATAATAATTATTATTATTATTATTCTTCTTCTAACACACTTAATGCGGCCTCAACCGTTTATCGTAGAAACTTCATTCAAACTGCGTTGCGTAGGTCTTACTTAGGACACCTGTGCAATGTATTTTTCATCTTTGTAACTTTTATACTTTTTGAGTTATTAATAAAAAACTATAAATTTTTTCCCCCCATAGACTTAACATTGGCATTATGACATCACAATAGGGCCATTAAGCAAATGGAATCTTGTGCCAGGTGTTCTGACCACCTGCTGTAACTGTCAGTTTCTCGGGCTGTAAGACTACAATCTAGCTCTGTTGAGACTACAGCTTCCTTCCTGCTTTCCTCCCTTCTATTTTCTGTCATTCCTTCTTTCTTTTTCCCTCCTATTTCTTTCTTTCGTTCCTTCCTTCCTTTATTCGTTCCTTCTTTCCTACTTTACTTCCTTCTATCCTGTCTTTCATCCTTCCTCCCATTCTTCCTCCCTACAAATTTTCTTTCCTACCTTCCTTAGTTTTTCTTCCCTTCCATCATGCCTTCTTTCCCTTCTTTCTGCTTTCCCTCTCTTTCCTTCCCTCTTCCTTTCTTTACTTTTTCTTACCTTCCTTCCCTCTTTCCTTCTGTTTTTCATTTCTTCTTCCTCCCTTCCTTCCTTCCTCCCTTCCTTCTATCTTTACTTAAATCCTTCTTCTTCCCTTCTTCCTTTCCTTCCTTCTTTATTTCCTTCTTTCCTTCATTCCTCTGTTTCTTTCCATCCATCCTCGCCTTCTTTCCTTTGTTCTTTCCTGCCTTCCTTTGATTTCCTTCTTTTTTTCCTATATTCCTTCTTTCCTTACTTCCCTCATTAGTTCCTTCTTTCCCTCCTTCCTTCCTTGTTAATATTCCAAATAATTTCGTAATCGTACGGTTCACTACTTCTCCCAGTTTTCACTCGATCCCCAAACAAGACACATCAACGCCCTAGCAACAACAAGAACAACATAGCAACTGTCGAGCAATGCCCAAGCAAATATTCAGAACACCATAGCAACTGCCTAGCAACCACCCAAAACACCATAGCAACTGCCTAGCAACCACCCAGAACACTATAGCAACTGCCAAGCAACGCCCTAGCAACCACCAAAAACACCATAGCAACCGCCAAGCAACCACTCAGAACACCAAAGCAACTGCCTAGCAACGCCCTAGCAACCACCCAGAACACCATAGCAACCGCCTAGCAACGCCCTAACAACCACCAAGAACACCATAGCAACTGCCTAGTAACCACCCAGAACACCATAGCAACTGCCTAGCAACGCCCTAACAACCACCCAGAACACCATAGCAACCGCCCAGCAACCACCCAAAACACCATAGCAACTGCCTAGCAACGCCCTAGCAACCACCAAGAACACCTTAGCAACCGCCTAGCAACCACCCAGAACACCATAGCAACTGCCTAGCAACGCCCTAGCAACCACCAAGAACACCTTAGCAACGGCCTAGCAACCACCCAAAACACCATAGCAACTGCCTAGCAACGCCCTAGCAACCACCAAGAACACCTTAGCAACCGCCTAGCAACCACCCAGAACACCATAGCAACTGCCTAGCAACGCCCTAGCAACCACCCAAAACACCATAGCAACCGCCGAGCAACCACCCAGAACACCATAGCAACTGCCTAGCAACGCCCTAACAACCACCCAGAACACCATAGCAACCGCCTAGCAACCACCCAGAACACCATAGCAACCGCCTAGCAACCACCCAGAACACCATAGCAACTGCCTAGCAACACCCGAGCAACCACCCAGAACACCATAGCAACCGCCTAGCAACCACCCAAAACACCATACCAACTGCCTAGCAACGCCCTAGCAACCAACCAGAACACCATAGCAACCGCCTAGCACCCACCAAGAACACCATAGCAACTGCCTAGCAACGCCCTAGCAACCACCCAGAACACCATAGCAACCGCCTACCAACCCCCCAGAACACCATAGCCACGGCCTAGCGACCACCCACACCACCATACCAACTGCCTAGCAACACCCTAGCAACCACCCAGAACACCATAGCCACCACCCTAACAACCACCCAGAACACCATAGCAACTGCCTAGCAACGCCCTAGCAACCACCCAGAACACCATAGCAACCACCTAGCAACCGCCCAAAATACCATAGCAACTGCCTAGCAAAGCGCTAGCAACCACCCAGAACACCATAGCAACCGCCTAGCAACCACCCAGAACACCATAGCAACTGCCTAGCAACACCCTTACAACCACCCAGAACACCATAGCAACCGCCTAGCAACGCCCTAGCAACCACCCAGAACACAATAGCAACTGCCTAGCTACCACCCAGAACACCATAGCAACGCCCTAGCAACCACCCAGAACACCATAGCAACTGCCTAGCAACGCCCTAGCAACCACCCAGAACACCATAGCAACCGCCTAGCTACCAACCAGAACGTTGGTAACGTTGGCAGGTGTTCTGACCACCTGCTGTAACTGTCAGTTTCTCAGGCTGTAAGACTACAATCTGGCTCTCTTGAGACTACAGCTTCCTTACTGCTTTCCTTCCTTCTATTTTCTGTCATTCCTTCTTTCTTTTTCCCTCCTATTTCTTTCCTTCGTTCCTTCCTTCCTTTATTCGTTCCTGCTTTCCTACTTTACTTCCTTCTATCCTGCCTTTCATCCTTCCTCCCATTCTTCCTCCCTACCAATTTTCTTTCCTACCTTCCTTAGTTTTTCTTTCCTTCCATCATGCCTTCTTTCATTCCTTCATATCCTTCTTATCTTTCTTCCTTTCTTCTTTCTGCTTTCCCTCTCTTTCCCTCCCTCTTCCTTTCTTTACTTTTTCTTTCCTTCCTTCTCTCTTTCCTTCCGTTTTTCATTTCTTCTTCCTCACTTCCTTCCTTCCTTCTATCTTTACTTAAATCCTTCTTCTTCCCTTCTTCCTTTCCTTCCTTCTTTACTTCCTTCTTTCCTTCATTCCTCTGTTTCTTTCCATCCATCCTCGCCTTCTTTCCTTTGTTCTTTCCTGCCTTCCTTTGATTTCCTTCTTTTTTCCTATATTCCTTCTTTCCTTACTTCCCTCATTAGTTCCTTCTTTCCCTCCTTCCTTCCTTGTTAATATTCCAAATAATTTCGTAATCGTACGGTTCACTACTTCTCCCAGTTTTCACTCGATCCCCAAACAAGACACATCAACGCCCTAGCAACAACAAGAACAACATAGCAACTGTCGAGCAATGCCCAAGCAAATATTCAGAACACCATAGCAACCGCCAAGCAACCACCCAAAACACCATAGCAACTGCCTAGCAACCACCCAGAACACTATAGCAACTGCCTAGCAACGCCCTAGCAACCACCCAGAACACCATAGCAACCGCCTAGCAACCACCCAGAACACCATAGCAACTGCCTAGCAACACCCGAGCAACCACCCAGAACACCATAGCAACCGCCTAGCAACCACCCAGAACACCATAGCAACTGCCTAGCAACGCCCTAGCAACCACCAAGAACACCTTAGCAACCGCCTAGCAACCACCCAGAACACCATAGCAACTGCCTAGCAACGCCCTAGCAACCACCCAGAACACCATAGCAACCGCCCAGCAACCACCCAAAACACCATAGCAACTGCCTAGCAACGCCCTAGCAACCACCAAGAACACCTTAGCAACCGCCTAGCAACCACCCAGAACACCATAGCAACTGCCTAGCAACGCCCTACCAACCACCCAAAACACCATAGCAACCGCCGAGCAACCACCCAGAACACCATAGCAACTGCCTAGCAACGCCCTAACAACCACCCAGAACACCATAGCAACCGCCTAGCAACCACCCAGAACACCATAGCAACCGCCTAGCAACCACCCAGAACACCATAGCAACTGCCTAGCAACACCCGAGCAACCACCCAGAACACCATAGCAACCGCCTAGCAACCACCCAGAACACCATAGCAACTGCCTAGCAACGCCCTAGCAACCACCCAGAACACCATAGCAACCGCCTAGCAACCACCCACAACCCCAAAGCAACTGCCTAGCAACGCCCTAGCAACCACCCAGAACACCATAGCAACCGCCTAGCAACCCCCCAGAACACCATAGCAACCGCCTAGCAACCACCCAGAACACCATAGCAACTGCCTAGCAACACCCGAGCAACCACCCAGAACACCATAGCAACCGCCTAGCAACCACCCAGAACACCATAGCAACTGCCTAGCAACGCCCTAGCAACCACCCAGAACACCATAGCAACCACCTACCAACCGCCCAAAATACCATAGCAACTGCCTAGCAAAGCGCTAGCAACCACCCAGACCACCATAGCAACCGCCTAGCAACCACCCAGAACACCATAGCAACTGCCTAGCATCACCCTTACAACCACCCAGAACACCATAGCAACCGCCTAGCAACGCCCTAGCAACCACCCAGAACACAATAGCAACTGCCTAGCTACCACCCAGAACACCATAGCAACGCCCTAGCAACCACCCAGAACACCATAGCAACTGCCTAGCAACGCCCTAGCAACCACCCAGAACACCATAGCAACCGCCTAGCTACCAACCAGAACGTTGGTAACGTTGGCAGGTGTTCTGACCACCTGCTGTAACTGTCAGTTTCTCAGGCTGTAAGACTACAATCTGGCTCTCTTGAGACTCCAGCTTCCTTACTGCTTTCCTTCCTTCTCTTTTCTGTCATTCCTTCTTTTTTTTTCTCTCCTATTTCTTTCCTTCGTTCCTTCCTTCCTTTATTCGTTCCTGCTTTCCTACTTTACTTCCTTCTATCCTGCCTTTCATCCTTCCTCCCATTCTTCCTCCCTACCAATTTTCTTTCCTACCTTCCTTAGTTTTTCTTTCCTTCCATCATGCCTTCTTTCATTCCTTCATATCCTTCTTATCTTTCTTCCTTTCTTCTTTCTGCTTTCCCTCTCTTTCCCTCCCTCTTCCTTTCTTTACTTTTTCTTTCCTTCCTTCTCTCTTTCCTTCCGTTTTTCATTTCTTCTTCCTCACTTCCTTCCTTCCTTCTATCTTTTCTTAAATCCTTCTTCTTCCCTTCTTCCTTTCCTTCCTTCTTTACTTCCTTCTTTCCTTCATTCCTCTGTTTCTTTCCATCCATCCTCGCCTTCTTTCCTTTGTTCTTTCCTGCCTTCCTTTGATTTCCTTCTTTTTTCCTATATTCCTTCTTTCCTTACTTCCCTCATTAGTTCCTTCTTTCCCTCCTTCCTTCCTTGTTAATATTCCAAATAATTTCGTAATCGTACGGTTCACTACTTCTCCCAGTTTTCACTCGATCCCCAAACAAGACACATCAACGCCCTAGCAACAACAAGAACAACATAGCAACTGTCGAGCAATGCCCAAGCAAATATTCAGAACACCATAGCAACCGCCAAGCAACCACCCAAAACACCATAGCAACTGCCTAGCAACCACCCAGAACACTATAGCAACTGCCTAGCAACGCCCTAGCAACCACCCAGAACACCATAGCAACCGCCTAGCAACCACCCAGAACACCATAGCAACTGCCTAGCAACGCCCTAGCAACCACCCAGAACACCATAGCAACCGCCTAGCAACCACCCAGAACACCATAGCAACCGCCTAGCAACCACCCAGAACACCATAGCAACTGCCTAGCAACGCCCTAGCAACCACCCAGAACACCCTAGCAACTGCCTAGCAACGCCCTAGGAACCACCCAGAACGCTATAGCAACTGCCTAGCAACCCCCTAGCAACCACCCAGAGCACCATAGCAACCACCTAGCAACCACCCAGAACACCATAGCAACCGCCTAGCAACCACCCAGAACACCATAGCAACTGCCTAGCAACACCCTAACAACCACCCAGAAAACCATAGCAACCGCCTAGCAACGCCCTAGCAACCACCCAGAACACCATAGCAACAGCCTAGCAATGCCCTAGCAACCACCCAGAACACCATAGCAACCGCCTAGCAACCACCCAGAACACCATAGCAACTGCCTAGCAACGCCCTAGCAACCACCCAGAACACCATAGCAACCGCCTACCAACCACCCAGAACACCATAGCACCCGCCTAGCAACCACCCAGAACACCATAGCAACTGCCTAGCAACTGCCTAGCAACCACCCAGAACACCATAGCAACCACCTAGCAACCACCCAGAACACCATAGCAACTGCCTAGCAACGCCCTAGCAACCACCCAGAACACCATAGCAACCACCTAGCAACCACCCAAAACACCATAGCAACTGCCTAGCAACGCCCTAGCAACCACCCAGAACACCATAGCAACCGCCTAGCAACCTCCCAGAACACCATAGCAACTGCCTAGCAACGCCCTAGCAACCACCCAGAACACCATAGCAACCGCCTAGCAACCACCCAGAACACCATAGCAACCGCCTAGCAACCACCCAGAACACCATAGCAACTGCCTTGCAACGCCCTAGCAACCACCCAGAACACCACAGCAACTGCCTAGCAACGCCCTAGCAACCACCCAGAACGCTATTGCAACTGCCTAGCAACGCCCTAGCAACCCGCCAGAACACCATAGCAACCGCCTAGCAACCACCCAGAACACCATAGCAACTGCCTAGCAACGCCCTAGCAACCACCCAGAACACCATAGCAACCGCCTAGCAACCCCCTAGCAACCACCCAGAACACCATAGCAACAGCCTAGCAATGCCCTAGCAACCACCCAGAACACCATAGCAACCGCCTAGCACCCACCCAGAACCCCATAGCAACTGCCTAGCACCGCCCTAGCAACCCCCCAGAACACCATAGCAACCGCCTAGCAACCACCCAGAACACCATAGCAACCGCCTAGCAACCACCAAGAACACCATAGCAACTGCCTAGCAACGCCCGAGCAACCACCCAGAACACCATAGCAACCGGCTAGCAACCACCCAGAACACCATAGCAACTGCCTAGCAACGCCCGAGCAACCACCCAGAACACCATAGCAACCACCTAGCAACCACCCAAAACACCATAGCAACCACCTAGCAACGCCCTAGCAACCACCCAGAACACCATAGCAACCGCCTAGCAACCACCCGGAACACCATAGCAACTGCCTAGCAACGCCCAAGCAACCACCCAGAACACCATAGCAACCACCTAGCAACCACCCAAAACACCATAGCAACTGCCTAGCAACGCCCTAGCAACCACCCAGAACACCATAGCAACCGCCTAGCAACCACCCAGAACACCATAGCAACTGCCTAGCAACACCCTAACAACCACCCAGAACACCATAGCAACCGCCTAGCAACGCCCTAGCAACCACCCAGAACACCATAGCAACAGCCTAGCAATGCCCTAGCAACCTCCCAGAACACCATAGCAACCGCCTAGCAAGGCCCTAGCAACCACCCAGAACACCATAGCAACCGCCTAGCAATGCCCTAGCAACCTCCCAGAACACCATAGCAACCGCCTAGCAACCACCCAGCACACCATAGCAACTGCCTAGCAACGCCCTAGCAACCACCCAGAACACCATCGCAACCGCCTAGCAACCACCCAGAACACAATAGCAACCGCCTAGCTACCACCCAGAACACCATAGCAACGCCCTAGCAACCACCAGAACACCATAGCAACTGCCTAGCAACGCCCTAGCAACCACCCAGAACACCATAGCAACCGCCTAGCAACCATCAGAACACCATAGCAGCTGCCTAGCAACGCCCTAGCAACCACCCAGAACACCATAGCAACCGCCTAGCAACCACCCAGAACACCATAGCAACCCCCAAGCAACAACACAGAACACCATAGCAACTGCCTAGCAATGATCTAGCAACCACCCAGAACACCATTGCAACCGCCTTGCTACCACCCAGAACACCATAGCAACCGCCTAGCAACCACCCAGCACACCAGAGCAACCGCCTAACAACCACCCAGAACACCATGGCAACACCCTAGCAACCACCCAGAACACCATAGCAACCGCCTAGCAACCATCCAGAACACCATAGCAACTGCCTAGCAACGCCCTAGCAACCACCCAGAATACCATAGCAACCCCCTAGCAACCACCCAGAACACCATAGCAACCGCCTAGCAACGCCCGAGCAACCACCCAGAACACCATAGCACCCGCCTAGCCACGCCCTAGCAACCAGCCAGAACATCATAGCAACCACCTAGCAACCAGCCAGAACACCATAGCAACTGCCTAGCAACACCCTAGCTACCACCCAGAACACCATAGCAACCGCCTGGGAATGCCGTGGCAACCACCCAGAACACCATAACAACTGCTTAGCAAGGCCCTAGCAACCACCCAGAACGCCATAGCAACCACCCTAACAACCACCCAGAACACCATAGCAACTGCCTAGCAACGGCCTATCAACCACCCAGAACACAATACCACCTCCCTAGCAACGCCATAGCAACCACCCAGAACACCATAGCACCGGCCTAGCAACCACCCAGAACAGCATAGCAACTGCCTAGCAACACCCTAGCAACCACCCAGAACACCATAGCAACCACCTAGCAACGCCCTAGCAACCACCCAGAACATCATAGCAACTGCTTAGCAAAGCCCTAGCAACCACCCAGAATGCCATAGCAACCGCCTAGCAACCACCCAGAACCCCATAGCAACGCCCGAACAACCACCCAGTACGCCATAGCAACTGCCTAGCAACTACCCAGAACACCATAGCAACCGCCTAGCAATGCCCTATCAACCACCCAGAACACCATAGCAACTGCCTAGCAATGCCCTAGCAACCACCCAGAACACGATAGCAGCTGCCTAGCAACACCCTCACAAGTACACAGAACACCATAGCAACTGCCTAACAACTGTTACAGCCAGTCCTCATTATGTCAAATTACAATAAAAAATGTCACTTTTTAAGCTACTCAACTTATCAACCTTTCAGCCATTCCAACTCCTGATTGTTTTCGACTATGCCTTCCGGCAACTGTTTCTTCTGCCCAATCCTGTCTCAAAATATAAGTCCTAACTACAATTTTTCACTATTAAAAAATGTCACTCTTAAAAATTTCCATATGACAGTTGTCATCAACTATGACTCCCGCAAACTGTTTCCTCAGTCCACATCTGTTTCAAAATAAAAGTCCTCACCACTACCATAATTATCCTCCTAAAAACGTAGCTACCAATATCATAATGCAATGATATGTTACAAACTCCACCTTATGCAACTACACTTTGCATTTTCAATGCACACGTAATTCCCTGGAATTACATTATCTAGTTATTATTAGTTTGCATTGAAAATGCTCACTATTGTTATCCTGGTCTTCTTATTATTATTATTATTATTATTATTATTATTAGTGTGCATTGAAAATGCTCACTATTGTTATCCTGGTCTTCTTATTATTATTATTATTATTATTATTATTATTATTATTATTCTTCTAACACACTTAATGCGGCCTCAACCGTTTATCGTAGAAACTTCATTCAAACTGCGTTGCGTAGGTCTGACTTAGGACACCTGTGCAATGTATTTTTCATCTTTGTAACTTTTATACTTTTTGAGTTATTAATAAAAAACAATAAATTTTTTCCCCCCATAGACTTAACACTGGCATTATGACATCACAATAGCGCCATTAAGCAAATGGAATCTTGTGCCAGGTGTTCTGACCACCTGCTGTAACTGTCAGTTTCTCAGGCTGTAAGACTACAATCTGGCTCTCTTGAGACTACAGCTTCCTTACTGCTTTCCTTCCTTCTTTTTTCTGTCATTCCTTCGTTCTTTTTCCCTCCTATTTCTTTCCTTCGTTCCTTCCTTCCTTTCTTCGTTCCTTCTTTCCTACTTTACTTCCTTCTATCCTGCCTTTCATCCTTCCTCCCATTCTTCCTCCCTACCAATTTTCTTTCCTACCTTCCTTAGTTTTTCTTTCCTTCCATCATGCCTTCTTTCATTCCTTCATATCCTTCTTATCTTTCTTCCTTTCTTCTTTCTGCTTTCCCTCTCTTTCCTTCCCTCTTCCTTTCTTTACTTTTTCTTTCCTTCCTTCTCTCTTTCCTTCTGTTTTTCATTTCTTCTTCCTCACTTCCTTCCTTCCTTCCTTCTATCTTTACTTAAATCCTTCTTCTTCCCTTCTTCCTTTCCTTCCTTCCTTACTTCCTTCTTTCCGTCATTACTCTGTTTCTTTCCATCCATCCTCGCCTAGTTTCCTTTGTTCTTTCCTGCCTTCCTTTGATTTCCTTCTTTTTTTCCTATATTCCTTCTTTCCTTACTTCCCTCATTAGTTCCTTCTTTCCCTCCTTCCTTCCTTGTTAATATTCCAAATAATTTCGTAATCGTACGGTTCACTACTTCTCCCAGTTTTCACTCGATCCCCAAAGAATACACATCAACGCCCTAGCAACAACAAGAACAACATAGCAACTGTCGAGCAATGCGCAAGCAAATATTCAGAACACCATAGCAACCGCCTAGCAACCACCCAAAACACCATAGCAACTGCCTAGCAACCACCCAGAACACTATAGCAACTGCCAAGCAACGCCCTAGCAACCACCCAGAACACCATAGCAACCGCCAAGCAACCACTCAGAACACCAAAGCAACTGCCTAGCAACGCCCTAGCAACCACCCAGAACACCATAGCAACCGCCTAGCAACCACCCAGAACACCATTGCAACTGCCTAGCAACGCCCTAGCAACCACCCAGAACACTATAGCAACCGCCTAGCAACCACCCAAAACACCATAGCTACTGCCTAGCAACGCCCTAGCAACCACCCAGAACACCATAGCAATCGCCTAGCAACCACCCAGAACACCATAGCAACTGCCTAGCAACGCCCTAGCAACCACCCAGAACACCATAGCAACCGCCCAGCAACCACCCAGAACACCATAGCATCTGCCTAGCAACGCCCTAGCAACCACCAAGAACACCTTAGCAACCGCCTAGCAACCTGCCAGAACACCATAGCAACTGCCTAGCAACGCCCTAGCAACCACACAGAACACCATAGGAATCGCCTAGCAACGCCCTAGCAACCACCCAGAACACCATAGCAACCGCCTAGCAACCACCCAGAACACCATAGCAACTGCCTAGCAACGCCCTAGCAACCACCCAGAACACCATAGCAACCGCCTAGCAACCACCCACAACACCATAGCAACTCCCTAGCAACGCCCGAGCAACCACCCACAACACCACAGCAACCCCCCAGCAACCACCCAGAACACCATAGCAACTGCCTAGCAACGCCCTAGCAACCACCCAGAACACCAAAGCAACTCCCGAGCAACGCCCTAGCAACCACCAAGAACACCATAGCAACCGCCTAGCAACCACCCAGAACACCATAGCAACTGCCTAGCAACACCCTAACAACCACCCAGAACACCATAGCAACCGCATAGCAACGCCCTAGCAACCACCCAAAACACCAAAGCAACTGCCGAGCAACGCCCTTGCAACCACCAAGAACACCATAGCAACCGCCTAGCAACCACCCAAAACACCATAGCAACTGCCTAGCAACACCCTAACAACCACCAAGAACACCATAGCAACCGGCTAGCAACCACCCAGAACACCATAGCAACTGCCTAGCAACACCCTAGCAACCACCCAGAACACCATAGCAACCGCCAAGCAACCACCCAGAACACCATAGCAACTGCCTAGCAACGCCTTAGCAACCAGCTAGAACACCATAGCAACCACCTAGCAACCACCCAAAACACCATAGCAACTGCCTAGCAACGCCCTAGCAACCACCCAGAACACCATAGCAACTGCCTCGCAACGCCCTAGCAACCACCCAGAACACCATAGCAACCACCTAGCAACCACCCAAAACACAATAGCAACTGCCTAGCAACGCCCTAGCAACCACCCAAAACACCATAGAAACTGCCAAGCAACGCCCTAGCAACCACCAAGAACACCTTAGCAACCGCCTAGCAACCACCCAGAACACCATAGCAACTGCCTAGCAACGCCCTAGCAACCACACAGAACACCATAGGATTCGCCTAGCAACGCCCAAGCAACCACCCAGAACACCATAGCAACCGCTTAGGAACCACCTAGAACACCATAGCAACTGCCTAGCAATGCCTTAGCAACCACCTAGAACACCATAGCAACTGCCTAGCAACGCCCTTGCAACCACCCAGAACACCGTAGCAACTGCTTAGCAAAGCCCTAGCAACCACCCAGAACACCATAGCAACCGCCTAGCAACACCCTCACAACCACCCAGAACACCATAGCAACCGCATAGCAACGCCCTAGCAACCACCCAGAACACCATAGCAACCGCCTAGCAACCACCCAGAACACCATAGCAACTGCCTAGCAACGCCCTAGCAACCACCCAGAACACAATAGCAACCACCTAACAACCACCTAGAACACCATAGCAACTGCCTAGCAACGCCCTAGCAACCACCCAGAACACCATAGCAACCGCCTAGCAACCACCCAGAACACCATAGCAACTGCCTAGCAACGCCCTAGCCACCACTTAGAACACCAAAGCAACCGCCTAGCAACCACCCAGAACACCATAGCACCCGCCTAGCAACCACCCAGAACACCATAGCAACTGCCTAGCAACGCCCTAGCAACCACCCAGAACACAATAGCAACTGCCTAGCAACCACCCAGAACAACATAGCAACCACCTAGCAACCACCCAGAACACCATAGCAACTGCCTAGCAACGCCCTAGCAACCACCCAGAACACCAGAGCAACCGCCTAGCAACCACCCAGAACACCATAGCAACTGCCTAGCAACGCTCTAGCAACCACCCAGAACACCATAGCAACCGCCTAGCAACCACTCAGAACACCATAGCAACCGCCTAGCAACCACCCAGAACACCATAGCAACTGCCTAGCAACGCCCTGGCAACCACCCAGAACATCATAGCAACCGCCTAGCAACCACCCAGGACACCATAGCAACCCCCTAGCAACCACCCAGAAAACCATAGCAACTGCCTAGCAATGCCCGAGCAACCACCCAGAACACCATACCAACCACCTAGCAACCACCCAGAACACCATAGCAACTGCCTAGCAACACCCTAGCAACCACCCAGAACACCATAGCAACCGCCTAGCAACCACCCAAAACACCATAGCAACTGCCTAGCATCGCCCTAGCAACCACCCAGAACACCATAGCAACCGCCTAGCAACCACCCAGTACACCATAGCAACTGCCTAGCAACGCCCTAGCAACCACCCAGAACACCATAGCAACCGCCTAGCAACCACCCAGAACACCATAGCAACCGCCTAGCAACCACCCAGAACACCATAGCAACTGCCTAGCAATGCCCTAGCAACCACCCAGAACACCACAGCAACTGCCTAGCAACGCCCTAGCAACCACCCAGAACGCTATAGCAACTGCCTAGCAACGCCCTAGCAACCACCCAGAACACCACAGCAACCGCCTAGCAACCACCCAGAACACCATAGGAACTGCCTAGCAACGCCCTAGCAACCACCCAGAACACCACAGCACCCGCCTCGCAACGCCCTAGCAACCACCCAGAACACCATAGCAACAGCCTAGCAATGCCCTAGCAACCACCCAGAACACCATAGCAACCGCCTAGCAACCACCCAGAACACCATAGCAACTGCCTAGCAACGCCCTAGCAACCACCCAGAACACCATAGCAACCGCCTAGCAACCACCCAGAACACCATAGCAACCGCCTAGCAACCACCAAGATCAACATACCAACAGCCTAGCAACGCTCGAGCAAGCACTCAGAACACCATAGCAACCGCCTACCACCCACCCAGAACACCATAGCAACTGCCTAGCAACACCCTAACAACCACCCAGAACACCATAGCAACCGCCTAGCAACGCCCTAGCAACCACCCAGAACACCATAGCAACAGCCTAGCAATGCCCTAGCAACCACCCAGAACACCATAGCAACTGCCTAGCAACACCCTTACAACCACCCAGAACACCATAGCAACCGCCTAGCAACGCCCTAGCAACCACCCAGAACACCATAGCAACTGCCTAGCAACGCCCTAGCAACCACCCAGAACACCATAGCAACCCCCTCGCAACCCCCTACCAACCACCCAGAACACCATAGCAACAGCCTAGCAATGCCCTAGCAACCACCCAGAACACCATAGCAACCGCCTAGCACCCACCCAGAACACCATAGCAACTGCCTAGCAACGCCCTAGCAACCACCCAGAACACCATAGCAACCGCCTAGCAACCACCCAGAACACCATAGCAACCGCCTAGCAACCACCAAGAACACCATAGCAACTGCCTAGCAACGCCCTAGCAACCACCCAGAACACAAAAGCAACCGCCTAGCAACCACCCAGAACACCATAGCAACTGCCTAGCAACACCCTAACAACCACCCAGAACACCATAGCAACCGCCTAGCAACGCCCTAGCAACCACCCAGAACACCATAGCAACAGCCTAGCAATGCCCTAGCAACCACCCAGAACACCATAGCAACCGCCTAGCAAGGCCCTAGCAACCACCCAGGACACCAGAGCAACCGCCTAGCAGTGCCCTAGCAACGTCCCAGAACACCATAGCAACCGCCTAGCAACCACCCAGCACATCATAGCAACTGCCTAGCAACGCCCTAGCAACCACCCAGAACACCATAGCAACCGCCTAGCAACCACCGAGAACACAATAGCAACCGCCTAGCTACCACCCAGAACTCCATAGCAACGCCCTAGCAACCACCCAGAACACCATAGCAACCGCCTAGCCACCCCCTACCAACCACCCAGAACAGCATAGCACCCGCCTAGCATCCACTCAGAACACCATAGCAACTGCCTAGCAACGCCCTAGCAACCACCCAGAACACCATAGCAACCGCCTAGCAACCACCCAGAACACCATAGCAACTGCCTAGCAATGATCTAGCAACCACCCAGAACACCATTGCAACCGCCTTGCTACCACCCAGAACACCATAGCAACCGCCGAGCAACCACCCAGAACACCAGAGCAACCGCCTAACAACCACCCAGAACACCATAGCAACACCCTAGCAACCACCCAGAACACCATAGCAACCGCCTAGCAACCATCCAGAACACCATAGCAACTGCCTAGCAACGCCCTAGCAACCACCCAGAATACCATAGCAACGCCCTAGCAACCACCCAGAACGCCATAGCAACCGCCTAGCAACGCCCGAGCAACCACCCAGAACACCATAGCAACCGCCTAGCAACGCCCTAGCAACCAGCCAGAACATCATAGCAACCACCTAGCAACCACCCAGAACACCATAGCAACTGCCTAGCAACACCCTAGCAACCACCCAGAACACCATAGCAACCGCCTGGCCCTGCCGTGGCAACCACCCAGAACACCATACCAACTGCTTAGCAATGCCCTAGCAACCACCCAGAACGCCATAGCAACCACCCTAACAACCACCCAGAACACCATAGCAACTGCCTAGCAACGGCCTATCAACCACCCCGAACACAAAAACAACCACCTAACAACGCCAAAACAACCACCCAGAACACCATAGCAACGGCCTAGCAACCACCCAGAACAGCATAGCAACTGCCTAGCAACACCCTAGCAACCACCCAGAACACCATAGCAACCACCGAGCAACGCCCTAGCAACCACCCAGAACACCATAGCAACCGCCTAGCAACCACTCAGAACACCATAGCAACTGCCTAGCAACACCCGAGCAACCACCCAGAACACCATAGCAACCGCCTAGCAACCACCCAGAACACCATAGCAACTGCCTAGCAACGCCCTAGCAACCACCCAGAACACCATAGCAACCGCCTAGCAACCACCCAGAACACCATAGCAACTGCCTAGCAACGCCCTAGCAACCACCCAGAACACCATGGCAACCACCTAGCAACCACCCAGAACACCATAGCAACCGCCTAGCAACCACCCAGAACACCATAGCAACTGCCTAGCAACACCCGAGCAACCACCCAGAACACCATAGCAACCGCCTAGCAACCACCCAGAACACCATAGCAACTGCCTAGCAACGCCCTAGCAACCACCCAGAACACCATAGCAACCACCTAGCAACCGCCCAAAATACCATAGCAACTGCCTAGCAAAGCGCTAGCAACCACCCAGAACACCATAGCAACCGCCTAGCAACCACCCAGAACACCATAGCAACTGCCTAGCAACACCCTTACAACCACCCAGAACACCATAGCAACCGCCTAGCAACGCCCTAGCAACCACCCAGAACACAATAGCAACTGCCTAGCTACCACCCAGAACACCATAGCAACGCCCTAGCAACCACCCAGAACACCATAGCAACTGCCTAGCAACGCCCTAGCAACCACCCAGAACACCATAGCAACCGCCTAGCTACCAACCAGAACGTTGGTAACGTTGGCAGGTGTTCTGACCACCTGCTGTAACTGTCAGTTTCTCAGGCTGTAAGACTACAATCTGGCTCTCTTGAGACTACAGCTTCCTTACTGCTTTCCTTCCTTCTATTTTCTGTCATTCCTTCTTTCTTTTTCCCTCCTATTTCTTTCCTTCGTTCCTTCCTTCCTTTATTCGTTCCTGCTTTCCTACTTTACTTCCTTCTATCCTGCCTTTCATCCTTCCTCCCATTCTTCCTCCATACCAATTTTCTTTCCTACCTTCCTTAGTTTTTCTTTCCTTCCATCATGCCTTCTTTCATTCCTTCATATCCTTCTTATCTTTCTTCCTTTCTTCTTTCTGCTTTCCCTCTCTTTCCCTCCCTCTTCCTTTCTTTACTTTTTCTTTCCTTCCTTCTCTCTTTCCTTCCGTTTTTCATTTCTTCTTCCTCACTTCCTTCCTTCCTTCTATCTTTACTTAAATCCTTCTTCTTCCCTTCTTCCTTTCCTTCCTTCTTTACTTCCTTCTTTCCTTCATTCCTCTGTTTCTTTCCATCCATCCTCGCCTTCTTTCCTTTGTTCTTTCCTGCCTTCCTTTGATTTCCTTCTTTTTTCCTATATTCCTTCTTTCCTTACTTCCCTCATTAGTTCCTTCTTTCCCTCCTTCCTTCCTTGTTAATATTCCAAATAATTTCGTAATCGTACGGTTCACTACTTCTCCCAGTTTTCACTCGATCCCCAAACAAGACACATCAACGCCCTAGCAACAACAAGAACAACATAGCAACTGTCGAGCAATGCCCAAGCAAATATTCAGAACACCATAGCAACCGCCAAGCAACCACCCAAAACACCATAGCAACTGCCTAGCAACCACCCAGAACACTATAGCAACTGCCTAGCAACGCCCTAGCAACCACCCAGAACACCATAGCAACCGCCTAGCAACCACCCAGAACACCATAGCAACTGCCTAGCAACACCCGAGCAACCACCCAGAACACCATAGCAACCGCCTAGCAACCACCCAGAACACCATAGCAACTGCCTAGCAACGCCCTAGCAACCACCAAGAACACCTTTGCAACCGCCTAGCAACCACCCAGAACACCATAGCAACTGCCTAGCAACGCCCTAGCAACCACCCAGAACACCATAGCAACCGCCCAGCAACCACCCAAAACACCATAGCCACTGCCTAGCAACGCCCTAGCAACCACCAAGAACACCTTAGCAACCGCCTAGCAACCACCCAGAACACCATAGCAACTGCCTAGCAACGCCCTAGCAACCACCCAAAACACCATAGCAACCGCCGAGCAACCACCCAGAACACCATAGCAACTGCCTAGCAACGCCCTAACAACCACCCAGAACACCATAGCAACCGCCTAGCAACCACCCAGAACACCATAGCAACCGCCTAGCAACCACCCAGAACACCATAGCAACTGCCTAGCAACACCCGAGCAACCACCCAGAACACCATAGCAACCGCCTAGCAACCACCCAGAACACCATAGCAACTGCCTAGCAACGCCCTAGCAACCACCCAGAACACCATAGCAACCACCCAGCAACCACCCAGAACACCATAGCAACCGCCTAGCAACGCCCTAGCAACCACCCAGAACACCATAGCAACCGCCTAGCAACCACCCAGAACACCATAGCAACCGCCTAGCAACCACCCAGAACACCATAGCAACTGCCTAGCAACACCCGAGCAACCACCCAGAACACCATAGCAACCGCCTAGCAACCACCCAGAACACCATAGCAACTGCCTAGCAACGCCCTAGCAACCACCCAGAACACCATAGCAACCACCTAGCAACCGCCCAAAATACCATAGCAACTGCCTAGCAAAGCGCTAGCAACCACCCAGAACACCATAGCAACCGCCTAGCAACCACCCAGAACACCATAGCAACTGCCTAGCAACACCCTTACAACCACCCAGAACACCATAGCAACCGCCTAGCAACGCCCTAGCAACCACCCAGAACACAATAGCAACTGCCTAGCTACCACCCAGAACACCATAGCAACGCCCTAGCAACCACCCAGAACACCATAGCAACTGCCTAGCAACGCCCTAGCAACCACCCAGAACACCATAGCAACCGCCTAGCTACCAACCAGAACGTTGGTAACGTTGGCAGGTGTTCTGACCACCTGCTGTAACTGTCAGTTTCTCAGGCTGTAAGACTACAATCTGGCTCTCTTGAGACTACAGCTTCCTTACTGCTTTCCTTCCTTCTATTTTCTGTCATTCCTTCTTTCTTTTTCCCTCTTTTTTCTTTCCTTCGTTCTTCTTCTCCTTTATTCGTTCCTGCTTTCCTACTTTACTTTCTTCTATCCTGCCTTTCATCCTTCCTCCCATTCTTCCTCCCTACCAATTTTCTTTCCTACCTTCCTTAGTTTTTCTTTCCTTCCATCATGCCTTCTTTCATTCCTTCATATCCTTCTTATCTTTCTTCCTTTCTTCTTTCTGCTTTCCCTCTCTTTCCCTCCCTCTTCCTTTCTTTACTTTTTCTTTCCTTCCTTCTCTCTTTCCTTCCGTTTTTCATTTCTTCTTCCTCACTTCCTTCCTTCCTTCTATCTTTACTTAAATCCTTCTTCTTCCCTTCTTCCTTTCCTTCCTTCTTTACTTCCTTCTTTCCTTCATTCCTCTGTTTCTTTCCATCCATCCTCGCCTTCTTTCCTTTGTTCTTTCCTGCCTTCCTTTGATTTCCTTCTTTTTTCCTATATTCCTTCTTTCCTTACTTCCCTCATTAGTTCCTTCTTTCCCTCCTTCCTTCCTTGTTAATATTCCAAATAATTTCGTAATCGTACGGTTCACTACTTCTCCCAGTTTTCACTCGATCCCCAAACAAGACACATCAACGCCCTAGCAACAACAAGAACAACATAGCAACTGTCGAGCAATGCCCAAGCAAATATTCAGAACACCATAGCAACCGCCAAGCAACCACCCAAAACACCATAGCAACTGCCTAGCAACCACCCAGAACACTATAGCAACTGCCTAGCAACGCCCTAGCAACCACCCAGAACACCATAGCAACCGCCTAGCAACCACCCAGAACACCATAGCAACTGCCTAGCAACGCCCTAGCAACCACCCAGAACACCATAGCAACCGCCTAGCAACCACCCAGAACACCATAGCAACCGCCTAGCAACCACCCAGAACACCATAGCAACTGCCTAGCAACGCCCTAGCAACCACCCAGAACACCTTAGCAACTGCCTAGCAACGCCCTAGCAACCACCCAGAACGCTATAGCAACTGCCTAGCAACGCCCTAGCAACCACCCAGAGCACCATAGCAACCACCTAGCAACCACCCAGAACACCATAGCAACCGCCTAGCAACCACCCAAAACACCATAGCAACTGCCTAGCAACACCCTAACAACCACCCAGAAAACCATAGCAACCGCCTAGCAACGCCCTAGCAACCACCCAGAACACCATAGCAACAGCCTAGCAATGCCCTAGCAACCACCCAGAACACCATAGCAACCGCCTAGGAACCACCCAGAACAACATAGCAACTGCCTAGCAACGCCCTAGCAACCACCCAGAACACCATAGCAACCGCCTAGCAACCACCCAGAACACCATAGCACCCGCCTAGCAACCACCCAGAACACCATAGCAACTGCCTAGCAACTGCCTAGCAACCAACCAGAACACCATAGCAACCACCTAGCAACCACCCAGAACACCATAGCAACTGCCTAGCAACGCCCTAGCAACCACCCAGAACACCATAGCAACCACCTAGCAACCACCCAAAACACCATAGCAACTGCCTAGCAACGCCCTAGCAACCACCCAGAACACCATAGCAACCGCCTAGCAACCTCCCAGAACACCATAGCAACTGCCTAGCAACGCCCTAGCAACCACCCAGAACACCATAGCAACCGCCTAGCAACCACCCAGAACACCATAGCAACCGCCTAGCAACCACCCAGAACACCATAGCAACTGCCTTGCAACGCCCTAGCAACCACCCAGAACACCACAGCAACTGCCTAGCAACGCCCTAGCAACCACCCAGAACGCTATTGCAACTGCCTAGCAACGCCCTAGCAACCCGCCAGAACACCACAGCAACCGCCTAGCAACCACCCAGAACACCATAGCAACTGCCTAGCAACGCCCTAGCAACCACCCAGAACACCATAGCAACCGCCTAGCCACGCCCTACCAACCACCCAGAACACCATAGCAACAGCCTAGCAATGCCCTAGCAACCACCCAGAACACCATAGCAACCGCCTAGCAACCACCCAGAACACCATAGCAACTGCCTAGCAACGCCCTAGCAACCACCCAAAACACCATAGCAACCACCAAGAACACCTTAGCAACCGCCTAGCAAACACCCAGAACACCATAGCAACTGCCTAGCAACGCCTTAGCAACCACCCAAAACACCATAGCAACCGCCTAGCAACCACCCAGAACACCATAGCAACCGCCTAGCAACGCCCTAGCAACCACTCAAAACACCATAGCAACTGCCCAGCAATGCCCTAGCAACCACTCAAAACACCATAGCCACTACCTAGCAAAGGCCTAGCAACCACCCAGAACACCATAGAAACCGCCTAGCAACCACCCGGAACACCATAGCAACTGCCTAGCAACGCCCAAGCAACCACCCAGAACACCATAGCAACCACCTAGCAACCACCCAAAACACCATAGCAACTGCCTAGCAACGCCCTAGCAACCACCCAGAACACCATAGCAACCGCCTAGCAACCACCCAGAACACCATAGCAACTGCCTAGCAACACCCTAACAACCACCCAGAACACCATAGCAACCGCCTAGCAACGCCCTAGCAACCACCCAGAACACCATAGCAACAGCCTAGCAATGCCCTAGCAACCTCCCAGAACACCATAGCAACCGCCTAGCAAGGCCCTAGCAACCACCCAGAACACCATAGCAACCGCCTAGCAATGCCCTAGCAACCTCCCAGAACACCATAGCAACCGCCTAGCAACCACCCAGCACACCATAGCAACTGCCTAGCAACGCCCTAGCAACCACCCAGAACACCATAGCAACCGCCTAGCAACCACCCAGAACACAATAGCAACCGCCTAGCTACCACCCAGAACACCATAGCAACGCCCTAGCAACCACCCAGAACACCATAGCAACTGCCTAGCAACGCCCTAGCAACCACCCAGAACACCATAGCAACCGCCTAGCAACCATCAGAACACCATAGCAACTGCCTAGCAACGCCCTAGCAACCACCCAGAACACCATAGCAACCGCCTAGCAACCACCCAGAACACCATAGCAACCGCCTAGCAACAACACAGAACACCATAGCAACTGCCTAGCAATGATCTAGCAACCACACAGAACACCATTGCAACCGGCTTGCTACCACCCAGAACACCATAGCAACCGACTAGCAACCACCCAGAACACCAGAGCAACCGCCTAACAACCACCCAGAACACCATGGCAACACCCTAGCAACCACCCAGAACACCATAGCAACCGCCTAGCAACCATCCAGAACACCATAGCAACTGCCTAGCAACGCCCTAGCAACCACCCAGAATACCATAGCAACGCCCTAGCAACCACCCAGAACACCATAGCAACCGCCTAGCAACGCCCGAGCAACCACCCAGAACACCATAGCAACCGCCTAGCAACGCCCTAGCAACCAGCCAGAACATCATAGCAACCACCTAGCAACCAGCCAGAACACCATAGCAACTGCCTAGCAACACCCTAGCTACCACCCAGAACACCATAGCAACCGCCTGGCAATGCCGTGGCAACCACCCAGAACACCATAACAACTGCTTAGCAATGCCCTAGCAACCACCCAGAACGCCATAGCAACCACCCTAACAACCACCCAGAACACCATAGCAACTGCCTAGCAACGGCCTATCAACCACCCAGAACACAATAGCAACTGCCTAGCAACGCCATAGCAACCACCCAGAACACCATAGCAACGGCCTAGCAACCACCCAGAACAGCATAGCAACTGCCTAGCAACACCCTAGGAACCACCCAGAACACCATAGCAACCACCTAGCAACGCCCTAGCACGCACCCAGACCATCATAGCAACTGCTTAGCAAAGCCCTAGCAACCACCCAGAATGCCATAGCAACCGCCTAGCAACCACCCAGAACCCCATAGCAACGCCCGAACAACCACCCAGTACGCCATAGCAACTGCCTAGCAACTACCCAGAACACCATAGCAACCGCCTAGCAATGCCCTATCAACCACCCAGAACACCATAGCAACTGCCTAGCAATGCCCTAGCAACCACCCAGAACACGATAGCAGCTGCCTAGCAACACCCTCACAAGTACACAGAACACCATAGCAACTGCCTAACAACTGTTACAGCCAGTCCTCATTATGTCAAATTACAATAAAAAATGTCACTTTTTAAGCTACTCAACTTATCAACCTTTCAGCCATTCCAACTCCTGATTGTTTTCGACTATGACTTCCGGCAACTGTTTCTTCTGCCCAATCCTGTCTCAAAATATAAGTCCTAACTACAATTTTTCACTATAAAAAAATGTCACTCTTAAAAATTTCCATATGACAGTTGTCATCAACTATGACTCCCGCAAACTGTTTCCTCAGTCCACATCTGTTTCAAAATAAAAGTCCTCACCACTACCATAATTATCCTCCTAAAAACGTAGCTACCAATATCATAATGCAATGATATGTTACAAACTCCACCTTATGCAACTACACTTTGCATTTTCAATGCACACGTAATTCCCTGGAATTACATTATCTAGTTATTATTAGTTTGCATTGAAAATGCTCACTATTGTTATCCTGGTCTTCTTATTATTATTATTATTATTATTATTATTATTAGTGTGCATTGAAAATGCTCACTATTGTTATCCTGGTCTTCTTATTATTATTATTATTATTATTATTATTATTATTATTATTCTTCTAACACACTTAATGCGGCCTCAACCGTTTATCGTAGAAACTTCATTCAAACTGCGTTGCGTAGGTCTGACTTAGGACACCTGTGCAATGTATTTTTCATCTTTGTAACTTTTATACTTTTTGAGTTATTAATAAAAAACAATAAATTTTTTCCCCCCATAGACTTAACACTGGCATTATGACATCACAATAGCGCCATTAAGCAAATGGAATCTTGTGCCAGGTGTTCTGACCACCTGCTGTAACTGTCAGTTTCTCAGGCTGTAAGACTACAATCTGGCTCTCTTGAGACTACAGCTTCCTTACTGCTTTCCTTCCTTCTATTTTCTGTCATTCCTTCGTTCTTTTTCCCTCCTATTTCTTTCCTTCGTTCCTTCCTTCCTTTATTCGTTCCTTCTTTCCTGCTTTACTTCCTTCTATCCTGCCTTTCATCCTTCCTCCCATTCTTCCTCCCTACCAATTTTCTTTCCTACCTTCCTTAGTTTTTCTTTCCTTCCATCATGCCTTCTTTCATTCCTTCATATCCTTCTTATCTTTCTTCCTTTCTTCTTTCTGCTTTCCCTCTCTTTCCTTCCCTCTTCCTTTCTTTACTTTTTCTTTCCTTCCTTCTCTCTTTCCTTCTGTTTTTCATTTCTTCTTCCTCACTTCCTTCCTTCCTTCCTTCTATCTTTACTTAAATCCTTCTTCTTCCCCTCTTCCTTTCCTTCCTTCCTTACTTCCTTCTTTCCGTCATTACTCTGTTTCTTTCCATCCATCCTCGCCTAGTTTCCTTTGTTCTTTCCTGCCTTCCTTTGATTTCCTTCTTTTTTTCCTATATTCCTTCTTTCCTTACTTCCCTCATTAGTTCCTTCTTTCCCTCCTTCCTTCCTTGTTAATATTCCAAATAATTTCGTAATCGTACGGTTCACTACTTCTCCCAGTTTTCACTCGATCCCCAAAGAATACACATCAACGCCCTAGCAACAACAAGAACAACATAGCAACTGTCGAGCAATGCGCAAGCAAATATTCAGAACACCATAGCAACCGCCTAGCAACCACCCAAAACACCATAGCAACTGCCTAGCAACCACCCAGAACACTATAGCAACTGCCAAGCAACGCCCTAGCAACCACCCAGAACACCATAGCAACCGCCAAGCAACCACTCAGAACACCAAAGCAACTGCCTAGCAACGCCCTAGCAACCACCCAGAACACCATAGCAACCGCCTAGCAACCACCCAGAACACTATTGCAACTGCCTAGCAACGCCCTAGCAACCACCCAGAACACTATAGCAACCGCCTAGCAACCACCAAAAACACCATAGCTACTGCCTAGCAACGCCCTAGCAACCACCCAGAACACCATAGCAATCGCCTAGCAACCACCCAGAACACCATAGCAACTGCCTAGCAACGCCCTAGCAACCACCCAGAACACCATAGCAACCGCCCAGCAACCACCCAGCACACCCTACCACCTGCCTAGCACCGCCCTAGCAACCACCAAGAACACCTTAGCAACCGCCTAGCAACCTGCCAGAACACCATAGCAACTGCCTAGCAACGCCCGAGCAACCACACAGAACACCATAGGAATCGCCTAGCAACGCCCTAGCAACCACCCAGAACACCATAGCAACCGCCTAGCAACCACCCAGAACACCATAGCAACTGCCTAGCAACGCCCTAGCAACCACCCAGAACACCATAGCAACCGCCTAGCAACCACCCAGAACACCATAGCAACTGCCTAGCAACGCCCGAGCAACCACCCAGAACACCATAGCAACCGCCTAGCAACCACCCAGAACACCATAGCAACTGCCTAGCAACGCCCTAGCAACCACCCAAAACACCAAAGCAACTCCCGAGCAACGCCCTAGCAACCACCAAGAACACCATAGCAACCGCCTAGCAACCACCCAGAACACCATAGCAACTGCCTAGCAACACCCTAACAACCACCCAGAACACCATAGCAACCGCATAGCAACGCCCTAGCAACCACCCAAAACACCAAAGCAACTGCCGAGCAACGCCCTAGCAACCACCAAGAACACCATAGCAACCGCCTAGCAACCACCCAAAACACCATAGCAACTGCCTAGCAACACCCTAACAACCACCAAGAACACCATAGCAACCGCCTAGCAACCACCCAGAACACCATAGCAACTGCCTAGCAACACCCTAGCAACCACCCAGGACACCATAGCAACCGCCAACCAACCACCCAGAACACCATAGCAACTGCCTAGCAACGCCTTAGCAACCACCTAGAACACCATAGCAACCACCTAGCAACCACCCAAAACACCATAGCAACTGCCTAGCAACGCCCTAGCAACCACCCAGAACACCATAGCAACTGCCTCGCAACGCCCTAGCAACCACCCAGAACACCATAGCAACCACCTAGCAACCAGCCAAAACACCATAGCAACTGCCTAGCAACGCCCTAGCAACCACCCAAAACACCATAGAAACTGCCAAGCAACGCCCTAGCAACCACCAAGAACACCTTAGCAACCGCCTAGCAACCACCCAGAACACCATAGCAACTGCCTAGCAACGCCCTAGCAACCACACAGAACACCATAGGATTCGCCTAGCAACGCCCTAGCAACCACCCAGAACACCATAGCAACCGCCTAGCAACCACCCAGAACACCATAGCAACTGCCTAGCAACGCCTTAGCAACCACCTAGAACACCATAGCAACTGCCTAGCAACGCCCTAGCAACCACCAAGAACACCATAGCAACCGCCTAGCAACCACCCAGAACACCATAGCAACTGCCTAGCAACACTCTCACAACCACCCAGAACACCATACCAACCGCATAGCAACGCCCTAGCAACCACCCAGAACACCATAGCAACCGCCTAGCAACCATCCAGAACACCATAGCAACTGCCTAGCAACGCCCTAGCAACCACCCAGAACACAATAGCAACCACCTAGCAACCACCCAAAACACCATAGCAACTGCCTAGCAACGCCCTAGCAACCACCCAGAACACCATAGCAACCGCCTAGCAACCACCCAGAACACCATAGCAACTGCCTAGCAACGCCCTAGCAACCACCCAGAACACCAAAGCAACCGCCTAGCAACCACCCAGAACACCATAGCACCCGCCTACCAACCATCCAGAACACCATAGCAACTGCCTAGCAACGCCCTAGCAACCACCCAGAACACAATAGCAACTGCCTAGTAACCACCCAGAACACCATAGAAACACCCTACCAACCACCCAGAACACCATAGCAACTGCCTAGCAACGCCCTAGCAACCACCCAGAACACCAGAGCAACCGCCTAGCAACCACCCAGAACACCATAGCAACTGCCTAGCAACGCTCTAGCAACCACCCAGAACACCACAGCAACCGCCTAACAACCACTCAGAACACCATCGCACCCGCCTAGCAACCACCCAGAACACCATAGCAACTGCCTAGCAACGCCCTGGCAACCACCCAGAACATCATAGCAACCGCCTAGCAACCACCCAGAACACCATAGCAACCGCCTAGCAACCACCCAGAAAACCATAGCAACTGCCTAGCAATGCCCGAGCAACCACCCAGAACACCATAGCAACCACCTAGCAACCACCCAGAACACCATAGCAACTGCCTAGCAACACCCTAGCAACCACCCAGAACACCATAGCAACCACCTAGCAACCACCCAAAACACCATAGCAACTGCCTAGCAACGCCCTAGCAACCACCCAGAACACCATAGCAACCGCCTAGCAACCACCCAGAACACCATAGCAACTGCCTAGCAACGCCCTAGCAACCACCCAGAACACCATAGCAACCGCCTAGCAACCACCCAGAACACCATAGCAACCGCCTAGCAACCACCCAGAACACCATAGCAACTGCCTAGCAATGCCCTAGCAACCACCCAGAACACCACAGCAACTGCCTAGCAACGCCCTAGCAACCACCCAGAACGCTATAGCAACTGCCTAGCAACGCCCTAGCAACCACCCAGAACACCATAGCAACCGCCTAGCAACCACCCAGAACACCATAGCAACTGCCTAGCAACGCCCTAGCAACCACCCAGAACACCATAGCAACCGCCTCGCAACGCCCTAGCAACCAACCAGAACACCATAGCAACAGCCTAGCAATGCCCTAGCAACCACCCAGAACACCATAGCAACCGCCTAGCAACCACCCAGAACACCATAGCAACTGCCTAGCAACGCCCTAGCAACCACCCAGAACACCATAGCAACCGCCTAGCAACCACCCAGAACACCATAGCAACCGCCTAGCAACCACCAAGAACACCATAGCAACTGCCTAGCAACGCCCGAGCAAGCACCCAGAACACCATAGCAACCGCCTAGCAACCACCCAGAACACCATAGCAACTGCCTAGCAACACCCTAACAACCACCCAGAACACCATAGCAACCGCCTAGCAACGCCCTAGCAACCACCCAGAACACCATAGCAACAGCCTAGCAATGCCCTAGCAACCACCCAGAACACCACAGCAACTGCCTAGCAACACCCTTACAACCACCCAGAACACCATAGCAACCGCCTAGCAACGCCCTAGCAACCACCCAGAACACCATAGCAACTGCCTAGCAACGCCCTAGCAACCACCCACAACACCATAGCAACCGCCTCGCAACGCCCTAGCAACCACCCAGAACACCATAGCAACAGCCTAGCAATGCCCTAGCACCCACCCAGAACACCATAGCAACCGCCTAGCCACCACCCAGAACACCATAGCAACTGCCTAGCAACGCCCTAGCAACCACCCAGAACACCATAGCAACCGCCTAGCAACCACCCAGAACACCATAGCAACCGCCTAGCAACCATCAAGAACACCATAGCAACTGCCTAGCAACGCCCTAGCAACCACCCAGAACACCATAGCAACCGCCTAGCAACCACCCAGAACACCATAGCAACTGCCTAGCAACACCCTAACAACCACCCAGAACACCATAGCAACCGCCTAGCAACGCCCTAGCAACCACCCAGAACACCATAGCAACAGCCTAGCAATGCCCTAGCAACCACCCAGAACACCATAGCAACCGCCTAGCAAGGCCCTAGCAACCACCCAGAACACCATAGCAACCGCCTAGCAATGCCCTAGCAACCTCCCAGAACACCATAGCAACCGCCTAGCAACCACCCAGCACACCATAGCAACTGCCTAGCAACGCCCTAGCAACCACCCAGAACACCATAGCAACCGCCTAGCAACCACCCAGAACACAATAGCAACCGCCTAGCTACCACCCAGAACACCATAGCAACGCCCTAGCAACCACCCAGAACACCATAGCAAGTGCCTAGCAACGCCCTAGCAACCCCCCAGAACACCATAGCAACCGTCTAGCAACCATCAGAACACCATTGCAACTGCCTAGCAACGCCCTAGCAACCACCCAGAACACCATAGCAACCGCCTAGCAACCACCCAGAACACCATAGCAACTGCCTAGCAATGATCTAGCAACCACCCAGAACACCATTGCAACCGCCTTGCTACCACCCACAACACCATAGCAACCGCCTAGCAACCACCCAGAACACCAGAGCAACCGCCCAACCACCACCCACAACACCAAAGCACCACCCTAGCACCCACCCAGAACACCCTAGCAACCGCCTAGCACCCATCCAGAACACCATAGCAACTGCCTAGCAACGCCCTAGCAACCACCCAGAATACCATAGCAACCCCCTAGCAACCACCCAGAACGCCATAGCAACCGCCTAGCAACGCCCGAGCAACCACCCAGAACACCATAGCAACCGCCTAGCAACGCCCTAGCAACCAGCCAGAACATCATAGCAACCACCTACCAACCACCCAGAACACCATAGCAACTGCCTAGCAACACCCTACCAACCACCCAGAACACCATAGCAACCGCCTGGCAATGCCGTGGCAACCACCCAGAACACCATACCAACTGCTTAGCAATGCCCTAGCAACCACCCAGAACGCCATAGCAACCACCCTAACAACCACCCAGAACACCATAGCAACTGCCTAGCAACGGCCTATCAACCACCCAGAACACAATAGCAACTGCCTAGCAACGCCATAGCAACCACCCAGAACACCATAGCAACGGCCTAGCAACCACCCAGAACAGCATAGCAACTGCCTAGCAACACCCTAGCAACCACCCAGAACACCATAGCAACCACCTAGCAACGCCCTAGCAACCACCCAGAACATCATAGCAACTGCTTAGCAAAGCCCTAGCAACCACCCAGAATGCCATAGCAACCGCCTAGCAACCACCCAGAACCCCATAGCAATGCCCGAACAACCACCCAGTACGCCATAGCAACCGCCTAGCAACTACCCAGAACACCATAGCAACCGCCTAGCAATGCCCTATCAACCACCCAGAACACCATAGCAACTGCCTAGCAATGCCCTAGCAACCACCCAGAACACAATAGCAGCTGCCTAGCAACACCCTCACAAGTACACAGAACACCATAGCAACTGCCTAACAACTGTTACAGCCAGTCCTCATTATGTCAAATTACAATAAAAAATGTAACTTTTTAAGCTACTCAACTTATCAACCTTTCAGCCATTCCAACTCCTGATTGTTTTCGACTATGACTTCCGGCAACTGTTTCTTCTGCCCAATCCTGTCTCAAAATATAAGTCCTTACTACAATTTTTCACTATTAAAAAATGTCACTATTAAAAATTTCCATATGACAGTTGTCATCAACTATGACTCCCGCAAACTGTTTCCTCAGTCCACATCTGTTTCAAAATAAAAGTCCTCACCACTACCATAATTATCCTCCTAAAAACGTAGCTACCAATATCATAATGCAATGATATGTTACAAACTCCACCTTATGCAACTACACTTTGCATTTTCAATGCACACGTAATTCCCTGGAATTACATTATCTAGTTAGTGTGCATTGAAAATGCTCACTATTGTTATCCTGGTCTTCTTATTATTATTATTATTATTATTATTATTATTATTATTATTATTATTATTCTTCTAACACACTTAATGCGGCCTCAACCGTTTATCGTAGAAACTTCATTCAAACTGCGTTGCGTAGGTCTTACTTAGGACACCTGTGCAATGTATTTTTCATCTTTGTAACTTTTATACTTTTTGAGTTATTAATAAAAAACTATAAATTTTTTCCCCCCATAGACTTAACATTGGCATTATGACATCACAATAGGGCCATTAAGCAAATGGAATCTTGTGCCAGGTGTTCTGACCACCTGCTGTAACTGTCAGTTTCTCGGGCTGTAAGACTACAATCTAGCTCTGTTGAGACTACAGCTTCCTTACTGCTTTCCTCCCTTCTATTTTCTGTCATTCCTTCTTTCTTTTTCCCTCCTATTTCTTTCTTTCGTTCCTTCCTTCCTTTATTCGTTCCTTCTTTCCTACTTTACTTCCTTCTATCCTGTCTTTCATCCTTCCTCCCATTCTTCCTCCCTACCAATTTTCTTTCCTACCTTCCTTAGTTTTTCTTCCCTTCCATCATGCCTTCTTTCATTCCTTCATATCCTTCTTATCTTTCTTCCTTTCTTCTTTCTGCTTTCCCTCTCTTTCCTTCCCTCTTCCTTTCTTTACTTTTTCTTACCTTCCTTCCCTCTTTCCTTCTGTTTTTCATTTCTTCTTCCTCACTTCCTTCCTTCCTCCCTTCCTTCTATCTTTACTTAAATCCTTCTTCTTCCCTTCTTCCTTTCCTTCCTTCTTTACTTCCTTCTTTCCTTCATTCCTCTGTTTCTTTCCATCCATCCTCGCCTTCTTTCCTTTGTTCTTTCCTGCCTTCCTTTGATTTCCTTCTTTTTTTCCTATATTCCTTCTTTCCTTACTTCCCTCATTAGTTCCTTCTTTCCCTCCTTCCTTCCTTGTTAATATTCCAAATAATTTCGTAATCGTACGGTTCACTACTTCTCCCAGTTTTCACTCGATCCCCAAACAAGACACATCAACGCCCTAGCAACAACAAGAACAACATAGCAACTGTCGAGCAATGCCCAAGCAAATATTCAGAACACCATAGCAACTGCCTAGCAACCACCCAAAACACCATAGCAACTGCCTAGCAACCACCCAGAACACTATAGCAACTGCCAAGCAACGCCCTAGCAACCACCCAAAACACCATAGCAACCGCCAAGCAACCACTCAGAACACCAAAGCAACTGCCTAGCAACGCCCTAGCAACCACCCAGAACACCATAGCAACCGCCTAGCAACGCCCTAACAACCACCAAGAACACCATAGCAACTGCCTAGTAACCACCCAGAACACCATAGCAACTGCCTAGCAACGTCCTAACAACCACCCAGAACACCATAGCAACCGCCCAGCAACCACCCAAAACACCATACCAACTGCCTAGCAACGCCCTAGCAACCACCAAGAACACCTTAGCAACCGCCTAGCAACCAACCAGAACACCATAGCAACTGCCTAGCAACGCCCTAGCAACCACCCAAAACACCCTACCCACCGCCGAGCAACCACCCAGAACACCATAGCAACTGCCTAGCAACGCCCTAGCAACCACCCAGAACACCATAGCAACCGCCTAGCGACCACCCACAACACCATAGCAACCGCCTACCAATGCCCTATCAACCACCCAGAACACCATAGCAACTGCCTAGCAATGCCCTAGCAACCACCCAGAACACAATAGCAGCTGCCTAGCAACACCCTCACAAGTACACAGAACACCATAGCAACTGCCTAACAACTGTTACAGCCAGTCCTCATTATGTCAAATTACAATAAAAAATGTAACTTTTTAAGCTACTCAACTTATCAACCTTTCAGCCATTCCAACTCCTGATTGTTTTCGACTATGACTTCCGGCAACTGTTTCTTCTGCCCAATCCTGTCTCAAAATATAAGTCCTTACTACAATTTTTCACTATTAAAAAATGTCACTATTAAAAATTTCCATATGACAGTTGTCATCAACTATGACTCCCGCAAACTGTTTCCTCAGTCCACATCTGTTTCAAAATAAAAGTCCTCACCACTACCATAATTATCCTCCTAAAAACGTAGCTACCAATATCATAATGCAATGATATGTTACAAACTCCACCTTATGCAACTACACTTTGCATTTTCAATGCACACGTAATTCCCTGGAATTACATTATCTAGTTAGTGTGCATTGAAAATGCTCACTATTGTTATCCTGGTCTTCTTATTATTATTATTATTATTATTATTATTATTATTATTATTATTATTATTATTCTTCTAACACACTTAATGCGGCCTCAACCGTTTATCGTAGAAACTTCATTCAAACTGCGTTGCGTAGGTCTTACTTAGGACACCTGTGCAATGTATTTTTCATCTTTGTAACTTTTATACTTTTTGAGTTATTAATAAAAAACTATAAATTTTTTCCCCCCATAGACTTAACATTGGCATTATGACATCACAATAGGGCCATTAAGCAAATGGAATCTTGTGCCAGGTGTTCTGACCACCTGCTGTAACTGTCAGTTTCTCGGGCTGTAAGACTACAATCTAGCTCTGTTGAGACTACAGCTTCCTTACTGCTTTCCTCCCTTCTATTTTCTGTCATTCCTTCTTTCTTTTTCCCTCCTATTTCTTTCTTTCGTTCCTTCCTTCCTTTATTCGTTCCTTCTTTCCTACTTTACTTCCTTCTATCCTGTCTTTCATCCTTCCTCCCATTCTTCCTCCCTACCAATTTTCTTTCCTACCTTCCTTAGTTTTTCTTCCCTTCCATCATGCCTTCTTTCATTCCTTCATATCCTTCTTATCTTTCTTCCTTTCTTCTTTCTGCTTTCCCTCTCTTTCCTTCCCTCTTCCTTTCTTTACTTTTTCTTACCTTCCTTCCCTCTTTCCTTCTGTTTTTCATTTCTTCTTCCTCACTTCCTTCCTTCCTCCCTTCCTTCTATCTTTACTTAAATCCTTCTTCTTCCCTTCTTCCTTTCCTTCCTTCTTTACTTCCTTCTTTCCTTCATTCCTCTGTTTCTTTCCATCCATCCTCGCCTTCTTTCCTTTGTTCTTTCCTGCCTTCCTTTGATTTCCTTCTTTTTTTCCTATATTCCTTCTTTCCTTACTTCCCTCATTAGTTCCTTCTTTCCCTCCTTCCTTCCTTGTTAATATTCCAAATAATTTTGTAATCGTACGGTTCACTACTTCTCCCAGTTTTCACTCGATCCCCAAACAAGACACATCAACGCCCTAGCAACAACAAGAACAACATAGCAACTGTCGAGCAATGCCCAAGCAAATATTCAGAACACCATAGCAACTGCCTAGCAACCACCCAAAACACCATAGCAACTGCCTAGCAACCACCCAGAACACTATAGCAACTGCCAAGCAACGCCCTAGCAACCACCCAAAACACCATAGCAACCGCCAAGCAACCACTCAGAACACCAAAGCAACTGCCTAGCAACGCCCTAGCAACCACCCAGAACACCATAGGAACCGCCTAGCAACGCCCAAACAACCACCAAGAACACCATAGCAACTGCCTAGTAACCACCCAGAACACCATAGCAACTGCCTAGCAACGCCCTAACAACCACCCAGAACACCATAGCAGCCGCCCAGCAACCACCCAAAACACCATAGCAACTGCCTAGCAACGCCCTAGCAACCACCAAGAACACCTTAGCAACCGCCTAGCAACCACCCAGAACACCATAGCAACTGCCTAGCAACGCCCTAGCAACCACCCAAAACACCATAGCAACCGCCGAGCAACCACCCAGAACACCATAGCAACTGCCTAGCAACGCCCTAGCAACCACCCACAACACCACAGCAACCGCCTACCAACCACCCACAACACCATACCAACCGCCTAGCAACCCCACAGAACACCATAGCAACTGCCTAGCAACACCCGAGCAACCACCCAGAACACCATAGCAACCCCCTAGCAACCACCCAGAACACCATAGCAAGTGCGTAGCAACGCCCTAGCACCCACCCAGAACACCATAGCAACCACCTAGCAACCACCCAAAATACCATAGCAACTGCCTAGCAACGCGCTAGCAACCACCCAGAACACCATAGCAACCGCCTAGCAACCACCCAGAACACCATAAGAACTGCCTAGCAACGCCCTAGCAACAACCCAGAACACCATAGCAACCGCCTAGCAACCACCCAGAACACCATAGCAACTGCCTAGCAATGCCCTAGCAACCACCCAGAACACCATAGCAATCGCCTAGCAACCACCCAGAACACCATAGCAACCGCCTAGCAACCACCCAGAACACCATAGCAACTGCCTAGCAACACCCGAGCAACCACCCAGAACACCATAGCAACCGCCTAGCAACCACCCAGAACACCATAGCAACTGCCTAGCAACGCCCTAGCAACCACCCAGAACACCATAGCAACCACCTAGCAACCGCCCAAAATACCATAGCACCTGCCTAGCCAAGCGCTAGCAACCACCCAGAACACCATACCACCCGCCTAGCAACCACCCAGAACACCATAGCAACTGCCTAGCAACACCCTTACAACCACCCAGAACACCATAGCAACCGCCTAGCAACGCCCTAGCAACCACCCAGAACACAATAGCAACTGCCTAGCTACCACCCAGAACACCATAGCAACGCCCTAGCAACCACCCAGAACACCATAGCAACTGCCTAGCAACGCCCTAGCAACCACCCAGAACACCATAGCAACCGCCTAGCTACCAACCAGAACACCATAGCAACGCCCTAGCAACCACCCAGAACACCATAGCAACTGCCTAGCAACGCCCTAGCAACCACCCAGAACACCATAGCAACCGCCTAGCAACCACCCAGAACACCATAGCAACCGCCTAGCAACCACCCAGAACACCATAGCAACTGCCTAGCAACGCCCTAGCAACCACCCAGAACACCATAGCAACCGCCTAGCAACCATCAGAACACCATAGCAACTGCCTAGTAACGCCCTAGCAACCACCCAGAACACCATAGCAACCGCCTAGCAGCCACCCAGAACACCATAGCAACCGCCTTGCAACCACCCAGAAGACCATAGCAACCGCCTAGCAACCATCAGAACACCATAGCAACTGCCTAGCAACGCCCTAGCAACCACCCAGAACACCATAGCAACCGCCTAGCAACCACCCAGAACACCATAGCAACCGCCTAGCAACCACCAAGAAGACCATAGCAGCCGCCTAGAAACCACCCAGAACACCATAGGAACTGCCTAGCTAAGCCCTGGCAACCACCCAGAACACCATAGCAACCGCCAAGCAACCACCCAGAACACCATAGCAACTGCCTAGCAACGCCCTAGCAACCACCCAGAACACCAAAGCAACCACCTAGCAACCACCCAAAAAACCAAAGCATCGCGCTAGCAACCACTCAGAACACCAAAACAACCCCCTCGCAACCACCCAGAACACCATAACAACTGCCTAGCAACACCCTAACAACCACCCAGAACACCATACCAACCGCCTAGCAATGCCCTAGCAACCACCCAGAACACAATAGCAACCGCCTAGCTACCACCCAGAACACCATAGCAACGCCCTAGCAACCACCCAGAACACCATAGCAACTGCCTAGCAACGCCCTAGCAACCACCCAGAACACCATAGCAACTGCCTAGCAACCATCAGAACACCATAGCAACTGCCTAGCAACGCCCTAGCAACCACGCAGAACACCATAGCAACCGCCTAGCAACCACCCAGAACACCATAGCAACCGCCTAGCAACCACCCAGAACACCATAGCAACTGCCTAGCAACGACCTAGCTACCACCCAGAACACCATAGCAACCGCCTAGCAACGCCCTAGCAACCACCCAGAACACAATATCAACCGCCTAGCTACCACCCACAACACCTTAGCAACGCCCTAGCAACCACCCAGACCACCATAGCAACTGCCTAGCAATGCCCTAGCAACCACCCAGAACACAATAGCAACCGCCTAGCTACCACCCAGAACACCATAGCAACGCCCTAGCAACCACCCAGAACACCATAGGAACTGCCTAGCTAAGCCCTGGCAACCACCCAGAACACCATAGCAACCGCCTAGCAACCATCAGAACACCATAGCAACCGCCTAGCAACGCCCTAGCAACCACCCAGAACACCATAGCAACCGCCCAGCAACCACCAAGAACACCATAGCAACCGCCTAGCAACCACCCAGAACACCATAGCAACTGCCTAGCAACGACCTAGCTACCACCCAGAACACCATAGCAACCGCCTAGCTACCACCCAGAAGACCATAGCAACCGCCTAGCAACCACCCAGAACACCATAGCAACACCCTAGCAACCACCCAGAACACCATAGCAACCCCCTAGCAACCATCCAGAACACCATAGCAACTGACTAGCAACCCCCTAGCAACCACCCAGAACACCATAGCAACGCCCTAGCAACCACCCAAAACACCATAGCAACCGCCTAGCAACGCCCGAGCAACCACCCAGAACACCATAGCAACCGCCTCGCAACGCCCTAGCAACCACCCAGAACACCATAGCAACCGCCTAGCAACCACCCAGAACACCATAGCAACTGCCTAGCAACACCCTAGCCACCACCCAGAACACCATAGCAACCGCCTAGCGACGACGTAGCAACCACCCAGAACACCATAGCAACTGCTTTGCAATGCCCTAGCAACCACCCAGAACGCCATAGCAACCATCCTAACAACCACGCAGAACACCATAGCAACTGTCTAGCAACCCCCTAGCAACCACCCAGAACACCAAAGCCACTGCCTAGCAACGCCCTAGCAACCACCCAGAACACCATGGCAACTGCCTAGCAACGCCCTAGCAACCACCCAGAACACCAAAGCAACTGCCTAGCAACGCCCTAGCAACCACCCAGAACACCAAAGCAACTGCCGAGCAACGCCCTAGCAACCACCCAGAACACCATAGCAACGGCATGGCAACCACCCAGAACAGCATAGCAACTGCCTAGCAACACCCTAGCAACCACCCAGAACACCAAAGCACGCACCTAGCAACGCCCTAGCACCCACCCAGAACATCATAGCAACTGCTTAGCAACGCCCTAGCAACCACCCAGAATGCCATAGCAACCCTATAGCAACCACCCAGAACCCCATAGCAACGCTCTAGCAACCACCCAGAACGCCATAGCAACCGCCTAGCAACCACCCAGAACACCATAGCAATCGCCTAGCAACGCCCTATCAACCACTCAGAACACCATAGCAACCGCTTAGCAAGGCCCTAGCAACCACCCAGAACACCATTGCAACTGCCTAGCAATGCCCTAGCAACCACCCAGAACACGATAGCAGCTGCCTAGCAACACCCTCACAAGTACACAGAACACCATAGCAACTGCCTAACAACTGTTACAGCCAGTCCTCATTACAAATAAAATTACAATAAAAAAATGTAACTTTTTAAGCTACTCAACTTATCAACCTTTCAGCCATTCCAATTCCTGATTGTTTTCGACTATGACTTCCGGCAACTGTTTCTTCTGCCCAATCCTGTCTCAAAATATAAGTCCTTACTACAATTCTTCACTATTAAAAAATGTCACTATTAAAAATTTCCATATGACAGTTGTCATCAACTCTGACTCCCGCAAACTGTTTCCTCAGTCCACATCTGTTTCAAAATAAAAGTCCTCACCACTACCAAAATTATCTTACTAAAAACGTAGCTACCAATATCTTAATGCAATGATATGTTACAAACTCCACCTTATGCAACTACACTTTGCATTTTCAATGCACACGTAATTCCCTGGAATTACATTATCTAGTTATTATTATTATTCTTCTAACACACTTAATGCGGCCTCAACCGTTTATCGTAGAAACTTCATTCAAACTGCGTTGCGTAGGTCTTACTTAGGACACCTGTGCAATGTATTTTTCATCTTTGTAACTTTTATACTTTTTGAGTTACTAATAAAAAACTATAAATTTTTTCCCCCCATAGACTTAACATTGGCATTATGACATCACAATAGGGCCATTAAGCAAATGGAATCTTGTGCCAGGTGTTCTGACCACCTGCTGTAACTGTCAGTTTTTCAGGCTGTAAGACTACAATCTGGCTCTCTTGAGACTACAGCTTCCTTACTGCTTTCCTTCCTTCTATTTTCTGTCATTCCTTCTTTCTTTTTCCCTCCTATTTCTTTCCTTTGTTCCTTCCTTCCTTTATTCGTTCCTTCTTTCCTACTTTACTTCCTTCTATCCTGCCTTTCATCCTTCCTCCCATTCTTCCTGCCTACCAATTTTCTTTCCTACCTTCCTTAGTTTTTCTTTCCTTCCATCATGCCTTCTTTCATTCCTTCATATCCTTCTTATCTTTCTTCCTTTCTTCTTTCTGCTTTCCCTCTCTTTCCTTCCCTCTTCCCTTCTTTACTTTTTCTTTCCTTCCTTCTCTCTTTCCTTCTGTTTTTCATTTCTTCTTCCTCACTTCCTTCCTTCCTTCCATCTTTACTTAAATCCTTCTTCTTCCCTTCTTCCTTTCCTTCCTTCCTTACTTCCTTCTTTCCGTCATTCCTCTGTTTCTTGCCTTCCTCACCTACTTTCCTTTGTTCTTTCCTGCCTTCCTTTCTTTTCCTTCTTTTTTCCTATATTCCTTCTTTCCTTACTTCCCTCATTAGTTCCTTTTTTCCCTCCTTCCTTCCTTGTTAATATTCCAAATAATTTCGTAATCGTACGGTTCACTACTTCTCCCAGTTTTCACCCGATCCCCAAACAATACACATCAACGCCCTAGCAACAACAAGAACAACATAGCAACTGTCGAGCAATGCCCAAGCAAATATTCAGAACACCATAGCAACCGCCTAGCAACCACCCAAAACACCATAGCAACTGCCGAGCAACCACCCAGAACACTATAGCAACTGCCAAGCAACGCCCTAGCAACCACCCAGAACACCATAGCAACCGCCAAGCAACCACTCAGAACACCAAAGCAACTGCCTAGCAACGCCCTAGCAACCACCCAGAACACCATAGCAACCGCCTAGCAACGCCCTCACAACCACCAAGAACACCATAGCAACTGCCTAGCAACCACCCAGAACACCATAGCAACTGCCTAGCAACGCCCTAGCAACCACCCAGAACACTATAGCAACCGCCTAGCAACCACCCAAAACACCATAGCAACTGCCTAGCAACGCCCTAGCAACCACCCAGAACACCATAGCAATCGCCGAGCAACCACCCAGAACACCATAGCAACTGCCTAGCAGCGCCCGAGCAACCACCCAGAACACCATAGCAACCGCCCAGCAACCACACAAAACACCATAGCAACTGCCTAGCAACGCCCTAGCAACCACCAAGAACACCTTAGCAACCGCCTAGCAACCACCCAGAACCCCATAGCAAATAACTATCAACGCCCTAGCAACCACACAGAACGCCATAGCAACCGCCTAGCAACCACCCAGAACACCATAGCAACTGCCTAGCAACGCCCTAGCAACCACCCAGGACACCACAGCAACCACCTAGCAACCACCCAGAACACCATAGCAACCGCCTAGCAACCACCAAGAACACCATTGCAACTGCCTAGCAACACCCTAACAACCACCCAGAACACCATAGCAACCGCCTAGCAACGCCCTAGCAGCCACCCAGAACACCATAGCAACAGCCTAGCAACCATCAGAAAACCATAGCAACTGCCTAGCAACGCCCTTGCAACCACCCAGAACACCATAGCAACCGCCTAGCAACCACTCAGAACACCATAGCAACCGCCTAGCAACCACCGAGAACACCATAGCAACTGCATAGCAACGACCTAGCAACCACCCAGAACACCATAGCAACCGCCTAGCTACCACCCAGAACACCATAGCAACCGCCTAGCAACCACCCAGACCACCAGAGCAACCGCCTAACAACCACCCAGAACACCATAGTAACACCCTAGCACCCACCCAGAACACCATAGCAACCGCCTCGCAACCATCTAGAACACCATAGCAACTGCCTAGCAACGCCCTAGCAACCACCCAGAACACCATAGCAACGCCCTAGCAACCACTCAGAACACCATAGCAACCGCCTAGCAACGCCCGAGCAACCACCCAGAACACCATAGCAACCGCCTAGCAACGCCCTAGCAACCACCCAGAACACCATAGCAACCACCTAGCAACCACCCAGAACACCATAGCAACTGCCTCGCAACACCCTAACAACCACCCAGAACACCATAGCAACCGCCTAGTAACGCCGTAGCAACCACCCAGAACAGCATAGCAACTGCTTAGCAATGCCCTACCAACCACCCAGACCCCCATAGCAACCACCCTACCCCCCACCCAGATCACCATAGCAACTGCCTAGCAATGCCCTAGCAACCACCCAGAACACCATAGCAACTGCCTAGCAACGCCCTAGCAACCACCCAGAACACCATAGCAACTGCCTAGCAACACCCTAGCAACCACCCAGAACACCAGAGCAACCACCTAGCAACGCCCTAGCAACCACCCAGAACATCATAGCAACTGCTTAGCAAAGCCCTAGCAACCACGCAGAATGCCATAGCAACCGCCTAGCAACCACCCAGAACCCCAAAGCAACGCTTTAGCAACCACCCAGAACGCCATAGCAACCGCCTAGCAACCACCCAGAACACCATAGCAACTGCCTAGCAACGCCCTAGCAACCACCCAGAACACCATAGCAACCGCCTAGCAACCATCCAGAACACCATAGCAACTGCCTAGCAACGCCCTAGCAACCACCCAGAACACCATAGCAACGCCCTAGCAACCACCCAAAACACCATAGCAACCGCCTAGCAACGCCCGAGCAACCACCCAGAACACCAGAGCAACCGCCTCGCAACGCCCTAGCAACCACCCAGAACACCATAGCAACCGCCTAGCAACCACCCAGAACACCATAGCAACTGCCTAGCAACACCCTAGCCACCACCCAGAACACCACAGCAACCGCCTAGCAACGCCCTAGCAACCACCCAGAACACCATAGCAACTGCTTTGCAATGCCCTAGCAACCACCCAGAACACCATAGCAACTGCCTAGCAACGCCCTAGCAACCACCCAGAACACCAAAGCAACTGCCTAGCAACGCCCTAGCAACCACCCAGAACACCATGGCAACTGCCTAGCAACGCCCTAGCAACCACCCAGAACACCAAAGCAACTGCCTAGCACCGCCCTAGCAACCACCCAGAACACCAATGCACCTGCCGCGCCACGCCCACGCACCCACCCAGAACACCATAGCAACGGCATGGCAACCACCCAGAACAGCATAGCAACTGCCTAGCAACACCCTAGCAACCACGCAGAACACCAAAGCAACCACCTAGCAACGCCCTAGCAACCACCCAGAACATCATAGCAACTGCTTAGCAACGCCCTAGCAACCACCCAGAATGCCATAGCAACCCTCTAGCAACCACCCAGAACCCCATAGCAACGCTCTAGCAACCACCCAGAACGCCATAGCAACCGCCTAGCAACCACCCAGAACACCATAGCAATCGCCTAGCAACGCCCTATCAACCACTCAGAACACCATAGCAACCGCTTAGCAAGGCCCTAGCAACCACCCAGAACACCATTGCAACTGCCTAGCAATGCCCTAGCAACCACCCAGAACACGATAGCAGCTGCCTAGCAACACCCTCACAAGTACACAGAACACCATAGCAACTGCCTAACAACTGTTACAGCCAGTCCTCATTACAAATAAAATTACAATAAAAAAATGTAACTTTTTAAGCTACTCAACTTATCAACCTTTCAGCCATTCCAATTCCTGATTGTTTTCGACTATGACTTCCGGCAACTGTTTCTTCTGCCCAATCCTGTCTCAAAATATAAGTCCTTACTACAATTCTTCACTATTAAAAAATGTCACTATTAAAAATTTCCATATGACAGTTGTCATCAACTCTGACTCCCGCAAACTGTTTCCTCAGTCCACATCTGTTTCAAAATAAAAGTCCTCACCACTACCAAAATTATCTTACTAAAAACGTAGCTACCAATATCTTAATGCAATGATATGTTACAAACTCCACCTTATGCAACTACACTTTGCATTTTCAATGCACACGTAATTCCCTGGAATTACATTATCTAGTTATTATTATTATTCTTCTAACACACTTAATGCGGCCTCAACCGTTTATCGTAGAAACTTCATTCAAACTGCGTTGCGTAGGTCTTACTTAGGACACCTGTGCAATGTATTTTTCATCTTTGTAACTTTTATACTTTTTGAGTTACTAATAAAAAACTATAAATTTTTTCCCCCCATAGACTTAACATTGGCATTATGACATCACAATAGGGCCATTAAGCAAATGGAATCTTGTGCCAGGTGTTCTGACCACCTGCTGTAACTGTCAGTTTTTCAGGCTGTAAGACTACAATCTGGCTCTCTTGAGACTACAGCTTCCTTACTGCTTTCCTTCCTTCTATTTTCTGTCATTCCTTCTTTCTTTTTCCCTCTTATTTCTTTCCTTTGTTCATTCTTTCTTTTATTCGTTCATTTTTTCTTACTTTATTTCCTTCTATCCTGCCTTTCATCCTTCCTCCCATTCTTCCTGCCTACCAATTTTCTTTCCTACCTTCCTTAGTTTTTCTTTCCTTCCATCATGCCTTCTTTCATTCCTTCATATCCTTCTTATCTTTCTTCCTTTCTTCTTTCTGCTTTCCCTCTCTTTCCTTCCCTCTTCCCTTCTTTACTTTTTCTTTCCTTCCTTCTCTCTTTCCTTCTGTTTTTCATTTCTTCTTCCTCACTTCCTTCCTTCCTTCCATCTTTACTTAAATCCTTCTTCTTCCCTTCTTCCTTTCCTTCCTTCCTTACTTCCTTCTTTCCGTCATTCCTCTGTTTCTTTCCTTCCTCACCTAGTTTCCTTTGTTCTTTCCTGCCTTCCTTTGATTTCCTTCTTTTTTCCTATATTCCTTCTTTCCTTACTTCCCTCATTAGTTCCTTCTTTCCCTCCTTCCTTCCTTGTTAATATTCCAAATAATTTCGTAATCGTACGGTTCACTACTTCTCCCAGTTTTCACCCGATCCCCAAACAATACACATCAACGCCCTAGCAACAACAAGAACAACATAGCAACTGTCGAGCAATGCCCAAGCAAATATTCAGAACACCATAGCAACCGCCTAGCAACCACCCAAAACACCATAGCAACTGCCGAGCAACCACCCAGAACACTATAGCAACTGCCAAGCAACGCCCTAGCAACCACCCAGAACACCATAGCAACCGCCAAGCAACCACTCAGAACACCAAAGCAACTGCCTAGCAACGCCCTAGCAACCACCCAGAACACCATAGCAACCGCCTAGCAACGCCCTCACAACCACCAAGAACACCATAGCAACTGCCTAGAAACCACCCAGAACACCATAGCAACTGCCTAGCAACGCCCTAGCAACCACCCAGAACACTATAGCAACCGCCTAGCAACCACCCAAAACACCATAGCAACTGCCTAGCAACGCCCCAGCAACCACCCAGAACACCATAGCAAACCCCGAGCAACCACCCAGAACACCATAGCAACTCCCTAGCAACGCCCTAGCAACCACCCAGAACACCATAGCAACCGCCCAGCAACCACCCAAAACACCATAGCAACTGCCTAGCAACGCCCTAGCAACCACCAAGAACACCTTAGCAACCGCCTAGCACCCACCCAGACCACCATAGCAAATAACTAGCAACGCCCTAGCAACCACACAGAACGCCATAGCAACCGCCTAGCAACCACCCAGAACACCATAGCAACTGCCTAGCAACGCCCTAGCAACCACCCAGGACACCACAGCAACCACCTAGCAACCACCCAGAACACCATAGCAACCGCCTAGCAACCACCAAGAACACCATTGCAACTGCCTAGCAACACCCTAACAACCACCCAGAACACCATAGCAACCGCCTAGCAACGCCCTAGCAGCCACCCAGAACACCATAGCAACAGCCTAGCAACCATCAGAAAACCATAGCAACTGCCTAGCAACGCCCTTGCGACCACCCAGAACACCAAAGCAACCGCCTAGCAACCACCCAGAACACCATAGCAACCCCCTAGCAACCACCGAGAACACCAAAGCAACTGCATAGCAACGACCTAGCAACCACCCAGACCACCATAGCACCCGCCTAGCTACCACCCAGAACAACATAGCAACCGCCTAGCCACCACCCAGAACACCAGAGCAACCGCCTACCAACCACCCAGAACACCATAGTAACACCCTAGCAACCACCCAGAACACCATAGCAACCGCCTCGCAACCATCTAGAACACCATAGCAACTGCCTAGCAACGCCCTAGCAACCACCCAGAACACCATAGCAACGCCCTAGCAACCACCCAGAACACCATAGCAACCGCCTAGCAACGCCCGAGCAACCACCCAGAACACCATAGCAACCGCCTAGCAACGCCCTAGCAACCACCCAGAACACCATAGCAACCACCTAGCAACCACCCAGAACACCATAGCAACTGCCTCGCAACACCCTAGCAACCACCCAGAACACCATAGCAACCCCCTAGTAACGCCGTAGCAACCACCCAGAACAGCATAGCAACTGCTTAGCAATGACCTAGCAACCACCCAGAACGCCATAGCAACCACCCTAACAACCACCCAGATCACCATAGCAACTGCCTAGCAATGCCCTAGCAACCACCCAGAACACCATAGCAACTGCCTAGCAACGCCCTAGCAACCACCCAGAACACCATAGCAACTGCCTAGCAACACCCTAGCAACCACCCAGAACACCATAGCAACCACCTAGCAACGCCCCAGCAACCACCCAGAACATCATAGCAACTGCTTAGCAAAGCCCTAGCAACCACGCAGAAAGCCATAGCAACCGCCTAGCAACCACCCACGACCCCATAGCAACACTCTAGCAACCACCCAGAACGCCATAGCAACCGCCTAGCAACCACCCAGAACACCATAGCAACTGCCTAGCAACGCCCTAGCAACCACCCAGAATACCATAGCAACCGCCTAGCAACCATCAGAACACCATAGCAACTGCCTAGCACCGCCCTAACAACCACCCAGAACACCATAGCAACGCCCTAGCAACCACCCAGAACACCATAGCAACTGCCTAGCAATGATCTAGCAACCACCTAGAACACCATTGCAACCGCCTTGCTACCACCCAGAACACCATAGCAACCGCCTAGCAACCACCCAGAACACCAGAGCAACCGCCTAACAACCACCCAGCACACCATAGCAACGCCCTAGCAACCACCCAGAACACCATAGCAACCGCCTAGCAACGCCCGAGCAACCACCCAGAACACCATAGCAACCGCCTAGCAACGCCCTACCAACCACCCAGAACACCATAGCAACCACCTAGCAACCACCCAGAACACCATAGCAACTGCCTCGCAACACCCTAGCAACCACCCAGAACACCATACCAACCGCCTAGTAACGCCGTAGCAACCACCCAGAACACCATAGCAACTGCTTAGCAATGCCCTAGCAACCACCCAGAACGCCATAGCAACCACCCTAACAACCACCCAGATCACCACAGCAACTGCCTAGCAATGGCCTAGCAACCACCCAGAACACCAAAGCAACTGCCTAGCAACGCCCTAGCAACCACCCAGAACACCATAGCAACTGCCTAGCAACACCCTAGCAACCACCCAGAACACCATAGCAACCACCTAGCAACGCCCTAGCAACCACCCAGAACATCATAGCAACTGCTTAGCAAAGCCCTAGCAACCACGCAGAATGCCATAGCAACCGCCTAGCAACCACCCAGAACCCCATAGCAACACTCTAGCAACCACCCAGAACGCCATAGCAACCGCCTAGCAACCACCCAGAACACCATAGCAATCGCCTAGCAACGCCCTATCATACACTCAGAACACCATAGCAACTGCCTAGCAACCACCCAGAACAGCATAGCAACCCCCTAGCAACCACCCAGAACACCATAGCAACTGCCTAGCAATGCCCTAGCCACCACCCAGAACACCATAGCAACCGCCTCGCAAGGCCTTAGCAACCACCCAGAACACCATAGCAACCGCCTAGCAACCACCCAGAACACCATAGCAACTGCCTAGCAACGCCCTAGCAACCACCCAGAACACCATAGCAACCACCTAGCAACCACCCAAAACACCATAGCAACTGCCTAGCAACGCCCTAGCAACCACCCAGAACACCATATCAACCGCCTAGCAACCAACCAGAACACCATAGCAACTGCCTAGCAACGCCCTAGCAACCACCCAGAACACCATAGCAACCACCTAGCAACCACCCAAAACACCATAGCAACTGCCTAGCAACGCCCTAGCAACCACCCAGAACACCATAGCAACCACCTACCAACCACCCAAAACACCATAGCAACTGCCTAGCAACGCCCTTGCAACCACCCAGAACGCCATAGCAACCGCCTAGCAACCACTCAGAACACCATAGCAACTGCCTAGCAACGCCCTAGCAACCACCCAGAACACCATAGCAACCACCTAGCAACCACCCAGAACACCATAGCAACCGCCTAGCAACCACCAAGAACACCATTGCAACCGCCTAGCAACGCCCTAGCAGCCACCCAGAACACCATAGCAACAGCCTAGCAACCATCAGAACACCATAGCCACTGCCTAGCAACGCCCTTGCAAGCACCCAGAACACCATAGCAACCGCCTAGCAACCACCCAGACCACCATAGCAACCGCCTAGCAACCACCGAGAACACCATAGCAACTGCATAGCAACGACCTAGCAACCACCCAGAACACCATAGCAACCGCCTAGCTACCACCCAGAACACCATAGCAACCGCCTAGCAACCACCCAGAACACCATAGCAACCACCTAGCAACCACCCAAAACACCATAGCAACTGCCTAGCAACGCCCTTGCAACCACCCAGAACCCCATAGCAACCGCCTAGCAACCACCCACAACACCATAGCAACTGGCTAGCAACGCCCTAGCAACCACCCAGAACAGCATAGCAACCACCTAGCAACCACCCAGAACACCATAGCAACCGCCTAGCAACCACCCAGAACACCATAGCAACCGCCTAGCAACGCCCTAGCAGCCACCCAGAACACCATAGCAACAGCCTAGCAACCCCCAGAACCCCATAGCAACTCCCTAGCAACGCCCTTGCACCCACCCAGAACACCATAGCAACCGCCTAGCAACCACCCAGAACACCATAGCAACCGCCTAGCAACCACGAGAACACCATAGCAACTGCATAGCAACGACCTAGCAACCACCCAGAACACCATAGCAACCGCCTAGCTACCACCCAGAACACCATAGCAACCGCCTAGCAACCACCCAGAACACCAGAGCAACCGCCTAACAACCACCCAGAACACAATAGTAACACCCTAGCTACCACCCAGAACACCATAGCAACCGCCTCGCAACCATCTAGAACACCATAGCAACTGCCTAGCAACGCCCTAGCAACCACCCAGAACACCATAGCAACGCCCTAGCAACCACCCAGAACACCATAGCAACCGCCTAGCAATGCCCTAGCAACCACCCAGAACACCATAGCAACCACCTAGCAACGCCCTAACAACCACCCAGAACACCATAGCAACCACCTAGCAACAACCCAGAACACCATAGCAACTGCCTCGCAACACCCTAGCAACCACCCAGAACACCATAGCAACCGCCTACCAACGCCGCAGGAACCACCCAGAACACCACAGCAACTGCTTAGCAATGCCCTAGCAACCACCCAGAATGCCATAGCAACCACCCTAACAACCACCCAGATCACCATAGCAACTGCCTAGCAATGCCCTAGCAACCACCCAGAACACCATAGCAACTGCCTAGCAACGCCCTAGCAACCACCCAGAACACCATAGCAACTGCCTAGCAACACCCTAGCAACCACCCAGAACACCATAGCAACCACTTAGCAACGCCCTAGCAACCACCCAGAACATCATAGCAACTGCTTAGCAAAGCCCTAGCAACCACGCAGAATGACATAGCAACCGCCTAGCAACCACCCAGAACCCCATAGCAACACTCTAGCAACCACCCAGAACGCCATAGCAACCGCTTAGCAACCACCCAGAACACCATAGCAATCGCCTAGCAACGCCCTATCAACCACTCAGAACACCATAGCAACCGCTTAGCAAGGCCCTAGCAACCACCCAGAACACCAATGCAACTGCCTAGCAATGCCCTAGCAACCACCCAGAACACGATAGCAGCTGCCTAGCAACACCCTCACAAGTACACAGAACACCATAGCAACTGCCTAACAACTGTTACAGCCAGTCCTCATTATGTCAAATTACAATAAAAAAATGTTTTTTTTTAAGCTACTCAACTTATCAACCTTTCAGCCATTCCAACTCCTGATTGTTTTCGACTATGACTTCCGGCAACTGTTTCTTCTGCCCAATCCTGTCTCAAAATATAAGTCCTTACTACAATTCTTCACTATTAAAAAATGTCACTATTAAAAATTTCCATATGACAGTTGTCATCAACTATGACTCCCGCAAACTGTTTCCTCAGTCCACATCTGTTTCAAAATAAAAGTCCTCACCACTACCATAATTACTCTCCTAAAAACGTAGCTACCAATATCATAATGCAATGATATGTTACAAACTCCACCTTATGCAACTACACTTTGCATTTTCAATGCACACGTAATTCCCTGGAATTACATTATCTAGTTATTATTAGTGTGCATTGAAAATGCTCACTATTGTTATCCTGGTCTTCTTATTATTATTATTATTATTATTATTATTATTAGTGTGCATTGAAAATGCTCACTATTGTTATCCTGGTCTTCTTATTATTATTATTATTATTATTATTATTATTCTTCTAACACACTTAATGCGGCCTCAACCGTTTATCGTAGAAACTTCATTCAAACTGCGTTGCGTAGGTCTGACTTAGGACACCTGTGCAATGTATTTTTCATCTTTGTAACTTTTATACTTTTTGAGTTATTAATAAAAAACGATAAATTTTTTCCCCCCATAGACTTAACACTGGCATTATGACATCACAATAGCGCCATTAAGCAAATGGAATCTTGTGCCAGGTGTTCTGACCACCTGCTGTAACTGTCAGTTTCTCAGGCTGTAAGACTACAATCTGGCTCTCTTGAGACTACAGCTTCCTTACTGCTTTCCTTCCTTCTATTTTCTGTCATTCCTTCGTTCTTTTTCCCTCCTATTTCTTTCCTTCGTTCCTTCCTTCCTTTATTCGTTCCTTCTTTCCTACTTTACTTCCTTCTATCCTGCCTTTCATCCTTCCTCCCATTCTTCCTCCCTACCAATTTTCTTTCCTACCTTCCTTAGTTTTTCTTTCCTTCCATCATGCTTTCTTTCATTCTTTCATATCCTTCTTATCTTTCTTCCTTTCTTCTTTCTGCTTTCCCTCTCTTTCCTTCCCTCTTCCTTTCTTTACTTTTTCTTTCCTTCCTTCTCTCTTTCTTTCTCTTTTTCACCTCTTCTTCCCCACTTCCTTACTTCCTTCCTTCTCCCTTTACTTAAATCCTTCTTCTTCCCTTCTTCCTTTCCTTCCTTCCTTACTTCCTTCTTTCCGTCATTACTCTGTTTCTTTCCCTCCATCCTCGCCTTGTTTCCTTTGTTCTTTCCTCCCTTCCATTGCTTTCCTTCTTTTTTTCCTATATTCCTTCTTTCCTTACTTCCCTCATTAGTTCCTTCTTTCCCTCATTGCTTCCTTGTTAATATTCCAAATAATTTCGTAATCGTACGGTTCACTACTTCTCCCAGTTTTCACTCGATCCCCAAAGAATACACATCAACGCCCTAGCAACAACAAGAACAACATAGCAACTGTCGAGCAATGCGCAAGCAAATATTCAGAACACCATAGCAACCCCCTAGCAACCACCCAGAACACCATAGCAACCGCCTAGCAACCATCCAGCACACCATAGCAACCGCCTAGCAACCACCCGGAACACCATAGCAACCACCTAGCAACTCCCTAGCAACCACCCAGAACACCATAGCAACCGCCTAGCAACCACCCAGAACACCATAGCAACTGCCTAGCAACGCCCTAGCAACCACCCAGGACACCATAGCAACCACCTAGCAACCACCCAAAACACCAAAGCAACTGCCTAGCAACGCCCTAGCAACCACCCAGAACACCATAGCAACCGCCTAGCAACCACCCAGAACACCATAGCAACTGCCTAGCAACACCCTAACAACCACCCAGAAAACCATAGCAACCGCCTCACAAGGCCTTAGCAACCACCCAGAACACCATAGCAACCGCCTAGCAACCACCCAGAACACCATAGCAACTGCCTAGCAACGCCCTAGCAACCACCCAGAACACCATAGCAACCACCTAGCAACCACCCAAAACACCATAGCAACTGCCTAGCAACGCCCTAGCAACCACCCAGAACACCATATCAACCGCCTAGCAACCACCCACAACACCATAGCAACTGCCTAGCAACGCCCTAGCAACCACCCAGAACACCATAGCAACCACCCAACAACCATCCAGAACACCATAGCAACTGCCTAGCAACGCCCTAGCAACCACCCAGAACACCATAGCAACGCCCTAGCAACCACCCAGAACACCATAGCAACCGCCTAGCAACCACCCAGAACACCATAGCAACTGCCTAGCAACGCCCTAGCAACCACCCAGAACACCATAGCAACCACCTAGCAACCACCCAAAACACCATAGCAACTGCCTAGCAACGCCCTAGCAACCACCCAGAACACCATAGCAACCGCCTAGCAACCACCCAGAACACCATAGTAATTGCCTAGCAACGCCCTAGCAACCACCCAGAACACCATAGCAACCGCCTAGCAACCATCTAGAACACCATAGCAACTGCCTAGCAACGCCCTAGCAACCACCCAGACCATCATAGCAACGCCCTAGCAACCACCCAGAACACCATAGCAACCGCCTAGCAACGCCCAAGCAACCACCCAGAACACCATAGCAACCGCCTAGCAACGCCCTAGCAACCACCCAGACCACCATACCACCCACCTAGCAACCACCCAGAACACCATAGCACCAGCCTAGCAACACCCTAGCAACCACCCAGAACACCATAGCAACCGCCTAGTAACGCCGTAGCAACCACCCAGAACACCATAGCAACTGCTTAGCAATGCCCTAGCAACCACCCAGAACGCCATAGCAACCACCCTAACAACCACCCAGATCACCATAGCAACTGCCTAGCAATGCCCTAGCAACCACCCAGAACACCATAGCAACTGCCTAGCAACGCCCTAGCAACCACCCAGAACACCATAGCAACTGCCTAGCAACACCCTAGCAACCACCCAGAACACCATAGCAACCACCTAGCAACGCCCTAGCAACCACCCAGAACATCATAGCAACTGCTTAGCAAAGCCCTAGCAACCACGCAGAATGCCATAGCAACCGCCTAGCAACCACCCAGAACCCCATAGCAACACTCTCGCAACCACCCAGAACGCCATAGCAACCGCCTAGCAACCACCCAGAACACCATAGCAATCGCCTAGCAACGCCCTATCATACACTCAGAACACCATAGCAACTGCCTAGCAACCACCCAGAACAGCATAGCAACCGCCTAGCAACCACCCAGAACACCATAGCAACTGCCTAGCAATGCCCTAGCAACCACCCAGAACACCATAGCAACCGCCTCGCAAGGCCTTAGCAACCACCCAGAACACCATAGCAACCGCCTAGCAACCACCCAGAACGCCATAGCAATCGCCTAGCAACGCCCTATCAACCACTCAGAACACCATAGCAACCACCGAGCAACCACCCAAAACACCATCGCAACTGCCTAGCAACGCCCTAGCAACCACCCAGAACACCATATCAACCGCCTAGCAACCAACCAGAACACCATAGCAACTGCCTAGCAACGCCCTAGCAACCACCCAGAACACCATAGCAACCACCTAGCAACCACCCAAAACACCATAGCAACTGCCTAGCAACGATCTAGCAACCACCCAGAACACCATAGCAACCACCTAGCAACCACCCAAAACACCATAGCAACTGCCTAGCAACGCCCTTGCAACCACCCAGAACGCCATAGCAACCGCCTAGCAACCACCCAGAACACCATAGCAACTGCCTAGCAACGCCCTAGCAACCACCCAGAACACCATAGCAACCACCTAGCAACCACCCAGAACACCATAGCAACCGCCTAGCAACCACCAAGAACACCATTGCAACCGCCTAGCAACGCCCTAGCAGCCACCCAGAACACCATAGCAACAGCCTAGCAACCATCAGAACACCATAGCAACTGCCTAGCAACGCCCTTGCAACCACCCAGAACACCATAGCAACCGCCTAGCAACCACCCAGAACACCATAGCAACCGCCTAGCAACCACCGAGAACACCATAGCAACTGCATAGCAACGACCTAGCAACCACCCAGAACACCATAGCAACCGCCTACCTACCACCCAGAACACCATAGCACCCGCCTAGCAACCACCCAGAACACCATAGCAACCACCTAGCACCCACCCAAAACACCATAGCACCTGCCTAGCACCGCCCTTGCAACCACCCAGAACCCCATAGCAACCGCCTAGCAACAACCCAGAACACCATAGCAACTGCCTAGCAACGCCCTAGCAACCACCCAGAACACCATAGCAACCACCTAGCAACCACCCAGAACACCATAGCAACCGCCTAGCAACCACCCAGAACACCATAGCAACCGCCTAGCAACGCCCTAGCAGCCACCCAGAACACCATAGCAACAGCCTAGCAACCATCAGAACACCATAGCAACTGCCTAGCACCGCCCTTCCACCCACCCAGAACACCATAGCAACCGCCTAGCAACCACCCAGAACACCATAGCAACCGCCTAGCAACCACGAGAACACCATAGCAACTGCATAGCAACGACCTAGCAACCACCCAGAACACCATAGCAACCGCCTAGCTACCACCCAGAACACCATAGCAACCGCCTAGCAACCACCCAGAACACCAGAGCAACCGCCTAACAACCACCCAGAACACAATAGTAACACCCTAGCAACCACCCAGAACACCATAGCAACCGCCTCGCAACCATCTAGAACACCATAGCAACTGCCTAGCAACGCCCAAGCACCCACCCAGAACACCATAGCAACGCCTTAGCAACCACCCAAAACACCATAGCAACCGCCTAGCAATGCCCAGGCAACCACCCAGAACACCATAGCAACCGCCTAGCAATGCCCTAGCAACCACCCAGAACACCATAGCAACCACCTAGCAACAACCCAGAACACCATAGCAACTGCCTCGCAACACCCTAGCAACCACCCAGAACACCATAGCAACCGCCTAGCAACGCCGTAGCAACCACCCAGAACACCATAGCAACTGCTTAGCAATGCCCTAGCAACCACCCAGAATGCCATAGCAACCACCCTAACAACCACCCAGATCACCATAGCAACTGCCTAGCAATGCCCTAGCAACCACCCAGAACACCATAGCAACTGCCTAGCAACGCCCTAGCATCCACTCAGAACACCATAGCAACTGCCTAGCAACACCCTAGCAACCACCCAGAACACCATAGCAACCACCTAGCAACGCCCTAGCAACCACCCAGAACATCATAGCAACTGCTTAGCAAAGCCCTAGCAACCACGCAGAATGACATAGCAACCGCCTAGCAACCACCCAGAACCCCATAGCAACACTCTAGCAACCACCCAGAACGCCATAGCAACCGCTTAGCAACCACCCAGAACACCATAGCAATCGCCTAGCAACGCCCTATCAACCACTCAGAACACCATAGCAACCGCTTAGCAAGGCCCTAGCAACCACCCAGAACACCAATGCAACTGCCTAGCAATGCCCTAGCAACCACCCAGAACACGATAGCAGCTGCCTAGCAACACCCTCACAAGTACACAGAACACCATAGCAACTGCCTAACAACTGTTACAGCCAGTCCTCATTATGTCAAATTACAATAAAAAAATGTTTTTTTTTAAGCTACTCAACTTATCAACCTTTCAGCCATTCCAACTCCTGATTGTTTTCGACTATGACTTCCGGCAACTGTTTCTTCTGCCCAATCCTGTCTCAAAATATAAGTCCTTACTACAATTCTTCACTATTAAAAAATGTCACTATTAAAAATTTCCATATGACAGTTGTCATCAACTATGACTCCCGCAAACTGTTTCCTCAGTCCACATCTGTTTCAAAATAAAAGTCCTCACCACTACCATAATTATTCTCCTAAAAACGTAGCTACCAATATCATAATGCAATGATATGTTACAAACTCCACCTTATGCAACTACACTTTGCATTTTCAATGCACACGTAATTCCCTGGAATTACATTATCTAGTTATTATTAGTGTGCATTGAAAATGCTCACTATTGTTATCCTGGTCTTCTTATTATTATTATTATTATTATTATTATTATTATTAGTGTGCATTGAAAATGCTCACTATTGTTATCCTGGTCTTCTTATTATTATTATTATTATTATTATTATTATTATTCTTCTAACACACTTAATGCGGCCTCAACCGTTTATCGTAGAAACTTCATTCAAACTGCGTTGCGTAGGTCTTACTTAGGACACCTGTGCAATGTATTTTTCATCTTTGTAACTTTTATACTTTTTGAGTTATTAATAAAAAACGATAAATTTTTTCCCCCCATAGACTTAACACTGGCATTATGACATCACAATAGCGCCATTAAGCAAATGGAATCTTGTGCCAGGTGTTCTGACCACCTGCTGTAACTGTCAGTTTCTCAGGCTGTAAGACTACAATCTGGCTCTCTTGAGACTACAGCTTCCTTACTGCTTTCCTTCCTTCTATTTTCTGTCATTCCTTCGTTCTTTTTCCCTCCTATTTCTTTCCTTCGTTCCTTCCTTCCTTTATTCGTTCCTTCTTTCCTACTTTACTTCCTTCTATCCTGCCTTTCATCCTTCCTCCCATTCTTCCTCCCTACCAATTTTCTTTCCTACCTTCCTTAGTTTTTCTTTCCTTCCATCATGCCTTCTTTCATTCCTTCATATCCTTCTTATCTTTCTTCCTTTCTTCTTTCTGCTTTCCCTCTATTTCCTTCCCTCTTCCTTTCTTTTTTTTTTTTTTCCTTCCTTCTCTCTTTCCTTCTGTTTTCATTTCTTCTTCCTCACTTCCTTCCTTCCTTCCTTCCTTCTATCTTTACTTAAATCCTTCTTCTTCCCTTCTTCCTTTCCTTCCTTCCTTACTTCCTTCTTTCCGTCATTACTCTGTTTCTTTCCATCCATCCTCGCCTAGTTTCCTTTGTTCTTTCCTCCCTTCCTTTGATTTCCTTCTTTTTTTCCTATATTCCTTCTTTCCTTACTTCCCTCATTAGTTCCTTCTTTCCCTGCTTCCTTCCTTGTTAATATTCCAAATAATTTCGTAATCGTACGGTTCACTACTTCTCCCAGTTTTCACTCGATCCCCAAAGAATACACATCAACGCCCTAGCAACAACAAGAACAACATAGCAACTGTCGAGCAATGCGCAAGCAAATATTCAGAACACCATAGCAACCCCCTAGCAACCACCCAGAACACCATAGCAACCGCCTAGCAACCACCCAGAACACCATAGCAACCGCCTAGCAACCACCCGGCACACCATAGCAACCACCTAGCAACTCCCTAGCAACCACCCAGAACACCATAGCAACCGCCTGGCAACCACCCAGAACACCATAGCAACTGCCTAGCAACGCCCTAGCAACCACCCAGAACACCATAGCAACCACCTAGCAACCACCCAAAACACCAAAGCAACTGCCTAGCAACGCCCTAGCAACCACCCAGAACACCATAGCAACCGCCTAGCAACCACCCAGAACACCATAGCAACTGCCTAGCAACACCCTAACAACCACCCAGAAAACCATAGCAACCGCCTCGCAAGGCCTTAGCAACCACACAGAACACCATAGCAACCGCCTAGCAACCACCCAGAACACCATAGCAACTGCCTAGCAACGCCCTAGCAACCACCCAGAACACCATAGCAACCACCTAGCAACCACCCAAAACACCATAGCAACTGCCTAGCAACGCCCTAGCAACCACCCAGAACACCATATCAACCGCCTAGCAACCACCCAGAACACCATAGCAACTGCCTAGCAACGCCCTAGCAACCACCCAGAACACCATAGCAACCACCTAGCAACCACCCAAAGCACCATAGCAACTGCCTAGCAACGCCCTAGCAACCACCCAGAACACCATAGCAACCGCCTAGCAACCACCCAGAACACCATAGCAACCGCCTAGCAACCACCCGGGACACCATAGCAACCACCTAGCAACTCCCTAGCAACCACCCAGAACACCACAGCAACCGCCTAGCAACCACCCAGAACACCATAGCAACTGCCTAGCAACGCCCTAGCAACCACCCAGAACACCATAGCAACCACCAAGCAACCACCCAAAACCCCCACGCAAGTGCCTAGGACCGCCCTAGCCCCCCCCCAGAACACCCTAGCAACCGCCTACCAACCACCCAGAACACCATAGCAACTGCCTAGCAACACCCTAACAACCACCCAGAAAACCATAGCAACCGCCTCGCAAGGCCTTAGCAACCACCCAGAACACCATAGCAACCGCCTAGCAACCACCCAGAACACCATAGCAACTGCCTAGCAACGCCCTAGCAACCACCCAGAACACCATAGCAACCACCTAGCAACCACCCAAAACACCATAGCAACTGCCTAGCAACGCCCTAGCAACCACCCAGAACACCATATCAACCGCCTAGCAACCACCCAGAACACCATAGCAACTGCCTAGCAACCCCCTAGCAACCACCCAGAACACCATAGCAACCACCTAGCAACCACCCAAAACACCATAGCAACTGCCTAGCAACGCCCTAGCAACCACCCAGAACACCATAGCAACCGCCTAGCAACCACCCAGAACACCATAGCAACTGCCTAGCAACGCCCTAGCAACCCCCCAGAACACCATAGCAACCACCTAGCAACCACCCAAAACACCATAGCAACTGCCTAGCAACGCCCTTGCAACCACCCAGAACGCCATAGCAACCCCCTAGCGACCACCCGGAACACCATAGCAACTGCCTAGCAACGCCCAAGCGACCACCGAGAAGACCAGAGCAACCACCTAGCAACCACCCAGAACACCATAGCAACCGCCTAGCAACCACCAAGAACACCATTGCAACTGCCTAGCAACACCCTAACAACCACCCAGAACACCATAGCAACCGCCTAGCATTGCCCTAGCACCCACCCAGACCACGATAGCAACAGCCTAGCAACCATCAGAACACCATAGCAACTGCCTAGCACCGCCCTTGCAACCACCCAGAACACCATAGCAACCGCCTAGCACCCACCCAGAACACCATAGCAACCGCCTAGCAACCACCGAGAACACCATAGCAACTGCATAGCAACGACCTAGCAACCACCCAGAACACCATAGCAACCGCCTAGCTACCACCCAGAACACCATAGCAACCGCCTAGCAACCACCCAGAAAACCAGAGCAACCGCCTAACAACCACCCAGAACACCATAGTAACACCCTAGCAACCACCCAGAACACCATAGCAACCGCCTCGCAACCATCTAGAACACCATAGCAACTGCCTAGCAACGCCCTAGCAACCACCCAGAACACCAAAGCAACGCCCTAGCAACCACCCAGAACACCATAGCAACCGCCTAGCAACGCCCGAGCAACCACCCAGAACACCATAACAACCGCCTAGCAACGCCCTAGCAACCACCCAGATCACCATAGCAACCACCTAGCAGCATCCCAGAACTCCATAGCAACTGCCTCGCAACACCCTAGCAACCACCCAGAACACCATAGCAACCGCCTAGTAACGCCGTAGCAACCACCCAGAACACCATAGCAACTGCTTAGCAATGCCCTAGCAACCACCCAGAACGCCATAGCAACCACCCTAACAACCACCCAGATCACCATAGCAACTGCCTAGCAATGCCCTAGAAACCACCCAGAACACCATAGCAACTGCCTAGCAACGCCCTAGCAACCACCCAGAACACCATAGCAACTGCCTAGCAACACCCTAGCAACCACCCAGAACACCATAGCAACCACCTAACAACGCCCTAGCAACCACCCAGAACATCATAGCAACTGCTTAGCAAAGCCCTAGCAACCACGCAGAATGCCATAGCAACCGCCTAGCAACCACCCAGAACCCCATAGCAACACTCTAGCAACCAGCCAGAACGCCATAGGAACCGCCTAGCAACCACCCAGCACACCATAGCAATCGCCTAGCAACGCCCTATCATACACTCAGAACACCATAGCAACTGCCTAGCAACCCCCCAGAACAGCATAGCAACCGCCTAGCAACCACCCAGAACACCATAGCAACTGCCTAGCAATGCCCTAGCAACCACCCAGAACACCATAGCAACCGCCTCGCAAGGCCTTAGCAACCACCCAGAACACCATAGCAACCGCCTAGCAACCACCCAGAACACCACAGCAACTGCCTAGCAACGCCCTAGCAACCACCCAGAACACCATAGCAACCACCTAGCAACCACCCAAAACACCATAGCAACTGCCTAGCAACGCCCTAGCAACCACCCAGAACACCATATCAACCGCCTAGCAACCAACCAGAACACCATAGCAACTGCCTAGCGAGGCCCTAGCAACCACCCAGAACACCATAGCAACCACCTAGCAACCACCCAAAACACCATAGCAACTGCCTAGCAACGCCGTAGCAACCACCCAGAACACCATAGCAACCACCTAGCAACCACCCAAAACAACATAGCAACTGCCTAGCAACGCCCTTGCAACCACCCAGAACGCCATAGCAACCGCCTAGCAACCACCCAGAACACCATAGCAACCACCTAGCAACCACCCAGAACACAATAGCAACCGCCTAGCAACCACCAAGAACACCATTGCAACCGCCTAGCAACGCCCTAGCAGCCACCCAGAACACCATAGCAACAGCCTAGCAACCATCAGAACACCATAGCAACTGCCTAGCAACGCCCTTGCAACCACCCAGAACACCATAGCAACCGCCTAGCAACCACCCAGAACACCATAGCAACCGCCTAGCAACCACCGAGAACACCATAGCAACTGCATAGCAACGACCTAGCAACCACCCAGAACACCATAGCAACCGCCTAGCTACCACCCAGAACACCATAGCAACCGCCTAGCAACCACCCAGAACACCATAACAACCACCTAGCAACCACCAAAAACACCAAAACAACTGCCTAGCAACGCCCTTGCAACCACCCAGAACGCCATAGCAACCGCCTAGCAACCACCCAGAACACCATAGCAACTGCCTAGCAACGCCCTAGCAACCACCCAGAACACCATAGCACCCACCTAGCAACCACCCAGACGACCATAGCAACCGGCTAGCAACCACCCAGAACACCATAGCAACCGCCTAGCAACGCCCTAGCAGCCACCCAGAACACCATAGCAACAGCCTAGCAACCATCAGAACACCATAGCAACTGCCTAGCAACGCCCTTGCAACCACCCAGAACACCATAGCAACCGCCTAGCAACCACCCAGAACACCATAGCAACCGCCTAACAACCACCGAGAACACCAAAGCAACTGCATAGCAACGACCTAGCAACCACCCAGAACACCATAGCAACCGCCTAGCTACCACCCAGAACACCATAGCAACCGCCTAGCAACCACCCAGAACACCAGAGCAACCGCCTAACAACCACCCAGAACACAATAGTAACACCCTAGCAACCACCCCGAACACCATAGCAACCGCCTCGCCACCATCTAGAACACCACAGCAACTGCCTAGCAACGCCCCACCAACCACCCCCAACACCAAAACAACCCCCCAGCAACCACCCCCAACACCATAGCAACCGCCTAGCAATGCCCGAGCAACCACCCAGAACACCATAGCAACCGCCTAGCAACGCCCTAGCAACCACCCAGAACACCATAGCAACCACCTAGCAACAACCCAGAACACCATAGCAACTGCCTCGCAACACCCTAGCAACCACCCAGAACACCATAGCAACCGCCTAGCAACGCCGTAGCAACCACCCAGAACACCATAGCAACTGCTTAGCAATGCCCTAGCAACCACCCAGAATGCCATAGCAACCACCCTAACAACCACCCACATCACCATAGCAACTGCCTAGCAATGCCCTAGCAACCTCCCAGAACACCACACCAACTGCCAAGCAATGCCCTAGCAACCACCCTGAACACCATAGCAACTGCCTAGCAACGCCCGAGTAACCACCCAGAACACCATAGCAACCAGTTAGCAATGCCCTAGCAACCACCCAGAACATCATAGCAACTGCTTAGCAAAGCCCTAGCAACCACGCAGAATGACATAGCAACCGCCTAGCAACCACCCAGAACCCCATAGCAACACTCTAGCAACCACCCAGAACGCCATAGCAACCGCCTAGCAACCACCCAGAACACCATAGCAATCGCCTAGCAACGCCCTATCAACCACTCAGAACACCATAGCAACCGCTTAGCAAGGCCCTAGCAACCACCCAGAACACCAATGCAACTGCCTAGCAATGCCCTAGCAACCACCCAGAACACGATAGCAGCTGCCTAGCAACACCCTCACAAGTACACAGAACACCATAGCAACTGCCTAACAACTGTTACAGCCAGTCCTCATTATGTCAAATTACAATAAAAAAATGTTTTTTTTTAAGCTACTCAACTTATCAACCTTTCAGCCATTCCAACTCCTGATTGTTTTCGACTATGACTTCCGGCAACTGTTTCTTCTGCCCAATCCTGTCTCAAAATATAAGTCCTTACTACAATTCTTCACTATTAAAAAATGTCACTATTAAAAATTTCCATATGACAGTTGTCATCAACTATGACTCCCGCAAACTGTTTCCTCAGTCCACATCTGTTTCAAAATAAAAGTCCTCACCACTACCATAATTATTCTCCTAAAAACGTAGCTACCAATATCATAATGCAATGATATGTTACAAACTCCACCTTATGCAACTACACTTTGCATTTTCAATGCACACGTAATTCCCTGGAATTACATTATCTAGTTATTATTAGTGTGCATTGAAAATGCTCACTATTGTTATCCTGGTCTTCTTATTATTATTATTATTATTATTATTATTATTAGTGTGCATTGAAAATGCTCACTATTGTTATCCTGGTCTTCTTATTATTATTATTATTATTATTATTATTATTATTATTATTCTTCTAACACATTTAATGCGGCCTCAACCGTTTATCGTAGAAACTTCATTCAAACTGCGTTGCGTAGGTCTGACTTAGGACACCTGTGCAATGTATTTTTCATCTTTGTAACTTTTATACTTTTTGAGTTATTAATAAAAAACGATAAATTTTTTCCCCCCATAGACTTAACACTGGCATTATGACATCACAATAGCGCCATTAAGCAAATGGAATCTTGTGCCAGGTGTTCTGACCACCTGCTGTAACTGTCAGTTTCTCAGGCTGTAAGACTACAATCTGGCTCTCTTGAGACTACAGCTTCCTTACTGCTTTCCTTCCTTCTATTTTCTGTCATTCCTTCGTTCTTTTTCCCTCCTATTTCTTTCCTTCGTTCCTTCCTTCCTTTATTCGTTCCTTCTTTCCTACTTTACTTCCTTCTATCCTGCCTTTCATCCTTCCTCCCATTCTTCCTCCCTACCAATTTTCTTTCCTACCTTCCTTAGTTTTTCTTTCCTTCCATCATGCCTTCTTTCATTCCTTCATATCCTTCTTATCTTTCTTCCTTTCTTCTTTCTGTTTTCCCTCTCTTTCCTTCCCTCTTCCTTTCTTTCCTTTTTCTTTCCTTCCTTCTCTCTTTCCTTCTGTTTTTCATTTCTTCTTCCTCACTTCCTTCCTTCCTTCCTTCTATCTTTACTTAAATCCTTCTTCTTCCCTTCTTCCTTTCCTTCCTTCCTTACTTCCTTCTTTCCGTCATTACTCTGTTTCTTTCCATCCATCCTCGCCTAGTTTCCTTTGTTCTTTCCTGCCTTCCTTTGATTTCCTTCTTTTTTTCCTATATTCCTTCTTTCCTTTCTTCCCTCATTAGTTCCTTCTTTCCCTCCTTCCTTCCTTGTTAATATTCCAAATAATTTCGTAATCGTACGGTTCACTCCTTCTCCCAGTTTTCACTCGATCCCCAAAGAATACACATCAACGCCCTAGCAACAACAAGAACAACATAGCAACTGTCGAGCAATGCGCAAGCAAATATTCAGAACACCATAGCAACCCCCTAGCAACCACCCAGAACACCATAGCAACCGCCTAGCAACCACCCAGAACACCATAGCAACCGCCTAGCAACCACCCGGAACACCATAGCAACCACCTAGCAACCACCCAGAACACCATAGCAACTGCCTAGCAACGCCCTAGCAACCACCCAGAACACCATAGCAACCACCTACCAACCACCCAAAACACCAAAGCAACAGCCTAACAACCCCCTAACAACCACCCAGAACACCATAGCAACCGCCTAGCAACCACCCAGAACACCATAGCAACTGCCTAGCAACACCCTAACAACCACCCAGAAAACCATAGCAACCGCCTCGCAAGGCCTTAGCAACCACCCAGAACACCATAGCAACCGCCTAGCAACCACCCAGAACACCATAGCAACTGCCTAGCAACGCCCTAGCAACCACCCAGAACACCATAGCAACCACCTAGCAACCACCCAAAACACCATAACAACTGCCTAGCAACGCCCTAGCAACCACCCACAACACCATAACAACCCCCTAGCAACCACCCAGAACACCATAGCAACTGCCTAGCAACCCCCTATCAACCACCCAGAACACCATACCAACCACCTAGCAACCACCCAAAACACCATAGCAACTGCCTAGCAACGCCCTAGCAACCACCCAGAACACCATAGCAACCACCTAGCAACCACCCAAAACACCATAGCAACTGCCTAGCAACGCCCTTGCAACCACCCAGAACGCCATAGCAACCGCCTACCAACCACCCAGAACACCATAGCAACTGCCTAGCAACGCCCTAGCAACCACCCAGAACACCACAGCAACCACCTAGCAACCACCCAGAACACCATAGCCACTGCCTAGCAACCACCCAAAAAACCATTCCAACTGCCTAGCAACACCCTAACAACCACCCAGAACACCATAGCAACCGCCTAGCAACGCCCTAGCAACCACCCAGAACACCAAAGCAACAGCCTAGCAACCATCAGAACACCATAGCAACTGCCTAGCAACGCCCTTGCAACCACCCAGATCACCATAGCAACCGCCTAGCAACCACCCAGAACACCATAGCAACCGCCTAGCAACCACCCAGAACACCATAGCAACTGCCTAGCAACGACCTAGCTACCACCCAGAACACCACAGCAACCGCCTAGATACCACCCTGAACACCATAGCAACCGCCTAGCAACCACCCAGAACACCAGAGCAACTGCCTAACAACAACCCAGAACACCATAGCAACACCCTAGCAACCACCCAGAACACCATCGCAACCGCCTAGCAACCATCCAGAACACCATAGCAACTGCCTAGCAACGCCCTAGCAACCACCCAGAACACCATAGCAATGCCCTAGCAACCACCCAGAACACCATAGCAACAGCCTAGCAACGCCCGAGCAACCACCCAGAACACAATAGCAACCGCCAAGCAACGCCCTAGCAACCACCCAGAACACCATAGCAACCACCTAGCAACCACCCAGAACACCATAGCAACTGCCTCGCAACACCCTAGCAACCACCCAGAACACCATAGCAACCGCCTAGTAACGCCGTTGCAACCACCCAGAACACCATAGCAACTGCTTAGCAATGGCCTAGCAACCACCCACAACGCCATAGCAACCACCCTAACAACCACCCAGATCACCATAGCAACTGCATAGCAATGGCCTAGAAACCACACAGAACACCATAGCAACTGACTAGCAACGCCCTAGCAACCACACAGAACACCATAGCAACTGCCTAGCAACACCCTAGCAACCACCCAGAACACCATAGCAACCACCTAGCAACGCCCTAGCAACCACCCAGAACATCATAGCAACTGCTTAGCAAAGCCCTAGCAACCACGCAGAATGCCATAGCAACCGCCTAGCAACCACCCAGAACCCCATAGCAACACTCTAGCAACCACCCAGAACGCCATAGCAACCGCCTAGCAACCACCCAGAACACCATAGCAATCGCCTAGCAACGCCCTATCATACACTCAGAACACCATAGCAACTGCCTAGCAACCACCCAGAACAGCATAGCAACCGCCTAGCAACCACCCAGAACACCATAGCAACTGCCTAGCAATGCCCTAGCAACCACCCAGAACACCATAGCAACCGCCTCGCAAGGCCTTAGCAACCACCCAGAACACCATAGCAACCGCCTAGCAACCACCCAGAACACCATAGCAACTGCCTAGCAACGCCCTAGCAACCACCCAGAACACCATAGCAACCACCTAGCAACCACCCAAAACACCATAGCAACTGCCTAGCAACGCCCTAGCACCCACCCAGAACACCATATCAACCGCCTAGCAACCAACCAGAACACCATAGCAACTGCCTAGCAACGCCCTAGCAACCACCCAGAACACCATAGCAACCACCTAGCAACCACCCAAAACACCATAGCAACTGCCTAGCAACGCCCTAGCAACCACCCAGAACACCATAGCAACCACCTAGCAACCACCCAAAACACCATAGCAACTGCCTAGCAACGCCCTTGCAACCACCCAGAACGCCATAGCAACCGCCTAGCAACCACCCAGAACACCATAGCAACTGCCTAGCAACGCCCTAGCAACCACCCAGAACACCACAGCAACCACCTAGCAACCACCCAGAACACCATAGCAACCGCCTAGCAACCACCAAGAACACCATAGCAACCGCCTAGCACCGCCCTACCAGCCACCCAGCACACCATAGCAACAGCCTAGCAACCATCAGAACACCATAGCAACTGCCTAGCAACGCCCTTGCAACCACCCAGAACACCATAGCAACCGCCTAGCAACCACCCAGAACACCATAGCAACCGCCTAGCAACCACCGAGAACACCATAGCAACTGCATAGCAACCGCCTAACAACCACCCAGAACACAATAGCAACCGCCTATCTACCACCCAGAACACCATAGCAACCGCCTAGCAACCACCCAGAACACCATTGCAACCACCTAGCAACCGCCCAAAACACCATTGCAACTGCCTAGCAACGCCCTTGCAACCACCCAGAACGCCATAGCAACCGCCTAGCAACCACCCAGAACACCATAGCAACTGCCTAGCAACGCCCTAGCAACCACCCAGAACACCATAGCAACCACCTAGCAACCACCCAGAACACCATAGCAACCGCCTAGCAACCACCCAGAACACCATAGCAACCGCCTAGCAACGCCCTAGCAGCCACCCAGAACACCATAGCAACAGCCTAGCAACCATCAGAACACCATAGCAACTGCCTAGCAACGCCCTTGCAACCACCCAGAACACCATAGCAACCGCCTAGCAACCACCCAGAACACCATAGCAACCGCCTAGCAACCACCGAGAACACCATAGCAACTGCATAGCAACGACCTAGCAACCACCCAGAACACCATAGCAACCGCCTAGCTACCACCCAGAACACCATAGCAACCGCCTAGCAACCACCCAGAACACCAGAGCAACCGCCTAACAACCACCCAGAACACAATAGTAACACCCTAGCAACCACCCAGAACACCATAGCAACCGCCTCGCAACCATCTAGAACACCATAGCAACTGCCTAGCAACGCCCTAGCAACCACCCAGAACACCATAGCAACGCCCTAGCAACCACCCAGAACACCATAGCAACCGCCTAGCAATGCCCGAGCAACCACCCAGAACACCATAGCAACCGCCTAGCAACGCCCTAGCAACCACCCAGAACACCATAGCAACCACCTAGCAACAACCCAGAACACCATAGCAACTGCCTCGCAACACCCTAGCAACCACCCAGAACACCATAGCAACCGCCTAGCAACGCCGTAGCAACCACCCAGAACACCATAGCAACTGCTTAGCAATGCCCTAGCAACCACCCAGAATGCCATAGCAACCACCCTAACAACCACACAGATCACCATAGCAACTGCCTAGCAATGCCCTAGCAACCACACAGAACACCATAGCAACTGCCTAGCAATGCCCTAGCAACCACCCAGAACACCATAGCAACTGCCTAGCAACACCCTAGCAACCACCCAGAACACCATAGCAACCACTTAGCAACGCCCTAGCAACCACCCAGAACATCATAGCAACTGCTTAGCAAAGCCCTAGCAACCACGCAGAATGACATAGCAACCGCCTAGCAACCACCCAGAACCCCATAGCAACACTCTAGCAACCACCCAGAACGCCATAGCAACCGCCTAGCAACCACCCAGAACACCATAGCAATCGCCTAGCAACGCCCTATCAACCACTCAGAACACCATAGCAACCGCTTAGCAAGGCCCTAGCAACCACCCAGAACACCAATGCAACTGCCTAGCAATGCCCTAGCAACCACCCAGAACACGATAGCAGCTGCCTAGCAACACCCTCACAAGTACACAGAACACCATAGCAACTGCCTAACAACTGTTACAGCCAGTCCTCATTATGTCAAATTACAATAAAAAAATTTTTTTTTTTAAGCTACTCAACTTATCAACCTTTCAGCCATTCCAACTCCTGATTGTTTTCGACTATGACTTCCGGCAACTGTTTCTTCTGCCCAATCCTGTCTCAAAATATAAGTCCTTACTACAATTCTTCACTATTAAAAAATGTCACTATTAAAAATTTCCATATGACGGTTGTCATCAACTATGACTCCCGCAAACTGTTTCCTCAGTCCACATCTGTTTCAAAATAAAAGTCCTCACCGCTACCATAATTATCCTACTAAAAACGTAGCTACCAATATCATAATGCAATGATATGTTACAAACTCCACCTTATGCAACTACACTTTGCATTTTCAATGCACACGTAATTCCCTGGAATTACATTATCTAGTTATTATTATTATTCTTCCAACACACTTAATGCGGCCTCAACCGTTTATCGTAGAAACTTCATTCAAACTGCGTTGCGTAGGTCTTACTTAGGACACCTGTGCAATGTATTTTTCATCTTTGTAACTTTTATACTTTTTGAGTGATTAATAAAAAACTATAAATTTTTTCCCCCCATAGACTTAACATTGGCATTATGACATCACAATAGGGCCATTAAGCAAATGGAATCTTGTGCCAGGTGTTCTGACCACCTGCTGTAACTGTCAGTTTTTCAGGCTGTAAGACTACAATCTGGCTCTCTTGAGACTACAGCTTCTTTTCTGTTTTGCTTCTTTCTATTTTCTGTCTTTCCTTCTTTCTTTTTCCCTCCTATTTCTTTCCTTTGTTCCTTCCTTCCTTTATTCGTTCCTTCTTTCCTACTTTACTTCCTTCTATCCTGCCTTTCATCCTTCCTCCCATTCTTCCTGCCTACCAATTTTCTTTCCTACCTTCCTTAGTTTTTCTTTCCTTCCATCATGCCTTCTTTCATTCCTTCATATCCTTCTTATCTTTCTTCCTTTCTTCTTTCTGCTTTCCCTCTCTTTCCTTCCCTCTTCCCTTCTTTACTTTTTCTTTCCTTCCTTCTCTCTTTCCTTCTGTTTTTCATTTCTTCTTCCTCACTTCCTTCCTTCCTTCCTTCTTTCTTTACTTAAATCCTTCTTCTTCCCTTCTTCCTGTCCTTCCTTCCTTACTTCCTTCTTTCCGTCATTCCTCTGTTTCTTTCCTTCCTCACCTAGTTTCCTTTGTTCTTTCCTGCCTTCCTTTGATTTCCTTCTTTTTTCCTATATTCCTTCTTTCCTTACTTCCCTCATTAGTTCCTTCTTTCCCTCCTTCCTTCCTTGTTAATATTCCAAATAATTTCGTAATCGTACGGTTCACTACTTCTCCCAGTTTTCACTCGATCCCCAAACAATACACATCAACGCCCTAGCAACAACAAGAACAACATAGCAACTGTCGAGCAATGCCCAAGCAAATATTCAGAACACCATAGCAACCGCCTAGCAACCACCCAAAACACCATAGCAACTGCCTAGCAACCACCCAGAACACTATAGCAACTGCCAAGCAACGCCCTAGCAACCACCCAGAACACCATAGCAACCGCCAAGCAACCACTCAGAACACCAAAGCAACTGCCTAGCAACGCCCTAGCAACCACCCAGAACACCATAGCAACCGCCTAGCAACACCCTCACAACCACCAAGAACACCATAGCAACTGCCTAGCAACCACCCAGAACACCATAGCAACTGCCTAGCAACGCCCTAGCAACCACCCAGAACACTATAGCAACCGCCTAGCAACCACCCAAAACACAACAGCAACTGCCTAGCAACACCCTAGCACCCACCCAGAACACCATAGCAATCGCCGAGCAACCACCCAGAACACCATCGCAACTGCCTAGCAACGCCCTAGCAACCACCAAGAACACCATAGCAACCGCCCAGCAACCACCCAAAACACCATAGCAACTGCCTAGCAACGCCCTAGCAACCACCAAGAACACCTTAGCAACCGCCAAGCAACCACCCAGAACACCATAGCAACTAACTAGCAACGCCCTAGCAACCACACAGAACACCATAGGAATCGCCTAGCAACACCCTAGCAACCAACCAGGACACCATAGCAACCGCCTAGCAACCACCCAGAACACCATAGCAACTGCCTAGCAACGCCCTAGCAACCACTCAGAACACTTTAGCAACTGCCTAGCAACCACCCAGAACACCATAGCAACCGCCTAGCAACCACCCAGAACACCATAGCAACTGCCTAGCAACGCCCTAGCAACCACCCAGAACACCATAGCAACCGCCTAGCAACCACCCAGAACACCATAGCAACCGCCTAGCAACCACCCGGAACACCATAGCAACCACCTAGCAACTCCCTAGCAACCACCCAGAACACCATAGCAATCGCCTAGGAACCACCCAGAACACCATAGCAACTGCCTAGCAACGCCCTAGCAACCACCCAGAACACCATAGCAACCACCTAGCAACCACCCAAAACACCAAAGCAACTGCCTAGCAACGCCCTAGCAACCACCCAGAACACCATAGCAACCGCCTAGCAACCACCCAGAACACCATAGCAACTGCCTAGCAACACCCTAACAACCACCCAGAAAACCATAGCAACCGCCTCGCAAGGCCTTAGCAACCACCCAGAACACCATAGCAACCGCCTAGCAACCACCCAGAACACCATAGCAACTGCCTAGCAACGCCCTAGCAACCACCCAGAACGCCATAGCAACCACCCAAAACACCATAGCAACTGCCTAGCAACGCCCTAGCAACCACCCAGAACACCATATCAACCGCCTAGCAACCACCCAGAACACCATAGCAACTGCCTAGCAACGCCCTAGCAACCACCCAGAACACCATAGCAACCACCTAGCAACCACCCAAAACACCATAGCAACTGCCTAGCAACGCCCTAGCAACCACCCAGAACACCATAGCAACCGCCTAGCAACCACCCAGAACACCATAGCAACTGCCTAGCAACGCCCTAGCAACCACCCAGAACACCATAGCAACCACATAGCAACCACCCAAAACACCATAGCAACTGCCTAGCAACGCCCTTGCAACCACCCAGAACGCCATAGCAACCGCCTAGCAACCACCCAGAACACCATAGCAACTGCCTAGCAACGCCCTAGCAACCACCCAGAACACCATAGCAACCACCTAGCAACCACCCAGAACACCATAGCAACCGCCTAGCAACCACCAAGAACACCATTGCAACTGCCTAGCAACACCCTAACAACCACCCAGAACACCATAGCAACCGCCTAGCAACGCCCTAGCAGCCACCCAGAACACCATAGCAACAGCCTAGCAACCATCAGAACACCATAGCAACTGCCTAGCAATGCCCTTGCAACCACCCAGAACACCATAGCAACCGCCTAGCAACCACCCAGAACACCATAGCAACCGCCTAGCAACCACCCAGAACACCATAGCAACCGCCTAGCTACCACCCAGAACACCACAGCAACGCCTAGCAACCACCCAGAACACCAGAGCAACCGCCTAACAACCACCCAGAACACCATAGTAACACCCTAGCAACCACCCAGAACACCAAAGCAACCCCCTCGCAACCATCTAGAACACCATAGCAACTGCCTAGCAACGCCCTAGCAACCACCCAGAACACCATAGCAACGCCCTAGCAACCACCCAGAACACCATAGCAACCGCCTAGCAACGCCCGAGCAACCACCCAGAACACCATAGCAACCGCCTAGCAACGCCCTAGCAACCACCCAGAACACCATAGCAACCACCTAGCAACCACCCAGAACACCATAGCAACTGCCTCGCAACACCCTAGCAACCACCCAGAACACAATAGCAACCGCCTAGTAACGCCGTAGCAACCACCCAGAGCACCATAGCAACTGCTTAGCAATGCCCTAGCAACCACCCAGAACGCCATAGCAACCACCCTAACAACCACCCAGATCACCATAGCAACTGCCTAGCAATGCCCTAGCAACCACCCAGAACACCATAGCAACTGCCTAGCAACGCCCCAGCAACCACCAAGAACACCATAGCAACTGCCTAGCAACACCCTAGCAACCACCCGGAACACCATAGCAACCACCTAGCAACGCCCTAGCAACCACCCAGAACATCATAGCAACTGCTTAGCAAAGCCCTAGCAACCACGCAGAATGCCATAGCAACCGCCTAGCAACCACCCAGAACCCCATAGCAATCGCCTAGCAACGCCCTATCAACCACTCAGAACACCATAGCAACTGCCTAGCAACCACCCAGAACAGCATAGCAACCGCCTAGCAACCACCCAGAACACCATAGCAACTGCCTAGCAATGCCCTAGCAACCACCCAGAACACCATAGCAACCGCCTCGCAAGGCCTTAGCAACCACCCAGAACACCATAGCAACCGCCTAGCAACCACCCAGAACACCATAGCAACTGGCTAGCAACGCTCTAGCAACCACCCAGAACACCATAGCAACCACCTAGCAACCACCAAAAACACCATAGCAACTGCCTAGCAACGCCCTAGCAACCACCCAGAACACCATATCAACCGCCTAGCAACCACCCAGAACACCATAGCAACTGCCTAGCAACGCCCTAGCAACCACCCAGAACACCATAGCAACCACCTAGCAACCACCCAAAACACCAAAGCAACTGCCTAGCAACGCCCTAGCAACCACCCAGAACACCATAGCAACCACCTAGCAACCACCCAAAACACCATAACAACTGCCTAGCAACGCCCTTGCAACCACCCAGAACGCCATAGCAACCGCCTAGCACCGCCCCAGCCACCACCCAGAACACCATAGCAACCCCCTAGCAACCACCCAGAACACCATAGCAACCGCCTAGCAACCACCAAGAACACCATTGCAACTGCCTAGCAACACCCTAACAACCACCCAGAACACCATAGCAACCGCCTAGCAACGCCCTAACAGCCACCCAGAACACCATAGCAACAGCCTAGCAACCATCAGAACTCCATAGCAACTGCCTAGCAACGCCCTTGCAACCACCCAGAACACCATAGCAACCGCCTAGCAACCACCCAGAACACCATAGCAACCGCCTAGCAACCACCGAGAACACCATAGCAACTGCATAGCAACGACCTCGCAACCACCCAGAACACCATAGCAACCGCCTAGCTACCACCCAGAACACCATAGCAACCGCCTAGCAACCACCCAGAACACCAGAGCAACCGCCTAACAACCACCCAGAACACAATAGTAACACCCTAGCAACCACCCAGAACACCATAGCAACCGCCTCGCAACCATCTAGAACACCATAGCAACTGCCTAGCAACGCCCTAGCAACCACCCAGGACACCATAGCAACGCCCTAGCAACCACCCAGAACACCATAGCAACCGCCTAGCAATGCCCGACCAACCACCCAGAACACCATAGCAAACGACTAACAACGCCCTAGCAACCACCCAGAACACCATAGCAACCACCTAGCAACAACCCAGAACACCACAGCAACTGCCTCGCAACACCCTACCAACCACCCACAACACCACAGCAACCCCCTAGCAACGCCGTAGCAACCACCCAGAACACCATAGCAACTGCTTAGCAATGCCCTAGCACCCACCCAGAATGCCATAGCAACCACCCTAACAACCACCCAGATCAAGATAGCGACTGCCTAGCAATGCCCTAGCAACCACCCAGAACACCATAGCAACTGCCTAGCAACGCCCTAGCAACCACCCAGAACACCATAGCAACTGCCTAGCAACACCCTAGCAACCACCCAGAACACCATAGCAACCACCTAGCAACGCCCTAGCAACCACCCAGAACATCATAGCAACTGCTTAGCAAAGCCCTAGCAACCACGCAGAATGACATAGCAACCGCCTAGCAACCACCCAGAACCCCATAGCAACACTCTAGCAACCACCCAGAACGCCATAGCAACCGCCTAGCAACCACCCAGAACACCATAGCAATCGCCTAGCAACGCCCTATCAACCACTCAGAACACCATAGCAACCGCTTAGCAAGGCCCTAGCAACCACCCAGAACACCAATGCAACTGCCTAGCAATGCCCTAGTAACCACCCAGAACACGATAGCAGCTGCCTAGCAACACCCTCACAAGTACACAGAACACCATAGCAACTGCCTAACAACTGTTACAGCCAGTCCTCATTATGTCAAATTACAATAAAAAAATGTTTTTTTTTAAGCTACTCAACTTATCAACCTTTCAGCCATTCCAACTCCTGATTGTTTTCGACTATGACTTCCGGCAACTGTTTCTTCTGCCCAATCCTGTCTCAAAATATAAGTCCTTACTACAATTCTTCACTATTAAAAAATGTCACTATTAAAAATTTCCATATGACGGTTGTCATCAACTATGACTCCCGCAAACTGTTTCCTCAGTCCACATCTGTTTCAAAATAAAAGTCCTCACCACTACCATAATTATCCTACTAAAAACGTAGCTACCAATATCATAATGCAATGATATGTTACAAACTCCACCTTATGCAACTACACTTTGCATTTTCAATGCACACGTAATTCCCTGGAATTACATTATCTAGTTATTATTAGTGTGCATTGAAAATGCTCACTATTGTTATCCTGGTCTTCTTATTATTATTATTATTATTATTATTATTATTATTAGTGTGCATTGAAAATGCTCACTATTGTTATCCTGGTCTTCTTATTATTATTATTATTATTATTATTATTATTATTCTTCTAACACACTTAATGCGGCCTCAACCGTTTATCGTAGAAACTTCATTCAAACTGCGTTGCGTAGGTCTTACTTAGGACACCTGTGCAATGTATTTTTCATCTTTGTAACTTTTATACTTTTTGAGTTATTAATAAAAAACGATAAATTTTTTCCCCCCATAGACTTAACACTGGCATTATGACATCACAATAGCGCCATTAAGCAAATGGAATCTTGTGCCAGGTGTTCTGACCACCTGCTGTAACTGTCAGTTTCTCAGGCTGTAAGACTACAATCTGGCTCTCTTGAGACTACAGCTTCCTTACTGCTTTCCTTCCTTCTATTTTCTGTCATTCCTTCGTTCCTTTTTCCTCCTATTTCTTTCCTTCCTTCCTTCCTTCCTTTTTTCGTTCCTTCTTTCCTTCTTTACTTCCTTCTTTCCTGCCTTTCATCCTTCCTCCCATTCTTCCTCCCTACCAATTTTCTTTCCTACCTTCCTTAGTTTTTCTTTCCTTCCATCATGCCTTCTTTCATTCCTTCATATCCTTCTTATCTTTCTTCCTTTCTTCTTTCTGCTTTCCCTCTATTTCCTTCCCTCTTCCTTTCTTTACTTTTTCTTTCCTTCCTTCTCTCTTTCCTTCTGTTTTCATTTCTTCTTCCTCACTTCCTTCCTTCCTTCCTTCCTTCTATCTTTACTTAAATCCTTCTTCTTCCCTTCTTCCTTTCCTTCCTTCCTTCCTTCCTTCTTTCCGTCCTTTCTCTGTTTCTTTCCATCCATCCTCGCCTAGTTTCCTTTGTTCTTTCCTCCCTTCCTTTGATTTCCTTCTTTTTTTCCTATATTCCTTCTTTCCTTACTTCCCTCATTAGTTCCTTCTTTCCCTGCTTCCTTCCTTGTTAATATTCCAAATAATTTCGTAATCGTACGGTTCACTACTTCTCCCAGTTTTCACTCGATCCCCAAAGAATACACATCAACGCCCTAGCAACAACAAGAACAACATAGCAACTGTCGAGCAATGCGCAAGCAAATATTCAGAACACCATAGCAACCCCCTAGCAACCACCCAGAACACCATAGCAACCGCCTAGCAACCACCCAGAACACCATAGCAACCGCCTAGCAACCACCCGGAACACCATAGCAACCACCTAGCAACTCCCTAGCAACCACCCAGAACACCATAGCAACCGCCTAGCAACCACCCAGAACACCATAGCAACTGCCTAGCAACGCCCTAGCAACCACCCAGAACACCATAGCAACCACCTAGCAACCACCCAAAACACCAAAACAACTGCCTAGCAACGCCCTAGCAACCACCCAGAACACCATAGCAACCGCCTAGCAACCACCCAGAACACCATAGCAACTGCCTAGCAACACCCTAACACCCACCCAGAAAACCATCGCACCCGCCTCGCAAGGCCTTAGCAACCACCCAGAACACCATAGCAACCGCCTAGCAACCACCCAGAACACCATAGCAACTGCCTAGCAACGCCCTAGCAACCACCCAGAACACCATACCAACCACCTAGCAACCACCCAAAACACCATAGCAACTGCCTAGCAACGCCCTAGCAACCACCCAGAACACCATATCAACCGCCTAGCAACCACCCAGAACACCATAGCAACTGCCTAGCAACGCCCTAGCAACCACCCAGAACACCATAGCAACCACCTAGCAACCACCCAAAGCCCCATAGCAACTGCCTAGCAACGCCCTAGCAACCACCCAGAACACCATAGCAACCGCCTAGCAACCACCCAGAACACCATAGCAACCGCCTAGCCACCACCCGGAACACCATAGCAACCACCTAGCAACTCCCTAGCAACCACCCAGAACACCATAGCAACCGCCTAGCAACCACCCAGAACACCATAGCAACTGCCTAGCAACGCCCTAGCAACCACCCAGAACACCATAGCAACCACCAAGCAACCACCCAAAACACCAAAGCAACTGGCTAGCAACGCCCTAGCAACCACCCAGAACACCATAGCAACCGCCTAGCAACCACCCAGAACACCATAGCAACTGCCTAGCAACACCCTAACAACCACCCAGAAAACCATAGCAACCGCCTCGCAAGGCCTTAGCAACCACCCAGAACACCATAGCAACCGCCTAGCAACCACCCAGAACACCATAGCAACTGCCTAGCAACGCCCTAGCAACCACCCAGAACACCATAGCAACCACCTAGCAACCACCCAAAACACCATAGCAACTGCCTAGCAACGCCCTAGCAACCACCCAGAACACCATATCAACCGCCTAGCAACCACCCAGAACACCATAGCAACTGCCTAGCAACGCCCTAGCAACCACCCAGACCACCATAGCAACCACCTAGCAACCACCCAAAACACCATAGCAACTGCCTAGCAACGCCCTAGCAACCACCCAGAACACCATAGCAACCGCCTAGCAACCACCCAGAACACCATAGCAACTGCCTAGCAACGCCCTAGCAACCACCCAGAACACCACAGCAACCACCTAGCAACCACCCAAAACACCATAGCAACTGCCTAGCAACGCCCTTGCAACCACCCAGACCGCCATAGCAACCGCCTGGCAACCACCCAGAACACCATAGCAACTGCCTAGCAACGCCCAAGCAACCACCCAGAACACCACAGCAACCACCTAGCAACCACCCAGAACACCATAGCAACCGCCTAGCAACCACCAAGAACACCATTGCAACTGCCTAGCAACACCCTAACAACCACCCAGAACACCATAGCAACCGCCTAGCATTGCCCTAGCAGCCACCCAGAACACCATAGCAACAGCCTAGCAACCATCAGAACACCATAGCAACTGCCTAGCAACGCCCTTGCAACCACCCAGAACACCATAGCAACCGCCTAGCAACCACCCAGAACACCATAGCAACCGCCTAGCAACCACCGAGAACACCATAGCAACTGCATAGCAACGACCTAGCAACCACCCAGAACACCATAGCAACCGCCTAGCTACCACCCAGAACACCATAGCAACCGCCTAGCAACCACCCAGAAAACCAGAGCAACCGCCTAACAACCACCCAGAACACCATAGTAACACCCTAGCAACCACCCAGAACACCATAGCAACCGCCTCGCAACCATCTAGAACACCATAGCAACTGCCTAGCAACGCCCTAGCAACCACCCAGAACACCATAGCAACGCCCTAGCAACCACCCAGAACACCATAGCAACCGCCTAGCAACGCCCGAGCAACCACCCAGAACACCATAGCAACCGCCTAGCAACGCCCTAGCAACCACCCAGAACACCATAGCAACCACCTAGCAACCACCCAGAACACCATAGCAACTGCCTCGCAACACCCTAGCAACCACCCAGAACACCATAGCAACCGCCTAGTAACGCCGTAGCAACCACCCAGAACACCATAGCAACTGCTTAGCAATGCCCTAGCAACCACCCAGAACGCCATAGCAACCACCCTAACAACCACCCAAATCACCATAGCAACTGCCTAGCAATGCCCTAGCAACCACCCAGAACACCATAGCAACTGCCTAGCAACGCCCTAGCAACCACCCAGAACACCATAGCAACTGCCTAGCAACACCCTAGCAACCACCCAGAACACCATAGCAACCACCTAGCAACGCCCTAGCAACCACCCAGAACATCATAGCAACTGCTTAGCAAAGCCCTAGCAACCACGCAGAATGCCATAGCAACCGCCTAGCAACCACCCAGAACCCCATAGCAACACTCTAGCACCCACCCAGAACCCCATAGCACCCGCCTAGCAACCACCCAGAACACCATAGCAATCGCCTAGCAACGCCCTATCATACACTCAGACCACCATAGCAACTGCCTAGCAACCACCCAGAACAGCATAGCAACCGCCTAGCAACCACCCAGAACACCATAGCAACTGCCTAGCAATGCCCTAGCAACCACCCAGAAAACCATAGCAACCGCCTCGCAAGGCCTTAGCAACCACCCAGAACACCATAGCAACCGCCTAGCAACCACCCAGAACACCACAGCAACTGCCTAGCAACCGCCTAGCAAACACCCAAAACACCATAGCAACCACCTAGCAACCACCCAAAACACCATAGCAACTGCCTAGCAACGCCCTAGCAACCACCCAGAACACCATATCAACCGCCTAGCCACCAACCAGAACACCATAGCAACTGCCTAGCAACGCCCTAGCAACCACCCAGAACACCATAGCAACCACCTAGCAACCACCCAAAACACCATAGCAACTGCCTAGCAACGCCCTAGCAACCACCCAGAACACCATAGCAACCACCTAGCAACCACCCAAAACACCATAGCAACTGCCTAGCAACGCCCTTGCAACCACCCAGAACGCCATAGCAACCGCCTAGCAACCACCCAGAACACCATAGCAACCACCTAGCAACCACCCAGAACACAATAGCAACCGCCTAGCAACCACCAAGAACACCATTGCAACCGCCTAGCAACGCCCTAGCAGCCACCCAGAACACCATAGGAACAGCCTAGCAACCATCAGAACACCATAGCAACTGCCTAGCAACGCCCTTGCAACCACCCAGAACACCATAGCAACCGCCTACCAACCACCCAGAACACCATAGCAACCGCCTAGCAACCACCGAGAACACCATAGCAACTGCATAGCAACGACCTAGCAACCACCCAGAACACCATAGCAACCGCCTAGCTACCACCCAGAACACCATAGCAACCGCCTAGCAACCACCCAGAACACCATAACAACCACCTACCAACCACCCAAAACACCATACCAACTGCCTAGCAACGCCTTTGCAACCACCCAGAACGCCATAGCAACCGCCTAGCAACCACCCAGAACACCATAGCAACTGCCTAGCAACGCCCTAGCAACCACCCAGAACACCATAGCAACCACCTAGCAACCATCCAGAACACCATAGCAACCGCCTAGCAACCACCCAGAACACCATAGCAAGCGCCTAGCAACGCCCTAGCAGCCACCCAGAACACCATAGCAACAGCCTAGCAACCATCAGAACACCATAGCAACTGCCTAGCAACGCCCTTGCAACCACCCAGAACACCACAGCAACCGCCTAGCAACCACCCAGAACACCATAGCAACCCCCTAGCAACCACCGAGAACACCATAGCAACTGCATAGCAACGACCTAGCAACCACCCACAACACCACAGCAACCGCCTAGCTACCCCCCAGAACACCATACCAACCGCCTAGCAACCACCCAGAACACCAGAGCAACCGCCTAACAACCACCCAGAACACAATAGTAACACCCTAGCAACCACCCAGAACACCATAGCAACCGCCTCGCAACCATCTAGAACACCATAGCAACTGCCTAGCAACGCCCTAGCAACCACCCAGAACACCATAGCAACGCCCTAGCAACCACCCAGAACACCATAGCAACCGCCTAGCAATGCCCGAGCAACCACCCAGAACACCATAGCAACCGCCTAGCAACGCCCTAGCAACCACCCAGAACACCATAGCAACCACCTAGCAACAACCCAGAACACCATAGCAACTGCCTCGCAACACCCTAGCAACCACCCAGAACACCATAGCAACCGCCTAGCAACGCCGTAGCAACCACCCAGAACACCATAGCAACTGCTTAGCAATGCCCTAGCAACCACCCAGAATGCCATAGCAACCACCCTAACAACCACCCAGATCACCATAGCAACTGCCTAGCAATGCCCTAGCAACCACCCAGAACACCAAAGCAACTGCCTAGCAACGCCCTAGCAACCACCCAGAACACCATAGCAACTGCCTAGCAACACCCTAGCAACCACCCAGAACACCATACCAACCACTTAGCAACGCCCCACCAACCACCCAGAACATCAAAGCAACTGCTTAGCAAAACCCTAGCAACCACGCAGAATGACATAACAACCGCCTAGCAACCACCCAGAACCCCATAGCAACACTCTAGCAACCACCCAGAACGCCATAGCAACCGCCTAGCAACCACCCAGAACACCATAGCAATCGCCTAGCAACGCCCTATCAACCACTCAGAACACCATAGCAACCGCTTAGCAAGGCCCTAGCAACCACCCAGAACACCAATGCAACTGCCTAGCAATGCCCTAGCAACCACCCAGAACACGATAGCAGCTGCCTAGCAACACCCTCACAAGTACACAGAACACCATAGCAACTGCCTAACAACTGTTACAGCCAGTCCTCATTATGTCAAATTACAATAAAAAAATGTTTTTTTTTAAGCTACTCAACTTATCAACCTTTCAGCCATTCCAACTCCTGATTGTTTTCGACTATGACTTCCGGCAACTGTTTCTTCTGCCCAATCCTGTCTCAAAATATAAGTCCTTACTACAATTCTTCACTATTAAAAAATGTCACTATTAAAAATTTCCATATGACAGTTGTCATCAACTATGACTCCCGCAAACTGTTTCCTCAGTCCACATCTGTTTCAAAATAAAAGTCCTCACCACTACCATAATTATTCTCCTAAAAACGTAGCTACCAATATCATAATGCAATGATATGTTACAAACTCCACCTTATGCAACTACACTTTGCATTTTCAATGCACACGTAATTCCCTGGAATTACATTATCTAGTTATTATTAGTGTGCATTGAAAATGCTCACTATTGTTATCCTGGTCTTCTTATTATTATTATTATTATTATTATTATTATTAGTGTGCATTGAAAATGCTCACTATTGTTATCCTCGTCTTTTTATTATTATTATTATTATTATTATTATTATTATTATTCTTCTAACACATTTAATGCGGCCTCAACCGTTTATCGTAGAAACTTCATTCAAACTGCGTTGCGTAGGTCTGACTTAGGACACCTGTGCAATGTATTTTTCATCTTTGTAACTTTTATACTTTTTGAGTTATTAATAAAAAACGATAAAATTTTTCCCCCCATAGACTTAACACTGGCATTATGACATCACAATAGCGCCATTAAGCAAATGGAATCTTGTGCCAGGTGTTCTGACCACCTGCTGTAACTGTCAGTTTCTCAGGCTGTAAGACTACAATCTGGCTCTCTTGAGACTACAGCTTCCTTCCTTCTTTCCTTCCTTCTATTTTCTGTCATTCCTTCGTTCTTTTTTCCTCCTATTTCTTTCCTTCGTTCCTTCCTTCCTTTATTCGTTCCTTCTTTCCTACTTTACTTCCTTCTATCCTGCCTTTCATCCTTCCTCCCATTCTTCCTCCCTACCAATTTTCTTTCCTACCTTCCTTAGTTTTTCTTTCCTTCCATCATGCCTTCTTTCATTCCTTCATATCCTTCTTATCTTTCTTCCTTTCTTCTTTCTGCTTTCCCTCTCTTTCCTTCCCTCTTCCTTTCTTTACTTTTTCTTTCCTTCCTTCTCTCTTTCCTTCTGTTTTTCATTTCTTCTTCCTCACTTCCTTCCTTCCTTCCTTCTATCTTTACTTAAATCCTTCTTCTTCCCTTCTTCCTTTCCTTCCTTCCTTACTTCCTTCTTTCCGTCATTACTCTGTTTCTTTCCATCCATCCTCGCCTAGTTTCCTTTGTTCTTTCCTGCCTTCCTTTGATTTCCTTCTTTTTTTCCTATTTTCCTTCTTTCCTTACTTCCCTCCTTAGTTCCTTCTTTCCCTCCTTCCTTCCTTGTTAATATTCCAAATAATTTCGTAATCGTACGGTTCACTACTTCTCCCAGTTTTCACTCGATCCCCAAAGAATACACATCAACGCCCTAGCAACAACAAGAACAACATAGCAACTGTCGAGCAATGCGCAAGCAAATATTCAGAACACCATAGCAACCCCCTAGCAACCACCCAGAACACCATAGCAACCGCCTAGCAACCACCCAGAACACCATAGCAACCGCCTAGCAACCACCCGGAACACCATAGCAACCACCTAGCAACCACCCAGAACACCATAGCAACTGCCTAGCAACGCCCTAGCAACCACCCAGAACACCATAGCAACCACCTAGCAACCACCCAAAACACCAAAACAACTGCCTAGCAACGCCCTAGCAACCACCCAGAACACCACAGCAACCGCCTAGCAACCACCCACAACACCATAGCAACTGCCTAGCAACACCCTAACAACCACCCAGAAAACCATAGCAACCGCCTCGCAAGGCCTTAGCAACCACCCAGAACACCATAGCAACCGCCTAGCAACCACCCAGAACACCATAGCAACTGCCTAGCAACACCCTAGCAACCACCCAGAACACCATAGCAACCACCTAGCAACCACCCAAAACACCATAGCAACTGCCTAGCAACGCCCTAGCAACCACCCAGAACACCATATCAACCGCCTAGCAACCACCCAGAACACCATAGCAACTGCCTAGCAACGCCCTAGCAACCACCCAGAACACCATAGCAACCACCTAGCAACCACCCAAAACACCATAGCAACTGCCTAGCAACGCCCTAGCAACCACCCAGAACACCATAGCAACCACCTAGCAACCACCCAAAACACCATAGCAACTGCCTAGCAACGCCCTTGCAACCACCCAGAACGCCATAGCAACCGCCTAGCAACCACCCAGAACACCATAGCAACTGCCTAGCAACGCCCTAGCAACCACCCAGAACACCACAGCAACCACCTAGCAACCACCCAGAACACCATAGCAACCGCCTAGCAACCACCAAGAACACCATTGCAACTGCCTAGCAACACCCTAACAACCACCCAGAACACCATAGCAACCGCCTAGCAACGCCCTAGCAGCCACCCAGAACACCATAGCAACAGCCTAGCAACCATCAGAACACCATAGCAACTGCCTAGCAACGCCCTTGCAACCACCCAGAACACCATAGCAACCGCCTAGCAACCACCCAGAACACCATAGCAACCGCCTAGCAACCACCGAGAACACCATAGCAACTGCATAGCAACGACCTAGCAACCACCCAGAACACCATAGCAACTGCCTACCTACCACCCAGAACACCACAGCAACCGCCTACCAACCACCCACAACACCAGAGCAACCGCCTAACAACCACCCAGAACACCATAGTAACACCCTAGCAACCACCCAGAACACCATAGCAACCGCCTCGCAACCATCTAGAACACCATAGCAACTGCCTAGCAACGCCCTAGCAACCACCCAGAACACCATAGCAACGCCCTAGCAACCACCCAGAACACCATAGCAACCGCCTAGCAACGCCCGAGCAACCACCCAGAACACAAAAGCAACCGCCTAGCAACGCCCTAGCAACCACCCAGAACACCATAGCAACCACCTAGCAACCACCCAGAACACCATAGCAACTGCCTCGCAACACCCTACCAACCACCCAGACCACCATAGCACCCGCCTAGTAACGCCGTAGCAACCACCCAGAACACCATAGCAACTGCTTAGCAATGCCCTAGCAACCACCCAGAACGCCATAGCAACCACCCTAACAACCACCCAGATCACCATAGCAACTGCCTAGCAATGCCCTAGCAACCACCCAGAACACCATAGCAACTGCCTAGCAACGCCCTAGCAACCACCCAGAACACCATAGCAACTGCCTAGCAACACCCTAGCAACCACCCAGAACACCATAGCAACCACCTAGCAACGCCCTAGCAACCACCCAGAACATCATAGCAACTGCTTAGCAAAGCCCTAGCAACCACGCAGAAGGCCAAACCAACCCCCTAGCAACCACCCAGAACCCCATAGCAACACTCTACCAACCACCCACACCCCCATAGCAACCGGCTATCAACCACCCAGAACACCATAGCAATCGCCTAGCAACGCCCTATCATACACTCAGAACACCATAGCAACTGCCTAGCAACCACCCAGAACAGCATAGCAACCGCCTAGCAACCACCCAGAACACCATAGCAACTGCCTAGCAATGCCCTAGCAACCACCCAGAACACCATAGCACCCGCCTCGCAAGGCCTTAGCAACCACCCAGAACACCATAGCAACCGCCTAGCAACCACCCAGAACACCATAGCAACTGCCTAGCAACGCCCTAGCAACCACCCAGAACACCATAGCAACCACCTAGCAACCACCCAAAACACCATAGCAACAGCCTCGCAACGCCCTAGCAACCACCCAGAACACCATATCAACCGCCTAGCAACCAACCAGAACACCATAGCAACTGCCTAGCAACGCCCTAGCAACCACCCAGAACACCATAGCAACCACCTAGCAACCACCCAAAACACCATAGCAACTGCCTCGCAACGCCCTAGCAACCACCCAGAACACCATAGCAACCACCTAGCAACCACCCAAAACACCATAGCAACTGCCTAGCAACGCCCTTGCAACCACCCAGAACGCCATAGCAACCGCCTAGCAACCACCCAGAACACCATAGCAACTGCCTAGCAACGCCCCAGCAACCACCCAGAACACCATAGCAACCACCTAGCAACCCCCCAGAACACCATAGCAACCGCCTAGCAACCACCAAGAACACCATTGCAACCGCCTAGCAACGCCCTAGCAGCCACCCAGAACACCATAGCAACAGCCTAGCAACCATCAAAACACCAAAGCAACTGCCTAGCAACGCCCTTGCAACCACCCAGAACACCATAGCAACCGCCTAGCAACCACCCAGAACACCATAGCAACCGCCTAGCAACCACCGAGAACACCATAGCAACTGCATAGCAACGACCTAGCAACCACCCAGAACACCATAGCAACCGCCTAGCTACCACCCAGAACACCATAGCAACCGCCTAGCAACCACCCAGAACACCATAGCAACCACCTAGCAACCACCCAAAACACCATAGCAACTGCCTAGCAACGCCCTTGCAACCACCCAGAACGCCATAGCAACCGCCTAGCAACCACCCAGAACACCATAGCAACTGCCTAGCAACGCCCTAGCAACCACCCAGAACACCATAGCAACCACCTAGCAACCACCCAGAACACCATCGCAACCGCCTAGCACCCACCCAGAACACCATAGCAACTGCCTAGCAACGCCCTAGCAACCACCCAGAACACCATAGCAACAGCCTAGCAACCATCAGAACACCATAGCAACTGCCTAGCAACGCCCTTGCAACCACCCAGAACACCATAGCAACCGCCTAGCAACCACCCAGAACACCATAGCAACCGCCTAGCAACCACCGAGAACACCATAGCAACTGCATAGCAACGACCTAGCAACCACCCAGAACACCATAGCAACCGCCTAGCTACCACCCAGAACACCATAGCAACCGCCTAGCAACCACCCAGAACACCAGAGCAACCGCCTAACAACCACCCAGAACACAATAGTCACACCCTAGCAACCACCCAGAACACCATAGCAACCGCCTCGCAACCATCTAGAACACCATAGCAACTGCCTAGCAACGCCCTAGCAACCACCCAGAACACCATAGCAACGCCCTAGCAACCACCCAGAACACCATAGCAACCGCCTAGCAATGCCCGAGCAACCACCCAGAACACCATAGCAACCGCCTAGCAACGCCCTAGCAACCACCCAGAACACCATAGCAACCCCCTAGCAACAACCCAGAACACCATAGCAACTGCCTCGCAACACCCTAGCAACCACCCAGAACACCATAGCAACCGCCTAGCAACGCCGTAGCAACCACCCAGAACACCATAGCAACTGCCTAGCAACGCCCTAGCAACCACCCAGAATGCCATAGCAACCACCCTAACAACCACCCAGCTCACCATAGCAACTGCCTAGCAATGCCCTAGCAACCACCCAGAACACCATAGCAACTGCCTAGCAACGCCCTAGCAACCACCCAGAACACCATAGCAACTGCCTAGCAACACCCTAGCAACCACCCAGAACACCATAGCAACCACTTAGCAACGCCCTAGCAACCACCCAGAACATCATAGCAACTGCTTAGCAAAGCCCTAGCAACCACGCAGAATGACATAGCAACCGCCTAGCAACCACCCAGAACCCCATAGCAACACTCTAGCAACCACCCAGAACGCCATAGCAACCGCCTAGCAACCACCCAGAACACCATAGCAATCGCCTAGCAACGCCCTATCAACCACTCAGAACACCATAGCAACCGCTTAGCAAGGCCCTAGCAACCACCCAGAACACCAATGCAACTGCCTAGCAATGCCCTAGCAACCACCCAGAACACGATAGCAGCTGCCTAGCAACACCCTCACAAGTACACAGAACACCATAGCAACTGCCTAACAACTGTTACAGCCAGTCCTCATTATGTCAAATTACAATAAAAAAATTTTTTTTTTTAAGCTACTCAACTTATCAACCTTTCAGCCATTCCAACTCCTGATTGTTTTCGACTATGACTTCCGGCAACTGTTTCTTCTGCCCAATCCTGTCTCAAAATATAAGTCCTTACTACAATTCTTCACTATTAAAAAATGTCACTATTAAAAATTTCCATATGACGGTTGTCATCAACTATGACTCCCGCAAACTGTTTCCTCAGTCCACATCTGTTTCAAAATAAAAGTCCTCACCGCTACCATAATTATCCTACTAAAAACGTAGCTACCAATATCATAATGCAATGATATGTTACAAACTCCACCTTATGCAACTACACTTTGCATTTTCAATGCACACGTAATTCCCTGGAATTACATTACCTAGTTATTATTATTATTCTTCCAACACACTTAATGCGGCCTCAACCGTTTATCGTAGAAACTTCATTCAAACTGCGTTGCGTAGGTCTTACTTAGGACACCTGTGCAATGTATTTTTCATCTTTGTAACTTTTATACTTTTTGAGTGATTAATAAAAAACTATAAATTTTTTCCCCCCATAGACTTAACATTGGCATTATGACATCACAATAGGGCCATTAAGCAAATGGAATCTTGTGCCAGGTGTTCTGACCACCTGCTGTAACTGTCAGTTTTTCAGGCTGTAAGACTACAATCTGGCTCTCTTGAGACTACAGCTTCCTTACTGCTTTCCTTCCTTCTATTTTCTGTCATTCCTTCTTTCTTTTTCCCTCCTATTTCTTTCCTTTGTTCCTTCCTTCCTTTATTCGTTCCTTCTTTCCTACTTTACTTCCTTCTATCCTGCCTTTCATCCTTCCTACCATTCTTCCTGCCTACCAATTTTCTTTCCTACCTTCCTTAGTTTTTCTTTCCTTCCATCATACCTTCTTTCACTCCTTCATATCCTTCTTATCTTTCTTCCTTTCTTCTTTCCGCTTTCCCTCTCTTTCCTTCCCTCTTCCCTTCTTTACTTTTTCTTTCCTCCCTTCTCTCTTTCCTTCTGTTTTTCTTTTCTTCTTCCTCACTTCCTTCCTTCCTTCCTTCTATCTTTACTTAAATCCTTCTTCTTCCCTTCTTCCTTTCCTTCCTTCCTTACTTCCTTCTTTCCGTCATTCCTCTGTTTCTTTCCTTCCTCACCTAGTTTCCTTTGTTCTTTCCTGCCTTCCTTTGATTTCCTTCTTTTTTCCTATATTCCTTCTTTCCTTACTTCCCTCATTAGTTCCTTCTTTCCCTCCTTCCTTCCTTGTTAATATTCCAAATAATTTCGTAATCGTACGGTTCACTACTTCTCCCAGTTTTCACTCGATCCCCAAACAATACACATCAACGCCCTAGCAACAACAAGAACAACATAGCAACTGTCGAGCAATGCCCAAGCAAATATTCAGAACACCATAGCAACCGCCTAGCAACCACCCAAAACACCATAGCAACTGCCTAGCAACCACCCAGAACACTATAGCAACTGCCAAGCAACGCCCTAGCAACCACCCAGAACACCATAGCAACCGCCAAGCAACCACTCAGAACACCAAAGCAACTGCCTAGCAACGCCCTAGCAACCACCCCGAACACCATAGCAAACGCCTAGCAACACCCTCACAACCACCAAGAACACCATAGCAACTGCCTAGCAACCACCCAGAACACCATAGCAACTGCCTAGCAACGCCCTAGCAACCACCCAGAACACTATAGCAACCGCCTAGCACCCACCCAAAACACCATAGCAACTGCCTAGCAACGCCCTAGCAACCACCCAGAACACCATAGCAATCGCCGAGCAACCACCCAGAACACCATAGCAACCGCCTAGCAACGCCCTAGCAACCACCCAGAACACCATAGCAACCGCCCAGCAACCACCCAAAACACCATAGCAACTGCCTAGCAACGCCCTAGCAACGACCAAGAACACCTTAGCAACCGCCAAGCAACCACCCAGAACACCATAGCAACTAACTAGCAACGCCCTAGCAACCACACAGAACACCATAGGAATCGCCTAGCAACACCCTAGCAACCAACCAGGACACCATAGCAACCGCCTAGCAACCACCCAGAACACCATAGCAACTGCCTAGCAACGCCCTAGCAACCACTCAGAACACTTTAGCAACTGCCTAGCAACCACCCAGAACACCATAGCAACCGCCTAGCAACCACCCAGAACACCATAGCAACTGCCAAGCAACGCCCTAGCAACCACCCAGAACACCATAGCAACCGCCTAGCAACCACCCAGAACACCATAGCAACCGCCTAGCAACCACCCGGAACACCATAGCAACCACCTAGCAACTCCCTAGCAACCACCCAGAACACCATAGCAACCGCCCAGCAACCACCCAGAACACCATAGCAACTGCCTAGCAACGCCCTAGCAACCACCCAGAACACCATAGCAACCACCTAGCAACCACCCAAAACACCAAAGCAACTGCCTAGCAACGCCCTAGCAACCACCCAGAACACCATAGCAACCGCCTAGCAACCACCCAGAACACCATAGCAACTGCCTAGCAACACCCTAACAACCACCCAGAAAACCATAGCAACCGCCTCGCAAGGCCTTAGCAACCACCCAGAACACCATAGCAACCGCCTAGCAACCACCCAGAACACCATAGCAACTGCCTAGCGACGCCCTAGCAACCACCCAGAACACCATAGCAACCACCCAAAACACCATAGCAACTGCCTAGCAATGCCCTAGCCACCACCCAGAACACCATATCAACCGCCTAGCAACCACCCAGAACACCATAGCAACTGCCTAGCAACGCCCTAGCAACCACCCAGAACACCATAGCAACCACCTAGCAACCACCCAAAACACCATAGCAACTGCCTAGCAACGCCCTAGCAACCACCCAGAACACCATAGCAACCGCCTAGCAACCACCCAGAACACCATAGCAACTGCCTAACAACGCCCTAGCAACCACCCAGAACACCATAGCAACCACATAGCAACCACCCAAAACACCATAGCAACTGCCTAGCAACGCCCTTGCAACCACCCAGAACGCCATAGCAACCGCCTAGCAACCACCCAGAACACCATAGCAACTGCCTAGCAACGCCCTAGCAACCACCCAGAACACCATAGCAACCACCTAGCAACCACCCAGAACACCATAGCAACCGCCTAGCAACCACCAAGAACACCATTGCAACTGCCTAGCAACACCCTAACAACCACCCAGAACACCATAGCAACCGCCTAGCAACGCCCTAGCAGCCACCCAGAACACCATAGCAACAGCCTAGCAACCATCAGAACACCATAGCAACTGCCTAGCAATGCCCTTGCAACCACCCAGAACACCATAGCAACCGCCTAGCAACCACCCACAACACCATACCAACCGCCTAGCAACCACCCAGAACACCATTGCAACCGCCTAGCTACCACCCAGAACACCATAGCAACCGCCTAGCAACCACCCAGAACACCACAGCAACCGCCTAACACCCACCCAGAACACCATAGTAACACCCTAGCAACCACCCAGAACACCATAGCAACCGCCTCGCAACCATCTAGAACACCATAGCAACTGCCTAGCAACGCCCTAGCAACCACCCAGAACACCATAGCAACGCCCTAGCAACCACCCAGAACACCATAGCAACCGCCTAGCAACGCCCGAGCAACCACCCAGAACACCATAGCAACCGCCTAGCAACGCCCTAGCAACCACCCAGAACACCATAGCAACCACCTAGCAACCACCCAGAACACCATAGCAACTGCCTCCCAACACCCTAGCAACCACCCACAACACAATAGCAACCCCCTAATAACGCCGTACCAACCACCCAGAGCACCATAGCAACTGCTTAGCAATGCCCTAGCAACCACCCAGAACACCATAGCAACCACCCTAACAACCACCCAGATCACCATAGCAACTGCCTAGCAATGCCCTAGCAACCACCCAGAACACCATAGCAACTGCCTAGCAACGCCCCAGCAACCACCAAGAACACCATAGCAACTGCCTAGCAACACCCTAGCAACCACCCAGAACACCATAGCAACCACCTAGCAACGCCCTAGCAACCACCCAGAACATCATAGCAACTGCTTAGCAAAGCCCTAGCAACCACGCAGAATGCCATAGCAACCGCCTAGCAACCACCCAGAACCCCATAGCAATCGCCTAGCAACGCCCTATCAACCACTCAGAACACCATAGCAACTGCCTAGCAACCACCCAGAACAGCATAGCAACCGCCTAGCAACCACCCAGAACACCATAGCAACTGCCTAGCAATGCCCTAGCAACCACCCAGAACACCATAGCAACCGCCTCGCAAGGCCTTAGCAACCACCCAGAACACCATAGCAACCGCCTAGCAACCACCCAGAACACCATAGCAACTGCCTAGCAACGCCCTAGCAACCACCCAGAACACCATAGCAACCACCTAGCAACCACCAAAAACACCATAGCAACTGCCTAGCAACGCCCTAGCAACCACCCAGAACACCATATCAACCGCCTAGCAACCACCCAGAACACCATAGCAACTGCCTAGCAACGCCCTAGCAACCACCCAGAACACCATAGCAACCACCTAGCAACCACCCAAAACACCATAGCAACTGCCTAGCAACGCCCTAGCAACCACCCAGAACACCATAGCAACCACCTAGCAACCACCCAAAACACCATAGCAACTGCCTAGCAACGCCCTTGCAACCACCCAGAACGCCATAGCAACCGCCTAGCAACGCCCTAGCAACCACCCAGAACACCATAGCAACCACCTAGCAACCACCCAGAACACCATAGCAACCGCCTAGCAACCACCAAGAACACCATTGCAACTGCCTAGCAACACCCTAACAACCACCCAGAACACCATAGCAACCGCCTAGCAACGCCCTAACAGCCACCCAGAACACCATAGCAACAGCCTAGCAACCATCAGAACACCATAGCAACTGCCTAGCAACGCCCTTGCAACCACCCAGAACACCATAGCAACCGCCTAGCAACCACCCAGAACACCATAGCAACCGCCTAGCAACCACCGAGAACACCATACCAACTGCATAGCAACGACCTCGCAACCACCCAGAACACCATAGCAACCGCCTAGCTACCACCCAGAACACCATAGCAACCGCCTAGCAACCACCCAGAACACCAGAGCAACCGCCTAACAACCACCCAGAACACAATAGTAACACCCTAGCAACCACCCAGAACACCATAGCAACCGCCTCGCAACCATCTAGAACACCATAGCAACTGCCTAGCAACGCCCTAGCAACCACCCAGAACACCATAGCAACGCCCTAGCAACCACCCAGAACACCATAGCAACCGCCTAGCAATGCCCGAGCAACCACCCAGAACACCATAGCAACCGCCTAGCAACGCCCTAGCAACCACCCAGAACACCATAGCAACCACCTAGCAACAACCCAGAACACCATAGCAACTGCCTCGCAACACCCTAGCAACCACCCAGAACACCATAGCAACCGCCTAGCAACGCCGTAGCAACCACCCAGAACACTATAGCAACTGCTTAACAAAGCCCTAGCAACCACCCAGAACGCCATACCAACCACCCTAACAACCACCCAGATCACCATAGCAACTTCCTAGCAATGCCCTAGCAACCACCCAGAACACCATAGCAACTGCCTAGCAACGCCCTAGCAACCACCCAGAACACCATAGCAACTGCCTAGCAACACCCTAGCAACCACCCAGAACACCATAGCAACCACCTAGCAACGCCCTAGCAACCACCCAGAACATCATAGCAACTGCTTAGCAAAGCCCTAGCAACCACGCAGAATGACATAGCAACCGCCTAGCATCCACCCAGAACCCCATAGCAACACTCTAGCAACCACCCAGAACGCCATAGCAACCGCCTAGCAACCACCCAGAACACCATAGCAATCGCCTAGCAACGCCCTATCAACCACTCAGAACACCATAGCAACCGCTTAGCAAGGCCCTAGCAACCACCCAGAACACCAATGCAACTGCCTAGCAATGCCCTAGTAACCACCCAGAACACGATAGCAGCTGCCTAGCAACACCCTCACAAGTACACAGAACACCATAGCAACTGCCTAACAACTGTTACAGCCAGTCCTCATTATGTCAAATTACAATAAAAAAATGTTTTTTTTTAAGCTACTCAACTTATCAACCTTTCAGCCATTCCAACTCCTGATTGTTTTCGACTATGACTTCCGGCAACTGTTTCTTCTGCCCAATCCTGTCTCAAAATATAAGTCCTTACTACAATTCTTCACTATTAAAAAATGTCACTATTAAAAATTTCCATATGACGGTTGTCATCAACTATGACTCCCGCAAACTGTTTCCTCAGTCCACATCTGTTTCAAAATAAAAGTCCTCACCACTACCATAATTATCCTACTAAAAACGTAGCTACCAATATCATAATGCAATGATATGTTACAAACTCCACCTTATGCAACTACACTTTGCATTTTCAATGCACACGTAATTCCCTGGAATTACATTATCTAGTTATTATTATTATTCTTCCAACACACTTAATGCGGCCTCAACCGTTTATCGTAGAAACTTCATTCAAACTGCGTTGCGTAGGTCTTACTTAGGATACCTGTGCAATGTATTTTTCATCTTTGTAACTTTTATACTTTTTGAGTGATTAATAAAAAACTATAAATTTTTTCCCCCCATAGACTTAACATTGGCATTATGACATCACAATAGGGCCATTAAGCAAATGGAATCTTGTGCCAGGTGTTCTGACCACCTGCTGTAACTGTCAGTTTTTCAGGCTGTAAGACTACAATCTGGCTCTCTTGAGACTACAGCTTCCTTACTGCTTTCCTTCCTTCTATTTTCTGTCATTCCTTCTTTCTTTTTCCCTCCTATTTCTTTCCTTTGTTCCTTTCTTCCTTTCTTCGTTCCTTCTTTCCTACCTTTCATCCTTCCTCCCATTCTTCCTGCCTACCAATTTTCTTTCCTACCTTCCTTAGTTTTTCTTTCCTTCCATCATGCCTTCTTTCATTCCTTCATATCCTTCTAATCTTTCTTCCTTTCTTCTTTCTGCTTTCCCTCTCTTTCCTTCCCTCTTCCCTTCTTTACTTTTTCTTTCCTTCCTTCTCTCTTTCCTTCTGTTTTTCATTTCTTCTTCCTCACTTCCTTCCTTCCTTCCTTCTATCTTTACTTAAATCCTTCTTCTTCCCTTCTTCCTTTCCTTCCTTCCTTACTTCCTTCTTTCCGTCATTCCTCTGTTTCTTTCCTTCCTCACCTAGTTTCCTTTGTTCTTTCCTGCCTTCCTTTGATTTCCTTCTTTTTTCCTATATTCCTTCTTTCCTTACTTCCCTCATTAGTTCCTTCTTTCCCTCCTTCCTTCCTTGTTAATATTCCAAATAATTTCGTAATCGTACGGTTCACTACTTCTGCCAGTTTTCACTCGATCCCCAAACAATACACATCAACGCCCTAGCAACAACAAGAACAACATAGCAACTGTCGAGCAATGCCCAAGCAAATATTCAGAACACCATAGCAACCGCCTAGCAACCACCCAAAACACCATAGCAACTGCCTAGCAACCACCCAGAACACTATAGCAACTGCCAAGCAACGCCCTAGCAACCACCCAGAACACCATAGCAACCGCCAAGCAACCACTCAGAACACCAAAGCAACTGCCTAGCAACGCCATAGCAACCACCCAGAACACCATAGCAACCGCCTAGCAACGCCCTCACAACCACCAAGAACACCATAGCAACTGCCTAGCAACCACCCAGAACACCATAGCAACTGCCTAGCAACGCCCTAGCAACCACCCAGAACACTATAGCAACCGCCTAGCAACCACCCAAAACACCATAGCAACTGCCTAGCAACGCCCTAGCAACCACCCAGAACACCATAGCAACCGCCCAGCAACCACCCAAAACACCATAGCAACTGCCTAGCAACGCCCTAGCAACCACCAAGAACACCTTAGCAACCGCCTAGCAACCACCCAGAACACCATAGCAACTAACTAGCAACGCCCTAGCAACCACACAGAACACCATAGGAATCGCCTAGCAACGCCCTAGCAACCAACCAGGACACCATAGCAACCGCCTAGCAACCACCCAGAACACCATAGCAACTGCCTAGCAACGCCCTAGCAACCACTCAGAACACCATAGCAACTGCCTAGCAACCACCAAGAACACCATAGCAACCGCCTAGCAACCACCCAGAACACCATAGCAACTGCCTAGCAACGCCCTAGCAACCAACCAGAACACCATAGCAACCGCCTAGCAACCACCCCGCACACCATAGCAACCGCCTAGCAACCACCCGGAACACCCTAGCAACCACCTAGCAACTCCCTAGCAACCACCCAGACCACCATAGCAACCGCCTAGCAACCACCCAGAACACCATAGCAACTGCCTAGCCACCCCCTAGCAACCACCCAGAACACCATAGCAACCACCTAGCAACCACCCAAAACACCAAAGCAACTGCCTAGCAACGCCCTAGCAACCACCCAGAACACCATAGCAACCGCCTAGCAACCACCCAGAACACCATAGCAACTGCCTAGCAACACCCTAACAACCACCCAGAAAACCATAGCAACCGCCTCGCAAGGCCTTAGCAACCACCCAGAACACCATAGCAACCGCCTAGCAACCACCCAGAACACCATAGCAACTGCCTAGCAACGCCCTAGCAACCACCCAGAACACCATAGCAACCACCTAGCAACCACCCAAAACACCATAGCAACTGCCTAGCAACGCCCCAGCAACCACCCAGAACACCATATCAACCGCCTAGCAACCACCCAGAACACCATAGCAACTGCCTAGCAACGCCCCAGCACCCCCCCAGAACACCATAGCAACCACCTAGCATCCACCCAAAACACCATAGCAACTGCCTAGCAACGCCCTAGCAACCACCCAGAACACCATAGCAACCGCCTAGCAACCACCCAGAACACCATAGCAACTGCCTAGCAACGCCCTAGCAACCACCCAGAACACCATAGCAACCACCTAGCAACCACCCAAAACACCATAGCAACTGCCTAGCAACGCCCTTGCAACCACCCAGGACGCCATAGCAACCGCCTAGCAACCACCCAGAACACCATAGCAACTGCCTAGCAACGCCCTAGCAACCACCCAGAACACCATAGCAACCACCTAGCAACCACCCAGAACACCATAGCAACCCCCTAGCAACCACCAAGAACACCATTGCAACTGCCTAGCAACACCCTAACAACCACCCAGAACACCATAGCAACCGCCTAGCAACGCCCTAGCAGCCACCCAGAACACCATAGCAACAGCCTAGCAACCATCAGAACACCACAGCAACAGCCTAGCCACGCCCTTGCAACCACCCAGAACACCATAGCAACCGCCTAGCAACCACACAGAACACCATAGCAACCGCCTAGCATCCACCGAGAACACCATAGCAACTGCATAGCAACGACCTAGCAACCACCCAGAACACCATAGCAACCGCCTAGCTACCACCCAGAACACCATAGCAACCGCCTAGCAACCACCCAGAACACCAGAGCAACCGCCTAACAACCACCCAGAACACCATAGTAACACCCTAGCAACCACCCAGAACACCATAGCAACCGACTCGCAACCATCTAGAACACCATAGCAACTGCCTAGCAACGCCCTAGCAACCACCCAGAACACCATAGCAACGCCCTAGCAACCACCCAGAACACCATAGCAACCGCCTAGCAACGCCCGAGCAACCACCCAGAACACCATAGCAACCGCCTAGCAACGCCCTAGCAACCACCCAGAACACCATAGCAACCACCTAGCAACCACCCAGAACACCATAGCAACTGCCTCGCAACACCCTAGCAACCACCCAGAACACCATAGCAACCGCCTAGTAACGCCGTAGCAACCACCCAGAACACCATAGCAACTGCTTAGCAATGCCCTAGCAACCACCCAGAACGCCATAGCAACCACCCTAAAAACCACCCAGATCACCATAGCAACTGCCTAGCAATGCCCTAGCAACCACCCAGAACACCATAGCAACTGCCTAGCAACGCCCTAGCAACCACCTAGAACACCATAGCAACTGCCTAGCAACACCCTAGCAACCACCCAGAACACCATAGCAACGCCCTAGCAACCACCCAGAACATCATAGCAACTGCTTAGCAAAGCCCTAGCAACCACGCAGAATGCCATAGCAAACGCCTAGCAACCACCCAGAACCCCATAGCAACACTCTAGCAACCACCCAGAACGCCATAGCAACCGCCTAGCAACCACCCAGAACACCATAGCAATCGCCTAGCAACGCCCTATCAACCACTCAGAACACCATAGCAACTGCCTAGCAACCACCCAGAACAGCATAGTAACCGCCTAGCAACCACCCAGAACACCATAGCAACTGCCTAGCAATGCCCTAGCAACCACCCAGAACACCATAGCAACCGCCTCGCAAGGCCTTAGCAACCACCCAGAACACCATAGCAACCGCCTAGCAACCACCCAGAACACCATAGCAACTGCCTAGCAACGCCCTAGCAACCACCCAGAACACCATAGCAACCACCTAGCAACCACCCAAAACACCATAGCAACTGCCTAGCAACGCCCTAGCAACCACCCAGAACACCATATTAACCGCCTAGCAACCACCCAGAACACCATAGCAACTGCCTAGCAACGCCCTAGCAACCACCCAGAACACCATAGCAACCACCTAGCAACCACCCAAAACACCATAGCAACTGCCTAGCAACGCCCTAGCAACCACCCAGAACACCATAGCAACCACCTAGCAACCACCCAAAACACCATAGCAACTGCCTAGCAACGCCCTTGCAACCACCCAGAACGCCATAGCAACCGCCTAGCAACCACCCAGAACACCATAGCAACTGCCTAGCAACGCCGTAGCAACCACCCAGAACACCATAGCAACCACCTAGCAACCACCCAGAACACCATAGCAACCGCCTAGCAACCACCAAGAACACCATTGCAACTGCCTAGCAACACCCTAACAACCACCCAGAACACCATAGCAACTGCCTAGCAACGCCCTAGCAACCACCCAGAACACCATAGCAACCGCCTAGCAACCACCCAGAACACCATAGCAACTGCCTAGCAACGCCCTAGCAACCATCCAGAACACCATAGCAACCACCTAGCAACCACCCAAAACACCATAGCAACTGCCTAACAACGCCCTAGCAACCACCCAGAACACCATAGCAACCGCCTAGCAACCACCCAGAACACCATAGCAACTGCCTAGCAACACCCTAACAACCACCCAGAACACCATAGCAACTGCCTTGCTACGCCCTAGCAACCACCCAGAACACCATAGCAACAGCCTAGCAATGCCCTAGCAACCTCCCAGAACACCATAGCAACCGCCTAGCAAGGCCCTAGCAACCAACCAGAACACCACAGCAACCGCCTAGCAATGCCCCAGCAACGTCCCAGAACACCATAGCAACCGCCTAGCAACCACCCAGCACACCATAGCAACTGCCTAGCAACGCCCTAGCAACCACCCAGAACACCATAGCAACCGCCTAGCAACCAACCAGAACACAATAGCAACCGCCTAGCTACCACCCAGAACACCATATCAACGCCCTAGCAACCACCCAGAACACCATAGCAACTGCCAAGCAACGCCCTATCAACCACCCAGAACACCATAGCAACGCCCTAGCAACCACCCAGAACACCATAGCAACAGCCTAGCAACGCCCTAGCAACCACCCAGAACACCATAGCAACCGCCTAGCAACCACCCAGAACACCATAGCAACCGCCTAGCAACCACCTAGAACACCATAGCAACCGCCTAGCAACGCCCTAACAACCACCCAGAACACCATAGCAACCGCCTAGCTACCGTTCAGAACACCATAGGAACCGCCTATCAACCACCCAGAACACCAGAGCAACCGCCAAACAACCACCCAGAACACCATAGCAACACCCTAGCAACCACCCAGAGCACCATAGCAACCGCCTAGCAACCATCCAGAACACCAAAGCAACTGCCTAGCAACGCCCTAGCAACCACCCAGAACACCATAGCAACGCCCTAGCAACCACCCAGAACACCATAGCAACCGCCTAGCAACGCCCTAGCAACCACCCAGAACACCATAGCAACCGCCTAGCAACAACCTAACAACCACCAAGAACACCATAGCAACTGCCTAGAAACCACCCAGAAAACCATAGCAACTGCCTAGCAACACCCGAGCAACCACCCAGAACACCATAGCAACCAACTACCAACCACCCAAAACACCATAGCAACTGCCTAGCAACGCCCTAGCAACCACCCAGAACACCAGAGCAATCGCCTAGGAACCACCCAGAACACCAAAGCAACTGCCTAGCAATGCCCTAGCAACCGCCCAGAACACCATAGCAACCGCCCAGCAACCACCCAAAACACCATAGCAACTGCCTAGCAACGCCCTAGCAACCACCCAGAACACCATAGCAACCGCCAAGCAACCGACCAGAACACCATAGCAACTGCCTAGCAACACCCTAGAAACCACCCAGAACACCATAGCAAACACCTAGCAACCACCCAGGACACCATAGCAGCTGCCTAGCAACACTCTAACAACCACCCAGAACACCATAGCAACCGCCTCGCACTGCCCTAGCAACCCCCCAGAACACCATAGCAACAGCCTAGCAATGCCCTACCCACCTCCCAGAACACCATAGCACCCGCCTAGCAAGGCCCTAGCAATCACCCAGAACACCATAGCAACCGCCTAGCAACCACCCAGCACACCATAGCAACTGCCTAGCAACGCCCTAGCAACCACCCAGAACACCATAGCAACCGCCTAGCAACCACCCAGAACACAATAGCAACCGCCTAGCTACCACCCTGAACACCATAGCAACGCCCTAGCAACCACCCAGAACACCATAGCAACTGCCTAGCAACGCCCTAACAACCACCCAGAACACTATAGCAACGCCCTAGCAACCACCCAGAACACCATAGCAACTGCCTAGCAACGGCCTAGCAACCACCCAGAACACCATAGCAACCGCCTAGCAACCACCCAGAACACCATAGCAACCGCCTAGCAACCACCCAGAACACCATAGCAACTGCCTAGCAACGACCTAGCAACCACCCAGAACACCATAGCAACCGCCTAGCTACCACCAGAACACCATAGGAACCGCCTAGCAACCACCCAGAACACCAGAGCAACCGCCTAACAACCACCCAGAACACCATAGCAACACCCTAGCAACCACACAGAACACCATAGCAACCGCCTAGCAAACATCCAGAACACCATAGCAACTGCCTAGCAACGCCCTAGCAACCACCCAGAACACCATAGCAACGCCATAGCAACCACCCAGAACACCAAAGCAACTGCCTAGCAATGCCCTAACAACCACCCAGAACACCATAGCAATGCCCTAGCAACCACCCAGAACACCATAGCAACTGCCTAGCAACGCCCTAGCAACCACCCAGAACACCGTAGCAACCGCCTAGCAACCACCCAGAACACAATAGCAACCGCCTAGCTACCACCCAGAACACCATAGCAACGCCATAGCAACCACCCAGAACACCATAGCAACTGCCTAGCAACGCCCTAACAACCACCCAGAACACCATAGCAACGCCCTAGCAACCACCCAGAACACCATAGCGACCGCCTAGCAACCACCCAGAACACCATAGCAACCGCCTTGCAACCACCCAGAACACCATAGCAACTGCCTAGCAACGACCTAGCAACCACCCAGAACACCATAGCAACCGCCTAGCTACCACCCAGAACACCATAGGAACCGCCTAGCAACCACCCAGAACACCAGAGCAACCGCCTAACAACCACCCAGAACACCATAGCAACACCCTAGCAACCACCCAGAACACCCTAGCAACCGCCTAGCAACCATCCAGAACACCATAGCAACTGCCTAGCAACGCCCTAGCAACCACCCAGAACTCCACAGCAACGCCCTAGCAACCACCCAGAACACCATAGCAACCGCCTAGCAACGCCCTAGCAACCACCCAGAACACCATAGCAACCACCTAGCAACCAACCGGAACACCATAGCAACTGCCTAGCAACACCCTAGCAACCACCCAGAACACCAACGCAACCGCCTAGCAACGCCGTAGCAACCACCCAGAACACCATAGCAACCACCCTAACAACCACCCAGAACACCAAAGCAACTGCCTAGCAACGCCCTAGCAACCACCCAGAACACCATAGCAACGGCCTAGCAACCACCCAGAACAGCATAGCAACTGCCTAGCAACACCCTAGCAACCACCCAGAACACCATAGCAACCACCTAGCAACGCCCTAGCCACCACCCAGAACATCATAGCAACTGCTTAGCAATGCCCTAGCAACCACCCAAAACGCCATAGCAACCACCCTAACAACCACCCAGAACACCAAAGCAACTGCCTAGCAATGCTCTAGCAACCACCCAGAACACCATAGCAACGGCCTAGCAACCACCCAGAACAGCATAGCAACTGCCTAGCAACACCCTAGCAACCACCCAGAACACCATAGCAACCGCTTAGCAAGGCCCTAGCAACCACCCAGAACACCATAGCAACCGCCTAGCAATGCCCTAGCAACCACTCAAAACACCATAGCAACTGCCTAGCAACGCCTTAGCAACCACCTAGAACACCATAGAAACCACCTAGCAACGCCCAAGCAACCACCCAGAACACCATAGCAACTGCTTAGCAACACCCTAGCAACCACCCAGAACACCATAGCAACCACCTAGCAACCACCCAGAACACCATAGCAACGGCCTAGCAACCACCGAGAACACCATAGCAACTGCCTATCAACCACCAAGATCACCATAGCAATTGCCTAGTAATGCCCTAGCAACCACCCAGAACACAATAGCAACCGCCTAGCAACCCCTTAGCAACCAACTTGAACACGATAGCAACTGCCTAGCAACCACCCAGAAAACCATAGCAACCGCCTAGCAACGCCCTAGCAATCACTCAAAACACCATAGCAACTGGCTAGCAACGCCTTAGCAACCACCTAGAACACCATAGAAACCACCTAGCAACGCCCTAGCAACCGCCCAGAACACCATAGCAACTGCTTAGCAACCCCTTAGCAACCAACTTGAACACGATAGCAACCACCTAGCAACCACCCAGAGCACCATAGCAACGGCCTAGCAACCACCATGAACACCATAGCAACTGCCTATCAACCACCAAGATCACCATAGCAACTGCCTAGTAATGCCCTAGCAACCACCCAGAACACCATAGCAACCGCCTAGCAACCCCTGAGCAACCAACTTGAACACGATAGCAACTGCCTACCAACCATCCAGAACACCATAGCAACCGCCTAGCAACCACCCGGAACAACATAGCAACTGCTTTGCAATGCCCTAACAACCACCCAGAACACCATAGCAGCTGCCGAGCAACACCCTCACAAGTACACAGAACACCATAGCAACCACCTAGCAACAGTTTCAGTGAGTCCTCATAATGACAAAATACAATAAAATATTGTAACTTTTTGAGCTACTCAACTTATCAACCGTTCAGCCATTCCAACTCCGGATTGTTTTCTACTATGACTTCCGCCAACTGTTTCCTCTGCCCAAACCTGTCACAAAATAGTCCTTTCTACAATTCTTCACTATTAAAAAATTTCACGATTAAAAATTTTCATATGACAGTTGTCATCAACTATGACTCCCGCAAACTGTTTCCTCAGTCCATATCTGTTTCAAAATAAAAGTCTTCACCACTACCATAATTATCCTACTAAAAACCTAGCTAACAATATCATAATGCAATGATTTGTAACAAACTCCACCTTATGAAACTACTCTTTGCATTTTCAATGCACACGTAATTCCCTGGAATTACATTATCTAGTTATTATTATTATTCTTCTAACACACTTAATGCGGCCTCAACCGTTTATCGTAGAAACTTCATTCAAACTGCGTTGCGTAGGTCTTACTTAGGACACCTGTGCAATGTATTTTCATCTTTGTAACTTTTATACTTTTTGAGTTATTAATAAAAAACTATAAATTTTTTCCCCCCATAGACTTAACATTGGCATTATGACATCACAATAGGGCCATTAAGCAAATGGAATCTTGTGCCAGGTGTTCTGACCACCTGCTGTAACTGTCAGTTTCTCAAGCTTCCTTACTGCTTTCCTTCCTTCTATTTTCTGTCATTCCTTCTTTCTTTTTCCCTCCTATTTCTTTCCTTCGTTCCTTCCTTCCTTTTTTCGTTCCTTCTTTCCTCCTTTCCTTCCTTCTATCCTGCCTTTCATCCTTCCTCCCATTCTTCCTCCCTACCAATTTTCTTTCCTACCTTCCTTAGTTTTTCTTCCATTCCATCATGCCTTCTTTCATTCCTTCATATCCTTCTTATCTTTCTTCCTTTCTTCTTTCTGCTTTCCCTCTCTTTCCTTCCCTCTTCCTTTCTTTACTTTTTCTTTCCTTCCTTCTCTCTTTCCTTCTGTTTTTCATTTCTTCTTCCTCACTTCCTTCCTTCCTTCCTTCTATCTTTACTTAAATTCTTCTTCTTCCCTTCTTCCTTTCCTTCCTTCTTTACTTCCTTCTTTCCTTCATTCCTCTGTTTCTTTCCATCCATCCTCGCCTTCTATCCTTTGTTCTTTCCTGCCTTCCTTTGATTTCCTTCTTTTTTTCCTATATTCCTTCTTTCCTTACTTCCCTCATTAGATCCTTCTTTCCCTCATTGCTTCCTTGTTAATATTCCAAATAATTTCATAATCGTACGGTTCACTACTTCTCCCAGTTTTCAGTCGATCCCCAAACAAGACACATCAACGCCCGAGCAACAACAAGAACAACATAGCAACTGTCGAGCAATGCCCAAGCAAATATTCAGAACACCATAGCAACTGCCTAGCAACCACCCAAAACACCAAAGCAACTGCCTAGCAACCACCCAGAACACTATAGCAACTGCCAAGCAACCACTCAGAACACCAAAGCAACTGCCTAGCAACGCGCTAGCAACAACCCAGAACACCAAAGCAACCGCCTAGCAACGCCCTAACAACCACCAAGAACACCAAAGCAACTGCCTAGCAACCCCCCAGAACACCATAGCAACTGCCTAGCAACGCCCTAACAACCACCCAGAACACCATAGCAACCGCCCAGCAACCACCCAAAACACCATAGCAACTGCCTAGCAACGCCCTAGCAACCACCCAGAACACCATAGCAACCGCCTAGCAACCACCCAGAACACCATAGCAACTGCCTAGCAACGCCCTAGCAACCACCCAGAACACCATAGCAACCGCCTAGCAACCACCCAGAACACCATAGCAACCGCCTAGCAACCACCCAGAACACCATAGCAACTGCCTCGCAACACCCGAGCAACCACCCAGAACACCATAGCAACCACCTAGCAACCACCCAGAACACCATAGCAACTGCCTAGCAACGCCCTAGCAACCACCCAAAACACCATAGCCACCACCTAGCAACCACCAAAAATACCATAGCAACTGCCTAGCAATGCGCTAGCAACCACCCAGAACACCATAGCAACCGCCCAGCAACCACCCAGAACACCATAGCAACTGCCTAGCAACACCCTAACAACCACCCAGAGCACCATAGCAACCGCCTAGCAACGCCCTAGCAACCACCCACAACACAACAGCACCCCCCCAGACCCCAATAGCAACCGCCCAGCTACCCCCCAGAACACCATAGCAACGCCCTAGCAACCACCCAGAACACCATAGCAACCGCCTAGCAACCATCAGAACACCATAGCAACTGCCTAGCAACGCCCTAGCCACCACCCAGAACACCATAGCAACCGCCGAGCAACCACCCAGAACACCATAGCAACCGCCTAGCAACCACCCAGAACACCATAGCAACTGCCTAGCCATGCCCTAGCTACCACCCAGAACACCATAGCAACCGCCTAGCTACCACCCAGAACACCATAACAACCGCCTAGCAACCACTCAGAACACCAGAGCAACCGCCTAACAACCACCCAGAACACCATAGCAACCGCCTAGCAACCACCCAGAACACCATACCAACTGCCTAGCAACACCCTAGCAACCACCCACAACACCACAGCAACCGCCTAGCAACGCCGTAGCACCCACCCAGAACACCATAGCAACTGCTTAGCAATTCCCTAGCAACCACCCAGAACGCCTTAGCAACCACCCTAACAACCACCCAGAACACCATAGCAACTGCCTAGCATTGCCCTAGCAACCACCCAGAACATCAGAGCAACTGCCTAGCAACGCCCTAGCAACCACCCAGAACACAACAGCAACTGCCTAGCAAAGCCCTAGCAACCACCCGGAACACCATAGCAACTGCCAAGCAATGCCCTAGCAACCACCCAGCACACCATAGCAACTGCCTAGCAACGCCCTAGCAACCACCTAGAACACCATAGCAACGGCCTAGCAACCACCCAGAACAGCATAGCAACTGCCTAGCAACACCCTAGCAACCACCCAGAACACCATAGCAACCACCTAGCAATGCCCTAGCAACCACCCAGAACATCATAGCAACTGCTTAGCAAAGCCCTAGCAACCACCCAGAATGCCATAGCAACCGCCTAGCAACCACCCAGAACTCCATAGCAATGCTCTAGCAACCACCCAGAATGCCATAGCAACCGCCTAGCAACCACCCAGAACACCATAGCAATCGCCTAGCAACGCCCTAGCAACCACCCAGAACACCATAGCAATCACCTAGCAACACCCTAGCAACCACCCAGAACACCATTGCAACTGCCTAGCAATGCCCTAGTAACCACCCAGAACACGATAGCAGCTGCCTAGCAACACCCTCACAAGTACACAGAACACCATAGCAACTGCCTAACAACTGTTACAGCCAGTCCACATTATGTGAAATTACAATAAAAAAATGTAACTTTTTAAGCTACTCAACTTATCAACCTTTCAGCCATTCCAATTCCTGATTGTTTTCAACTATGACTTCCGGCAACTGTTTCTTCTGCCCAATCCTGTCTCAAAATATAAGTCCTTACTACAATTCTTCACTATTAAAAAATGTCACTATTAAAAATTTCCATATGACAGTTGCCATCAACTATGACTCCCGCAAACTGTTTCCTCAGTCCACATCTGTTTCAAAATAAAAGTCCTCACCACTACCAAAATTATCCTACTAAAAACGTAGCTACCAATATCATAATGCAATGATATGTTACAAACTACACCTTATGCAACTACACTTTGCATTTTCAATGCACACGTAATTCCCTGGAATTACATTATCTAGTTATTATTATTATTCTTCTAACACACTTAATGCGGCCTCAACCGTTTATCGTAGAAACTTCATTCAAACTGCGTTGCGTAGGTCTTACTTAGGACACCTGAGCAATGTATTTTTCATCTTTGTAACTTTTATACTTTTTGAGTTATTAATAAAAAACTATACATTTTTCCCCCCATAGACTTAACATTGGCATTATGACATCACAATAGGGCCATTGAGCAAATGGAATCTTGTGCCAGGTGTTCTGACCACCTGCTGTAACTGTCAGTTTCTCAGGCTGTAAGACTACAATCTGGCTCTTTTGAGACTACAGCTTCCTTACTGCTTTCCTTCCTTCTATTTTCTGTCATTCCTTCTTTCTTTTTCCCTCCTATTTCTTTCCTTCGTTCCTTCCTTCCTTTATTCGTTCTTTCCTACTTTACTTCCTTCTATCCTGCCTTTCAACCTTCCTCCCATTCTTCCTCCCTACCAATTTTCTTTCCTACCTCCCTTAGTTTTTCTTTCCTTCCATCATGCCTTCTTTCATTCCTTCATATCTTTCTTATCTTTCTTCCTTTCTTCATTCTGCTTTCCCTCTCTTTTCTTCCCTCTTCCTTTCTTTACTTTTTCTTTCCTTCTTTCTCTCTTTCCTTCTGTTTTTCATTTCTTCTACCTTCCTTCCTTCCTTCTATCTTTACTTAAATCCTTCTTCCCTTCTTCCTTTCCTTCCTTCTTTACTTCCTTCTTTCCTTCATTCCTCTGTTTCTTTCCATCCATCCTCGCCTTCTTTCCTTTGTTCTTTCCTGCCTTCCTTTGATTTCCTTCTTTTTTTCCTATATTCCTTCTTTCCTTACTTCCCTCATTAGTTCCTTCCTTCCCTCCTTCCTTCCTTGATAATATTCCAAATAATTTCGTAATCGTACGGTTCACTACTTCTCCCAGTTTTCACTCGATCCCCAAACAAGACACATCAACGCCCGAGCAACAACAAGAACAACATAGCAACTGTCTAGCAATGCCCAAGCAAATATTCAGAACACCAAAGCAACCGCCAAGCAACCACCCAAAACACCATAGCAACTGCCTAGCAACCACCCAAAACACTATAACAACGCCCTCACAACCACTAAGAACACCATAGCAACTGCCTAGCACCCACCCAGAACACCATAGCAACTGCCTAGCAACGCCCTAGCAACAACCCAGAACACCATAGCCACCGCCTAGCAACCACCCAAAACACCATAGCAACTGCCTAGCAACGCCCTAGCAACCACCCAGAACACCATCGCAACCGCCCAGCAACCACCCAAAACACCATAGCAACTGCCTAGCAACGCCCTAGCAACCACCAAGAACACCTTAGCAACCGCCTGGCAACCACCCAGAACACCATAGCAACTGCCTAGCAACGCCATAGCAACCACACAGAACACCATAGGAATCGCCTAGCAACGCCCTAGCAACCACCCAGAACACCATAGCAACTGCCTAGCAACGCCCTAGCAACCACTCAGAACACCATAGCAACCGCCTAGCAACCACCCAGAACACCATAGCAACCGCCTAGCAACGCCCGAGCAACCACCCAGAACACCATAGCAACCGCCTAGCAACCACCCAGAACACCATCGCAACTGCCTAGCAACCACCCAGAACACCATAGCAACCACCTAGCAACCACCCAAAACACCATAGCAACTGTCTAGCAACGCCCTAGTAACCACCCAGAACACCATAGCAACCGCCTAGCAACCACCCAGAACACCATAGCAACCGCCTAGCAACGCCCTAGCAACCACCCAGAACACCATTGCAACAGCCTAGCAACCTCCCAGAACACCATAGCAACCGCCTAGCAAGGCCCTAGCAACCACCCAGAACACCATAGCAACCACCTAGCAATGCCCTAGCAACCTCCCAGAACACCATAGCAACCGCCGAGCAACCACCCAGCACACAATAGCAACCGCCTAGCTACCACCCAGAACACCACAGCAACGCCCTAGCAACCACCCAGAACACCATAGCAACTGCCTAGCAACGCCCTAGCAACCACCCAGAACACCATAGCAACCGCCTAGCAACCATCAGAACACCATACCAACTGCCTAGCAACGCCCTAGCAACCACCCAGAACACCATAGCAACCGCCTAGCAACCGCCCAGAACACCATAGCAACCGCCTAGCAACAACCCAGAACACCATAGCAACTGCCTAGCAATGATCTAGCAACCACCCAGAACACCATTGCACCCGCCTAGCTACCACCCAGAACACCATAGCAACCGCCTAGCAACCACCCAGAACATCAGAGCAACCGCCTAACAACCACCCAGAACACCATCGCAACACCCTAGCAACCACCCAGAACACCATAGCAACCGCCTAGCAACCATCCAGAACACCATAGCAACTGCCTAGCAACGCCCTAGCAACCACCCAGAACACCATAGCAACGCCTTAGCAACCACCCAGAACACCATAGCAACCGCCGAGCAACGCCCGAGCAACCACCCAGAACACCATAGCAACCGCCTAGCAACGCCCTAGCAACCAGCCAGAACACCATAGCAACCACCTAGCAACCACCCAGAACACCATACCAACTGCTAATCAATGCCCAAGCAACCACCCAGAACGCCATAGCAACCACCCTAACAACCACCCAGAACACCATAGCAACTGCCTAGCAACGGCCTAGCAACCACCCAGAACACAATAGCAACTGCCATTAACGCCATAGCAACCACCCAGAACAGCATAGCAACTGCCTAGCAACACCCTTGCAACCACCCAGAACACCATAGCAACCACCTAGCAACGCCCTAGCAACCACCCAGAACATCATAGCAACTGCTTAGCAAAGCCCTAGCAACCACCCAGAATGCCATAGCAACCGCCTAGCAACCACCCAGAACCCCATAGCAACACTCTAGCAACCACCCAGAATGCCATAGCAACCGCCTAGCAACTACCCAGAACACCATAGCAACCGCCTAGCAACGCCCTATCAACCACCCAGAACACCATAGCAACTGCCTAGCAATGCCCTAGCAACCACCCAGAACACGATAGCAGCTGCCTAGCAACACCCTCCCAAGTACACAGAACACCATAGCAACTGCCTAACAACTGTTACAGCCAGTCCTCATTATGTCAAATTACAATAAAAAAATGTAACTTTTCAAGCTACTCAACTTATCAACCTTTCATCCATTCCAACTCCTGATTGTTTTCGACTATGACTTCCGGCAACTGTTTCTTCTGCCCAATCCTGTCTCAAAATATAAGTCCTTACTACAATTTTTCACTATTAAAAAATGTCACTATTAAAAATTTCCATATGACAGTTGTCATCAACTATGACTCCCGCAAACTGTTTCCTCAGTCCACATCTGTTTCAAAATAAAAGTCCTCACCACTACCATAATTATCCTACTAAAAACGTAGCTACCAATATCATAATGCAATGATATGTTACCTACTCCACCTTATGCAACTACACTTGGCATTTTCAATGCACACGTAATTCCCTGGAATTATATTATCTAGTCTAGTTATTATTATTCTTCTAACACACTTAATGCGGCCTAAACCGTTTATCGTAGAAACTTCATTCAAACTGCGTTGCGTAGGTCTTACTTAGGACACCTGTGCAATGTATTTTTCATCTTTGTAACTTTTATACTTTTTGAGTTATTAATAAAAAACTATAAATTTTTTCCCCCCATAGACTTAACATTGGCATTATGACATCACAATAGGGCCATTAAGCAAATGGAATCTTGTGCCAGGTGTTCTGACCACCTGCTGTAACTGTCAGTTTCTCAGGCTGTAAGACTACAAACTGGCTCTCTTGAGACTACAGCTTCCTTACTGCTTTCCTTCCTTCTATTTTCTGTCATTCCTTCTTTCTTTTTCCCTCCTATTTCTTTCCTTCGTTCCTTCCTTCCTTTATTCGTTCCTTCTTTCCTACTTTACTTTCTTCGATCCTGCCTTTCATCATTCCTCCCTTCCTTCCATCATGCCTTCTTTCCTTCCTTCATACCTCCTTTCCTTCCTATATTTCTTCCTTTCTTCTTTCTGCTTTCCCTCTCTTTCCTTCCCTCTTTCCTTCCTTCTGTTTTTCATTTCTTCTTCTTTCCTTCCTTCTATTTTAACTTAAATCCTTCTTCTTCCCTTCTTCCTTTCCTTCCTTCCTTACTTCCTTCTTTCCTTCATTCCTGTTTCTTTCCATCCACCCTCGCCTTCTTTCCTTTGTTCTTTCCTGCCTTCGTTTGATTTTCTTCTTTGTTTCCTATATTCCTTCTTTCCTTACTTCCCTCATTAGTTCCTTCTTTCCCTCCTTCCTTCCTTGTTATTATTCCCAATTCTTTGGTAATCGCACGGTTCGCTACTTCTCCCAGTTCTCACCCGATCCCCAAACAATACACATCAACGCCCTAGCAACAAGAAGAACAACATAGCAACTGTCTAGCAATGCCTTAGCAAATATTCAGAACACCATAGCAACCGCCTAGCAACGCTCTAGCAACCACCCAGAACAACATTGCTACCGCCTAGCAACGCCCTAGCAATCACTCAGAACACCAAAGCAACTGCCTAGCAACCACCCAGAACACCATAGCAACCGCCTAACAACCACCCAGAACACCAAAGCAACTGCCTAGCAACGCCCTAGCAACCACCCAGAACACCATAGTAACCGCCTAGCAACCACCCAGAACACCATAGTAACTGCCTAGCAACGCCCTAGCCACCACCCAGAACACCATAGCAACCGCCTAGCAATGCCTTGCCAACCACTCAGAACACCATAGACACCGCCTAGCAACCACATCGAACACCATAGCAACTGCCTCGCAACGCCCTAGCAACCACCCAGAACATCATAGCAACTGCCTTGCAACCACCCAGAAAACCATAGCAACTGCCTAGCAACGCCCTAGCAACCACCCAGAACACCATAGCAACCCCCTAGCAACCACTCAGAACACCAAAGCAACTGCCTAGCAACGCCCTAGCAACCACCCAGAACACCATAGCAACCCCCTAGCAACCACTCAGAACACCAAAGCAACTGCCTAGCAATGCCCTAGCAACCACCCAGAACACCAGAGCAACTGCCTAGCAATGCCCTCTCAACCACCCAGAACACCATGGTAACTGCCTAGCAACCACCCAGAACACCATAGCAACTGCCTAGCAATGCCCTAGCAATCACCCAGAACACCATAGCAACCGCCTAGGAACGCCCTAGCAACCACTCAGAACACCATAGCAACCGCCTAGCAACCACGCAGAACACCATAGCAACTGCCTAGCAACGCCCTAGCAACCACCCAGAACACCATAGCAACCGCCTAGCAACCACCCAGAACACCATAGCAACTGCCTAGCAACGCCCTAGCAACCACCCAGAACACCATGGCAACGGCCTAGCAACCATCCAGAACGCCAAGCAGCCACCCAGAACACCTTAGCAACTGCCTAGCAACGCCCTAACAACCACCCAGAACACCAGAGCAACCTTCTAGCAACCACTCAGGACACCACAGCAACTGCCTAGCAACGCCCTAGCAACCATCCAGAACACCATAGCAACCGCCTAGCAATGCCATAGCAACCATGAGAACACAATAGCAACAACCTAGCAACCACCCAGAACACCATAGCAACTGCCTAGCAACGCCCTAGCAACCACCCAGAACACCATAGCAACCGCCTAGCAACCACAAAGAACACCATGGCAACCGCCGAGGAACGCCCTAGGAACCACCCAGAACACCATAGCAACTCCCTAGCATCCACCCAGAACACCGTAGCAACTGCCTTTAAACGCCCTACCAACCACCCATAACACCATAGCAACCGCCAAGCAACGCCCTAGCAACCATCCAGAACACAATAGCAACCGCCTAGCAACCACCCAGAACACCATAGCTACTGCCTAGCAACGCCCTAGCAACCACCCAGAACACCATAAAAACCGCCTAGCAACCACCCAGGACACCATAGCAACCGTCTAGCAACTACCCAGAACACAATAGCAACTGCCTAGCAATCACCCAGAACACCATAGCAATCGCCTAGCAACCCCCCAGAGCACCAAAGAAACTGCCTAGCAACGCCCTAGTAACCACCCAGATCACCATAGCAACTGCCTAGCAACGCACTAGCAACCACCCAGATCACCACAGCAACGCCCTAGCAACCACCCAGAACACCATAGCAACCGCCTAGCAACCATCAGAACACCATACCAACTGCCTAGCAACCACCCACAACACCATAGCAACCACCTAGCAACCGCCCAGAACACCATAGCAACCGCCTAGCAAAAACCCAGAACACCATAGCAACTGCCTAGCAATGATCTAGCAACCACCCAGAACACCATTGCACCCGCCTAGCTACCACCCAGAACACCATAGCAACTGCCTAGCAACCACCCAGAACATCAGAGCAACCGCCTAACAACCACCCAGAACACCATCGCAACACCCTAGCAACCACCCAGAACACCATAGCAACCGCCTAGCAACCATCCAGAACACCATAGCAACTGCCTAGCAACGCCCTAGCAACCACCCAGAACACCATAGCAACGCCCTAGCAACCACCCAGAACACCATAGCAACCGCCGAGCAACGCCCGAGCAACCACCCAGAACACCATAGCAACCGCCTAGCAACGCCCTAGCAACCAGCCAGAACACCATAGCAACCACCTAGCAACCACCCAGAACACCATACCAACTGCTAAGCAATGCCCAAGCAACCACCCAGAACGCCATAGCAACCACCCTAACAACCACCCAGAACACCATAGCAACTGCCTAGCAACGGCCTAGCAACCACCCAGAACACAATAGCAACTGCCATTAACGCCATAGCAACCACACAGAACACCATAGCAACGGCCTAGCAACCACCCAGAACAGCATAGCAACTGCCTAGCAACACCCTTGCAACCACCCAGAACACCATAGCAACCACCTAGCAACGCCCTAGCAACCACCCAGAACATCATAGCAACTGCTTAGCAACGCCCTAGCAACCACCCAGAACACCATAGCAACCGCCTAGCAACCACCCAGAAAACCATAGCAACCGCCTAGCAACCACACAGAACACCATAGCAACCGCCTAGCAACTACCCAGAACACCATAGCAACCGCCGAGCAACGCCCTATGAACCACCCAGAACACCATAGCAACTGCCTAGCAATGCCCTAGCAACCACCCAGAACACAATAGCAGCTGCCTAGCAACACCCTCCCAAGTACACAGAACACCATAGCAACTGCCTAACAACTGTTACAGCCAGTCCTCATTATGTCAAATTACAATAAAAAAATGTAACTTTTTAAGCTACTCAACTTATCAACCTTTCAGCCATTCCAACTCCTGATTGTTTTCGACTATGACTTCCGGCAACTGTTTCTTCTGCCCAATCCTGTCTCAAAATATAAGTCCTTACTACAATTTTTCACTATTAAAAAATGTCACTATTAAAAATTTCCATATGACAGTTGTCATCAACTATGACTCCCGCAAACTGTTTCCTCAGTCCACATCTGTTTCAAAATAAAAGTCCTCACCACTACCATAATTATCCTACTAAAAACGTAGCTACCAATATCATAATGCAATGATATGTTACCTACTCCACCTTATGCAACTACACTTGGCATTTTCAATGCACACGTAATTCCCTGGAATTATATTATCTAGTCTAGTTATTATTATTCTTCTAACACACTTAATGCGGCCTAAACCGTTTATCGTAGAAACTTCATTCAAACTGCGTTGCGTAGGTCTTACTTAGGACACCTGTGCAATGTATTTTTCATCTTTGTAACTTTTATACTTTTTGAGTTATTAATAAAAAACTATAAATTTTTTCCCCCCATAGACTTAACATTGGCATTATGACATCACAATAGGGCCATTAAGCAAATGGAATCTTGTGCCAGGTGTTCTGACCACCTGCTGTAACTGTCAGTTTCTCAGGCTGTAAGACTACAAACTGGCTCTCTTGAGACTACAGCTTCCTTACTGCTTTCCTTCCTTCTATTTTCTGTCATTCCTTCTTTCTTTTTCCCTCCTATTTCTTTCCTTCGTTCCTTCCTTCCTTTATTCGTTCCTTCTTTCCTACTTTACTTTCTTCGATCCTGCCTTTCATCATTCCTCCCTTCCTTCCATCATGCCTTCTTTCCTTCCTTCATACCTACTTTCCTTCCTATATTTCTTTCTTTCTGCTTTCCCTCTCTTTCCTTCCCTCTTTCCTTCCTTCTTTCTGTTTTTCATTTCTTCTTCTTTTCTTGCTTTTATTTTAATTTAAATCCTTCTTCTTCCCTTCTTGCTTTCCTTCCTTCCTTACTTCCTTCTTTCCTTCATTCCTCTGTTTCTTTCCATCCACCCTCGCCTTCTATCCTTTGTTCTTTCCTGCCTTCGTTTGATTTTCTTCTTTGTTTCCTATATTCCTTCTTTCCTTACTTCCCTCATTAGTTCCTTCTTTCCCTCCTTCCTTCCTTGTTATTATTCCCAATTCTTTGGTAATCGCACGGTTCGCTACTTCTCCCAGTTCTCACCCGATCCCCAAACAATACACATCAACGCCCTAGCAACAAGAAGAACAACATAGCAACTGTCTAGCAATGCCTTAGCAAATATTCAGAACACCATAGCAACCGCCTAGCAACGCTCTAGCAACCACCCAGAACAACATTGCTACCGCCTAGCAACGCCCTAGCAATCACTCAGAACACCAAAGCAACTGCCTAGCAACCACCCAGAACACCATAGCAACCGCCTAACAACCACCCAGAACACCAAAGCAACTGCCTAGCAACGCCCTAGCAACCACCCAGAACACCATAGTAACCGCCTAGCAACCACCCAGAACACCATAGTAACTGCCTAGCAACGCCCTAGCCACCACCCAGAACACCATAGCAACCGCCTAGCAATGCCTTGCCAACCACTCAGAACACCATAGACACCGCCTAGCAACCACATCGAACACCATAGCAACTGCCTCGCAACGCCCTAGCAACCACCCAGAACATCATAGCAACTGCCTTGCAACCACCCAGAAAACCATAGCAACTGCCTAGCAACGCCCTAGCAACCACCCAGAACACCATAGCAACCCCCTAGCAACCACCCAGAACACCAAAGCAACTGCCTAGCAACGCCCTAGCAACCACCCAGAACACCATAGCAACCCCCTAGCAACCACTCAGAACACCAAAGCAACTGCCTAGCAATGCCCTAGCAACCACCCAGAACACCAGAGCAACTGCCTAGCAACGCCCTCTCAACCACCCAGAACACCATGGTAACTGCCTAGCAACCACCCAGAGCACCATAGCAACTGCCTAGCAATGCCCTAGCAATCACCCAGAACACCATAGCAACCGCCTAGGAACGCCCTAGCAACCACTCAGAACACCATAGCAACCGCCTAGCAACCACGCAGAACACCATAGCAACTGCCTAGCAACGCCCTAGCAACCACCCAGAACACCATAGCAACCGCCTAGCAACCACCCAGAACACCATAGCAACTGCCTAGCAACGCCCTAGCAACCACCCAGAACACCATGGCAACGGCCTAGCAACCTTCCAGAACGCCAAGCAGCCACCCAGAACACCTTAGCAACTGCCTAGCAACGCCCTAACAACCACCCAGAACACCAGAGCAACCTTCTAGCAACCACTCAGGACACCACAGCAACTGCCTAGCAACGCCCTAGCAACCATCCAGAACACCATAGCAACCGCCTAGCAATGCCATAGCAACCATGAGAACACAATAGCAACAACCTAGCAACCACCCAGAACACCATAGCAACCGCCTAGCCCCGCCCTAGCAACCACCCAGACCCCCATCGCACCCGCCTAGCAACCACAAAGAACACCATGGCAGCCGCCGAGGCACGTCCTAGGAACCACCCAGAACACCATAGCAACTCCCTAGCATCCACCCAGAACACCGTAGCAACTGCCTTTAAACGCCCTACCAACCACCCATAACACCATAGCAACCGCCAAGCAACCCCCTAGAAACCCTCCAGAACACAATTGCAACCGCCTAGCAACCACCCAGAACACCATACCTACTGCCTAGCCACGCCCTAGCAACCACCCAGAACACCATAAAAACCGCCTAGCAACCACCCAGGACACCATAGCAACCGTCTAGCAACTACCCAGAACACAATAGCAACTGCCTAGCAATCACCCAGAACACCATAGCAATCGCCTAGCAACCCCCCAGAGCACCAAAGAAACTGCCTAGCAACGCCCTAGTAACCACCCAGATCACCATAGCAACTGCCTAGCAACGCACTAGCAACCACCCAGATCACCATAGCAACCGCCTAGCAACCACTCAAAACACCAAAGCAACTGCCTAGCAACCCCTTTCAACCACCCAGGACACCATAGCAACCGCCTGGCAACGCCCTAGCAACCACCCAGAACACCATAGCAACCGCATAGCAACCACCCAGAACACCATAGAAACTGCCTAGCAATGCTCTAGCAACCACCCAGAAGACCATAGCAACCGCCTAGCAACCACCTAGAACACCATAGCAACAGCCTAGCAACGCCCTAGCAACCACCCAGAACACCATAGCAACCGTCTAGCAACCACTCAGAACACCAAAGCAACTGCCTAGCAACGCCCTAGCAACCACCAAGAACACCATAGCAACTGCCTAGCAACGCCCTAGCAACCACCAAGAACACCATAGCAACTGCCTAGCAACGCCCTCGCAACCACTCAGAGCACCATAGCAACTGCCTTGTAACGCACTAGCAACTACCCAGAACACCATAGCAACTGCCTAGCAAAGCCCTAGCAACCACCCAGAACACCATACCAACTGCCTAGCAATGCTCTAGCAGCCGCCCAGAACACCATAACAACTGCCTAGCAATGCCCTAGCAACCACTCAGAACACCATAGCAATGCCCCAGCAACCACCCAGAACACCATAGCAATTGCCTAGCAAGGCATTTGCAACCACTCAGAATACCAAAGTATCGCCCTAGCAACCACCCAGAAGACCATGGCAACCACCTAGCAATGCCCTAGCAACCCCCCAGAACACCATAGCAACAGCCTAGCAACGCCCTAGCAACCACCCAGAACAGGATATCTACTGCATACCAGAACGCTAACAACCACCTCTAACACTGTACTCAAAGAGCCGCAGGCACATTCAAAATTTCTGCTGGAATTTTCTAGTTATAATTATTGTCGTGATGGATAGTTACAACTGGCAATAACTCTTTTAATCCTGACCGATTCAGTGTTTAATTTCTCATTTCTTAAGCCGAGACACTACAGGTGAATAGGGTAAAAATTTTAAATAATAGATATCATCATGAAACTTCCTCAGTTGATTACTTGCAATAGTATGAAAAAAATTTGTATTACAAGTTTTTGAAATTTTTATGTTTAAATATGCAAATCATGCATTATCTCATTAAATATGCCCTAATTTGCATATATTTTAGGAAGATAAATCTAAACATCTGAGAAAGTCAGGTGCAAAATTCTTTTTTCATTTTGTTAACATAGAAGATGAATAAACAATTACAGGGGGATTTAAGGATATCTGCTTTTATTACTGAGAAAATCAAAATATGCTGTCCATGGCCTCAAAAAATCCATTTTCGCCATATTTTTGGGAATAAAATGTCTCATAAATCAGGCTAGGGGTCATATATTAACAAATCCCTCTGTAAATATCTTCAGGATATTGCAAAGTTTATAACTGCAAAGTTTGGTATACATAGGCACTTCAGAGGCAGTGAAGTTAGACTTGGAGTATGACAAAAATCTTGTTTTTAGAAAACGGCATTCAAAGATTTACATGGGGGAATTTAATGCATTTCTGTTGGAAACAATTGCTCACAAACAGAATAAATGTTCAGGCCCTTAAAAATAGTAATGTGGTATACTTTAAGCTCATGAAAATTGATAATTTAATAACATAACAGTCATCTAAGGCCTACACCTGTAGTTATTCAACTAATAAACACATTGGCTTACACTGCACAAACTTGCAGATAAAACTCACGTCAAATGCAACAACACTTCTACTCTTACTCTTCAATCATGTAGATCAGTGGTATTCACCGTCATTAATGTCTTAATTAGTTGTTTTTCATATTTAGCGTTGTTACTTACTATTTTTAGCCAAATGTTTCATAGAAGCATCCATACATGCCATGAAGAATAAAATATCCATGAAGATTGTGGTTTTATTTCTGTACTGCAAGAAATTTCCAGCATTGTAACATTTGAAACTGATCAGACACTGAGGAACTCAGTAAACCCCACATTGGGCTGAGGGACACAACTGCTTCAAGTTCAAGTTCTTTCAAAAAACTTCAGGTGAATTAATTAGATTAACACAGAGCTGGTTTGACTCTTTACCATTTGCTTGTCGAATAAATTTGTCTTGATGTGCCAATTAGTTTTCACCAAGTAGGAGCCAAGTACATTTTAATTTGATTAGTTACACTGTTTTCTCTCATTTTATGTTGTTATTTCCAATTCATAGCAATGTGGGTATAGCATTTTTTTATTCTGGATGGCGAACACGGATTTTTCTCTTATCTTGTGAATTAAGAGGGCAAATAACTGCTCTAAGCATTAAATGCACTTAATTAAGACGAATGAACAGCTCGTTAAAATCCTGCGATTACAGCTGTGGTTAGAACAAAAGCCTTCATACACAGTGGGTCCCCAGGAACAACGTTGAAAACCACTGGTGTAGATGTAAAGACGCTTCGTCTGCACAAGTGTCCCCTTTGCAATTACTGCACTCGAGCAATAAACTGCTGCAGAAACCCATGATTTTCTGTATCAATGTTTATTGACCCGGCGCAGCACAATTAGGACAAAAGGCTGTCAATTTTCACGCATTCGCTGTTTAAGTGTCATATTCACGTTCCCGTCCCGTATGTCAGCAACCATTCAACCAGCGCGTTTGTAAGAGACTCTCAAGCGGAATTTAAGTACTTGCGCATGGAGGTTTATCAGCTTCACATGCGTTTCGGTGGATTTCCCCACTAGTGACATGGAAATAATTATGACTCCAGACTTTTCACGCTTTTCTTTACTCATGGGTTGAAAGCAATGGAATTGCATAAAAGCGTTTCAAATTGTCCTCTTTGACTTAAACAATTTGAATGATCGTGGAACACATGCATTGCGTTGATTGACTAATTGCTGACTACGGCATGGGAACGCAAGCATGCCACCAAATCTCAAACAAACAAACAAACATGACGGGCAGGAGGCGGGTGATCAACGTGCCCAGTGTCAGTGCATTCGGATTCTCTTATGAGCGCGGTTCTCTCCCCAAGTTGTAAAAGAGTCCCCTTTACACCTTTCCTTTATCTCGTGATGTTTTACACAGAGGTTAAAGAAAAGTAGTTCGGAAGTTCGGAAGTAGTTCCCTGCCGCAAGTAGATAAAATGTAATAAAATAAACATCTAAATGTATAAAGGCCCATGTCAGAAGAAAAATCTCTTTGTCATTGAAAAGATGTTACTGTTTCAAGATGGGCAAATTATTGGTCAGCATCAAGCAAAGAAAACAGCTTTAAGGGGAAATTACTTGAATTGAGTCCTGAACTGTCCTCCCATTTATTAAAGCCTGAGAGGAGAGTGATGAACTATCAACTTCACTGAAAAAGGAGTTGGAGAAAAATCATCACTGATCCTGATTGCCAAAATGCTTGGTGAAGTCTCATCATAGAAAAAAAAAATCAACAGGACTCATGGCAATGTTTAATTTTGACGGAAATTAATTATTGCCTTATGCACGATGCAACAAGAACTTGGAGGACTGGGACTAAACAGCTGCATGGCCACAAGAGACCCACTTGTAAGAGTGGTTAATTGGGGAAAAAAAATTTGTTCAGTTTGCAAGGGAGCAGATGGATTGGGCTGAGGAGCAATGTAAAAAGGTTGTGCGGTTCAGATCAACCCTATTCCAGCGTGATGGGCAAGTCAGAGCATGAAAGGAAGCCCATGAAGCAATGAGGCAGTCTTATGGTCTGGGGTTGCTTTAGTTGGTCAGGACTTGGCTTAGCACTGCTCTGCAGCAATAAAATGAATTCAGCAGACTGCCTGAATGCACTGAATGACCAGTAATCTAACAGTGGACTTTATAATCCCTGATGGCACAGGCATATCTCAGGATGACAAGGCCATGATTCTTTGGGCTCAAATTGTGAAAGAGTGGTTCATCGAGCACGATGAATCCTTTTACACAAATTAATTCGCCACCTCAGAGTGCATACCTAAACAAATTGAAAGTCTTTAGCACGTGCCGTGGTAGACTTTACAGAGTGGTTTGAATCACCCATCATCAGCACAATATCTCAGCCAGAAATGCATGCAAATCTCGTCAGATTTATGATATGTTGTAATGTTGTGTAAGATTGTCAAGACAATACGAAGATGAATGTGCACTGTAGTCAAAGCTCAAGGTGGCCCAAAAAAAAAATGTAGTGTGCGACTTATTTTTTTGAACTGGCGGTGCCCCAAAGTGTTTAACTTTCAGTTCTAAGACGGACATACCCTTACACCAAGGCATACGCCCAGCTGGTGCACACGTCCTGTAGAGGTTGTTGGTCAGTCTTAATACTTGAATTGAAGTCTTTGACCTTAACTTTGAAACATTTGACTAAAAGTTTAGATGATTTTTCAGAGAGTTGAAAATTGCAGGAAATGGTCAAGGTCATTAGGTAAAATGACAAAGATCACAGATCAATGAGACATCCAAAAAGATGGATACGACTAACCTACACAAGTAATTTCGACAGGTCACTGTCAGCAGTATTGGAGACATGCTCTGGAAACAAAAAACAATGATGGAGGCATTGCTGAAAGGTCAAAGGTCAGAGGTCACAAAAAAGTAATGTATATGAAGTTTTGGTAAAGGTCATTAAGTGTATGAGTGGTAAGGCTGCAGCAAAAAGACTAATGATCTGGACAGACACAAGCACACATGCACGGATGGACAAGGCCAAAATGAATTGACATACCCTCCTGATGGCGGGGTCTTAGAAAAATTTACAGACTCATACAAAAATAATCCTTCTCAGTCATCATTTATGACCCAGTAGAAGCATGTGGTGGTGTGTGCATCTCCCAAGACCCTGCCATCTGCCTGAATTTTCTTATTTTACTTATTTCTACATTCTGGGCTAAAACTTTAGGGCAGTGGGTGTGTAGCTCCAGCCAATAACAGTATGCAGGGTTTGAGGGCGGGACTTTAACTTCTCTGTGCAGAAAAAGACGCCAACTGACAGAGCTGCAAATTTATGCGCGCAGTTATACTATTGTTTCACTAGATGGTAGACCCTGATCAGTTATTGAATATTCACTAGCAAGCCGAGCTCGAACATGGTTTAGAATATGGACGAGTTGACTCCCACCCCTGTTTTTCAGGAGTTGCATGAATTCAACTCCTAAGCAAAGCCTGATGTGCAAATTGCTCAATATACTTCCCCATAGAATCCATCCAGCAGTTGAACACTAGAACCCCCATGACGGTCATTTTGACCGTTTTGAAATTTGTTTGCGTCCTAACTTTTCAAACTAAAAGAATACAACCTTTAGGGTCACTAACTTTTCCTAAAAGTGTCTATATTTTAACGTGCCTTTGATTTTATATAGATTACACCTACGGACCAAAAAATATCACCAAATCTACCTATTTCTGCCATAAGCAGTCTCACTGACCGTAGAGTTTTGCGGCTGTTATTTTTTTCGAAAAATATATCTTTTGGTTGCCAAGCAACTAAACGATGCCACTGTCAGAGTGGGTAGAGTAGAGCAGTCTAGAATTATTTTATTGGGCAGCGCTGACAAAAAGTTTTAGCCAGCAGCAGCGGGATACACTGGCACCAAAACAATGGCAGTGCAAGGTCCGCAGGAATTGCTCACAAAATAAGACACTCGTCACCTGCTGCAGCTGCTTCAGACCCATCTGTCGGATTTGCACCAGGAGAACGGGGGTCACCTGCGCAGACTATTACGAGTAGACTAAATGCTACGCCACTCCAATAAATAAAAAGGTAATCAGAAAAAAAGTTCAGCACCTACCTATTGTTTTCTAATTCCGTGTCATTGTTCCGATTAATTATTTTATAATAAATAAGATATATGGTTATGTTATTATAAATGTTGAATCCGAATATGTATTAATCAAAATAGATGTTTTTAATTGTTGTTTTTGTCGTTCTGAATTGTTTAATTATTTCTTTACCCAAAAATATCATTGTGAATGTTTACAATAAAGCCACTTTCACACTGGACGTGAACGAATTTTTCGCATGACAGATCACATTCAAAGTCAATGCAAAGATGCGAATCCGCGCAAAACGCGTATTTGCGTCTTTGCATTGAATTTGAATGCAATCTGTCTTGCAAAAAATTTGTTTCGCGTCTGGTGTGAAAGCACTCAATTCCTGTTAATTATATATAATTCTATTGCCTAAATATTCATAAAGGTTATATTTAAACTTGTTGAAACGTAATGCTGGTGTTATTTCATTCTTTTGAGATGCATGGTGACATACAAGATGCATTAATTGCTTAATTAGGTGCTCAGAGACGGATTAGAATGTTTTGAACCTAGTGGTCCAAACGACCGCTCATGGCAGTTCTAGTAGTAATAAAATTCTGGCGCTTCTAGTGTTAAAACAAGCTGTGTTCGTGGAACACTGATGCCCCCGGCGGCAGGTTAAAATATTGCAGGTTAAAATTTTTCCCCCCTGCTGCAGACAATCAGACAGACGGACAGACAGACAGAGAGACGGACAGGTGAAAAACTATATGCCCCCGAATCTTCGATTCCGGGGGCGTAAAAATGATATCTTGCGACAGAAGAAATTGTTGTCCTCTGTAGCAACCACCTCTGCTACAGTGAACTGAATGTATCCCAATGAGTAGTGAAGAAAAATCAGTTTTCTGAAACAGAAATTTGACATGCTACTGATACTGTCATTCTATTATCAATTATTGGCATCACATATCAAAAATGTGTAGTTCCCTACCTTGGATTTACGTGTAGATTCCTCCATAAACAAATTCAGCACTTATATTCACCTAACAACTCATGTTGATTGCCAATAGTGGTGCAACAGATCATCGTTGATCCGTAATCCATTTGGATCCCTCTTCACGGTATGCACATGATCCATGGATTGGTTAATGAAAAAAAAAAAGGCTGCGCTGGGGGTGTGATGGTATTGAATCGCGATGATCGTAAAGCGAAATGAGACAACTTGCTGCTATGGGGTGGGTATACACAGTTGCGTCCCATTTCTTCTTGAAACATACAAGGGTCTGAAATAAACAACAATCGTTTGAAGTACTTCCAGGTAGATAATTCACATTGGAACTTCTCTAATTGTCGGCGAGGTTGGGCAGCTTCCATCACCTTTTAAGGCTCAACTGGCCAACCCTAAATCTGCTCGTAGTGTTTTAGCTGATTTTTAAACTCTTACACCCTGGACTTGCCATCGGAGGATTACCTAGCCCCGCTTTCACCACACCTTCTCCAAACCTGTTCCCATTTACGTTTCCCTATTAGCAACTTGGTGTTAGTTCGTTCAGACGCGAGAATCAGTCGGTAGAATTACTGTCCTGCTCCACTCATCTTGCATTGTTCATTGCAATTATCAAGCATTTCCTCATCCATGTTACAGTGGCTCCAATATGTATTTGTACACTACTTGAAAATTCGACTACATAACAGCTTTTGTATATTCGGCTAAATGCTTGCTATTGTGTGTAAAAGTGATTAAAATATTTGATAATCAATATGTTTTAAACAAATATTTAATGTCAAAATAGCATATTTGGTCAGAAAGGCGATTATCTGACCCAATAAGTATCTGTACAGTTCCATTAGTGAGTCACAAAACTTATAATACTCACCCATCTGTTCCCAATTAGCCTGTTCACCTGTGGGATGTTCCAAATAAGTGTTTGATGAGCATTCCTCAACTCTCTCAGTCTTTTTTGCCACTTGTGCCAGCTTTTTTGAAACATGTTGCAGGCATCAAAGTCCAAATGAGCTAATATTTGCAAAAAATTACAAAGTTTACCTGTTCGAACATTAAGTAACTTGTCTTTGCAGTGTATTCAATTGAATAAAGGTTGAAAAGGATTTGCAAATCATTGTATTCTGTTTTTATTTACGATTTACACAACGTGCCAACTTCACTGGTTTTGGGTTTGGTAAAACATGACCAGTCCAAAATTTTTAAATGCCAAAAAAGAATTAATGTAAAAGGCGTACCACCATAAGCATGAATGCAGACATGCGTCAACAGTAAAGGTACACATACAAAAATAACAGTCCATAATTTGAACTCTAAAAAAGAATCTTCATCACACAAATGTGTACATGAAGACAGAATGCATAGTACTAAAGTTAAACTGTTTTATACTTTTCATGTTATCCAAAGTGAAAGGATGTCAACACAGCATGTGACTAGCTCTCTCCGTCAGTCTGTTTTTGGAATTCAGTTGTGGGTTGGCGGCACCTGGTGGTGCGCACCAGAGGTGCTCCTTGGCCTTGGCCCTGAGCAGCCATCCATGGCCTTCTTTGTTGGATCTGGGTAGATGTTACCAGTGGAGCCAGGCGAGTCCAAGGCAAGCTGTACTACACTGCATTCTGGGTCTCTACAGGGCTGCTTACAGGCTGATAGTTAGCTTGTCTGTGTCTGAATTAAATAGTGGGCTGCAGCGTGTTTGGCTCAATAGTTGCGCCAACACCCATGGCTTGGTACGCACGGAAATGGAAAGTCTGTAAAAGAAACCCTGCCCCCCCAGCCAGTAGGTATCCCTTGGCTAGAGATCATGGGCAGGTGTTAGGAATGAAGGTGTTAGGAATGAACCCACACAAGTGGCTCAGGTAGTCCAGCTCATCCAGGATGGCACATCAATGCAAGCTGTGGCAAGAAGGTTTGTTGTGTCTGTCAGCGTAGTGTCCAGAGCATGCTAGCTCTCCCAGGAGACAGGCCAGTACATCAGGAGACGTGGAGGGCAACAACCCAGCAGCAGGACTGCTACCTCTGCCTTTGTGCAAGGAAGAACAGGAGGAGCACTGCCAGAGCCCTGCACAATGACCTCCAGCAGGTCTCAAATGTGCATGTGTCTGCTCAAACAGACAGAAACCGATTCCATGAGGATGGTATGAGGGCCCAATGTCCACAGGTGGGGGTTGTGCTTACAGTCCAACACCGTGCAGGACGTTTGGCATTTGCCAGAGAACACAGAGATTGGCAAATTCACCACTGGCACCCTGTGCTCTTCACAGATGAAAGCAGGTTCACACTGAGCACATGTCACAGATGTGACAGTCTGGAGACGCTGTGGAAAACATTCTGCTGCCTGCAACATCCTCCAACATGACTGGTTTGGCAGTGGGTCAATAATGGTGTGGGGTGGCATTTCTTTGGGGGGCAGCACAGCCCTATATCTACTTGCCAGAGGTAGCCTGACTGCCATTAGGTACCGAGATATGATCCTCAGACCCCTTGTGAGATCATATGCTGGTGCGGTTGGCCCTGGGTTCCTCCTAATGCTAGACAATGCTTAGACCTCATGTGGCTGGAGTGTGTCCACAGTTCCTGCAAGACAGAGGCATTGATGCTATGGACTGGCCCGCCCGTTCCCCAGACCTGAATTCAATTGAGCACATCTGGGACATCATGTCTCACTCCATTCACCAATGCCACGTTGCACCACAGACTGTCCATATAAGAATATTTAATTCAGTTCTAGAATGTGTCATGTTAGTGTTCCCTTTATTTTTTTTGAGCAGTGTATTAAGACCACATGGAAAATGGTTCGATAAAAAAGTTACCCTTCAAGCTCAGTATTGCAAAAATACAACATTAGTTCCACCTGGAGGCACTAGAAGTCACCACTATCTCATTGCAAAATGGAAGCTTCCATGAAAACCAAAATTTGTTTAGAGTAGGTCTTCATTTGAGGTACGTACCGCGGATATTTTATGAAGATCAAAATAAATAGTGTAGAATGAGAAATTAATGCTTGTAGCTGATAATATATTGTAGATCAAAATGTAAGATATCTAATTCTGACCAATTCTTTCAGTTATTTTAGTGTATGAGGACTATTCTCCATGAATGAAAGACTTTTCATATCTCAAAATAATAAATTGACCTGGAGAGGGTTAAACAAGGCCACATTCTTTTTATTCCTGATTTGTTGTCTTGTCTGGAGACAGGACATTAACTCCATTCTCAAATGTATAAATTGTTCGAAACCAGACACTCTGCAACATTCCTTGCATTTTTTTAAATGACTGGTTGCAGACAGATTTATCCCTCATAATCCCCTTTTCATCGGAATACAATTGCCTGTAGCTCAGCCAACAGTAAATGACTGATGGTAACCATAATAAAGACCAAAGCCAATAATTTTTTCCGACAAAATGTTAAGTTAATCCAATTCTTACAAAATAGAGCCTGCATTAGCTTTGACGCAGATACCAGCTTCATTATGGGATTTATGGTGCATTTTTTTTTCAATCCCATGACTGAAAATTTGTGCAGCAGTGAAGTTTTACCTGGGCAGACCTCCAGACTGTTTGAAATCTTTCTTCATCGCGGATGTTAAAACACTGTTCTTCTTCAAGCTTTATTTGTTTAAAATTAAGCAGAACGGTGGTGTGGTGGGTAGCATTGTTGCTTGGTAGCAAGATAGTTGAGGATTTCCTCCACGTTTCCCCCCACAGTCCAAATCATTGTTTGTCAGTGTAGTTGGTGATGCATAATTACCCAATGAAAGGAATGTTTGAGTTAATGGCATGTGACCCCACAATAAAATGGGGGTACTGCCAAGAGTGTGTTCCTACCTCTCAACAATCATATACTGACACAAGCCCCCCTGCAACCCTGCCCAAAAATAACATATTGAAGGTGGCGCAGTGGCGCAGTTGGTAGTGCTGGCACCTCACAGCAATAAAAAGTAATGAGAATAGATTCGGTCCTGCACTATGTCATGTGGAGTTTGCAGTTTCAGTTCATGTTTGCTTGGGTTTCCTTTGGGTACCCCAGTGTCCCCCCCTACAGCCCCAAAACACGCATGTTAGGCTAACTGGAGACGCTAAATTACCCATTGGTTTGACAGTGTTAGTGACTGGTGCGTGCCCTCTGTGACAATTGGAAAGCTGTACCAGGTGAGTTCTTGCCTTTCACCCATAGTTAGCTGAGATCGGCTCCAGCATCCCCTCAATCCTGAGGAAGAGGCAGCCTAGATAATGAATGGATGAAGGAAAGGAGGTTAAGTAGTTCAATAAATATGGTGATCTGAAGCAAACATACCAACTGATTAACATTCCTGTCTTATTTGTTCTTCATATTAAATAAGCCCTTATCTATAATACAAAATATGTTCTAGATACCATTGTTTACTCAGTAGTGCTCAAGCAGTTTCAGTCAGTGGTAATTGAGAAAAATTTCAAATTAGGAAATTTTAATAATTCCATGTCAAATTTAAATCAACCCCAGCACCCTCAGACAAATTGTAATTAAAGAACTATACAGAAAAATATCTGACTCTCTATCAAAGGCAGATCCTTTGATAGAGAGTGCACTGGATTTAGCTCTCTCGAAGGGCCAAATAATTCTTACAGGAAGGTTATAGGCCCCTTTTTTCAATAAAGGGAGAATTTTGGGGTATGTAATCCAATAGTTAAAGTAAAGGAAGGCCTTCACAACCTACACTTTTCAACATTTCTGGCCACCTTGATGTTTTACCAGCTTCCCTATTTTTATACGTTCTGCCAATCATTAGTTCCACTGTTGATTCCTCTTTGTCCACTGAATTTGTCCCCAACTATTTTAAGCATTTGACTCTCTTGCCCATATTAGAGAAAATAACTCATACTTTACTTTTCCAAGGAACTATAGGCCTACATCTGAACTCCCATCTTTGTCCAAAATCCTGGAGAAGGTTGTAGCGGAGTTGATTTGGAACAGTATTTAATAAGGTGAATTCCATTTGTTGGTAAATTAATAAAAAACCAAGAACGTTGTCCCAATGAAGAAGCAGACTCTGATGTTCGTAGCAAAAGCAGGAAAAAGTTTATTGCTCAGCCGGCCGTGAGAATAACAGCGTGATGCAAAGTTCAAAATTCCTTAATTTTGTCCGAAACCTTATACATGTTGAAAGTACAGATATTTGCATATGATTTCTTTAATGTCATCAGAAGTTGTTGCTGATTGGTCCTGGGGTTTACACATTGATAAAAAGGAATATTCTACAATTGGGCCGCTCCCGAGCCTCTCAACTTTATTGGTTCAATAGACTCCCAACCCTCGGAAGTGAGCTCCATATGTGGGCATACGGAACCTCCAGCTAAAAGGCGCTAGTGCATATCATGTCCTGTCGGAACTGAAGACAATTGAGATCCCAGCTGGAAGTAAAAAATAGGTGATATGTCCTGTCGGACCAAACGGCTTCTCTTTATCTCCTAATACACATGCAATACCTATTGATCAAACTGTCTGGCTCACCTCAGATTGCAAATACCAAAAAGATCCTGTTTCCCAACACATTTACATGGCCGCAGTAAAGTCTGTCATGAGGGTTAGAACAATCACCTCGAATGACCTATGTCTGCTGAAGATTGGCCAGCCGTCTCTCGCAGCCCTATTACAGAGTCAGCAATATACGTTCGTTCGTAATATCTTGATGTTTGCGCTAAATCTAAGTCGAGCGGCCGATATTTCAGCTTGGAAGCTTGTGAATAGTGTCCTGAGGGGGAGGGTCAAGCGTGTCTGAATGCTGATATGGCTGCACGTAAGCAGCAAATTTTACAGTTGAACACCTCTAAGTTCCAGACTTATCAGTTGATAAACCTTCAACTGATACACAGGGTCTGTACACAGGGTCTATAATGCAGGTATTGTGGATAGTGTGTCAGAGTGCCAGAGAATAGTTTTTTAATAGTTTTTAGTTCGCTTCGGTTGTCCTCCCATAGACTGCGTGTAGAAATCAGTAGGTGGCAGCGGTTACCTCGGGAAGAGCATATATGAAGTCTGTCCTGCGGGAGAAAAACTGGACAAGCTCCATGTGTTGGCAGTATGCAGATACACTAGTTCAGTCTGTGATCATATACCAGATAATACAATTCAGGATCTGGACAGCCTAATGAGCTGTGAGGATGCGTGCATGTTTGTGTATGAATGTAAGAGGAATTATGTTTAATAAGTTGTAATGTAGTAATATATTATGCTGATGTGTTTATATGGACTGTAAGTAATGGAAATGTAAAAGTGTATATTTGCTGTGACATCGGTAAATAAGTTACTAATTTATTTAACCAATCAGCTCACTGCTGCATTGGAGAGGCATAATTTTTATGATAAGTTTCAGTCGGAGTTCTTTGAACAGCACTCCACTGAAACTGCTACACTGAGGGTTTCCAATGATATTTTAATGTTCCACGATGCGGGTGATTGTTCTCTGTTAGTGCGAATTGATCACCATTCTGCATACAGTAGACCATCACATCTTGCAGAATATTTTCCAAAAGTACTGATGCTAATTCGCATCGCCTGTATATGATAGAACTAAGTTGCTCACGTAGTAAGCAAATAAGCTTTTTTTCAACGTATCCCGGAACGAGGGGTCACATGATTCTGCGGGCGTATCAGGCATAGCTCTTCACTGGTTTACATCTTACCTCACTGACGGAAGTTTCACCAGCTCTTTTAGAGGCTTTGTAGTCTGAAACCACATGGATGTAGTCCCCAAAAGCTTGCTTCCCCAGCCTGTACAGCATCCACAAGGAAATCTGATGTTCCTGCACAAATTTGAAGATTGTTCTGCCAATACTGTCGCCATGGCAACCAAAATCAATAGGTGTCATAAGGTAAGTGTAACACATGTCCATGCCAAATATGTAAGTAATGAGTCAAAAATTGCAACCTGTACAGGGTCCACAAGGAAATGTCAATGGACACTTGCCAGAACTAACCCACTGAGAAGTAACTGCCTTGAGATTTGGTTTAATAGTTCTGTAAAGGACAATATCAACGATCTGTTGTACGAGATGATACTTTTTAGGCTAATTACGTGTAAAATAATTAATGGAATTATGGGGAGATGGTAGTATTTTAGTACCTTTAGAGGATTTGTAACTAGAAAAGCACTCAGAGAGCGCAGACCTCCTCCAGGTGGCAGCAAAATCCTAAAGCACGGCGATTGGAACTCCGGCCCATTCTCAAGGTGCACAACAATTGAAACAGAATTTCTGAGTTGTCTGTAGCTACGTTTCCAGCCACTTGTCAATCGAACTATCTGAAGTTTGCCAAAAATATTCATGCGACATAAGCAGGTGAAAATGCGTTTCCATCTAACGTCATTAAAGCGAATAAAAAGTTGTGCGTAATGACGTCACATGCTGTCATGCGGTCAAATTGGAGTATCAAATGGATTTCTGACATTTTAAGCTGTTTCCATTCATTTTCCCACCGAAGCGCAGAATCTTCAAGTGAACAAAAGTTGTGTGTTAGCCGACTAATTTAGCTAGTAAGCCAAAATGAATTGCGTCTACCCTTCAAATGATGATAATTTGTATAAGTTGTACGTGCTTATGTGCCAGCTATTAGCAACATTACAAACCATTATCAGAAGGCAACGACGGCATCAAAACACCGTCACAATGCAGTTGCAGATTTATTCGGCAAATAATGTTTCCATCACCATTTATCGCATAAGCCTTTTACCGATCAAAAGAAAATCCAATCAGATCAACCGTATAAACTTTGTGTCAATATTCTTCAAATCAAGTCGAATGTCACCATTTCCATAAGGCATTTTTAATTCAATATGACTTCATTCGCATAAGAACGTGTGGATGGAAACATGGCTTGTGGTGAGCAAGCATACTTCCGGTGAATTCTTTCCGGTGTGCTATTCTAATTGGCTATGTGCACAAAATGGGGCTACTAAGTAAGTTCACTGGCTTGCTTTATTATTTTAAGCTAGCTTCTGTCATTCTACATCAAATGCTGAGCAGGTGACAGGAATATAATCCCGAAAATGTGATTTTAACTATTGCCGCTGTTCCCAAGATTTGGCTTAATTAACCGGGAATCATGTTTGCATGATTTGTCTCGATTAGCTGCTACTGTTTGTTCATTGGCACTATTAATGAGACATTAGCTGCCCCACTGATAAAGAGAGTTTCCGTCGCTTCTACCTAACATCATTTCCAGCCGTTTGCTCTGGTGACTGTCATGAACTGGCTTTAAGCGACAAACATCCAGTGTTGCATGACCCAAATTTCTTCATTAGATTAATATCTGGAGCTAGCTTTCATTTTTTCATTGATCAGTAGCTAGCAAGGCTTGCTAGAGAGCTAGCAAGATTTTCTGATTAGGTTTTATATTGAATTTACTTTTACTTCTTCTGATGCAACTGGCTTGCTAGCAATGCGATATTGTTATGGTTTTCTTAGATGTGCTCAGCTAACCATAGCTCCAGATGTGATGGTCTTGAGAGTGCAACTGACGCCGAGTGGGAAGGGGAACAAAGTATCGACAATATTAAAATATGCGTGGATTGAATGTTAGATTTATGAAACAGCATTTCGAAGTTATGGATTATTTACACATTAAATATCAGATATTTTCACATAATTTATCTGTTGTTTAAAGCCAGTTCATCACTCATCAGTGAGAACAGCTGGAAATGTGTTGCTAGTTAGAAATCCTCTCGTTTCTCTTTGGAGCAGCATATGCCTCATTAAGAGTGCCAATGAACAAACATCAGTAAGAGGTAATCAAGACAAATCATACAAACATCATTCGTAGTTAATTAAGCTAAAGCCAGGGAATATGGCTACAGCTAAAATCACATTTTTGGGATGATATACCTGTCATCTGCTCATCATCTGATGGAGATTGATCAGTAGCAGAAGCAAACCAGAAATAGTTAAGCTTACCAACATATTTCAGAATGTACACAGCGCCATCTTGTGCAACTAGCCAAATGGAAAGACTTGAAATCTTGAACTTTGGCACATATCTCACCTGTACTTTGGCCTAGATATGCCAAACTTTAATCACCTGTTCCTTGACTTTATACCCACCTTTTCTGAAAATTTCATCAAAATAGGTGCATTACTTTTTCAGTTATCTTGCAAACAAACAAACAAACAAACAATCAAACAGGCAAATGCTACCGAAAACATAACCTCCTGGAGGAGGTAATAATAATTCAAATTGTATACATAATATGTGTTCTGCATTGTGTTTGTAATATTGACCTATGAGCATTTCTATATGGACTATTCTAGACCTCAACGACTGATAAAAGGTAAACCAAAGGTTTTATAAGATTAACTAGAACATTCCTCACTCACTGTATTCCTCACTCGCTAGGTGTGTCTTCATTAGAACAAAGTTTCAAATTAGCTGGCTATTTTGCAATTTTGAAATTAGCCCCATGTCAAATTATCTGGCTATTTAGTTGAGAAGATGCAAATAGCTTGCTAGTTTGATCGGGAAATTTTCCTGACAAATCTTGGTCTAGTTCGAGAAATAGCCAGCTTATTCCCAAATGAGCCCGTTATTTGTGGTGCATCTTCATTTCTCGAATGGAGCTAATGGAGACACTAATTTGAACTATCGGGCTAATTTCCCTAGCTGCAAAATAGCTGGCAAGTGTTACTTCGTTCCAATGAAGACATACTTACTTTAGCCAAACCATAACCACAGATTTATCCAAATGATTTTACTCTGTAGCCATCCATTTTTTCATCAAGGGCACAGGTAAATTCACCTGACCTGATCAAGATCAGGATATCTTTATCCCCAATAACTAACTTGTAAACTTATTCCACAGCCAGCAGCAAAAAAACAGCAACAATGACAAATAAATGAGCAAGAAAAGCAGGAACAAACAATAAATAACAATGAATAAGGAAGCTCACATTACATTGTTTGAAAGGCCAATAGCTGCAGGAATGAATGACTTCTAGAGCCTATTAGGCCTGCATTTTGGCAGTATATATCTGTGGCCTGAGGGAAGCAACCTATACTCTTTAAAAAGCAGATGGCAGGGTAAAGCCAAGAAAGCCTGGGCTTTCTTCAAGGACCTTACATTATACAGTTCATTCAGGCTATTTAAGGTCATGTCTATGATCTTGCTACAGACTTTGATTATACCTTGTAGTCGGTTTTTGTTTTTAATATGGATCAACCCATACCAGCATTTATCTGGTATGCTGGTATAGGCCTGTCGGCCTAGTGAGCTCTTGTTGAGATATTAATGAAAGACTGAAAAATTTGCTTAATTTTCGAACACTAATTTTCTCAGTCCAAAATGCTGAAATTCTCAAAAACCAGGACATAGAATTTTCTAATTTTCGCAGGGGACATTCAGAACATCATAAGAAAGGCTCACAACAAATTAGACAAAAGGTTATCAGACAGTTTTTGGGATATTAATGAAAGACTGAAAAAATGAGCACAAACACTGATATTCTCAGTACAAAATGCTGAATTTCTCAAAAACCGGACAACTGAATTTTCATATTTTGGGCACGGGATCATCAGAACATCATTAGGAAGGCTTAAAACAAATTAGACAAAAAGTTATCAAAGTTTTTGAGATATTCATGACAGACTGACAAAATGAGCACAAACACTGATTTTCTCAGCCCAAAATGCTGGCTTTCTCAAAAACCGGGACGTAGAATTTTCACATTTTTGCAGGGGATCACCTGAATATCACAAGGAGGGCTCACAACAAAATAGACAAAAAGTTATGTGACAGTTTTTGAGATATTCAAATGTGAAAAGAAAAGTTGAAGCCAGACGGACGGAAAGACGGACGCCGGACAACACAGCATTAGGAAAGCGCTGCTGACTGCTGACTATAGTCACAGAGGAGCTAAAAAGTGAGCATTGATTCAAGAAAACAAGAATAAAACATTTTCATATAAGTGTTATCCACATTAAAATTACAGAACTTGCAATAAAAATACATTTTCTGCTGTGCTTTCTTACACACAGCATTGAAATGTCGCTCAAAGGTCAACTTGTTATCAATTATGATGCCAAGATATTTATATTAGTGGATGACCTCAACTGACAGTTCACCAATGACTACAGGTGAGATGACTGCAGCATTCTTCCCAAAAATCCACAATTAATATCTCTTTGGTCTTGGCGATGTTTATGTTTAAAAAGGAAGACTTACACCTTCCAATGAAGACAACTTAATTATGTGATGGCCAGCATATTAGCTCTGGCAAGCATTCTTATATAAAACAAATGAAAGCAGTGATAAAACGCAGCCTGCAGAGGGCCTGCAGAGCAGGACCATCACACATTTTATTTATTTGTAACATTGTATTAGTCTACAACAGCAGTACCTAAAACTCACTTGCTCAAATGGCATTGAGTTGTAATTATAGGCTAAGATGAGTTGAAAGCATTAACCTGAATATTGCAAATATTTCCGAATCATATCATCCCAACAAAGCAGTGCACAATGACAACACAATAGTGTGCCAATAGCTCATAATAGAACATTGCAAATATTAAAAAGCGCCATGTCATGACTTTAGCTTAGTCTGGTCAAGAAACCTGCATTCTTGTCCTTCGTCATTCGCCATTTCTTCATTTTCTGCTCAATGAATGTACGAACTGAAAACTTGGCCAGCGTTCTGATGATTTCTGCTACTTCAACTAAAAATACGACCTTAGGCGCACTCGATGGGCACAACGCGATCGGAAAGTCTTTGTTTTCGCCTTAATATTGCTCTATGAAACAGCCCACAGTTGCAACATTATTTTTGTTGACTTCTTATAACATTCGCTCGTGTTATATTGAGCTGGATAAGCAAAGATACAAGTAAAATGCTGCATGTCTAATTTTTACATTTTCCGGAAAAGTTAGTCATGCAAGTATCCAAATGTTTACAAGTAGGAAATGCACTGAAAATTTTTTTTTTAAAGATATAGCTATAAAGATATTTATTATGTCAGTGAAGAAACAAGGCCCAAGATCTTGCGTCTGTATATGCGCTGAACCGCAAAGCTGCTTGTCTTGATGAGTAGCACAAATTGGCAGATTACTAGGTCTTCAGCATCAGAGAAGCATCAGAGGCTTGCTAGCAATGCGATATTGTTATGGTTTTCTTAGATGTGCTCAGCTAACCATAGCTCCAGATGTGATGGTCTTGAGAGTGCAACTGACGCCGAGTGGGAAGGGGAACAAAGTATCGACAATATTAAAATATGCGTGGATTGAATGTTAGATTTATGAAACAGCATTTCGAAGTTATGGATTATTTACACATTAAATATCAGATATTTTCACATAATTTATCTGTTGTTTAAAGCCAGTTCATCACTCATCAGTGAGAACAGCTGGAAATGTGTTGCTAGTTAGAAATCCTCTCGTTTCTCTTTGGAGCAGCATATGCCTCATTAAGAGTGCCAATGAACAAACATCAGTAAGAGGTAATCAAGACAAATCATACAAACATCATTCGTAGTTAATTAAGCTAAAGCCAGGGAATATGGCTACAGCTAAAATCACATTTTTGGGATGATATACCTGTCATCTGCTCATCATCTGATGGAGATTGATCAGTAGCAGAAGCAAACCAGAAATAGTTAAGCTTACCAACATATTTCAGAATGTACACAGCGCCATCTTGTGCAACTAGCCAAATGGAAAGACTTGAAATCTTGAACTTTGGCACATATCTCACCTGTACTTTGGCCTAGATATGCCAAACTTTAATCACCTGTTCCTTGACTTTATACCCACCTTTTCTGAAAATTTCATCAAAATAGGTGCATTACTTTTTCAGTTATCTTGCAAACAAACAAACAAACAAACAATCAAACAGGCAAATGCTACCGAAAACATAACCTCCTGGAGGAGGTAATAATAATTCAAATTGTATACATAATATGTGTTCTGCATTGTGTTTGTAATATTGACCTATGAGCATTTCTATATGGACTATTCTAGACCTCAACGACTGATAAAAGGTAAACCAAAGGTTTTATAAGATTAACTAGAACATTCCTCACTCACTGTATTCCTCACTCGCTAGGTGTGTCTTCATTAGAACAAAGTTTCAAATTAGCTGGCTATTTTGCAATTTTGAAATTAGCCCCATGTCAAATTATCTGGCTATTTAGTTGAGAAGATGCAAATAGCTTGCTAGTTTGATCGGGAAATTTTCCTGACAAATCTTGGTCTAGTTCGAGAAATAGCCAGCTTATTCCCAAATGAGCCCGTTATTTGTGGTGCATCTTCATTTCTCGAATGGAGCTAATGGAGACACTAATTTGAACTATCGGGCTAATTTCCCTAGCTGCAAAATAGCTGGCAAGTGTTACTTCGTTCCAATGAAGACATACTTACTTTAGCCAAACCATAACCACAGATTTATCCAAATGATTTTACTCTGTAGCCATCCATTTTTTCATCAAGGGCACAGGTAAATTCACCTGACCTGATCAAGATCAGGATATCTTTATCCCCAATAACTAACTTGTAAACTTATTCCACAGCCAGCAGCAAAAAAACAGCAACAATGACAAATAAATGAGCAAGAAAAGCAGGAACAAACAATAAATAACAATGAATAAGGAAGCTCACATTACATTGTTTGAAAGGCCAATAGCTGCAGGAATGAATGACTTCTAGAGCCTATTAGGCCTGCATTTTGGCAGTATATATCTGTGGCCTGAGGGAAGCAACCTATACTCTTTAAAAAGCAGATGGCAGGGTAAAGCCAAGAAAGCCTGGGCTTTCTTCAAGGACCTTACATTATACAGTTCATTCAGGCTATTTAAGGTCATGTCTATGATCTTGCTACAGACTTTGATTATACCTTGTAGTCGGTTTTTGTTTTTAATATGGATCAACCCATACCAGCATTTATCTGGTATGCTGGTATAGGCCTGTCGGCCTAGTGAGCTCTTGTTGAGATATTAATGAAAGACTGAAAAATTTGCTTAATTTTCGAACACTAATTTTCTCAGTCCAAAATGCTGAAATTCTCAAAAACCAGGACATAGAATTTTCTAATTTTCGCAGGGGACATTCAGAACATCATAAGAAAGGCTCACAACAAATTAGACAAAAGGTTATCAGACAGTTTTTGGGATATTAATGAAAGACTGAAAAAATGAGCACAAACACTGATATTCTCAGTACAAAATGCTGAATTTCTCAAAAACCGGACAACTGAATTTTCATATTTTGGGCACGGGATCATCAGAACATCATTAGGAAGGCTTAAAACAAATTAGACAAAAAGTTATCAAAGTTTTTGAGATATTCATGACAGACTGACAAAATGAGCACAAACACTGATTTTCTCAGCCCAAAATGCTGGCTTTCTCAAAAACCGGGACGTAGAATTTTCACATTTTTGCAGGGGATCACCTGAATATCACAAGGAGGGCTCACAACAAAATAGACAAAAAGTTATGTGACAGTTTTTGAGATATTCAAATGTGAAAAGAAAAGTTGAAGCCAGACGGACGGAAAGACGGACGCCGGACAACACAGCATTAGGAAAGCGCTGCTGACTGCTGACTATAGTCACAGAGGAGCTAAAAAGTGAGCATTGATTCAAGAAAACAAGAATAAAACATTTTCATATAAGTGTTATCCACATTAAAATTACAGAACTTGCAATAAAAATACATTTTCTGCTGTGCTTTCTTACACACAGCATTGAAATGTCGCTCAAAGGTCAACTTGTTATCAATTATGATGCCAAGATATTTATATTAGTGGATGACCTCAACTGACAGTTCACCAATGACTACAGGTGAGATGACTGCAGCATTCTTCCCAAAAATCCACAATTAATATCTCTTTGGTCTTGGCGATGTTTATGTTTAAAAAGGAAGACTTACACCTTCCAATGAAGACAACTTAATTATGTGATGGCCAGCATATTAGCTCTGGCAAGCATTCTTATATAAAACAAATGAAAGCAGTGATAAAACGCAGCCTGCAGAGGGCCTGCAGAGCAGGACCATCACACATTTTATTTATTTGTAACATTGTATTAGTCTACAACAGCAGTACCTAAAACTCACTTGCTCAAATGGCATTGAGTTGTAATTATAGGCTAAGATGAGTTGAAAGCATTAACCTGAATATTGCAAATATTTCCGAATCATATCATCCCAACAAAGCAGTGCACAATGACAACACAATAGTGTGCCAATAGCTCATAATAGAACATTGCAAATATTAAAAAGCGCCATGTCATGACTTTAGCTTAGTCTGGTCAAGAAACCTGCATTCTTGTCCTTCGTCATTCGCCATTTCTTCATTTTCTGCTCAATGAATGTACGAACTGAAAACTTGGCCAGCGTTCTGATGATTTCTGCTACTTCAACTAAAAATACGACCTTAGGCGCACTCGATGGGCACAACGCGATCGGAAAGTCTTTGTTTTCGCCTTAATATTGCTCTATGAAACAGCCCACAGTTGCAACATTATTTTTGTTGACTTCTTATAACATTCGCTCGTGTTATATTGAGCTGGATAAGCAAAGATACAAGTAAAATGCTGCATGTCTAATTTTTACATTTTCCGGAAAAGTTAGTCATGCAAGTATCCAAATGTTTACAAGTAGGAAATGCACTGAAAATTTTTTTTTTAAAGATATAGCTATAAAGATATTTATTATGTCAGTGAAGAAACAAGGCCCAAGATCTTGCGTCTGTATATGCGCTGAACCGCAAAGCTGCTTGTCTTGATGAGTAGCACAAATTGGCAGATTACTAGGTCTTCAGCATCAGAGAAGCATCAGAGGCTTGCTAGCAATGCGATATTGTTATGGTTTTCTTAGATGTGCTCAGCTAACCATAGCTCCAGATGTGATGGTCTTGAGAGTGCAACTGACGCCGAGTGGGAAGGGGAACAAAGTATCGACAATATTAAAATATGCGTGGATTGAATGTTAGATTTATGAAACAGCATTTCGAAGTTATGGATTATTTACACATTAAATATCAGATATTTTCACATAATTTATCTGTTGTTTAAAGCCAGTTCATCACTCATCAGTGAGAACAGCTGGAAATGTGTTGCTAGTTAGAAATCCTCTCGTTTCTCTTTGGAGCAGCATATGCCTCATTAAGAGTGCCAATGAACAAACATCAGTAAGAGGTAATCAAGACAAATCATACAAACATCATTCGTAGTTAATTAAGCTAAAGCCAGGGAATATGGCTACAGCTAAAATCACATTTTTGGGATGATATACCTGTCATCTGCTCATCATCTGATGGAGATTGATCAGTAGCAGAAGCAAACCAGAAATAGTTAAGCTTACCAACATATTTCAGAATGTACACAGCGCCATCTTGTGCAACTAGCCAAATGGAAAGACTTGAAATCTTGAACTTTGGCACATATCTCACCTGTACTTTGGCCTAGATATGCCAAACTTTAATCACCTGTTCCTTGACTTTATACCCACCTTTTCTGAAAATTTCATCAAAATAGGTGCATTACTTTTTCAGTTATCTTGCAAACAAACAAACAAACAAACAATCAAACAGGCAAATGCTACCGAAAACATAACCTCCTGGAGGAGGTAATAATAATTCAAATTGTATACATAATATGTGTTCTGCATTGTGTTTGTAATATTGACCTATGAGCATTTCTATATGGACTATTCTAGACCTCAACGACTGATAAAAGGTAAACCAAAGGTTTTATAAGATTAACTAGAACATTCCTCACTCACTGTATTCCTCACTCGCTAGGTGTGTCTTCATTAGAACAAAGTTTCAAATTAGCTGGCTATTTTGCAATTTTGAAATTAGCCCCATGTCAAATTATCTGGCTATTTAGTTGAGAAGATGCAAATAGCTTGCTAGTTTGATCGGGAAATTTTCCTGACAAATCTTGGTCTAGTTCGAGAAATAGCCAGCTTATTCCCAAATGAGCCCGTTATTTGTGGTGCATCTTCATTTCTCGAATGGAGCTAATGGAGACACTAATTTGAACTATCGGGCTAATTTCCCTAGCTGCAAAATAGCTGGCAAGTGTTACTTCGTTCCAATGAAGACATACTTACTTTAGCCAAACCATAACCACAGATTTATCCAAATGATTTTACTCTGTAGCCATCCATTTTTTCATCAAGGGCACAGGTAAATTCACCTGACCTGATCAAGATCAGGATATCTTTATCCCCAATAACTAACTTGTAAACTTATTCCACAGCCAGCAGCAAAAAAACAGCAACAATGACAAATAAATGAGCAAGAAAAGCAGGAACAAACAATAAATAACAATGAATAAGGAAGCTCACATTACATTGTTTGAAAGGCCAATAGCTGCAGGAATGAATGACTTCTAGAGCCTATTAGGCCTGCATTTTGGCAGTATATATCTGTGGCCTGAGGGAAGCAACCTATACTCTTTAAAAAGCAGATGGCAGGGTAAAGCCAAGAAAGCCTGGGCTTTCTTCAAGGACCTTACATTATACAGTTCATTCAGGCTATTTAAGGTCATGTCTATGATCTTGCTACAGACTTTGATTATACCTTGTAGTCGGTTTTTGTTTTTAATATGGATCAACCCATACCAGCATTTATCTGGTATGCTGGTATAGGCCTGTCGGCCTAGTGAGCTCTTGTTGAGATATTAATGAAAGACTGAAAAATTTGCTTAATTTTCGAACACTAATTTTCTCAGTCCAAAATGCTGAAATTCTCAAAAACCAGGACATAGAATTTTCTAATTTTCGCAGGGGACATTCAGAACATCATAAGAAAGGCTCACAACAAATTAGACAAAAGGTTATCAGACAGTTTTTGGGATATTAATGAAAGACTGAAAAAATGAGCACAAACACTGATATTCTCAGTACAAAATGCTGAATTTCTCAAAAACCGGACAACTGAATTTTCATATTTTGGGCACGGGATCATCAGAACATCATTAGGAAGGCTTAAAACAAATTAGACAAAAAGTTATCAAAGTTTTTGAGATATTCATGACAGACTGACAAAATGAGCACAAACACTGATTTTCTCAGCCCAAAATGCTGGCTTTCTCAAAAACCGGGACGTAGAATTTTCACATTTTTGCAGGGGATCACCTGAATATCACAAGGAGGGCTCACAACAAAATAGACAAAAAGTTATGTGACAGTTTTTGAGATATTCAAATGTGAAAAGAAAAGTTGAAGCCAGACGGACGGAAAGACGGACGCCGGACAACACAGCATTAGGAAAGCGCTGCTGACTGCTGACTATAGTCACAGAGGAGCTAAAAAGTGAGCATTGATTCAAGAAAACAAGAATAAAACATTTTCATATAAGTGTTATCCACATTAAAATTACAGAACTTGCAATAAAAATACATTTTCTGCTGTGCTTTCTTACACACAGCATTGAAATGTCGCTCAAAGGTCAACTTGTTATCAATTATGATGCCAAGATATTTATATTAGTGGATGACCTCAACTGACAGTTCACCAATGACTACAGGTGAGATGACTGCAGCATTCTTCCCAAAAATCCACAATTAATATCTCTTTGGTCTTGGCGATGTTTATGTTTAAAAAGGAAGACTTACACCTTCCAATGAAGACAACTTAATTATGTGATGGCCAGCATATTAGCTCTGGCAAGCATTCTTATATAAAACAAATGAAAGCAGTGATAAAACGCAGCCTGCAGAGGGCCTGCAGAGCAGGACCATCACACATTTTATTTATTTGTAACATTGTATTAGTCTACAACAGCAGTACCTAAAACTCACTTGCTCAAATGGCATTGAGTTGTAATTATAGGCTAAGATGAGTTGAAAGCATTAACCTGAATATTGCAAATATTTCCGAATCATATCATCCCAACAAAGCAGTGCACAATGACAACACAATAGTGTGCCAATAGCTCATAATAGAACATTGCAAATATTAAAAAGCGCCATGTCATGACTTTAGCTTAGTCTGGTCAAGAAACCTGCATTCTTGTCCTTCGTCATTCGCCATTTCTTCATTTTCTGCTCAATGAATGTACGAACTGAAAACTTGGCCAGCGTTCTGATGATTTCTGCTACTTCAACTAAAAATACGACCTTAGGCGCACTCGATGGGCACAACGCGATCGGAAAGTCTTTGTTTTCGCCTTAATATTGCTCTATGAAACAGCCCACAGTTGCAACATTATTTTTGTTGACTTCTTATAACATTCGCTCGTGTTATATTGAGCTGGATAAGCAAAGATACAAGTAAAATGCTGCATGTCTAATTTTTACATTTTCCGGAAAAGTTAGTCATGCAAGTATCCAAATGTTTACAAGTAGGAAATGCACTGAAAATTTTTTTTTTAAAGATATAGCTATAAAGATATTTATTATGTCAGTGAAGAAACAAGGCCCAAGATCTTGCGTCTGTATATGCGCTGAACCGCAAAGCTGCTTGTCTTGATGAGTAGCACAAATTGGCAGATTACTAGGTCTTCAGCATCAGAGAAGAATATTGTTTGAAGAACCTGATGAATTAGAACAACTCAGGAAAATAATATAGCTACGTATATGGCCTAGCTAAGTGTCCGTCTACGGGAAATTTGGCTCTAAAATAGCATCGTAAAATAATTGATGTTTGGGCTGATGTAAGCAAGCTTTTCTAGCATGAAATATTTAGCTAGCCATGATACAGCATCATCGTAGCTACGCACAGTGAATGAAACCAAGACCCTAAAACAATATTAAAATGGGATCAATGAAAGATTTTGCTTTGAGAAAGACTTTCTTGCTCCAACATTATGGTTGGCCTCCTTGATTTCTTATTCTGTAGCCTAGTTTACAACAGAGCTGTATAGAAAGAAAACCAGGTAAAAAAAAAAACAAACAGCAAACCAAAGCTCATGGTCAGCACGAATGTCCCGCCTCCAAAGTGTAAAAGTCAAATCGGCAAGCGAGTGTATGCTGATATTGCGAGCATATTTTGACATTGAGAGCGAGCGAGTGCTGAAGTATTGCAAGCATATATGACAGTCTCTCAACAAGTTGTTTGCTCAGTAGGAAATGATGTTATAAATGTTTTTTGTTTTTTTTTCAGAATTGGGGTTATTGTGAAGTGGTAACACCAGTGACAGGACACCCGGGGACAGCCATTTCCATTCAATTATTTCTAACAATGAATTGGAATTTTATTAAATTATGCTTTCCATTTCATAAATGTGATATTGGTGTAAAAATTATTGCATTCAAAATGTGGGGAAAAAATATTTTAAAACTTAAAATCTGACATTAAACCTCCACACATCAGCCTGGGGATATGCTATTTTTGTGTGCCTCAAATTTGTTATGATTGGTTAAAAATAAATTTGACCCAATGCCAATGCTCAAATTGGTACTACTATTCAAAGAAAATCTTGTATTTCTCAAATATATACACTGCTCAAAAAATAAAGGGAACACTTAAACAACACAATGTAACTCCAAGTCAATCACACTTCTGTGAAATCGAACGGTCGACTTAGAAAGCAACACTGGTTGACAATCAATTTCACATGCTGTTGTGCAAATGGAATAGACAACAGGTGGAAATTATAGTCAATTAGCAAGACACTCCCAAAAAAGGAGTGTTTCTGCAGGTGGTGACCACAGACCACTTCTCAGTTCCTATGCTTTCTGGCTGATGTTTTGGTCACTTTTGAATGCTGGCGGTGCTTTCACTCTAGTGGTAGCATAAGACGTACTCTACAACTCACACAAGTGGCTCAGGTAGTGCAGCTTATCCAGGATGGCACATCAATGCCAGCTGTGGCAAGAAGGTTTGCTGTGTCTGTCAGCGTAGTTTCCAGAGCATGGAGGCACTACCAGGAGACAAGACAGTACATCAGAAGACATGGAGGAGGCCGTAGGAGGGCAAAACCCAGCAGCAGGACTGCTACCTCTGCCTTTGTGTAAGGAGGAACAGGGGGAGCACTGCCAGAGCCCTGCACAATGATCTCCAGCAGGCCACAAATGTGCATGTGTCCGCTCAAATGGTCAGAAAACGACTCCATGAGGATGGTATGAGGGCCCAGTGTCCACCAGGTGGGGGTAGTGCTTACAGCCCAACACCGTGCAGGACGTTTGGCATTGCCAGAGAACACCAAGATTGGCAAATTCGACACTGCCCAGGTAGCAAGCACCTCCACTCCCGATCTGGCCCGGCTCAGTGCCGACTCCAGCTGATCCGGCCCAGAGCCGGGGCAGATCCGAAGAGGAGGTGCTTGCTATCTGGGTGGCGTCCTGTGATCTTCACAGATGAAAGCACATTCACAGTGAGCACATGTGACACATTCTTTGGGGGGTCGCATAGCCCTCCATGTGCACGCCAGAGGTAGCCTGACTGCCATTAGGTACCGAGATGAGATCCTCAGACCCCTTGTGAGACCATATGCTGGTGTGGTTGGCCCTGGGTTCCTCCTAATGCAAGACAATGCTAGACCTCATGTGGCTGGAGTGTGTTAGCAGTTCCTGCAAGACGAAGACATTGATGCTATGGACTGGCCCGCCCGTTCCCCAGACCTGAATCCAATTGAGCACATCTGGGACATCATGTCTCGCTCCATTAACCAACGCCACGTTGCACCACAGACTGTCCAGGAGTTGGCGGATGCTTTGGTCCAGGTCTGGGAGGAGATCCCTTAGGAGACAATCCACCACCTCATCAGGAGCATGCCCAGGCGTTGTAGGAAGGTCATACAGGCACGTGGAGGCCACACACACTATTGAGCCTCAATTTGACTTGTTTTAAGGACTTTACATCAAAGTTGGATCAGCTTGGATGTAGTGTGTTTTTCCACTTTAATTTTGAGTGTGACTCCAAATAATTTTAATTTAACAAAATCACACAAAAATTATTTTTGTGTGATTTTGTTGTCAGCACATTCAACTATGTAAAGAACAAAGTATTTAATAAGAATATTACACTCAGATCTAGGATGTGTTATTTTAGTGTTCCCTTTATTTTTTTGAGCAAGGTACATCTAATGTGAATATTAGCTATATTTAATTTGCAAATAGTATGCAAAGCCAAGGAACAAGAAAGTGGCTTTTTCTGTAGAATGACTCAAATTTAATTTGAAACGAGAAACTAAGTTGCCAGTGTCAAAGTAACTAAGAGAAAGAATACTACTTAAGGCTGTAGTATACGATCTGAGAATCAGTTGAAAAAGATTGAGACGATGAGAAAAATTTGAAAAAAGCATCCTGCACACATACACACACACACCTCCCCTCTGTGCTCCCTGATCCTCATCCTAGAGTGACAGAAACAGACTCAGAGCCAGCCTTGAATGAAGATTTATCATGTCAGATTCGCAGGTATAGCAACATTAAAAGTGCATGTTAAACCTAACGTAAATTACAATGCATCAGTAAGAGAGCGCGCCGTTCACAAACGCCACAATGAACACATTCATACCAAGTCGACATGGTCAACTACATCCCCTGCCAATCGTGTGCTTCTTATTTTCAAACTCCATCAAGGCCTTTATAGTCTGAAGCTACACACCCAATTTAGTAGTCCTATCTGTAATAGTTTCTGAGAAAAGTCGTCCCCTTTCTCCCGGACAGACGGACGCACGCATGCACACACGCACGGATGAACAGACGGAGGTCAAATCTATATCCCCCTCCCACTTTGTGTTGGTGGGGGATAATAACGTTCATCAATCGGAAATGCATATGAACAAGTTCATGAGTTCATTGAATGCATTCAGGCACAACACTGATGATAGCAATGCTAGTTTACAATGCTATAAATAAACGGCTAACGTTCCGACGCCGTCTGTCAACACAGAGAAAACGACCGGCAGCGTTTACAGCCATAAGCCAGCATTGTCATAGACTTATAAAAAGTTATTTATTTAACAACTCACACAATAAAAGTAAAAAATTACCTACCTGTTCAACAAAAAGTCTGATGTATCAGCATCAGTTTTCAGGCCCAAATCCTCCTGGAGCTTCTTCCAGCGGTGAATGGATGACCCGATGTTTATTCGGCTTTAAGTCCCGCGTTGCTCACATTTCCTCTTAGTCTCTGCTTTTTCCTACGCAGACTTGTGCTTTCTCCCAACTTTTGCCGGTGGGGCAAGCAGGGGCTGCTTGTTGCTGTCGCTGTCTTTCTTTTCCATTCTTCTAGCACTTGTTGCTAAGCTGCTACTGAGCTACTTCTTCTTTTTCTTTAATGTTTATTTGCAGTTTGCAAACACTTGGGCCCTCATCTATCAAACTTGCATAGGATCTGGTGTACATTCTGGTGTAAATATCATCATTCACCAGGTGTCACGTCTGATTTACTAAAAGTGTGTACGTCGCAGATTTCGGTGTAGAACTGCCGTGGCATTGATAAATCCGGCGGCAGAAACCATCATAATTTACATGGCACGCCCCTATAAATTCATGCTCGGAGAGGCATAGTCCTGCCCACTTTACGACATGGACTCTCGAAAGACGGCAAAGAAGAAAGAACTTCACTGAGGAGGAAATATCGTCGGCCTGCTGATAAACCTCGTATCTACAATTTGATGAGAAACAAAAACTCGTATGTCCACGATAATAGCATATACATTGCAAAATACAGAATTTCATTGATTGGATACATTCTTGGAGGAAAAATAGTCATCCTACCCGAACACAGCTCAACTGCATTCTTACATGCAAAATTAATCTTTTTTTTTTTTTTGCTCTCCTGTAAAATTTATCATTTTGAAGATACAAGGTTTTATCAGCAGGCCGACGATAGATGGAGAAAAACAAAATTAATTTATTTGGAAGTCTTAAGAGTGGCATAAAGGGAGCCCAGTAAGCTGCAGTTTGGAGTAGTAAACACTGTTGGGGTGGAAAACCGGAATGCAGCAGATGTTTTATTTAATTCATTAAAAAATTGAAGTGACTATTCGCACTTAATTTTTGTGCTTGGACGCACTTAAATGACCAAAATTCTTGTTGGACGCACTTATTATTGTGGCCATGACGCACATTTCTCCATTGCCCACACTTATTTTAAGCGTGTCCAAAGCTAAATTTTTTTCTTGGCCAAACTTATTTTAAACGGTACTTTCTAAGCGGCACTGGAATGGTCATCAACTTGTGCACTTACAAGTGTGGTCAAGAAAAAAATTTAGCATTGGCCACACGTAAAAGTGGGAATAACGTCGGCCTTAATAAATTCAATTTATAGATCCACGATATTTCATGTTATATTACCTACATAATTGACAATCCAAATGCTTTACATGTAGGTTAAAAAAAGTGGATCGCCTCCAAAAAACGGGTTGCAACAGTGCACGGACCGGTGGAGGCCAACTAGACTCGAACTTCCAGCTGTCACAGCACTGATAGGCTCCCTCTCAATTGTTGGAATGCGAACCGTTGGGGACATGGATGAGTCCCCCCCCCGCCTCGATCGGAGCACGATCGAGCACCATGAGGGTAATTGGTAAAATACAGTCTGCAGAGATCACTCTTCATTGTACTTTTATCCGTGTTACTCCATGACATTTTATTAGGTGCCACACAAAATGAGCAGCCACTCGTCACATCTGTGTAGAGAAATTAATTACACTTATACAAAACCCAAAACCAGTGAAGTTGGCACGTTGTGTAAATTGTAAATAAAAACAGAATACAATGATTTGCAAATCCTTTTCAACCTAAATTCAATTGAATACACTGCAAAGACAAGTTACTTAATGCTCGAACACGTAAACTTTGTCATTTTTTGCAAATATTAGCTCATTTGGAATTTGATGCCTGCAACATGTTTCAAAAAAGCTGGCACAAGTGGCATAAAAGACTGAGAGAGTTGAGGAATGTTCATCAAACACTTATTTGGAACATCCCACAGGTGAACGGGCTAATTGGGAATAGGTGGGTGCCATGATTGGGTATAAAAGCAGCTTCAATGAAATGCTCAGTCATTCACAAACAAGGATGGGGCGAGGGTCACCACTTAGTGAACAAATACGTGAGCTGATTGTCGAACAGTTTAAAAACAACATTCCTCAACGAGCTATTGCAAGAAATTTAGGGATTTCAACATCTACGGTCCGTAATATCGTCAAAAGGTTCAGAGAATCTGGAGAAATCACTGCACTAAGCGAAAAGGCCGAAAACCAACATTGAATGCCCGTGACCTTCAATCCCTCTGGCGGTACTGCATCAAAAACCGACATCAGTGTGTAAAGGACATCACCACATGGGCTCAGGAACACTTCAGAAAACCACTGTCAGTAACTACAGTTCGTCGCCACATCTGCAAGTGCAAGTTAAAACTCCACAATGCAAAGCGAAAGCCATTTATCAACAGCACCTAGAAACGCCGCCGGCTTTGCTGGGCCCAAGCTCATCTATGATGGACTGATGCAAAGTGGAAAAGTGTTCTGTGGTCTGACGAGTCCACATTTCAAATTGTTTTTGGAAACTGTGGATGTCGTGTCCTCCGGACCGAAGAGGAAAAGAACCATCCGGACTGTTATAGGCGCAAAGTTCAAAAGCCAGCATCTGTGATGGTATGGGGGTGTATTAGTGCCCAAGGGATGGGCAACTTACATATATGTGAAGGCACCATTAATGCTGAAAGGTACATACAGGTTTTGGAGCAACATATGTTGCCATCCAAGCAACGTCTTTTTCATGGACGCCCCTGCTTATTTCAGCAAGACGATGCCAAGCCACATTCTGCACGTGTTACAACAGCATGGCTCCGTTGTAAAAGAGTGCGGGTACTAAACTCCCATTGAAAATGTGTGGCGCATTATGAAGCGTGAAATACGACAACGGAGACCCCAGACTGTTGAACAACTTAAGCTGTACATCAAGCAAGAATGGGAAAGAGTTCCACCTGAAAAGCTTCAAAAATTGGTCTCCTCAGTTCCCAAACGTTTACTGAGTGTCGTTAAAAGGAAAGGCGATGTAACACAGTGGTAAAAAGGCCCCTGTGCCAACTTTTTTGAAATGTGTTGCTGCCTTTAAATTCTAAGTTAATGATTATTTGCAAAAAAAAAAAAAAAGTTTCTCAGTTTGAACATTAAACATCTTGTCTTTGCAGTGTATCCAATTGAATATAAGTTGAAAAGGATTTGCAAATCATTGTATTCTGTTTTTATCTTCGATTTACATAACGTGCCAACTTCACTGGTTTTGGGTTTTGTATTTGGAAACTGCTTTCATTCACTTATTTATTCATTCATTTATTTAGTCTATTAATTTTTAATAATAAGAACAACAACAGCATGACGTCCGCATCACTGCATATGGCTTATTACTCATTTTGACAGCTGCACTCGTTCCTGCATGTTGTTCGCTGTTTTCAGATTTGCGAACAACTGGTCAGAGCTGGCGTGAGATTTTTGTGGACTGTTCGCTCACGTTCAGATTGATAAATGCCGATTCTTGCGGGAGATTTGGTGGACACCCATTTTTTTGGTGTACGCAAGTTTGATAAATGAGGGCCTTGGTGCATTACTGGCACCTACAACTTAGCTACTTGCTTGTTGCAGAAAGTTTATAACGCGGAAGGGGGCGGGGACGAGGCGGGACGCGGAGCATGGGGAGTCAGAGCAAGCTCTCGGGGGTGTCAACTAGAGCGAGGGGATTGGATGAGAGTTGGACAGAGACGTTGACCAATGTAAGCCATCCGGCCGGATGGGTAACATTGGTCAACATCTCTGCAGCCCATAGAGTGAATGGATTTTTTCCGTTTTCTTTGCTCTTCACATTGTGTAGATTGTACCATTAGACCATAACCACCATCTAAATGCGGTTATTAATAATGATCAAACTTTCAAATCGTATTCTATAGCTTGAAATACAGCAAATTCGCGTCCAGATGAATGATTGTCTTCTTACGTAATCGGGGAGAACAAGCAGCACCTGTTAACTGTGGAGTGCTCTCGGAGTGAACGTTCTGATAATCATGAAAATGACTGAGAACAGGTCAGGACTAATAACTGTTTTAAACGGATGTTTTGCCACAATTCTCAGTTCTGGTTCCGCTACTGTACTGAATTTAGCCCATGATATCATCGCTGTTAGGTTGCATTTGGAGAGAAACCGTGTCCTCAGTTGCCAATTACGATAACTGGAAAATGCATCAGTAAAGGAAAATGATTGAGAACTAGCCAGGACAAATTGTCATAAAGGGACGTGTTTGCGCCCCCCAATTCCTGGTGCTAGAACCGCCACTGTTAAATACTGTAACAAAGTACATGTACATTGTTACTATGCACCTTTGAAAACGGGAGTATCATGCACAACCCCACCCCCCCCAAAGAAAATCTCACTCTAGTCTGCATTCAAAACTTGAGAGCCCTGCACATGTATCGGGTAACCCTCCAGTCCTGTTTCACTTGGAATAATTCCCATTGACTATGTTCGTACCACATTTAAATCCCGTAAATGTAACTGAACACTTCAGGCCAGTTTTGGATGTCTTTTTTTCTTTAGAATCGTATCAATTTCAGCTGCGCAACCATGCCCAACATTAGGAGAATACAACATACCTTACTTTTATGCACAGGTCTGTATACTATTCTTATTGTCCAATCAATGTCTTTCAGTTACTGTGAAGAGTTTAGAGTCTCTGGAATTTGATAAGAAACTAGTCAATCAGAACATTATTACTGCGGAAGTTTCACATGGACGTGAGTTATAAGTGTGCGTTAGGCAGATAAGCCTTAGTAAATAATTGAGTTATTGGCTATCATGAGTACTTATAAGGATGTAAAGGAGTGCTGAATTCGTCAATGGAGGAGTCTACGCGTAAATCCATGGTGGGGAACTACGCATTTTTCATATGCAATGAATATAATTGATTGCCAAATGACAGTATCAATACCAGGTCAAATTTTTTTTTCAGAAAACTGATTTTTCTTTTCTACTAATTGGCAAACTGTACCGAAAGTGGTTGCTATAGAGGACTACATCCTTTTCTGTAGCAAGAGATGGTTTTTTTTAACTGCTGGTGAGATACGATGGGCAACTAGATTGAGCAGTTTGCACATCAGGCATAGCTGAGGAATTTAATTCAGGCAGCTTCTGAAAAAAAGGGGTGGGAGTGAACTTGTCCATATTCTAAACCATGTTTGAGCTCGGTTTGCATGTGAATATTCAATAACTGATCTAGGTGGCTGATGAAATAACCATGGTTTAGCCTTGGAGCCAGATGCCTGGCCGTGCTAGCATTGATGACCTGTGTGTCTGTTAGCCACAATAGCCAATTGATTCGGCATTCACTGAATTCAAATTGTAAGGTTATTGCTAATTCTTTTGATCAAAATGTGTGTGTGTGTGTGTGTGTGTGTGTGTGTGAGGAAGGAAAATAAAAGTCCACCAGGTTTGCTGGTAAGTTTACGTTATGCATTATTAAAGTTTGACTGGCCACACCACCATTAATGTGACATGGTTAAGGTGCGTCAAAAATCTAAGCCGAGCACCGATCATACCCCTAGAGGTCAACTAACCGCCACAACTTCCCAGCGGTGTACAGGCCATCGCAGACTATATAGCATCAAACTGAGTTAGCTTCTTAGCCTAGTTTGCAAGCAGTAGTGAGCTTGGTAGCGTCGAACTCAGGGGCGTGTTTCAGCAACCAGGCACCATTCGGCTTGCCTCAGCTCTTGCAATGGTCAGCTTTCTGGCCATTTTTGGATTAGCAGGGGAGGTAGGCATAGGCTATAGGCATGGAGGCTACGTCCATGTTTTATACAGTTAGTGCTTTGGGGGGGCCAGTGGGGTGGCCAGAAATTTTCCAAGGGGGGCCACAGAATATGCTGTATTCTGATGAGATTTTCTCATACTTACTGTGGACAGACTACCTTTTTTTTTGTTTTAAAACACGCACGATGAGCTTTGGAACGGTCTCTTCCTTCGAAATGTTAATGTCAAAAGTCGGGCGCGTTAACCCGTTTTATTGCATTATTATTTATCGCCCTCCTGGCATAAATTGTGCTTTTCTGTCTGAGTTTAGTAACTTTTTAGCTTCCATTGTTCAGTTTGAAAGAGTCCTGTTGGTAGGCGATTTTAATATTCATGTCAATGATATTACGAACTCCTTCGCTGTCAGCTTTTTAAATATGACTGAATCCTTTAATCTGACCCAGCATATATCATGTCCTACTCACATTAAAGGTAACACTTTAGATCTGGTATTTACATTGGGTTTAAATATCAGGACTGTCTGCACGGAAGACCTACCTGTTACAGATCACAAATGTATTTTATTCAGTCTGTCTTTCGATCCTGACTTTGCACCAGTGAAGCGTGTAAAACAATCGCGCATCTTAAATAGTCTTTCGGCAGAGAAATTTTCCGCTGCTTTTAACTGCGATGCATGTACGGGCCTAATGCAATGTACTTCTCATGGTGACATAGATAACCTGGTTCAATCTTTTAACTCACAATGCTCAGTGATTCTTGATGATATTGCCCCCATGGTCACCCGTAACATTTCACCTGTAAACTCCTCTCCATGGATTACTGACGATATCCGCAGTCTCAGGCGAAAATGCCGTAGAATAGAGCGTTTGTGGAAATCCACAAATTTACAAGTCCACCGCCTATATTTCAAGGAGCTTTTGGGTGATCTCAATGCCATGATAAAGGATGCCAGAGCTTCATATTTCGCAGATTTAATTATTTCCAGCAAGCGAAATCCCAAGGTCCTGTTTCAGACCATAAATAGTATGGTTAGCCCACCTGTCCCCTCAGTCCCTGTTTCCTCTCACGAGGACTGTAATAAATTCTTGTCATTCTTTGTGGACAAAGTTTCTGACGTGAGAGCCAACATCAAAAACCCCACCATCCCCTCCTCTTTTACCACTCCCATCTGCCCGGCCCGGCGAGCCTCCTTGAGTAGCTTCCATTGTATCTCCCCTAAACAACTCACTGAGGTGGTCAACTCATTGAAATCCTCCTCCAGTCCCCTGGACATTCTACCAACCCCTCTGCTAAAGGAGGTCATTGACTCTGTCAGCCCTAGTCTAGTTTCAATCGTCAACACTTCACTTGAGCTAGGTTATGTTCCGTCATCCTTTAAAATGGCTACGGTAAACCCCTTACTTAAAAAATCTACGCTGGACCCATTCCTACTAAGTAATTACAGGCCTATTTCAAAATTGCCTTTCTTGTCCAAAGTTCTTGAGAAAGTAGTGGCAAACCAACTCACATCTTTCCTCATGAACCATAACATCTTAGACAAATTCCAATCTGGTTTTAGGCAGAAGCACTCCACAGAGACTGCTCTTCTTCGAGTATCAAATGACATCATGATGGCTTCAGATACAGGTCAGTGCTCCATTCTGGTGCTTTTAGATCTTAGTGCAGCATTCGACACTGTTGACCATCGCATCATGCTGGACAGGCTGAGGGAGTGGGTAGGTGTATCTGGGAGTGCCCTGAGTTGGTTTGCATCCTATCTCACTGAGAGAAGTTTCTCGGTGGCTGTTGGTCCTTTTACTTCTGACCCCTCTCCTCTTACGTGTGGCCTGCCTCAGGGTTCTGTTCTGGCTCCGATCCTGTTTTCTCTGTATATGCTCCCCCTAGGCCTCCTTATCAGCAATTTTAAGGAAATATCATATCATTGCTACGCAGACGATATCCAATTATATCTGTCATTTAAACCAGATGAGATCGAAAAAATTAACATTTTACATGAATGTCTGTCCACTATTGAAAACTGGATGGCCTGTAATTCCCTGCAACTCAATGCAAGCAAAACAGAAGTTCTCGTAGTAGCCGCTGATTCTGTCGTGACTAAGGTTGTTAATCACATGAAGGCTTTAAGTGGTAACGTTAAATCCAGCCTAAGAAATCTCGGTGTCATTTTTGACCAATCCATGCACTTAGATAAGCACATATCTTCACTGACCCGTACCTGCTTTTTCCACCTCAGAAACATAGCCAAACTCAGATCTATTGTATCCCATTCAGAACTGGGCTTAGTTGTCCATGCCTTCATATCATCCAGGCTGGACTACTGTAACTCACTTTTCACCTGCCTCAGCAAATCATCCCTGGATCGTCTTCAACTTGTTCAAAATGCTGCAGCTAGGCTGTTAACCCGGTCGCAGAAATACTGTCATATCACACCTATCCTGTTCTCGCTACACTGGCTCCCCGTGGCTTTCAGAATCCAATACAAGGTTCTGTTGCTTACTTATAAGGCTCTGCATGGCGAGGCGCCAGCTTATATCTGTGACCTCCTCCAGATGTATGTCTGCAGTCGGTCACTAAGGTCCTCCAATCAGGGCCTCCTGGTCATTCCTCGTACGAAGCTGAAAACTAAAGGAGATCGTGCCTTCCAAACAGTGGCCCCAAAACTGTGGAACGCACTCCCCTTGGACCTGCGAGCCTCTCATTCTGTGGACATCTTTAAGAGTCGGCTAAAGACTCATCTTTTTAGACAAGCCTTTGAATAAGCAAATCTCTTGTCTGTTGCACAGTGTTTGTTCATTGTTATATTGATAACTGTGTTGTTTCTTATTGTTTTTATTGTTTTATATGTTTTATCTCTGTTTTTACCACTGTGAAGCACTTTGTGTTTTCAAGCTGCGAAAGGTGCTATACAAATAAAGATTTACTTACTTTACTTTACTTTACCTTTTGGGTGTCTTATACCAGTCTTTTACCAGTGAAGAATCAAATAAAGTTGGTTTTCTGTTCCTTAAATGATTTTTAAATTCACTTTTGTTCCCCAGTATTGTGAAAAGATACAAATACAGTGGGCTAAAAAATTACTCGCTCCCCTGATTGGCGATGGACAAAAAATACTTAAAAAATTTTTTTGAAAATATATATTTTGTGAGAAACTCTAAAGGACAACTTGAAAAATAAAGGATGGTATTAATGTTCCAATTATTTACTGATAATTAAACATTAATTTCCACCAAATCATGATTTCACAAATAATGAGTCAGTCACAAAAAGAGTCAGATGGTCATCGACCTTCAAAAATCTGGTTATGGCAACAACAAGATTCAAAAATGATTGAATATGCCACTGAGCACTGTTAGGGCAAGTATTTAAAAATTCCAAAGATATGGAATTGTCGAAAACTTCAAGGGTAGAGGATGCAACTGCATTTTGCCCCGCAGGATACTGAGGAGGATGATGCCAGAAGCAACAAATCCCTAAGAATCACTGTGAAGGAATTGTAGGTTTTGCTGGAATCCTGGGGTCGCCAGGTTTCATAAAGCACCATCAGGTGCCACCTCCACAACCGGATGCCCCTTGGAAAGGTTGCCACAAGAGAGCCTTTTCAGACCAGAAGACACACAAGCAAGCGCTTGGAGTTTGCCAAACGGCATTTAAATTATGACTGGAAAAAGGCGCTTTGGTCAGATGGGACCAAATTTCCACATTTCGGTCAGATAAAGCACCCGCATGATTGGCATCGAAACAGAAATGCATGCAAGGAGAAGCACCTCATATCCACGGTGAAATATGATGGTGGGTCAGTCATGTTTTGGGGCTGTTTTCATTCAAGAGGTCCAGCGGCACGGATTGAAATTAATGACATAACGAATTCCACCAAGTATCAGGATGTTTTGGCTGACAATCTGGTCCCCTCTGCCAGAGGGCTGGGCCTTGGCCATAGATGGAGTTTCCTACAAGACAATGACCCTAAGCATACCTCATGATCCACACAGAAATAGTTCTATGACAACAAAATCAGCATTCTGCAATGGCCATCTCAGTCGCCAGACTTCAATCCAATTGAACATCTGTGGGATGAGGTGAACAGGGCAGTTGATAAATGCAAACACAATAATGTGAATGATCTTGATAGGATCTGCTTAGAGGAATGGTCAAAATTCCCCCCAATACCACCAATATAAAGGTGAAAATTTGGTGACCAAAATCTCCATTTATTATCGATCAGCAAAGGTTATTAAAATGGTATCTCACATGCATGGCACTTTCTGCTGACAAACCTAAGAGCCAGAGCAAAGTATTTTCCACATAATTGTCCGGAAACACCTGCTGATCCATTGTTTCATGATGATTAAGTAAGATTCCAGTCCTGAAGTCAAAGCACAGGGGAATGTGCAAGTAGGGGGAAAAAAACTCATGTGCCAGTCAAAGCTTCCGGAGTGGAAAGAACATGTGGATATCATCAATAGGTTTACCTGCTGGACCTGTTTTTTGAAACAACAATTGGCGTTTATGCTTCTATCCAAACACGGCTGATACAGCTTAACAGGTAACAAACGGCAAATAATCTGCTGAAAAGGGTTGGTTTGCAGTCATGTTTTATGGTGTTGGTTGTTTCCTTTTATATTTTCTTCATCATATTATGCAGCGCTGTTCAACTTAATTTATCATGATTATTCTTTAATTACAAGATGAAAATGTACATCTCAAACTATTAAAAAGCGTAGCCCAGGTCACACTGAGAAAAGTATAGATTATGATCCGTACTGCAACAGCAAGTAAATGACCGTCAATTTTAAAAAATCTGAAGAACTGCGCTTTGGAAAAGGTTAAAATTCCCCTCTGACAGCTGGGAGTAAACAATGAGCACTTGTGTAACAAACACAATAGGAAAACCTACCCCTTATGACTACCTTCACTACAGATTTCAGCGCACCCAGAGGGCGGCTGTCACCGCAGCCATGCGTGGATGATCACTCTTTTGTGAGTTGACCCAAGGGACTTCTGAACTTTTCTTTTGTTATTATTTTGTCAAAATAAGGATGCTTTAACCTTCACACGCAAACCCAAAAGAATGCATTGCATTTATTTGGCGAGCAAGCTGAATGTCCGGTAAATTCTCAGCTCTCTGAATTAGTGTGAGACTGGTAGAAAGAGGTTTCACATCACTTACATCACAGATGTGTGAGGGGTGAAATATTGGTTTACTTTAAATTTATAGGAAGTCACATATGCAACATGATATTGCATGATCTCGACCAACCACATAAAAACATTTGAACACTTAACTCTTATAAGGACACTTAGACAACATCTTTGGGCCACCACTTTTGTCCATCTTACCATTGTGTTGGGCACCAAATGTGACATATAAAAGTGTTATCATTATTACTAAGATGAAGAAGTGATAATAGTGTGTCCACTTGAAAGTGATAAAATGTACACTTATATAGTACTTATGCAGTTTAATGAATTTCTAAATCCAATTTCAGGATGGAAAACTGAAAAAAAATTACATTTTTAGCAAATTTTTAAAAGTAATTTTCCCATTTTGATTTGCACCTTTCTACAACTGTATAACCCTATATTAATGTTGAGGGTTATTTGGCTTCATGAGGATTCGGTGCTTGTATTTCTAATTCAATTGTCTTAGTATTGACTTTGAATGTAATCCGTCGCGCGAAAAATTTGTTTTTGTATCCGATGTGAAAGCAGCTAAAGATGACTCTCGCTATGTTATGAACATAATACAGGTTTTACAGACCGTGAAGTTCCATTAGCGTGGACAGTTGCTTATGTGGAGCTAGCGAATCGATCACTTCCACAGCAAAGATTCTTATTCAACCTCCGCCTTTTTCAGCTTTTTATTAGGCAGAACAATTTCTAAAGGGGGATGAAATTACGCCAGAGATCACATGCAGCCGTAAAAAAAGCCAAACTCGTATCCCAAGCTCTGCGAAACCTACATCTGGTCTAACTGCAACCTTTTCAGCCTAACTTAGTAGACACATACAGCACCTGACCGGTTAGCTTCAACTGTAGTGGCAACAATCGGGCTACGTTATGATGAAGCTGCCACATTGATGCTTACCGAAGCAATACAAGCATACCGATCTGAATTACTGCATGTAAGTTAACCAGGAGCATTTTAAATTAGCACGGTGGCATGCAAACTAACATGCAGTTGCTGGCAACTGAGCATTCATAACAACCACAGAGGCAAACCCTTGCAATACAGGTTTTACAGACAGAAAGATCCGTTACCGTGGACAGTACCTAGCATCCAAATTACGAACAAGTATAAAAAGTTAGCTTCAAATGAGGTTTATGTTCACATGCCTTCTGTTGAAATTCTCGATATTACTCTTGCATATTTAGGACAGAAACATTACCAACAGTAACTTGGCTATGTTAGCCACTGTGCTACAGCCACAATGAACAGGCCATCACGTTAGGTTGGCTTATGCAGTAAAAGCAACTTACAGCTTCTGTGTTGGTAAGTCATGGACCAATACAGGCTTTATTTTCAGATATTTTACAAAACCTTCGTTTGAGGCCAGTTGTTAGTGCTAACTATCGTTAGCGGTCCTGCTAGCCACCCATAACACGTTAGCTTCACTTACATTATTATCCCCCGCCAACACAAAGTGGGAGGGGGATATAGGTTTGACCTCTGTCCGTCCATGCGTGCATGTGTGCATCCGTCTGTTCGTCCAAGAGAAAGGGGACCACTTTTCTCAGAAACTATTACAGATAGGCCAACCAAATTAGGTGGGTAGCTTCAGACCATAAAGGCCTTGATGGAGTTCGAAAATAAAAAGCACACAATTGGTGGGGGATGTTGTAGACATTGTCGATACTTATTGGAGCCACTGTATATTTCATACAGAATTGTTCATAAGTTAAGAAATTGCTAATCGCGTCCATCAAGTCAACTACAGGCCATATATTCCTCTCATACCAATCTTCAAAGAATAAGGATTTACAGTGGCTCCAATAAGTATTTGTACTCTACTGTACTTCATGGAGCCGGTTACGGATGGCCTGGGCACAGACATGGCTTCCAGTTGCTTCCTCCACTTTGGTGGCAAGACTGGAGGCCGAGGACTGTGTCTCCCTCTGTACAAGCAGGGAGATGTACCGGTCAGTGCGCTGGCTGGTCTTCCTGGGACGTCCTTTCCTGGCTGCATTGGCTATGCGTTCAGACTGTTTGTACTTCTTGATGATGTACTGCACAGTCGTGTGGCGTAACGATAGCCGAGTTCCAATTTTTCTGGTGCTCTGGCCTTCTTTTTGTAGCTGAATGATTTGCTCCTGCATTCGACGGGGTATCTCGCCTGTCTTAGCCATATATCACAGGAATACATTATGGGCATGGTCAGGCCATTTACATAGGCCAGTCTGTGTACAGAGGGAGTGTCCAGTATGGTCACGCTTGACCAAATCAGACCAAGCGAGTCAACCATGTCCTGTAAACATCTTGAATCAATTTTAGGTGAGTATAAGTTTTGTGACTCACTAATGGAACTGTACAGATACTTATTGGTTCAGATAATCGCCTTTCTGACCAAATGTGCCATTTTGACATTAAATATTTGTTTAAAGCATATTGATTATCAAATATTTTAATCACTTTTACACACAATAGCAAGCATTTAGCCGAATATACAAAAGCTGTTATGTAGTTGAATTTTCAAGTAGTGTACAAATACTTATTGGAGCCACTGTATGAGTTGACCAGAGTCTATGCTGCTTTGTTTGGCTGTGAAGAGTAGACCAGCGTAGCTGAAAAGTCGTTCGCATGCAGCAGAGGCAGGCAGAGCTGTGTTCAGCTTGAGAGAGAGCTTCTTAATGACTGAGAAGGAGTGCAGCAGCTCCCTGGTGTCTGCGGCACAAGCAAGACACCCATCAAGCTCAACTGGACTTTGCAGCCCTCTGGAGACTGGCCTGGAGAAGAAATCATCTTCATCAGATGACTCTCTTTGCTGATCTTCACTCTCAATGCTCCGTTGTTTCAAGATGTTGTTTAATGTATGTCAAAAATGTAATTGCAAGTAGATAACACAATTTTGTTATTTGAATTTCAGTGAACATTCCTCAACACACAAACTTAAATCAGCCGATTCACAAAAAGGATTCTTTGGTATTAAGGACAGACCATCAATAACGACAATAATGACAACCTATTAGATGAGCCATGCCTGAGTTATTAAGTATTCTCACTTATACATGTGTTCAAACATAATACACAGAAATGGGATCATATTCGTCTTTGAAAAAATCTGGACTTACCAGCCTCTATTACATCTGCTCCGTCAGTCCAGGAAGTCTTGAACTTGGGTAAGAGGACTGCAGCTGCTGCCAACTCTGAATCCTCCATCATCAGTCTAGAACGCTTTTGAAGGTCATTTTGCAGGGCTCTGATGAGTTGCACGCATGTCTTGCTTGATGTGTCCAGCCTGGTAAGCTTGGATAGTAGCTGTTCAGGGCTCGAAATTAACTTTTTTTCTTGGTAGCAATGCACTCCCAAGTTCAAAAAGTAAGGAGCGCGAGCCAAAATTTAGGAGCGCACACACCGAAATCTATGAAGCACCTATATATATTTTTAATGTTTAAAAAACTACATTATAACACTCCACATTAACAATACAACTGTCTCCAACAAATGGCAGTTATTAAACAATATGAGAGTATTGAGTTCATTGATTAACAAAGGTTTCCACTACATTGGCTTTATGCCATATTTGGAGGCCAGGATTAAAAATCGGGTCTCCTGGCTCTCTGCCCTTCCATCTATCTCCTCACTGCCTGTGAGGCATCAAATATGTCCAGAGGACCACCCTCCACACTGATCCGCATCAAATCTTCGACTGTGTAAGGGTTAAATGCAGATCTGACGTAAAGGCGTAAAGTCCTTGCTTTGCAATATGAATCAGTCCACAGAGATAACTTTGCTATTTAGCTTATTATAACACAAGCAGGTGTTATAATGAGGTGGATATCTTTGTTTTAAGATATAGTATGCCACATGCCATTGTCATCTAATTTCTGCATGTTCAGGAAAACGTTGCGTGAACATGCAAATAAATAAATGTTTACTGGTCTAAAGACGCGCTGAAAAAAATGTGTGTTAATGATTTTTGCAGATAGGCTACTGAAGATATGAGCGAAGAAAACAAGATGAAGATTTTAGGACTGCGCAAGCGCAGTGCCCCGAGGCAGCATAGTTTGATAGGTTGCAACTTGTTATGAAATTTGGGGGGAATGCTCGGAACACACTGGGAACTCGGAAACACAAGACTGGAAACAGGACTCGGAAACAAGGGGATGAGACGCCATATGCAGGGAACCAAAAATAATTTATTTATAAAACTAAAAATCTCGGAAGGGAAAAAACGAGGCACTCAGGCCAACACAACCACCATGCGACAGCACTGAAAAGGGGAAGAAACTTTTCGAGGCCAGTCATATGACAATGCAAGTAATATGTCAGGAAAGTACAATGGAGTCCAAGCTCATCTGAAACGAATTAACCCATTGATTTGTTATGTCCCCTGTGCAGCACTGGGAGTCCTTTGCAAACTCCTGGCCCCGGGGCTCAGATCCCCCATAATCCGGCCCTGTGTCTGCCAAGGCGGCATTGGTTGTCTCCACAGGGTTTAACAGGTGGCATGCACATCGCTGAAGAGGGGGGAGTTGATATTCCAAACCAGAGTTTTCATCAAGGATTGCACTTGCATCATGGTATTCACAATCCAGAGTCAGGTCAAGAGCATCTGGGTCTGCTTCAGCTTCATCTTTTTCTGCATCATTTTGTGCCCCAAACATGTGGAAGGCCTTGCCGAAGTTGGATCCACTACCAGTTGTGGTTCTCACAACTTTGCCTGTAATCTTGTATTGGCAATGGACATCATCAAGAGCAGCAGCAAGCATGTCAAAAGTGTGAGACCCTCTCAATATTTTGCATGCTAGTGCTGCAGATCTTCTTTCTAGGGACTCTTCCTCTATCCAATGGCATGTGACCCCAAGGTAACTTTTCTGATGAGCCGACCAACAATCAGCAGTGGTAGCAACAAATCTGACTTTGTCCAGTGCTGCAACTTAAGTCTTCCTCACGTGATCAGCGGCTTCATAGATTCTAGCACAGACAGCGGGTCTTGAGATGACTTTGGCTTGAGGTTGTAATGTGGTAACCAATTCTTTGAAAGCTGGCTGTTCTACCACTGCAAATAGCTGTAGACCCTCTCATATGAAATTAATGACAAGCTTGTCGACAGTTGCTTGTGGAACACGTCTGTTTGCAGCTCTCAACATCACGTCTGGTAACTTGGCTGGTTTATTTGCTGAGAGCTTGTTTGGTGGAGCTGTGGTCTTTCATTGACGAAAGGTTTCTGCCACAGTGATGTCATGGTGCTGCTCAATCTTCGATGGATGTTTCCTCTGTAGAAATATATATTATGACACATTGTGTCCAAACATTACTTAATCACATCACAGCCATTTACACTGAAGAAGACATTTTTAAAAAATCACTCAACCAGAGTAGATATTTTAGCTAATCTTTGATTTTTTTGCATTGTATTAAAGAGTGGTAAATTTGTTTAAACTTTGCAGATGTATAACTGTATTTCTTCCGAAGTGTAAACAAATTTTGAAGGATTATCGCAAAATCAGCCTAAAAAAATCCAGCATCAGTCAAGCAGACAAAAAAAATGTGATATTGATCAACTGATACATCAGTCAGGCTCTAGTGCTATAGGTAAACTAAGAGCTGGGAACCTGAAGATTAATATAATATAATATATATATTATATTATATTATTAATATAAAATATCTCACCTTATAGAGTGAAATTACTGCAATGAAATGACTATTATGAGGCAAGAGTGTAAACACATGGCACGCAGATGAATACATGTCTCACTGACTACACAAGAGTCACAGCTTTCCAGTCAGGCCCAATTTATGGAACTGTAATACTGTTTAAGGATCCCAATATGGAGGAATAAATTAATAGAATAGGCAGAAACACATACCGCACGCAAAATTGCCGCGCAGGTTTTGCACAAAACTGCAAGTGAAGTGAATGTGTCTGTAAACGAGTACCGCTTATCATTAGAAAACATTTTCATTCAGTTATCTTGAGGTAAGAGGACAAGGGACCCCTAGCTCGTGCCCTCTTTTCTATGCTAAAAGTTAGCCTAAATTTGGAGCACTATTTATCCCCCTTACCAACAAGCTAACATGACACGGTTAATTTTCAATGGATGTGATTAGTGTTCTAGTTTCATATAACATAGCGTCCCCTTTGCACAAAAAATAGGTCTGCTGTATGTAAGCCTGTGAGTAATAAATGACTACATATTTCATTTCTTGCGATGACCGTAGTTGTCCAAATGGAGAACAAGCAGCACCTGTTAACTGTGGAGTGCTCTCAGAGTGAACCTTCTGTTAATTATGAAAATGACTGAAAACAGGTCAGGACTAATAATTGTTTTAAACGGAAGTTTTGTGCCACCCAATTCTCTCTTCTTGTTCCGCAACTGTACTGAATTTAGCCCATGATTTCATTACTGTTAGATCGCATATGGAGAGAAACCGTGTCATCGGTTGCCAATTACGATAATTGGAAAACGCGTCAATAAAGGAAAATGATTGAGAACTACTAACTGCAGTCAAAAATGGACGTGTCTCAGCACACCTGCTGGCTACGCCACTGACTGTACTGAATGTAGCCCATTATTTGCTATAAGATTGCATGGGGGAGAGAAGCCGTGTCTTCAATTGCCACTTGATTATTCTTGAATTTGAAAACGTGTTAACATAGGAAAACCATCTGGAATTAACCATGACTAATTGTTGTCAATAAAGGGATGGATGATTGTTTCCCGAATTGTCAGGTCTACCTGGCCCTGACCCACCATTACGATTTATCTCATAGTTGGCAGTCACCGAATTAAGATATATCCTATTCACTAATGTTAATTTAGCAGTACAACTTGTTTTATCACTCGGTGATAAACTGTTGTAATACGATGACAACATCGCTAGCTAGCTAACCATGCCAACCTGTCTTGCAGTTTAAAGGGGCATCTCTTTCTGCAGTCAAGTTGTGCGAGCATCTGCCGTGTTGAACAAATAATAAAATATACAAATAAACAAATAATCCCTCTATACCCCAGCCAAGGACTGTATAAAACATCATGCCTTCACAAATAATGGCACCTTTAAAGATTATTGTAAATCACATCTACCAAAATTAAACCAGGTATGAAATTCCACTTATTTAAAGTTTATATAGGTGTTAAGGAACAATATTGAGCCATTTTATCCCTTCCTGCTTAACTAGGGTATTGACATGATGCAACACACATGCAATATCCCTTTGTCATCCAGCACCATGAAGATAACAAAACGGCTGTCAGTTCAAAAGAGGCAGATGGTCATCGACCTTCAAAAATCTGGTAATGGCTACAACAAGATTCACAAATGATTTAATATGCCACTGAGCACTGTTAAGGCAAGTACTTAAAAATTCCAAAGATATGGAATTGTCGAAAACCTCAAGGGTAGAGGATGCAACTGCATTTTGCCCCGCAGGATACTGAGGAGGATGGTGCAAGAAGCAACAAATCCCTAAGAATCACTGTGAAGGAATTGTAGGTTTTGCTGGAATCTTGGAGTTGCCAGGTTTCATAAAGCACCATCAGGTACCACCTCCACAATCGCAGGCCCCTTGGAAAGGTTACCACAAGAGAGCCTTTCCAGACCAGAAGACACACAAGCAAGCGCTTGGAGTTTGCCAAACGTCATTTAAATTATGACTGGAAAAAGGCGCTTTGGTCAGATGGGACCAAATTTCCACATTTCGGTCAGATAAAGCACCCGCATGATTGGCATCGAAACAGAAATGCGTACAAGGAGAAGCACCTCATATCCACGGTGAAATATGATGGTGGGTCAGTCATGTTTTGGGGCTGTTTTCATTCAAGAGGTCCAGGGTTGAGATTAATGACATAACGAATTCCACCAAGTATCAGGATGTTTTGGCTGACAATCTGGTTCCCTCTGCCAGAGGGCTGGGACTTGGCCATAGATGGACTTTCCTACAAGACAATGACCCCAAGCATACCTCAAGATCCACACAGAAATACGTTCAGTGTCAACAAAATCAGCATTCTGCAATGGCCATCTCAGTCGCCAGACTTCAATCCAATTGAAAACCTGCGGGCTGAGGTGAACAGGGCAGTTGATAAATGCAAACTCAAGAATGTGAATGATCTTGAAAGGATTTGCTTAGAGGAATGGTCAAAAAAGGATTTGCTAGAAGGAAAGGTCAAAAATCCCCCCAATACCACCAATATATAGGTGAAAATTTGGTTACCAAAATCTCCATTTATTATTGAACAGCAAAGGTTATTAAAGTGGTATCCTACATGCATGGCACCTTCTGCTGACAAACCTAAGAGCCAGGGCAAAGCATTTTCCAGATAATTGTCTGGATATACCTGCTGATGCATTGTTTCATGATGATTAAGTAAGGCCTGAAGTCAAAGCACAGGGGAATGTGCAAGTAGGGGGAAAAAAACTTATGTGCCAGTCAAAGCTTCCGGAGTGGAAAGAACATGTGGATATCATCAATAGGTTTACCTGCTGGACCTGTTTTTTGAAACAACAATTGGTGTTTATGCTTCTATCCAAACACGGCTGATACAGCTTAACAGGTAACAAACGGCAAATGATCTGCTGAAAAGGGTTGGTTTGCAGTCATGTTTTAAGGCGTTGGTTGTTTCCTTTTATATTTTCTTCATCATATTATGCAGCACTGTTCAACATAATTTGTCATTATTATTCTTTAATTAAAAGATAAAAATGAACATCTCAAACGCTTAAAAAGTGTAGCCCAGGTCACACTGAGAAAAGTAAAGAGTATGATCCATACTGCAACAGCAAGTAAATAACCATCAATTTAAAAAAAATCTGAAGAATGATTTGGGGAATAATACATTTGTATTCATTACTGTGGTCTTTTACATTCACTCTATTTTTGTCTAATGTACAAAAAACTGCGCCTTGAAAAAGGTTAAAATTCCCCTCTGACAGCTGGGAGTAAACAATGAGCACTTGTGTAACAAACACAATAGGAAAACCTACCCCTTATGACTGCCTTCACTACAGATTTCAGCGCACCCAGAGGGCGGCTGTCACCGCAGCCATGCGTGGATGATCACTCTTTTGTGAGTTGTCCCAAGGGACTTCTGAACTTCTCTTTTGTTATTATTCTGTCAAAATAAGGATGCTTTAACCTTCACATGCAAACCCAAAGGAATGCATTGCATTTATTTGGCGATCCAGCTAAATGTCCGGTAAATTCTCAGGTCTCTGAATCAGTGTGAGTCTGGGAGAAAGAGGTTCACGCTTCACAGATGTGTGAGGGGTGAAATATTGGTTTACTTTAAATTTATAGGAAGTCACATATGCAACATGATATTGCATGATCTCGACCAGCCACATAAAAACATTTGAACACTTAACTCTTATAAGGACTGTTATGGCTCCAATTTGTTATGACATTTATGACAGCAAAGGATGACAGACAAAATTTTAAAACTTAAACACATTTAATTAAACAAACACTTTTAACTAATCTACTATCTACTCTACTAACCAAGATTGATAAACACAAGAACAAAAATAATTACAGTCCCTTTGGTGGGGTTGCTAGGTGATGTCCAGGGTGAGGAAAAGTACTCCAAAACAGGCAAAAATCCACAAAAAGCTTCACAGGTCATGAAAAAAATGACAGGTCTGGTCCAATGTATCCTTCTTGCAATTTCTCCTATTACTCCACTCCCTCAATTTTCCTCTTTTTATACTCTTTAGCAGACCCCTCCCACATTTAGACCTATTTTTTTTTTATTCTCTGGGACTTGTGCCAGACATGCCCAAGACATGCCTAAACCTAGCTCCAGTCTGGGCTTAACATAAGAAAGGTCAATACTACCATCTAGTGGCTTCTATTCGCATTATAGGACAACATCTTTGGGCCACCACTTTTGTCCGTCTTGTCATTCTGAGCGTTGGGCGCCAAATATGACACATAAAAGTGTTAATATTATCATTATTATTATTATTAAGATAAGTCATGGTGTTGGCCTGCAGGCCCTTCCCCTGCTGCATTCTACGCCTCCACCTTAACGAGCCATAGCAGTTGCTCGTTAAGGTGGAGGTGAAATGTTGGTATTTAAGGGTTGGCTGCACATTATTTTTGTGCTGCAGTATTTTGATTGTGTTCCTTGAGCCCTACTATGGTTTTTCATGCTGCTGCTCCCCTCCGGTGTTTTACTTTTTGTATTTTATATTAAAGAGTTTTATATTTTCACTCAGCCTGTGCGTTTGGGTCCCTCATCTTTTTGGGAACATTGTCCCAGTGCCCGCCGGGTTTTGTGTCTTTTGCTGGCGGGCCATTACCATGACAAGATGAAAAAGTGGTTATAGTGTGTCCACTTGATAGTGATCAAATATACACTTCTATAGTACTTATACAGTTTAATGAATTTCTAAATCCAATTTCAGGATGAAAAACTGAAAAAATCACATTTTCAGCAAATTTTTGAAAATAACCTTCCCATTCTGATGTGCACCTTTCTACAAAAGTATATCCCTGTATTATTCTGCTTATTTGGCTTCATGAGGATCCGGTGCTTCTAATTCTAATTCAATTGTCTTTGCATTGACTTTGAATGTAATCTGTCGCGCAAAAAATTCCTTTCGTGTCCGATGTGAAAGCAGCTTTATGGATAGTGCGACAACTAAAGAGAACTCTGGTTATGTTATGAACATAATATAGATTTTACAGACCCTTAAAGTTCCATTAGCATGGACAGTTGCTTATGTGGAGCTAGCGAATCGATCACTTCGACAGCAAAGAATTTCTTATTCAATCTCTCCCTTTTTCAGCTTTTCATTAGCCAGAACAATTTCTAAAGGGGGAAGAAATTATGCTAGAGAAAGCATTTGTTATACCAGACATGTTAGAGCTTGTACGTTTTGCAATTGCCTTCACGGTAGCATCAGAGAGCTGACCCAGATATCGGTGAAGTATCTGGCTGATCCCAGTCATGGATAAGTGAAGCGATCACAAGCAGCCGTAAAACAAACCCAAACACCGATCCCAAGCTCTGCGAAACCGACATCTGGTCTAACTGCAGCCTTTTCAGCCCAACTTAGCCGACACATACAGCACCTGACCGGTTAGCTTCAACTGTAGTGGCTATAATCAGGCAACGTTATGATGAAACTGCCACATTGATGCTTCCCGAAATAACACAAGCATACCGATCAGAATTACTGCATATAAGTTAGCCAGGAGCATTTTTAATTAGCACAGCGGCGCGCAAACCAGCATGCAGTAGCTGGTAACCGAGCATTCATAAGAACCACAGGGACAAACCCTTGCAATACAGGTTTTACAGACATCAAATTCCGTTACCGTGGACTGTACCTAGCATTGAAATTACAAACAGGTATAAAAAGTTAACTTCAAATGAGGTTGATGTTCACACGCCTTCTGTTCAAATTCCCGATATTACTCTTGCATATTTAGGACAGAAACATTACCCACAGTTACTTGGCTGTGTTAGCCGCTGTGCTACAGCCACAATGATCAGGCCATCACGTTAGGTAGGCTTATGCAGTAAAAGCAACTTACAGCTTCTGTGTTGGTGAGTCATGGACCAATACAGGCTTTATTTTCAGATATTTTACAAAGCCTGAATTTGGGGCCAGTTGTTAGTGCTAACTATCTTTTGCGGTCCTGCTAGCCACCTGTAACACGTTGGCTTTATTTACATTCTTTGCTGTTATATCATTACTTACAGCTTGTGGCTCTGAGTGCTTCATTGCTGCAACTGCTTCAGGATTGAGAGGCAGCTGAGACGCTTATCCAGTGTCGAATTATCCTTTGACAAAGCTGCCTTTGGTGAAATGCTGAGCACAAGCAGCTAACGTTCCCTTTGACTGTGGCTGTTTGCTGCCAGCAAACAAAAAAGTTACCCACTGATTTCAGGAGGCATTATCTTTTAGAAGAGAAATAGGTGCTGTTTTCTGCGTCCAAAAGTAAAAGGACAAGCAGCTTTGGGAGAGATACTGACAAAACTGCTCCTGAAATGATCTGCGGTTCTTCTATTATATTTCCAAAAGTGTAGACGCAACTAAGACATAGTATGAACCGCGGTTGTTTGTGCCTGCTAGAATAATGTCTGGTGTGGGCAGGTCCAGTGCCGTGATTGGCTCTGTATTATTTGCTATTATCTGCTAGGTCTGGATTAATTGGATGCTACAACCTGACGTCAGGTTTTGCCCAGATCTCGTGAGATCTCCGGACAAGCTGTTCAGAGAGGAAATAACGTTTACGAAATCACGTTCTTGGATTATGGCTAAACCCCGGTATCTTATGTTTAGAAACTTTTCAGAGGTTGATTATGGACATTATACATTATGGACAACATTATAACATTACTAATATGTACTAAAAGAAGGATCAGCATAATAGGTCCCCTTTAACCCCTTTCTGCAGATGTGGACGCCTGCGTCTATAGACCTGCAAATTTAAGCACGCTGTTACTGTACTCGATCACTAGATGGCACCCCCGGATCAGTTATTGAATGTTCTCAAGCAAGCAGACCTCGAACGCAGTTCTGAATATGAGGAGGTTCACTCCACGTCCTGTTTTTCAAGAGCTGCATGAATTAAACTCCTCAGCTTAGCCTGATGTGCAAACTGGTCAGTATCCTTGCCCATAGTATCGATCCAGCAGTTTAGAAAAACAATATCTTGACACAAAAAAAATCTTTATCCTCTGTAGCAACCAGTTTAGCCACAGTGAGCCAACAGTATATAAGTAGAGGTTCAGAGAAATCAGTTTTCTGAGGCAAAAAAATCGACATGGTATTGATTCTCTCTCATTCTACTGTTAATTACAGTCGTCACATACAAAAAAATTTGTAGTTCCCTACCGTGGATTTACGCGTAGATTCCTTCATTGACAAATTCAGCGCTTCCTTATATCCACCCGAGTACTGGCGTTGATAGCCAGTCACTCAATCATATACTCAGGCTCTTCTGCGTAACTGTACAGTTACACTTCATGCCCTCGTGAAGCTAATCTGGTAACAATGTATTGATTGGCTCGTTTCTTATCCAATTCCCGTGTGTTTAAACATTTTAGAGAAAGTGAAACACATTGATTGGACAAACACAGAGCATGCAAGCCTATGCGTATCAGCAGGCTCGGTTGTATCCTGTCTACGTTGTGCACATTACGCGGCTGAAATAGACGCGATTTATAGGAAACTCGTTCGCAAAACTGGCCTTGAAGTGTTCAGTTACATTTACAGGATTTAAATGAGATAAGGATATGGTCGATTGGAATTATTTCGAATGAAACAGGACCGGAGGGTTTCTGCTACTGGATACATCAGTCTCTGGAGGAGGGATTCATGAAAAAGGTGAGGCTGCTACTTTGCTTTAGTTTTTTTGGAATGTATAAGTACTCAACCAACTTGAATGTCGAGGTTTTTTTCCTGTTTAAAACGCGAACTGCCTGTGCATTTGGGTGGACCCCCTGGTACGTTCATTGCACGTTTCTTTTGAATCCAGGGAGGCAATGGATTGTTCCTTGAAAGTGGAGTGTCTGTTCTGTTAAAATAAGGTATATTTCAGAATTCAGATATTACTGAGTTAGTGAGTTGTACTTGTTCCTTATGTAATGTGAATAGAGGCCACTAGATGGCAGCATTTACCTTTTTTCTGTTAAGCTCAGACTGGAGCTATGTTTGGACATGTTCTGGGCATGTCTGGGGCAAGTCCCAGAAAATAAAAAAAAAGAGGTCTAAATGTGGGTGGGGTCTGCAAAAGAGTATATAAGGAGAATTGAGACAGTGAAGTTGTAGGAGAAATTGCAAGGAGAAGGATACATGTGACCAGACCTGTCATTCTGTTCAAGACCTGTGAAGCTTTTAGTGGATTTTTGCCTGTGTTAGAGCATTTTCCTCACCCAGGACATCACAAAGCAACCCACCAAAGGGACTGTAAATATTTCTGTTTTTGTATATAATCGATCTTGGTCTGTAGAGTAGAGTAGTTTGTTGTTAGTTGCCTTTGTTTAATTAAATGTGTTTTAGTTTTAAAATTTTTGTCTGTCATCCTTTGCTGTTTGTTAATGTCATAACAAATTGGGGCTATAACACTTATAAGTGTTGAAGTGGGTTCGTGAGCTTAGAAGAGGAGACTGGTATCTTCCATTACGGGGTGAATGTTCTGACTGTTTAATAAGCAGTTTATTTAATGCGTGTTTGTGCTGGCTTGGGGGACTTTGAAGAAAAATGGCCAAAACTCTAAACTTTATTATGGAGAAAAGGCATTTTTTGTGTTTGGAGAGGTTACTGGTGACCACTGATATTCAACTGCACTGAGATTGATAAATTCATACTAAACTCAACTAGAAAGTCATTTGTTCATATTAAATTTCATACCTTAAAACTTTATTTGTGTTGTATACATGATTTTTTTATGATTTGACAGGATATCATTTTGAGACTTCGGGGAGACACTTGGATAGCTGTATAATTTGGTTAAGCCCCAGCAGTTTTTCAATAATCAGAATTTTATTTTTTTTCAACGGTGAATTCTAATGTAGATTTTTTATATTTGCAGCTCATTTTCTCTACCAAAATCATGAAAATAAACTGAAGTGCTATGTAATTCTAAATGCTGTAAGTGTCTTTTCTGAATTGAGCCACAGTTTTCCTCTTTATGAAGCTTAAATCTTGAATTATACAGCATTAAAGTGGGTAACCCATTAATAGCCAAATTTGGCTTCAGCACAAAGGGGTTAAATAACCGGGCAAACATATTTTCTTCACTTTTATTTTTAATAACTAAGCTTATAATTTACTATATGCAATGAAGACAAAAGAATGTTTTACAGTCTAAAAAAAGCAAAAGTCAACATTTATTTATATGAGCGACCACCATGTATGCCGTCTGGACTAATCTTAACCGGTCATGTCACAATGGACCAGGCCTTTTAAGTGCATGCACATCTCGGGACTGTTGCTGTTCCGCGACAGATGATGGACATTAAAACTTGTTCAAAAAATTCGCTTGAAGAGCTGCCGGGCGGCTCACACGGTTAAGGCACTGCTCTGCAGTGCAGAGGTGATCACCACGTCGCGTGTTCGAGCCCCGGCGTACCGACCGGCAGGGGTCGGCAGCTTTTTCAGAGTAGCGCACAATTGGCCATCGCGCTACAGGGTTTCAAATTGGGAAGGGACTGCCGGATTTGGGTATAGAATAACAGCTTTGTTCGTTGCTCCAACGCCTCCTGTTGGCCAGACGGGCATTTGTCAGGAAGACTCCGGGTTGGTTCATGTCCGGGTATCCTCCGCCCTAGTTCTGAACTTGCGTAGATTCAACCGATGAGTGTATAAGAATCAGTGGCAGACAGGCACGTGCTTCGGAGGAGAGCTGTGAACTGTCTCACTATCCTGAGTTAGCAGCAAGGGGTCGCATACGAGCAAGCTTTGTACATACACTCAACAAAAATATAAACATAACACTTTTGTTTTTGCTCCCATTTGCCATGAGATGGACTCAAAGATCTAAAATTCATTCCAGATACACAATATTACCATTTCTCTCAAACATTGTTCACAAATCTGTCTAAATGTGTGATAGTGAGCACTTTTGCTTTGCTGAGACAATCCATCCCACCTCACAGGTGTGCCACATCAAGATGCTCATCAGACACCATGATTAGTGCACAGGTGTACCTTTGACTGTCCACAATAAAAGGCCACCCTGAAATGTGCAGTTTTTGCTTTATTGGGGGTCTGGGGACTCAGAACCAGTCAGTATCTGGTGTGACCACCATTTGCCTCATGCAGTGCAACACATCTTCTTCGCAGAGAGTTTATCAGATTGTCAATTGTGGCCTGTGGAATGTTGGCCCACTCCTCTTCAATGGCTGTGCGAAGTTGCTGGATATTAGTGGGAACTGGGAACTGGCACACCTGTGAGGTGGGATGGATTGTCTCAGCAAAGCAAAAGTGCTCACTATCACACATTTAGACAGATTTGTGAACAATGTTTGAGAGAAATGGTAATATTGTGTATCTGGAATGAATTTTAGATCTTTGAGTCCATCTCATGACAAATGAGAGCAAAAACAAAAGTGTTGCGTTTATATTTTTGTTGAGTGTAGTTCCCCAATTGGGCATTCCAGATTCGGGTGGGATTGGAGATGTCAAATTTTAAAAATAAATAAATAAAAAAATTCGCTTGAAATTTCGCAACAGCTAAATTATTTTTTTGTTAAGACTCAACTCGCCCTGTTTTGTTGTCGCCAGAATCTGTACATTGTAAAGTTTGCAGATGATTCCGTCGCTGTTTCTCTGTGAAGTTCAGGTTTTACTCATGGTCCTGGAGTGACTGATTTTATCAACTGGTGTGAGTTATCGTTTTTAGAGATAAATGTGGGTAAAACTAAGATGATGTTCATTGAAAAATCAAAATGACATCCCGCAAGGGAAGATTAAAGGTCAGGCTGTGGAGGTTGTACAGCAATACAAATTCTTGGGTACGATCATTGACAATAAGCTGACCTTTGAGCATCAGGTGGATGCTGCTTGTAAGAAAACACATCAACATATTTTTTTTATCGCAAACTCAGGAATTTTATTGTGGACAGTACTTTTATGAGGATGTTTTATTGCTGTTTTATAGAATCTGTTCTTACCTTTTCTTTTATTTGTTGGTATGGGTTGTTGTCTCAGAAGTTGAAAAAGGTAGGTCTGCACACTGCCAAATGAGCTCCAAAAAAATAAACTTTATTTAATTAAAACAAGCAACATTTCGATCACCCCATATCACATGACCCTTCATTCTACACTCATTTTCTGCAGATTAAAGGGACCGCTATGGGGAGCACCATGGCACCCAATTACGCAAACTTGTTTGTGGGCCACTTCGAACACAATGTGGTTCTACACCAGACTGTCAACCCATTTTTCCACAACATTTTCTTTTGGCGTAGATTTATAGACTACGTTCTTGTTATTGGAAGGGTACAGACACTGAGCTATTTAATTTCCAAAACTTTTTAAATGAGAAAAACGAGATTAACTGGTGTTTTTTGTTGTGTTCCGGGGTTCTGAACAGTACAGCATTTATGGTTTTAACAGTTTCATGTTCAAGATTTCATAGTTTCATAGTTCATGTTCATGTCACAGTTTTAACAGTTTCTTGTATTAGGATTACACATTTCATGTTTCATATTCCATGTCCATGTTTTTACTTTTCCATGTTTTTGTTTTTGCCAGGTCTGCCATGCCACTCCACCGCTTGTCTGCCTTCCGCCTCGTGCCTTTGTTGTTGCACATTTCAGAGCTCTGGTTGGCTTTGGTATTTCCCTGTTCCTTCCGTGCTGTGCTGATTCGGGGCTCTCTAAGCTTAATTGACAATTAACTGTTTTTAAGTTACTAACATTTACTAACACTCACTGGGTGGTGTAATTCTTAGATAGGCACATTACTAATATTACTAATTTAGACAGGGAGTTTATTGTCATGATTCCTGCTTTGCTATTTCAAGATCTTGCTGTGCTTTTCTGTTCTTAACATTCATGCTTGCTTCCAAACTGCATACTTAATTGGTACTTAAGCTGAGCACGCTCATTCTCTTAATGAGCAAGTCTTGTCATCCAATCTCTGTCCATGTCTTGATCTTGCCATGCCTCTTGTTTCTCTTTCTCCAGGTGTTGCCCCTCATGTTCTGATTTCTAAGCCTTTATCTGGATGCGGTGGAAGTTGGCTGGCAGACAGTGTCTCAAGTTTTAGCTCATGTTTGCAAGTTTTGTCGCTCATGTTCATGCTTTCAAGTTTTGTTCATAGTCCCTGTGTATATAGCCCTAGTCTTGTTGTTTATTTTCGTTCTTGAATTTCTACCTGGAGTTTCCAGTGGTTTTTTTGTTCTTGCCATTTTTGCTATTTAGTTTCCCCGCTCTGTGTAGCGTACCTTAGTTGTCTTTTTGCAACCCTTTGGGCCAAGTTTTTCGTTGGCCCTCGTGGCTGTTTTGTTTTTTGTTTAATAAAATCCTCATTCCCATCTCCCCGCATCTGGTGTCTACCTGATTCCATATCAGTTTTTAATAAAGAAAAAATCAGCTTCTTGGACCTCATGATATCCGTAGACAGCAATGGATAAAAAACTGACCTTTATAGAAAACCCACAGACAGAAACACAATTCTCCATGGTAAAAGTTACCATCCCACCAGTCTAAAGCGGAGTTTACCCATTAGTCAGTTTAACTGAGTACGCCGCATCTGCAGTCCCGATCAAGATTACACACAACAATGCACTGCCATGTCCGAACCTTTCAGGGAGCGAGAGTACTCAGAAAATTGGATCAACAATGCAGCAGACGGATTACATACCATCGACCAAGAACAGTCTCTAAACAGAAAAAGACACAGCGATTCCGACAGCGGACTATCCTGCATTATACAGTACTCGCCACTAAGCAGAGAGTTTGAAGCAATAGTGAAGAGACTTTGGCCAATCCTTAGCTCAGATCCCACTCTCAGAGACGCTTCTTTCAGACAGCCCCCACATTTTGTATACAGACGTTCACCCAACATACGCAACCTTGTTAAGGCGGACCGACCACCAGATAACGCACCATAAAGATTCCCTCCCGTTCCTGATGGCAATTATTGGTGCGGACATTGCGCGCAATGTAACTTCACTCGAAAATGCAACACCTTCAACCATCCACACACTGGGAAATCTTATAATATAAGGGAGTTATAACGTGCAACACCAAAAATGTCATTTACATAATAAAATGTCCTTGTGGTATGGCCTACGTAGGCAAAACAACACGGTGCCTCAAAACTCGCATCGCAGAACATAGAAGCAACATAAGGTTGCATGACGAGAAGAACCTTGTAGCTGTCCACTTACGTTTAAGCACAGTCTCGCAACCCTCCAATACATTGGCATAGAACATGCTGCGATCCCTAGACGTGGGGGTGATGTTGATAATTTGCTTCTTAGACGAGAAGCTTTTTATATATACACCTTAAACAATATCGCACCTAAGGGGATGAATATGTACTTTGATTTAAAACCTTTTCTGTAATTGTCTCTTTTTTTTACCATGTCATATGTACTGTATATGCTTATGTACTATCTGCTCATTTTTAATCTTTTTTTAAAAGTATTTTTACTCCTTCAAACTTGCAAATGTTTTTGGTTTTCCCTTCTGTATGACTGACACAGGCCAAGCCGCCTGTCTGTCTGGATGATTGACACCTTTGGGTGCCCATAGGCCATAGCTTCTTCCTGTTACCTATATGCCTGACGAAGATCTAGGGTGATCGAAACGTTGCTTGTTTTAATTAAATAAAGTTTATTTAATGTCATTGGCTGAACCAACCACAAAACATGAGACACATCCGCCATCTTGTGTGCGGAATCGGTGGGGGAATTGCGCAATCAAACACTGTACATGTGTATATATGACCAGATTAAATTTTATGAAAAACACTGGTCTGGTGACACAAATCAGCCTACAAGCACAACCACTAACTAATTAATTATTATTTTGTTAAGGGGTATTTATTGTCAGGAAATTTTTAATCAATAGGTAAAATGAAAAAAAAAAGTAATTTATATTCACTGTAAATATATGCATACATATATACATACACACACACATATGAGTTGACCAGAGTCTATGCTGCTTCGTTTGGCTGTGAAGAGTAGACCAGCACAAGCACAACCATTAATTAATTAATTATTATTTTGTTAACAGGTGCTCATTGTCAGGTGCTCATTTTCATCATTACTTAAAAAAAAAAAAAAAAAGATTTTAAAAAGTTTTGAAAAGCACATCTATTCCAGGGGAGGCCTTGTGTATTTCAGCAGGGCAATGCAAAACCAAATACTGCAGCTATCACAACTGTATGGCTTTGTAGAAGAAGAGCCCGTGTGCTGAACTGGCCTGCCTGCAGTCCTGATCTTTCACCGATTAAGCAAATTTGGCGCATAATTAAACGAAAAGTCCATCAAAGGAGACCCAAAACTATTCACAGCTGGAAGCCTGTATTGAACAAGAGTAGAAGCGAGCAGAGCTCACATACCCACGCTTTATGTTTGAAAGAATCCGGACGCAGAGACGCACGGACAGATGGACGGACGCACGGAGCGCTATATACCCCTGACTACGTGGTAGCGGGGGTATTACAAGAGTGGGATCAAATTCCAATGGCTAAACTCAAGAAACCTGTCTCCTCGATGCCCAGATGCCTCCACTGTGTTAAAAAGAAGAGGGGATGTTACACATGGTAAACAGGCCCCAGTCGCACCTTTTTTTGAGACTTGTAGCTGCCATAAAATTTGAAATGAGATCATTTTGTGGATAAATTGAAAAATCTAAAAGTTTCAACATTTGCTATGTTATCTCTGTTCTATTGTGAATAAAATACTGGCAGGTGTGATTTGAAAGTCATTGCGTTTTGATTTTATTCACAATTTGCACTTTGTCCCAACTTTTTCGGAATTGGAGGTGTATATGTTATTAATTGTTAATCTATTAATTTCCATTAAGCCTTTAGCCGGTTAAAAATTCATGAGCCAATTATGTATGTTTTGTCTACCATTTCTCCAGAGGGCAAAGGTTTGGTTTGGTCTGCCTTGTTAGTCCAAAAATGGTAGAAATGGCACCACATTTGACATTGTTTTGTTTGGCAGTCTTGTTTGCGGAATAAGCACAGGCAGACAGCTATTTCAAGTGAGAGCCTTATTTTTTTATTACTGTTTGTGTTATGATTCTGCCCTTTCGTGTGTTGTCCCGTGCGTCTTTGTGCTTGTGATTTACTTTCGTCTCGTTTATTTTCCAGCGTTCAGTTCTGCCGGCTAACAATCGCTCCCATCTGTTTCCAGTGATGTTGCGTGATTGCCTTCAGCGTGCCTGTGTCCCGTCGTCCAATCACCTTTCTACTTTCGGTTTGGCTTTGGTATTTCATTCATTGCTTCCAGCTGCACTTATTCCGGGTCTCGCTAAACTGAGTGAATGCGTTCTCTGATAGGACATTACTAACCCGTACTAATCTTCACGTATTTAAGGGTGATTGTAAATACTTCGTCACTTAGTATTAACCTTGATTAACTCATTTAGCGAACGTATGTGTTTCTGGCTTTTGTGATTTCTATCTGAGCTTTCTGAGTAACTGCATTTAAAACTGTGCCTTTCCTTTCGCTTTTCTTGCGGTGCTTTTTACTTGTCACGTTTAGATTGCCTTAATCTAAACCGTCTAGTTTGATTGCTCGTCTCAGCGTCTTGTCTCGAGTCATTATTGTAACCCGGTCCTCGTGTGAATGTTTATTAATCCCATGTGTTTCTGTTTCAGTGAGATTGCTTTCCGAGTCCCCGCCTCCTCTCGAGATTTTAAAAGCTCCAGTTTTCTGCGCGATTGTTAGACGGATCCTCCGTATTGTCGGTGTGTTACATGGTGAAGTCTCAGCTCTTTGTGCGTTCTGAGTGTCTCCCGTGTATGGTTCCCAAGTCTTCCTGTTTGCTGCGTTCTAGTCTTGTCTGCCCCGTGTTAAAGTCTCCCAGTGTATCCGTCAGTTTAGTTAGGTTCAGTTTTTGTTTTATTAGTTTATCCTCTCTTGGAGAGTGTACTTCTGTTCCCCCCTGCCTTTGGCAGTGTACCTTAGTTCTCCCCTTTGTTCAGTGCATGTGCACGGTGTTTTATTTCTGGCGTGTCTGCCAACCCTTTCTCCTAGTGTTTTTTGTGTTTAATAAACCCTTCTGCCTCCTGCATCTGGTGTTCCCCGGACCTCTTCTTACAGAAGGATCCGTCTCCCTGAACACCAGCAGGATGGATTCCCGCGATGCAGAGCTCCAGCGCCAGCGGCAGCAGATCCAACATCTGACTGCTGCCCTGGCAGTGCAGCAGACCACCGCTACTGGGAGCATGGGGCCACCTTACCCCACTGCTGGAGCTGCTGTATCGCCACCTCCGGGTTTTGGTCCTGAGCCTCAGCTACCACCTCCCGAGCGCTATGCTGGCAATCCTGGGTACTGCAGACCATTCCTCACCACCTGTGAGATGCACTTCGCCCTGCAGCCCAGGACCTACGCTTCAGAACCTGCTAAGGTGGCTTTTACCATCTCCCACCTGACGGGTCCAGCTCTCCAGTGGGGCACCGCCGCCTGGTCAGCCCGTCTCCCATGTGTGTCCACCTTCTCGGCGCTGTCTTCCGAGATGGAGCGGCTATTCGACCGCACCAGGCGCGGTGCCGCTGCCGGAAGAGAGCTGACCCGGATCCGGCAGGGAAGCCGCTCGGTGGCAGAATACGCCATCGAGTTCCAGACCTTAGCTGCCAGCTCCGAGTGGAATTCCCATGCGCTCCGAGACCTCTTTGTGGAAGAACTAGCTGATGGCATTAAGGACCACCTCCTGTTCCATGACCTACCCAGGACTCCCGAGGCTGTGGCGGATCTTGCCATCCGGATTGACAACCGCCTGGAGGAGACTGCCACTCGCTTGGGGCGACGTCGGCCAGCTCCCTCCAACAGCCACCAGGAGGAGACTGCCACTCGCTTGGGGCGACGTCGGCCAGTTTCCTCAGAACCTTCCGAGACTCCTGTCATCCGGTTCCAACCACCTGCTTTTCCATGTCAAGCATCCTCCCGAGCCCACCAACCCGAGCCCGAGCCCATGCAGATAGGACGCAGTCGCCTGATGGAGGAGAGGGATCGCCGCATGCGGTCCAAGGCCTGCCTCTACTGTGGTCAGCAGGGGCATTTTGTCGCTAACTGCCCTGAAAAGGACCAACGCCCTGTGATGACCGGTAAAGCAGTAGTGGGCACTACTCGACCTGAGGCCTCCTCCAATCGTCGCACCTGCATCCCTGTGACCATCTCCTGGGGCAACAAGAGCCGTCGCACGTTTGCCTTGGTGGATTCTGGAGCCGAAGAGAACTTCCTGGATGCCGAAACCGCAGCTTCCTGGGGTATTCCTCTCTCCCCACTGGCGCAGCCGCTGACCGTCTCTGGCCTCGGGGGCCAGAGACTGGCTCAGATTCAACACCAAACGGCGCCAGTCCAGCTTCTGGTTTCCGGCAACCATCGTGAGACAATCAGTCTCTTCATTATCCAGACTCCCAGATCCCCGGTGGTTCTGGGACACCCCTGGCCCCGCGAGCATGGCCCGGTCTTGGACTGGTCCACCCACGAGGTTCGTGAGTGGAAGTCCTCCTGTTCGGCCCGCTGCCTTCGCCACGCGGCTCCACCTGTGTCTGGGTCACAGGTGTCCTCTGAGCCAGTACCTGATCTCTCCCAAGTCCCTGATGAATACCATGATCTGGGTGCGGTATTCAGTAAGTCCAGGGCAGTGTCCCTGCCACCTCACCGGCCCTACGATTGCGAGATCAATCTCCTGCCGGGAGCAGTTCCGCCTCGGGGGCGGGTCTTCTCCCTGTCCCAGCCTGAGAGGGTCGCTATGGAGAAGTACCTTCAGGAGTCCCTTGCGGCTGGGATAATTCGGCCCTCCACGTCGCCAGCTGGAGCTGGGTTTTTCTTTGTGGCGAAGAAGGATGGTTCGCTCCGGCCCTGTATCGACTATAGAGGGTTGAATAAGATAACGGTCCGGAACCGTTATCCCCTTCCCCTCATGTCGTCCGCCTTCGACATCATCCAGGGAGCCCAGGTGTTTACCAAGCTGGACTTGCGGAACGCCTACCACCTGGTGCGGATACGTGAGGGGGATGAGTGGAAGACCGCATTCAATACCCCCAGTGGCCACTGGGAATACCTGGTGGTTCCTTTTGGCCTTACCAACGCGCCCGCGGTCTTCCAGCGCCTGGTAAACGATGTCCTGGGTGACATGATCGGTCGGTCCGTTTATGTCTACCTAGACGACATCCTCATTTTCTCACGGACTCGGGAGGAGCACATTCGGCATGTGCGCCAGGTTCTGAAACGGTTGTTGGAGAACCGCCTTTTCGTGAAGGCCGAGAAGTGCGAGTTTCACACCTGCTCCACAACGTTTCTGGGTTACATCATCTCTCCCGGGTCCCTGAAAATGGATTCCGCCAAGGTGCAGTCCGTTCTGGAATGGCCCCAGCCCAAGGACCGCAAGGCTCTCCAGAGTTTTCTGGGTTTTGCGAATTTCTACCGCCGCTTCATTCGAGGGTACAGCACGGTGGCAGCCCCCCTGACCGCGCTGACTTCTACCAAGCAGCCGTTCCGCTGGAACCCCCAGGCAGACCAGGCGTTCCAGCAGCTGAAGCGGCGGTTCACGACTGCACCCATCCTGATGACTCCGGACCCGGCGTCTCAGTTCATCATGGAGGTGGATGCCTCCAATGTGGGCGTGGGAGCGGTGCTGTCCCAGAGGTCCACCAAGGATGGGAAGGTACACCCCTGTGCCTTCTTCTCGCACCGCCTCACGCCTACGGAAGCCAACTATGACGTCGGTAATCGGGAGTTACTGGCAGTCAAGTTGGCTCTGGAGGAGTGGCGTCACTGGCTAGAGGGAGCCACTACGCCTTTTCTTGTGTGGACGGACCACAAGAACCTCGAATATCTGAAGACGGCCAAGAGGCTTAATCCCCGCCAGGCCCGGTGGGCCTTATATTTCGAGCGGTTCAACTTTTCCTTGGCTTACAGGCCCGGGTCCCGTAATGCCAAGGCTGATGCCCTCTCTCGACGGTTCGAGACGGGGGCCGCTCCCGAGAACCCACCCGAGACTATCCTCCCTCCGAGTCGCTTCCTCTGTGCTATCCAGCTTCCTATCGAGGAAAGGGTCCGGGCAGCACTTGGCGGGCAGGCCGCGCCCAGTGCCTGTCCCGATAACTGTCTGTTTGTTCCCCAGGGCCTCCGTTCAGAGGTGCTGCAATGGGGACATGGATCCAAGTTCTCAGGCCACCCAGGGGTCAAGAGGACCACGGCCTTTATTCGACGTCGCTTCTGGTGGCCGGACCTCCAGGACGACGTCAAGGGTTTCGTAAGTGCCTGCTCGGTCTGTGCCACAGCCAAGACACCCCACACACCCCCCTCTGGTCTCCTTCAGCCACTCCCTTGCCATGCCTCTTGTTTCTCTTTCTCCAGGTGTTGCCCCTCATGTTCTGATTTCTAAGCCTTTATCTGGATGCGGTGGAAGTTGGCTGGCAGACAGTGTCTCAAGTTTTAGCTCATGTTTGCAAGTTTTGTCGCTCATGTTCATGCTTTCAAGTTTTGTTCATAGTCCCTGTGTATATAGCCCTAGTCTTGTTGTTTATTTTCGTTCTTGAATTTCTACCTGGAGTTTCCAGTGGTTTTTTTGTTCTTGCCATTTTTGCTATTTAGTTTCCCCGCTCTGTGTAGCGTACCTTAGTTGTCTTTTTGCAACCCTTTGGGCCAAGTTTTTCGTTGGCCCTCGTGGCTGTTTTGTTTTTTGTTTAATAAAATCCTCATTCCCATCTCCCCGCATCTGGTGTCTACCTGATTCCATATCAGTTTTTAATAAAGAAAAAATCAGCTTCTTGGACCTCATGATATCCGTAGACAGCAATGGATAAAAAACTGACCTTTATAGAAAACCCACAGACAGAAACACAATTCTCCATGGTAAAAGTTACCATCCCACCAGTCTAAAGCGGAGTTTACCCATTAGTCAGTTTAACTGAGTACGCCGCATCTGCAGTCCCGATCAAGATTACACACAACAATGCACTGCCATGTCCGAACCTTTCAGGGAGCGAGAGTACTCAGAAAATTGGATCAACAATGCAGCAGACGGATTACATACCATCGACCAAGAACAGTCTCTAAACAGAAAAAGACACAGCGATTCCGACAGCGGACTATCCTGCATTATACAGTACTCGCCACTAAGCAGAGAGTTTGAAGCAATAGTGAAGAGACTTTGGCCAATCCTTAGCTCAGATCCCACTCTCAGAGACGCTTCTTTCAGACAGCCCCCACATTTTGTATACAGACGTTCACCCAACATACGCAACCTTGTTAAGGCGGACCGACCACCAGATAACGCACCATAAAGATTCCCTCCCGTTCCTGATGGCAATTATTGGTGCGGACATTGCGCGCAATGTAACTTCACTCGAAAATGCAACACCTTCAACCATCCACACACTGGGAAATCTTATAATATAAGGGAGTTATAACGTGCAACACCAAAAATGTCATTTACATAATAAAATGTCCTTGTGGTATGGCCTACGTAGGCAAAACAACACGGTGCCTCAAAACTCGCATCGCAGAACATAGAAGCAACATAAGGTTGCATGACGAGAAGAACCTTGTAGCTGTCCACTTACGTTTAAGCACAGTCTCGCAACCCTCCAATACATTGGCATAGAACATGCTGCGATCCCTAGACGTGGGGGTGATGTTGATAATTTGCTTCTTAGACGAGAAGCTTTTTATATATACACCTTAAACAATATCGCACCTAAGGGGATGAATATGTACTTTGATTTAAAACCTTTTCTGTAATTGTCTCTTTTTTTTACCATGTCATATGTACTGTATATGCTTATGTACTATCTGCTCATTTTTAATCTTTTTTTAAAAGTATTTTTACTCCTTCAAACTTGCAAATGTTTTTGGTTTTCCCTTCTGTATGACTGACACAGGCCAAGCCGCCTGTCTGTCTGGATGATTGACACCTTTGGGTGCCCATAGGCCATAGCTTCTTCCTGTTACCTATATGCCTGACGAAGATCTAGGGTGATCGAAACGTTGCTTGTTTTAATTAAATAAAGTTTATTTAATGTCATTGGCTGAACCAACCACAAAACATGAGACACATCCGCCATCTTGTGTGCGGAATCGGTGGGGGAATTGCGCAATCAAACACTGTACATGTGTATATATGACCAGATTAAATTTTATGAAAAACACTGGTCTGGTGACACAAATCAGCCTACAAGCACAACCACTAACTAATTAATTATTATTTTGTTAAGGGGTATTTATTGTCAGGAAATTTTTAATCAATAGGTAAAATGAAAAAAAAAAGTAATTTATATTCACTGTAAATATATGCATACATATATACATACACACACACATATGAGTTGACCAGAGTCTATGCTGCTTCGTTTGGCTGTGAAGAGTAGACCAGCACAAGCACAACCATTAATTAATTAATTATTATTTTGTTAACAGGTGCTCATTGTCAGGTGCTCATTTTCATCATTACTTAAAAAAAAAAAAAAAAAGATTTTAAAAAGTTTTGAAAAGCACATCTATTCCAGGGGAGGCCTTGTGTATTTCAGCAGGGCAATGCAAAACCAAATACTGCAGCTATCACAACTGTATGGCTTTGTAGAAGAAGAGCCCGTGTGCTGAACTGGCCTGCCTGCAGTCCTGATCTTTCACCGATTAAGCACATTTGGCGCATAATTAAACGAAAAGTCCATCAAAGGAGACCCAAAACTATTCACAGCTGGAAGCCTGTATTGAACAAGAGTAGAAGCGAGCAGAGCTCACATACCCACGCTTTATGTTTGAAAGAATCCGGACGCAGAGACGCACGGACAGATGGACGGACGCACGGAGCGCTATATACCCCTGACTACGTGGTAGCGGGGGTATTACAAGAGTGGGATCAAATTCCAATGGCTAAACTCAAGAAACCTGTCTCCTCGATGCCCAGATGCCTCCACTGTGTTAAAAAGAAGAGGGGATGTTACACATGGTAAACAGGCCCCAGTCGCACCTTTTTTTGAGACTTGTAGCTGCCATAAAATTTGAAATGAGATCATTTTGTGGATAAATTGAAAAATCTAAAAGTTTCAACATTTGCTATGTTATCTCTGTTCTATTGTGAATAAAATACTGGCAGGTGTGATTTGAAAGTCATTGCGTTTTGATTTTATTCACAATTTGCACTTTGTCCCAACTTTTTCGGAATTGGAGGTGTATATGTTATTAATTGTTAATCTATTAATTCCCATTAAGCCTTTAGCCGGTTAAAAATTCATGAGCCAATTATGTATGTTTTGTCTACCATTTCTCCAGAGGGCAAAGGTTTGGTTTGGTCTGCCTTGTTAGTCCAAAAATGGTAGAAATGGCACCACATTTGACATTGTTTTGTTTGGCAGTCTTGTTTGCGGAATAAGCACAGGCAGACAGCTATTTCAAGTGAGAGCCTTATTTTTTTATTACTGTTTGTGTTATGATTCTGCCCTTTCGTGTGTTGTCCCGTGCGTCTTTGTGCTTGTGATTTACTTTCGTCTCGTTTATTTTCCAGCGTTCAGTTCTGCCGGCTAACAATCGCTCCCATCTGTTTCCAGTGATGTTGCGTGATTGCCTTCAGCGTGCCTGTGTCCCGTCGTCCAATCACCTTTCTACTTTCGGTTTGGCTTTGGTATTTCATTCATTGCTTCCAGCTGCACTTATTCCGGGTCTCGCTAAACTGAGTGAATGCGTTCTCTGATAGGACATTACTAACCCGTACTAATCTTCACGTATTTAAGGGTGATTGTAAATACTTCGTCACTTAGTATTAACCTTGATTAACTCATTTAGCGAACGTATGTGTTTCTGGCTTTTGTGATTTCTATCTGAGCTTTCTGAGTAACTGCATTTAAAACTGTGCCTTTCCTTTCGCTTTTCTTGCGGTGCTTTTTACTTGTCACGTTTAGATTGCCTTAATCTAAACCGTCTAGTTTGATTGCTCGTCTCAGCGTCTTGTCTCGAGTCATTATTGTAACCCGGTCCTCGTGTGAATGTTTATTAATCCCATGTGTTTCTGTTTCAGTGAGATTGCTTTCCGAGTCCCCGCCTCCTCTCGAGATTTTAAAAGCTCCAGTTTTCTGCGCGATTGTTAGACGGATCCTCCGTATTGTCGGTGTGTTACATGGTGAAGTCTCAGCTCTTTGTGCGTTCTGAGTGTCTCCCGTGTATGGTTCCCGAGTCTTCCTGTTTGCTGCGTTCTAGTCTTGTCTGCCCCGTGTTAAAGTCTCCCAGTGTATCCGTCAGTTTAGTTAGGTTCAGTTTTTGTTTTATTAGTTTATCCTCTCTTGGAGAGTGTACTTCTGTTCCCCCCTGCCTTTGGCAGTGTACCTTAGTTCTCCCCATTGTTCAGTGCATGTGCACGGTGTTTTATTTCTGGCGTGTCTGCCAACCCTTTCTCCTAGTGTTTTTTGTGTTTAATAAACCCTTCTGCCTCCTGCATCTGGTGTTCCCCGGACCTCTTCTTACAGAAGGATCCGTCTCCCTGAACACCAGCAGGATGGATTCCCGCGATGCAGAGCTCCAGCGCCAGCGGCAGCAGATCCAACATCTGACTGCTGCCCTGGCAGTGCAGCAGACCACCGCTACTGGGAGCATGGGGCCACCTTACCCCACTGCTGGAGCTGCTGTATCGCCACCTCCGGGTTTTGGTCCTGAGCCTCAGCTACCACCTCCCGAGCGCTATGCTGGCAATCCTGGGTACTGCAGACCATTCCTCACCACCTGTGAGATGCACTTCGCCCTGCAGCCCAGGACCTACGCTTCAGAACCTGCTAAGGTGGCTTTTACCATCTCCCACCTGACGGGTCCAGCTCTCCAGTGGGGCACCGCCGCCTGGTCAGCCCGTCTCCCATGTGTGTCCACCTTCTCGGCGCTGTCTTCCGAGATGGAGCGGCTATTCGACCGCACCAGGCGCGGTGCCGCTGCCGGAAGAGAGCTGACCCGGATCCGGCAGGGAAGCCGCTCGGTGGCAGAATACGCCATCGAGTTCCAGACCTTAGCTGCCAGCTCCGAGTGGAATTCCCATGCGCTCCGAGACCTCTTTGTGGAAGAACTAGCTGATGGCATTAAGGACCACCTCCTGTTCCATGACCTACCCAGGACTCCCGAGGCTGTGGCGGATCTTGCCATCCGGATTGACAACCGCCTGGAGGAGACTGCCACTCGCTTGGGGCGACGTCGGCCAGCTCCCTCCAACAGCCACCAGGAGGAGACTGCCACTCGCTTGGGGCGACGTCGGCCAGTTTCCTCAGAACCTTCCGAGACTCCTGTCATCCGGTTCCAACCACCTGCTTTTCCATGTCAAGCATCCTCCCGAGCCCACCAACCCGAGCCCGAGCCCATGCAGATAGGACGCAGTCGCCTGATGGAGGAGAGGGATCGCCGCATGCGGTCCAAGGCCTGCCTCTACTGTGGTCAGCAGGGGCATTTTGTCGCTAACTGCCCTGAAAAGGACCAACGCCCTGTGATGACCGGTAAAGCAGTAGTGGGCACTACTCGACCTGAGGCCTCCTCCAATCGTCGCACCTGCATCCCTGTGACCATCTCCTGGGGCAACAAGAGCCGTCGCACGTTTGCCTTGGTGGATTCTGGAGCCGAAGAGAACTTCCTGGATGCCGAAACCGCAGCTTCCTGGGGTATTCCTCTCTCCCCACTGGCGCAGCCGCTGACCGTCTCTGGCCTCGGGGGCCAGAGACTGGCTCAGATTCAACACCAAACGGCGCCAGTCCAGCTTCTGGTTTCCGGCAACCATCGTGAGACAATCAGTCTCTTCATTATCCAGACTCCCAGATCCCCGGTGGTTCTGGGACACCCCTGGCCCCGCGAGCATGGCCCGGTCTTGGACTGGTCCACCCACGAGGTTCGTGAGTGGAAGTCCTCCTGTTCGGCCCGCTGCCTTCGCCACGCGGCTCCACCTGTGTCTGGGTCACAGGTGTCCTCTGAGCCAGTACCTGATCTCTCCCAAGTCCCTGATGAATACCATGATCTGGGTGCGGTATTCAGTAAGTCCAGGGCAGTGTCCCTGCCACCTCACCGGCCCTACGATTGCGAGATCAATCTCCTGCCGGGAGCAGTTCCGCCTCGGGGGCGGGTCTTCTCCCTGTCCCAGCCTGAGAGGGTCGCTATGGAGAAGTACCTTCAGGAGTCCCTTGCGGCTGGGATAATTCGGCCCTCCACGTCGCCAGCTGGAGCTGGGTTTTTCTTTGTGGCGAAGAAGGATGGTTCGCTCCGGCCCTGTATCGACTATAGAGGGTTGAATAAGATAACGGTCCGGAACCGTTATCCCCTTCCCCTCATGTCGTCCGCCTTCGACATCATCCAGGGAGCCCAGGTGTTTACCAAGCTGGACTTGCGGAACGCCTACCACCTGGTGCGGATACGTGAGGGGGATGAGTGGAAGACCGCATTCAATACCCCCAGTGGCCACTGGGAATACCTGGTGGTTCCTTTTGGCCTTACCAACGCGCCCGCGGTCTTCCAGCGCCTGGTAAACGATGTCCTGGGTGACATGATCGGTCGGTCCGTTTATGTCTACCTAGACGACATCCTCATTTTCTCACGGACTCGGGAGGAGCACATTCGGCATGTGCGCCAGGTTCTGAAACGGTTGTTGGAGAACCGCCTTTTCGTGAAGGCCGAGAAGTGCGAGTTTCACACCTGCTCCACAACGTTTCTGGGTTACATCATCTCTCCCGGGTCCCTGAAAATGGATTCCGCCAAGGTGCAGTCCGTTCTGGAATGGCCCCAGCCCAAGGACCGCAAGGCTCTCCAGAGTTTTCTGGGTTTTGCGAATTTCTACCGCCGCTTCATTCGAGGGTACAGCACGGTGGCAGCCCCCCTGACCGCGCTGACTTCTACCAAGCAGCCGTTCCGCTGGAACCCCCAGGCAGACCAGGCGTTCCAGCAGCTGAAGCGGCGGTTCACGACTGCACCCATCCTGATGACTCCGGACCCGGCGTCTCAGTTCATCATGGAGGTGGATGCCTCCAATGTGGGCGTGGGAGCGGTGCTGTCCCAGAGGTCCACCAAGGATGGGAAGGTACACCCCTGTGCCTTCTTCTCGCACCGCCTCACGCCTACGGAAGCCAACTATGACGTCGGTAATCGGGAGTTACTGGCAGTCAAGTTGGCTCTGGAGGAGTGGCGTCACTGGCTAGAGGGAGCCACTACGCCTTTTCTTGTGTGGACGGACCACAAGAACCTCGAATATCTGAAGACGGCCAAGAGGCTTAATCCCCGCCAGGCCCGGTGGGCCTTATATTTCGAGCGGTTCAACTTTTCCTTGGCTTACAGGCCCGGGTCCCGTAATGCCAAGGCTGATGCCCTCTCTCGACGGTTCGAGACGGGGGCCGCTCCCGAGAACCCACCCGAGACTATCCTCCCTCCGAGTCGCTTCCTCTGTGCTATCCAGCTTCCTATCGAGGAAAGGGTCCGGGCAGCACTTGGCGGGCAGGCCGCGCCCAGTGCCTGTCCCGATAACTGTCTGTTTGTTCCCCAGGGCCTCCGTTCAGAGGTGCTGCAATGGGGACATGGATCCAAGTTCTCAGGCCACCCAGGGGTCAAGAGGACCACGGCCTTTATTCGACGTCGCTTCTGGTGGCCGGACCTCCAGGACGACGTCAAGGGTTTCGTAAGTGCCTGCTCGGTCTGTGCCACAGCCAAGACACCCCACACACCCCCCTCTGGTCTCCTTCAGCCACTCCCTATCCCTAGTCGCCCCTGGTCCCACATAGCCCTAGATTTTGTCACTGGTCTTCCTCCCTCCCAAGGTAACACCACTGTCCTCACTATTGTTGATCGGTTTTCCAAGGCAGCCCACTTCATAGCACTCCCTAAGCTCCCCTCAGCCCAAACCACAGCCAACCTCCTTATACAGCACGTCGTCCGTCCCCATGGTATCCCTACCGATATTGTTTCTGACCGTGGTCCCCAGTTCACCTCCCGCTTTTGGAAAGCATTCCTGTCCCTCCTAGGTCCCTCCTGTTCCCTTACTTCCGGGTTCCACCCTCAGTCCAACGGCCAGACCGAGCGGGCCAACCAGACCCTGGAGACCATGCTGCGATGCGTGTGCGCTAGAAACCCAAGCTCTTGGTCGGCCCATCTGCCTTGGGTAGAGTACGCCTTCAACTCTCACGCATCTGCAGCCTCTGGTCTCACTCCCTTCGAGTGTTGCCTGGGGTACCAGCCTCCCCTGTTCCCCACACAGGAGACAGAGGTGGGGGTTCCGTCTGCCGAGGCCTTCATGAAGCGGTGCCAAAACACCTGGCGCACCGCCCGCCGCGCCCTCGTCCGTGCGGGGGATCAGATGAAGGACTCGGCGGACAAGCGACGCAAGCCGGCCCCCACCTACCGTGTTGGCCAGAAAGTCTGGCTTTCTGCCCAGGACATTCCCCTCCGAGTGGAATCCCGCAAGCTCGCCCCCAGATTCCTTGGTCCCTTCCCAGTCGACAAAATTATCAGCCCCACCGCCATCCGCCTGAAGCTCCCCCACACCATGCGCCGTATTCACCCTGTGTTTCATGTCTCCCGAGTCCGCCCCTCTGTCACCCACCCCTCCGCCACGTATCATCGACGGTGGAGAAGCTTACACGGTCCGGAAGCTCCTCAACTGTCGGCGAAGGGGTAGGGGCTTACAGTACCTTGTTGACTGGGAAGGGTACGGTCCCGAGGAACGCTCCTGGGTACCTGCTCGTTTCATTCTGGACAAAAAGTTAATTTCTGAATATCATAAGACCAACCCCAAGCCATAGCCCCAGCTTATGCTGGAGAATTAAGTATTCTTGTGCATGTTTAGTGTTTCTTGTGCTTGTGTTTATTTTGTGGTTAGACATTTCGTGTGTTAGTCTTTTTTGGGTTTTGTCTTTTATTTAGTTAGATTTTTCTTGTTAGTCTTTAGGGTTTTTTGTGTTTAGTATTTTTAGGCATTCCTTGTTTTGTATTAGTCTTGTGGGGTTTTGTATTTAGTTTTTGGTGTTTGTGTTGTTGTTGTTGTTGTTGTTAAGCGCCAGGTGGCGCTTCTTAGGGGGGGGGGTACTGTTATGATTCTGCCCTTTCGTGTGTTGTCCCGTGCGTCTTTGTGCTTGTGATTTACTTTCGTCTCGTTTATTTTCCAGCGTTCAGTTCTGCCGGCTAACAATCGCTCCCATCTGTTTCCAGTGATGTTGCGTGATTGCCTTCAGCGTGCCTGTGTCCCGTCGTCCAATCACCTTTCTACTTTCGGTTTGGCTTTGGTATTTCATTCATTGCTTCCAGCTGCACTTATTCCGGGTCTCGCTAAACTGAGTGAATGCGTTCTCTGATAGGACATTACTAACCCGTACTAATCTTCACGTATTTAAGGGTGATTGTAAATACTTCGTCACTTAGTATTAACCTTGATTAACTCATTTAGCGAACGTATGTGTTTCTGGCTTTTGTGATTTCTATCTGAGCTTTCTTAGTAACTGCATTTAAAACTGTGCCTTTCCTTTCGCTTTTCTTGCGGTGCTTTTTACTTGTCACGTTTAGATTGCCTTAATCTAAACCGTCTAGTTTGATTGCTCGTCTCAGCGTCTTGTCTCGAGTCATTATTGTAACCCGGTCCTCGTGTGAATGTTTATTAATCCCATGTGTTTCTGTTTCAGTGAGATTGCTTTCCGAGTCCCCGCCTCCTCTCGAGATTTTAAAAGCTCCAGTTTTCTGCGCGATTGTTAGACGGATCCTCCGTATTGTCGGTGTGTTACATGGTGAAGTCTCAGCTCTTTGTGCGTTCTGAGTGTCTCCCGTGTATGGTTCCCGAGTCTTCCTGTTTGCTGCGTTCTAGTCTTGTCTGCCCCGTGTTAAAGTCTCCCAGTGTATCCGTCAGTTTAGTTAGGTTCAGTTTTTGTTTTATTAGTTTATCCTCTCTTGGAGAGTGTACTTCTGTTCCCCCCTGCCTTTGGCAGTGTACCTTAGTTCTCCCCTTTGTTCAGTGCATGTGCACGGTGTTTTATTTCTGGCGTGTCTGCCAACCCTTTCTCCTAGTGTTTTTTGTGTTTAATAAACCCTTCTGCCTCCTGCATCTGGTGTTCCCCGGACCTCCTCTTACAGTTTGTTTAAATTGATTGTGCTTATTAATTAATGTTTCACAATGGTAATGTGCCACTAGAATTGTTGGAAAAAAAATTGAACAGAGAATATTATGTTTTGTGTTCTTGTTAATTATTAAGAGATTGCTCATGTTTTCAAACATCTGGAATGGGAAAATGCACAAAATTGCCATATTGGTAGGTATCCAATTTTACTCACATTTTCACCTTGAACTCCTCACAAATGCTCCTTATGGCATCTTCGCCCTTCTCATCATTGATGCATACTATCCTTTCAGTGGCAAGGTAGGTTGAATTCCATTGTGTTGCATTGGGACGAATGATCTTTAGCTCATACTTGTCCTCTATCACTTAATTTGCCAAATGAGACCAGACAGTCTTGTTCCAAATGGCCTGGCATTTTCCAAAGGTTGCACGGTACAGCCTCTTGTAGGTGTCATTCATGCTCTCTGCTAAGGCAGCATCGGTTGTTGCCAAAAGGTTTTGCAGGTGACATGCACATCGCTGATGAGGGGGGATTTGATACTCCAAACCAGAGTCTTCATCAAGGATTGCACTTGCATCGTGGTATTCAATATCGACAGTCAGGTCAAGAGCATTTGGGTCTGCTTCAGCTTCATCTTTTTCTGCATCATTTTGTGCCCCAAACATGTGGAAGGCCTTGCCGAAAGTTGGATCCACTATCAGTTGTGGTTCTCACAACTTTGCCTGTAATCTTGTATTGGCAATGGACATCATCAAGAGCAGCAGCAAGCATGTCAAATGTGTGAGACCTTCTCAATCTTTTGCATGCTAGTGCTGCAGATCTTCTTTCTATGGACTCTTCTATCCAATGGCATGTGACCCCAAGGTAACTTTACTGATGAGCTGACCAACAATCAGCAGTAGTAGCAACAAATCTGACTTTGTCCAGTGCTGCAACCAAAGTCTTCCTCACGTGATCAGCGACTTCATAGATTCTTGCACGGACAGTGGGTCTTGAGATGACTTTGGCTTGAGGTTGTAATGTGGCAACCAATTCTTTGAAAGCTGGCTGTTCTACCACTGCAAATAGCTGTAGACCCTCGCATATGAAATTAATGACAAGCCTGTCAACAGTTGCTTGTGGAACACGTTTGTTTGCAGCTCTCAAAATCACGTCTGGTAACTTGACTTGCTTATTTGCTGAGAGCTTGTTTGGTGGAGCTGTGGTCTTTCATTGAGGAAAGGTTGCTGCCACAGTGATGTCATGGTACCGCTCGATCTTCGATGGATGTTTCCTCTGTAGAAATATATATTATTTCACATCTTGTCCAAACATTACTTAATCACATCACAGCCATTTACACTGAAGAAAAAAATTTTAAAAATCATTCAACCAGAGTAGATATTTTATCTAATCTTTATTTTTTTTGCATTGTATGAAAGAGTGGTAAATTTGGTTAAACTTTGCAGATGTATTGCTGTATTTCTTCAGAAGTGTAAATAAATTTTGAAGGATCATCGCAAAAAAATCTATTTCTGAATACATTCTAAATTCTGTAATCCGTATACTATCTGTAAAAAGAGTATCGATCAATGTATCAGTATCGAAGAACTTTCACTTACTTTTATCAGTATCAGGCCTACCAAAGAAAACGTAGCCTCAGCACACAAAAACTTTGAAATGCCTACATTTCGCTAAAGTCTTAGAGTTGCCAACTTGACGACTTTCTCGCTTAATTTGGCGACTTTCCAAATCGGTATTGTTTGTCCACTCAAGACGTATGTATACGTCTTGAGAAAGTCGTCAAGTTGGCAACTCTAAGACTATAGCGAAATCGACAGTGCATCGTTCATTTTCGGCAGGGTGACATGCTAAAATAAGCGAATTTACGAGAATGTGGATGTAACAGCTACGTCTTACAATTCATTGTTAAACATCTGCATTAACATTAACGTCATTTTTGGAAGTTTTATTGACCAACCGAAGGAGACACGCCTGATTCCGCTATCTCTGAAAGCAGCCTGGGCCAGTTCGCGCAAGCGCAGTAAATGGCAAAGACGGATGCGAAAGAAGATGGTGCAGTTTCATAGTCTTATGCTACGAGTCAACAGTTTATGTTGCGGTTTTTGCAGCTTCTGTAGCGGGGTATTATTTTTCTGTTGCTATTTCCGCGATTAATTTAGGCATTTCAAAGTTTTTGTGTGCTGAGGCTACGTTTTCTTTGGTAGGCCTGAGTATTAACCTAAAAAAATCCAGCAAATCAGTCAGGCAAACAAAAAAAATGTGATATTGATCAACTGATCCATCAGTCGGGCTCTGGTGCTAAAGGTCAACCAAGAGCTGGAAACCTGAAGATTAATTTGAGATGCAGCTCAGCACTGTGTGCCAGGCTTTTAATTCAAAAATAGCTCCCCTTATAGAGTGAAATTACTGCAATGAAATGACTATAATGAGGCAAGAGTGTAAACACATGCCACGCACATGAATACATGTCTCACTGACTACACAAGAGCAGTGGCGGTCCTACAGGAGGGGCGAAGACATGTCCCTTTTAGTCCTGGCTAGATCTCAATCAATTTCCTTTATTGATGTCTTTTCCAATTATTGTAATTGGCAAGTGAAGACACGGTTTCTCTCCACATGCGATCTAACAGCGATCAAATTGCGGTTAAAATTCAGTACAGTGGCGGAACAGAGAATTGGGTTGCACAAAACAGCCGTTGAAAACAATTATAAATCCTGACCTGTTCTCAGTCATCTTCATGATTAACAAAAGGCTCATTCCGACAGCGCTCCGCGTTTAACAGGTGCTGCTTAATCTCCCCAATTAGGTAAGACGACAATCATTCATCAGGACGTGTATTTGCTGTTTTTAAATCTACGTTATTCAAAATAGCATAGCCTACCTGTCGACTCTCGTTAATTGCTTGAGCCGCACGCTTTTCATAACCTAGTGCCGAGTGCGACTGTTTTTTTTTTTTAATCAACTCACGAAATACCGAGAGTGAAAGTCCGCGTTTCATTGAAACATGGACCAGTTCAATCACGCGAAGCATTGGCCAATTAATAAGCAAATTGTTTTCCTGTGCTGAATTTAGCCAATGATTTCATCGCTGTTAGATCGCATACGGTGAAAAACCATGTCTTCAGTTGCCAATTACGATAATTGGAAAAGACGTCAATAAACGAAAATGATTGAGATCTAGCCAAGACTAAAAGGGACGTGTCTTTGCCCCTCCTGTAGGACCGCCACTGCACAACCGTCACAGCTTTCCAGTCAGGCCCAATTTATGCAACTGTAATATTGTTTAAGGACTCCAATATGGAGTAATAATTTAATAGAATAGGCAGAAATACATACCGCATGCAAAATAGCCACGTAGGTTTTGCACAAAACTACAAGTGAAGTAGATATGTCTGTAAACGGGTACCGCTTATCATTAGAAAACATTTTCATTCAGTTATCTTGAGGTAAGAGGACAAGGGACCCCTAGCTCGTGCCCTGTTTTCCATGCTAAAAGTTAGCCTAAATTTGGAGGACTATTTACCCCCCTTACCGACAAGCCAACATGACACGGTTAATTTTCAATGGATGTGATTAGTGTTCTTGTGATGTAACGCTCAGGAACCAGTTGCGAGAACCAAGCAATGCAGTAGGAGGGATTTTATTAAGCGAGGGGTAAACCCCCGCTGGGCTGAAGGCAACAGTACAAAGTCCACAATCCAAGAATCACAATCCAGTAGGGCAGAATCCGAGTCGTGAACCAGGGCAGCAATCACAGTACTCGTAGTCAGGCAGAAAAACGGTTGGATATACAGATAAACAGACAGAATTCCAAAGCAGAGCAAAAAATGGAAAATCAGGGAAGGTCCAGTCAGAAAAGAATCACAAAGAATATGAGGTGAAAACAAGCATAGCACAGGCAAACCAAGAGAAACTGCTGTCAGAAGACTGCTAAAATACACACACGGGAAGTCACATGCTGTACAGCAAATCAGACTAATTACAAAGGAGCAAACACAAGGAAGAACCTACTCACATGAAATAGGCAAAAGCCTAAACGTAAACAGGGATCACGAGACAGCCTATTGACAAAACATACAGCTCCAGTTAGGGATTTCTCACATGCTCATATAATGAGAGGGAGGACAGAGTTGAGCAGGTGTGGAGGATCCGCTGAAGCGCAGGAAAGAAAATTAAGTGAAGGCAAGAGGCGGAGACTAGAACAGGGTGAGTGCTGAGAGCTTGTTAATCAATTGGTAAGGTGCAGCTATACAATCCCTAGTGCTCATTAGTAAGTTAGTATTATGTACAATGTTAGTCTAGGTTAGTAACTTTAACAAAAACAACCAACTGTTAGTATTGGTTAGTAATATAGAAAAGCAAGGGGAAGGAAGCAAACAAGATAGAAGGAATGGTTGGAAACCCAGAAACCATGAAATCATCTAAACATGTGACATGCCGTACTTGGGGAAAGAGCTGTAGCTCAACACAAGACCAGACAGGGGAGACAAAGTGCAATGCAGGGCAAGAGGAAAAACATGGACCGGAAAGATAACAGAAATGTGGATACTGGCAGACATACAAAACACGGTTATAACAAAAACATGGCATGGAGCTAGACTAAGACAAAACATGAGCAGAACATGACAGAATCATAACAGTTTTAGTTTCATATTTAGCGTCCCTCTAGCACAGAAAAATGGCCTGCTGAATGTAAGCCTGTGAGTAATAAATGACTACATTTTTAATTTCTTGTAATGACTGTGGTTGTCCAAATGGAGAACAAGCAGCACCTGTTAACTGTGGTGTGCTCTCGGAGTGAACCCTCCGTTAATTATGAAAATGACTGAAAACAGGTCAGGACTAATAATTGTTTTAAACGGAAGTTTAGTGCAACCCAATTATCTGTTCCAATTTGGCCCATGATTTCATCACTGTTAGACTGTAAATGGAGAGAAACCGTGTCTTCGGTTGTCAATTACGATAATTGGAAAACACGTCAATAAAGGAAAATGTTTGAGAACTAATAATTGCAGTCAAAAAGGGATATGTCTCAGCACCCCTGCTGGCTACGCCACTGTCTGTACTGAATGTAGCCCATTATTTGCTGTTAGATTTCATGGGGGATAGAAGCCTCGTCTTCAATTGCCACTTGATTATTCTTCAATTGGGAAACGTGTTAATATAGGAAAACCATCTGGAATTAATCAGGACCAATTGTCAATAAAGGGATGGAGATTGCCCCCATTGTCAGGTCTAGCCGGCCCTGACCCACCATTACGAGTTATCTCGTAGTTGGCAGTCAACTTGTTTAGACGTATCCTATTCACTAATGTTACTTTAGCAGTAAAACTTGTTATACCACTTGGTGATAAACTGTTGTAGTATGCTGACAACGTCGCTAGCTAGCTAACATCGCAACCATGCCAACCTGTTAAACAATTTAAAGGGGCTGCTCTTTCTGCAGTCAAATTGCGCGCACATCCGCCGTGTTGATAAACAAATAATCCCTCTATACCCCAGCTAAGGACTGTATAATTCATGGACAGCCGAACGTCTCCTGGAAAGTGAAGCCAAAATGTCTCAATCCCCAACTACTGGCAGGCTGCAGTACAAATTATAAGCCCACAGCCTCCATGTTTGTGAAGGGGATAAATGCCACACAGAAAAAATTGGATACATGAAAAATAGTTTTTTTCTGAAGATGGATTCCTCCTTCTTAAGAAGTTCTTACCATGCTGATCTATATTCTACCGTCAATTTTTCTGAGTTTGCTGTAAACTTTTTGTTTGATATTATGCAAAAGGGGCGCGCAGTCATAATTAACAGCAGTGATTGACAACTACAGGGCATGGAGTCCCGATAGCCCCTGCCCCCTGCGGATTTCGTTTCGGGAATAGTAATTTTACGTTGAGCTGGAGTAGGAATGTCGACAGGAGACCTAGTCATAGTCGCCCGCGGACCTGCTTCAGTGCCCCCCTGGCTGCACAGTGACAGGCCTGGAAACTAAAACAAACCTGATAACCCTGTCACAGTGCAGTCAGCAGTCAGTTTGAGAGCATTTTCCAGCGAGTTTACGCATTATACAGAGATGCCAAGTCTCACGCCTAAGGAGGGAGTCTCTCCTTTTAGTGGCATTCACGTTCCTGTCCTGTAGTCAGCAATTATTCAATCAACGCGCACTGACGAAATTCACTTGCAGAATTTATGTCATTGTGCATCAAGTTAATCCGTTTCAGTTTCAGTGTGTTACGGTGGATTTCCCCACTAATGACATGGAAATTGACTCGAGAATTCTCGGGCTAGTCTTTACTGAGGGATTGAAAGGAATGGAAATGCATAAAAATGTTTCAAATGGTCTTATTTCATTAAAACAATGTCAAAGATCATGAAACTCGTGCATTGTATCCAATCCCTGAGAGAGAGAGAAGCACGGGAAGACTGAAGTCATAATCGCTTTCCATGTTACTTGTGATGAGGTGCACCTTTACGCAAGTGAAGCGGAAACTTCAATGCACATGGATTTCTCCATGAGAGAATCTTTTTAAGCATTCAATGAATAATTGCGGACTAATGTTACGGTGAATAAGCCTTAAAAATGTGTGAGAATTGGCCTCTCTGATTATACAGCCTTCCAAATGTCGTATGATCATATAGACAGTCTTCCCAGCGAGGCGAGGACAAGATATGGGCTGAAATTAGCCATTGTTGGCTTGGATGATTGCCCTTTCAGGCTGCCAGCAGATGCATGGACTGATGACCCTACACAGTAGCCAGCTTTCTGGTTTGGGAATCTGTATATGTAGCCTATTTGACCAGTACACCAGGTGTGTACAATTTTGTCAACTCATTTCTCTCGTTTACCTGAATACATTTCGGCATTTTGGCAGCATAAGAATGGTGTTGAACAGTGCAGTGCAGCCTGGAAATTAACCTGTTAAACTGGTTTGTTTTCAACGACTGGCTGGTTGCCAGGGCCTCCAGTGCCCGGATGTAATGGCACTTCCGGTAATCTCGCCCTCTCTTATTGGGCTAGCTGACAGCGATTGTGCGTCAAGCAGGACAGATTGCAACAAAAAACGATGAAATGAGTTGCTCAGCTGTGAATTGAAGTAACCCACCGGACCGAAGGATTTTTGCAGTTTTTCTGGTAAGTTTATTCTTTTGTTTTTTGAAGTTGAACGGTCAGTTAAGTTATTACCAAGTTAGCTAGCTACCTTGGCTGCGTTAAGACAGCAAGCAGCGTAGCAATTGTTTAGGATTTATGCTGCCTTCAAATGGAACTTGTGAAGTTGTGAAGTCATGTCGGGAAGTCGTGCGCAGAAATGGCTCCTCGTTCAAGTGATAACCATGCGAGAACACCGTTGCTATGGCAATATGGATGCAAAAGCATTGTTTCTCCTGGCAGTCAATACGCAAATATTACATTATTAATTTGCATCTTAACGCCACTCGGAGGAACAAAAGACAAAAGGATAAAGATGAAGATGGTCTACACCCCTGCTCCTCAAATCACACCTTACGAGGTCCAAGGACTGCTGGTTTTCCACCCTTCCTTGACCTGGGAGTCAGGGGTTAACACAGTCTGGCCAATAAGAGGCACTAACTGTTTATTCACTTGCCTGGGTTAACAGAAAACCTGGGCTGGATTTGGATTCGAGGTCCAGATTTGAGGACCCCTAGTCAACACTGTTCCTTCATGTCCAGTAGGTTAGGGTTATGTTATGCAAACTACATTGTACAGGCTAGTGCTCTCGCTAATGTTAGCCCTTCCAACGTATGGATGTTAACGCGACGACAGAACCCGCAAGCATGGGAGTTAAGGGATTACATTGAAAGGCATAACGGCAAAATTGTTGTCCGGATACAATTTCTGAAAATGACATCAAACATGTCACAACTCGTGAACTCGAAGCTTTCAGAAAAGTTCGACTTATGACGTTGTGAACACCACAAGAGGGCAGCGTTCATATTGACTTTACTTTTGAACACGGTAAACACGACCCCATTTGAAGCATGGACCTATAAGGGAAAACTGGACAGACAACGAAGGCTGGAACACAAGCCGACATGGGCGTAGCGGTTAACTTGATATTGCAGGTCACGTGATGCCATGGGGCCAGAAAGAAATTTCTCCATTGGGAAAAATTGAAAAAGGCACACTGATAAATCCATGAATAAATTTTTTTGACAGCCACAGATTATCGATACCAAAACGGTTTATTTTTCTCTTTTAAATCATTGATACCTTCTTTCTCGGCAAAGACAAAATGTTTTATTTGTATTCAGGCTATGCGAACACCAACAGGTCCTCATATGTAAGCGCATTCTCGTCTCCTCCTAATTTAGCATTGCAGCGGATGTGAGTGGGAGGAGCAATGGGCATTCCTTGCCGTCTGTCTGTGTTCAACATTAAAGATGTGGTCAAGACGATAAAGTGAGCTGGCGACGTGACAGTGCAAATATATTGAGCAGCAAAAGAAATTCAAGTTAATTAAAGACAGACCGGAAAATAAGTCTGCGTGAAATTATCATAGAAAATCAAATTTACTAATTGCGAGCAGATCTGGGCTGATCAGAACCACGAGGTCCTCGAGGCTTTACCCGGGGTCTGTCATGCTTGTTATTATGCAGCCCAGATTGACGATGCAGATGTTCATGTGATTGCGTATAAGATGTTTCTGGGTCCATAGTGGGTTAAATACCACTAATAAGGGTTGCTGGCTCTGTGGAGTGGGCAAGCAGGCTACCCACTTTTGTACTTGCGTTCCTTTGTGGGTAGCTTCTGGAGTGGAATCATATAGAAACACAAATCACCGGCACTAACACCAGAGAGGCTATCTTGAAAGGACCAGTGGGCTAACCAAGCAGGGGCTGATCTTGATTTTTTTCAGGGTTTATTCCCATAGATCCGCTGCATTTTGCAACACTAGGGGCGGTGCTAAGAGCCACAGCATGCGGTTTTCGGCATGTGAGAGGCTAGGTACTGCGGCCACTTGCTATTGATAAGCCGTATGCACCGCATCACATACCGCTGAATATGGGGAGACCAGAAATGGGAATTCCTTGCTGTCCGCCTGTGATCAACATTATAGACGTAGCTAAGCTAGTGATGCGAGCTGGCGTTATGGTGCAAATCTACTGAGCAACAAAAGAAACTTAATTAACGGCAGACTGGAAAATAAGTTTGTGCATAATTATCGCAAATCAAATTTTTACTTGCGTGAACACATTTACACTCGTTTCATCAAACTTTTTATGTTATGCGGTCACTTTGAGTAACCATAAGAGCACATTAACTTACTAGCTAACTTGCATTTATTTTGTTGCTCAGGATATTTTTGCCATTTTGTCTTAATTTATGAATATTCGTAATATGTAGCAACTCGATTGCCACACTTCTTGTAGCACGGCAAAATGTACTGTTAGCTTACGCCGCTGTTGTGACATCCTAGAACCATCTACGCAGCCAACAATAACCTTACTTTTTCATATTAAAATGATATGGATATGTCCATGAACTGAGTTGTATCTTTCCATTACTTTGAATTGCACCAATTCACATTACTCTATTTTGATGCGTCATGCAAAATGTGTCAGCTGAGAAGCATCGAACGTAATATCCATATGAGTGCATTTATAGCACTACATAAATTCAGTTTGAATACCGCTTAGCGAATCATTTATTAACCATTCTTCACTGTTAAATTACTAACAGACCTTCATACATGATGATTAACTTTTCAACAACTTGACAGATGAGATCCAAAATGATAATAGTTATCACACACACACACACACACACACACCCTCAGAGGCAATGAAAATGCAGCACTCTAAATTTTGCTTTATTTTTGCTCTGGACCTGAGAGTAGTCCAGTTTGAGTTCTTAAGTAACCATTGGGACCATAATGTGTACCTTGTTACACATAAATGATCATCATGTAACTCAACAGTGTGAGTTGGACTCTCATCAATCCATATTGAGTACAACATATGGGATTATGAGTTGTACAAGTACAGGGGTTGAAATGAAGGAGGGGTTGTCCTCTCTATCTAAAAGCATGATGAAAGCCACACAAAAAACATTTTTCTGTGTCATAATGCCACATCTGTCAACTGAACAATGGAACAGGGCCCTGGGTATGCTAGAGGCGGGAGTAAGAGCCCGGCAAGTGGCTCACCGTTTTGGGTGTAGTACGTCCAACTGGAATGAGCTCTTTCATCAAGAGTACCCAGACTTCAAACCAGGCAGCAACTCCAGAATGCACACCAGGGAGAGTGGCGACAACTTCCCCAAGACAACCGAAGACGCTTAGTCAGGTCCATGAGGAGACGTTGTATTGCCTGTGTGGATGTTCGTGGGGGTCACACCCGATACTGACTGTTCTTTTGAGTTCATTTTTAAATGTATTTTCTATTCAGTCTTGTTGTGATATTCATTTTCAACTTGTGCTCGTTATGTTTAATGCATCTGTTTATTATTGTCCAAATCAGCCCGTTAACACATTTAATTCATCAAAGTCAACCTTACCCAACATATTTGAACTGTTAAAATAAGAAAACAAATTTGAGGCACAAAATTATTTGAATCCAAACTGGTGTTGTGGTTTCAGTGCCTCGATAAAGAAATAATATATTTTTTTTCTCTTTTATTTATTGTCGTCAATGAGGAGATACTGAGTGAATATCCATTTTGTCTTTTGTCCATTTTGTCCAAAGTCTTGCACCTCAAGTTATGAGGCAGATACATTTTCGTGGTGTGAGGCATGGATAACATGATCAGCCAAATAGCTACACAAGGGCAAAATTATATAAAAGGTTCTTTTCCTTCTTAATTATTTATTGTTGTTAACGTCAACTAAATGGCAGCCTTAAATGCACTCGCATGTGTTTTAGAATGGAAATAAAAGGCGTGATGTAATTGGTCATACGTACGCAGAATTTGTTTCAAGACTATTAAGGGTCCTGTAGTAATCAGCGACAAACAAGAAGAAAAATGAGTGATTGCACAGTGCAAGATGTGTGGAATTTATTGACTGAGTGCCAGTGGTGGCAGATCAAGAGGTCCTTGTCAGAGCAGCAGCGACAGCTTAGATTTTTCTGTGGCCGAGTATACGTGGCGACGTAAACACAGCGGCGTCGACCACTTCACTCAAATTTTAGTAGACATCCTGCCACTGTACGCGCCACCTAAGAGTATGTAACACTGAGACGACATCAATGGAATAATATCATATAGCCAACTTAGATGTAAGTTCCCACCTTAATGTTGTTAGGCGCTTGGCATGCTTAAAGGAGGACTATCATGGCTGAGAAAGCTGGGTGTCATTATTTCAATATATCATGAAAAAAGCTGCTACGACTTAGTTTTCTTTATTTTGGGATTTCTTTAATTTTTATGGCGAGTCGGGTACTGAGGTGTGCTCTCTCAGGCTGTGGAAGCAGTGTGCAAACGTTCTTTAACCTTCCAACTGAAAATGTAAAAAAAAAAAAAATACCCATAAAAATAGAATATATTCGAGCATTGTGGGGGGCTTCCGGTTTGGCATATGGCTGACTAGACGTGAAATCAGAAGCTCCCGGTCGTTGAAGTGATTATCCTTTTTAAAAAAGCTGAAATTCAAGTTATTAACCAAAGAGGGGATAAATAAGAAGAAAGAAGTGGAAAAGAAACAAAAAGTACGAGGAAAAATGGGAGATAGAAAGGAAGACGACGTCGAAGACAGGGCAAGCGACATGCTAGCTAATATGAAAGCTGGCTTCGACAGCATGGCTAAACAAGTTGGGTCCAACAGAGAAGAGAATCAAAAAGAAATGAAGGACATTGGAGAGAGCATTCAAAGCGTGGGCAGCATGCTTAGACAAGAACTGGCCACTTTTAAGGAGGAAATAGGCAAACGATTCGAAACCATCGACAGGGGAATGGAATTGCAAGCCAGAGACATTAAAAACATACAAGATCGCGTAGTGGAAACTGAGGAGTGGAATGCAGATTTGAAGGACATTCTCGTCTCCTCTCTCAAACAGCAAAGGAAGCTACAGGAGAAAGTGACAGATTTGGAATGGAGATCGAGAAGAAAGAATATAAGAATTTGGGGAGTCCCAGAGGGCACAGAGAAAGATTCAACACACGAGTTCATTGAACGTTTGCTCTGCGAGGAGCTTAAAATCACAGAAGACGTTGGATTACAAAAACAACGCGCTCAGAGAGTGATGGCACCCAGATCTGCCCAAAATAAAAATCCTAGAGCGATCATTGTTAACTTCTTGGAATTCCAACAGAGAGAGGACATTCCCAACAAAGCATGGAAGACTAAAATCGAAATTGGGGGGAAGAGAGTGACTTTCGACCACGACTACCCAGCGGAGGTGGCTGCAAAGCGTCGCGACTATGCGGGACTGAAGCGAGTTTTAAAGGAGGGGGGAATTCGATTTCAGTTCCCATGAACGGCGCAGAAGATCCACTGGCAAGACGGAACCCAGACATACAACAGCTTGCAAGACGCTGCGTAGGCGATGAAGGAGAAGGGACTACAGGTGGACAGTACAGTAGAGGAGCAGCTCAAGTCTCCAGAACAGCAGCTCGAGGATGCGTTCAAGTGGCGCAGAGTAGGAGACGGAGGGACAAGTGTAGCCGAGAGAGTAAGGAAGCAACTGAGTAGGTTTTCCTGGAGTACCAGAGTGTAGATGAGAAGAAATTTCATTGGACAGCCACGAACTTTTGGTATACTTCTCTCTTTGGATTTCTAATACTATCAGACAACCCACTCTGCGGACTGATGACAGCTATTTTTTGAAAGTTATGTAAGTACCGTCCTTTTTTCTTCTCGGGTTAATGGGCCATAAGTTGTTATTATGCCATAGAATGCATAGCTAGTAGGCCTTTATAACTAATAGGTGATTTTGTAGCCTCTAGAAGGTTTATTATTTACTTTAGTGACGTTTTAATATCCCTACACCTAAGTTCTTGTTTGGCTTTGGAGAAGAAAAAAAAAACATATGCTTGTAAGACCGGGAGTGATGGTTTTTACAAGTTGGACATTTAAAAGTTGGACACTGTTAGCGTGAACGGAGGACTTCAAATTAGGGAGTTTTCCACCGCTAAGGGGGGCCCTCGGACGAGAGGTTTTCCCCCCACCCCACCAACAGGGGAAATGGGGAGAGATAAAGATCCCCAATTTGCCATGGAGGTCCGCTTTTTTCTTTTCTACCATGTAGTTAGAACAGCTGTTGCTGATGTGTTTTTTTTTAGCTTATGGGTCATGAAAGTGCATTGGGGAACTGATGTATAATGCAGCATGAGGGTGTTAAAGTGGTATCACTGAATGTGAATGGGCTGAGTTGTCCAATTAAGAGGGGAAAGGTTATGGCGAAATTCAGAAAAGAAAAAAGCCAGGTGATTTTTCTGCAGGAGGCACATCTGTCCAAAGAAGAGCATGAGAAACTGAGGAGATATGGAAATCATAATACATTTTATAGCACTTACCACAAACGTAATGATAGAAGAGGAGTAGCCTTATTAATAACAAATTCAACTAAATTTGAACTTGAACAGGAAAAATTTGATATGGAGGGAAGGTATATAATGGTAAAGGGTAAATTGGAGGGAAAAAGAGTGACACTTATCAATATATATGCACCTCCAGATAGCACAAAATCCTTCTTTAAAACATTATTTCACCTCATCACTGTAGAATTAGGAGGCATTTTAATATGTGGAGGGGACTTTAACATGGTGTTGAACTATAATCTAGATACAACAAGCACAAAAAAGAATAGGACATGGCTCAATAGATATATGAATATGCAACTGTCTGATTTGGGACTAATAGATGTCTGGAGGGAAATGCATCCTCTGGAGAGGGACTATACACTCTTTTCAGACCCACACCAAATATATTTAAGGCTAGACTATTTCTGTATAACAAAAGGAGATGTATATAGGGTGAAGGACTGTACAATAGGAGTAGCGGATTTATCAGACCATTATGCACTTTACCTGACAATAAAATTAAACACAAAAAGGAGGACGACAATATGGAGGATGAACGTTGGGATACTGAATGATAAAAATCTAGTGGAAATGACAAAAGAAGATATAAAAAGGTATATAGTGTGAGGTTTTACGAAATGAGCCAAGAGCGAGAACCAGATAAATGCAAAATGGAGGCTTTATTTCTGAAGGGGGAAACCCCCCAACAGAGCTGGTCACAGTACAATGTCCACAATCCAAAAGCAGAATCCAAAGGGCAAAATCCAAAACTGTAACCAGGGCACCAATAACAAAACTCAAGGTCAGGTAAAAATGGTTCAGTACACAGGCGTGGGTTTGGTGGAGAGGCAAACTCATTAGCCGTAACCAGTCCGAATCCAAATACCAGGGCAGCAAAGACAATAGACGTGGTCGGGCAAAAATAGGTCAAAACTCACAAAGGCAAACAGATCCAAAAAGGGCAAATCAAAAACAAGAGTCGGGCAATCCAGTCAGAAAGAAAATATCACAGTGAGCAAGGCGAGGAACGTAGCACAAGACAAAGGAGTAAAGACGATCTGACAAGGAACTAAAAGTGCAGACACCTTATATACACATCCGGGGTGAACACATGACAAGGGAGCACAGTTGCGATCAATGAAACAATAATCAGGATTGACACGAGGGTTTATCTAATTACATGAATTTGGCGAATGCCGAAACGCAGACAGGGATAACGAGACATTCCTATGAACGAATAAACGGCTCCGGTTAAGGAGTACTAAAGTGTACAGTCTAAAGAAAAGGGAAAGCCTGAGATATAAGTGGAAACTGCAGTTGAGATAATTAGTGATAGGCAAGGAGGGCGGAGATACAGATTGGGCAAATGCTGAGAGATCGTTAGTCTATTAGTATGTGCAGCTATACAATCCCGAGTGCAAGTTAGTCCGTTAGTAAAAATATACAATGTTAATCTTGGTTAGTAATAATCGAAAACAATAAACTGTTAGTATGGTTAGTGGACAGTAACAGAGAGAGGAAGGAAGAAAAACGAGATATGAAGAAAGATTGAAATCCCAGAAACCAGGAAATCACCCGAATGAGTGGCACGTCAGACAAGGGACCGTGGGCAAAGACCTACACAAGACAAGACAGGGTAAACGAAGTGCAGGACTAGAACTAAAAGCAAGGCTCTGAAAACATGGCAAGGCTGTGCAACATGGCAAGGCTGTGAAACATGGCAAGACTATAAAACATGGCAAAGACATAAATAATAACAAAACATGAAACATAATAAAACATGAAATCAAACAACAAAACACAATACATAATCATGGGGATGGTCAGAGGCAGGCAGTGGTCACTAAAACAAACAGCATACGTGGCATGGCCAGGCACAAAACTTAAACATGGAACTAGGAAAGGCATGGCTGAAATGCAGATTCACAACATATAGAGGACAATGATAATGGCAAGGTAGATCCAACCATTCTTTGGGATGCGCTCAAGGCAGTCATTAGGGGGAAGCTAATGGCATATACAACAGGTCGCAAGACAGCCAGACTAGCACATTATCAGACACAAATTTGTCGTATAAAAGGTTTAGAGAAAAAACACAATGATACAGGTGATCCAGAGGTATTAAGGCAACTGAAAGAGACAAAGACAAAAATAGATCATATATTATTGACAGAAGTGGAAAAGACGGCAAGATTTATCAAACAAACTTATTATGAGGGAGGAGCTAAAGCCAGCAGTTTATTAGCTAGGCCTATAAGGAAACAGCAAGCATTGAATACAATATATAAAATTAGAGACCCCCCAAACGAATGACTTGATAACTGAACCACGTGGAATTGAAAGAGAATTTAGAGATTATTACCAAAATTTATATACACGACCAGTAATGGCAGGTGAACAAGATATGAGAAACTTTCTGGATGGGCTGGATCTACCTTCAATAGGAGAGGAGCAAAATAAACCACTGACTGCAGAAATCACAGAGGAAGAAATAGAAGGGGTAATTTCTAGAATGAAGAACAATAAATCTCCTGGAAGTGATGGGTTCCCGTCAGAATTCTTTAAAATCTTTAGACAAGAATTAACCCCAATACTGCTGGCCTCATTTAGATACACAATTAAAGAAGGGAAGATCCCACCTTCATGGAAGGAGGCCATTATCACAACTATACTAAAAGAGGGTAAGGATAAAGAGCAATGCAGTAGCTATAGATCAATTTCAGTGCTAAATGTAGACTACAAGATGTACACCTCAATAATCTCTAAAAGGTTTGAGACATTTATGACTGATATTATAGATGAAGACCAGACTGGCTTCATTGAAGGAAGACAGACGCAGGACAATATTAGGAGTATGATACACATTGTAGAAGAGACCCAACGCACAAAAAAGGGTGCCATCTTGGTTAGTGTAGACGCAGAGAAAGCTTTTGACAGCGTAAATTGGACTTATTTATATATGGTGTTAGAAAGATTTGGCTTCAATAATAAATCTGTCAGGTGTATTAAAGCATTATACCAAGAACCATCTGCTAGAGTTAAGGTGAATGGTAGTCTCACAAAACCATTCTACCTGGGAAGGTCTACCAGACAAGGATGCAGTCTCTCCCCAACCCTCTTTGCTATATTCATAGAGCCATTAGCACAGGCAATTAGGCAGAACCAGGACATTAAAGGGGTCAAGGTAAAAGGTTGGGAACATAAGATAGGACTGTTTGCAGATGATGTGGTGACATATTTGGAATAACCCAATAGGTCTTTCCCTGCACTGATGAATCAACTGGAGGAATATGGATATTATTCAGGTTACAATCTTAATGTAAATAAAACACAGATACTGTCCATCAATTATGCCCCAACACCAGAATTAAAAGATAAATACAAAATTAAATGGAATTCAGAAACAATTAAATATTTGGGTGTGAACATCACAAGGGGTGTGGAGAAGTTGTACACAGGAAATTACACTTAGATTAATGAGGAACTCAGACGAGACATGGGCAGATGGTCAATGTTACAGTTAGATCTTAGTTCAAGGATAGAAATAATTAAGATGAATGTATTACCGAGACTACTGTACCTATTCCAAACTTTGCCAGTAATGATTCCACAGAAACAATTTATAGAGTGGGATAGATGGATTGCCAGGTTCATTTGGGCGGGTAGGAGGCCATGGATTAGATATCGCACCATGCAGCTCCCGAAAGATAAAGGGGGCATGGCAGTACCAAAACTGCAAGACTACTTTTATGCGGCACAACTCAGGGCAGTATATTACTGGTGCAATGGCACATACATAGCCAGATGGAAATATATAGAGATGAAAGATAGGGCTAGCCCACTTCAAATATTAATAACTAATAGGGAACTATTCAAGCAAGAAGAAGTATTGTTGGGCTCAATAAGTAAATTCACATTGGAGATTTGGCATTTGGTAATAAAAAAATATGCATTACAGACTGAAACAAAGATTCTGAGGTGGTTATCCCATGATACAAGATTTAAACCAGGGAAAAGTGATCAGGGCTTTGAGAGGTGGGTACAAAGGGGCATTACAGCTATATGCACACTTGTTGAAAAAGGGGGAATGCAAAGCTTCCAAGTTTTAAGGGATAGATTTGGATTGGAGGCAAGGGAACTTTTTAGATATTTTCAGGTAAGGGATTATTAATTAAAAGAAATTAAAGTAAAAGAACCTAGAGAACAAAATGGGATCATTAAAATAATTATAAATGCATATGAAGGAAGAACATGTAGAGTAATCTCTGCTCTATACCAAGCTATTGGTGCCAGCGGGGGTAATTCAACTATATATATTAAAGAAAAATGGGAAAAAGAACTTGGCATAGAAATAACGGAAGAGAACTGGAATAATGTGTGCAAAGCTCAGCAATCAGGCCCAGGTTCAAGAAAATGGAGAGAATTTGGGTGGAAGAACATGATAAGGTTTTTCATAACACCAAAGATGACTGAGAGATACACACCAGATAAAAGCTTCTGTTGGAGGCTATGCGGTCAGGTGGAGGCGGACCATGCACATTTGTTCTGGAAATGCCATAAAATAGAGGGGTATTGGGAGGGAGTGTGAGTGAACTAAAAAAAATATTGGGATATGAGATACAAAAAACCCCTTTGGTACTGTATTTGGGATATATACCACAAGACGAGGTTCAAGGAGAAGATACATATTTGCTTAAAGTACTACTTGCAGCCAGCCGGAAAGCAATAACAAGAGCATGGTACAAGGTGGACCCCCCAACCTCAGAACAGTGGCTTAGTATTGTAGAAGTGATTTATGGTATGGAAAAGTTATCACACATTTTGAAAATGCGGAAAGAACAGTTTGAAAAGAAATGGGAGAAATGGTTTTGATACAAGGAGGAAGAGGATACCACTGACTGAATGAAAATTTGACAGACTTGAGTGATTGCATTTATGAGAGAAACAATGAAAGGACCAATAAGCTATTTTATTTTATGATTATTGTTTTTGTTTATTGATTAGTATAATTATTTTTCCATGTTGTTGGTTTCTGTTTTTTCTTATGCTTGGATGACATTGTATTTGGATGTAAAAAATCTAATAAAAACAAAGTTAAAAAAAAATAGAATATATTCATTTTGCTTGTCTAGCCAATGTTGTATGACGTGATCATCACTCAACAATAGCTTTGAAATGAGATCTGAAATAAATCCGTGAAGATTGTTGTTGCCAATGATCCTACCACGATGGGAATTCGGCATCTGCGCCAATAGTTTGTGAAGATGTTTTGCCTGGTGTGTCAACACCAAAACATGAAAGTAGCTGAGATGCCAAGTCTCACACATTCGGCGTGGGTCTAGTGCATTTTTTAGGATTATTCGCCATAGTCCACAATTATTCAATGAACGCTTATTAATAAGATTCTCACGCGGAATTAAAATCTTTGTGCCATGAAGTTTCCATTCTACTTGCATGAAAGTGAATTTCACTGCAAGTAACATGGAAAGCGATTATCACTTGCTTCGCTTTAGGCAGCAAAGCTAGCTCATCAGCGTCAAGTGCTTGCATTTCATAATGAAGTTGCCAGTTAAGCCCAAACAGTCGCCAAATAGGAGCAAAACAACGCATTCTAAATCCCCCAGCTTCTGAGGCATTACAGACCCAACCAAAATTTAGTTGTCTATGTGTCACATCACAGAACAAGGATAATTACCCCGTTAAAACATTCTATGTCACCTTTAAGTGTTCAAAAATATCTGTGAAGTGGACAACATTTTGTGAAGCATATCGAACATCAAGTGAGACAAATTATTTTTGCATTACATGCAATGGTCAAATGCCCTGAAGATTAGGCAAACGTGTTCAGGCGAATCAGTGCCGCAAATTTGTAGTATTTTTTAAATAATTTAACAAGATTAATTAAAAATAAAGTAATTGATAGCTCTTGATTTTGGTTACTTTTGAGCATCCAAATAGCCGACAGTGAAGGCGGAAAAACATTTTAAGCATATTGAACGTGACTTGTAAATTGTTATCGCATTTGCACGCAGCGCAGCCGAATGTAAAACTAGAAATAATCTAGCGAACACATTCAGGCAAATCCATCATGTTTCATGATCATTTAAATTTCTAAATGTGACAAACAAAAATTATATCTAAATAAATCAGACCGTCTACCAATTTAAATTTTTAATTGAGCGAATCAACTGTTTGATTGCAAATTGAGCGAATGGGAATGGGAAGGGGCTGAGGGCAATTCTTGAGTAGAGGATGGTGATTTTGCAAACCTGAACTTCGCTTTGTTCAGCAGGTAATTTGTCAGAATGTGTTTGCTAGATCACTTCTAGTTTTACATTTCACCGTGCTGCATGCAAATGCGATAACAATTTACATGTCACGTTCGATACGCTTAAACAAAATGTTCTCCACCTTCACTATCGGCCATTTAGACGCTCAAAAGTTATCAAAATCAAGAGCAATGACTTCATTTCAATTACTCTTGCTCAATTATCAAATAAAAAAATGCTACGAATTTGTGTTTACCTGAACGTGTCATTTCATGTGCAAATAAAAGGGAAAGAACAGTTGATGTGATTTTTTTTTTAAATCTGAGGGTGGCCCCAAACTTTTGGCCTGTTGTGTACTTTTTAGCCTGGATTTTTTTTAGCTTCATGCTTGCCTCCATGAGGGTAAACAATGTAAAAATATAATTTAAATATTTGAATAATTTATGAAAGACAGTCTCTCCCTACTTTCCCGTGGTCTCCATGTAATGATGCGATCAGGAACCAGTCGCGAGAACCAGGCAATGCAGTAGAACTTGCTTTATTAATGAAGGGGGAGGAACCCCGAAGGGCAGGAGGCAAAAGTACAAAGTCCACACTCCATAAATCAAAATCCAGTTGGGCAAAAATAGAATCAAAAACCAGGGCAGCAATCACAATAAACGTAGTCAGACAGAAATGGGTCTGGTTCACAGGTACAGGAATGTCAAAGAAGCAAAACCAGAATCCAATGGGCGTAATCCGAATCGTAACCAGGGCAGCAAACAAAGAACTCATTGTCGGGCAGAAAAAGGTCAAAATATACAGATGCAACAATAATCCAAAAATCACAAAGGCAAAAATCACATAAAATTACTCAAAGCCAAAATGCGGACAGGGAACACGAGACATTCGTATAAACAAACATACGGCTCCAGTCACGGAGTTTCTAACGTGCATAGATTAATGAGAAACAGGACAGCGCGATCAGGTATGAGCTTTCACAGAAAATGCAGCAAAGGTAATCAGGGAGAGCAAAGAGGCGGAGACTAGAACAGGGCGAGTGCTGAGAGCTAGATAATCAATTAGTAAGTGCAACTATACAAATCCTTGGTGCTCGTTAGTAAGTTAGCAATATATACAAGGTTAGTTGTTGTTAGTAATCTTAGGGGAAAATAATAAACTGTTAGTATTGTTAGTAAATAGAAGAGTGAAGCCAGTAAACAAGATCGGAAGGAAGATTGAAAACCAGAATCCAATAAATCATCCGAAGAGTGAAACACAAGACTGGGGCAGAATGCAATGACAAGACATGAGACCAGACGAGGGAGACAAAGTGTAAAGCAAAATGGAAAACATGAACCGGAATGTGACATGGCAAAATGTAAAACATGGAAAAGTAATTTAAGATAAAACATGACAAATCAAAGTAACCAATACACAATACATGATACAAAGAATAGTCAGACAAGAGCAGTAATTCAGAAACACAGGTCAGTCAGAATGACAAGGCATGAATATGGTCAATGCAGAACAGAACATGTGCAAATAGCAGAATCATAACACTCCAGGGCAGGGACTGACTCTCCATTGGCACTGCCCTGGTGTTTCTGTGGATGCACAGTTCTGTAGACGCAGCATCCAGCTTCGTCCGGGCTTCTGACCCCTGTATAGTCCCTGACCATGGCTTGGAATTGCCCCTTTAATTCAATCACCCCACTACAAATCACCCGTGCCTGCTGCTGTCCTTTAAACCTTGTGTTCTGGCTGAATTAATGCCCTTATGGCACTTGTATTCGCTTATGATTCCTTCTAGCACAGTTTGCAACACAAGGCTATAATTGGCCCACTACCACCTTTAAAGCATGCTCTAATCAGTCTGGGGCATCTTAAAGTTGCTTGTTCGCCTGGATCTTCGGATGGCAGAGGGCTCTTCGTACACATTGGTGTCTGTCCACTCCCTCTCCACCCGTTTGAACCAGGCGTCCACTGCAGGTACTTTGGTTTGGCTGAGATCCCACGGGCACAGGGGAGGTTGCCAACTGAGCATGAACTGCAAAGGGTCAGTAGTGGGGGTGCTCCTGAAGGAGTTCTGGGCATACTCCGCCCACGGCAGGAACTTCATCAATCCTGTTGTTGGTGGTGGCAATGTGCTTGAAGGAACCTCTCCAGATCCTGGATGATTCTCACCGCCTGCCCATTTCACTCAGGATGGTATTTTGCCGTGAGGCTTACCAATGCTCCCAGCTTTTGGAAGAAGGCTTGACACACCCAGGACATGAACTATGGCCCATGGTCTGAATGGATGTCCTCCAGAAGATCTAAGTTTCTGAAGACCTGCTCGAATTAAGCCTTTGCCTCGTGAAAGCCAGAGGGAAAACTGGGAAAAGGGACAAACTTGAAGAACTTAGAGAATTAGTTAGCTGTCACCAATATAATGTAATGCCATTCGATTCTGGCAAGTCAGGGTCATGTGGGACTAAGGGTGACGTGGAATGGGTAATAGGTGGAGTTTACTGGCTGGGATTTGTTTTAGTGTCTTGGTGATGGCGCAAGTACTGCATGAGTTGACCGCACCCTCCACATCAGAGGTCAGGTGGGTGCAAGCGATGATTTGCGTGGTTCTTTGGACTCTGGGGCAACCAGGTGTGGGCTCATATAATGACCCTATCCAGAAGAGTGGAGGGGATGAAGGTCTTCCCCGCAGGCACCAAGGCAGGAACTGGTTCCTTCTTAGATTCCCATTGGAATCATCACCCAACTGCCAGCAGATCAGGGTGACAATGCATGAAGGTGATAGAATCGGTTTGTCCTCCTCTGAATTAGTTTTTACCTTGTATCTTCGGGATAGGGTGTTCTTTGACCCTGGGTGGTAGGTTACGGTAAGGTTGAGACTAGTAAAGAATAGGGCCCACCTGGCTTGACGTGGATTGAGCCACTTAGCCTTCTGCTAGTACTCCTGATTGCAGTGGTCAGTCAGCACAGTGAATTGAATGAGAGCCCCCTCCAGCCAATGCCTCCACTCCTCGAGTGCCAACTTCACTGCCAGCAGCTCCCAGTTGCCCACATCATAATTAGCCTCTAGTGGTGTGAGTCTGCAGGAAAAGAAAGCACAAGGGTAAAGCTGTTCTGGTGAACCATGTCGCTGCGATTAGCTTCCACCCTGGTATTGGAGGCGTTCACTTCTACTACAAATGGTTTTTCATGGTCTAGTAACTAGGGTTGGGTAATCGTCTCGTCAGATCGTCCAATCGTGGTCACTGGAGATCGCCGATCGGCGATCTGATCGCCAGAGGGGGTGGGCGGATTTACCTGACAGTACGCACATCTGTATAGTTACTTGTCAGCATGGCCGACTACTGTAAATGCTTGCCTACATGAATACGGATTACTTTCGCTTTCAGGTAAGTGATCCCGCCAGTGAAAACCCGCGAGATCTCATTTTGATATGAAGACTGTCAAGTAGACCCATGAGATATGAGTTAATTGGTGTAAATGATGGGTTACATATTGGGGTTTCGAAATATAGTGTTCAAAAATGTATTTATAACATCATAGTGAAATTAATGAATTTATTGACACTCCGTTTATTATTGTTAAGACTGAATGAAAATAAGCGCAGAGCAGACTACAAGCTATTGTGCGCTGTCAGTCCAGCTACATATTTCATGATGGGGAAAACAACCTTCCCTCGTTGTGTTTTGAATTTTTTGATTCCGTAAAACACTTAAAAATAATAAAATTAATGTTGAAAAGGGGTATGGTTTTTTAGGTCACCTGCCGAAAGGCATGACCTATTGCGATTCCGTTTTGTCCGTCGTCTTGCGTCGTGCGTGGTCCGTAAACTTTTCCTTGTGAACAAATGTGACTTTGTATGCAGGCTTATATCCATAAGATCTTGGACGAGTTTGAAAACCAGAGTGATTCGATCATGTTTGATGGAGTTATTGCCCTTTGTTGAATTATTATCATGAGCAACCTTGTGAACACAATAATTTTGGTAAATATTGGTCAATTTTCATGAAACTTTGCATGCTGGCTTATATCTTTAAGATCTCAAAGAAGTTCGAAAACCAGACCGATTCAATCAAATTTGATGGAGTTATTGCCCTTTGTTATATTGTCATCATAAGCCACATTGTGAACACAACAACAATTGTCTTGCATTTGCTTTTTCATGCCTAGATATGCTGGAAACCAATTATCTTTATAGATGGAAGTGTCTTGAGGTGCATTATAAAAATAGTGAATTTCATGACCCCCAGGCTCCATGTTTGCCGTTGCGGAGGGGGTAAAGTTTACTATAGTTTATATAGGAAAATGATACTTTTGGGTATATTCTGTTTCATTTCTACTGGAAATCATTCACACATGATTGACATTACAACAATGAGATGATATTATGATATTTTTGACAGTTTCCCTTACCCAGGGGCTAAGGGGCAGGGCCCAAGGGTCAAAATGGCTTGAGAAATCTTCTTTGCTTAAAGAAAATAGCCACAAGTTATATACATACAATTTAGAATACTCTATTGCTTATGATACTGGTTTCCATTAATCTGATCCCTGGGGTCAAAATTAGGGCCACGCCTAATGGCCAAGGTTAAACATTGGATATACTATACTCAGGTGACCGTTAAGGCCCATGGGCCTCTTGTTTCTCTCTCTAATGAGCTGATGCGAACCTATAAGGAGATGACAGGTCGGGGAAAGATGGGCTGTTGTGTTCCCATGGGAAGTGTGTACAGTGCGTTTACCGGTTCCGCGAATGCAATTTGTCTGACCTGATATGGTGGATGGTGACATGGTTACCTTGACAGGCAGGGTCAGTTCCAGCTCCTGTCTACTGAAGCTCTTGGGAGAGCCTCCTGCTGGCGATGACTGATGCCCGTCACAGAGGGTGGACGGCCCTGACTTCTTCCAGTTGTGATGGTCGGCTAATCTGGAAGACTGCTTTGGACCTAGCAGCTGGATGGGGTTTCTAAGGTGCCCCCTCTGTCTCTCCTGCAGCAGCAGGAAGCGGTGTGGTTCCAGCATGTCATCTCTGCTTTCAGGTCTGCCTGCAGCCTGTTGCGATAGATGGTGAAGGGCACTGGTTCGTTCCAGCCGCTGCAGCTAGGGTCCTGAAGGCAAGGACATACTCTGCTGCTGACCTGGAACCCTGCTTCAGATCCCAGCCTTCTTCTCTGGCTGGTCGAAGACTGCCTTGAACTGAGGGATGAAGCTGTTGTAGGTGGGGAACGCAGTCTGATCCCAAATGGCAAAAGCCCATTCTAGTGCTTTATCTGACAGACGAGTGATGACTGCGGCAATCTTTTCAGCATCACTGAGGGTGGAGTGGTAAGCGAAGTAAAGGGAATACTGGAGTAGAAATCCTCCGCAGGCAATAGCGGTCTAGCAATCATACTGGCGAATCATCCCAAGGAGGGGCTGGGTGCACCTGTGGATTAAGGATCGACCGATATATTGGGCCGATATTTGCATTTTTTACTTCGATTTGCGCGTGGGTTCGCCAATTTCTCCGTGGCATTATTTACAGACAGGCAGCCAAGGGCAGCTCTGCGTTGCCGGAAGACCCTGCAGCACATGCAGACGCGTTACCCCTCCCCCACTGGAAGAGTGATGAAAGCAGCATTGCCTTGGCTGCTTCAGAACAAGGCGTTTTATAATTTCAATTAGCCTCTCTCACTGTTAAACTCAGTTGAAATATTGCCACCCACATTGCCACCCACAAATAGGAAACATGAATGCCAAGTAATTACCATGTAATGCACGTGCTTGCTAAAATAGTTAAGTTTCTGGGTCAGAAAAACGGGAATGCTGCTGAATGCTTTGTCTTTAAAAGAGCTTACCGTTGTATTTAGGGAGCTGCTGACGTAGTTGTAGGCTAATATGTACAGATGTTACGAACATCGGTTTAAGGGTTAAGTAATGTCAATGTTGTCAATTCAGTTCCATGGTGTTTGTAGGAGTTTAATTCAGCGAACATCGGGCTGAGGTTAAAATGCGTTTCGTGTCGCGTGCGTGTGTGTGTGTATATATATATATATATATGTGCAGGGCTCGAAATTGCCACCGTTTACCCCAGGGGAACTCCGTTCCTGGAGGGCCACTATCCTGTAGGTTTCTGCTCTACCTGCTGTTCAGCACACCTGATTCAACTAATTAGCTACTCATCACGAGCTGGGCAATTCAGTGGCTAATTAGTTGAATCAGGTGTGCTGAACAGCAGGTAGAGCAGAAGCCTACAGGATAGTGGCCCTCCTGGAACGGAGTTGGTGACCCCTGGTTCACGCTGTGCAACCTTCGAATTAAAATAGTCGCACCAGTGCGGCCGCCTTCCCCCCCCAATTAATCTTCTCTTTTCGGGTACATTTGGTAGCCAGAAGGCTGCCAGCCACTGCTGCAGTTTAAATAGAGATGGGCGTAGATCTCAGAGCAGTGCATGAATCTACTGGACATACCGTAACTGGGCGCACCGCTATAAGAATGAAGTGCACCCAGTGTGTTCCCTTGAACTGACAGTAACCATTCTGACCAATCAAAGGGGAGGTTGACGTCCTAAACCTCAGTACTGATTCTAGAATGGTTAATATTAGCCGTCAATCACTCCATTTCGCGGGACTACTATTGTAGCTACACACAAGATTTAGACGGAAAATGAAATGAAGAGCAATGGAAGACTTTTTTTTGGTACCGTTACAAAAAAAGTTGAGTCTGTATCAAAAGTTACTGAAACTGAGAATCATGACAGTGATTCGGATGAACGGGCAGAGTAATCAGTTGATTATTTTTGCAAAGAGTTGCATTGAAATTTTGAATGGCTGAGGTTATAAGAAGGTGACGTGCACCGTGTTCATTGTAAAAATAATGGCCCGAATCTCGCTATTAACAGCGCATTCTCTTTTTTTACAATTTTATTTATTCATAAATTAAAGACAAGGGCAATAAAACACATCGAGTACAAGGTCTTGTCTTTTACAACTGGTGTAATAAGGTAGGTTATCTACTAAGCGCGTTATCTACTAAGTCCAAACACTTTAAACGTGAAAGTCCTTCCAAACATGAGAAAGCACGAAACCCAGAAAATACTGGGACAAAATGTGCATAAATGAGTAGGTTCAGTGTTCTGTTGCAACTTATCAAAATATGCTGCCTTGCGGCTTGGCGCTTGCCCAGCCCTAAAATCTCGGTCTCGGTTTCTTGTCTCATATCTTCAGTATCCCATCTGCAAAAATCATTAATGTTGAGACGTACAGTGCAGGAACCACACGCGAGAGACAGATATCCAAAAAAACGTATGCCTTTAATGGGGTTCGAGTCAAAGCCAAAATACACAGGATTTGCCAAGCCACAATACAAAATCCAAAAACAGTATTGACTAGACAGGCAGGGGTCAAAACCAGTAAGACAGATGGGCAGAGGTACAAAAACGATAGGCCAAAAGTCGTAGTTGATCATCCAAACACAGAACTCGAGGTCATACAAAAATAGGTCAAAATCCAGAAAGACAAAAATGGTACAAAAAGGGCTATGGCAAGAATCAAGGTTGGACTATCCAGTAGAAGCGAAACAATAATCAATGGCCTACGAGGCGCTCTGCACAAAGAAGTATTGATCAACGTTCTGACAAGAGCTGTGAGTGGAAAGACTGTTTAAATAGACAAGAGGAAGATCACATGCTATGCAGAGAACAGGTTAATTGGATCAAACTAATTACAAAAGAATGAACATGAGGAAGTACCTAATCACATGGAAAAGGCAAAAGCCAAAACGCGGACAGGGATCACACGACAGCCTATAGACAGAACAAACAGATCCAGTTAGGGATTTCTAAGTGCACAGAGTGAGTGGCAGAACAGTGATTAGACAGGTGCAGAGAATATTTACCAAGTTACTTACCATGGCTTATAGAATGCAGAAATGGACCACTCTTCTCTTTGATAATACTAGCGTTTAATTTATTAACTGGCATACAGCAATAATGACAGCAAAAACACCAGCTGAACCAGCCTTCAAAAGAAGATTACCAATGGTGATAATAATAACGGTGCCTTCAAGGTCAGTGTGACAACCCTGCTGCCTCCAGGGACAGTGCCCAAATCTTAAGGGGTGATCTGGGGTTAAATGGGCAAAATTTGCTTATTTTTGCAAAAAATTCTATAATAACCCACCTTTAATAATCACTGATTGCTAATGTTACATGGATTAAAAACTGAACTGAACTTTTCAATGCGGTCTAATGCATTTTCCATTGATTTCCTAAGGTATTACGTTTTTCACGTTTCTCATGTTTGTGGCAGCCATAACTTTTTTATTTATCCTTGAAAATCAATGAAATTTGGGCTGCAGGTACTTTACTTCATTAGAAATGCAATGACATAGCGAAATTTTGCTTATCTGTTACATACCTTGAATATTTTGAGTATTCGTCAGATTCTGCGCAAAATAATTTCAAAATGAGAGTAAAATGCCGCAAAATCACAAAACTGATAAACTGGGCAAAGAATGGCTATGTCATTGCATTTGGATAAGCAATGGCTTTTGAATGATGAAAGAAAAACTAACTGAATTCTATCATAGAGTTAAAGAGGAATTGGTGCCAGAAGTTTTCTGCATATTTAATGAGCTTGCTCGGTTACCATGGCAATCGCATAAACAGAAAAATGCAAACTTGTATCTTTTTTGGTGGTTATTATATATATCTCTTTAGATCAATTCTGAGTTGTTTCCTGGTGTCATTTTTCATTTAACCCCAGATCACTCCTTAATTACGAGTACTTTCCATCCAGTTACTAAAATGGCACTTAACTTGGGTATTGAAATTCATGGCAACAAAGGCCACATGTTTACATTTACTAAATATTAAGAACTGAAATTCTATGGCAGAGGGTTTTAAAAAAGGAAAGGCTTCGTGCAGTGAACTCACTATCGTCTGCTTCTGTGATCATGGTAACGTTCTCCATCCGAGTTCAGCTGTTGCCGTCAGCCCACCTGCGACAGGCTAATGTTATGCTCTGCTGCATCTGCCTCATTAGCATTAGCCTCTAACGTACATGGCTAACTTTTGTAACGTAAGCACTCGCTGCTAGCGCTGGAGAAACGGAATTGACGGGCGGAACAGTTGCCTCTCTACCCACAGCTTCTTTGCTGTGAGTAATGTTAAAAAAGTAAGATATTTCTGGTACATTCGGTAGCGTGGATATCTTTTGTACTTTTTTTCTTCTGCTATTTTCCGATTAGCACAACCCCTCGGTTGGTTCCCCCACCGCTCAGTGTGTTGTAGCACGTGATGTCAGAACGAAAGCACATCGTTGTGATCAACATCTGATTAGGGATCAGTGCCCATTCAGTTTCAAAATGGCGGGATTCTAGCTCAGCTTGTAACACTGATCTTGGACCAGTTTGGCCTCTCTGTGACTTTGGAAGGGCAGTTCCAAATCGCAGTTTTTTAACTTATATTCTGTTTTTAATATTCTCTTTCGATATCAACGGTTTATTATGAACAAATTCAAACTTAACATACGTATCTCTTCCGATTAAAAAAAAAAACCTCAGGATTTGTGAATCATGTGATGCCCCTCCCAGCATGATGCCCCCTGAGTACGCACACCAGTCATAATATGGATAATTCGGCCTTGGACCCACTGATCATCCACAGCAGTCGTTGTTCCAGGGATCTGCCTGCCTTGGGTCCCTTAGGTGGTGCCTCTCCTTCACCTTGGTCCCCCTGGCCACCACTATCACTTTTCATGCACTTTATCCCCAATTGTAATAAGCTAACTTGAACCTCAAACTAAAGGCATCCCACTTCTGACACCAAAAATATGTGGCCAAGTAAATGATGTAATAGGACAACACAAGTGAACAAGGTAACTTTAATGCCTGACAACTCCAGATAAAAGAGCAGCGTTAAAAATAGTTTTGAGGTTTCTGCAATTCTAGGTTTCCAATACACATGGAGACCGAATTAGTTCAAGAACATAAAATGGCCTTCGCTCGGCTGACACTTTTCGTGATGTTCAAAATCAGAATCAGTAATAGCGTTGCATTCTGCAATACGTTGTCACTCATTAGCTAGACTCAGCAGCACCACAAATCTCTGCTGAGCGCATACCGCATGGCATCAGAATTGCTTATAATACGTGACTTTGGGCTTCTTTTTTCCTGAAGTTGCTTGAAAAAAATTCTGGGTCGTGGGTTGCGTTTTTTTGGGCTTGTTTTTTAAAATATGGTTGTTTGTTCGAGAAGTGTAAAAAGCTACCTAATTGTTATACATTTACGGTTGCTTTTTCCCCCCGATTCAATGATTGACTCTGTCTGCTCACAGCCTCATGAGTAATGTGAGAGAACCCACCCTCCCTCCATGCCCCTCGCTGAACTAAATGAAAGGTAATATCTCTCCCCCACCTGCTCAACAAAATAAAATAGAACCCGCGCCCCCAGCTCAACAGAATGAAAGAGATTCCACCATAGGTCTACACCGTCTTAATATTGTGTAATTTATATTGGGCTTGTTTTTGAAGCTGCGGTCGCTAATTTGTCTTATCAGAGTTGGCAACCCTGCATAGCATTTTGAAAAACTGAAATAAGTCAATTAAGTGTACAGCCAGCTTCAGAGCATCGACAATCCAATATTCAGAAAATGTCTGTCTGATATACAGAAAAGTGCATAAAAAGTGATAGCTCGTCACATATCTGTAATACAGAACATTAACGGATCACATTAGCTCGTTTACTTGTTTTACACAGTGCATGTAAAATACATTGTAAACCAGAAATAAAATTACACCATTAAAAACTTAGATATTGTTCATCCAACACGCGAAACACGAACACTCGCACAAGGCATTAATTCTCCCTTCTATATTAGAGATAGAAACATTCGGATTAGAGCATTTTCACCTTCAAAATGAGTTAAATGGAGTTGATTGAGTTATAAAACTCACGCTTTTGGGGACTCATGGTTCTTCAGATTACTCTTGGGAATTGCAACCCTGAAGCACATGTACTTGCCTCTACGAAGTTCGACAACATCCAGATTCAATCTGCAGCTGGTTGCGCATCAAAATCAGCCATCCCTCTTCAATCTTCATTCCATTCAACTCAATGGGCTCTAATTTCTTGGCGCAGCTTGGTGTAGCCCACATAGTGGTAATTTCGTCCGGTGCAGCCCACGCAGTGGTAATTTTGTGCGGTGCAACACCATGCGCAGCTACTTTGGCAATTTAGTAGACGGACGTGCACCGAGATGGGTGTGGCGGCGTGATAAGGGGAGGTGTCACATATTCATCATGACGCAGTGACAGTTTCGTGGATAATGGTCCCGCTGAAAGTGCGCAGAAAGCTTGCCAGCTCCAACCTGGTTTACTTTCTGTGCAGTGGAAATTCGGCTGACCGGCACACAATGCGCACACGTCACCAAAACCTCACAGGTAGGTTTCCAGAATGTTAGGCACATTTCAAAGCAATAAATAATTACAGCAACCACTGTTTAATCTAACTATCTGAATCAGCACATAAATTATAGTATCTATATTGATTGTCCTGATGTCAGATCAAAGGCGGTTGGCACATGTAATGGAAACTTGACCTGGCTTAATCAATGCAGCTGAATCTGTGATGCAAACTAACGACTTCACATCTTTCTCAGCCAGCCTACAAACTGCCTTGGCATCAGGCCGTGCATGTGAGTGTGTGTATTTATATATATATACTTTTGTATATATATAAATAATTCTTGCGTTCTATGCTCAGTAAAGCCGCTTGCACACTGGACATGAAACAAATTTTTTGCGCGACTGATTACATTCAAAGGCCACATTTCCCAGATACATCTAGATCTTAGTGCTAAAAGCTTCTTTAGATCCTTCTTAAGGCTCCAGTAAGAAGCAAATTCATTTCCCAGATTCCTTCTTAGCCTAAGGTGATCTTTTGTTGAGAAGAATTTGAAAGAAGGGTCAGGAGCACTCTTCACACCCTTCTAAGTGACGAAACACTGCAGATACAGCCACGTCAGGCAAATCAATGTCACACTAAGCAAGGAAATATTAATGCAGTGCATACGGATCTTCTAGTGGTCTTCTACTTGACCACTTGTTGTATAGCAACTTGAGCTGCATGTTTCAAATCAAGTTGAATAAGGTTTAATCGCATGATTTCACTCGTGTAATGTAATGATTTTATTTTGTGTTTTCATTCTTATTTTTCTAATTTCTTGTCGGTGTTATTGGTCTTTATTTGCCTCTGTTTGTTTTCAGATATTCTGCAGCGTGCGCAGTGGCATTACGCACGTTCATTTTTAACATTATATGCCACTTGCTACATCAAAACTTCATCTGTGTGCACGTAAGTATGTGGAACAGTTGGTTACTCTGCCATCGATTGACCAATTGAGCTCCAGTTAAGAAGGCAGTTAAGAAGGGCACAAAGACACTTGTTAAGAACGCATCTGGGAAACACTTTTATCTTAAGGCTCCCTCTTAGCTGAACTCTTCTTTGGAGCCTTCTTTGGAGCCTGGTTTAACTCCTTAAGAACAGTGTTAACTGGGAAACGCGACCAAAGTCAATGCATTGACTTTGAATGTAATCTGACGTGCTAAAAATTAGTCTCGCGTCCAGCGTGCAAGTGGCTTAATACTATTATTGTCACACAGGCCTGATTGCTATGATCTCGTACTGAGTTAAGATCACATATTGAAAATAAATGTGCGACATATCTTGCAATGTTGTCCATGCATGTTAATCCCAAAATTTTAAGCAGTAACAGGGTGTTATAATAGGAACACGCTATCCATCGTTTCTCTTCCCAATGATGCAGACAGAAGAAATAAATTAGCAACCGTCGTATTTCATTCCAACTACATAAGTTTGAATGATCTGATGTAGTTTTGTTTCCATTCAAGTTTGCTGATGGTAATAATTTGCGAATTCCCCAGCTAGCCAGCTAACTCATATTCGTAATGCTTAATATAGACGTAAACGGTGCAAAAAGCATGCATGAAGCAGCAAAGTAAAATGCAACGTTTACGCATCATGCAGATATAGGACTGAGGCTTCTATATTCCAACACATTAAAGGTAAGGAGAGGAGCTCAATTGATTGGTGAAGATTTGACTGTGCAGGGTTAAACCCAAACACGCCTTCTCTCCTCCCTCTGTGCCACCTGCGCTGGCAGGAGGGTCAGAGGTGGGACAGAGGAGTACTTGCGCCAGCTGCACCGAGCATGAAATTGCAAAATACGCCCGGATACACCCCGTTCCATCACCGACCCCATGGATAGATTCATTACAACGTGTTCACACCACTCACTGATGCTATTGAACCTCCATTTCCATCTTAACATGCGATCACCTTCTTCTTTTATAAAAATGCACCCAGATATGGAACTTCATTACAACAAGAGGGCTAACTTACTCACAGCGCCATCAAGGGGATGTTTAAAATTAAGTGAATTTTCCACTGGGCTACATAATTATGATCCTATTTTTTTGTGCCAGTAGTGCAAGTTAGGGCACCAGTGAAATTGATGAGGTACCTGTGATCCAACTGGTTTGTGCATAGAAAATCCCAGTAGAAGTGCTGATACTGAGTATGCATTAAAGGTGCAAGTGGATTCAGTTTTTGGCTTATTCACAAGGGAGGCCCTCTAGGTTTTGAAGATTTAAGTGAAAATATGTGGAACCAGTGGCAGTAAACAGACTGTAATAATGCCACTAGAGCCATACAGCAAGTGGTAGTTTAGTGACTGGGGATGTCTATATGATACTGACATGTTCTGCAAAGTGGAGACAAGAGGCACTTTAGCAATAAAGCTTTATGTATGTGGAGGGTGTCTGAGTCTCATTGAGCTTAATTTATTGAGCACTCCTGTGCAGTCCTCACCAAGTGGTTTCAGAATACTGAAATGTAGATCCAGTTGCATCTCTGTTTCACGTCCATGCCTCACCACCTCCAGGAGCTACAGATACATAATATCAACTCTATCTAATCGCTATTAGTTTTTTCCAGAATGTGGAGGATGGGCTGCCCCATTATTGTAATGGGGGTAGTGTTTAGAGGACTAGGAGCGATCGAATGGGGGTCTAAAAGTTACTTCCGCAAAAAACACAAGAAATAACCACTGAATGTTGAGGAGAAGACAGAAGGGACAAAGAAAAACTACCCTTTATAAAGCAGGGTGAGAAATGGGACAGTCAATAGATGCCACAATAAGGAACACACCAAAGATGTACGGACTCAAAACTCTCCATAAGGAAAATGGCTTAGTGACACTAGACTGCTGACTTGCGGTGCTTTGGCACTTTTAAGGCGAGTTGTGCTTTAAGTAGACGTAAGGGAGAGGGAATTGAACCTGATCCCCTTATATGATTCAAACGATAAAAAAAAAGGAATAAAGATCTTCTAATGCTTTGCAGCGGCTCGACTGCCTATTAAACTCAAAATACGAGCCTCAGTAAATCGAGGGAAGCTGAGAACCCGGGGGATAAGCTGAACTAAAGAGGAAGAAACACATCCCGGTCCCTTAATAATAATTTAACTCTGGTGCAAGGAGAAAGGACGAAAACAGTGCAGGAGCTCTACATGTTCAGCCCCCAAGAAGGGAACCTACTCCAGATCAAGAAAAAAGGAAAGAAGTCCTAATTCCACTGCATTTTTATGGTCACGTGGACATACCAACCACTAAATCTGGAACGAGAAGCTACAGGGTGTTGCAGACAGAAACCTCGGAAAAGAGCCAGTCCGTACCTTACCAACTCAAATGAAACACAAGCGGAGACTGAAGGATGGTACAAGTTTATATTGGTAAATTAGATTGGGCAAAATCCAACCCAGATGTGTATCCCAACGCGAGACACTGACAGCAGCTGTCCGAAATTAGAAATTGCCCACTAACCGTGACAACTATAGCCAGGTTCCTCCGAACATTTCTTCCCACTGGGCAGTGTTTCTCGCGACTGTTTGACCATCTTCTCTAGACAGGAAGTTTTTTTTTTTTAAATCTCATTCAAGGATCAGGACAGGCCCTGCTCTTCTACATTTCCTTTGTGGCAGTTTACCTGGGAAAGGCACAATACAAATGAAGATGAATTGAACTGAATTGAGTAACATTCCTGCAATTGCCATCGTGTGTGTGATTTTCTCAAACTTCAGGTTTTTCCACCACACCCTCCTGTGGTTTAGTGCATCATTAGTCATTAACATACACTCCAGGAGATTGTCAAAGGACAGGCTTTTAAAGTGGATTTGAGTGAACACTCCACAGTCCCATCCTGTGAAGGCAAAGTCAGGAGGAAACTTTTGTGGTAAGTGTGATATGCATGTGCACTTGTATTATTGTACTCTTCCTAATACTACTTCTACTACTACTACTACTACCACCACCAATAATAATAGTGATAATAATTATAATCATTATCATCATTCTTTATGGACTGAAACACGACTTTCATCAGTAAATCATAAATGTTCTGTTCGTGCATACAGAGGAGTACATTAAAAAAAATGATGTTTTTGTGTACTATAGCACGCCGGATTTCCATCAAAACATTGAATATTAAATTGCAGTCTATCCGGTTTAATGGAACTCACGTACAGTAATCCATACAGAAATTACTGCCAGTCTGATACATTTGTTTCTCTCCAATTTAAGAGGATCACAATTAAATGGACTAATTTGCACACTCTTAAATCATATTTAAAGCAAGCGTTCAAATAATTTGCATCCAATGACTGCCTAAAGTCTTGAGGCAATAGAGATTAACAAGTGCTTCCAATCACTTTCAGTATTTGCTTGCTCTGGGCGATTTTTCCCTTCACAGTCTTCCTTTGGTAAGAGGAACTCATATTCAATAGGGTTTTGATCCGGTGCTTTACTGCGTCAGTTAAGAACATTACATTTTACCCTGGAGAAACATCTTTGTTGCTTCCAACTGAGTAATAGGGGTCTATTCTTTTTCAAGGCTGAAGCTCCTTCTGGCAGGTTTTGAGGCATTAAGTTGGATGGTGTTGAAGCAAACGTCAATGTATTAAGTGCACCCACTAATGGTAATGCTTTTTGCAGCAGTCATATCATCAACCAATGTGTAAGACTGTGTCAAGAACGCTTGAGACGTGTAGATTTTGGCGTCGGGCAGGTTAATTTTTCATTCTACATGTCTTTCGGACTGGCAGCACGCTTATTTTTTCAAACCAAATTGTGGTCAGTCACAACTTCAGCCAATGCTCTGAGTTGCGCTTCAGCCAGTCAGATTGTACCTGATTGAAATTGTAAAACAATGAGATTATAAGTACCTGCGAATTCCCACCAATTTGGTGTTGAAAAATAATCTGACGGACGGGCAGATATCTGCACTCACTCTTGTCCATGGTTTCCTATTAGGGGAGTAAAGAGGCGATATAGCATGGTATAATCTTGACTTTTTTTATTAAAAAATGTATGGTCATCAAGGGTAAAATACCAGCATTAATTGCACGTCGAATCATTGTCAACCGTTCAAGCCATTAGATCACTGCACACTACTTTCACCACTTGTGAACTTGAGTGGTGATATTGTCTAAATTCAAAATATTCCCATGCAGATAGTGGTAAGACAGATAACATTATAAATAACTGAATCCGTCATATTGTATGATTCATAACTTTGTTACAGTGTGAAAATGTATTTCCTGATTGATAAGATACGAGCTATACCCCAGTCATAGTTGCTTGATAATGTCAGGTGACCAGACGTCCCGGTTTTTGAGTTGCATGTCCCGAGTCCTGACAAAAGTGGGATGCTAAAATGTCCCGGTTTCCACTAACCACTATGAAATGTCCCCTGTTGTCAGCAATTAGGGGAGACCGGGTTTCGTTTTTACACATTTTCTTTTAACAGCTATAGAATTGACATTATCAGGTTTTTGTTATCAATATGCACAGTAAAGAAAGAAAGTTTATTAGACTACATGACTGATCTGCAGCAACCCCTATATTCTGTGCATGCGTATTGCTGGTGAGGAAAAAATAGACTCCCGTCACCTGTAACAAACTACCCCATGGGTAGTTTGTTACAGGAGGGGTAGTTTGTCACAGGTTGTGGGGCATTTTTTACACGGAGAATTTGCTTACATGAGAGGTTTTTTCCCACTTAAGTAGGCAAGTCAAGGGGGATGCCTTACTACTAATATCCCACGACGCTACAGTGAGGAACCTCTTGAGTCATAATCTAATGGCATTGCCACGTTTCATTATTCGTTTGTAATTTCAAGGCATCTTTCTGAAATAAAAAGGGTAGAAAGTCATTCAGTGAGGTAATTTGAGTTTTTACAGGTTTTGGGGCAAGTTCTTACTGTAACAACTTGAGTGTATCAACTAGTCCCATCAGCATACCTTTGCCATTGTCCCGACATTTTGAAATGTTCCAGTGCAATGTTTACATGAGTGTGTCATGACACAGTGGCTAATGTCTTCCTCTCTCATAATCCAGAAAATCCCAGGTATGTATCCATTACGCTTGATGTTATTCAAAATCTCCCAAACACCAAGAAAGTTACTTTCTCAAGCTTTTTTTTGGAACACTAACCTGCGACTTTCGACGTACGTCTTTCTGTCATGTTAAGACACAGGTCACCTTTGCGGAGCAACAGGAAAAATTAGAGTGCCGTCTGTGTTTTATAATCGGAACTATTTAGAATGTAACAACATGGATGAGTAACAACAAGACCCGGTCTCCCCTACATAGCGGTCTTATTATAGCCCAGTCATTAACTAAAAAACACATAGAAATAAAGCATCCAGCATGTGATTTCAACAATATATGTGTGTGTGTGTGCGCGCACATGCGTGTAGCGTTGGCAAGGCTACAAACATAGGCTAAGCCAGCAACGTTACATTGTACAAATAACACAAAGTAATAATACTTAACCAATGATGTGCCGTCAGAGGTTAGTTAGTGTAGGCAGATTCCTCAATGTTAAACAAACGACAACTCTATTACTTTGCTTGATTAGCAATCTGAGGATTGATTAACTCATTCACAAGACTAAATGGCAGAAGGGCATGCCAGTTCCATCCAGGATCCATTATTGCTCAGTGCATCAAACTTAAAATGCATAGAGGACCACCGGTGTCATCGAAAAAGTAATAAAGCATTTTGAAAATAACTACTTAATTGTGAAATTAGAAAATTGATTACTAAATCTGATTTCAAATTGATTAATTAAACCATTAAAAAAAAAGTTAACATTAGAAAGTGTTTTCATAATTTGATATTACAATTAGGATTAAAAGGTGAAATTCCGTAATCAATTATTAATTAATTATTAAATAATGTCACTTTAAAATCAATTTCAAAATGCTTTTTTGAAATGAAAAATAAATAATGGATTTCATAAATTCATTAAGGAAAACATTTTCTAATCAGGCATTATTAGCAGCAATTTCCTTTCTCATTATGTCTCCCCCTTCCTGGAGGGGGGGGGGCTTTGGGGAGAGACCTATTGTTTTTGTCTGAATTCCCGTTGCCGTCGACGTTGGCGTCGGTGTTCCCATTTTTTTCCAGAGCACTCTGGAACTCTGAAACTGTTTGACCGATTTTCACCAAATATCATATAGTGTCTCTCCATAACATGTAGATGTGCCTTTTGAGGGTTTGAACTGCTTTTGAATTTAAATGGCTCTCTAGCGCCACCAAGAAACATTTCATTTGCACTTAGACGGCCACCACCACCGGTAGGAAAGTCATAGAGAGATGGAACCAACACCTCATTGTTTATGTCATCAAGGCTTAAAAATGCACAATCAACACCCATTACCTAAATCGAACAGGAAGTCCGCAATTTGCATATCAAAATTTCCTTTTTCCCCTAAATTTGGCCAAAGTTTGCCCTCGAACAAACACGAACTCCTGTAAGGGCGTTCATCGTATCGACCCCAAATGCTATTAGATGACAAAGCACACTCTGCCGATGAAAACTACGTTACTACTTTATCAAAAGTCGAACGGTTTGGATTTCATGAGGCGTCAAAGATGGGGTCCCCACCCACTTTGACTGCCTTTTCTCGATGCGTAGGTAATTTTCAACCTTCATTTGACCCTTTAAACATGCTCGAAAACAAACCAAATTTTTCAGTAATTTCTACATGGCTTCGAATATTTTTACAATCTGAAAATTCTCCACCAAAAAGACATAATGGCTCTCTAGCGCCACCTAAATACGCGGAAATAGGACTTTCGCTTTCACCACAGCCTGTTGCAATGTCATAAAATTCTGAAAAAAAAACACTTATCATTGCTGTACCATGCCCTGTACTGTGACCTAATTTCGTGAAAATCCATATGAGACTTTTTGAAATAAAAAATTTTATGTACATAGTACACTGTACAGTAAGATATACATTCTTGCTGTGGACAAATCATTCATCGTATCAAAATGTCCTTTGGTATAATTCATAATCTCCATTTCCCCAAACAAACTTTTAAGTGTGGTACCATCTCAATTGATATTTCTTGAGATATAAACATGTTATGAATATTCATATTTTGAAAAATATAGAGTGACGCACTTCTGAATTCACCATAAGTTGCAGTGTATTAAACTTTTGTCTTTCTTCAGTGAACATGCTCCCGAAATTTCAGCTTTCTTCAATTTACCTGGAAGAAGCATTTATTAATTTCTTGATTATTATTGATTTTCAGTGTTTTTCTTTGTGCTGCTACACATTCTGACCACCGGGTGGCAGTAGGATCACATGGCTCATCTCCCTTCACTAAGTTCATGAATGGGGGAAGATTGCACAATACACAGCAGTGATAAAATCTGCTTCAGAAAGTTTGACCAGGTCGCATGGGTCATAGCTCCATTAGACTAAAGAAAAATCTCTTTCAGTAAAGGGGTTTGCACTCAACTCAACATAAAACATTTTGCTCAGTCTCGTGCTGTCCAACGAATGACAATGCTCGACGGCGCTCGAATGCGTCTCGCCCCCGTTTCGACATGCATGGGAGGGCGAGGAAGCGTCCTACGCTGCTTGCAGCTTTAATATTTTTTCGGTTTCCATGGTAACAATTTGGACTTAGGTATATTGAAGGGTGGGACTCGTTTCTGGACCATAACTCTAAAATGTGAAATGGGGGTTGGGGGAGACATCTGTTTTTACGTGTAAAAACCATTTCTAGTTTTCTTTTCCTTTTTCCTGATGCATTTTCAAAACCGATCCGAAATTGCATTTGCTAAATCATTTAGCTTCTTCATTTAGCCTCTCCATTTAGCTTCTCCATGACACTTTGATCCCTGAGCTCAATAACAATCTTTCTGATTAGTCCGAGAGACGCACCTACTTCATAACATGGCTGTCATGTTATGGCGAAGAGGTTAATAAGTGCAACAAATGAAACCTAGTGAGCATGCAGAAAATGTTCGCTTGTGAAAACAACCTTAAATGTGATCCGTAAACATAAATGGATAATGGTAGTGAATTCATATAACTTTGCCATTTAGTTAGTTATCTTGCTAGCATTCACATGCACCAACTATATCTAGCTAAGTTGGCATGAAGGTTTTCTAATAAGCTGGTAAATGATAGTTTGCTTGCAAGTTTGCTAGCCAAGCTTGCTAGAAGTTATATGTGGTGCATGGAAGTCAATAAAAATACAATGGCCATTATACGCTAACTAAGTTTGGAGTTCATGTGTAGGCATTTAGCTTGCTAGCCAAATGTAGAGTTTGCCAGCGAACCCTTCGCTATCTCACATTACAACTGTGGTAAAAACAAAACAGGCAAACAGGAAACCTGGTGGCTGAGAGGGAAGAAAGTGGCAAAAGACAGAATGGAAACTTTTGAGCAAATAATCTTCCAGTTCTATGGTCGCCGCATTTTGCCTCACTCACTGTGGAAATTGCATAGAACCGATAGAAACCCCGAATACTGCCGCAAACCAGAATGTTTATATCAGGGCTATCAAGTTTCCAATGCAGGCTAGCGTGAGATTTTCTCCCGGGTGGTGCATGATACCCGCGTTTTCAAAGGTGCATAGTAGTTTTTTTGAGAATTTGTACTTAATAATTTTTTTTTTTTTACTGGGACTTTTACTCCACTACATCGTGAAGATAAAAAAGTATACTTTCTCTTTGTTACTTTGACACTGGCAAGTAAGTTACTCGTTTCAAATTAAAATATTAATTTAATTCATCATTAAATTATCTGGATTATCTGGATTTGGCGTGTTCGAGAAGAACAACCCCAGATAGCAAAAAGCTGTCAGCCCAGATGCGGGTGTAACCGGCTTTTCACGCCTATAGCTTTCTGCGTTGTGTTCTTGGCGTGTTAAATCATGAGGCAGGGGGCAGTACTGAATCTCAGGGTCTTTAGTGTGGATCTCTCTCTCAGGTTAAAAGACGTATAAAACAAGACATCAGTTGACTGTGTTTGTGTCTGCTTAGTTCCCCTCTCTATCACATGGAAAGAGCTTTTTTATAGCTCACAATTATAAAATAAATACAACAACTAATAAAAACTACTGGATACAATGAAAATTCAATACCTGTCATACTGACATTACAACAAAAATTACAAAACCTGGTAACTGTCACTATAAACATCAACATGACATTACAATACATACTGACTAACATATAAATAATTAATTAATTGTAATTAATTATACAGTTTAGAGGAAAAATCTCCAAATTATCCATATTTCATTACTTTAACAATTATTAACAAAGAAAATCACAAGAAATAAGAAAACTACAGTACTGATCCACATACAAGTGTAACAACCATATAGCTACATAAAATACAGCACTATGTTGTTGCCATAGTAACAACACCAGCTAGACTCAGCTTACATAGCTAGACTGGTGTAATCAGAAAAACATTTAAAAGCAAAGGAAAATATAGCCGCAAGCGGCTATTCTGGGGTTCAAGCCTAGAAAGACCATTAATAGTTGAAAGCTTTAACAGCTTAATTAACAAGTGTTGCCACTAAATGTCCCCATGTCCCCCGCCAGGTGACGGAAATCGACTGGGGTCGGCATATCACAAAATTACACATTGAAGCCAAAGATGAATAAAATCGATCAAAGTGTTCTCGAGATTTCGCGTTCACAACAAACGGGACGTGACGGACGGACAGCCAGACGGATGGACTGATGGAGCTGAAGATTATGGCCACCGGCCCTAATACACCTTGACCCCAAAGATGACTGGAATCGGTCAGACCGTTCTTGAGATATTGCGTTCACAACAACCGGGATGGGATGGATGGACGGCCGGAGCTGAATTCTGTATCCCCCGCCCCAATAAACCTTGACACCAAGGATGAATGGAATCGCTCAAACCTTTCTTGAGATATGATGTTGACAAGGTATTTGTAAGTGGTCTAATGGTCGTAATAACCTTGAGAATAATGGCAAGGTCACGTCAATCGATTTGGCCGTGAGCACTCCCGTTATACAGCTTGACACCAAAGATAAATGGAATCGGTCAAACCTTTCTTGAGATATCGCGTTCACAACAAACTGGACACGACGGAGAGACGGAGCTGAATTATACACCTTGACACCAAATACGAATCGAATCCGTCAAACCGTTCTTGAGATATCACATTCACAACAATCGATATGGGACAGACGGCCGGGCGGACGGATGGAGCTGAATTCTATGTCCCCCGCCCCAAGACACCTTGAAACCAAAGATGAATGGAATCGGTTGAACCGTTCTGGAGATATCAGGTTGACAAGGAATTTGTAAGTGGTCTTATGATGGTAACGACCTTGAGAAATAATGCCAAGGTCACGGAAATCTACTGGGGTCGGCATATCACACCAATATACCTTAACACCAAAGATGAATAAGATCGGTCAAACCGTTCTTGAGACATCGCGTTCAGAACAAACAGGACGTGACTGACGGCCGGACGGAGATGAATACTTCGTCCCCTGCTCCGCTCGCTATCACTGCAGCGAGGGACAAAACCACTTTAAGAGTGTGTTGCAGGTATTTATGTGGACCTATTATGCCAGTATAATAGTTGGACTAACATGCATAGTCTGATTTGTGTTATGTTAGGCTATTTTGTGCATTTATGGCACCCCTACTGGTCGATTTGTTTGAAACTTTCAGGCTATGTTTCAGGTTTTGATGCGGACATATCTTGTGAGTTTTGTAATGATTGGAAAAACTATTTATGATTTATAGTCTGATTTGTGTTATACCACGTTACTTTGTTTTGCATTTATAGTGCCCCCAGTCAGACCATTTGAATGGAATTTTCAGAGTATGTTTCAAGTACTTAAATGAATATATCCTGTAAGTTTTATGGCTGTAGGAAAAACAATTGCTGATTTATCATCTGATTTGTTTTGTACCACGCAGCTTTGTTTTTCATTTATAGCGCCCCCCATCAGTCAATTTGAATGAAATTTTCAGATTAAGTTTTAACCCCTTTCTGGAGATGTAGACGCTCGCGTCTATAGAACTGCAAATTTAAGCACTTAGTTACAGTACTTGACCACGAGATGGCACCCCCAGATCAGCTATTGAATTTTCACAAGCAGGTAGAGCTGAAACGCAAATTAGAGTATGGAGATGTCCCTCCAATCCCTGTTTTTCAGGATTTGCATGAATCAAACTCCTCAGCTAAGCCTGATGTGCAAACTGGTCAATATCCTTGCCCATAGTATCGATCAATTATCACTTGTGACTGAAAAAAACTCTGTAGCAACCATTTTAGCGACAGTGATCCAACAGTATTCCAATTAGTGGTTAAAAAAGTATGTTTTGTGAAGCAAAAAAATCTGACATTGTATTGATTCTCTCACATTCTACTGTCAATTACAGTCATCACACACAAAATATGCATAGTTCCCTCCCATGGATTAACGCGTAGATTCCTCCATTAACAAATTCAGCACTCCCTTCTATCCACCCAAGTACTGGTGTTGATAGCCAGTCGCTCGATTATATACCCAGATTCATCTGCGTAACTCTACAGATATAGTTTACGCCCTCGTGAAGCTTCCCCGGTAGCGATGTATTGATAGACTCGTTTCTTATCCAATTCCCGAGTGTTTAAACTTTCCTCAATTACTGAAATACATTGATCGGACAATAAGAATAGGATACAAAACTAAGCGTAAAAGTAAGGTCGGTTGTATTCTTCGAATGTTGGCCACGGTTGCGCATCTGAAAATGATGCGATATCAAAGAAACAAAGACACCCGAAACCGGCCCGAAGTGTTCAGTTTCATTTACGAGATAAATGCTGTATGGACACGGTCAATGGGAATTTTTCCGAATGAAACAGTACTGGAGGGTTCCTTCTACCCGATACATCTGTCTCTGGAGGAGGGCATCAATGAAGAAAACAGGTTATACTTCTACTCTGTTTGTATTTTGGTCAATAAGCCTTTTTGCTGTAGAATTTATACTGCGTTTAAAGACATCGAATGCCGAGGTTTTCGTTTCTCCAAATGCATGCGGCCCACGCATGTTGCTAGATCCCTTGGTATGTTCATTACACCATACTGTTGATTATGGAGGCATATGTCGTTTGATTTTTCCTGAAAGTGAAATTTCTGTTCTGTTAAAATAAGGTATATTTCAGAATTCAGATATTACGGAGTTACTGAGTTTTTACCCTTATAAAGTGTAAGGTTATGAGCTCGGATGTGAGAGTGGTTAGGTTTTCATTGCAGCGTGGATGTAATAGCTGTTTAATTAGCACTTTATTTAATGCTTGGGGGACTTCGAAGAAAAATGGACAATATTGTTAACTTTATTATGGAGAAAAGGCGTGTTTTGTGTTTGGAGCGGTTACTGGTGACCAATGATGTTCAACTGCACTGCGATTGATAAATTCATGCTAAACTCAACCAGAAAATCATTAGTTCATGCTGAATTTCATGCCCTAAAAGTTAATTTGCGTTAAATGTATGATTAATGTATGATTTGACAGTGAACCATTTTGATGGATCTCAGACTTTGGGGAGACACCTGGATAGCTATCTAATTTATTTGGCTTATAGCAAGCGGGTAATCTAGAGCGGGTAATCTAATGTTCAAGATGAATTGTACTTGTGGTCAAGAAGTTTATTATTCCAGAAATGTATAGTTTTAAGCCCCAGCAGTTTTTTAGATGCAAAGCTACTACCTTTCCAGGAAATAATGAGGAGCTGTACTTAACTCCTTTTCTGTAAACTCTCCATTATGCCACTTTATATGAGATGTAATCATAAGAAGTGTATTTTGTAAAGAGCTTGATGAATCCTGGTTGTGATAATGGATTGTTGATACTGTGATGTGCATTGTTGTCTGGGAACTTCTTTAGTTTCCCTGCCACAGTGTCTATGTGGCTATCAGGGATTGGTGCTGATTTTAGGTGAAGCTCCGCCCCTTTCCTGTTCTTTGTCTATTAGAGACCTTAGTAAATGTTGGTTTGCCATTTGCCATTTTGCCCTGATGAAGGCTATCTGCTGAAACATGTAGGCATTTTATTGTTCTATTATGAACTACCCAAATAATAAGGGCTTTATAATGTTTATACCAGAAGAGTTGCCTTAGACCATCTGTTTGTTTGTATCATGGGTGTATTTTCATTCTATCCATCATTTTTGGGGTCAAAAAAGTGGATTTTGGGGCATTTTGGGAGTGTCCCAAATCTGGATGATACTTTTGAAACTTGCAATACTCCGATGATTTAAATTTCCTTTGGCTGGAAACTGTATGTATACATTAAAAGACACTGTGAGATAAATATCCTAAGCGAAAAAGAATAAAAAATCAAAGGTGGTGGTTTTCCAAGGAAAATCACTGAAAGTAGGGATGTCCGCATACCAGGCAAGAAAGCCAACCCTCAAACACAGCATTTCCAGTCCTGATAGAGGAATAATGTTTGGTTTGCCAGCTAACGATAGCATAAGACCCAACAGCTCGACTGCAACAAAAAATATTGCTCACGTACCAAACAAGCTTGTGAATTCATTAGTTTAACATAATTGGAAAGCTTTTTTAAAATTTTCATGAAGTAAAACTTCAAAAGCAAGTAGTTGTTTCACAAAAGTGAAGTTAACCCTCAAGCAACCGAGTATTTTATCAACTGAAATGACCAAGTGGGGTCATAAATGACCCAGTTGTGTTTTATGCAAAAATACTTATTTTTAATGACTATTTTTATATTCATCACATCCAGACAGCTTCATTTATGTATGGCAGATATATGTAAATGATCAAATGCTAAAAATTAAGCATTTTGATTAATTTTTTTGAATTCCAAGAAAAATGCAAAGTTTTGTGGGGTCATTTATGACCTCAAAAATATGTGTTTTATGACCATATTATCATAGATTTATGGCAATAGTCAATTTTTATTCACTAACCTTGCCTCTCAGAACTAGAATAACATGGTTTGCAACTGTATGTACCCTTGCCAAGGAAGATATATTTTCTTTTGTGTGTGTGTCTATCTGTCCGTCACAAACCCAAAAAACTAATGGTGCGATCTGCACCAAAATTTACCTAGGGGTCATTGTTGGTCCAAGGACAAAATTGCTAAAATTTGATCTCATCTGAGCTCAGTGCTATTTTTGCATTAAAAATTAATGTATTTGCCAGATGAACAGATTGAGTGTTTTTTGTCAATTGATGGATGGTTTGTGTCCCCACAGTGTACGCATTTTCTACCTCAATAAAATGTAATCATAATAAAAATAATAACATTTGCTTTGAATGAAGTAAGACGCCTTGGAGTGCTCTTTTTTGTCAACAAAATTATCTCTGGGGTCATAAATGACCCTATATATCTTTCATCTGTCTTTGACACAGCAATAGGCCAATTCCTCTGAAAATCTATGAGAATTCATTGGAGGAACAGCTTGACAAATTCATTGAAGGAAACATTTTTTTGATATGAAATATTAAAACAGCACATAAAAATGTACGTCTGGGGTCATAAATGACCCCCCTCGGTCGCTTGAGGGTTAAGGTAGCCTAATAAATTTGGCACGTAAAGTTCGGTCGAGATCACCAACTGAAAAGAGGTCTAACGTTCATGGTTACGTTATGGTGCCAACTTCGCTAGCTTCCTCATTACTTAACTTAGGCTTTACAGTTAAATGCTCAGTCGGTATTTTAGCTCTAATTACAGCATGACAGCTATCAAAATTTAAAAAGCAAAACTGTAACAATAATATTCGTTTCAGGTATCGTATTTGCCAACATCAATAATCAGTGTTCATCAAAACCTGTTCAACAGATGAGGAAGATGAAGATACAGGGGCTGTTTAGACGGCTCCAGAAGTTGACTCGTGCATGTTCGTAGAGTCACGTGCCGACCTTCAAGTGGGAGTTGGCCCGTTTCCTCCTCTCAGGGTAGAGTTGGGCCAACTCCAACCTACCAGAATCAGCCCAACTCTGGTGTGCTGCAGTTCAAATGGCATACGGTCAGGCGGAATCGGCAAGATTACGGCCAGGCGGAATTGGCAAGATTACGGCCAGGCAGAATTGGCAAGATTACGGCTGTGTTGAAGCTACTCAAGGCTGCAGGTGAATGGCGGAGCTCCGGTTAGCCGTAATTTCCCCGACTCCGTGTTCATGGAATCACGCCGTATTCCGTACAGTCTTTATATCGCCAGCGCTGGCCCGATTCCAGCACTGTCAGCATCGGCCGCCTTACGGTAAGATGGAATCGGCAAGATTATGGCTGAGTTGAAACTACCCGCAGCAGCAAGTAAATGGCAGAGCTCCGGTTAGTCGTAATTGGCCCGACTGCGGGTTCATGGAATCGCACCATATTTCGTACAGTCTTTACATTGCCAGAGCCAGCCCGATTCCGGTGCAGTCAAGATTGGCAGCTTTCCGGAAAGACGGAATCGGCAAAGATTACGGCTGAGTTGTTAGTCCCCGGATCTGACCCTATGCTGACAGTGCCGACACTAAAACGGAATCGGGCTGATTCCTATTGCTATCTGCGACGTTGTATCTTAGTGCAGATGTGTCCGCCAGTGGACGTGGAGCTGCAAATTTATGCACGCAGTTACAATATTCTAAAACTGAATGGCACACCAGGATCAGTTACAACTGCCAGTAACTGCCAGTAAACTCCTGTGTCCTAAGTGGGCGCGGTCACGGAAGTTTGGTGGGCGTTGTAGGCTGTTTACAGAATGAATGCTGACCGGGGTATCCATCACATCTTGTTGCCAGAAGTGGTAGGTCAAGTAGGCAGACACCGGATCAGAGCAGGGTTGGTTTTCTGCCAAAATACACTACATGGAGAGCAGAGAGCCCCCACTCTCCCCGTGACAAGTTACAAGTCAATTCATCCAAAACCGCTATTGTAAAAAAAAAAATAAGTGATGAAGTGATTACCTGATTTTGGGCTTCCACTTCCAGCTCTTCGTTGACGTGTGCACACAATAGCAGCATTCGTGCGCGTGTAGAAGTCGTGATTACGCTCAATGCGTGAGACTTGAGAGCCCTGTTTATATACAAACCATTTGCCCAAGCTTTACGTGCTAGCTGTAAAATTTAAGAGGTAGTCATGCCATTAGCTACCGAGCTAGACAGGTATGACACTTGAGTGAATGGTCACTCTAGCAAGCTAGCTAAATGCAAGCTATTGGTGTGCTAGCTATAACATTATGGAGTTATACATCATTTTGGCTTGTTAGCTAGGTAGCCCACTAGCACGCTAGCGAGTGTTAATGTGTACACAAACTGCATCCTTTTTGGTTTGCTAGCCGTTGCTATTTAGCCAATTTTATTGGTGGGGGCATGACTCCATTGGTACCGAGTACCGACTTAAGTATGCTAGTGATGCTTATCTAATGACTGTCCTGTTGAGGCGTGTGAACAAGTGCTAAGCAAACAGTTCAGGGTGACAGCCATGTTATGAAATAGGTGCTTCTCTCAGAACAATCAGAAAGCTTGTTATTGAGCTCAGGGACCAAAGTGTCACGGAGAAGCTAAATGGAGAGGCCAAATGAATTTAGGAAATGCAATTTCGAATCATATTTGAAAATGCAGCGGGGAAAAGGATATGGAAATGGGAAAGGAAATTGTTGCTTTAAATGCGTGATCAGAAAATGTTTTCCTTTATGAATTTATGAATTCCATTATTTATTTTTCATTTTGAAAAAGCATTTTGAAATTGATTTTAAAATTACATTATTAATAATTAATTCAGAATTGATTATGGAATTTCACCATTTAATCCTCATTATAATATCAAATTATGAAAACACTTTTGAATGTTAACTACTTATAAATGGATTTATTAATCAATTTGAAATCAGACTTATTAATCCATTTTCTAATTTCACAATTAAATAGTGACTTTCAAAATGCTTTATTATTTTTTCGATGACACTTGTGGTCATCCATGATAATGCTCACGAGACAGCAAGTTTGCTCACATTTGCTGAGAGGAAGCTAACGCAATGCCATTAACTAATATTAAAACCTTTCTTATGCAGTGTTCAATGTGGGGTCAATATGTTTACGATAATATTTCCCCCTTTAACAACGTATTTTTTAATGCCATTTAAAAAAATAATAAAAATAACAAAATAGGCAGTTTATTTTCAATCTTGTATCATAATCCAATAAACAAAAGATCAAAACAAAATACGGAATTACCGAGAGAGATGAGATTTTTTTCCAAATTAATTATTAAGATTTACTTGCAGTCTCGAATCAAAGCATAAAGGTAAATTAATCTTTGTCACTATCACCTCTTAATCATTTCAGGCTTAATTGTCCAGAAAAAAGGTCAAATTGATTATCAATCAATCAGGCATAGTACGTGGAAATAGGTTGACAAAATCTAGCGATAAAAAATGAGTCACTACCTACCCTGACCGCACGGCCCTGTACTTAACACATAATAAGGCCTTTAAATCAACAGTGTCGTGACTTGTTCACATGAACTAAACGTGAGTTTCACTCACTATTTCCTTGGATGGTTGAAATTAAGACCAACTTTCAGGGTTTGTGTTTCCGATTGACATGACTTGAACCGTCCGCTGTCGGCGTCCTGCTCCCACAGGTGGTTTGGCGTGGTGTCTTTAGTTTATGACAATTAGTCCTGGCTAATTCTCAATAATTTTCCTTTATTGATGCATTTTCTAATTATCGCAATAATCCAATAGCAATTGAAGACACTTCTCTCCATTTGCGATCTAACAGTGAGGAAATGGGCCAAAGTCAGCATAGAAAAATAATTTGCTTATTAACAGGCCAATGCTTTACGAAAGTCAAACTGCTCTGAAACTTCCGTGCTACCTTTTCCGCACATCAGGTGATTTAAATTGCGCTTAACTATCGTTTAAATTCACCGTTTTAAAAACAGAAAAACTTCCATGCATAGAGACTTCTACACGAGAATTGAGAATGCACACAATTCTACACGAGAATCTCTTAAAATTTATGATTGTTACAAGGGCCAATTTTGATGACACCTGTCCACAATTCCACAGCAGGCTGTCAGCCAAAAAAATTGATTTTGGAGCAAATTCACTCCTCAGACAAATATATGTGGGCAAATTTGAAGAGTGTTTGTCTCTGCATTGAGGTCATGTTTTCAGAGCTCACACACACACACCAGGGCCGGAGGAAATGAGTTGTGAGGGGGGGTTACCCTGCGGGGGTCCAGGAGACCGCATAGGCCCCTGGCGGTATCAAGGGGCAGTGTCCCTGTGGGGACGCAGGGGGCAAAGCCCCCAAAAACTCCAGCATTTTAGCTATTTCTGAGGCAACAATCAAGCCATTTCCAGGCATTCTACATCCAATTTCAATCAAAATAGATCACGTTAAAATGTCTCCAATAACCAATGCCTTTTAAACCAAGTACCCATTCAGCTTAACAGTAAATCTACACCGAGATCATATGTCTTCACCCATGCAACTGAGAAAATATCCTAAATATAAAAGCCTCATCAAAAACCAACAACAAAATTTCAAACTTTGAGTACAAAGAGAGTATGATTTTTATAGGATCATGCAAGAAAATGTGCACTGACCTCCTGTCTTTCAGCACAGAAATATAGCAAAGGTTCATTGTGTCTTTGTCGTGGTTTTTTCCTTAGCATGGTTCCAGCAGACTCGCAACATGAATTTGAAAACGACTTGTCAGCTATGTTGTTGTTCCCGTGAAAAAGCGCGTGGTCGGAAGTGATGAAATGAAGGGAAGTGACTTTCAAGGCTGGCGTAGCACCAGTGATTTCCCCAGCGTTGGTGGCCCCCGTTGACTCAGCTGTGAGACTGCATCCACTATCGTGTTTGGATAACTTTTTTTCCCCCTGTTCAGCTGGGTAGTCCTGTGAGGATTAGCCTACGAGAGATCTTAGAGATCAAAGTGATATAACGTAACTTTACATGAATGGCGAGAACAGGCCATTCAGCCCAACTACGCTCGCCAGTATCTTTATACTATTGTGAATATATCCCTTCAGATACTCAATGACTCAATGGTCTCTTGCTTTAAGTCAAGCCTGCTCTTGAAAACCCCCAAGGTCTCTGCCTCAACAATATGGTCAAGCAAGCTATTCCACATTGAAATTACTCTTTGGGTGAAGAAATATTTCCGAATATCAGAGCTAAATTTACCCTGGGTCAATTTCCATTTGTGACCCCGTGTTCTACTCACAACACTTGGTCGAAGGAATCCTACTCAATTCACTTTGTTAATCTCCTGTAACTCCAATGGAGCTCATTTCAAAAATTAGTACTGTATCAAATGCTTTCTGAAAATCCAAGTATATGATGTCATAAGCCCTTCTCTGGTCATAAGTCTTGGTGGCCTCTTCAAAAAATTCCATAAGGTTTGTTAGGCATGACGTTCCCTTCCAGAAACCATGTTGGCTATCCCTCAAGATACTGTTGCATTCAAGAAATAAGTCCAGCTCATCTTTTATAATAGATTCCAATATTTTGCACACAATGCAAGTTAAACTGACTGGCCTGTAATTTCCTGGCTCTGTACGGTCCCCTTTCTTATATATTGGTATTATATTGCCCTGTTTCCAATCATTTGGTATTTCTCCAGTTTCTAAAGACTGTCTGAAGATGGTGGATAACAGCTCAAAGATGATCTCACCAATTTCCCTGAGCACTCTAGGATATAAGCAATCAGGACCCGCCGCCTTATTTGCCTTTAGTTTATGCAACTTGTCTAATACTTAGTTATCCCTAACCTCAATTTCCACTATATAATCATGAGCATTAGACATGCCCTCTGGCCAAATATAGACCCCCTCTGAGGTAAAATTCTCAACAAAGTAACTGTTTAAGGCATCCGCAATATCCTTGTCATCATATAGCAGCAATCCATATTAATTCTTTATGCACTTAACCTCCCCTTTGACTTTCCTTTTTCTGCAACAGTGCTGAAAGAAGCGCTTTGGATTAGCTTTGGCCCCCTCTGCAATTTGTCTTTCATACAGTCTTCTAGCATTCCTCAGCTCTTTTTTGACCACAGCCCGCATTTTACAGTATTCAGCCTTAGTGTTCTCATTGTTATCCTTCATGTACATCTTATAAAGATTCCCCTTTTCCCTCAAAATCCTACTAATACTTTTGGTCATCCACTGAGGATTCTGCCTTTTCAGCTTACTTTTGGACACCTTTGGAATGAATTACTTGGATATGAGCGCATCCAGTCCAAGTTTGCTCGCCTAAAATTGAAAAAAAAAAATTGAATAGACCTTTTTAACTTCCCATGAAACATCAAAATCAACAGCAGAGTGCTCACTTGTCCCAAGGGGCTCCAGTACTTCAACATTGCTAATTCTATCTGGGTCATTACAGAGCACTATGTCTAAAATTGCCTTCTTTCTTGTAGGTTTATTAACAAATTGTGATGATGTTATGAAATCATTCATAACATCAAGAAATTCTTCCTCCCCCTTACCCTGTCCTTTCACCATTTCCCAATTGATACCAGGATAATTTAAGTCTCCCATAATAATAGTCCCTCCACCTCTTGGGAGCTTGCGTAATCCTCTTAAAAAGCATTTCATTGACTGTACTGTCCAAAGCTGGTGGTTGATAGCATACTTCTATGTTTAAACCTGTCTCGTGTTTGCCAATGAGCCTGACCCACATATCTTCACACGGCAAGTAATGTTCAATTTCGGGAATTTCCCGTACATTTATGTTTTCATTCACATAGATTGCTACGCCCCCTCCTCGCCTATTACATCTATCCTTCCTAAAGAGCTCATAACCTTCTATATTATATTCATCTCAATCCTCTTCACTTAGTTGGGATTACAGAGACATGGCTATGTCATAGCCCTCACTAATCATAGTGGCCTGAAGCTCTGGAAATTTATTTTTTATGGTTCTTGAATTTAAATTAAAACATTTTAGGTTATTACAAATGCTCTTCCCCGTTGATTTCACATGCGGCCACTGCTTCAAGCCCCCCACTACGCTTTGTTGCTTTAAAAGTATTTCATCAATAGTGCATGTAACAGCGTCAGCTTCCATTTGGGCTGTCTACATTTCCCTATGTGTAACAGTCACTCACCTCCCTGCCCCCCCAAGTCCCTAGTTTAAATAATCCTGTGCTATCCTCAACATACGCTGGCCCAGTGCAAAGGTACCCCTCCAGTTCAGGTGTAGCCCATCAGGCTTGAACAGGTCACCCCTGTCCCAGAAAAAGTTCCAGTGCCCCATAAATCTGTACCCCTCTTTCCTACGCCAGGTTCGTAGCCACGTGTTAAACCTCCAGTTACAATGCTTTGTTAAAAAAAAAAAATGTTATCTTAGCTAAATAGGCCTACCAAAAACATGCATAATTTTTCTCATTAGGCTATGTTGTGAGCAGTAGTCCTACATGCTGCAATTTAGCCTAATATCTGCGTGTATGACCTCACGTGCACGAGCACAACAGTCATGTTCAAAGTGTCCCGGTTTTAGTTCCAGGAAATCTGGTCACCCTGTGATAATTTTATCCCGAGTTTTTTTTTATTTATCGTTTTCAGTTTGTGAAAATAGAGAATTACATAGCATTAAATTAAATAGGCCGAAATTGACATTTAGAACTTGCCAATGTATGCAAATGCATACAATGCAGATGCAAACGCTTTTCCGTGAAAACTTGTTGTTTTTAAACTACAGCGCCCTCCATAATTATTGATGTGTTAATTAAAAGATGTGTTAAAAGCCTTAAAATAAATTAAATTTTTATTGCAGAAACATACTCTCACACTGAAAATTATATAAAAATGTAGCCTTCAACTCAAGTGAATTTTAAGGGGAAAAAATGAATAAGAAAATAATTATTTTTTTCATAAAATCACCTGTTCCACAATTATTGGCACCCCTAACAATTCCTAGGAAATAAATGTAATTGTAGTATTTCTGTCATTTCTACAGTAGTTTACAAAGTTGATCAGAGTATCTAGGAACATTTAATTAGTAAATCATCACTTCCTGTTGTAATGTGGGAAAAAGGGCCACTAGGTGGCAGCATAGACTTTTTTTGTTAAGCCCAGTCTGGTGCTAGGTTTGGGCATGTCCTGAGCATGTCTGAGAGGGGAAGTCCCAGAGAATTGAAAAAGGTGGGAGGGGGCTGCAAAAGAGTACATAAGGAGAAAAATTGAGAGAGTAAAGTAGTAGGAGAAATTGTGGAAGGATACATTTGACCAGACCTGTCATTTCAAGACCTGTGCAGCTTTTTGTGGATTTTTATCCCCCCAGCATATAATGCGGGGGATACAGCGTTCAGTCCGTCCGTCTGTTTGTCTGTAATAAAATCGTTTCCGGACCAGAACTCGAAAACTATACCACTTACAAACACCAAATTTGGTATGGAGCTTCTCCTTATGGTCTAGTTGTGCCTTTTGGGGGTTTCGGTCTGTCCGCCTGTCCACACAACCTGTAGGTTACACAACCTACAGGGGGGGGATCCGCCATTGCCAGATGGCTCTTGTTGCCTGCGGTGGAGCATTTTCCTGTCCCAGAGCATTTCACAAAGCAACCCCATCTCTGTAAATATCTCATTTTTTAAAAATATTATCAATCTTGGTCAGTGCTTTATTTTATTAAATCTGTTCAAGTTTTCAAATTTTGTCTGTCATCCCTTGCTGTCCGATTTGCCGTAACAAATTGAGGCCATAATACTGTTTCCCTGGGGTATAAATATGACGTGAGACAGAGGCCATTTCTCTTATTCACTCTTCAACATGGGAATGACAAAGGAACACACCATTCAAGTAAGGTAGATGTGTGTAGACCTTCACAAGTCAGGCAATGGCTACAAGAAAATAGCCACTGGCCTGCACCTGCCCATATCTACTGTCAGAGAAATCATTAAGAAGTTTAAAACAACTGGAACAGTGGTAAACAAGCCTGGACGAGGACGCAAGGTTATTTTGCCACCTCGCACAGTGAGGAGGATGGTAAGTGAAATAAAGAGTTCTCCAAAGCCCACTGTTAAAGAATTGCAACAAATGGTGGCATCTTGGGGCACAAAGTCTCCAAAACAACCATCAGGTGCTATCTATATGCCAACAAGCTGTTTGGGAGGCATGCACAGAAAAAAACCTTTTCTCACTCACAATCATAAACACAAATGTCCGGAGTTCACTAAGCAGTACTGGGACTTCAGCTGGGACCATGTGCTTTGGTCAGATGAGACCAAGATAGAGCTTTTTGGCAACAAACACTCTAAGTGGGTCTGGCGGAACACAAAAGATGAGTATGCAGAAAAGCGCCTTTTGCCCACTGTGAAGTATGGGGGAGGGTCGGTGATGCTGTGGTCCTGTTTCTCTTCCAGAGGCCCTGGGAACCTTGTTAGGGTGCATGGCATCATCAACACTTTGAAATACCAGGACATGTTAAATCAAGATCTGGTGGCCTCTGCCCGAAAGCTGAAGATGGGTCGTCACTGTGTCATTCAGCAAGATAATGACCCTAAACATGTGGCCAAATCTACACAGAAATGGTTCACCAGACACAGAATCAAGCTCCTCCCATGGTCATCTCAGTCCCCAGACCTCAACCCCATTGAAAACCTGTGGAGGGAGCTGAACCGGAGAGTGCAGAGGAGGACCCAGGTCGCTGGATGATTTAGAGAGATTGTGCAAAGAGGAATGGTCGAAGATCCCTCTTTCTGTACTCTCCCATCTTGTGAAACATTATAGGAGAAGATTAGGTGCTGTTTTGTTGGCAAAAGGGGGTTGTACAAAGTATTAACATCAGGGGTGCTAATTGTGGCACACATGATTTGATGTAAAAGAATTATTTCTCAACGTGGGATTTTTCTCCCACTGAATAAGTGCACTTGAATTAAAGGTTGGATTTTCCTCTTTTTTCATTGTGGTCCTATATTATTTAGAAAAAAAACTGAGTTTATTAGAAGCAAAAGAACACATCTTTACCAGGGGTGCCAATAAATATTGAGGGCGCTGTATTTCACATTAATTAAACTGATCTGGAACGCCCCCCTTCGAAATGTCCGGAACTGCCTTATATGGCAACTGATGTCATGCAAGGCAGCCAGCTGGTCAGATCTCGTTCGCTCTACAATGAAATGTACATACACTACGTTTTATTTGCCATAGCCAGCTGACAGACCCTTGCAAAAAACCACTGTTGGATTGCCAAAATATTTATCACCAAAAAAAGATAGTACTACTGAAGTAATTGTATTGTAGCGACCCTGTATTAATGTAAATCTTCTTCGTTCAGTGTTTTATCCTGTTTTATGATGTTCTGCACTTGTTGGCCATCTATTTTGCATGCTGCGTGAGTTGGGGCGTGCCTATGTTCAGAGAGAGGGGGCTGGGAGGCGGGTGGAGGGGAAATGACCGGAAGCCTGTTGAGGTGAAGAGAGAGCGAGGCTGTGTTGAGCATGTTAGGAGACAGCTGAGAGAAAATCTGACGGAAAACATTTTATTATCTGTGTCGGTTGCAACCGACCAAAGGCCATTTTTCTGTGCTCGTTTTGTAATAAAGAGACGGTCTGCAGCCAACTGTCCGTTGATCCTTTTTACACGTCCTTGCGGACGCTACAATTGGTGTCAGAAGTGAAAACCGGAGCTATCTTCGCTAGCCTCCAGTGGCCGCAACTAGTTCGAGTTTGGTTAGTTTTGCAACCTGCAGACGGAATGGCAGCGCAGCGAGACAGGTCCGGAGCTCGCCCGAAAATCAAAGAGGAGGCGAAGGGAGGTGGTTATGCATTTACTCCAGAATATGAGTCTGAGTTTGACCGCGTGTCGGAGCACAAGGCTCGCTTAAAAGAGACGGCCAGGGGACTGGCTGCTGGTGCGGGATTCGGCTCGCTACGGGAGGACCGACGCTACCCCGCCCCTTCAGACGCGGTGACACCATCCAGGAGTGACGCCGAATGTAAACAACATGGCGGCGCCCAGGATAACCGGCTCCATATAAAAACACCGAAATATTCTGGTAAGGCAGATTGGGAGGCCTTCCATGCCCAATTTGAACTTTTATCACAGGCGGCGGGCTGGTCAGAGGATAATAAAGCACTGCAGCTGGCTCTGTGCCTTACAGATGATGCGCTGACATGTTTGCTGCTGCTTAGCCCAGCTGAAAGAGATGACTATGGGGCTTTAGTTGGGGCTTTACAGCGGCGTTTTGGTCAATGTAACCAGCCTGGTGTCCTGCGATCAGAGCTGTCGAACAGACGCAGGCGACCCGGGGAGCCGCTCCGCGTGCTGGCCAATGAGATCGAGACCCTAGCTAGGAGAGCGTACGCCCAAATGCCCACCGAAGTGCAGGGTGAGCTAGCCAGGGACCAGTTCATCCAGGCCATTACCCCCAGAGAGCTGCGCATCCAGACGCGGCTGGCACACCCCCGCTCCCTACAAGAGGCGCTGGAGCTGGCCTTGGAGAGGGAGATAGTAGGAGCTGGGACTGCGGAGAGCAGCCGTGACAGTGACAGCCCTATTGTTAGAACAATGGTGGTTGAGAGCCAGGGCCAAGAGAAGCCCGCATGGGCCGCTGAGTTGACAGAGTTAATCCGTACTGTGTCGCTGCAGTCACCATGCAGTGGCACACGTCCTCCCCGAAGTCCCTTTGTGTGTTGGGAGTGTGGCCAAGCCGGTCATATTCGCCGGCAGTGCCCCAAGTTTGCTGGCAACCAGGGAAATGCCCCGGGGTCTGTGTAGACGGGACGACACAGACCCCTGCCCCTGTGTCCCACCGAGGCTCACCCTCAGCACCCGGTACTCACCAGTACAGCCGGGGGAAGGGGGCTCCACTCACCCCAGATGTAGATGACACCGCTGAGTCTGCAAGGGTAGTGGGCTGGACGCATGCTGGGGATTTTTGCCATGTCTCCATCATCCTGGCGGGGGCCCCATGCACAGCCCTTGTGGACACTGGCTCTACCGCGACACTGATGAGACCTGAAGTTGTTCCGGCAGGGACTCGAGTCGAGCCCACTACGGTGAAGCTGCGAACAGTAACCGGTGAGCTGGCCCCTATGTGTGGGAGAGGTGTGGTGGCTATTAGAGTGGGGGGGCTGTCAGTGAACTTTATGGTGTGGGTGGCAGAAGTACAGGACCCCTGTATATTGGGACTGGACTTCTTGCGGTCAGCTCGCTGCGTGCTAGATCTGGGGAAGAGCACGCTGGCTTTTCCTGGGGGTCCCACAGTTGAAATGGTGCACCCCACACAGGCCCTGAGACCACACCCGCTGATGCTGAGAGTGACAGAGACACGCCAGGAGTCAGGGCCCATACTTCCCACGTCAGCTTCCCCCCCTTCTCCTTGGACTCTCATCCCGCACACCCCCACTGATGCACGGCCCCCTACTTTGAAACAGCAGCCTGCAGCAGGGGGTGTGGACAGACTGTCAGCAGTGAGAGAAATATGGGAACGCAACTGCAACGACCTGGAACCCTGGCAGCAGGAGGAGCTGTGGCTGGTGTTGTCTGAGTTTAAGGACATTTTTGCGCTGACTGATGAGGAGGTGGGTCTGACACACCTAGTACAGCATGAAATTGACACTGGGGATGCTCGGCCCATCAAGACACGCCCTCGTCGTCTTCCCCTGGCGCACCAAGCGGCTGCTGACAGCGCAATAGAGGAGATGCAGAGGGCTGGCATCATTGAGCCCTCTGACAGCCCTTGGGCTTCGGGGGTTGTGATGGTCAACAAGAAAAAGAGCTCAAAAATGAGGTTCTGTGTGGACTTCAGACCACTTAACAGCGTGACAAGGAAAGATTCATACCCACTGCCTCGTATCGATGAGTCTTTGGACTTAGTGTCTGGCTCGTCCTGGTTTTCTTCGTTGGACCTGCGCAGTGGGTATTGGCAGGTGCCCCTCAGCCCTGAAGCCAGGCCAAAGACTGCGTTCTGTACAGGCAGAGGGTTGTGGCAGTTCTGTGTCCTCTGCTTTGGCCTGTGTAATGCCCCAGCTACATTTGAAAGGCTTATGGAGAAGGTGCTGGCTGATGTGCCTCGACAGGAATGTCTAGTTTATTTGGATGATATCCTAGTGCATGGGAGCTCTTTTCAGGCAGCCTTGAGGTCCCTGAGGCAGGTGCTCCAGAGGATAGCAGCAGCAGGTCTAAAGCTCCACCCCGACAAGTGCCGCTTCTTGCGAAGAGAGTTAGAGTTCCTTGGGCACAGGGTTGGGGGGGAGGGCATTAGTGCTACAGAGGAGAAGGTGCAAGCAGTGAAGGACTGGCCGACCCCCACCAACCTGCGAGAGCTGAAGAGCTTCATTGGCCTGGCGTCCTACTACAGGCGGTTCGTGCGTGGCTTCTCTTGCATAGCTGCACCCCTGTTCCATCTGCAGCAGAAGGGCAGTGATTTCATCTGGACGCCTGAGTGTGAGCAGGCCTTTTGCTCTCTGAAGAAGGCCTTGACAGATTCTCCTATCCTCACCCCCCCGGACCCTAACCTGCCGTTCGTTCTGGACACGGACGCCAGTGATGTTGGTATGGGGGCGGTGTTGAGCCAGGTGGGGTCAGATGGAGAGAGAGTTGTGGCTTACTTCAGCAAGACCTTTAACAAGGCTGAGCAACGTTATTGTGTGACGCGCAGGGAGCTGCTGGCTATTGTGAAGGCGATAAGCCACTTCAAATACTACCTTTGTGGCGTGCCCTTCACTGTCCGAACTGACCACTCAGCCCTCCAGTGGTTAATGTCCTTCAAGGAGCCGGAAGGGCAGATTGCATGCTGGCTTGAAGAACTGGCACCATACATCTTCACAGTGGTGTACAGGGCTGGGGCTCGCCATGCAAACGCCGACGCCATGTCTCGGCGCCCCTGTGCTCCCTCTGGCTGCGGATACTGTGAAAAGAGAGAGGCTCGTGAGAGAGAACTCTGTGCAGAGGAGCGGCCAGTCTGCAGAGGGATGCAGGTTGTGAGCCCGGCAGAATGGCGAGTGCATCAGGAAGAAGACGTCGACTTACAGCCAGTGATGCGGTGGGTGGAGTCAGGACAGAAGCCACAGTGGAATGAAGTGGCAGGATGCTCGCCTGCCACTAAGGGGCTGTTTGTGAAGTTTGAGGCTCTACGGGTGAGCGATGGAGTGCTCCAGAGAGCCTGGAAGGAGCCAGCTACAGGGGAGGAGAAGTGGCAGGTGGTGGTCCCCAGGGAACTGAGGGAGTCTGTGCTAAAGGCCTCGCATGGGACCGTTGGGGCAGGACACTTCGGGGTCTCAAAAACTCTTCGTCGGGTCCGTCAAGGTTTCTACTGGGGCCAGCTCAGAAGGGACGTTGAGGACTTCTGCCGCCGCTGCGACCTCTGTGCAGCACACAAGGGTCCCCTAGATCAGTCTCACGCCCAGCTCCAGCAGCTGGCAGTGGGGGCACCAATGGAGAGAGTGGCGGTGGATGTAATGGGCCCGTTCCCCCGCACAGACAGGGGAAACCGCTATGTTCTGGCCGCTATGGATTATTTTACAAAATGGCCAGAGGCGTATGCCTTGCCAGACCAGGAGGCCGAGACTGTTGCAGACGCTTTGGTGGAGGGCATGTTTGCTAGGTTTGGGGCTGCTGAGAATGTTCACAGTGACCAAGGAAGAAACTTCGAATCACGTGTGTTCGCCGTGATGGCTGAGCGTTTGGGCATGCGTAAAACTCGGACTACACCTTTACATCCGCAGAGTGATGGACTTGTAGAACGATTCAACAGAACCCTAGCAAAACAACTAGCCATCCTCACTGCAGAGCACCAGCGAGACTGGGACATGCACCTTCCTCTTGTCCTAATGGCCTACAGATCTGCTGTGCAGGATTCCACCTCCTGCACGCCTGCCTTGCTCATGTTGGGGAGAGAGCTTCGGACACCGGCGGAAATGGCTTTTGGCAAACCCCCAGACACACCGGCTGTTCCGCCGGGACCAGAGTACGCCAGGAAGCTCCAAGACAGGTTGGAGACAGCTCATGCTTTTGCTCGCGACCAGCTGCAAAAAGCGGGCATGAGACAAAAGAGGAATTATGATGTGAGGGCGAGGGGGAAGGACTTTAATGCTGGAGATTTGGTGTGGGTGTATAGTCCAAGGAGGAAGAGGGGTCGATGCCCCAAGTTGGACTGCCATTGGGTGGGGCCTTGTGTGATACTGGAAAGGATGGGGGAAGTAGTGTACAGAGTGCAGCTACCACCCAAGGGGAGACGGGTGGCCCTCCACAGGGACAGGTTGGCCCCGTATCGAGGCGACACCCTACCCTCTCAGCATCCTGGATCACCAGCACCCCCACAGAGGAACCGTGCAGTCGCACCCACAGATCCACTGACTGTTTGCCCTATCAACTCTCCACATTCTCTCCTTTCCCCAAATGCAGCTTCTGCTGGCCCACAGGATGACAGCATTCTGCAGATGCGACCGCCTGTATCCACTCCCAGTCGAGGTAAAAGGAGGAGGCGGCCCCCGGGCCACCTCAGAGACTTTTTGTGTGATCCCTCGGGGCGAGGGACTTTGTAAGGGGGGGGCAGTGTAGCGACCCTGTATTAATGTAAATCTTCTTCGTTCAGTGTTTTATCCTGTTTTATGATGTTCTGCACTTGTTGGCCATCTATTTTGCATGCTGCGTGAGTTGGGGCGTGCCTATGTTCAGAGAGAGGGGGCTGGGAGGCGGGTGGAGGGGAAATGACCGGAAGCCTGTTGAGGTGAAGAGAGAGCGAGGCTGTGTTGAGCATGTTAGGAGACAGCTGAGAGAAAATCTGACGGAAAACATTTTATTATCTGTGTCGGTTGCAACCGACCAAAGGCCATTTTTCTGTGCTCGTTTTGTAATAAAGAGACGGTCTGCAGCTAACTGTCCGTTGATCCTTTTTACACGTCCTTGCGGACGCTACAGTATGTTTTTTTGGAATGCACGATATAGATTTGAGTGTTACTATTGAAATATTGTAGAGATATCATGGCTAATGAAATAACAGTACAGAAAAAAAGCTATTGTAATACTATATACTTCAGGATTATTCGCCAGGGTGTTTGCCAGAATAGCTGGCATTGAGCTGCAAATTACATTCAAAGACGTATGTGTTCGCGTCCTCGTCCTAGATGGCTAGCTGACGTTAATTTCCTGCAGTACTTACCCAGATAGCAAGCACCTCCGCTCCAGATCTGCCCCGGCTCAAAGCCGGATCAGCTGGAGTTGGCAGAGTGGGGGCAGTTCCGGAGCGGAGGTGCTAGCTGGCTACCCAGATAGCAAACTTAAGTTCGACATAACATTTGATTTTCATGAATTTCAATTATGAAATTATACAGGAAGCGTTCAGTCCAGTGTTGAGATAACTGTCAAGTTACACACTGTCTACCTGCCAGTTTTACTTACCACCTTACCTATTTAGCAAGCTAATGTTAGGTAAAGACAGTTGCGTGTATTTCCCTCTATCCAGTCGCCCCAATCTCGGTTCAGGCTGTTAGCGAACTTTATGAGCAGAGCATTTTGCGTGTATTCTCGTTTTTGCTTTGTAGTTGAATGTAATTTGTCATGCGAAAAATTCGTTTCGCTTCTGGTGTGAAGGCGGTTTGGCGCCGCCGACTCTGGCAAATGTTCTGGCGAATAATCCTGAAGTTTAATGCTATAGGTGGTCAATTTAGATAAATTAGCAGGCGAGGGTTACAGTCACAGCTGGAGAGTAAATGGATTATTGACAGCTGCTGTTGCATTATGAGCCAGATGAACTCGGAAGGCTGTATTGTGATACCTGATTGCCGGCTGTGCAGTATGAGGTGGGCATCCAAGATCACAGTGGAACTAACGCTGGCTTATAGGCTTGTGACTTCAGCCACAACATGCATACAATATTTTTTTATGAATCAACGATGCCTTATTGTACCCTCGTCATTAGATTTATACATGAGTTTGGATAGTTGTCCTCATGTCCGCTTTGTATCCAGTCATCTTGCTACGTTAGCCTACGTAACACGGTTTGTCGAGTGTAACAGTTAGATAGTTGGACAGATAGATATCTTGATTGCAGGCACATACACTAAACAAACACTCTAGAAAACTTGTATGAACAAGCGTGTAAATGGGCTGCAGGAAGGCAGAGGTGCTTTCCTTTGATGGCATCATAGGAACGTGACTTACGTCCATGGACCAATAAGGAAAACTGGATAGACAACGAAGGCTGGAAACACACGCCGACATGGGCGTAGCGGTGAACCTTGAAATTGCAGGTCCCGTGATTCCATGGCGGCCAAAAAGAAATTTCAACATTGGGAATAATTGAAAAAGACACGCTGATAAATCCGTTAATAAATTTTTTTGACACCCACAAATTATTGATACCGAAACGGTTTATTTTTTTTGTTTTAATTCATTGATGCCTCGTTTCTCGGCAAAAACAAAATGTTTTATTTATATTCAGGCTATGCGAACACCAACGGGTCCTCATAGGTAAGTGTGTTCTCGTTTAGCACTGCAGCAGATGTGAGTGGGTGGAGCAATGGGCATTCCTTGCCGTCTGTGTTCAACATTAAAGACGTTGCCAAGTCGGTAAAGTGAGCTGGCGACATGACGATGCAAATATATTGAGAAGCAAAAGAAACGCAATTAATGACAGACCGGAAAATAAGTTTGCGTGTAATAATCATAGAAAATCAAATTTACTAATCGCGAGCAGATCTGGGCTGATCAGAACCCCAAGGTCCTCAAGGCTTTACCCGGGGTCTGTCATGCTTGTTATTATGCAGCCCAGATTGAGGACGTAGATGTTGATGTGATTGCTTATAAGATGTTTCTGGGTCCGTAGCGGGTTAAATACCACTAATAAGGGTTGCTGGCTCTGTGCAGTGGGCAAGCAGGCTGCCCGCTTCTGTACTTGCGTTCCTCAGTGGGTAGCTTCTGGAGTGGAGTCACATAGAAACACAAATCACCAGCACTAACACCAGAGAGGCTATCTTGAAAGGAACAGTGGGCTTACACAAGCAGGGGCTGATCTTTGTGCGTAATTATTGCAAATAAAATGTATTACTAGGGTGTGCACATTTACACTCGTTTAATCAGTTTTTTATGTTTTGCGGTCACTTTGAGTGACCATAAGAGCACATTAACTAACTAGCTCACTTGCGTTTCTTTTGTTGCTCAGTATATTTTTGCCATTTTATTTTAATTGATGAATGGCCGTAATATGTAGCAACTCGATTGCCACACTTCATCTAGCGCGGTAAAATGTACTGTAAGCTATAAGGTCGCTGTAATGACTAGAACCATGTACGCAGCCAACACTCACCTTACTTTTTCATATTAAAATGATATGGATATATCCATGAACTGAGTTGTATATTTCCATTACTTTGAATAGCGCCAATTCACATTACTCTATTTTGATGCATTATGCATCATGCGTCAGCTGAGTAGCATCCTATGTAATATCCATATGAGTGCATTTATAGCACTTAGTTCGAACACCGCTTAGCGAACCATTTACTAACCATTCTTCATAGTTAAATTACTTACAGACCTTCATACATGATGACGAAACTTTTCAGCAACTTGACAGATGAGATCCAAAATGATAACTATTTTTTATGCATGATCCGAACCGAGTGGATGGAACAATGGGCATTCCTTCCCGTCCGTCTGTGATCAACATTATAGACGCGGCCAAGCCGGTAAGGCGAGTTGGCGTTAAGGTGCAAATATATTATCCATTTTATTTTAATTGATGAATGGCTGTAATATACCCGATTGCCACACTTCATTATGTAGCCCGCAAAATGTGGAGTAAGCTAAGGCCGCTATTGTGATATTCTAGAACTAATTTTGCATGTACGCAGCCAACACTAACCTTACTTTTTCAGATTAAAATGATATGGATATATCTATGAACTGAGTTGTATATTTCCATAACTTTGAATAGCACCAATTCACATTACTCCATTTAGATGCCCTATGCATAATGTGTCAGCTGAGTAGCATCTCACGTAATTTCCGTATGAGTGCATTTATAGCACTACATAAATTCAGTTTTAACACTGCTGAGCTAACCATTAACTAACCATTCTTTATTCCTACATTAGTTACTGACCTTCATACTAGATGACAAAACCTTTCAACAATTTGACAGGTGAGATCCAAAATTATAACTTTTTTGTGCATGATCCGAACAAGCACTGAACATACATACTCATTATTTGTGGTACAGCCTTCATTAGAACAAAGGTTTTCGTAGGTGAAAACTTGAGTATATGAAATCCGAACATCTAATGTTCGTGAGCAGCATCTGAGATCAACGGGAGTGATGCAGGTAGATTCGATGGTGTGGCTGATTTTCATCTGAACAAAGATAATAGCTATGAGTCCTAAAAAATGGAGTTACGCATGAGATGAAGATCGAGTAGATGTACAACCCCAATTCCAAAATAGTTGGGATGAAGTTTAAATTGTGAATCAAAATCAAAATGCAATGACTTTCAGATCACATGAGCCAATGTTTCTCACAATAGAACATAGATAACATTTCAAATGTTTAAACTGAGACATTTTACATTGTTATCCATAAAATGAGCTTCTTTCAAAATTTCTGGCTGCAACGGGTCTCTTTGGGACACAGGCAAAAAAGGCCTGAAAAGGCTAGCCTAAATTACGCAGAGCCGGCCACGATCATAAAATTGAGTACCACAACTACAATCGATGTTAACTCGCACGTAAAAATGTAAAGAGACAGTATTCAAATTATAATCAGGACAGACTTTATTGGAAAGGGAATGGGGGGGTGGGGGGGTGGGTAGAAAGGCACGGCCTCTGGTACGCTGACATGCAGAAATTCATGGATGAACTGTTCAATGCACTACAAGAGGCTCAGATATCTGAGGAAACAGAAAAAAGGAGCTTTAAAACAAAGGTAAAAATAACGCAGTACAACGTGCGTAATATTTCACGGCAGACCCACATTTTTAATGTACTCCACGGAATGGTTATAAGTTACTAAAAGAATTGACAAAAGTTTAACCCATTTATGCCTAGCGTCCTCACATGAGGACTGTTAAGAAAAAGTGTCCTGTTTGAATGACTATTAGAGTGGTATTTTGAAGTATAATAACATAAAAAAAGTAAAAAAAGAAAATTCAGGCATAAATGGGTTAAGGCTCCTGACTTTAAAACATATCAGTTTATAAGGCATATGCAATGCGTTGTGTTGTGGGTTCGGTTTATTGTCTTGAATCCGGAAAATATAATGGAATTCGCACGCAGACAAGCAAGAATCGTCTGACTCCATTAATGTGTATTCCTTGTTGAACTAAAGAGGACACGAGCCTGGGGCGCATTTCCCAAAAGCATAGTTCCAGAAATTAAGTAATTCGTCCATTCACAGTCAATGGTTCCAACTATAGAAGTTAGCATCTGTGATTTCGGGAAGCGCACCCCTGAGCAATGTCACGTTACACAACAGCAAGTCAACTATTTTGCCAACATTTTTCAGTTGAAATCAATAGTATTACTTCCCTGTTAAAGTTGTTCTAAACATATGATATTGCATTTGTGTTTTAAAATTGTATATCAAACCATCATTAAACCTTTACTGGCGGCTATGTTTTTTTTTTTTTCGTTCCGCTCGTATGTACATCAGGGTGCAGTGGTCAGACTTCCATTTCCGGAGAAAGGTGATCGTGAACACGCACCCTAGGTCAGAGTTCCACGAGTGTGAGCCGTTGTCGTGGACACCTCGGATATCAGCGCGTTCATGAGCCCCACACTACGCATGTGTGAGCAAAAATCACACAGCGCATGTCCGCGTGGGTCCGGAAGATTGGCCCCTATGTCAGCGTGCTGCGCCATTGAGCAATTTCCATTGAAATGAATGGGCGGCCATTTTCCAATTGTATATCCAGTGAAATATAAAACATCCTTGCTTACGTCTCAGAAACTTCCTCAGGGCTTAAAGCAAAAAAAAATCCCAGGACTGAAAATTACCGACGTGGGATAAGACATTCTGAACGGGGCTCTAAGCTTGCAACGGTCTAGCCCTAGCCCCTGTCCCAGACAATGGCAATATAAGAGAAATATAAACAACATTGTGCGCCCAGCACACACCAATTAATTGGGTGATATGCTACTTCACAGTTCTCAAATGCCAAATTGTGAATGTGTACAATTCGTGCTTCATTTTAACATAAACACCTGCTGACTGTTGTGTTCCAGGGTTCTGGCCTTTGGCCAGAACAGTATTGTTTATGGTTTTAACAGTTTCAGGTTCCATAGTTCATAGTTCCATGTTCCTAGTCATAGTTCATAGTCATAGTTTTAACAGTTTCTTGTATTAGGATTTTACATTTCAAGTTTCATTCCATGTCCATGTTTTTACTTTTCCATGTTTTGTTTCATGCCAGGTCTGCCATGCCACTCCACCGCTTGTCTGCGTTCCGCCCCGTGCCTTCGTTGCTGCACATTTCAGAGCTCTGGGTTGGCTTTGGTATTTCCCTCTTCCTTCTGTGCTACTGATATGGAATCAGTTGACACCAGATGCGGGAAAAGGGAATGAGGATTTATTTATAAACCAAAACAAAACAGGCACGAGGGCCAACAAAAAACTTGGCCCAAAGGGTTGCAAAAAACAAACTAAGGTAAGCTACACAGAGCTACAAAACAAAGAATGCAAATGACAGAAAACAAAAGGCACTGGAAACTCCAGGCAAGAAGATCAAGAAAAGTAAATAACAAGACTAAATATATATACACAAAACAAGAGGCTGGGACAAGACTTGAAACTAGAAATGCTAGAGAACTATGACAAGAACTTGGCTACACTTGCACAAGCAGCGAGACGCGAGACACTGTCTGCCAGCCAACTTCCACCGCATCCAGATAAAGGCGACTCGGGCCGGCTCTGAGGCGAAGGTGGAGGGCTGCAGAGCGAAACACATCTCACAGGAGGTGAGGAAAGCCCTGCAGAACCCTGGTTCTCCACCGTACCTTTCGGGCGGTGGAAGGCAGGGCTCAGGACCAGGGTGGACAGCTGGCTGCAGCTGAGATGCTTCTGCGCCGGGCTGGCGCACAGGGGTGACGGGTGGCTGGTGTGCTGCAGGAGCCCGGGGCTGGACAGCTGGCATGATGGGACCCTGGCTGGGACTTGCCCGGGGAAGGCTGGCTTGCAGTGTGGCCAGCGCAGCTGTCAGCTCCTGGATCTGCTGCCGTTGATGCAGCAGCTCAGCCTCTCGCTGGGCGATCCTGCACTCCATCCCGCTGGTGTCAAGGAGACAGTGTCTACTGATACCAGCGGGATGGAGTGCAGGATCGCCCAGCGAGAGGCTGAGCTGCTGCATCAACGGCAGCAGATCCAGGAGCTGACAGCTGCGCTGGCCACACTGCAAGCCAGCCTTCCCCGGGCAAGTCCCAGCCAGGGTCCCATCATGCCAGCTGTCCAGCCCCGGGCTCCTGCAGCACACCAGCCACCCGTCACCCCTGTGCGCCAGCCCGGCGCAGAAGCATCTCAGCTGCAGCCAGCTGTCCACCCTGGTCCTGAGCCCTGCCTTCCACCGCCCGAAAGGTACGGTGGAGAACCAGGGTTCTGCAGGGCTTTCCTCACCTCCTGTGAGATGTGTTTCGCTCTGCAGCCCTCCACCTTCGCCTCAGAGCCGGCCCGAGTCGCCTTTATCTGGATGCGGTGGAAGTTGGCTGGCAGACAGTGTCTCGCGTCTCGCTGCTTGTGCAAGTGTAGCCAAGTTCTTGTCATAGTTCTCTAGCATTTCTAGTTTCAAGTCTTGTCCCAGCCTCTTGTTTTGTGTATATATATTTAGTCTTGTTATTTACTTTTCTTGATCTTCTTGCCTGGAGTTTCCAGTGCCTTTTGTTTTCTGTCATTTGCATTCTTTGTTTTGTAGCTCTGTGTAGCTTACCTTAGTTTGTTTTTTGCAACCCTTTGGGCCAAGTTTTTTGTTGGCCCTCGTGCCTGTTTTGTTTTGGTTTATAAATAAATCCTCATTCCCTTTTCCCGCATCTGGTGTCAACTGATTCCATATCAGTAGCACAGAAGGAAGAGGGAAATACCAAAGCCAACCCAGAGCTCTGAAATGTGCAGCAACGAAGGCACGGGGCGGAACGCAGACAAGCGGTGGAGTGGCATGGCAGACCTGGCATGAAACAAAACATGGAAAAGTAAAAACATGGACATGGAATGAAACTTGAAATGTAAAATCCTAATACAAGAAACTGTTAAAACTATGACTATGAACTATGACTAGGAACATGGAACTATGAACTATGGAACCTGAAACTGTTAAAACCATAAACAATACTGTTCTGGCCAAAGGCCAGAACCCTGGAACACAACACTGAAGTTGTAGTCTATTGCTCGTCTGGTCTATTTCAAATATTAAAATTACTGAAGGACTTTAAAGCAAAAGTGCGTAGCAGCAGCAGACCTGCCAACCTTGGCAATTTTTTTTGAGTACACATGCGCGGGCGCGAAGCACCCACAGGGCCCACGGCGCAAATTTTGTGGTTTTCCCGCATGAAATGCACACAGACCGTGTATATTTTGGGGGGTCCCCGGTCCCCACACGCCTTTTTGGGTGGGAGCAAATTGTATGTTGACTTACACTAAATGGAGGCAAGCTGTTACAACCTTTTAAATAAAAATTCCACTGCAGAGAAAAAGTAGTATTACCAGGCTGTAATGTTGCATTGGCAATATTGACAAATCTTTAATATGCTAACTGCACCTGCTCAGACTTAGTTAACACAAGTCTAGCAAAACAGTCTAATCATGTTATTCTTTTTACACACTGCTGAGCAGTGTGTAAAAATAGTAGTCATATGAACCAGTATGCACCTTGCATTAGGGGAGAGGAATGGTTGCAAGTGAGAACACGAGTCAATTACAAGAGACATTTAAAACCCATTGGTTGACAGCTCAAAAAGAAAATGTTAGTACCTTTAGTGGATAACACTTGACCTTTTACTTTATATTTTAGGGTTCCCATTATTAATACTGTGCATAAAAACTAAAACAACATTAATATTCAACAAGCCGTTTTTTCAGATTCTCTGATAAACAATGCTGTTCATTCTCTTTTTTTTAGCAACAAAAGCAAAAGTCTCAACATCAAGAATTCAACAAGCCGTTTCAGATTCTGATAAGCAAATACTATTCATTCTTTCTTTCTTTTTTTTGCAACAAAAGCAAAAGCCTGAAGCTTGGCTACACCAGACATTCTTTTCAGTGTTGACCTGAAACCTGGTTCATTGTTGTGCTTGAAAAGCGTTTTTTTTTTTTGCCGTTTGAACCGTGCAACAGCTTTCTGTTGCAAACACAACAGAAACAGGCTCCTGGTTCCTTCAATTTTTGACACCAGGACCTGAATGGCTTTCCTGTGTCACCTATCTCATCCAACCAAGCCCACCTCCATTTGTTTTTGACAGTGCTGTCAATATTAATCACGTCTGATCCTTCCTTCACAACTAACCGCTCCATGATTTTTCGCAGACTGAACCGGTACCACAGCAGTGACAGCACACGTGGGTAATATTTTGAGTCAAACAATGCAACGCGGTGAATACACCAACCAATCATGATACAGTAGTTGCAGACGCGGTTGATCTAAAACATTACCCAGAAAAGTAATTTGCACACGTAACAATGCTTTTTTAATGAAAGATAACATTACAACAACGAATCAATGACCGATCGTGTGTGCAATCATAAAGTGCGTATCTGCACATTTATTGTAGAGCACGACCTTTCGTTCACAGTTGCACAGTAATTGATTGATGACGTTATTCGAAGTTTGCTGTTTCATACAGTTTCATAACGGTACAGTTCACTAGTACATGGTCGACTAAAACTAAAACACACAGGCGTCATGTGTGTACATCCATGGAATTTCCACTCCGATAAAAAAACGGTTATCAGACAAGTTGAACATGATTTATTTTTCTCTAAATGCTGATGAGGCCACCAATACAAACATGGACCGTGTGCTGAACGTTTTGGTGCGCTTCTATAATGAGGATTTGGCCACAGCTACCTTCCCAGTAAATATACGCTAAAGTTATATATTTAGATCATACCTGATGTTCACATGGTGTAATCCACTTTCGATGCTTAAGAAAAAAATTCACTGACTGCCATTATTACTTATGATTTCATCGATTGGACACCGTCATCCATACTGAGCGAATTTCATAACTTCACCGTTAAAATCCGTAGCACTATGACTCATGAAGTCACATTGCTAATCTGCCATTTAACGTTAAGTTACTCCAACACGACACAACAATCGCTAGCTAGTTGACGCTAAGGTAATGCTTGGTGTCAGGTTACATCAGAGCTCATCAGCCAGCGGCAACCTACTGAGAGCACTCTGAGCTGCGTATCTTCATAGATGTTTAAATTTACATTATTTCCTTGGGGAGGGATGCATCGCCGTTTGGAAATCACTTCACTAGCAAGTATATGCAGCATTATAACATTTATTTAATTGACATCGCGGCCATGTCTACCCTCCCTCCCACCCCCATATAACTTTTTTTTTTTTTTTTTGAAAATCTACATCGATCTCATAAATAGCCCCTAGGGAATCTCCAGGACGGAAATCCGTCCCCAGGACGGAGAACTTTAAGCCCTGCTTCCTACTTCTTCAGGGGGAGGGGTGTAAGAGTGCAAGAATTATTACTTTTATTCCATAAAATTGCTGGATTTTTCAGCCATTTCAGAACTTTTGAGTGCATTGAGAGATATAAATAATCACAGAGAACGAAATAAACCAACAATTTCAGGTGGTGTGGCTCATGTCAGGTAACCTTTAACGGTCAACTTTGCTCAAGATAGCTAGCTACTGGATGGAGAAAGGTTGAAATAATAGCAACATAATTGCATCGCTTGAACCATAAGGCCGAAATGGGTATGTGGCAACTAGTTAAGGAGCCACCCTCACGGAAGCATCGTCCTGGAAACACCCTTGTGGAACATCTCCAAGGGATCTAATGAAATGCAAGCCAGAGAAACTTGCATTACGCGTCAAAACAAGATTAAAACATCGTGTTTACACCTCTTTTTCAATGTAGTTGGACTGCATAAAAGCTTACATGTGTTTTGTTTCATTCTTTAGCAGATGCCTCATAACAAGTGATGCCTGAATCTGCATTCACAGAGGTTCTAACTTATAATGGATACGATATGCACCTGACAGATTGGGTTGAGCTGGTCGACATGCACAAACAAACGGACGCAAAGAGGACAATTTAAAATAGGCCTCTATAAAAAATAAACGACAGTTTAACTGATTAAACATCTTGAATGTTATAAAATGGAATGAAATGAACGATCATTAAGTGTATGATTTCACTGATCAAATTTGGCCTAAAAGTAGTGGTTAAGTTTTGTGAAATAAATAAAATTCAACAGAAATAATAATGATGTGTTGAAAATTATTAAGAATAATACTTATGTAAGGCATAATGTACACCAAGTAAAGTAAACTAGCAGGAGCTGAGCTAAGAGGAGATGGGCTGTGCTCATCTGATCCAGGATCTGATCCTGATTATTCACAATACAGTTTAAATAAACCTTTTTCTGCTAACAGAAAAAAGTTTCGTTGAAAATACAGCAAATTATGCTGAACTAGGACCTGTGGCGTTAGACTGTATTTCATATTTCTGTATGAAATTAGTTGGTAATTAGTTTGCTGAATTTAGGGCTATATATTCTTGTACTTAAACTGCTGATTAAAAAAGTGGAGATTATTTTTGTTGAACTGAGGGCTGCATATTCCATGTTAACAAGTGAGACTAAAGTCCTGAAGACAATTATTAAGCAAATAACATATACAGAATCTGGGATGTCATGCAGATGTGAGCTACAGTAAATTTTCAGGCTGAAGGGGTTTCAGAAAGACTGCACGGGCAAGTGAAATTTTAAAGTGGGCAAGTAGATTTCCAATCTACCCATTCTGGGGCAGGTCGATAATTCAGATCTTGTCGTTCCCTGATGTTAGCCAGTGTCTAAGCAGTATCGCAATACTTCCACCATGTTTCAAAGATGTGGGTTTTTGCTGTGAATAATGAGCAGTTCTTGTATCCACAATTACTCTTTTCTCATCATTTTTATTCAAGTTGATACTCATGTCTGTGTTCAGATGTTTGTCATAGAATGCATCCCTTCCATCCGTTCGTCTGGACCAGTTTTCCAACCGATTTCTCAAAAACTGCTCATCAAATTGTTTTCAAATTGCGGTCATGCATTCTGCACTTCATGGAGAGGTGCAAAGCAAAGTTTCCCTTCCATCTGTCTGTCTTTCCGTCTGTACACTCGCACCAGTTTGTCTAACCGATTTCTCGAAAACCACTCATCAGATTGTTTTCAAAGTGCAGTCATGCATTCTACAGTTCATGGAGAGGTGCATGGCCAGGTTTCCCTTCTGTTCGTCTGTCCGTCCCTCCATCCGTCCACACCAGTTTGTTCGACCAAATTCTCAAAAACCACTTATCTGATTGTTTTCAAATTGCAGTCATGCATTCTACACTTCATGGAGAGGTGCAGTGCCAGGTTTCATGAAAATGTGATTTTTTTCAAAAATTACTTGTTTTCCATATTTTGAACTTTACCAATTTTTTTACAAATATGCCACTGCAAATGTTGTCCAACCAATTTCTCGAAAACTGCTCATCAGATTGCTTTTCAATTTCAGTCATGCATTTTATTCCTCATGCAGAGGTGCAGAGGCAATTTTTATGGAAATATGCCATAATCTCCTGAGTGTACAAGGGTTGGGGGTATTAGTGAGCTGTATTCACTTTTTCGCTTGTTATTTATAATATTTATTATAATGTTTTTATTTATAATCAAAATTATATTCATTATAAATTAAAATGTATTTATAATAACATTATAATTAAAAGTATTCCTTGGTCATCAACTACAGTGGTGTTCCACGTTCTACCAATTTGTGTGTAAATGTTTCAGGCTCATTAACATTTACATTGACCAAATATCAAGAGACAACAGAATTAGACAGTATATTCAAATTCTGAACCTTGGATCTCCTGCAGAGCTTACGGGGTAGTAAAAAAAAGAACAATTGTGCTGCAGGCTGAACTATAATTTCTGGCGGCCGAAAATGAAGGGACTAGATTTAATATCCAGAGCAGCTCTTACACCCATTATCAAAAGTAATTTTGTTTTTTGTAAAGTTAAAAGTCTGAAATTTAACCTCACATTTTACATTCCATATTAAAGGGGACCTATTATGCTGATCCTTCTTTTAATACATATAAGCAATGTTATGATGTTGGATGTCCAACCTCTGAAAAGTTTCTAAACATAAGATCCAGGGGTTTTGCTGTAATCCAAGAGCGCAATTTCATGAATGTTGTTTCCTCTCTGAACAGCTCATCCCAAGATCTTCATGAGATCTGGGCAAAACCTGACGTCAGGTTGTACCGTCCAATTAATACAGACCAAGCTGGAGCCAATCATGGCGCTTGACCTGCCCACACCAGAAACTATTCTAGCAGGCGCAAACAACCGTGGATCATACTATGCCTTAGTAATGTCTATACTTTTGGAAATACAAAAGAACCGCAGATCATTTGAGGTGCAGTTTTGTCAGTATGTCTCCCAAAGCTGCCTGTCTGTTTATTTTTGGACGCAAAGAAAAGCACCTTTTTCTCTTCCAATAGACGATGCCACCAGAAATCAGTGGGTAGTTTTTTGTTTGCTGGCAGCAAACAGCCACATCCAAAAGGAATGTTAGCAGTTTGTGCTCAACTGGATAATTGGACGCTGGATAAGCATTTCAGTTGCTTCTTAAACCTGAAACAGTTGCATCGATCAAGCGCTCAGAGCCACAAGCTGTATGTAACAATATAACAGCAAATAATGTAAGTGAAGCTAACGTGTTAGGGGTGGCTAGCAGGACCGCTAACGATAGTTAGCACAAACAACTGGTATCAAACGCAGGCTTTGTAAAATATCTGAAGATACAGCCTGTATCAGCCGCGACTGTCCGTAACTCACAGACGTGGAAGCTGTAAGTTGCTTTTACGGCATTAGCCTACCTAAAGTGATAGCCAGTTGATTGCGACTGTAGCACTGTGGCTGACATAGCCATGTTTCTGTTGCAAATGTTTGTGTTCTAAATATGCTACAGTTAGAGCTAACTTTTTATACTTGTTTGTAATTTGGATGCTTGGTACAACTGTCCACGGTAACAACTTGCTGTCTGTAAAACCTGTATTGCAGGGGAAAGTTTGTGTCTGTTGTTATGACTGCTTGGTCACCAGCTACTGCATGTTAGTTTGTGTGCCATGCTACTTAAAATGCTCCAGGTTAATTTTTATGCTGTAATTCTGATTAGTATGCTTGTGTTACTTCGGTAAGCATCAATATGGCAATTTCATCAAAACGTTACCCGATTGTAGCCATTATAGTTGAAGCTAACTGGAGAGGTGCTGTATGTGTCTGCAGGGGCGTAATTTTAACGGGAGTTGGGGGGGACGGAAACACGGCCTTTATGACAATTAGCCCTGACAAGTTCTCAATCATTTTCCATGATTGACGCGTTTTCCAATTATCGTAATTGGCAACTGAAGACACGGTTCCTCTCCATGTGCGATCTAACAGCATCCAGCGATGATATGGTCGGGTAAATTAAGTTCAGAAAATTAATTTACTGCTTGCCTGTGAGTCGACAGGTAAGCGATTTTGAATAACGTTGATTTAAACACAGCAAATGCGCATCCTGATGACCGATTGCTGTCCTACTTAATCGGAGAGAACAAGCAGCACCTGTTCATTATGGGCTGCAAAAAGTTCAGTGTTGCATTAATACTTAGGCCTAAAGAGTAGAGTCAAATCGCATATGGGCAGGAACCGTGTCTTCAGTTGCCAATTACGATAATTGGAAAACGCGTCGATGAAGGAAAATGATTGAGAACTGGCCAGGGCTAATTGTCATAAAGGCCGTGTCTCCGTCTCCCCCAACTCCCGTTAAAATTACGCCCCTGTGTGTCTGCAAAGTTGGGCTGAAAAGGCTGCAGTTAGACCAAACGTAAGTTTTGCAGGGCTTGGGATACATTTTTGGGTTTGTTTAGGGCTGCTTGTGATAGCTTCACTTATCCATGACCGGCATCAGCCAGATACTTCACCAATATCTGGGCTAGCTCTCTGATGCTACCGTGAAAGTAATCGCGAAAAGCACCACCTATAATGTGTCTGGTATAACAAACAATTTCCCTGCACTGCCATGGCATAATTTCATCCCCCTTTAGAAATTGTTCTGGCTAATACATAAGCAACTGTCCACGCTAACAGAACTTACGGTCTTTAAAACCTGTATTATGTTCATAACATAACCGGAGCGCTCTCTAGCTGTCGCGTGCTATCCATATAGCCGCTTTCACATTGGACGCGAAACGAATTTTTTGCGCGACAGATTACATTCAAAGTCAATGCAAAGAAGCGAATACACGCGTTCTGGGCGCGTTTAGCCGCTTTCAAAACGGCCGCATTTTGTGTGACAGATTACGTTCAAAGTCAATGCAAAGACTTGACTTTGAATGTAATCTGTTGCGCGAGAAATTCATTCCATGGACAATTTCTGAAAAGGCCGTTTAGCCTGGAGCTTTCACCCCTCCGTCATATACTAGCGCAGAAGCTGTTCGTTATTCCACGCTAATGACACACTACAGTGTTATGTAATTATAAGCACAAAATTGAAGGTATGCTCAGGGCTGGTAATTCGCGGCCAGCTTGGGAGGGCGTGAAGTCCATGATGGGGTTGCAGAACAAGAAGCATCCAATTTCCCTCAATGATAAAACTGCTGCTGAATTATCTAATGACTTAAATCATTTTTATAACCGTCTTAATGATCAGGATTTTAGTGAGGAACTGGCAGCTTTTAAAAACACTGCTTTTAATGTCCTTGATTTTAGTGAGGAGCGAGCACCTTTTAGCAGCACTGATTATAATGTTCATGATTTTAGTAGGGAGCAGGCAGTTTTTAAGAGCTCAGCTTTTAATTCTCTTGGTTTTAGTGAGGAGCAGGCAATTTTAAACAACACTGATTTTAGCCAAAACAGTGTGGAAATAAGCAGGGACAAGGTTATGGAACTGTTCCGGGGAATAAAGGAAAGGAAAAGCCCTGGCCCTGATGGAATTGGAGGCCGTATCCTTAAGAACTGTGCTGAACAGTTATCAAACATTTTCTGTTTTATTTTTAGTTCGTCACTCCGTCTCCAAAGGGTCCCCCACATATGGAAAGATTCAATAATTGTTCCTGTGCCAAAAAAATCAGCTCCAAAATCACTAAGGGGTCTATTCTCCCATGCGCTTAAGTCGAAAAAAGCGTGTAGCTACGCGCTTTTCAGCCTACGCGTATTCTCCTCTCGACTTAAGTCTATGCATTACGCGCCTTGAAGTCAGTTACGCACTTGGGGCGGAGCAAGGACACAATCGGGGCGTTTCCGGGCGTTTCTCATGCAAATAACACTTACGCGTATTCTTCCCCTGGCTTACGCGCTTTTTCTGTTAAGCGCTTTTGAGGGCTGTATTAAGGTCAAGCGCCAACATTAGGCGAAATTGAATATTGCGTTTGATGTCGGTTATAGGCCGAATTTTAACATTACTTTTATTTTATTTAACATGGTAAAGGTTGAGACATTTAATATTCGATTGTTCTTCCTTATTTTTAAACTACATTTCTCAAAGGCATGATAATTTATCAAACTAAATCATCACATGATATTACGCATCAGCCTCTTCTCCAATCAGTTAAATTACAAACGCAAAACAATTAATTAATACAAGTATACATAAGACCATAATTCTACCATGCCCTCAAAATCTAAAGCCAAAATGCCAGTCCTGCATTTGTTTGCACTCTTGCGTGATTGGGAAAGAGTAAGAGGAGCGCGCCAAGCTCGAAGACGAACACGCATATATCGGCTTCGTTTGGACATCCTGGGACAAACAAATATCGAGTGCATCCAGTGCTTTCGCTTGGACCGTGCATGAGGCAATCATCTATCCTTGCCGACTTCTGGATGAACAGCGATCCAGCCGCAGCAATTATCCACAAAACATACCCGTGGTCATCAACGTCAGAACTGCGCTGTCGCTCCTGGCATCTGGGTCGTTTCAGAGAGTGGCTGGTGATGTCATACACATATCACAGGCATCTGTGTCAAGGTGTCTGACGCAGTTCGTTGGCGCTTCAAGTTCTTCTCCATGCACTTCCACTGCAGAAAGAGTGGATGCCATCCCCTCTTCCTGTGCAGTGAAATGCACAGGGATGATGGTTGCCCACCACCTGTTGCATGTACACTTCTCCAGTATGCAGAGAACCTGGCTTTTACAGCGCCCCGCAGATCTCTCCATTTATGCTTTAAATCGGGGATACTACGCTTACATCTCCCCACCGAAGCCACATCCAGGACGATTCGCAGCTTAATTCCTCGGATCAGCCTTCATTGCTCCTTGCCATAAAACACCAACATCTGTGAAATTTGGTTTTCGGCTTTGGCTCGACGTTGCCATCATTGTCTTCCATGTTCTATTAACAAATGCGACTGCCCTATATGTTCGTGATAATCTAAAAAGTTGTGATATTCTCACGAGTGAGGGGATTGATTTTCTAATTGAGGATATCTGTATTAACTAACTCGAGTCCTAGTAATTTTTTAACCACTGGTAATACTGTGTAATTTAATGTGTGAATAAAGATATTATTGAATAGGCTACTCTAGATTGAGCCCTACCCTGGCAAATACCAAAGCACTATCCATTTGTTGGGATAATTGATTATAATAAAGTATAAGGCACAAGTTCAAGTGAATGTGTCGCTCAAATCAAATAGGATAATAGGCTATGGATAGGCCTATGGAATTCCGTCATTGCTGAGGCGGTTTCGGGGCGGGGAAAGAATCCTTGTTAAAGCGTTTCCATGTCCTTTAGTTGCAAACCTGACATCGGAGTAGTTTTCAAGTGCGCAATTTCTAAACTAGATCATATAAACTGTCTTTGATTGTCTTTGTGTGACTAGAATTTTCCCTTTGTCTTCTTCCCTGTCTTCCGCGGAACAAACAGGCCGGTGTAGGAGGGGCACATTTTCAATGATCTGATTGCGCTGATTGAGAAGCCTAAATTCTTTATTTATTATTTCATTATCGCGGCAATTTGTTTGTTTGCATAGCTTTAATGCCACGGTGGCTAGAGTAAGAAATAACAAGTGTTTGTCACTAACATATCCCCCGCCGCCGCAATTTTATGTGTCCGTACGGACGGAGCCCAATGCTATATCCCCCGCTTCGCGCTAATCGCGCGGCGGGGGATATAAAAAAAAAAGAGATGTCTGAATTACCTCATTACGGACATACATAGGCCTACTATTACAGCGGCATATAAAACCTTGTATCTTCACAATAACAAACTTCACAGGAAAAAAAAAAAAATATATATATATATATATATGAATTAAAAATAATAAATAATAATAATAATAATAATAATAAAATAATATAAATGGATAAATATAGTTTAAAATAAAAAATGTTTGCTTTGCTTGTAAGAATAGTGGACACACGAGTTTTCGTTTCTTATCAGTTTGGAGATACGAGGTTTTATCAGCAGGTCGACGATATTCAGATTTAAAGTCTGGTTTGCGTTTTCCATGGACCACAAATGCATTTTTATGGTTAATCAGAAAATCCTTTTTCCATGTTTTCCTGATAGCCATAATCAATGAGCTTTGTACAGAGTCTGCCTCTCTTTTGGATCAGTCACACCTCTTTCATAAGGCCGCCTACATTCTGAGGTTAAGCGTTGTGGGCGTGATCGAAGCGCGTAGGGGAGAATACACGCAACTCAAAAGCGATTAACTCGAAGCGCGTAAAAAAGGACTTACGCGCTAATGGGAGAATAGACCCCTAAATGACTACAGACCTGTGGCCCTTACCTCACTTGTCATGAAAGCTTTTGAAAAAATTGTGAAAGAAGCACTTCTGGCTGTAGTTCAGGGTGACCTGGACCCATTCCAATTTGCCTACAGGTCATGCAGGGGTGTGGATGATGCCATTAGCACTTTATTAAATATAACCCTTTCACATGTAGAGAACACTAAATCTCTTGTGCGGCTACTTTTTATTGATTTTTCTTCAGCTTTTAATTGTATCCAGCCTCATAATTTAGCACAACGACTTAAGACCACCCACAATGTTGATTATGGTCTAATATGTTGGCTTTTGGATATTTTAACTGTTAGGTCGCAACGTGTGAAGGTCAACGGTGTTTTATCAGATGTTCTTTTATCATCCACTGGGTCACCGCAGGGCTGCGTTTTATCACCGCTTTTATTTTTATATATATATATATATATATATATATATATATATTTTATATATGTTTTATATACGAATGCTTGCCAGAGCCAACATGCTGGGCATCAAATAATTAAGTTTGCTGATGACTCTGTTATCGTGTCTTTGGTAAATCATGACAATCCTGATCATGGTCCTGTGTTGGCAGATTTTATTGACTGGTGTAAGTCTTCCTTTTTAAACATAAATGTGGCCAAGACCAAAGAGATGATTGTGGATTTTGGGAAGAATGCTGCAGTCATCTCCCCTGTAGTCATTGGTGAACAGACAGTTGAGGTCGTCAACCAGTATAAATGTATGTATCTTTATCGCAAGATATGTAATTTTAATGTGGATAGCACTTTTATGAAAATGTTTTATTCTTGTTTTATTGAATCTGTGCTTACATTTTCTTTTATCTGCTGGTATGGGTCACTCACCATCAAAAACAAAAATCGGCTGCATGGGATAGTCAAAGTCTGCAGCAAGATCTCCGGCGTCACCTTAAATAACTTGAATGAACTCTATAATATAAGGTCCTTTAAGAAAGCCCGTGCTGTCCTGAGTGACCCCTGCCATCCACTTTTTAAAGAGTTCAGGTTGCTCCCCTCAGGCCGCAGATACGTTGTGCCAAAATGCAGAACTAATAGGCTCAAGAACTCTTTTATTCCTGCTGCTATTGACCTTTTAAACAAGGCAATGTGAGCTTTCTGGCTTTTGCTATTTATTGTTGTACTCTGTGTTTATGTTTGTTTATTTATTTAATTGCTGTTGTTGTTTTGCTGCTGGTTGTGAAACAAGTTGCCCCACGGGGATAATAATGATATCCTTGATCCTTGAAAGATATCCTTATGCACACAAACCAGCAGGTCCTTATAATAAAAACCTAAGCAGTCCAATAGTTGGTTCACTTTTTGCAGCTCCTCACTGTCCATGTTTCCCTATTAACTCAGACCCACCGAATTTCTAAGGTCTCCGGTCTACACTTGGGTCAACCCATTCAGCAAATGTGTCTTTATGGGGTGGATTCTAGCTTTCCCTCAATTCTAGCTATAGAGTGAAAATACCGGTGTACTCACCATAAAAGCCGTAGCTAGGTAGATAGCAAATTCAAGCTTGAGCTGCCTGACTTTCCCTGTTGATTCCTTAGCTCAGATGACAGACGGTCTCTCGTTTCACACCAGGGAGGCAGACCCAGAAAACTGCGTTCTGCCGAGTCCCGTCCAGCTCTGCCCTCCACAGAGCTGGCCAATTAGAAGAAAGTGGGCACACGGGGAGGGCGGGCCATAGCGGATAAGCCGCCTAAATGAGGAGTTTCAGGCACTGACTGCAATGCACTACAAATGGAGTTTTTTGAGGATGGCAGTATGAGCTAAATAAGGACCCTTTTTTGGACTTTGAACAATCAGGAGTACTCTAGGGGAGTGCAAGATCAAAATATAAACTTGGAAATATAGCATAATAGGTCCCCTTTAAGGAGTAAAAAGCCAAAACATTAAAAATTTATTTGTCATTAAAGAGGCATACAAATCGATCTCAATTAATTTTTGTAATAATCACTAGAGAAGATTGGACCCGAAACATTATTTAGCGTCTGCAGCAACCTAGCAACTTCCCTTGTCGGCCTCTTACATTCACTCTATTTCATCTAGCTAAATAAATGCTATGATTTTTAAGACGTTTTCTGGTTGCTAGCAAAGATCCAACAGTTACTAATTGTGCCTCCACTAATTGAAGGCAATAGCACATAATCATTGTTGCATGCAATGCAATGCAGGGCAAAAAAAAAAAAAATCTTACCAAGCATTTTACTCCTGTATGAGACTCAAAACAATTATTTTTACCATCTTATTTCTCTATGGAACAACAATGAGATCATTTTGATTTATTATTGATATGTCCACTGGATACAAAAATTCCACTTGTCAACCTCATGGCGATTCTCATCTTGAGAGAAAAAATAATAAATTTATGCTCAAAATAAGATTTAACTGCTTGTCAAGACTGGTACCTTTTGCAGTGTACACTCCTTTTATCTTGGAGTCCAAAGACTGACACAAAATGCACTCAACCACTGCACATCAAAGAATGCTTAAAATGTGCCTCACAGCCTGGGCAATTCCATCTTTATATACATTCACTTCATGACCCAAACTCTGGCCAAAAAATTTCAAGTCTTCCTGTTTGTCACAGGATTTTTTGATCAAAAATCTAGGCCTGATGGCAAAATTAATGGCAGTTTTGAGTTCTACGTCAACTTTACAAAGGTGATATATGTCTCTGTTTCAGGCCCAAACAGATGATGATTGTTGCAAAAACAAACATGATGAAGACCGGAATCCTACAGATATTGATGGTATTCAGTAAGTACCACTGGAGTGCTCCTCTTAATGCGCCCTTATAATGGTTTCACTATCTATAATATTTGGTCAAAAATACGTGGACTACATTCATCCAATAAATCAAGACAAAATTGTTGTCAGTGATTTGGTCCTTTTTGGCTGCAATGACCTCTGCAAAGGAGTTCCCCATGGCTGTTAGAATACTGGTGCCGGGATTTCCTTCCATTCCAGGCAAATATTCCAGCCATTTAAACATGACTGAAGTTGAGCAACAGTGTTAGGTGATTAGGTCTGGCCTGAACTCAGCTTTCCAATTCATAACAATAGGATTTGATGGGGTTCAGATCTTTGTGCAGGTCACTATTATTATTGGAGTTATTCTACTCCAATCTCGAAAAACCATAAATGGACATCGGTCTGTGCATGGTGATACAGTAATGCTAGAACAAGAGAGGATATTCTGCAGTCAGTTGAAAGGACATAATCATCCAGACTACAATTGCATGCTATGGCAACAAGATAATCCTAAGTGGAAGTAGTTTCCCCATAGATTGTTTGGGTAGTGAAAGAGATATGGTTGATTATAAATGAATTACGTTGTACACTGATCATTAATTCACACTGCAAGAAACCAAGCTTGTTGTCTCAATTTTCTGCATCTCTAACTTTCGGAAGTATTTTAGGAGAAATATAATAGTAAACATAACAGAATAAAGCTGCAAGCAGCGATGAACAAGCCCTAACAGCTCCATGCATGTTAGGACATGAAGCGGCCGCCACCTCTTTGAAAAAGTTTCAGGTAGATTCAACTATGTACACTGAAGTTAAAACAGCTTCCTGTGTAATGGTGAGACATTGATGATCACAGTACCGCCAGCGTAAGGCCGTTTGACATACGTTACAATCTTCATAATATAGCATTATCAAGGACATGAGGCTATTCTGACCACATTTGAGTTGGATCTTCTAATCTGCTACGAGTAGTGCGTGAAAGTGTGAAACATGTAATTTCTTGTTTTCAGTCGGTGGCGCTATGATTAAGATAGGATATTATCATGTAGATGTGTTTAGGTTGGGACCCTCATGAAACATGTGAAGTTTGGGGCAGATTTGACGATATAAATTGAAGTTACACCAACTGTTTCATGGCGAATTCTGTAAATTTGTCGCCACGCCGTTAGTCTGGATGACACACGCCAATTTTGAAGTCGAGTTGATCTGATAAATCCTGCAGGAGGAGTTTGTTAAGATACAAAGCATGCAGAACGCTAAAAATGGGCACTTAATTAAAAATGGCCAACTTCCTTTTGGGTTTCGGCTGTGGCTCCAGAGACTTTTTTTGTGCGTCTGGGCATGGTTTATGTATGTAACAATTTTCGTGCATGTCAGTGAAACGTGGCGAAGGGGCTGATGTTTAAAGGGTGTGGCCAAGCCATGTGGCCACGCCCATCAATTAAATTCATATCACATGTTCAGGCCTGGACCGTTAACACATGTGAAGTTTCAGACAGATATGACCAAGGACACTGAAGTTAAGGCCATTTTCCTACGTTTTGGCGAAGCACCGAATTCGAGGCGGTCTGGGCGCAACGCCGTTTGAAGATATGTCATGATTCTTACAATGTAACATTATCAAGGTGTTAAGGCCTCGCTGTCCAAATTTGAGTCAGATATGGAGAATGTGCTCAGAGCAGCACCTCAAATTGTAAAACATGTCATTTCCTGTCACCACCAGGGGGTGGTATGACAATTATCAAATCTTTTCATTTACATGAGTTCAGGAAGGGACTATTCTAAAACATGTGAAATTTGGTGCAGATCAAGCAATTTCGTGTTTCATAGCAAGACATCAGACATTGGCACTACCTCACGGCTACGCCCTTCAACGACAGCGTACTCTTTTAATAACTTTTGATCACAAACTTGTCTAGATGGTACACAGCAAGTTTGACGTCATTGTGATTAATCCTGTAGGAGGAGTTCATTAAAATACAAAGCGTGTGAAACGCAAAAAATGGTCACTTAATTTGAAAATGGCCGACTTCCTGTCAGGTTTAGGCTATGGCTCTAACAGTCTTTTCTGTGCATCTGTGGGATACATATGTCTACCAATTTTCGTGCATGTCGGTGAAACGTGCTGTTGGGGTTTGTCTTTAGATGGCGCTATAGAGCAAATTTGTCCCACACACCGCCGAGACCCTTAAAATACGTAAATTTTCACCGCAACTGATGCAACTGCCAAATTTGGTGAGTTTTCCAGTAGGTTAAAGCCCCCAAATAAGCAATTTATTTGCATAAATAATAATAATAATCCAAGCAAAAGCAGTAGGGACCTCGCACCGTTCGGTAGTTGGGCGCTACTAATTTATTGCAGTGTGATGCGCCCAGAGATAGTCATTGAAATGCCTCTTCTCTGACTTGATAGCAATAATAACAGAATATAATTATCAAAGCATGACTTGCTTTTTACTGCAGTCTAATGCATGTTTTCAGGCATATCAGAATGTATCTTGGAATACACAGTTTCTATGTTTTCTATGTAGCGCTGCTAATTTGCTTGCAAAACACAGAGTGGGTCAGTGAAACGGAGGCCTTGTAGCTAACTGCCTTGTTCTCTATCTTGTTTAATCCATAATTATCAAGTAACAATGCACTTACCTGTTTGTTGGCATATATGGACTATGTACATAGCTGCAACTTGCAAAAAATACGTGTCATTAATACTCTAAATTATATCACAGGTTTCTCTGATGTATGGCATACAATCTCCACAACTACAGTTCCAGAAAGGATTGTTAAAGGTAATTTCTGATGCAATATACGCACTAACAATATATACACAGATACAGCCTAAATACTGTGTGTGAATTTGCCATAAATTGACTAACTAAGATAGTTTTCCCATCCTCACTCCTGGGGGATCCATGCATATGCTAGTCTTTTAAATAGTAGAATTTTAAGTAGAATTTATCACTTACTTGCTGAATTCATATCCATCATCCATGTCAAAAATTGGAAATGACCCGATACCTAAAGGCTTGTAGGTTATCAGAACCTTTAATGCTTGGGATTTAAATGGCTGACTGCAGAGGAGCGAGTTCGTCTGCAGCCTCACCCCACACTCTCTACGAATGTAAGTAACTCAATCATTAGGATGTATTTCTTTTTACCTTTTCCGAAATAAATCACTGCATAATTTACAGTTGTTGTCTTAATGTAGTCAGCTAGTTGACATCAGCCATTAATTTGCAGTTTTTTAGCCGTTGCACTTAGTCCGTAAATAGGCTAATTAGGCTAAAGACAGGGTTATGGTAACTGTCCGTAGTCGGTAATTTGGGAGCTAGCTAGTAGATAATTTGGTTAACAATATAGAAATAGTGAAGTTAATGAGTACTTTCACTATGTAAGTAGTATTCACTTGAGTAGTAAGGATCAAGCTAGCAGGATGATATTACCCATTTTTCAACATAATTTAACCACTCCGTTTAACAGTGCTCGGCGCAAAGGAGTACACCCCCTTTTATCCATTTACCAAAGAATAAGAGAACCATTAACTGTATTTTCACAAGATTGAGTTTCATTAAACATTTATTTTATTCCCATTAAAGTATGGTCGCCTAGCATCATTACAAATAGAAAATATTTTTTATTCAGATGAGGTATTCATTTCACCAACAGATCTTTTAAAAACCAAGATACCAAATTTGTGCGAAGATCTTAATGTATGTGATCCCATAGAAAATATTAGTTCTGAAGGGAAATAGAGGTTTTTCTGAAAAATCTCTTGGGATGTACTCATTTTTGCTGAGCACTGTAGCTAGCCTGCTTGTTATGCATATTAATGAACCTGCTTGCTTGCTAGACAACGTTAGGTTAAGACAGTCGCTTAACAGGCAGATATATTTGTTATTTTACAATTGTGGCTTTTGCCTTGGTTTGTTCAGTTAATACTCATATTCTTTTCATCCTGTAATACCAAATGCTGTGAATATATGATTTAATCCTGAGTTTCTGCTGTATGAGGTATAATGTCGAGATGCTTAGTTGAGTTTAGTTCTCGTTTGTCCAATGGCATATTGTTTTTTTATTGTGAATGGCTGTTTATTTTTGGGATTATTGATGAAAAAGGGCCCTAATATGAACATAAACAAACATGAGCATGAACTGACATACAAGCAGATAATTGACTTTACAATGTGCTACACTGATGAGTGATCCTGCAGTCAGCAGGAAACATGTTTAGATCTGATATATCCTCTGCCATTCTCTGTCACAGGTGCTGTTTAGGTGTCTCCTGCGTGAGGATGGCCTTGGAGTCTAGATCGTTTTCTTATGATGAACTGTCTGTGTAATGGTTCTGCCCTGCAGTCCCTCCCCCTTCCTGCTGTCAGCACCTCCACCTCAACGAGCCACATCTGCTGCTCATTGAGGTGCAGGTGCAGTAAAGAGTATAAAAGTTGTTTGGCAGTGCAGCTGCATTCTCTGTGTGTTAAGGAGCCCTGTTGTTGGTTGTCGCTGCTCCTCTCCATTTTAATTTAAATTAAATATGTTTTTATATTTTTACTCAGCCAGAGCGTGTGGGTCCCTTACTTGCGTTTGGGTACATGGTCCTTGTGCCCGCCTGCTTCTTGCCTTCTGCCGGCGGGCCCAAACCATGACAGTCTGCTTTCAGGAAGTCTTCAGTACCTAAGCATATATTATGGAGTATTATGGAGAAAAAATTTTTTGCACTAATTTATCATAAAAAAAGCATAAATAGTGCTTCAAATTATGCATTCATGCCAGATTATCTTGTTGTCTCATTACCAAAGTACTCTGTGAGCCGATTCTCTGTTCATACAGAGCCCATGTTTTAACGTGAAATAGCTCATATATGCTCATCAAACATCGATGGCAATCTCCAGAAACCGAGTTGACAGTGCTAGGCGAACCATTATGAATCTACGTTATGCCTATGATGAGCCAGTTAGCTATAAGGCAGCAGCTAACGTCTGCACTAGGCTACTTCAATTTACAGCCACAGCTAGCTGGCAAGACGGCCAGCAAAGCAAAGTTTAAGCAAAGTTGTGACATTTAAATTCCCATGGAAATGGCGACACAGACGAGAAAACAGACAATAAGGACAGGCAGTTGCCCAGCAGTAACCTGAAGACAGGTGGAAAGAATGACGGCGAGTGCAGTCAGCACTTACAGACACCGTTATGTGTGTGACCTTGAGTTCCGAAGTTCTGAAGTGAGCACTAGCCAAATCACAGCCAAAGCCATGTGAATATTAAAGGAACAGTCCACCGAACTTTCATAATGAAATATGTTCTTCAATGAAATGAGACGAGATGATACGTACCTCTCCGAGCTTTGAGCGACCTCCCAGTCAGCCAGACGCGCTGCCACTCCTGTTAACATTTGTAGCTAGACTCAGTGTGGGCAACGGTATTTTTCGGGGCTGTAGTTAGATGCGACCAAAGTCTTCCACGTTTTTCCTTGTTTACATAGGTTTATATGACCAGTGACATGAGTTCGGGTTCAGGTGCGCAAATCCAAACGTGGCTTTTTCTATGCTGTGGGAAGTGCGTACTATAATGACAGGCATAGTAACACCTTCTGCACGCTTCGACATCGCATTGATACCTTCACTCCTGATTTCTTTTCTCTCCCACGACCCCCCCTACTTCCGTAAATACAACCAACGTGACTGCACTGCACTACTTGGTACACAGTCAGGAAGCCAGAGCTTGCAGAAAATTATTGAAGAAAATACTCAAGTGTGCAACTATGGAACATTTTCAAATGGAGGACATAGATGCCGACGACTGGCTTGTGGCGTAGCCGGTGCCATATCTATTTGAACCGGAATATACCGAGGAGGAGCTAGCCGAAATGGACCGTGAGAGGGAAGAAGAAACGGACGAAGATGAATCGGATGGAGCCATCTGAAATGTAATGTAATGTATTCGTGGGCCTTAAAGCGCCATCTAGTGGGCCGCAGAGGCAGTGCTACAAAAGATTTTCTTGCGGCATAATAGAAGAGACAAGAAGAGGACAAACATGTTTTGCCGCTGTTAGCAAGGTAACTTTCCAACAGATGCAGTGAGACAAAATGGATACGTTTTTTAAATGAAAAAGTGATGGGGGGACAACCCTGTGCCAGAAAATGTTCCCTGTGCCAGTAATGCTCAGCCAAAAGAGCAGTGATTTGAATGCAGTGAAATCCTGTCAAACATGGCGCTAAAACCATTAAAGCTCCAGACACACTTAAACACAAGGCACCCGAGATGTGTTGGTAAGCCAAAAGAATATTTCCTAAGGAAAAGGGACGGGCTTCAGGCACAGAAGAAAGTCATCGCAGCACTAACAACTCAGTCAAAAGCCACTTTGAAAGCTAGTCACATGGTTGCTGCTCATGTAGCTTGTAGCAAGAGATGTTTTACAAAAGCAGAGGAGCTTATTTTGCACTGTGGATATGTACCGAGAATTATTGGGGCAGGCTGCTGCAACCAAAATTCAGTCAATAGCACAATGACACTGTGAGCAGAATTGTTGACATGAGTGATGACACTGAATGCCAACATGTGGAAAGAGTAAAGGTAAGCCCGTACTTAGTTGAGCAGCCTGACAAGTCAACTGACATTAGCAACACTGCTCTATTGCTAGTTTTTGTAAGATACTCTAGCGCCAGTAATCTCTATGAGGATGTACTGTTTTGCAAAGAGCTTCCTTCGAGAACAACCGCAGATCAACATGCTGCCTTAATGATTACTTAACGGAAAAAGGTCTCGAATGGAAATACTGGACAGGTGTTTGCACGGACAGCAATGAGTCAGTGATGGGAATACATTGTGGTGTTGTCAACCAGATCTAACAGAGGGTGCGAGATGTCAAGTGGACTCACTGTATCTCACACAGTGAAAGTCTAGCAACAAAACACATGTCACCAGAACTGCATCTAATCATGAACATGTCTGTGAAAACTTTTAAAGCTGTGGTAAGTAATTTTTTTGTTTTTAAAAAAAGTGTTTAATAGCTCCACATTCCAACAGAGATCATTTATTTAGAGTATCTGATCAATAACACAAGTTTCTCAGTCACAGTCTTCTGCAATAAAGCAGCACATAAAATTCTGGAGTCACTGACTGCCTCTATCCAATCAGATGAGAGAACACCATAAAGAGGCGTTTCGCTCTGCTTGTGATCGTGCAGAGCTGAATCTGCGTGGTTAGTGCGCCATCTGTGTAATGGCCGATAGAATTGCGCAGCAGCAAGACTAAAGACAAACACGATACGACCAATTTCCCTCAGTTTAGGACAAAGATTGACTCCTTGAAGAGAGACAACCTCACACCTCTACAGATCTGAAAATTTGGAGGATAACGAGAGCATAAGCTCACAGGCTATTAAGTTGTATATTGCCAATTTGTTTATATATATTCCGGTTGGCTTTTCATAACAATAAACCATTTGCGGCACACTTTGGTGAAGGTCTATCCACAAACTCTCAGAATCACATTTTCTGCGAAAAAAAAAAGACCTATATTTGAAATACCAAATAAATTTCCTTGAAGAATACAATTGCTTGTATTACACTGTCAAATTTATCATAATATTTCATTTTCTTGTTCATGCTAGGCTTTTTAAACAGAGGAAATGATCAGCTACACGATTCCCAGAGGTCGCATAGCCTCTCATTTCCACTTTCCCTGCACGAGAAAATAAAAAAGATGGTAAAATACATAACGGCAAATACCAACATAATTCTATGAGTCTAAATGCCCTCTATTACACCCGGTACTACATTCAGTTCCACGGAGCCACGTGGTTATTCCTGGCGGTAAATTGTCCTGTGATATGGCTCATTGGTCAGCAGTGTGAGGTACCGTGTTATCGCATGTTAGAATGTGGGTAGAAATGGGTTAGAAGGGCGACATGTCTGAGGTAATCGGGCGTTAACTAACACCGTCTCCTCGGTTTTAACGGCGACTGTACTGTAGGTTCAGAGCTAAATCATTTCTTCAACTCCTGAAAGGCAGCCTCCGCTGCTGGAGACCAAGCAAATAACGAGGAGGAATTCCTATTAGAAAGCACCATGATTGGGGCAGCCACAGTGCTACAATTGCGAATAAACCTCCAATAAGAATTAGCAAAACTCAAAAATCGTTGAACCTCCTCAACATTCTGAGGGGCAGGCCAATTCCTAACCGCTGCCACCTTGTCAGGGAATAGTTTGATCTCACAATATGCGGAGGCAAAGACGAAGCTCGTTGTCTGACAAAATCCTCCGCGAGATCAACATAATCTTCTGGAAAGTTGGGAGGTAAACCAAGGTTCTGCACGGCTCCTACACAACAGTCTAGTTCAGAACCTGACACCTCTCCCATCGGTTCAAATTTGGGGTGACTTGCCAGAATCTCACTACAGTGAGACCTACAGTCAGAGCCCCACGGGACGATTGGGTTATTTTGACTGCCCTAAATGATCTGTGGCCTGTGTTTAAGCAACCACGAATGACCTTAAACCACAAGACAAACCGGGGAATTAATTTTTAAAAAAAAATTTTCTCTAAATGACCTGATCTGAATGTTTTATAGCCCTCTCCGCATCCATTAAACAATCAACAGCCCCTGAGTCCAAAAAGGCCTTAACCAATATTCTCTTTTTCCCCATAGTCAACTTTACTGAACTAAAAGTTCGAGCGGGAGATTGTGTCTGTCCCTCTAACGCCCCCTCCCTATTGCCAGACGGGCTTCCTGTCTCCCTTTATGCTCGGGGCAACGTGGATGGATATGTCCTGGTTCGCTACAGTGATGACGAATTATTTGTCTGTGAACAGGCTTACAAGCCCAGCTCTCATATCATCAACCTGCATTGGCTCACTAGAAGTGGAAATTTCAGTGGTCGGAGTTGGGGCTATATGCGTGTTGAAAGGAACATTAATCCCGTTGCTATTGAGAGCCAACGCAGTACGTTTCTCCTTGTTTCGTTCGCAGATGCAATTATCAACTCGCACCGCAGTACGAACCAACGAATCTAAATAAATGCAAGGCTCCAATGTAGCCAGAGCGTCCTTAACCTCCTCAGCCAAAGCGTGAACAAAAACTGTCATAAGAGGTGCTTCTGGCCACCCTGTCTCTGTGGCTAAGGAGCAAAATGAAAAGGAAAATCAGTGACGCCCTCAGAGCCCTGCTTCAAATGCATTAGACGCATAGCTGCGTCCTGACCACAAACATCCTGATTAAAAACGCTAATCATTTCTCTCACTAAAGTTTCTACTGAATTTACTACCGGCGTCAAGCTCGAGTGAGTGGCCCCACCCAAGTGAAGGCTCTGCCGATCAACAGAGATAAAATAAACAAAACCTCTGATTCCTCATTCGAGAACCATGCAGGTTGCACTTTAAAGCAATGAAATCTTTACATTTTCCTGCCTCACCTCCATATCTTGGGGGTCACTAGAGTTTAGGCTCTCGTGGAAGGTGTACCGATTATGCTTTTGAAACACTTTATGTAATCTGAGTGGACAATGCTCTAATACTCTCAGAGAGACTTATTAGAAAGCTTTCCTGTCTCTGCATCGTATTCTCCTGAAGGCGAATTCTCACTGTCAGCTCCGCCTGCTGACTGCCCAAGCTAGAAAGACCCTTGCCATTCCCAGTAAGAACAGATTGCTGATCAGCAACAGTCCTCTCTAGTGCTGGCGACTCCATGTCTGTAATGGCCAATACAATTGGAAGGCCAAGCACAGCGGCAAGAGAAAAAGAGCAGTATGGACTAAAGACAAACACAGAGAGTAATAAAGACCACACGACAGGAAACGTACTCGCGATTCCAAAGGACATCCAATCGTCCGACTAAACGGAAGAAAAGACAGAGAGATAAAAAGAAGTAGTATCTCAGGGACCGAGAAAACAAAGCACCTCAAATAGTGCGATACAAAGACGAGAGGAAAAGAAGGAAAGGGAATATAGCCACAAGCAGCAATTCCGGATTTCAAGCTAAGAAGGACCACAAGTAGTTGAAAGCTTAAACAGCTGAATAAACAACTGTTGCCACTAAACATGGCCATGTCCCCCGCCAGGTGACCGAAATCGACTGGGGTCAGCATATCACACAAATACACACTGAAGCCAAAAATGAATAAAATCGGTCAAAGCGTTCTTGAGATTTCGCGTTCACAACAAACAGGACGTGAGGAACGGATGGCCGGACGGATGGACTGACGGAGCTAAAAACTATGTCTACCTGCCCTAATGCAACTTGACACCAAAGATGAATGGAATAGGTCAAACTGTTTTTGAGATATCATGTTGACAAAGTATTTATAAGTGGTAAAATGGTTGTAATGACCTTGAGAATAATGCCAAGATCACATAACTTGAGTAGGCGGTAAGCACCCCCCTAACACACCTTGACACCAAAGATGAATGGAATCGGTCAAACCGCTCTTGTGATATCGTGTTCACAACAAACGGGACATAACGGACGGATGGATGGAGCTGAATACTTTTTCCCCCGCCTCTAATACACCTTAAGACCAAAGATGAATGGAATCGGTCAAACTGTTCTTGAGATATCACATTAACAACAAACAGAATGGGACGGACGGCGTACGGCCAGATAGAGCTGAATACTATGTTCCCCGCCGCTAATACACCTTGACTCCAAAGATGAATGGAATCAATCGAACCGTTCTTGAGATATCTTGTTGATAAGGAATTTGTAAGGGCATGTTCACAATGACATTCTTTTTCTCAGGTGCAAGTGGATGTTTCACATTATATTCCTTTGATACAGAGCGTTTTTGAAAAAAAATCCTGAGCGCTTTGAAAAACACTGCCGCCAGCGTTTTTTTTTTTTACTGCTCCGGGGTGCTTTTCAAGTTGAGAAAACTTTTACTCTCCAAGAAAAAGCACCCTATGTCAAGCACTTTTTTGAGAGCTGACTAATGAACGAGAACTTGCGTCACTATGGAAACTCTGATGGAAATTCTACTGCAGAAAAAGAAGCTACGAGACACTTTACCACACCTGATTCCGTAGACCTTTTTATGAATAAATTTGTGGACTTACTTTAAACAAATGCTGAGTCATTCCTCTGGACTGATGGCTTGCCTCATTTGGGTGTCTTGCTTTGTTATTGAAGGTGCCACGATAAGCAAAAGGGTTTCAAATTGACTCCTGTCGAGCCTGAAAAATGCACAGAACTGTGCATTATCAATCCGTAGCTCTTGGACTAAACTATGACATGCACCTTACTGGGCCATCACCCACAACTGGGAAGGTTCGTTGTTATCCTCGTCGGCATCTAAAGCCAAAATAAGGGCTAATATTCTCATCCTTGACATTTTAACTAGTTGACACTGATACAAGTAGCCTAGGCAAACCTCTCTGATATTGTACCCGATTGTTATGTACTTGTGCTCTAGAATGAACTGTTGTCATGGGGATAAAAAAATACCCGCCGCCTTTTTTAGGACAAAAACCCGTGGTCAGGTTTTTTTTTTTTTTTTTTAAACAGTTGACCAGAGTGGTTTTTAATTTAAAAACATGTCAGCCCTAAGTGGTCGAATGGTCAGAATGACCTTGAGAATAATGCCAAGGTCACAGAAATCTACTGGGGTCAACGAATCACACCAATATACCTTGACATCAAAGATGAATGGAATCGGTCAAACTGTTCTTGTGATATAGCGTTCAGAACGGGACATGACGGACGGCCGGACGGAGCGAAATACCATGTCCGCTGCACCGCTCGCTACCGCGTGGTGGCGGGGAACAAAAACCACTTTAAATGTATGTATGTTGCAGCTATTTATGTGGACCTACAGTGCCATGAAAAAGGCACCTTCCTGATTTCTTATCTTTTTGCAAATTTTGCACACTTAAATGTTTTAGATTAACTAACAAATTTTAATATAAGAAAAAGATAACCCGAGTAAATACAAAATGGAATTTTTTTTTTTTTTAAATTTGACATCACCAATCCCACCCGAATCTGGAATGCCCAATTGGTGAACTATGTACAAAGCTTGCTCGTATGCGACCCCTTGCTGCCAACTCAGGATAGTGAAGACAGTTCACGGCTCTCCTCCGAAGCACGTGCCTGTCAGCCACTGCTTCTTATACACTCACTGGTTGAATCTTCGCAAGTTCAGAACGAGGGCGGAGGATACCCGGACATGAACAAACCCAGAATCTTCCTGACGAGCGCCGATCTGGCCAACAGGAGGCGCTTGAGCAACGAACAAAGCTGTTTGCATCCCATGCCCAGCAGTCCCTTCCCAATTTGAAACCCTGTAGCGCGATGGCCAATTGTGCGCTACTCTGAAAAAGCTGCCGATCACTGCCGGTTGGTACGACCAGGGCTCGAACCTGCAACGTTATAGTCACCTCAGCACTGCAGCGCAGTGCCTTAACCGTGTGAGCTATCCGGCAGCCAAAATGCAAATTGTTAATGATGATTTCATTTATTAAGGGGAAAAGGCTATCCAAACCTACCTGGCCCTATGTGAAAAAGTAATTGCCCCCCTTGTTAAATCATGAATTTACTGATTTACCACATTTTTTGAGTCCAGTTTCACTAGCCACACCCAGGCCTGATTACTGCCAGACCTGTTGAATCACAAAATCACTTAAATAGAACCTGTCTGACAAAGTGAAGTAGGCAAAGAGATCTCAAAAAGCAACATGTCATGCCGCAAACTAAAGAAATGCAAGAACAGATGAGAAGAAAAGAAATTGACATATATCCGTCTGGAAAGGGTTGCAAAGCAATTTCCAAGGCTTTGGGACTCCGGTGAGAGCCATTATCCACAAATGGAGAAAACTTGGAACAGCAGTGAACCTTCCCAGGAGTGGCCGACCTGAAGAACTGCAGGCCTCACTTGCTTCAGTTAAAGTCAGTATTCATGATTCAACAATAAGACAGAGACTGGACAAAAAATGGCATCCATGGGAGAGTTCCAAGGTGAAAACCACTGCTGACCAAAAAGGACACCATGGCTCGTGTCACATTTGCCAAAATACACCTTGATGATCCCCAAAACTTTTAGGAAAATATTCTGTGGACTGATGAGACATAAGTTGAACTTTTTGGAAGATGTGCGTCCCATTACATCAGGCGTAAAACTATCACAGCATTTCATAAAAAACATCATACCAACAGTCAAACATGGTGGTGGTAGTGTGATGGTTTGGGGCTGCTTTGCTGTTTCAGGACCTGGATGACTTGTCATAAGTGATGGCACCATGAATTCTGCTCTCAACCAGAAAATCCTGAAGGAGAATGTCCAGCTCTCAGATTGTGATCACGTGCTCAAGTGCACTTGGGTTATGCAGCAGGACAATGATCTGAAACACACCAGCAAGTCCACCTCTGAATGGTTTAAAAAAATTTTGGAGTAGTGATGTAGCTTAAGGGAAAATTCAAGCAGGAAGACTATCTCCCTGCACATGCGTTGTAAGTCTCCAGCATAGATTCCAGCTGTCCCTTTAATTACACTGGCCTGTTATTAACCAATCAGAGTCTTACACCACGTCGCTAGGCCAATCACCTGCTTGCTGTCAACCTTAAAAGTTTGCTCTATCCCTGCAGTCATTCAGCTGTCGACCAGTCCTGATGCGCTCTGCAACCCTCCTCCTCCCCAGCACCATCCTCTGAAAAATGCCCAGACCCTGAGTCCTGGACCGTCCAAGCCCTGTCCTTCCATGAGCTCTGGCTGCTGCTGTCCTGATTCAGTTCAGCTCCATCCTCCGCATGCAGCTTTTGGAGCTATTGATGCCACTATTTAGATGGACTTTAAAATGGCAGTCGAGTTCAATTATTCTACTAGTACTTTATTTTTAATTAGCAAGCCCGTGGAGGCTGGGCTTCCCCACTTCAGCCGGGTTCCTCCTGAGATTTCTTCCCCCTGGGGAGTTTTTTCTCACCACCGTTCTCCTTACTGGGAGTTTTTTGCCTCATTGCTGTAGCGGGGATTAAGCTAAGCTGCCCCTTCATTCTTTATTTAATGTTTCAATGTAGAGCGTCTTCGCGACAGTCTCTGTGAAAAGCAGTATATCAAATGAATTGAATTGAACTGAATTGAATTCTGCCAGCCAGACGATCAAGTCGGCTCTCAGGAATCGTTGCAGCAGCAGTTCCTAACTACCACCACCAGTATTTAGATCCCAGGGGGTATTTTATTACTCATACAGAGCATATAATCGACAGAATCATCAACAACGTTATATAATTATTTCTTGCCGGGGTCTAACCGCCAAAGATCTTGCTCTGTATTTAATAAACATTATTATCATTTGCAAGTCACCACCTTCTTCTAGTCTTTCCTGATTGAATTGTCAAAGTCTGGGCTTAAAACCTATTGAGATGCAGTAGCATGACCTTGAACAGGCCGTTCATGCTCAAAACCCCTCCAATGTGGCTGAATTAAAATAATTCTGCAAAGAAGAGTGGGCTAAAATTCTTCCACAGTGATGTGAAAGACTCATTGCCAGTTATTGCAAACATTTGATTGCGGTTCTTGTCACCGAAGGTGGCACAACCAGTTATTAGGATTTAGAGGGCAATTACTTTTTCACATTGGGCCATGTAGGTTTGGATAGATTTTTATCCTTAATAAATGAACTCATCATTTAAAAACTGCATTTTGTATTTACTTGGATTGTCTTTGCCCAAAATTAAAATTTGTTTGACATCTGAAACATTTACGCATGACAAACATGCAAAAAAAATTTTAAAAGAAATCAGGAAGGGGGCAAAGACTTTTTCACAGCACTGTATTTAACCACTGTAATGATTGAACCAGCAACTTATGATGTATTGTCTGATTTGTGTTATGTTAGGCTATTTTTTGCATTTGTGGCACCCCCTACTGGTTGATTTGATTGAAACTTTCAGGCTTTGTTTCAGGTTCTTATGTGGACATATCCTATTTATGATTTATAGTCTTATTTGTGTTATACCACGTTGCTTTGTTTTGTATTTATAGCGCCCCCTATCAGTCAAATTGAATGAACTTTTCAGGGTACCTTTCAAGTACTTATATGAATATATTCTGTGAGTTTTATGGCTATAGGGCAAGCAAATGCTGATTTATAGTCTGATTTGCGTCATACCACGCTGCTTTGTTTTGCATTTATAGCGCCCCCTGTCAGTCAATTTGAATTAAATTTTCAGGGTATGTTTCAGGTACTTAGATGCATATATCCTGTGAGTTTTACGGCTATAGGACAAACAATTACTGATTTATAGTCTGATTTGTGGCATGCCGTGCCCATTTTTTGCATTTATAGCACCCCCTATTGGCCGATTTTCTGGTATTTATATGGACATATCCTGCAAGTTCTGTGATAATTGGCCTAATATTTGTTGAATTTTGTCCATTTATGTGCCAAACCACACCCCTGCTGATGTTCATTGGTCAATATCTTGGAACCAAAATGAGATTTCAACAAGCCATAAGCGCTCTTTTGATAAGCTTGGTCCAATGATGATGCACAGCGAATTTTAAAGGAATCGGACCTACGCCCTAGGAGATCTCAAAAATGTGTTTTTCAAAAAATTCAAAATGGCGGAAAATCTGATGTGGCGGACCTTAGGAGTTCTTATAGGAAAGTTGTAGAGTTTGGGCCAAGGAATTTCTGTACCAAGTTTCATGTAAATCGGACTTACAACGTAGGAGTTATGGCCTTTAAAGTGAAAAACAGTTTTTCTTGAATTATACCGCCCCCATCAGGCCAATTGAGATAAAAATGCCTTGGGCAGCATTTACACACAACTTTCAACTAATACGCAAAATTTTATCATTTTCCTACTCACAGCAATTGCGAAAACATTTCTGAAGAAGAAAAGAAATTATTATTTCATATTATTCTCTCCAGTCCTCTGATGTTCTTCTGGGTCTTCTTTGTTATGTCTCAGCTACTTCTCGCAGCTTAGAAACACAACACTTTCCGCAATATGTGAGCTGTTCCGAGGATGGCTAACAACTGTGCACTTCCAACGATGTCAGATATATCTAACTTCCCATGCCAGGTCTTTGCGTTCTTTGAGATTGTTCCAAGTGCACCAATGACAATTGGTATCACTGACACTTTCGATGCTCTGTGGATTCTCTTAATTTCAAATGCTAGATCCTGGTATCTATCTACTTTCTCTTCCTCAGTATTCATAATGTTCTGGTCCACTGGTAGAGTTATATCAATTAGTGTCCACTCCTGTGTATCTTTCCGTACAAGAGTAATATCCGGTCGATTGTGATTCAGCTTTTTATCTGCGTAAACATGTCCCAGGCAATTTGAACGTTTCTATTTTCTGTAACTGCCATTGGCTGATGGTCATACCACTTGTCAGGACATTCTATCCCGTATTTTCTGCAAATCTCCCAGTGCACACGCAGAGCCACCTTGTCATAGTGCTTCATGTACTCTGTCTGAGCAAGCTTCTTGCATCCACTGGTAATATGTCTTACAGTTTCAGTACAGTCTCCACACAATCTTCACAGTGGTGTCTCTAAAGTCTTATCTCTGCTACGCTTGATCGAGTTTGTTCTTAAAGCTTGTTCTTGAGCAGCTAGGATCAAACCTTCTGTCTTCAAAAAACCATCCAGCTACATGTGCTGTTTGTCGCACAAACTCTCCATGTAGGGCTTTCTCCTTCCAGTTCTTGATTTTATCCTCCTGCCTCCTCTTCTGGTAGTCCTGGAGATTCTCTTCTTCATCTAGCACCTTCTCCTTCAACGCAGGTCGAAGCATCCACTCTGTGGTCTCTCTAAGATAGCCATGGAGGGACTTACTCTCCTTCCTTACACACTCCTCAATGCTGATCATTCCTCTTCCTCCTCCTTCCTTCCTTGGCAGGTACAGACTCGCAACCTTACTTCTGGTGTGCAAACATCCATTCATTGCCAAAATTTTCCTAGTTCTTCTTTCCATGCTGACCAGCTATTCCACTGTCCAATCCACAATACCTGCACTGTAACGTATTACACTCACGGCCCATGCGTTGATGCCATTTATCATATTTCCTACATTCAGTTTGGATCTACATAGTTTCTTCACTCTCTACACGTACTCTGATGTTATCTTGACTTTCATCTTGGTGTTAAGAGTCTCATCTAACTGCAGCATGCTAAGGTTTTTATATCCTTCCTCTTCAACTTCTTTGATATGCTGATTGTCTAGTAAATCTATTCCACTGCTGCTAACCTGTCTTCCTCTTCTCATTTCTAGGACCACACACTTGTCTAGCCCAAACGACATCCTGATTTCTTGCGAGAAAATCCTTACCACTTGAACAAGTGAGTCTAGTTGATCTTTGCTGGCTCCATACAATTTCAGATCGTCCATGAATAGTAGATGGTTGACAGGCTTTATGTCCTTTGCAAATCTGTATCCTGCTCTCATCTTTCGTAGCCCTAGGGTCAGTGGCAACATGATTAGAACAAACAGCAATGGTGATAAGGAGTCTCCTTGGAAAATTCCTCTCCTGATTTTCACTTGCCTGAGTTCCATTCCTCCAGATGTTAATACTGTCTTCCATTTCACCATGCTATTGCTGATTATGGTAATCATGTTCTTCGCTCCCCCAACCATCTCCAGGCATTTCAATATCCATGAATGTGGCACCATGTCGTATGCTTTCTTGAAGTCTATACAAGCCATTGACAAGTTTGTCAACCTTCTACGGCAATTCTTTAGAATTGCCTTGTCCCTTTCGTTCCTCGCCAACCTTTCCTGCAAACTTTCTGCTCATCTGCCAGCAGTCCATTCCTCTCCAGGTGCTGGTACAGCTTCTCTCCCATGATTCCAGTCAGTAGCTTCCACATAATGGGTAGGTAGGCGACAGGTTAATAGTTGTTAGCCTGGATGCCCGTCATTGGGTCTTTCCTAATGAGCGCTGTTGACCATCCACTCGGGCACATTTCCTTGACTCACGCACTCTTGCAGGTGTAACTGCAATCTTTGGTGTACTCAAGGCAGCTTCTTAAACCAGTAGCCCTGGACTAGGTCAGGGCCAGCTGCCTTCCAATTTGCCATCTTGCTCACCCCAGTTCTAATATCCTCCACGGTAATGTTGATTTCCTCTTGCATGTCTATTGAACTGAACTCCTGCTCAACTTCGTCTAGCCAAGAAGCTCGCTCATTGTGACAGACCTCTTCCGACTATTTCTTCAAAAGGTGATTGCTTCAGTTGGGTCTGGTTGTTCTTCCCCCTCTCTTTTCTTTCCATCCAGAGTTTCATAGAAAAGTTGCTGGTTAGTTTGGAACTGCTGATTTTGTTTGAACTGTTGACATCTCTCATCATATCTCTTGATCTTAATTCCACCTGCCTTGATTTTCTGCTTCATGTCTGAGACATACAAAGTGCCATTCTCTCCAAGGCTGTATTTTCTATTCAATCATTCTCTTTCTCCTTGTTCCAATCTCATGTTCCCTCTTCAGATTTCCTCGATCTTACTGAGGTCTTTTCTCCATGTTTCGATGCTCTGTTTAATCCTCCTCTTCCAGGACGGTTCTCCGATCCTTCTTTCTTTCCTCTTCTTCAACATTCCCATTCTCTCTGTGGTGATATATGGACTTTCGTACATGGAAGAATTCAGTTCTGTGATGTTATGAGTTTCAATTCTCTTGGCGGCTTTATTGACATTTATAACCTCTGCTTTCAGCTTTGCTCTATCACACGATCACAATGATGGTAATCCTGCTCTCTCATCTAGAAGCATCACTTCTAGTATCCTGCCTCAGAGAGCAATGAGCTCTAGGCTGATCTCTTCTTGTGGCTCTAGATTCGGGGGTACAATGGGATCCTCTTCAGCTGGGGTGTTGTTTGGGTCCCTGTGTTCTTCCTGGGTATCAGGAGTTGTTTCTCTATTTGAGGCATCTGTAGCAATATGGTCCATTTCCTGATGTTCACTTCTTACTCTCAGGGCTATTTCCTCTTGTTCCACATCCACTTCTTAGTCTTAATCTGGCGTACTTGATCAGCCAGTCCCTGCTCACTAACTTCATTTAGCTCTTCGTTGGTGTTTTGCGCTATCCACAGATCTAGCATTCTTTTTTGGTATCCTCGTCACTCCAGTTCACACCTAACATAACATTCAATCAACCGTCTGTTGTCTTCCTTCGACCATCCCAATCTCTTCTGTCGTTGTTCAGCAGTAGCGGGCTGACGACCAGGCCTACGCTGCTGATCCACAGGACACCTGCCGAACGCGACATCTTCACTCAAAGCTTCAGTATCGTTGACGCTGTTAGAGTTAAATTCAATATTTGACATTCTCTCATAAAATGAGGTATGTGTTTTAAGGTTTCCACCAACCAGTAGTTTTATTGTGCCACCATCACTAGAGAGGTTGCCATCCAAGACTTAAGAGTCCTCCCTACCCATGAGACAGACTAGCCCCCGCCGAACGCCAATCCGCTATTTCATGGTCTCGGGGGATTATTATTATTATTATTATTATTATTATGAACCAGCACAAAAACATTAGGGTTTCTGCCCTATGGGCTTGAACCCCTAATAAACCAGCACAAAAACAATAGGGTTTCAGCCCTCCGGGCTGGAACCCTAAATATCCTGAGAGAAATAGAAACTTCAATAATGACTTGAAGATATAAAGTCAAATAAATCCTGACTACAGATATCTTTGGCTATTATGCTTAAAGCTGGAGTTAGCAATTTTTCAAAAAATCTTTTTTTTGTCATATTTGTTAAAACTGTTACTATGGCCTGACAGTGGGATGTGAGTCAGATGATCTTTGAGAAAATCAGAGTCATCTGGCACTGTCTAGTGCTTCTACTACCTTTTGCAAGATTTCACCACGACCGAGACAAAACAACCAATCAGAGCCAGGAGGAGTGACTGTCGATGATATTTGATGATCATTTCTTGTGCACACGCAATTCAATCAGCTGTGCAGCCTACTTGTGGGTATTTCTTTACAGCTAGACAAACGCTAGCTCACATAACCACTGCCATTTCTCACGGACTCCCATATTTGTGAGTTCAAACTAGAGAAGTTGAGAATGGGAGTACATTCCTCCAAGAACGCGTGGACACAGTGAGCTGAATCTGCAGTTTGAGACAGTCACGTTCTTGTCTACTGAACATTTCAGCGCAATAAATTATTTGTTCACCTTTCTCACCATTTTAATATTGTTAAAAATAAATAGCTATGTGATTTTTCCTCGGCAGATGCTGCTGTCGCTGACTGTCACCAGAGAATGCTGTCACCAGGGGCTCTGCTGTCACATTAACTGGAAAAGTCATAGGGAAAAAGCAGGCTACACTTGCAGCTAATAGGCGTTGCAAGCTCAGCTCATAACAATAATGTCGTTGGTAGTTGGTTGCTAACGCAAGTGGATGGCTGGTAGATACATCGTATATCACCAAAGACATATTTTCATATTTTAAAGTCAACATGTCTCATTTTACAAAATATCAAGTCATAAACGCCAAACTTATTCATTTAAGGCTGACTTTCCCAGCTGGATCTCTTCAGGTCAGCGGGAAGCCGGTTGCGTTCTGCCACCCGGAAGTATCTTAATAATAATAATAATAATAATAATAATAATAATAATGCATCAATTTTATATAGCGCTTTTTTGGACACTCAAAGACGCTTTACAATGGAGGCATTATTCATTCACTCACACATTCACGCTCTTAGTGCATATTGTCAACAAACATTCTGAAATGCTGTATAGCTTCATATGTAATATGTCAATGGTTACTGTAACACTCCATGGAGAATATCTCATGTTGCAAACATTGCGCTCGTGGCTGACGTTAACTTGTTTCCAGTGCTAAGGCTAGCTCAGCGGCTAGCTGTGTTTTATACGTAATTTGCTCGAACTCTATTTCTCATTTACCCAGGTAGTCATATTGGTTTGATCTTTGACCTGAGCCCACATTCATAGGATACTTGTTGATGGTAAAATATAGGTATTTCGCTGTGTTTGCACCTAGTGTTCACACAGCTCCGCTGACGATTCAGGCATAGGACACAGCATCCAGTTAACGGGATGCGAGACTTGCGCTCGTGCATGTGAATTAGGGGGTGTGGTTTTGGTTAGAGACTTGAGGGGAAGGGGTGGGTTTAGAGGTGAGGCTACATTCAAATCTTGCTTGCTGTTCCAAGATGGCATACTCTAGCTTTAACTACAAACAACACTCTAGTGAAGGAGGCTTGGCCGACTTCCGGCTTAAATAGAGTACGGGAAGGCGCCAACAAGTTCGATCATCAAGCTGGGTATAGAATCTGATAGAAAAAGAATTCGACATCGTCCCAGGATGAGAGCCACAAAGAAAAGTCCTTAGCCACACAAACATCCAGAACCATAACAATCTGCTGGAAAAATCACGAGAAGAAGAAAATCTGGTGTTGGCAAAAGCAGAACAAATGAAGCTTCCGATCCTAGCGCTATGGGAGACGGCGTAAACAATTAAACAATCAAAGCGCAAAAGAACAGTAGAGGAACAAATATAATTATGGAGGAAAAGCATGAGATGGCCAAGAGCTGTATTTATTTGTAAAAGCGATGCACAGCTGGCCTTGCTGCTACTGGACAGGTAAGTTTTGTTTTACTCTGTTGTGGTTATGCAGTTTTATCAGTCTCGGATAGTCCTGTTGGTGGTGTTTAATCCTGCCAATGTCGGTTAATAAATGAACCGTCATCATTTGTGGCCGACTACAGCTTGCTTAGCTGTGCAAGGATAACGTGTAGTGATATGACACTAACTAGTTTTAGCTAATACCTTCAATTAGCCATTCATACCAAAGTTTCTGCGCGGATGTAATGTCTCATTAGTCCATGTTTTCAGTGTGGCTTTCATACGACAATCACGGAGAGTGTCTGTTAAAATTGTACTTAAATTGTAACTGAGTCACTACCCTCCACTGCCTCTTTTGGAAACTGATGCACATTCCTGTGCCTATCTTGGGGATGGGGGGTGGGGACTGCTAACACAGGCTTCGGTCAAGAAGCTATGAAAACAACCAAATCAGTAACAGCAGCTTTAACTATATTAAGAAAAAGGCACTCCACTCAAGGTTTTCTTGCTGCTCTGTGTGAAAAACATGAGGCAAATAATTTTCAGCTCTTGTACCACAGCAAAGTAAGGTGGCTTTCAAGAGGACATGTGCTTCATCGCTTTTATGAGCTGAGGAAAGAAGTGTACACAGGGCTCCTCGGGACTGTATCCCTCCCAGTCCACCAAAAACTGGAATCCCAGACCCACACGCCTCTCGGCAACAATATGACGTACAGTGTACTCCGGGCCCCCCTCAATCATCCACAGCGGGGGCGGGGATTTGTCCACAGGTGCCAGGACGCTGGTGCTAACCAGTTTAAGCCAAGGCGGGATGGATCCGCAAGGATCTAGGGAGCTTAAGACTCACAGTGACAAGGTTAATCCTCCACAATATCTTAAACGGGCCAATAAAGCGAGGGGCCAACTTCTGAGATTTCACTCTCAAGGGGAGATCCTGAGTGGAGAGCCAAACTCTCTGGCCCAATCGATAAGATGGGGTCAAACAGCACCTTCGATCAGCCGCAGATTTTTGTCTACGCCCAGCCCGCAACAAGGAGGAACGGACTTTAGTCGAAACAGACCTGCAGCGTCGAATGAAGTGTTCAACAGAGGGAACTTCTCACACTCAGGAAACAGAGGAGGCCGATAACCTAACTGGGCCTCGAAGGGAGAAAGACCCATAGAGGAGTTAAACAATGAGTTATGGGAATATTCAGCCCATGCCAAAAAGCGACTCCAGGAAGCAGGATTGTAGGCCGCTAAGCATTGAAGAGTATTCTCTAAAGACTGATTAGTACGCTCAGTTTGCCCAATAGTTTCAGGATGGAACCCTGATGACAGGCTCACCATGGCCCCCAACTGCTTACAAAAAGCACGGCAGAATTTTGCCGCAAATTGAGGACCCCGGTCAGAAACCACATCTAGGCGGAGACCATGCAGCCGGAACACGTGGTTAACCACTAGGAAGGCTGTCTCCTGCACCGAAGGCAGTTTAGGCAGCGCGATAAAATGAGCGACCTTGGAAAAACGGTCGACCACGACCAAGATGACAGTATTGCCATCAGAGATGGGCAAGCCCATGATAAAATTGAGTGCAATATGGCTCCTGTTTGGGTACAGGCAACAGGGGGAGATGGGACACCTTGTTCCTGGTACAAGTGCTGCATGCAGCCACAAATTCCTGAATTTCTTTCATCATACTGGGCTATCAAAATCGTTGGGCCAAGAACTGCTTGGTTCGATGGGGGCCAGGATGACCTGCCAGATGGGAAGAGTGTACCCACTGGAGAACCTGAAGACGAACCGCAACGGGGACAAATTAACAACTGGACGGTTCCCCACCAGGACCGGGATCGGTTCTTAAGGCCTCTTGTACCACGGGTTCCACGTCCCACTGGACGGGGGCCAAAATATGGTCAACCGGACTGACCTGCTCCAGCATAGGATCATGGTCGGAACGATCGTAAATCCGCGATAAGGCATCCGGCTTAATATTTTTTGAGCCAGGGCGGTAAGTTAACATGAAGTTAAAACGGTTAAAAAACAACGACCAGCACGCCTGTCGGGAATTACGTTGCTTGGTCTGCTGAATATACTGGAGATTTTTATGATCAGTCCAGACTACAAACGGTTGTTCAGACCCTTCCAGCCAATGGCGCCACTCCTCTAACGCCAGTTTCACAGCTAACAACTCCCTGTCAACGATGCTGTAATTTTGCTCAGCCGCTGACAATGGCCTGGAGAAGTAGGCACATGGGTGCAGCTTATTGTCCCAAAGGGGTGCTGGGACAAGATGGCACCCACCCTAACCTCCACCAGGCATCAACCTCCACCACAATGGGAGGGAGGGGTCGGGCAAAAGAAGAATAGGTTCTGAGCTACACAATCTCTTTAGCTCTTGAAAGGCAGCCTCGGCTGCTGGCGACCTGGCGAAAGAAGGGGGGGTCTTTCTTTTAGTGAGGGCGATAATGGGAGCAGCTATCCCACGAAAATTGCGGATAAGCCTTCTGTAAAAATTGGCAAAACCCAGGAAACGTTGGACCTCTGACATTTTGCGGCGCAGGCTAATTCCTGACGGCGGCCACCTTGTCAGGGTCCATGTGGACCGACCCCTTAGAAACAATGAAACCAAGAAATGAGAAAGTCTTGGCATGAAAGGCGCAATTCTCGGCCTTGACAAAAAGCCTGGCTTTGAGAAGGGCCTTCAGCACCTCTCTGACGTGTTGTATGTGCTCGAAAAGAGTTGAGGGAAAAATTAAAATGCATCAAGATAAACAAAAACGAATTTCTCCAACATCTCTCGTAGGACATCATTAACGAGTGCCTGGAATACAGAGGGGGCGTAAACTAATCCAAATGGCATAACCAAACATTCGTAGTACCCGTCATACGTATTAAACGCCATTTTCCACTCGTCTCCATCTCGTATCTGAACTAAGTTATACGCATTCTGCACGTCCAGCTTAGAAAAAAATGACGCCTCCTGCAAGCCTTCGAATGCGGAATTCATCAAACGAAGTGGGTTTCGGTTTTTAACAGGAATATTATTCAGGCCCCTGTAATCAATATATGGTCTCAGGCCACCATTCTTTTTTTCCACAAAAAAGAACCCCGCCCCAGCGGGGGACGTGGATGGTCGCATAAAACCATTAGCCAGGCCTTCCTGAATATATTCCCGCATGGCCTTCCATTCAGGACCTGACAGTGAGTACAATGATCTCCTGGAGGGGTGGTGCCAGGGTGGAGATTGATCTCGCAATCGTAAGGGCGATGAGGAGGTAAAGTAGAGGCCCGTTGTTTACTAAAAACATCCGCAAGATCGGTATAAGCATTAGGTACTTTATGACGCAAACAAAAATTCAAAGCAGCCCCTAAATTCTCAACCTGTTCAGACTCCGCCACATCAACGAAAGTCTCTGGATCAGAGCCACATTCGTAATAACAATCATCCTCTGGCTGTCGCCAGTCAAATTGAGGGTCTCTCTCCAACCCCTCCTCGGCCCCCCTCTCTAGGTTAGGTGGGCAGTGTAAGATAATCTCCCCTGAATCGCTCCAGGCGTCACTTTCTCTCATGGATTGACATCCAGGCCAACACATAGAGCTATCCATACTGTGGGATCTACAATCAGAACCCCAATGCACAATTGGGTTATCCCTATTCCCCCAAAGGATATGAGGCTTATGTTTTCGTAGCCAAGAATGTCCTAAAACAACTGGGAACATGGGGAAACTGATAAAAAAAACCGGACCTCCTCAGAGTGTCCACCAAGGGAATTGAACATAGACAAAGGTTCAGAGATTTCGAATATATCTCCATCACCCAATGGGCGACAATCCAAAGTTTTAACAGAGCGTGACTGCAAAAGAGGGGGAACAGGAATGGAGTGTCTCTTAGCCCACTCCCTATCCATAAAACAGTCTACTGTCCCAGAGTCCAAAAACATATTCATAAAAAGTCTCTGTGTCCCCTTAGTCAAATCTACAGGAATTAAAGTTTGATGGGGAAATTGATTCTGATCCTCTAGTGCTCCCCATACCACTAGGAGGACTTCCTGTTTCCTCGAGGCTCAGGACAGTGTGGACTGATATGCCCCGGCTTACCACAATTATGGCAGATTATATGTCTGCGACTGGGCTTAAGAGCCCTGCTATTAAATAAGCCATCAACCTGGATAGATTCGTCAGGAGTGGAAGTCTGTGGGCGGAGTTAGGACTGTGTGAATGCTACGGGGAATACTAACCCTGTTATTAACAGTACCCAATGCATAATGTTTCTCCTTATTACGTTCACGGAGGCGATTATCAATTCACACAGCCGTACGAACCAACGAATCTAGGGAAACACAAGGCTCCAATGCCGCCAAAGCATCTTTAACATCCTCAGCCAGAGCATGAAAAAACTTTCATTAAGGCCGCTTCCGCCCAGCCAGTTTCAGTTGCTAACAAACGAAATGTGATAGAAAAGTTAACGACACTTTCAGAACCTTGCTTAAGATGCATTAAACGCGTGGCTGCGTCTTGACCACAAACATCCTGATCAAAAACTGATTCCATAGCTCTAACAAGGGCTTCCACAGTATTTATGACCGGTGAATTAGATTGGACTAGTGGACCCACCCAAGTCAGTGCAGTATCAGTCAACAGGGATAAAATAAATGACACTCAAGACTCCTCAGAAGCGAACCGTGAATGTTGGGCTTTAAAGAAAATTTCGCATTGCGCAATAAAGTCTTTACATTTCCCTGCTTCACCCCAATATCTTGAAGGCATTTGCAGTTTCGGTTCTCGGTAGGAGTTCAAAAATTGTGCTTGTGCGACGTTTTGTGTGATAAGAGCCGACAGGGCTCTGACACTTTCCGTGAGGGAGAGTAAAGCAGCCTCCATTCTTTGAGGCTGTAAGCTTAGTCTCTCTGCAAACTCTGTCTGTTGAGCATTCAGAGCCGAGAGACCCTTGCCATGGCCAGAAAGAATAGCTTGTTGGTGAGCTACCACTTTCTCAAACGCAGCCACGGCTGACGACTCCATGTCTGGGTGGAGTGTTCTGTAAAGGCTGCTCAATGTGGAGTTCAGATGCCGTGGCAGGCGAAGGTGGACGGAGCCAACCCAGCTGAATGTGATAGAGAGAGAATGGAAGGGAAAAGAGCTCGCATTTCTGAATACACGAAAGACTAAGTGCCAGAAACAAGACAAGCAACAACAGAGGAAAAGAAATCTCAATAAACAAGAAAATAACAAGGCACCAAACAATTGTGCGAGAAAATCCCTAAAGAAGCAGATCTTCTCAGAAACAAAGATGATATATAGTCTGATGAACCCTGACTACAGATCTCTCAAGCCAAAGCGAATGACTAGAAGGCAGACACTCCAGCAAAGGAGGCGTGGCGGCTCTCCGGCTTATATAGACTCCGGGGAAGGACCGCCCAGGAATAATCAGCCAGCTGGGTGAAAAATCCGATGGGGAAAGAATACGATGTCGTCAGGGACGAAAGTAACAAAGACAGTAAAAAGCACATTCACAAACTATGACATTGTGAGGTGTGCATGTGGTTTGCACTTTTCTTTGCGGCTTTTGTCCAGGACGCTATCGAATTCCTTTGCTATCGGATTCTTTACCCAGCTGGCTGATTGAGCTGGGGCAGCGCTTTACCGGCCTCCATATAAGCTGGAAGTCGTCCGGCATGCCTCCTTCACTAGAGTATCTGTTTTTAGCTCCGCAGTATAGCCAAAGATATCTGTAGTCAGGTTTTGTATGACTTTATGTCTTCTGATTTTTGGAGTTTGGCCCATGTAGTTGATTTCATTGTCGGTGTTCACATAAATAAAACCTCTTTTGGAACCCTTTAAAAAGGGTGCCAGGGTCAAACGTACAGGAGTCCAGCAGCCAGCAATAGTGATTTATGTACACTCAACAAAAATATATAAACGCAACACTTTTGTTTTTGCTCCCATTTGTCATGAGATGGATTCAAAGATCTAAAATTCATTCCAGATACATAATATTACCATTTCTCTCAAACATTGTTCACAAATCTGTCTAAATGTGTGATAGTGAGCACTTTTGCTTTGCTGAGACAATCCATCCCACCTCACAGGTGTGCCACATCAAGATGCTAATCAGACACCATGATTAGTGCACAGGTGTACCTTAGACTGTCCTTTTTACCTTTTTACCCTTTTCACATAAATAAAATGGTCTCCCGGTCTACATTGAAGTCCCCATTTAGAGCAACCGGTAGTCTGAAAGTGGGGTAAAGCGCATGCACGAGGGCATGTTGACTTCCTGGCCTTCTAGAATTTTCACTAACTTGCATTTGTGTCCCTGCATGTGCCTGCAGGCCCTTCCCCCTGCTGCATTCTTCGCCTCCACCTTAACGAGCCACACCTATTGCTCTTTAAGGTGGAGGTGAAGCATTAGTATTCAAGGGTTGGCTGCACCTATCTTGGTGCAGCAGTATTCTGATTGTGTTCCTGAGCCCTGCTATGTGTTGTTGTGCTGCTGCTTCCCTCTGGGACTGTTTAGCGCCCGCCGGCTTTGTCTCTTGCCGGCGGGCCACAATCCATGACAGACAAAGGTAAAAATTTCCGTCCACAGTATTAACTTTAGCAACAACCTGTAATCTTAGTACGTCGCTGCTGTGAATGAGGTTTGGTGGCTGCTGGCAGGGTATTTAAACCCTTTTGCTCAGTGGTGTACGCTAGCTTGCATGAAGCTGCAGATTTATGCACACAGTTACAATATTCTCTTAGTAGATGGCACACCCGGATCAGTTATTGAATTTTCACGAGTTTAGAGCATAGATGAGTTCACTCCAATCCCTGGATGGATCAAGCCAATCTTGGTTTTGACTTAAAGGGGTTGGCACATCCATACTACAGGGTGGACCAAAAAAGTGTCCCTCCATCCTCTCAGAACTCAAAGGTGGATGAGGAACTTGGAAATGAGCAGGCAGGATTGACTAATTATCCAGTGTATGAATTGGATTGCCACAAAATAATACCGGGTAAAAACTGCATTTCAGGTCACTGTTTCAGAGTAGGTATCCAGGCTTTAACAAAGCCCTGCTTATTGTGGAATAGCGGGTTGGTCACTGGTGTGCCTTCCCTTTTCTTTGCTGGTCGTGCCATCATTGACATTGGCTCAGACAATCTTGTCCCTGTTTGAGTTCGGTCCAGTGAAAACCAATTTTCCTTCCATGTAACATTAGCAACAAGGACAAATTTTTTTAATTCGGTTTTTTCCAAAATTGCAGTGATCCAGGTCTAACACTTCAATCAATGAAAAATGAGAGACACAGGGGGTTCCTTATTAAACAGCCACACTATATTAAAGAATGGCCCACATCTCAATTGAATCATTAAGTCCTCGGAAATTCATAGCTTTAAGTTTATAAATACAGTGATTCTCTTTCTGATTTAAAATTCTTAGCCTATCCCCTCTTCTCGAGGATAACGGTATATGATCAATTCCCATTGCAGAAAAGGATGCTAGATTCCCATTTTGTGATTCCCTAATGTGTTTAACTATTGCGTAATCATGATTCCCAATCTTAGCTGCATATCTTTGTTCAGCGAGTCTATCCTGCAGCCAGAGTTTAGTCTGCCTAACATAAAAAGCATCACACAAAGAGCAAGTCAAAATATAAATCACAAACGTAGTCTTACAATATGTTTTGTTGTAAATGTTTGTTGAGTGACTGGATGAGTAAACCCTTTTGTTTTGATTACAGTATCACAGTATTTACAGCGGCCACATTTAAATGTACCATTAGGCACTCTTGGCAAGAAAATCGTATGCTCTCTCGTTGGCAAGTGATAACTTACTAACCTATTTCCAATAGTAGGTGGTCTTCGAAATGAAAAAACTGGGGATTCTTTAAATAGATCACGCAAAGTCATCGCATTGAAGAAGATTCCAATTCTTTTTGATTATTTTACATATCCCATTCGCCTCAGTACTACAGCGCGTAGAAAAAATACTGTCTCTTTCTTAGGTTCTGCAGGCTTTCTTTTAAGTAAAGATTGGCGTTCAAGAGAACTTGCTCTCGCAAGTGCTGTGTCCAAAATTTTTGATGAATACCTCCGCTGTCTAAAACGACAATACATATCTTTACTTATAATTACCTTCGCCAGCGACTTCGCTGACGAAGGTAATGTTTTGATCCCCGTGTATTTATTTGTTTGTGTGTCTGTCTGTATGTGTATCGAATAACTCAAAAAGCACCAAACGGAATTTCATAAAATTTGGTGGGTTGATTTGGCATGACCTGAGGATCAATCGATTAGATTTTGGGAGTGATCGGGTCAAAGGTCAAACTCAAGGCCACGAAAAGGTCAAAACCGACTTTCGGCCATATCTCGGTCAATTTTTATCCGATCGGCATGAAACCAACGCCAGTGGCGAGGGATTCAGTGGCGTCGGCGAAGGTATGCGCTCTACCGAGTGCCCATTCTAGTTTGTTTGTGTGTCTGTCTGTCTGTGTGTATGTATGTGTATCGAATAACTCAAAAAGTACCAAACGGAATTTCATAAAATTTGGTGGGTTGATTTGGCATGACCTGAGGATCAATCGATTAGATTTTGGGAGTGATCGGGTCAAAGGTCAAGGTCAAGGCCACGAAAAGGTCAAAACCGACTTTCGGCCATATCTCGGTCAATTTTCATTCGATTGGCATGAAACCAACGCCAGTGGCGAGGGATTCAGTGGCGTCGGCGAAGGTATGCGCTCTACCGAGTGCCCGTTCTAGTTTTGAGATGTTTCAGTTAGAGATGGATGATTGTTTAAGGACTGAATGACGTCCTTCTATGATAATTTACCTTGATTGTGTTCATTGGGATTACATGATTCACCTTTTGCTTGTTTAACCTTAACCATTGAGAATTGTTGCATTTTAATGTTTTTATAGAGATGCTGATTATTCTTTCTAAATGAATTTCTTTAGAGATGGGTGATTATTTAAATAGGGAACTTTTCATGTTTCTAAATTCATGATATTATGTTTTAAGTAGCATAATTATCCATTTCAAGGTAGAGTTTTCACTCCGCCTACTCCAACTGGAAGTGATTAGCTAACTAATTGCTGTAGTTTTATATTACTCTGTTTGTAACATTGTCTAATACTCTAGTCCTGATGAAGGCCGAAACATGTTGGCGATGTTTTTTTAAATAAGTTCCATTATGAACTAGCTTATTGATTAAAGCTTTTTATTAGAAGAAAAGTGCCTTGAATGCTGGGTATAATTTGGGGTTTTAGGACCATTCTTTTCGCATATATACAGTGCGTCGAAAATTTGTGCTTCAGTTGGGGGTTTTTACCACAGTTTGCGACACACATTTACCTGTTTATGGTCAGCGAAACCAAGAGGCAACCTCCAGGGTTGAAAAGTGAGGCCAACACAGAAGTGCTAAAAGCTGCAGTTCCTTGAATGGCCACTTGAGGCTGGCTGCAGTAGTAAGTCAATCCCCATTGAGCCCATGATAAAAAGCCCAATTTTACACCAGGAATAAACATGTTTACAGCCTGGTTCAAACTGGTTGAACTTCTGCATATTTAAGGGTGTGGCCACTTTGAGTGACATATCCTTAAATTTTGTAGTCTATGGACAGGACTCGTCACATCTGGCCATGTCATGTGGCTTGGATGGAGCACAGGCCTTCATGCCTTGGGGCTTGAGTGGGACAGCCAGGCCCAGCGTTCATGAAGAGCCCCTGGTCGAACCTTGGCTAGCCTAGCCGCTGACTCCTGGCCTTATGTGTGTGCACGCGCGCATGTGTGTGTGTGTGAGAGAGAGGGAGAGAGAGAGGATCAGAGACTCTGACAGTTAGAGCTGAGTGTAACTGTAATTAGAATGTTTGGTTATTAAGCTATTCTAGATTAGGATTCTATAGAACACTCTGCCCTGGTAGGCAATGCAGGTGCTGCTGATAAGAGACTCAGACACAAACAAACTTACAAAAGCCCTGCCAGACAAAATAGACGCACACACACAAGGCAGACACAAACTAAAATTCTGTGCCATGGAAATGACTTAAGGAATGACTCCTTTAAACCATGACTGTGTGTGTGGTTAGGGGTAGTGATTCGGAGAGAAAGAGAGAGAGAGATAAGCAGAGAGTGTGGCAGTTACAGCTTTTTGAATTAAGTTAAATTGCATATAAAAGGGTAAAAAGAAGAAATATCCCTCCTATATGATGCTAAAGACACTTCCACATCTAAACCATGACCCTGTGTGACAGATGCAGACACAGACACACACACACACACACACACACACACACACACACACAGGTGAGCTAAAAACATATACCACATATTAAAAAAAAACATAACGCAATTAACACGGTCAAAGTTTTTCTCATATCTGATCCAATCTCTGTTGCAAGCAACATTTGAGCAAGTAAATTTAGCATTTTCTCGGTGGAAATGTAGTCTAGTTTATTTTATGATTGCATAAAAGCCTGAAACCTGGTTGGAAACCTTGAGTGGTTGTCTCGTGACTGCGGGCTAGGTAGCGCAAGCGGTGTGCCATGAGATTTTTTCATATTAAGCAGTGTGCCACGAGAGAAAAAAGTTAGGGAAACATTGGCCTAATCCATATGAATAATAATAACAATAAATTTTATATATAAAAAACAAACCCAGTAAAATGTCATTTTTGCTCATCGTGTTTATCAGCGGAATGGGATTACATAAACTTTACATTGCAGGCCATTCACTGGGCATGTTTGGCATTTTTAGCTCAATTTTAATTGCTTTAGTGCTGGCGCATTAAAACCGTAAGCTAAGTGAGTGAGTTGAGTAAATGCCGTCTATGTTCACACAGCTTTAAAATTTTTAAATGGCAATTTGAGACATTATATGTGAATTCACTTTATCCAATTTATTTCTTCAGTAATTTAGTTATTTTTTTGTTTAGAAAAGGCTATATACTTAACATTGTTCGAATCAAGTGAACTGGTTTATTCTGTATTGCGGTTTCAAAGGAAAAACAAAGCATCTCTTACGGTTTTCTTTTAGTACGAATTAAAAACCCAACAAATTAAATCAGTTGATAGCAACAGTGAAAAGGAAAATTACTCTGATTGCGCCCAATTCTTTATTGAATGATATTTCCACTTTGTGTCTGTTTGAGAAACATGATCGGAGTCCAGAAGAATTTTTGACTTACTGATTGTAATAGTTTACAGTTAAACGATATTGGGACTTAAATTCTCTTATTCACAAATGAGATGAACCAGGTTTATTAAATATATCACAACCTACGAAGTGGAAAGTGTTGTGATATGGTCAAATACAAGCATCAGCCTATTGTGCAGTCACACTTTAGCCTCGCAAGTGAAACAGGAGAATCGGGAAGCGGAGCACGAGTAGAAGGATCTGAACAGAGTTTAAAATGGTTGAATCCTCATTAGGAATTTTTCTAAGAACAATAAGCTGTTACTTGTTTTTCTATGGACTGAATGTTAAAAATGGAAGCGTTTAGAGCTCTTGGTGTCTCAAGATGATACGGATGAAACACATACCAGATGTTTCTGATGCTCTATAATACAAAACCCAAAACCAGTGAAGTTGCCACGTTGTGTAAATCGTAAATAAAAACAGAATACAATGATTTGCAAATCCTTTTCAACCTATATTCAATTGAATACACTGCAAAGACAAGTTACTTAATGTTCGAACAGGTAAACTTTGTAATTTTTTGCAAATATTAGCTCATTTGGAATTTGATGCCTGCAACTTGTTTCAAAAAAGCTGGCACAAGTGGCAAAAAAGACAGAGAGTGGAGGAATGCTCATCAAACACTTATTTAGAACATCCCACAGGTGATTGGGCTAATTGGTAACAGGTGGGTGCCATGATTGGGTATAAAAGCAGCTTCCCTGAAATGCTCAGTCATTCACAAACAAGGATGGGGCGAGAGTCACCACTTAGTGAACAAATGCGTGAGCTGATTGTCGAACAGTTTAAAAACAACATTCCTCAATGAGCTATTGCAAGAAAATTAGGGATATCATCATCTACGGGGCGTAATATCGTCAAAAGGTTCAGAAAATCTAGAGCTGCCGGGTGGCTCACACGGTTAAGGCACTGCGCTGCAGTGCAGAGGTGATCACCACGTCGCAGGTTCGAGCCTTGGCGTACCCACCGGCAGGGGTCGGCAGCTTTTTCAGAGTAGCGCACAATTGGCTATCGCGCTACAGGGTTACAAATTGGGAGGAGACTGCCGGATTTGGGTATTCGATAACAGCTTTGTTCGTTGCTCCAGCGCCTCCTGTTGGCCAGATGGGCGCTCGTCAGGAAGACTCCGGCTTGGTTCATGTCCGGGTATCCTCCGCCCTCGCTCTGAACTTGCGAAGATTCAACCAGCGAGAGTATAAGAATCAGCGGCTGACAGGCACGTGCTTCAGAGGAGAGCCGTGAACTGCCTTCACTAAAGGTTCAGAGAATCTGGAGAAATCACTGCACGTAAGCGACAAGGCCGAAAACCAACATTGAATGCCCGTGACCTTCTATCCCTCTGGCGATACTGCATCAAAAACCGACATCAGTGTGTAAAGGACATCACCACATGGGCTCAGGAACACTTCAGAAAACCACTGTCAGTAACTACAGTTCGTCGCTACATCTGCAAGTGCAAGTTAAAACTCTACAATGCAAAGCGAAAGCCATTTATCAACAGCACCCAGAAACGCCGCCGGCTTTGCTGGGCCCAAGCTCATCTAAGATGGACTGATGTAAAGTGGAAAAGTGTTCTGTGGTCTGACGAGTCCACATTTCAAATTGTTTTTGGAAACTGTGGATGTCGTGTCCTCCGGACCAAAGAGGAAAAGAACTATCCGGACTGTTATGGGCGCAAAGTTCAAAAGCCAGCATCTGTGATGGTATGGGGGTGTATTAGTGCCCAAGGCATGGGCAACTTACACATATGTGAAGGCACCATTAATGCTGAAAGGTACATACAGGTTTTGGAGCAACATATGTTGCCATCCAAGCAACGTCTTTTTCATTGACGCCCCTGCTTATTTCAGCAAGACAATCCCAAGCCACATTCTGCACGTGTTACAACAGCATGGCTCCATAGTAAAAGAGTGCGGGTACTAGACTGGGCTGCCTGTAGTCCAGACCTGTCTCCCATTGAAAATGTGTGGCTCATTATGAAGCATAAAATACGACAACAGAGACCCCAGACTGTTGAACAACTTAAGTTGTACATCAAACAAGAATGGGAAAGAGTTCCACCTGAAAAGCTTCAAAAATTGGTCTCCTCAGTTCCCAAACGTTTACTGAGTGTCCTTAAAAGGAAAGGCGATGTAACACAGTGGTAAAAAGGCCCCTGTGCCAACTTTTTTGCAATGTGTTGCTGCCTTTAAATTCTAAGTCAATGATTATTTGCAAAAAAAAAAAAAATGTTTCTCAGTTTGAACATTAAACATCTTGTCTTTGCAGTGTATTCAATTGAATATAAGTTGAAAAGTATTTGCCAATCATTGTATTCTGTTTTTATCTACGATTTACATAATGTGCCAGCTTCACTGGTTTTGGGTTTTGTATGTTTTTTCTTGAACTTGAGACTTGCACATGTGTGACTTGGTCCCATCTCTGGTTGACGGGCACGTGCTTCGGAGGAACTGAACCGTCCCTCTCTCCTGAATTGGCAACAGGAGGTCGCATACGAGCAAGCCTTGTACATAGTTCTCCAAATGGGCATTCCAGATTCGGGTGGGATTGGAAATGCCAAAAAAAAAAAAACATTTAAACAGCTAAGCAGGAACACTGTCTTTTTTCAGAACGAGGTCAAAAATAGGATATTTTGCACAGTTAAACACAGAGAGAAAATGCTTCATGAGTATGATTAAACGATATGGTGATTTTACATAGTAGTAAACAGCTGACTGTGCTACTTTTAGCCAGCACATATTTTTAATAAGCAATTAAATTCATGTGTAGCAACATCAGATAATGTGTTTTTTGTGTAATGTTTTACAGTTTTCAATGAAGTGCACTCAAACTTGAAAAGTCAGTCCTTTGATTTTATGCGTATTCTACATGATGTGCCAAATTTTTTGGAATTGGGTTTGTATTTCTGAAAGGAAAACAAAATTCAATTCAGCAAAACATCTTTGCAGTTTTGTAAAAACAATTAATTTGCAATGCCACAATGACCTTACATGGCTTGTATCTTCTATTGTCCCTTTTTGAAGGATTGTGTTCAGACAGAACCTGCTGCACAGGCACTGATCAATCTTGTTTCATTGGAACATGCTTCTGTGATGAAGGATGTGAGAGGTTTGATGACTGCTGTGAAGATTATATACCTGTATGCACTGGTAAGATTGAGTCTCACCTATATCAAGTCACCACTATTTTTTGGCATCCTCTTTAGTGAAAAATGGTAAAAACATGTCACTCCAAGATGAAGTGCTGAAGAGATGTTCATTTTAAAATGTGTATATGAACATATTTTCACTTAAGAATTGTTCAAAATTTTTAACAAAATTTAACAAAAATTTCTATGTTTAAAACAGCTGACACCTCAACAACTACTGAAGCCCCTACAATCATGGTCTCCACACCTACCACAAAAACCATACCAATGATTACTACTGCTGAGGCAAAATCAATGATAACTGACCTGACAACAAGGAGAACATCTGTCACTCCTTCAACTAAGACTGAACTGTCATTGACAGCACCAGTGCCAAAAACAACTCGAATTAAGCCACCTTCAACTCCTATCTTTGTGACAGCCAAAATTGATGTCTCAAGTTTCATTCCCCTGTTATCAACTAAGTTTATCCAAATGAGTAAGACAACTGAATCTTCATCAATAAAAACTTATCCAACAACAGCCATGAACAAGTCTCCCTCTACTTCTGTCCCTATAACTACCACAGCATCTATACCTAATACAAATGCTCCATCTTTAGCATCAACTGCCACCAAAACCAAGCAATATGGGAGTTCTATCTCCAGAACAACAACCACTGAAACCTCAAGTCCTGTCCCTTTAAGTAACACCGAGAGTTCAAAAGCAAGTAATTCAGCTACAATTACAACAGCTGAAGTTTCATTGACATTAATCCCAGCAACTACAACAGCTGAAAGGTCAACAACCTTTGCCCTGAGCACTACCACAGAAACTGTTCCTTCTACCTCATCATCATCAGATTCAACAACTTCTGTCCCCATAAGTATCATAAAAGAAACTTCGGTGACTTCTGTCCCAGCAACTATTACAACTGTTGGACCAATAAGTTCCACAAATAAGGCCTCAAAACCAACTTCTGCCTCTGTAACTTCCAAAACATTCGTACTAAGCACGACTGAACCTTTGTCAACAGCAACTTTCCCAAAAAGAACGACAGTCAAACCACCTAAAACTTCTGTCCCCATTACTATTGCCAGTGATATCTCAAGTTTTGCTCGCTTAAGTACCACAAATGAAGGCTCAACAGCAACAGAAGTAAGGACAAATACACCTTTTACCTCTGCAGTTATGACAAGCGAAGGTACATCTATCCCAATTACTAATGCCAAAACTGTCCCAATTATGAACAAAATTGAATTGTTTTCAACTGTATCTCTTCCTCCAACTGCAACACGCATTGTTTTAGCAACTCCAGTGACTGCCACACCCATTACTACAAGTGCTGAGCCTGCAAATAAAATATACAAGGCTTTAATAACAAATTCTGCCCCAGTGACCACCACAGCATTTGTACGTAGCAAATCTGAACCTATATCAACCGCAAATGTCCCAGCAACTACCATAATCAAGTCATCTACAACTTCTGTCCCCACGATTACCACCATTAACATCTCTAGTTCTGCCCCTTTAAGTACTAAGACAGAAGGTTCAGCAACAGTGGATGTTTGGACAAATACACCAACTAAAGCTAAATCAACTTTCATCAGTGATGTTATCACAGATGAAGGTTCAACATCATCTGTGCCTACGACCATCACCAAAAATGTCTCAATTACAACCTCGACTGATGCTTTTTCAACAGCTACTCTCCCTCCAGTTGCCACAACTACAGGCTTATTAACTCCAATGACTTCTGTCCCCATAACTATCTCAACTGCTGGATCTGTAAGAACCATAAATGAATCTTCATCAATAATATCTATACCAGTACCTTCAACGACATATGTATCAACCATATCTGAGCTCTCTTCAATAGCAGCTGTCCCAGAAGCTTCTACTAATAAACCATCTACTACTTCTGTCCCCATTACTTCCACGACTAAAACTCTCAGTTCTGTCAATTTAAGTACCACAACAATAGACTTAGCAACTTCTGTCCCTCCAACTCCATTGTCTTCAGTTACAGCAATAACCACAACTACTGGACCTATAATTTCCACAAATGAGGATTCAACAACACATTCAGTCCCAGTGCCCTTCACAACATTGGCATCTAGCACATCTGAGCCTTCTTCCAAAGCAACTGGCCCACCATCTACCAAAATCAAGCAATCTACAACCTCTCTCCTAATAACTACTACCACTGACACCTCAAGTTCTGCCCTTTTAACTGCCACAGCTCATGGTTCAACAGCAATGTATGTTGGGACAAGTACATCAACTAAAGTGCCAGCAACTTTTATGACTAAATTTACTACAGTTGAAGGCCCAACGTCATCTATCCCCATTACCAACACTGAAACTGTCCAATTAATGACCAAAACGGAAGCATTTTTTACTGAATCTCTCCCTCCAGTTGCCACAACTACAGGTATAGCAACTCCGATGACTTCTGTCCCGAAAAATATCACAACTGCTGGATCTGGAAGTACCATAAAAGAAGGTTCAACAACAAATTATCCTCGTGTACCTCCCACTACATTCGTACCAACCATATCTGAGCCTTTTTCAACAACAACTGTCCCAGCACGAACCACAATTGAAACATCTAGCTCTGTGCCCATAACTTCCACGACTGAAACTTTGAGTTTTATCCCTATAAGTACAACAACTACAGGTTTAGCACCATCTGTCCCTCCAGGTATCATAACTGAGACTCCCGTGACTTCTGTTCCAACAACAATCAGAACTGCTGGACCTTTAATTTCAACAAATATAGCTTCAAGAACACATTCAGTCCCAGCACCCTCCATAACGTTTGCACCGAGCACATCTGAGCCTTCTCCAAAAGCAACTATCTCAGCGAGTACCACAATCAAGCCATCTTCAACCGCTGGCCTAATAAATAATACCACTGACACCTTATTTTCTGCCCCTTTAAATACCACAACTGAGGGTGCAACCACAATGGATGCAGGGACAAATACATTAACTTCAGCGACAGCAACGTCTATCAATAAAATTATAACAAAAGGTCCAACATCGTCTATCCCTGTTACTAACACTGAAACTGTCCAAATTATGAGCAAAAATGAAGCATTTTCAACTGAATCTCTTCCTCCAATTGCCGAAACTGTAGATTTTGCAACTCCAATGACTTCTGTCACCCCAAGTATCACAGCAGTTGAATCTGATAGTACCATAAATGAAGATTCAACTACAAATTCTGTCCCTGTTCCCACCGCATTTGAACCTAGTATCTCTGAGCCTTCTTCATCAGCAATTGTCCCAGCAACTACTTCAATTATGCCATCTACTAGTTCGGTACCCACAAATCCCACAACTGCTACTTTGAGCTCTGTCCCTTTAAGTACCTCAAAAACAGTTGTAGCAACTTCTGTCCGTCCATCTATCACCACTGAGGCTGCAATATCTTCTGTCTCAACAACAATCACAACTGCTGAGCATATAAGTACCAAAAATAGGGCTTCAATCACTAATTTAATCTCGCTACCCTCTACAGCATTGGTACCGATCACATTTGAGCCTTCTTCAAAAGCAACAGTCCTAGCATCTACCAAAATCAAGCAATCGACAACTTCTGTCCCCATAAATACTACTGTTGACACCTCAAGCACGGTCCCATTGAGTACCACACCTGAAGGCACAGAAGCAATGGATGTTGGGACAAACACACCAACTAAAGCTTCAACATTTTTTATAACTAAAGTTATGACGGATGAAGGTTCAAGTTTATCTATCCCAATTACCAACACTAAAAGTGTCCCAATCATGACAGAAACTGTGACATTTTCAACAGCATCGCCTCCTCCAACTGCAACAACCACAAGTTTAGCTAATCCAATTACTTTTGTCCCAACAGATATGAAGACATTGGGATCAAGAATTACCATTAATGATGCTTCAATTACAAATTCTCTCTCAGTACACTCCACAAGATTTGTACCAAGCTTATCTGAGCCTTCTTCAACGGCAATTGTTCCACCACCTACCACAAATAAGCCATCTACAATGTCAGTCCCCACAACTATCACAACAGATGCCTCAAGTTCTGTCCCTTTAAGTACGACAACAACAGGTTTAGCAACGTCAGTCCCTCCAACCATCACAACTGAGGCTTCTGAGACTTCTCTCCTAAGAACAGTCACAACTACTGGACGCATAAGTTCCATAAATACGACTTCAACAACAAATTCTGTCCAACTACCCTCCACAATATTTGCATCTAGCATATCTGTGCCCTCTTCAACAGCAACTGTCCCTCCAATTACCACAATAAAGCCATTTACAACTTCTGTCCCCATAACTACCACCATAGACACCACAAATTATGCCCCTTTTAGTACAGCAATAGCCATGGATGGAGGAATAAAAACAGCATCTAAGGCCTCAACAACTTTCATCAGGACAGTTACGACAGATGAAGGTTCATTATCATCTATCCCTATTACCAACACTGAAACTGGCTCAACTGCTAAAACAATTGAAGCAATTTCAAATGCATCTCTTCTTCCAAATGCTACAGTTACAGGTTCAGGAACTTCTCTACCATTGACTTTCACAACTGAGGTTCCAGTGACTTCTGTCCCAACAACTCTCATACCAGCTGAATCTAAAACTGAAGCTTCTTCAAGATCATCAAACCCTCCTTCTTCAACAGGAATCATTCAAGGAACAGCCCTATTCACATCATCCACAGTTTCTTTCCCCATAGCTACCACTATTGATATGTCTAGTTCTGTCCCTCTACGTACCTTGACAACTTCTTTCTCTGAAACAGGCAGAAATGATGCTCTGACCTTAACCCCAAAAACAACCATGACACAAGAAACGATCTCTGTCCCTACTACTATCACAATATCTGTACCTGGCACAACTGAGCCTCTAGTAACACCAGCCTTTCGAACAACCGCATTCAAGTCATCCTCAACATCTATCCCCATAACTACCTCAGATACCTCAACTTCTGTCCCATTGAGTACCAAAATAGAAGGTTCAACCGCAATGAATGATCTAACAATTACATCTGCTGAAAGTCTGACAACAAGAACAAACACAAAATATGTACCTTTTAATGCCATAAGTGAAGCTTCTGCAGGATCCTCTCTCCCTCCAACCTCACAAATGGCAGATTCAACAACATCAGCTGCTGCTTCTGTTACAAGTAAGGCTCCAGCAACTTTTGTCCCAAGGACTATTACTTCAAATGTACCAGTAACTACCATTAATGAGGCTTCAACAACATCTTTCCCTGCAGCTGCTACAGTATCTATACCCATCGCAACTAAGCCTTCTTCAGCAACAGCCTTTCCAAGAATAACAACATTAAAGCCATCCACAACTTCCATCTCCATAACTACCACTATTGATACCTCAGATTCCATCTCACTGCATGCCACAACTGCACATTCAACAACTTCTTTCCCTAAAACTAACACAAATGAAGCTCTATCTTTATTCTCAACAACTACCACAAAGAAGGCACAGACTTCTGTCTCTAAAACTACTACAACATCTCTACCAAGCACAACGGAGTCTTCTTCAACAGCAACATTTCCAACAGCATCTATAATCAAGTCATTTACCACTCCTGTCCCCATAACTACCACCTCTGGTACCACAAGTCCTGTCCATTTAAGTACCAATATAGAAAGTTCAATATTAATAAACCCAGCTGCTGCTGCAACTGCTGAAAGTTCAACAACTCCCATCTTTAATACAAAAACAGATATTGTATCAAGTAATACCACAATTAAAGCCTATTTACCTCCAACCACAAAAATTTCAACTTTAACGACGTCTGCCACTGTACCTAGCACAACTGAGCCATCTTCAACAGCAGGTGTCCCAACAACCTCTTCTGTCCACATCAGTACCTTCACTAATACCAAAGGTTCTGTCACTTTAAGTACCGCAACCGAGAGCTCAACCAACTCTGTCACTGTAACAACTGATCATTTTTCAGGAACTATGATTCCAACACAAACCACATTCAAGCCATCTACAACTTCTGCCCAAATAACTTCAACAAATGGGGTGCCAAAAACTTCCATATCTCCAGCTACTAAAATTTTTGTCACAAGCACAAGTTATCCTTTGTTAAATGCAACTGGACCAACTACCTCGATCAAGTCAACTGCAACTTCTGTTCCAATAGCTGTTACACCTTATACCTCAAAATCTGCACCTTTATGGACCACAACTGAGGCTTCAGCGACTTTTATCCCCATAAGTACAAAACCCTCGTCAACCACATCACCCCATCCAGGAGCCACAGCTACAGCTTCCGCACGTTCAGTCGCCATTATTAGCCCATCTGTGACTCCTCCAACTCTTGTCCCTGAAACTAGCACAACTGAGGCATCTGCATCATCTTCACTCAAAGTAACAGAAGAATCAAGTACTTGGGTACCTGTAAATACCATAGCAGAGGCTGGGCTATCAGATGCCACGACAAAGGCTTTCACAAATGTTATTTCTATCACTGGCAAAATAATAATACCCACAACTACAGCACCACATTTAACTTCAAAAAATAAGGTTTCAACATCTCTCCCCACCATGGCAACAACTGGGAAAACTGGAGAATTAATTGGGTTTACTACGCCAAATGAAGACAGTTCTTTAATTACTTCAACAACAGCACCCTTGACTTCTAATCCATCTGGGAGTCAATCCAAAGAAATCACCTCACCGGCATTTACTCTTCCTAGAACAAAATTCATTTCAAAAAGTCCATTAGAAGCAGTTTCTCCTGCAGTAGCTATTACTTCCCCAGCAGTTTCTACAACACCATCCCCAATTAGACCTATCAAAACAGCGGTTTCAACAGTAACCTCTAAATCTTTGACGATGACTACATTAAAACCGACAAGAGCCATCACAATGGTACCCCTCCTGACTACAACTTTACCTTCATTGACATCTATTATCACAGCACGTGCATCTGGACTGCCAGTAGCACCTAAAACTACAGTAAGCGCTGCAAGTCCCACTACAGAAATCACCACTGCAACATCTGTAAAGACCACAACTAAAATTCCTCCTAAAGCAACCACAATATCATCCCCCACAACAAGAGCAGCCACGACTAAGAAAATGACCCCCAGGACAACAAATCCTCCACCTCCACCTCCACCTCCACCTCCAGTTCCAATCTTTTTTTTTCAGGTGACCCTGGTTGTTCCATTTGTTCCTGCACTGGAAGACAAGCTGTCATCTGAATTTCAAGCTCTGGCAGCAACAGTTGTTGCAGTGGTATGTCAACTGTTTTTTTTTTTTGTTTTTTTTTGAGCTTTCATACCGAGGGTTTGGAGCGCAACGGTTATATGTCCATTTGAGAGGTTTTGAGGGAAAAAAAAAACGATTTCCAGATTTGCGAATGTTCTATTAAATCAGGTTTATCATTTACATCATTTTTATGACAGTCACTCCTTTACCGCATGGTTCAGAAGTATACTGAACATGCAAGTTTTCGTAAGTGTGGTACCTCAACATCATGGACAAAATTGCTAAAATGGACATGTCACCTCCGTGCTCCGACAATGCTAGCACTTAATGTGACATAACACAATGGTGATAGATTGAAGTTCAGTTTGTTTGCAATGGAAGACAGATGATTCTGTAATACTATTCATGTTTATCAAAATATCAGTGTTTAATTCATATACGCAGATTTTGTTGGACATACCACAAAATCAAAATGTGAATTCTGTTTAAAACTGAGGTGCGTGGACATGTTATTGTGCTCCAAGAATAAGCTGATAAAAATGTGTGACAGGAGGTAAAAATCTCAGAATTACAAAATTTGGACATATCACCATTGTGCTCTAAACCTTCGATATATCCAGTCAAATTAGATTTTCAGTCAGGCCACTATGAAGTCTTGCATCACTGTTCCCATTAAATATGAATACATATTTGTGAAAATGTATTTTTTCCACAAAAAATACTGTAAGTATGAATCTCTTTGCTGAACTCTGAGACGGAGTGGCAGTACACTGCCAAAAGTGCCCACCATAACAAGTTTTTGAGACTTATTTTTTCTTTCTCAGGATGAAATATTACTGCATTTTTGTCGTGTAGCTGATACTCTTCATTGTTTTCCTCGCCAATCCAGCAGTCTGTGGCTGTCTCAGTCTCTTCTGTTAATTGAAAAGTTATCATATTGTCTCATTCCATTCACCCCTTCTCCTTGTCCCATTCCCTCCTCACTTGCTCTCCCTCAGAGTTGTTGTCTCGAGAGAAAAGTTCCCGTTTTTTCCTCTGCGCAAAGGGGGACATTGGATTGGGGTCCGTTTCTCCATCTGTCATGGCCACATGGGGACAAGATTTCTCTGAGACTATTATACGTAGATGCATGAAATTTTATACAGCGCTGTGAAAAAGTGTTTGCCCCCTTCCTGACTTCTTATTTTTTTCATATTTGTCACACTTAAATGTTTCAGATAATCAAACAAATTTTAACATTAGACAAAGATAACCCAAATAAACACAAAATGCAGTTTTTAAATGATGATTTCATTTATTGAGGGAAAAAACTGTCCAAACCTACCTGGCCCTATGTGAAAAAAGTAATTTCCCCCTAAAACTAATAACTGGTCGTGCCACCCTCGGCAACAACAACTGCAATTAAGAATTTGCGATAACTGGCAATGGGTCTCTCACAAAGCTGTGGAGGAATTTTGGCCCTCTCTTCTTTGCAGAATTGTTTTAATTCAGCCACATTCGAGGGTTTTCACGCATGAACGGCCTGTTTAATGTCATGCAACAGCATCTCAATTGGATTTAAGTTCGGACTTTGACAAGCCCACTCCAAAACCTTCATTTTGTTTTTTTTTCGGCTATTCAGAGGTGGACTTACTGAGTATGTTTCGGATCATTTTCCTGCTGCATAATCCAGGTGCACTTGAGCTTGAGGTCACGAACTGATGGTGGGACATTATCCTTCAGGATTTTCTAGTAGAGAGCAGAATTCATGGTTCCATTAATTACAGCAAGTTGCCCAGGTCCTGAAGCAGCAAAGCAGCACCAGACCATCACACTACCACCACCATGTTTGACTGTTGGTATGATGCTCTTTTTATGAAAAGCTGTGTTAGCTTTACACCAGATACGACGGGACACACATTTTCCAAAAAGTTCAACTTTTTCATGTCAGTCAACAGAATATTTTCCCAAAAGTCTTGGGGATCATCAAGATGTTTTTTTGGCAAATGTAAGATAAGCCTTCATGTTCTTTTTGGTTAGAAGTGGTTTTAGCCTTGGAACTCTCCCATGGATGCCATTATTGTTGAGTCTCTTTCTTGTTGTTGAATTATGAATACTGACTTTAACTGAGGCAAGTGAAGCCTGCAGTTCTTTGGATGTTGTTCTGGGTACTTTTGAGACGCCCTAGATGAGTCGTTGATGCGTCCTTGGAGTAATTTTGGTTGGCCGGCCACTCCTGGGAAGTTTCATCACTGTTCTAAGTTTTCTCCATTTGTGGATAATGGCTATCACCGTAGTTCACTGGAGTTCCAAAGCCTTAGAAATGGCTTTGTAACCCTCTCCAGACTGATAGATGTCAGTGACTTTGTTTCTCATCTGTTCTTGAATTTCTTTGGATCGAGGCATGATATGTTGCTTTTTGAGATCTTTTAGCATACTTCACTTTGTCAGACAGGTTCTTTTTAAGTGATTTCATGATTCAACAGGTCTGGCACATAGACTGTATAAAAAGTTGGATGAAGCAACTGTGATGTCCCCCATTGGTTTCAGCATACCTTTAAGTATTTATTTCTTAATTCGGATCTCCATTAGCTTAAGCCGAAGCTTTGGCTATTCTTCACAGAGTCCACACAAACAACTATACATATAACAATCCAAGCAAATCGTCCAACTATATCAACAACAAACACAACCACAAATGCCAAACAACACAAAACAAAGGCATCCCAACCCACCCCAACATCAGTCAGGACTTTTTGGATTCCAAAACACAGAAGGTACTCTAGAGAATGTATATTGAAACATAGTAGTGCTCTGGCCATTTGTTGTATTACTCTACAGTAAGCCAATACTAACCCAACAAAATATCCTCACATTTCACCCTTCATTCACCATCTGGGTTGTCCTTGTCACAACACGACACCTATACCTTTAAAAAAAGAAATAATAAAATGAATGAATAAATAAATAAATAATAAAAATAGGAACTAAATAACCCTTCATGGGAGGAGTTGTTCAGCATGGAGATGTTGTCTAAGTAACATTTTAAATCTTACTTTCCTCGTTTCCTGAATGGTATGTCCTGACAGAGTGTTCCATGCTACTTTTATCCTGTACATAACCATGTTTTCCCAATATTTGTTTTCACCCTGGGTAAAGTAAATCTGCCCCCAACAGCATGCCTGGTATTATAATTGTGTACATTTGAGCTGAAACTTAAACATAGCTGCTCATATAATACTTTTGGTAATTTTGTTACAGGGATATTCCTTACCCAATTCAGTAATGAAGCCTTAAATCTATCTTCCACCTTTAGCCATAACAGACAATTACGCATTACATTTATATTAGTCCTATATGAGCACCTAAGAACACAACGTGCTGCTTTATTCTGCGCTATCTGCAATTTCTCTTTCACTACCTGTCCTGCTGTTGCTTGTGGTAAAAATTTGGAACATCTCCTTATCACTGAAAGACCCCTCCCCATCTTGCTTACCACTTTGTGAATGTGCTTAGACCAAGATATTCTATTATAATAGATAACTATTACACCAAGGAATTTCATTCTTTTGAACTTGTTCATTTTCCACAAAATTTACACGCAACTTTAATTTAGGCTCTTGCCTTAACATGTGGTTTGTCCCAAACACAATGCTTTCTTTCTTGGAACCATTAAGAATTTATTTATTTGTTACCCATTCCACAACCTTCAGCAATTCCTCCTTTAAAACTGCCTCCAGACCCTCAATTGTGGAGCCCATTGCGTATACAGTTGTATCGTCAGCATACATTGCTTCTCTTGCGTATTTTAAGCTTATTGGCAAATCATTTGTTAAAATAGCATATAGCAAGGAACCCAGACAACTTCCATGCGACACTCCACAGTTAATAGGTTTTACACAGGAGAAACTACCATGATAGATACCTGTTACCTGCTACCTGTTTTTCAAGTAGTTCTCCAGCCAGAGTAGTGCAGTAGATTCGAAACCATAAAATTTTAGTTTTTGCAATAATAAATGATGATCTATTAAATCAAAAGCTGCACTAAAATCTAATAGCACAGCACCTACTAAATTCTTTTTGTCAATCTCTTTTCTCCAATCATCAGTCATCTGCGTAAGGGCAGTACAAGTGGAGAGTCCAACTCTGTACGTGTGTTGAAAATCAGTATTTAATGGGTTAACCAAAAAATAGCATTGTATTTGCTCAAATACAATCCGCTCCATGATTATACTTAACATAGGTAAAAAACTAACTGGTCGGCTATTAGAGCCAGAAAAAAGGATTGATACATTCTTAGGCAATGGGATCACCATTGCCATTTTCCAAGCTTGTGGGCAAACACATTTTTCAAACTCAAGTTAAAGACATGGCAAACTAGCACAGCAATTAAGTTTGCTACCATTTTTAGTAATTTCCCATCCATATTGTCTACCCCAGGAGGTTTATCTTTATCTTCATCGAACAATTCTTCCACATAGCTCACTGAAACTTGTTGAATTCAAACCTACAATTTTTATCTTTCATAATCACATCTCCTATTAGGTCACGTGATTTACTGTTTGTTTGGTCCATCCCTTCCCTCAGTTTATCTATTTTGCTACAAAAATAATCCATAAAGTAATTAGCAATATCAAGTGGCTTAGTCATAATTTTCCCATCCACTTCCAGAAAAGATGGAGCCAATTTTGATTCCCATAATATTATTCAGAATATTCCATATCTTTTTACTATTGTGGTTTATATTAATAATAAGGTTTATATAATCTTCCCTTTTCTTCTTTTTGTTTAACTTAGTGACATAGTTTCTTAGTTAGCAGTAAATTTGCGAATCTGACCAGTAGTTTGATCCATTTGCCACTTCCTTAGCTTGATCTCTCTGTCTCATACAATCCCTCAATTCCTCGTCAATCCATTATTCCTGACAGTTCTCTTTTTTATGGGTGCATGTTTATCAATGACTTCCATAAAAAGCCTTTTAAATGTTTCCAGTGCTTTGTCTGGGTCATCATTCATTAACACACTTTCCCAACATATATTTCTGACATCTTCAATGAAACATTCTTCCCAAAAGTGTTTGTATGATCTCTCATGAATCACCTTAGGTCCCGCTTTGGGAACCTTTGTCTTCCTTACTATTGCAACCAAGTTGTGATCACTACAGACTATTAGTGCTGATACCGCTTCAGAACATAACTCTAATGAGTTATTGAAAATATGATCGATACATGTAGATGTTCTGGATTCATTCTTTTTGAAACACACACGTTGGTTTAGTTACAACTTGTGATAAACCACATGTCGTTGGCCTGCTGATAAACTTTGTATCTTCAAAATGATAAACTTTACAGGAGAGCATAAAAAATGTAGAATTTTGCATGCAAGAATGCAGTTGAGCCGTGTTCGGTAGGATGACTATTTTTTTTAAATTTTGCAATGTTTATGTTATTATCGCGGACATACAAGTTTTTGTTTCTCATCAAATTTACAGATACTAGGTTTTACCAGCAGGCCGACAATGTATCTGTGACAGTCATAAGCTTAACCTTCAGTGTAGAATTCAATAGATGCCAATCAATGTTCAAGTCCCCCAGAGTACTAATTTCATTATCATGATCACAGACCTTATCTATCATATCACGCAACTTATTTAAATAATTAGCATTTGCGCTAGGTGGCCTGTAAACACATTCAACTAATAGGGGCCTAAGATGGGGTACGTGTACTTGAAACCATAATGCTTCGACCGCAGGTGACACTAAATCCTCCCTCACTTTAACAGGTCTACGATTTTGAATGTAAGTTGCAACCCCTCCTCCATTTTCATTTCTATCCCCTTCTGTATATACAGTGTCATATTCGGGTATATTTAATTTGCCATTTTCAAACGTAGGGTCTAGATGAGTTTCTGGTATGGTTAACACATGTAGTATCTGATTCAGTAATAGGATTTGTGTTATTTCAGTCACATTATTTCTCAAGCTACAAATATTTATGTGAGCCATTTGTAACCCTTTCCTAGGTATTTTAGCAGATGTCAGCATTGTCAAATTAATTCTTTACTCCCTTTTGCATGGCCTATTTAAGCTGTGACAAGACAACCACTTTTTTGCAACACCAACATTGAATAAAGTAGTCTTCTAGAAAGACGTTTCTTCTTTACCAACTTTTAATAGCTTACTCATTTGAATTTAGCCCATATCATAATCACCATGCATTAACTGATCCACTTTAGAGCCAGATAAGCGAAATCCTTCTTTCAGATAACACCTAAGGACCTGCACACACATAAATACAGACACCCACTTTTGTACTCCTAATCCCACCCCACACATACAACACATAAACCCTTTGCCCCCAGCCTCTCCAACAACCCCATCACTCATTGACAAAAGGAAAAGCCACTTAGCGAGCCTCCCTCCCCGAAGCAACACCTTTTACATAGAAGTTGCAGCAGAAAAAAAAACAAAAAAAATGCCTGTAGTTTTCCCAAGAAAGTCGATTGCCATCAATCCATTGTGAGATCTGCTTACATGTCCCACATCCTTGTCAAATTCAGGAGGCTGCTCAGTAGTCACGCCACCCTTCTTGCTTCAGCACTTAACAAACCAACTACCCTACTCCCCCTCCACCAACATGAGCCAAACCTGATTTGGACATTGGTAGGTTCCAAATGACAAAGATACAAGAATAAAACGGACTAACACGCAACTTCAGTAAACACGCCTAAACCCATATGACGTGATGCCTGACTAGGCGTAACTAGGTTCCCTGCTGAAAATTCCAGCTTTGACGAGCCTTGGCATTTCTCACGTCTTGAACAAAGATTTGACTCGCTGCAATCGGAACTTTCTTCACTAAAAGACTAAATTCGGGCTCTACGGGCTGAGCAATCTGAATTACTGAAATGTACTGAGAAATTGGAAAGCACAGCAAGTTCGCTTTCCGCCTCAGTTTTAGCAGCTGAGTTTAAGTTAGCTGACCTCGAAGATAGAAGTCAGCACAATAATATGTGTGTACACGGGCTACCTGAAGGATCGGAGGGAGTGAAAGCCGTACACCACTTTGTGAAGCAGTTAAGTCAGTGGTTTCCTCAGATGGCGGACACTCCACCGGAGATTATGCGTGCTCATCACATTGGGCCTCCTTGGAGTGGGGGTTCCAAACCCAGGGTGCTGATAATGCAATGCCTACGCCACACTGACCGTACCCAAATTCTGAGAGTTATGAGGGACTCACTGGTGGAAGTTGCTGGAAAGATGATTCGTTGCACTCCGGACTTCAGCGCCTTCACCAGAGGGAAACCCAGAGCCTGCTATCCGGTTATGGAGAAAGTTTGCCAACCTGGTTTCCAAGCTTTCCCACTAAATCCAGCCACAATTGTTTTCGAAGGGGCACAAACACAATTTATTTGAAGACCCCTCTAAAGCAGAGGACTTAATAAATAACATATCCAAATGAGGGGTAAGACAATATTTAATTATGGTAATTTGGCAACCCCGCTGAAAATTCCAGCTTTGACCAGCCTAGTCTGGTCAGGCTGGTTTAAGCTGTGTTTTGGACTGTTTTAGTTCGTCGAACAGCCCTTCATCAGCTGACTCCAGCTGACAATACCAGCTTAACCAGCTTTGACCACCCTCCTCACGCTACAGAGACCAGCTTTAAACATGTAGACCAGCTAATAACACAGCTCAGATCATCTTAAACCAGCTTAAATTCTTGCTGCTTGATGAAGGTGGTCAAAGATGGTTAAGCTGGTATTGTCAACTGGAGTCAGCTGGCAAGTAAGGCAGTCATCAGGCCTTGGTGTGGATAGTGAAATTCAACTCGAAAAATGTGGTTAATCACAGTCAATTCATGATTTAACAAGGGGGAGCAATTACTTTTTCACATAGGGCCAGGTAGGTTTGGATAGCTTTTTTCCCTTATTATATAAAATCATTTAAAAACTGCATTTTGTATTTACCCGGGTTACCTTTATCAAATAAATTTCAATTTTAGACAATCTGAAACATTTAAGTGTGACAGATATGAAAAAAAAAAGAAATTGGGAAGGGGGCAAATACTTTTTCACAGCACTGTATGCTTAATAAGCCACTCGTGATCAAGGTTGAGTTCAAAAATGGATGTCAAAGCAAATTTTTTACAGAGTTCAAGCCCTTTATTGGGGGAAAGTAATGATGCTGTCGTCTTGTTCCTGTTGTTGATGTTCTTTATGCCTAACTGTGTCCAACTTCGGCAAACTTCTGTTCCTAAATATGGAAGTGTGAGTTGTTCTTTTTTCATTTATTTTAGTGCAAATGCAACCATCTGTTTTCATTTTAATTGCCAATTGCAGCCAAATCCGAGATTAATGCTTCGCTCTGTCTCTAAAGCACATAACAGAACAATCCAGCTAAGACAAAGAACCAGCAAATCATTAGGACCCCAACTTTGATGTGGAGCTCATGGACCTGAAGTGGACTCTTCTTTGCCTGCGGGGACAGGGGAGGAGAGCCCCCACAGTAGACTAGCCCTCAAGGAAGTGAATTCCCACTTATCGCTGAGCAGTTCACTGTCTGAGAGGGCCAAGAAGTTTCTTGCATGCTCAGAGCCCCTGTCTCGTTGGCACTGGGCAGCCCTCAACAGCCATTCAGTCCAGGTTCAGCAGGTTCCCCATCATCAACCTCAGGTCCTGTAAGCATTCGGCTGTACTGCCCGGATCCTCCAGTCACTCCTCCATCCAGTCCAGGTCTTGTAGGCATTTAACTGCACTCTACGGATCCTTTGATCTTTCTGCCACCCAGTCCAGATCCTATTGGCATTCTTCTGTGCAGAACAAATCCGGTGGTCTTGCTACCATCCAGTCCATCCATCCATCCCAGGTCCTGGGAACATCCCCCCATGCAGTTAGGATTCTAAGGTTGTTTCACCATCTTGTCCAGGTCTTGCAGGCATCAAGCCGCACAGTCCTAATACAGTGGACATTCCCTCACTCAGTCCTGATCTCATGGACATTTAGTCACCCTGCCCTGACACCGTAGGCATCCAGCTGTCGATGCCCCAAAGGCACGCTGTTGCACTGTTCAGGATGAGTAGACATTCAGGTCCTGTGGGCATCTGCTGCTCAGTCCTGGCTCTGTAGGTGTCCTGCTGCCTGGTCCAAACAAGTAGTCATCTGGTCACTCAGTCCAGGTCCTGTGGGTGTCTTGCCACCTGGCCCAGGTCCTGCGAGCATCTGATTGCCTGCTCTAGGTTCCAAGGGCATCTGGCCACCCGGTCCAGGTCTTGTGGGAGTCCGGCCACTCGGTCCTGGCCCTGAGGGCACCAATCCTTTAGCTCTATTTCAGTGGGCATACCACCACCCAGCCCAAGTCCAGTTGGTCCTATGCTATCAAGTCTAGTCCTATTTGGTGCACCATCATCAAGCCTCGATCCAGTCGGTGCTTCACAACCAACTGCAGATCCAGAGGGTGACCTGTTGTCCAGAGCACATTGAGCAGGTGCTCTGCAGCCTAGTGCTGATTTAGAGGGCCACCTATTATGGCTTCAGTGGATGGTCTGCTGCCCAACCCTGATCTAAGGGCCACTTCACCACCTTGTGCTGATACAGAGGGTGTCTTATTTCTCAAAACTGATCAAACAGGTGCTTTGCTGCCCAAACTGGCTCCAGTGGACACAACACTCCTCAACGTTTATCTACCTAGTGCTGTCCCAGAGGGCTTCCCATAACCCAAAGTTGATCAAGCAGGCGCTTCATTGTCCAGTAAGGCTCCAGTGGGTGCTCCACTGTCTGGCCCTAATCCAGTGGGCATTCCACCGCTTGGCCCAATCCATTCAGCTCTCTTTCCCCTGATCCTGACACAGTGGACGATCCATCACCCGGTAATGATCTAGTGGGCGATTTGACACCTCGTCCTGATCCTGTGGGTGCTCCATCCCCTGATCCTGACCAGGCAATTGGTTTCCAATCCTGACCCACTGGGCTGTCGGAGACCTGGATCCTGCTGGCACTCTGTTGTTCAATCCAGATCCTTTGACACCCAGATCCAGAAGACTGCCTCTCACCTGGTTGAGATCCAGGAGTGCACCAGCACCATGAGAATCGAGATCCTTGTGGTTCTGTGCCGCGCAACCTAGGGCCAGAAGACTCCCAGTCACCCAGTCAACATCCAGGGGATGCTCTGGCACCTGACCCAGATCCTGGTAGTGCCATGTTGCTCAGTCCAGATCCAGGATACGCATTGCCACCTAGTACAGAACCGGGGGAACTCAAGCACCCCATCCCAAACCAGGAGGCACTCTGCTGCCTGGTCCAGATCAAGAGGTTTTTCCAGAACCCAGTCTAGATCTAGAAGACACTCTGTTACCCAGCCCAGATCATTAAAGGTACACCCAAGCCCCACCCTCATCCAGAAGGCATACCTTTTCCCTACTCAGATCTAGGAGGTAACTGGTTGCCCAGTTCAGACAAAGGAGGCTCTCTGTTGCCCAGTCCAGATCATGTGATCCTGTGATGCTCCATCACCAGGTCCAGCTCCCATGACCATTAGATCACCCAAGCCAGGGGGGCTTCGCCTGCCCCCCCTTACCAGGCAGGATCTGCCTGCCATCTGAGCCAGGGGGACTTCATTTTCCCACCCTGATCCTGTTTGTATTTTTTTTTGCCCTAGTCCTGTTTTTCCCTTCTTCTGGTGTCTTGTCTTTCCCGGTCTCATTCCCTCCTGTCCTGTCCCCTCCTCCCAGTAAATTTTTGCCCAACCCTTGGGGGGGGGGGGGGTGTGTGTGGCTACAGTCACATCCTGGTCCTTTCGTTAATTGTTCTACCTATATTCTGCATCTGCTTCAGTCTCTTGTTTGATTCAGGAGCAGTAAACCTGGACACAGGCATGTAATTGATGCCATAATTGTAACTGTTCCTTTATATCACTTTACACTTCCAGTCAAAAGTTTTTACACACCCCAATATTTTCTGTAATTGTAACAATTTTTAATATACTGAGTCAAAAAAGAAACTTCATACTCATAAATTTGTACATATTTTCTTGAGACTATTAATCAAAGAGTTTTTATTATCACTTACGTCCATCGTGAATGGCGGCGCTCGGAGCTCTCTCTCTAGTTGCCGATTTTTAGTGTGTTTAGTGTATTTAGTGTTCTCTGTGACGGTTTTTTTCTCTTCGGAGAGCCTTTCCCTTGAACTGGGAACAGCTTACATAACTTATAACCGACTGCACATGATAAACATACGGGACACAAGGTACATTCCACCACCACCATCTGCCATACCGGAGGAGTTACACCGCACATCGGTGCCTGCTTGGATTACAAGCCGGAGCGGCAAGCGGCGCAGACGGAGACGGGAGAGGAAGCAAAAGCGGGGTAAGCGAGCCGGCATCCACGCCAGGCTAAAGAGCTCGCCGGATCGACCAGCTTTGCCCAGCCTGTTCATAGCGAACGCCCAGTCCATCGTCAATAAGATGGACGAACTCAGACTGACGCTTCACTCAAACAGGATTACCAGCTGTGCTTTTTTCTTCATTGAGCTAGTGGGCCGGACTGTTTACCGAGCGGACCGAACAGTTGACTCCGGTAAGGACAAAGGAGGGGGTGTGCGTATCTACGTGTGTAACTCACGGTGCACTGCCACTGATGTTGAGACTTTTTGCTCACCGAACTTGGAGTTCATTACAGTAAAATGCAGACCGTTTTATCTGCCAAGGGAATTTACAGTGGTGTTTCTCACTGCTGTTTACATAACGCCGCAAGCTAACGCTAAGCTAGCCCTGGCTAGTCTGCATGATGCGACTCATCGGCTGAAAAACAACCACCCAGATGGCGTGTTTATAATAGCAGGGGACTTTAATCACGCCAATCTAAAAACTGTAATGCCAACATTTCACCAGTTTATTGATTTCCCGACTATAGGAAATAACATCTTGGACCATGCCTACTGTAACATTTCAAAAGGCTATAAAGCATCCCCCTCCCCCCACCTTGGCCGGTCTGACCACATCAGTCTGCTCCTAACCCCTGCATACAGACCTCTCATTGCAAGGACTACGCCAACAGCTCGTACCATCACTATTTGGCCAGACGGAGCCATGGACAGGCTACAGAACTGCTTTGGGAGCACTGATTGGGATATTTTCAAACAGGCTGCTACTTAAAATAACCACATTGACCTCAACACCTACACCACATCTGTACTGGACTACATCACTTTTTGCATGAACAATGTCACCACACAAAGGACAATATTAACACTCCCCAACCATAAGCCATGGATGAACAGTGCTGTGACTGCTCTGCTAAAGGCCCGGGATGCAGCTTTCTGCTCAGGTGACGCAAAGGCCTACAGAACAGCAAGGTCCACACTGCGGAAAGGTATCAGGAAAGCTAAGCACTGCTACAAACGACGCATCGAGAAGCACTTCAACAGCTCAGATTCTCGACGAGTGCGGCAGGGTATCAAAACCATCACCGGCTACAACAGCAACAGCTCCACGCATGCGGAAAGTTCATTCCACCCTGATGACCTGAAACGCTTCTTCTCCAGGTTTGACTGCCCTGACAGTATTAAAAACACGCGGGCACAGCAGGGACCCTGTCCACCGGTGCTTACTCTGAGCCCCCATGATGTGAGATGGACCCTGCAGCACATAAACCCCATCAAAGCCACTGGACCTGATGGAGTACCAGGGCGGGTATTGAAGCACTGTGCAGGGGAACTGACAGCAGTGCTCACAGACCTGTTCAACATCTCATTGCTACAGAAACAGTGATGGGACTCAACTCATCCATAGTCTAAATCCTTTACAGGCATCGCTTCCTCGTGATTATTTGTTTACCATTTGGGTGCATTGATAGGAGAGTGTAACTGCGTGCATAAATAGAGCAGCTCCATGCCCACAGGCGTCTACATCTGTGGTGATGCGTTAACCCAATTTTAGAAGTTTCAGCAATCTTAGTTGTTTTTCTTTGCTCAATGCAGGTGAATAATTTGACCCTTCTGAAACAGAGTAACATCTTTTCCACAACCACAGGATATATCGTCCAAGGCTGTATTTTTTAAGAAATGAGAAGCTACTCACTGCATCAGTTTAGGTTACCAGCTGAAATATACTAATCACTGCGGTAATTATACAATAGAAGGCTCTTGCCGATTTGCTTTGTTAAATTCATGTGGTGACTTTTTTGGGCCAAGCAATGTACAATGCGGAAAATAAGTATTGAACGCATCAACATTTTTCTCAGTCAATATATTTCTATTGGGGCTATTGGCATGAAATTTTCACCAGATGTCAGTAACAACCCAAGTAATCCACACATACAAAGAAATCAAAAAAATAAGTCCATAAATTAAGTTATTTGTAATAAATTGGAATGACACAGGGAATAAGTCTTGGACACATGAAGAAAAGGAGGTGCAAAAAGGTATGAAAAGCCAAGAAACTAGCTGAAATATATTTTTCAGCATTGATAATGCCTTTCCACATGCGTAAGCTCCCTGCGCCATAGGCACTAATGCAATCCGATCCCAGAGATGTTGGCTTTTGAACTGAGCACTGATAACAAGCTGGATGGTCCCCCTCCTCTTTAGACTGCACAAAATGGTGTCGGTGGTTTCCCAAAAGTTTGTAAAATTTTGATTAATCTGACCACCAAACAGTTTTCCATTCGGCCTTAGTCCATTTTAAATGAACTTTGGCCCAGAGAAGACAGCGGTGTTTCTGGATCATGTTCACATATGGTTTCTTCTTTGCATGATACAGCTTTAGCTTGCATTTGTTGACTGCACGGCAAACAATGACAATGATTTCTGGAAGTGATCCTGAGCACATGCAGTGTGTTCCAATGCAGAATCAATGCCTGTTTTTAATGCATTGAGGGCCCAAAGATCACAAGCATCCAGTATTGACGGTCGGACTTGTCCCTTGCGTACAGAGATTTTTCCAAGATTCTCGGAATCTTTTGATGATGATATGAAGAGTTTGGTTCCAAAACGCAATAAGTGCCAAAATTACAAAAGTTGAGATAATTCCATAGTGCGATAGTCCTGCACTTCTTACACATGGTGCAAAAAACAGTAATTAGAAATGCATACTATATGGTCTATTTTTTCATGGTCAAAGTTTGTGTTTTTCTATAAAATGCAATAGGCGCCAGCACAGAAAAAGCTGATTTACTCAAAATGACTAAAATGGATATATTGCATTTTGGAACCAAACTCTTCATATGTACTGTAGATTTAGTCTTCGCAATTTTACATTGAGGAACATTTATCTGAAATTGTGCAACAATTTTGAGATGCAGTTTCTTGCAGATTGGTTAAACTCTGTCCATCTTTACTTCTGAGAGACTCTGCCTCTCTGAAATGCTCTTTTTGTGCACAGTAATGTTACTGACCTCTAGCCAATTAACCTAATCAGTTGCAAAATTCTCCTCCAGCTGTTTTTTTATTTGTACCACTTACAACTGTACTTTTTTAGCCTTTTGTTGCCCGTTCCCCAACTTTTTTGAGATGCGCTGGTGCCATCAAATTAAATGAGCTAATAGTTTTCATGAAATGGTAAAATGTCTCACTTTGTGATATGGGATATGTCGTCTATGTGTAGTATTGTGAGTAAAATATGGGTTTATGACATTTGCAAATCATTGCATTCCATTTTGATTTACAATTTACACAGTATCCCAACTTTTTTCAGAATTGGGGTTGGACAATACAATGAAAATATTTTAAAAATCAGTAGCAGTTCAGTTTTTATTTATTCAGAGTGTAACATCACCCCAAGTGATTGCTGCACACTTCAGAACAAATAAAATAAGAAATTTGAGAATGTATGAACACACAGATGCACACCACGCGGACGTTATCACATATCACCCACAAATAGAGCCAGAAGGATGCATATGACACGGGAAGGGTTATACCGAAACATAGATACAAATGACATTCAATACGAAATTCAAATGTTTGTATATTCGTCTTCACGGATAATTAGTTTAATTGAGTATCACTCTCAGATGTAGCACACGTGGTCAATTATTTTTTGGTCCAGAAAATGTTTTATATTGTACCTTCCAGAAAATTCTCTCTCAATATCTAATTGCAAAACAACTAAAGTGTACAATTTTTTTTAAAGTTTTACAGCTTGATTTTTCCTTTCATGCTGTATCTTAACCTCATCCGTTCATGGAAGTGGGTCTTCTGAGTATAGTCAAATATAACATTCATATTACAAATCATTGCATTCTATTTTTAATTACATTTTACACAGCAAGAAATTTTACACTGGGCTGAGCACAAAATCAGAGAGGCAACAGGGGAAACCGTCGATTGTATGCTGGCAGGTAAAACAGCTTGAGAAGAACCGATATTACGTCGAGTTTCTGTAGAATTCTAGCTGCTAGCTGCCACAGAAAGTGCATTGATCCGCTTAAAAAATGAGTCGTTAGTAGCAACGGAACTACCTGGACTCCTGCAAAACTTGAACTTTATAATAGTTTCATTTGATTCTGCTTTGTCTGGATAATCTCAAGTAGCGCACTGAAAACCCGAATTACACCGCGTCTCATCGTTTAATACAGCAATTAAAATATTTAAAAAAAAAAAAAACAAAAAACCACTCGTTAGTAAATAGACCTTGGGCTCAGGGTTGACGACGCACATTGATTATGCGTCGTTGTCGTTCACCTCCTGATTGTATCACACGTATCAAAATTCGTTTGGGTCCGATCCTAGTCTAAGTAAAACCTGTCTGCTTTATTTCGCCTTCATCGAATACTTGCAATTATTTCACCAGAAAAGCCAGTGCCGGACTTATACTGTCGATCACTCACTAAATATGATTGCATGGCCCATCAGTTTGTGCGCTTCAATGAGGTACCGTTCAGGAACCAATCGCGAGACAGCGTAATCCAAAAAACGTAAGCCTTTAAATGGAGTCCGGGTCAAAGCCAAAATACACAGAAATTTCCAAGCCACAATATGAAATCCAAAAGCAGTATCGACTAGACAGGCAGGGGTCAGAAGTTGAACCAGTAAAACAGATGGGCAGAGGTACAAAAACGATAGGCAAAAAGTCGTAGTCGATGGGCAAAGCCAATGGTCATACACAGGGCATCCAAAACACAAAACTCGTGGTCATACAAAAATAGGTCGAAATCCAGAAAGACAAAAATCAGTACAAAAGGGCAATGGCAAGAATCAAAGTCAGACTATCCAGTAGAAGTAAAACAATAATCTATGGCATACCAGGAGCTCTGCACAAAGAAATATTGATCAACGTTCTGACTAGAGTAGTGCGTGAAAAGACTCCTTATATACACACAGGAAAGGTCACATGCTATTCAGAGATCAGCTGTGGGGAATGAGCCAAATTACATCGGGAGAATCCTAACCACGAAAACTGGCGAGAGACAAAATACGAACGGGAATCACACAAACAGCCTATGACATTTTAACAGCTCCGGTCCAGGAGTTCTACGTGCAGAGATAACAAGAGCAGGAAAGTAATTAAGCACGTGCCAGAGATTCTCGCTGAAGCTCAGGGAGAGCAAAGCGATCGACAAGGGGCGGAGAATAGAACAGGGCGATTGCAGGGAGGTAATTAGCCTGTTAGTAGCGGTGCAACTTTACAACCTAAACTAGAGTGCTCATTAGTAATTTAGTAATCAAATATATATACATGGTTAGTTGTGTTAGTAGACTATAATACAAAATACAAATGTTAGTCTTGTTAGTAATTAGAACAGAAGGGTGAAGGGAGAAAACGAGATACGAAGGAATGTTTTAAACACCGGACTTCTTTTAAATCACCCGAAGTCAGTGAGCACGCAGACAGGGGAAGCGGACTGAACCAACCAGATCACAAGACAGGGGAGACAAGTGCAATGGAAACTGAAACATGGAATGAACCAAAAACCTGAATATTACAAAAACCAAAAAGAATAAATAAAAGGCAATGATCATGAACATGAAACCAGAACATAAAACATGACCAAAAAAAAAAAAAAACCCCAGAACCATGACAGCTTCAGAATCCAGTTATCATATTGAACATTATGTTTCCGGTATCAGTTCGAACTAACAGTGCCGTCTTTACTTGCAGCTGAAATGATCATACACTTTCAGTTGGTGGGAGGTTGTTTGGTTGATCTGTTAATTATACTGAAGTTACGCAGCTCAAGCAAGTGCTGGAATTATATCGTTTATATCACCAGAAATGTGGGTGCATTTTATCTTGTTAATGGTTCGTAATTTGTTAATTGCCACGGTAGGTTAAGTTTGTTGTGTTCACAGATTGTTTTAAGCATTCAGTCAGCATAATAAACAAAACATTGATATTTATTTTTTAAAAGAAGAGAAAGTGTTATGTCTCCGCTTTGTCATCGCCTTCTTTGGAAGGTGTGGGTGTTAGGGAGCTTCATGAGCTTCAGTGCCCGAGGGCCCCTGGGGGGTATTAATCCAGCCTAGGGTAAACCTGTCTGTTTTTCAGTTTATGGGTATCAAGCACTGCAAGCAGGACCTCTCAAATTTTAAAACCGAATTACTCCTAAAGTTATTATCACACGGTTATCAGTCAATTATGTATTTAATGTACAGAATCTAAACTAAATGTATATGTGTAAATATTTGTGCTTTTCAAAATAATTTTATATTTTAAGGTGTTATTTTCCCCCCAAAACTGTTATTTTAGCATTCTCTGCTGTAGCAAGAGGCTCAAACTTTCCGCAGATTCTCCTCCCTATCATGGCTCTGAGATGTCAGATACTAATTATCTTAACATTTTCTCACAGATAAGAAGGGAAGTAAAACAGCCATATCAAATTTGCTATCAGTTGGTGTGTATTTAGCTATTTGTAATCAGGTTGTCCGTTTCTCCATTTCACATAAGGTTCAGACCCCTTGGGTCAAACAACCAGATTATAGATAAAGACACGTGGAGTTGATAATCTGGAAGCACTTTGTCTAAACTAACTGTGCATGTAATTTCATTGATAAAGATGCATATTTTCTGGGTAAACCAGGTACCTGTAGGAATTTCACAGTGTGTATTTGCCAGTGAGTTGGAGAAGGTAATTTTGCCCTACCAAGCTGCAGGTGACTTCCTTCATATTGTTAAGTAGGTTTTCTTCTATGAAAGTTATTTATTCTAAGAGCACTTTTTGAGAAGTACACTTTTTTTCAAAATTCTGACTTAGAAAAGTTAAATACAGCATTTTTGTAGCCATTTTCTTTGAATCTCCTTCTCTGTAATTATTAGGCAGTCAAAGGCTTGAGGCAGGCTGCTAGCAGGATAGGTCAGCAGAACAACAGGCCTCCACTCTGCTGAACTTTAATATTTTCTCATGAAAATTATATGGTAAAAGATAACTTTTGGAGAACTACATTTTGATCAAAATTATAACTTTGAAATGCAAAAATAAGCAGATTTCTGACCTTTTTCTTGAATCACCTTGTTTGTAATTGTTAGACCAGAGATACTCGCTCTTTTCCAGAATGAGCCGCAGTGGGTGCCTGCTTTCATTCAAACCATGCAGTTCTTCCTCTTCTTCTTCTTTTGTGGGATATTTTGGCAGTTAAAAACAACAATCTGGTGCATTATCACCACCAACTGATGTGGAGTGTGGATCTTGATGCTTACTCTTTCTTAATCTTAAAAAAACGCACATCTATCTTGCTCAGAACGTCTATTTCCCTCAAATATTGAAATAATATAATAATAATATTATAATCTTGTCTTTCTGAACTTAATCTCTGAATTTCTAAACTAAATAGACTTGTAATTCTTTAAATTTTTTTTTTATCAAAATGCTTCTTTCTGCTTTATACTTCTCACACTCAAATAATACATGTTCCATTGTTTCAAATTGCATAGCATGCTTCCCTAACCATGCAGTTACACATTTGATTCTACTTATCAAGGGTCTATGGCAAAAGCAGTTGATTAGTAGAATCAGGTGTGTGACAGGTTGGATAGAGAGCAAGCTTGCACCCACTGTGGCTCATTCTGGAAAAGAGTGAGTATCCCTGTGTTAGACAGTCAGACTTGAGGCAGGCTGCTAGCAGCAAACGCCCGAGAGTAGAGGCTGCTTCCTGCTGTCACTTCTCATAGCCTATTACACGTGTACCACAAAAGCTGAAAAACAGAGCTGTGCAAAAGTGTGCTGTATTCATGTGATTTTTCACAGTTAAATTGAGTTTTGCATGCTCTATATGCTGAAACAGTTAAGACATATCAGACCTGTATGGACTTTGAGAAAATCGCCTTGTTACTTTTGTCCCAACTTATATTAATACTCTTTCTCCCCTGCATGCTACTCATTACTTTTACTAACTATGTACACAACTCTATTGATAGATGTGAAACAATCTGTTTTAGATTAAATAAGAGAACAAATGTGTAGTGGAAACTTTGCTTCACAGGCATCCCATGACACACTGGTTGATATTTGTGAAGGAAAATTCATATCACATGGAAACAAAGGGATATCTTTAATTCCAATCAAATGATTTTATTGTAAAATGATTGATTTCTTGTTTGAAGTGAGAACTTGCAGTTGTGCAGCAATGTTGTGCCCAGTGCATCTTGCTTTCCAAAATGCATTTTCCAAAATTCACAAACAAAAAAAAAAAAAAACCTGCTTTGCAAAGAAAGTGTCTAAATGCTTAGCTTAAATACTTGGTAAGATGGACCTATTTCAAAGTGCATGCAAAACATTGTTTAACATTTTTAAATTCTCGGCTTTTGTCTGGTAATTAAGGCAAAAGTGCCTGATGCATAAAGGAAATGTTCTCAATTATGACTTGAATTGTATTCTTGCTGTGGAAATTAGCCAGAATATGTGGAAACAAGACAACTTCTCCATGATGCAGACCATGGGCTCTAATTTCCTGGCGCAGCGCAGGAGTCGTGGCGTGACACAGCCCGCGCAGTGGTAATTTCATCCGGCGCAGCCTGCGCAGTGGTAATTTCGTGAGGTGCGCAGCCTTTGGTAGAGGAACGTGCGCCGAGATGGGTGTGGCGGCGTAGTAGGGGAGGTGTCACATATTCATCAAGACGTAGTGACAATTTCGTAGAAAACGTCTCCGCTGGATTTGCGCAGAAAGTTCGCCATCTCCAAACAGGTAAAATTTCTGTGTAGTGGTAATTCGGCTGACCGGTGCACGGTGCGCGCACATCACCGAAACCTCACAGGCAGGTTTCCTGAATGTGTGGTACATTTCAATGCAAGAAATAATTACAGGAAGCACTACTTAATGTAACTATCTGAATAAGGACATAAATTATAGGCCTAGTATCTATATCGATTGTCCTGATGTCAGATTAAAGGCGGTTGCCACGCGCAACGGAAACTTGACCTGGCTTAATCAATTTAGCTGGATCTGTGATGCAAACTAACGACTTCACATCTTTCTCAGCCAACCACAAACTATATATATGTATATATAAAATGCTTGCGTTCTATGCTCATTAAAGCCGCTTGCACACTGGACGCGAAACGAATTTTTCGCACGACTGATTACAGACAAACTCAATAAAAAGACATGCGACAGTCGTACAGGGTTTTAATATAACTCCGTGTCCGAAAGTCCTAAAGGTTAAATTTTTTCGGAGTATTCCAGGAATTATTAGACGTGCAAACTTGGCCGTGTTTGTGTTCGACCTTCACAAAATGCAAATTGATAGCTATCGACTTTTCTTGGTCTTTTTAGCCTATTCGTCTGTTTTTTCCCATTGAAGATAGACAGCAGTCTTTATTCGGTCTTTCTTTTAAAAATTAGTCAGATGGATCGAACAGATTCACGCTTTATTTCCACGGCAGAGATAAAATAGTGCTTGTAATCAGAGAGCAAATCAATTCCATGACCATTGACAGTGTGAAGAAATTATCGCATGCACGATCAAGACTGTCCGACACGAAATGCAAAATACTCCATGTCCACCAGCCAGCAAAAAGTAAAACTATTGATATGAGAACAGATTTATAATGAAATAAAGAATAAAAATATATCACCAACAAACGGGATATCAAACAAAGATGACCCGCCGAAGTTCTGTTGTTAAAATGTTTCTTTTTATTCTTTATTTCGTTATCAATCTGTTCTAATCGTCCTCTTTTTTTTTTTTTTTTTTTGGCTGTGAGACACGGAGGCATTGAACATTGTCTCGCGCCAGTGTCGACTCACTTCACTGAACAGAACTTAAACAGAAACATTGATTGAAATTCTCGGTACTCATCTTGAAGAACTGAGCCCTCTTATCAAAACATTCACGTTTAATATCTAAAAGAGTCAGTAGAATTGAAGAAATTAAAAACAATAAAAGACTGTCGGACACGGAGATATATTAAAACCCTGTCAGACTTTCAGACACAAGACGCAATCTGTCGAGCAAAAAATTCATTTCAGTGTGCAAGCGGCTTAATACACTGCCCGGCCAATAAAAAAGTCACCGTTTGGAAGTTAATGAACAAATTCTAAAATTGGATCATTATTGCAGTTATTAATATGTTTCAGATGGCAATAATCATTTTAACGCTGACTGATGAAGTGCGTCGCTATTCATTTCTTACAAAATCATGTCGGAAAACACATTCCCTGATGGTGGAAACGATGTTACTGTATTTCAGAATGGGCAAGTTATTGGCCTTTATTTAGCAAAGAAAACCATGAATGACAAAACCAAGCAGGAGGAATCATTTTCTCAAATAAATTTTCCACCACAAAGTCCTGACCTTTAACATAATAAAAGTTATTGGGATGTACTCAAGATCACCGAGTGGTTCAACCATCACGTCGAGAAGACAAGATCTTGGACAAAAATCATGGCATTTCTGATCGAAAAGAAATGTTCTGGCATTGCATATAGTTGTCAAAACAATGACAAGACGAATATGCATTGTAATCAAAGCTACAGGGGTTCCTACTAAATATTAGAGTTTGCGACTTTTTTTTTTGGCCAGGCAGTGTACTAGGCTACTATTATTGTCACCTAGGTTTTATCGTCTTTTGTGGGGGAAAGGAATACAGCCTGATTGCTATGATCTCGTACGGAGTTAAGATCCCATATTGAAAATAAATGTGTCACGTATCTTGCATTGTTGTCCATGTATGTTAATCCCAAAATTTAAAGCAGCAACAGGGTGTATAGTAGGAACACGCTATCCATCTTTTCTATTGCCAGTGAGCAAGATTTGACTCGGCTGTGTCGCCTTCTTTGCCAACTTGCGCTGGAAGGAGGAGCAGAGGCGGGACAGAGGAGTACTTGCGCCAGGCTACGCCGGGCACGAAATTGCCACATACGCCTGGACACACCCCGTTGGCGCGGCGCACCCCCCATTCGCCGCGCCTGCGCCTGGTCTACGAAATTAGAGCCCCTTAACTTATTTTTATTTATTTTTTAAATCTTAAATTGATACACATTTTATGTCAGACTGTGACTCAGCAAGTCTGAAAATTCTTTCTGAATAATGATTACAATTTTTGTTGTCTTCTCATACAGTGTGATACGATTTACAGAACACGATATGGGATTCTTTTCATTAGAACAGTCATTGTAGCATTCAGGTAAGCCTAAAAATTGTTTGAAATAAATGGCAAAATTTAATGGTGAATTCATATATTTTTGTGGCATACATTTTGAAATATAATCACCAATGCTGGTAGTCCGCCCAAATATTAATCAATGGCCAGTAATGTTCCAAAACAAAATAAAAATTGTGTGTGGATTACTTTTTGTTGAACCTGTGTTTAAACATTTTATTCTCCTCTTCAGGCCTGTTAGGTTAAGAATGGAAGGGACAGATGTGGAAGTTCAGCTAATTTTCAATGAAACCAGCAGTGACGCTCCACCCAACAGTAATGATGTGGCAGAGACCTTTAAAGAAGAAGTGTCCAAACCAAATTCATCCCTACTGAATGAATTCAACCTTACTGTATTAGCTGATTCCATTAGGGTTATGAGTAAGTTACTTACTCTAATTACCTGTGTCCGTGAGTGTGTGTGTCTGTGTGTTTCAAGCAAGGTGGATTTTCTCTTAACAGCATTATACAACTGTATGATTCGCTCTTCTTAATATTTTACTGAAGGTGCAGCCAACACTTCCACAACACCTACAACAAAACTGACTATTCCTATAGTCACCACCCCAGCTACCATCACAAACACCAATGTCAAACCTATGACAACAGTTCCAGCCACAGCGACCCCAAATGCAACCATCCAGATAGAGTTCACTTCAAGAGAACCATTTCTACCTGCTCTTTTAAATCTGAGTTCAGAGGCATTTCAAGCCAGAGCAAAACTCACCAAAGAACAGGTGAGTGGCTATGAGTACTGCTATTCCCCCTCCTTGACAGCTAAGGACAGTGGTGACAGTTTTGAGGAAAGATGATGTCCATAATACACAGTATGTTACTCCATAAACTGCAGAAATGGTAGTACATTTGTACATTTTAAGCACAGATGATTACTAACACCCATTGTTTCAAGGACAACCTCAGTTTGGTGGTCAAATGAAAAGGTTAGGTTCTTCTTGTATCATGGGAAACATTGAATGTCATTATTTGAGTTTAAACGTAACTCCTGTTGGGAGGCATGTTATACATTCTCTAATGTGCTATGACAGCTAACTCGCTAAAAACCATGCATCAGTCTTTGATCAAAGTGGATCAACAGATTTCGACAGATGAATATCTCAAATAGTGGTTATGAAAAACTGATTTTAAAAAATCTCTTTTTCAGATCGAACCTGTATACACAACTGCCTTCAGGTCCTTCATTTTTGCGATTGTAAAAGGTTTCAGGTAAATTTCCCCATTCAAATTGCATGAATAGCCATGTTAATTCAGTCCTAGTTCTGTAACCTTTCCCCCAACTGAGGAACAGCTTGCTTTCAGAATGAATAGGCCATCATTTCCATGAGTGTGAGCTGTGACTTATACATTCTGGCACTAGCTTCAAGTTTTGTCATGTGTCCATCTGTTTTTAGGGAAGGGTCAATAATTACACAAGCAGACTTGGTCTTCAACTCAACAGGATCACTGCCCAGCAATGAAGAAATTGTCAGGACTTTGAGAAATGCCATCACCAATTCACAGATCTCATTTGACATTGACCCCAGCACCATCATGGTTGCATGTGAGTTTTGTCACAGGTTTTATTACTCTTGCTTCTCAACATGCGCTTTGCAAAGGTACGTAATGTGCAGTGAGTTTGTTTAATAAGTTGAAACACAGATGGAGTGAGGTCAACATCATTTGGATGAACAAAGTCGGGCCAGCCACTGACAAAATGAGTACTGCAGACTCTAGTGTGATCTTTTGGGACCAAGTCCCTCCGATTTATAGCTTGAATCCATGCCTATTGTTGTCTCTTGAAAAGGGAACACCCCACCACGCAACAAGTAACCATCAAATTTCCTTTTGCCCCACATCAGCTTGACTGCACATGTGTGCGCGGGTTCCACCTCCATTAATAGCAGCCTAGTTCTTTGGACCTCTGTTTTAGTTCAGCATTCTCAATCTTTAAGCGCTCCCTGACTACGTAGATTGGCTACACATGGCATAAAGATGCACGTGTGAGAACTCGACTACGATCTCCCATAATTAAAACGGCTACTCACGCCCTAACGTACGCGGGGAGAGATGGGATACGATCTTCCCTGACTACATAGATTGGCTACACCCCGAATTGATTGTCTGTCTTTGATCCAGGCAGCATGGCCATAAACAAACTGGAAAGGGGGTCGAATCTGGTTTTTGGGTTTCCGCCATTTGGAGGATGTAAGAAAACAATTCAGCACAGAGAGAAGAATAGGGTGATTACCCAAGAGGATTCAGACCAATTTTCAGGAATTTTCAAAAGGGAATGAACCATAATTTATTTGGGAATGAAACATACTCCATTCAACTCCTTGGATTCCCCTGCGAATTACAAGACCAACATGATATAAATATGTACTAATATGATGCAGTTGTCATGAAAAAGTCTTAAGATGAATTATTATTTAGGTAAATTGGGTACTTAAGCCCCCCCCCCCGTACAGAGTAATGCAAGGCTGACACTTGCACGATTCTGTGGCACGCATTGGCACGACTCGAGTCGTGCCAGTGCGCAAACTAGTCGTAAACTGGCGTGAAGTGTGCCTAAACCCGTCGTGACTGCCTGCCATGTCGGGACGAGAATTTTGAAATTCTCCGTGACCGGGTCGTGAACTATGCGCAAACTGTTCGCGAACTCGTCGTGAACTCGTCGGGACGATGCGGGAGGATGCGTGCCAGTGCGTGGCAGTGCGCGCCATGCCACGACTGTCACAAACTGCCATGAAAAGTTCACGAACAGCTCACGTCGAGTTCACGAGTAGTTCACGAATTGGTGCGAGTCGCAGTGTGGCCGTGCCTTCCCACTGACACGGTCACGTGTACTTCCCACATTGATGGCACGAGCAGTTCACGACTAGTTTACGCACTTCACAAACAGTTTGCGCATGGCACGAGCAGTTCTCGAGCAGTTCACGACTACTGCGCGACAGTGGCGCTCGCGTCGGTGGGGGGGTATTTATAGGGCTTCCTGTACACTGCTCCCCATACCAGAGATCGCCAGGGAAGAGACAACATATGTCACAGAGTCAACATACCAGGTATAGGCATCTTCTCTTCTCTGCAATGATTGTGTCTCTGGAATTCAGCATGTTGTCTCTTCCACAGCCAATCCAAAAATGACCAGGGGTTGGGGAGGCCCCCTTTTTATATGGCGTGCCCAAGTCGGCACGACACTGTCCGAATTGCGCAAACTCATTGTGCCGATGCGGGAAGTGCGTAAACTAGGCGTGAACTCGTCATGCCAGTTCGTGTCAATGTGGACACTGATGGGCACGCATTCATGAACTCGTTCTGAACTATGCGTGAACTAGTCGTGAACAGTGCGGGAGCCTCCCAGTTCGTGCCCCAAAATGGCACGACTTGCCTCAACAAAATCGTGGCCAAAAGTCGTGCAAGTGTCAGTCTTGCATAACACCAAGGACACAGAAAGACTATCAACACCTTCCACATACAGGCTGAGCGAGCAACCTGGGCCCACTCATAAGGGGGAGGGAGGTAGTCCAAAAACGCTTTATTGTTATCTGGCATGGCTCTAGACTGAGCTATCAGCCATTTGTCACCTATAGCCTTCTGGGCACCCCACACATCAGCGTTTGCAGAACTCCAACCCCATTTCCAGATCTTACTGCTGGCAGTGTCAGTGACCAATGGATCCTCCTTGACATAGTTATGTTCCATTTCTTAAAAGAGAAAATTAACGTCTTGTTCAGGTGCTGATCGCGACATTTCAGGGTTGTTTCTTCACATGTTGCTCAGTCTCAACATATCCCCGGTGAAGTTTTTTTATTCATCAAAAAAAACCTGCTCAAAGGAGTTTAGACAAGAGAGCCTCACTAATGCAGCCACTCAGTATGCCATCTTCCTTGTTCCAAATCAATTAATTCTACGCTATTTGAACAGCGAGCTATAATCAAAGACACTAGAGCAGTGGTTCTGAAACTCCTTCCTGGCGCCCCACTAAGTATGCTGGTTTTTGTTCCAAACCAAAATTGCAATCTTAGGATTGTAATAAGGTGTCGATGGGTCTTAATTAGCTGAATTCCATGTTTAGAGCAGTTATTTACCACCTTTCGCTGCTTTTTTATGGACATATCCACTGAGCAATGAAGAATAAAAACTTTCAAGCATTTTACGCTTATATAAATACGAGTTTCGAGGATACCATGGATTCGCCTAACCCGCCGCCACCGCGTCTGTACATTTTAGCCATTAGCGCGATAACTCACAAAATACTTTACATAGGCTTCTCATTTTTAGCATATGGGTAGATATGGTAGAGAGGATGAACTGATTAGATTTTGGGCAAGTATGCACTCCAAAGTTTGCCACCAAGTGGCGCTATATATTGAAAAAAAATCAGTTTAACCATATCTCTGGAACAATTACTTACACAGACCTCAAATTTGCCTCATATTGTAGGTGATGTAAAGGGGAATCTAATAAAGGGGGCTTCGAGGATTGGGAAATTTTGGGGATATGTCATGGTTTGGCGGATTTGAGAGCTTTCTTTGCTGCTCTCGTCCGGGACGACATGGTTGTGCTCTCAAGCGAACTCTTGTGCCAGCTGGCATTAATTGGGGGCGTTGCCCGGATTCTATATAAGCTCTAGTTCCGCCTCAATTCCCTTGCTGGAGTGTCAGTGTTTTGTTTGCACTATAGCCGGTAAGGTCTCTAGTGGGAGATTTGTTAAGGATTTAGCTACATATTTGAGGACAAGTTTTAGATAGCAAGGGAATCTTTCTGTTATTTTTCCGTTTTCATTTCGTCCTTTCAAGCTCGCCTTGCTTCCTTTCCCCGGACGACATCTAGGTCCATTGGAAGCGCGAGTCTCACCTTCTTATTTTATTTGTGTCTCACTCACTGCTGTTTTCCCCTTTCATTCTGGCCACTGCGTTTGGTGTCTTAAACTCAACATCACAGTACACTCTAGCCAACATGGAGACATCAGCGGTGGCCAAAATTAAAAAAAGGGCTGTTGCCAGCCAGCAAGATATGCTGGGTGGCTTCATTAAAGGGCTTTCGGGCTTGGGTAATCAGCAGACGGAGCTAGCTGAGAGACTCCGCCTTCAAGAGAACTCGCTTCAGAATCAAGAGAGCATTCTGTTAAGCTTGACTGAGAGTGTTAGGTCTCTGTCTACACAAGTTTCACAAAAAGTTGCAGAGGCACCATCCATACATTGGTTACAATAAGTTACAATTGCCCCAAAGATATAGTGGAGAGGCCAGAAAACCTAAGGATTTCATCGCCCAGTGTGAAATATTTTTTTAAGGCTCAGCCGTCACGATTTGTTAATGAGGAGTCTCAGGTAGCATTTATATTATACCTGTTGGCTGGCACAGCGCTCACTTGGGTTGGCCCACTAATCAGATCTAATTCACCGCCGTAGATTCTGTGGAGGCTCTTGTTTGGGAGATGGTGTCTGTATTCGATCAAAATCAGGACACAGCTACGTGCTTTATGCACCTTAAATCGGGCAAAGAAAGTGCAGCTGAGTTCTCTGTTGCATTTTTCTCTCTGGCTATAGAGACAGGCTGGCCAGAGGCTCCTCTTATGACTATTCAGACATTTCCTTACTGAGAAGAAAAAGGACGCGTTGGCTACTTTAGAACCCTGTTTCACTTTTGACTCTATAGTTCGTATGGCAGTGAGAATTGACAACTGCATACGCGAACGCTACAGGGATAAGCTAAACAGATTTCTGCTTGCTGACAATGGGGCTAAAGTTGCTAGTGGCGAGTGTGTGGCTCCTATTCCACCCACAAAAGATTCTACTCAGGTTGAGCCCATGCAAGTTGATGGTTCGTTTGACAGTTGGACTAATAAACCTACTCGCAGAAGAATAATCCGCTTTAATTGTAATAAGCCGGGTCATATCCGTCCACGTTGTCTTAAGCTTCAGTGAAACGGGAAACCCCTCTAGCGATTCAGGAGGCGCTAGAGGGGCAGACCCAATTTCCCTTCCTAACCCTAATCCCTGTGGAACTGATTGTGGGTAGCAAGAGAATTACCATTGAAGCGTTCGTGGACTCGAGTACAGTGAATTGTTTCATTGATATTAAGTGGGCTAGGAAGCACTCCATTCCCGCTGTTAAGGTTTCAAAATCATGCTCTCTCAGAACTTTGGACGGTCTCCCGCTTGGAACGGGAGTTATAACCGAAGTTTCTGAGCCGCTAAATAGGTTCATTTCTTTTGGTGGCCACTCTGAGGAGGTCCTGTTTTTTATTATCAGTTCCCCTACTTTTCCCATTGTTTTAGGGAATTCATGGTTACGGGAATATAAACCTTGCATCAGTTGGGGGGAACAGAACAATCCTATCGTACGCTGGGGCACCAACTGCAACTCTCATTGTGGAGCTAATGAAACTTGTTTTTCCAGACATCAAGTTATGGGGGAGGCTGATGCCTGGAGCGTGATTGAGGAGGTTATCTCACCGTACCCTCCTAGACTAGAAAAACTGGCAGAGGAGGGGTTGGAATGGGACCCTCAATTTGACTGACGACAGCCAGAGGATGATTACCTTTTAGAGGATTTTAGCAATTCTGAATCAGTCATGGAGACATAAGATTTGGAGCAGGGAGAGGAATTTGGGGCCACCCTAAACTTTAGCTTGCCTTCTAATGTTCCTAAGGAGTATGCTGATCTCGCCGAAGTGTTTAGTAAGCAAGAAACATCGACATTACCTCCCCATCATCCGTACGACTGCAAGATCAATCTCTGTCCTGGTACAACTCCGCCTAGGGGTTTGCTGTACTCACTGTCAGGACCTGAGCGTAAGTCCATGCGAGAATATATTCAGGAAGCTCTCACTAATGGTTTTATTCTGCGATCCACGTCTCCTGCCAGAGCGGGTTTTTTTTCGTGGGAAAGAAGGATGGTGGTCTGAGACCCTGTATTGATTTTAGGGGTTTGAATAAAATCACCATTAAAAACCGATACCCCCTTCTGTAAACGAATTCTGCGTTTGAACGTCTACAGGAGGCGTCAGTTTTTATGAAGCTAGAGCTTCGTAATGCTTATAATATGCTTCGCATTTGGGAGGGGGACGAATGGAAGATGGCATTTAACACTCATGACGGGTGCTACGAACATTTGGTCTTACCGTTCGGGCTGGTTAACGCCCCCTCCATGTTTCAGGCACTCATTAATGACGTCCACCGAGAGATTTTGGAGAAATTCGTCTTCGTTTATCTTGACGACATTTTGATTTTTTCTTCAACACTCTCGGAGCATAAACAACACATCAGACGTGTGCTTGAGGCCCTCCTCAATGCAAAACTATTTGTAAAAGCAGAGAAATGTGTTTTTCACGCCCAAACTGTCTCGTTCTTGGGCTTTATTGTTTCTAAGGGGTCGGTTCGTATGGACTCGGACAAGTTGGCTGCGGTCAGGAATTGGCCTGCACCTCAGAGTGTTAAGAAGCTTCAACGCTTCCTGGGCTTTGCTAATTTTTAGAGGAGGTTTAGCCGTAATTTTAGGGTGGTTGCTTGCCCCATTATTGTGCTCACTAAGAGGAATACTTCCCCAGCGTTTTTTTGGTCTCCAGCAGCTGATGCTGTCTTTCAGGAATTAAAGAAACGTTTTAGCTCATAGCCTATTCTGGTTTTTCCTGATCCCTCCCTCCCATTTGTTGTGGAGGTAGATGCTTCGGAGGTGGGTGTGGGTGCCATTTTGTCCCAGCGCTCTCGTTGGGATAAGAAGCTTCACCAATGCGCATATTTCTCCCGGTCTTTGTCTGCCGCGGAACGCAATTACAGTTATTAGCGGTCAAGCTGGCGCTTGAGGAGTTGCGCCACTGGTTGGAGGGAACTGAACACCCTTTTGTGGTGTGGACCGACCATAAAAACCTCCAATATATTCAGCAAACTAAGCGACGTCATTCCTGGCAGGCACGGTGGTCATTATTCTTTAACCGTTTTGATTTTACACTGACCTATTGCCCAGGCTCTAAAAACATCAAGCTTGACACCCTGTCATGGATTTACGATTGCTCTGACCGTGATCCTACCCTGGAGCTAGTTATCCCGGCTACTCAGGTTGTTGCACCCATTCAGTGGGAGATTGAGGCAGTGGTTCAGGAGGCTTCAAAGACTGACCCTGGTCCTGGGGGTGAGCCTCCTGGCTGTTTGTTTGTTACGCCTGCAGTTAGGCCACAGGTCCTCCAGTGGGGACATTCGACCCACTTAGCTGGGCACCCAGGGGCCCATCGGGCTAAGCAGTTCCTGGCCCAACGTTTTTGGTGGCCTGGGATGATGAGAGACATTCAGGAATTTGTTGCAGCTTGTGGCACATGCTCCATGTGGGAATAAGACTTCCCACCTTCCTCCCTCTGGTCTGCTGCGACCTTTGCCCGTTCCCAGGCGCCCTTGGACACATATTGCGTTAGACTTCGTTACGTGGCTCCCTGTATCTAACGGGCAACACGGTCATCTTGGTCGTGGTTGACCATGTTTTCTAAGGCGGCTCATTTTTTTGCGCTACCCAAGCTGCCTTCAGCGCGGGAGACAGCCCTTCTTGTGGTTAATAATGTGTTCTGGGTAGACGGGCTTCCGCAGTATGTGGTCTCTGACCGAGGCCCTCAGTTTACGGCCAGATTCTGGCAGGCATTTTGTTAGCAGTTGGGGGCCACTGCGAGTCTCTCCTCTGGGTTTCACCTAGAGACCAACGGGCTGACGGAATGTACAAATCAGCTTTTAGAAAACACTCTTCGATGTTCGGTGGCTGATAATCCCTGTTCATGGACTCGATTTTTAGCTTGGGTTGAGTATTCCCATAACTCACCGAGTAATTCCTCCACAGGTCTTTCCCCATTTGAGGTCCAGGTGGGTTACCAACCCCCACTATTTCCTGAGACTGAGAATGATTCCGAGGTTCCCTCGGTCAACCATTTCATTCGTCACTGTCGGTCGGTTTGGACCAAGGGCCGTTCTTCTCTGTTGCGCTCAGGGCTCAAACAAAAATCCATCGCTGATAGAAGACATCGTTTGGCCCCATCTTATCAGGTCAGGCAGAGAGTTTGGCTGTCTACCCGGGACCTCTCATTGAAGGTAGAATCCCGAAAACTGATGCCCCGAGATCTTCACGCATCCATCCGTTATTCCACATCTCTCGGATTAAGCCGGTTAGCGCTAACATTCTGGCACCTGTCGACACACCCCCGCTACCATCACGAATGGTTGAGGGGGGGCTGGTTTACACTGTGCGCCGCATTCTAGTTGAGAGGCGTGTTGGTCACGGGGCCCAGTTTCTTGTCAACTGGGAGGGATATAGCCAAGAAGCACTGCTAGGTCCCTTCTCAGGATATTCTGGATCCGACACTCATCTCTGAGTTTCATGCACGGAGTTCCCTAGGGACTTCTGGAGTTGTCCCTTAGAGGGTGGGGTCCTGTCATGGTTTGGTGGATTTGAGAGCTTTCTTTGCTGCTCTCGTCCGGGACGACATGGTTGTGCTCTCAAGCAAATTCTTGGGCCAGCTGGCATTAATTGGGGGCGTCGCCCGGATTCTATATAAGCTCTAGTTCCGCCTCAATTTCCTTGCTAGAGTGTCAGTGTTATGTTTGCACTTTAGCCGGTAAGGTCTCTAGTGGGAGAGTTGTTAAGGATTTAGCTGCATATTTGAGGACATGTTTTAGATTCAAGGGGATTTTTCTGTTTTTTTTCCCCTTTTCATTTCGTCCTTTGGAAGCGTCCTTGCTTCCTTCCTTTCAAGACGACAACCATTCATTTGGACATACAGTTGGAGAATTTCAATCACCCTTATTCAACATTGTGTAAAGGTGTTTAAAATCTTTGTGCTTGGTTTGATTTAAACAATTTAAGCAATCATAAAACATAGGTTAGATCACCTGATGTACCAAAAAGATAGCGTCGAAGTAGCAGAGCAGTGTACTTTTCGCAAAGCAAATACTAATTTATGAGTAAATTATTTTCCTGAACCAAAGTTAGCTCTTTATTGAGTCGCCTTTAGATTGCATCAAGAAAGAAACTGTTTTTAATTGCCTATGGATTATTGGAAAACAGGTTAATAAAGGAAAATGATTTGGAGCAAGTCAGGACTAATAATTGTTGTGAAAGGATGTTCCGTGCATACACATTGTGAAGTTCTGACTATTGCCACTGGTCAGTACCATTCTGATAACAGTTTGGCTTTGTCCAGCCAACCTAAAATTTGTTCACAAAGTTTACATTCTACCTGAATTTTGGCAGGTTATTCCCTTGAAGTAAATAAAATTAAAACATCACTAGCAGCTCAGTTCTACCAAGGAAATGGTTAATTCATACCTAAGTTGACACTTTTTTCCCCAGTGGATTGCATGATTGGTTCAAACTTTTCTCTTTCATTTACCTTTGAAAATCACTTTTTTCTTTTCCAGCTGCAGCCCCCAGTGGAGCCTCTCATATGACCGGCACTCTCACAGCCTCTTGTGTGGCTGTGGTGTCACTGCTGCTGTCCCTCTGCTGGTAGACTCAGCTGCAGCCTGTGCACAGAACACTGTCAGTGGATATCAATAAGTGAAGAGGATCGAGTTGGCTAATTTCCCAATCACTCGTATATGATGAAAAATCCTTCCGCAGCAGAGAACTGTATCCATCCTCCATTTATCTTCTTATGTAAATAAGAATATTTTTCTAAATTATACAATGCACAAACATATGTGACACTGAATGAGCTACACTCAAAATATTTCATGAATCACCCAATAAATGCCACTACTAAGTCTTGCCCTTTAGTATGTGCCAATGAAAGATTATATATGATATATTTGTGACTATCTCAAGCAGTATGAACAAATGAATTCATTTAGAAAGGGTTTAATATTAATTTCTGCACTTTATTCTTTTCATTAAACCAGCCTTAAGTGCATTGTGTGCCATGGTCTGAAGTTTTATTTAAGCACTTCTCACACACTTTTAGCATAGAATAGAATGTAATTTTTTTTTCATGTTTTTGGGAAGCAATTTATTTTTCAGATTGGTAATAAGTGCAATAAATTACAAGTTCATTTTGAATTGTTTATAAATAATAAGAAAGTCATTTCAGAAATTAAAAGTCTGTATTAGATTGGTGAAATTTTGGAGCAAAGTAGTAGAACAACTGAATTAAAACTGAAAAACAAATGTTCTAATTTTTATTCAATGATGTTATTCATTACTCCAGAGGAGCAAGTAGTGGAAGTAAGAAGTTATATATATATATATATATATTATATATTATATATACCTATATACCAATTAAATGTCTCTTTTCTGTGTGTTATATAAAGAATAAAGATATGGTGAACATGTAAGGCAGAACACGAATTTTGACATCTCTGCTGTTTTGCAATAAATTTAACCGAAGCCTTGCCACGTTTTTCCTGTTACTGCCTGTGTTTGGAAGCTGGTCGCCCAACAGTTGCTAAACTCATGAAATTTAGTCCTTTGTGTCATCATTGCTGACTGAACACATTACATGTAATGTTAAGTAGAATCAAGCTGAGCATTGTGAGCAAAGTGGTCAAATTACCATGTTACCAACAAAAGCTGTTCATTCAGGGTTCCACAACACTTCATTTCTAGATTTCCATTCAAACTCCACAAGTCAGATGAAAATGCTTGATAGAAAAGATTATGGACAGTTTTTCTCCTGGTTTTAATTTCCAGAAAACAGAAAGTGAGTAGGCATTCACTGAATGTATTGTCAAAACTTTTTTGGAACTTTTCTGAATATCCTTTTATTTGAACGCATTCTTGTGTTTCAGTGTTTTTCAGTAAAAAAAAATCTCTATTCTAAATCTTAGGTGTCGTAATTACAAGCTCCTTTGAAATTACTATAAACCCCAATTCCAATGAAGTTGGGGCATTGTGTAAAACGTGAATAAAAACACAATGCAATGATTTGCAAATCCTTTTAGACCGATATTTAACCCCTTTCTGCAGAAGTAGACGCTCGCGTCTATAGAACTGCAAATTTAAGGACGTAGTTATAGTACTTGACCATGAGATAGCACCCCCGGATCAGTTATTGAATATTCACAGGCAGGCAGAGCTGAAACACGATTGAGAGTATGGAGAAGTTCCCTCCAATCCCTGTTTTTCAGGAGTTGCATGAATTAAACTCCTCAGCTAAGCCTGATGTGCAAATTGGTCAATATCCTTGCCCATAGTATTGATCCAGCAGTCTAAAAAAATTATCTATTGCGACAGAAAAAAATCTTTGTCCTGTGTAGCCACCACTTCAGCTACAGTGAGCCAATGGTATTCCAATTAATGGTTCAGAAAAATCAGTTTTCTGATGCAAAAAATTCTACATGGTATTGATTCTCGCACATTCTACTGTTAATTACAGTCATCTCTTTCAAAAAATGTGTAGTTCCCTACCGTGGATTTACGTGTAGATTCCTTCATCGACAAATTCAGCACTTCCTTATATCCTCCCGAGTACTGGTCTTGATAGCCAATCACTCGAATATACACTCAGGCTCTTCTTCGTAACAGCACAATACTACTTGAATACTACTTGTGGTAAAGCAGTTTATGATCCGAGAAATGTTTAGATTTAAGCCCCAGCAGTTTTTCCATTCTCAGTATTAATTTTTTGCAATTTTAATGGTGAATTCTGATGAAGATTTTTTATGTTTGCAGTCCATTTTCTCTACCAAAATCATGAAAATAAACTGAAATACGATGTAATTCTAAATGCTGTAAGTGTCTTTTCTGAGTAAAGCCATATTTTTCTTCTTTATGAAGCTTTAATCTTGAATTATACAGCATTAAATTGGGTAGCTCATAAATAGCCAAATTTGGCTTCAGCGCAAAGGGGTTAATTGAGTAGACTACAAAGACGAGATATTTAATGTTGAAACTGATAAACTTTATTGTTTTTTTGGAAATATTCAGTCGTTTTGAATTTGATGCCTGCAGGATGTTCCAAAAAAGCTGGAAGAGGGGCAACAAAAGACTGGGATAGTTGAGCGATGCTCAAAAAACAGCTGGTTGGAACACTTCGCAGGTAAACAGGTCAATTGAAAACAGGTGATTGACATGATTAGGTATAAAAGGAGCATTCCCAAAAGGGTCAGTCGTTCACAAGCAAGGATGGGGCGAGGTTCACCACTTTGTGAAAAACTGCGTGAGCAAATGGTCCAACAGTTTAAGTACAACGTTTCTCAATGTGCAAATGCAAGGAATTATATTAGTCCATATTTAGGAATTAGTCCATAAAATCGTCAAAAGATTCACAGAATCAGGAGAAATCTCTACACGTAAGCGGCAAGGCCGAAAACCAAAACTGACAGCCTGTGACCGTCGGTCCCTCAGCAGTACTGCATTAAAAACCAACATCATTCTGCAAAGGATATGACCATGTGGGCTCTGGAACAGAGATAGCACAGTTCGTTGCTACATCTACAAGTGCAAGTTAAAACTCTTCCATGCAAAGTGAAAAATATCGACTACACCCAGAAACCCCATCGGCTTCTCTGGGCCCGAGCTCATCTGAGATGGACTGATGCAAAGTAGAAAAGTATGCTGTAGTCTGACGAGTCTACATTTCAAATTGTTTTTTTTTTTTTTTTTTAAATCATGGACGTTGTGTCTACGGGGCTACAGAGGAAAAGGACCATCCAGACTGTCATCAGCGCAAAGTTCAAAAGCCAGCATCTGTGATGGTATGGGGATGTATTAGTACCCATAGCAGGGGTAACTTGCACATTTGTAAATGCACCATTAATGTGGAAAGGTACATACAGGTTTTGGAGCAACATATGCATATGGATATCCCTGCTTATTCATGCAAGACAATGCCAAGCCACATTCTGCACTTGTCACAATAGCGTAGTTTCCTAGTAAAAGAGTGTGGGTAATAGACTGGCCTGCCTGCAGTCCAGACCTGTCTCCCATTGAAAATGTGCAGTGCATTATGAAGTGCAAAACCTGATCAGTTCCCCTCATTTATCTGTAAGTTATAGATAATTTTTGCAAGGATTTTTATTAAGCTTCTTTCCATAAGGAGATTTTCAAGATCATTAAAAATGGGTTTTCTCCTATGAACTACCCTCTCCTATCTCATGATATTCTAATGATGTTTAGCAAACTCTAGACTCTTGATTTTATGTCTACAATTAGTGCCCTCAGTCCCCAAATGCTTATTGAGTGTCGTTAAAAGGAAAGGCGATGTAACACAGAGGTAAACATGCCCCTGTCCCAGCTTTTTTGGAATGTGTTGCAGGCATCAAAATCAAAATGAGTGAATATTTCCAAAAAAACAATGAAGTCTACCAGTTTGAACATTAAATATCTTGTCTTTGTAGTGTACTCAAGAGAATATAGGTCAAAAAGGATTTGTAAATCATTGTATTCTGATTTTATTAACTCACCTGGACCAAAGGTCTACGAGAGCTATGGCTATCACTAGGGGTCCGTCGTCTGTTGTTAACATTTTTCAAAATCTTCTCCTCTGAAACTACTGAAAAGATCCAAACTAAAATTAGCTACGAGCATCCTTTGGATGTCTTCTTTAAAAATTGTGTCGATTATGCCCGCTGTTTGAATTATATGGCTGTTGTCACCAAAAAGAGCATAGGGGTAACCACCGATTTTCACCTATATCTCAGGAACTAAAGCAGTTAGAGAAAAAATTGTGAACTTAAAATGATCTGCTGATGAAACTCTACAAAAGTCTCACAGAATAGGATCGAAATCATACAACGTCTCCTTGTAAGGAGTTATTGGCCTTGAAATGTCAAATTTTACAATCTAGCGTTTTTTTTTACCTATATAATGAAAACTATAAGAGATAGAGAAAAACTTTCAATTGGAGCTCTAATTACTAAAACCCCACAAGTCAAGTCAAGTCAAGTCAAGTGTGACTTATGGGGTTTTAGTAATAGGTGCTTCAATTGCTAAAATGATCTGCAAATAAAGCTCTTCAAAAGTCTCCATCAGACTTAAATTGTACAATGGCTGTTTGTTGGAGTTCTTGGCCTTAAAACATCAAACATGACAATTTGTTTTATTTGACTGTAGCAGGATAGTACAGAAGGGATGTTTGGAGAATGCCCATTAGACAACAACCCTAACCAACTGACATCCTAAACAACAAGAAGGTACCATTCAGCCTTCTACACGGAGCAGAACTTGCACTGAACGGCAAGCTCTTATTATCCCCATTAAGGTATACATTAATTATGAAGGGCTCAAGGTTATGGAAACCTATCTTAGTATTGACTACCTTGTAGACAAAGTGGATCTTATATTTTTCAATGGTTCTTCATCGAACATAGTTTATTTGTTTGATGCAGACAGGGAGCGGCAATGCCCCTTGTAACAAAGTTGAAATAGGGGACATTTTAATGGAATCTGTAACATTCTTGTTAGTACAATGTACCTGAATTTGTTTTACTAAGTTAAGTAAACATATCTGCATGGATCACAGTCATACTCAGTACATTCATATGGTCATCTTATCCAAAGATTGTGGAGCAGAGGGATCAGCTTGTAACCCTTGGCTATCAATGACAATAAAGTCTTGAAAGTGAGCAGGTGAATAGATCCAGGTGAGTGATTCAGACTCTCTAGAGCCCCTAGTTCACGTTCTACACAATGTCCCAATGTCTTTGGAATTGGGGCTTGTACTTTGTTGCAACACTATGGCAAAGTCTATTCCTGTCAGTTATCTTTAAGTTATAGAAAATGTTTGCAAGGATTTTTCAAACATTCGTTCCATACGGAGATTTTCAAGATCATTAAAATCCCGGTGGTTTTCACCTTTTGACTACCCTCTCCTTCTATCACACAATATTCTTATGATGTTTTGCAAACTCCAGACTCTTGGTTTTATCTCTTGTGCTCAGTATTGGCTTTCTTTATGCCATCTTTCCAAACTGGTAACTGCTATGGAGGAAGCATTCTTTTCAGACATTATGAGCCGAATAATATGCAACTGATCTCTGCAGTTGCCCCATGACCCATACGTAGTTAATTAGTTAATTTTCTCTCTGCTGGCAGGGAAGGAGCAATTTAGAGTGCAGCCCCACGGAGGGCCACAGCACCCTGGGCACAGACAGACAGGCTGTCCCATAGAGCTGGAAATTGTATCCGCTACTGGTTCTGAAAGTCAATTCTTCACTCATTATTCCCAATGAAAATATCTTAAATGCACTTTAAAATTTTCTGGTCCGTATTGGCCTGCCAACTGATTGTACGATGTCAACCCAACATTTGAACTACCATAAAAGGTTTCTGAACCGCTTTCGGCAATATTTTGCGTAAAAGTAATTTTTTGAAACAGTGGACATTTAAATTTTTATCCTTATTCCACAAAGTCTAACCCAAGCACATTTTCAGCACAAGAAACACATTCAGAGTCAAGTTATTTTAAATAATGTCCAAAGCACATGCAAGTTTCAAATTGCGTTTTTGCTTCTGGAACCAGTTTTAACACTGGATCATCTCAACTGTGGCCCATTTCCTAAATTAAAGAGCAAAATAAAGAGCAAACCTCTCCAGACAAAAGGTGAGTTCAGAGGAAATACTTGAAGTGTGGTATCGGAACTTATTTTGAAGGTCTCATTTCAGTTAAGATTTCAATAGAATGGTCTGAGGCCACTCATTACGCAAAGTAGTGATGGTACTCAAGTTCGATCCGTTTCGAACATGTTCAACACTTCTGGTGTCGACACTGGCCTACAACACTATTTCAAAACTTCTTTCCATAAGAAGGTTTGAATCCACGTAGAGAGTTTATGGCGCTAGCCTACTGCTTGATAGAGAGTATGTTACTGGTGATTAAATTTGAGAGAAAATTGTTAACCTTGCTGTTTAACGCGTCTTCCACTTAGGACTTGCCATCAGAGGGATGATTGCCCAGCTATCACTTCGCCTGAAAGGAAGAGACCTTGCCTGGCCAATGTACATTTCAGGTGAAAGTAGAAGTCTTAGAGGGGTCTATTCACCCATGTGCGTGAGTCGAAAAAAGTGTGTAGCTACGCGCTTTTCAGCCTAAGCGTATTCTCCCCTCGACTTAAGTCTGTGCATTACGCGAACTAAAGGCAGTTACGTACTTGGGGCGGAGCAAGGCCAAAATTGGGGCGTTTCTCAGGCAAAAAACACTTGCGCGTATTCTCCCCCTGGCTTGCGCGCTTTTTCTGTGAAGCAATTTTGAGGGCTGTATTAAGCGTCAACATAAGGCGAAATGGAATTTTGCATTTGATGTCAGTTATAGGCTGAATTTTAACATTAATTTTATTTTATTTAACATGGTAAAGGTTGAGACATTCAATATTCCATTGTTCATCCTTATTTCTAAACTACATTTCTCATAAACATACTAAATTATCAAACAAAATCATCATATGATATTACGCAGCTGCCTGTTCTCCAATTAGTTCAATAACAAACGCATTACAAACAATTACAAACATACCGATGGTCATCAAGGTCACAACTGCGCTGTCGGTCCCGGCATCTGGGTCGTTCCAGAGAGTGGCTGGTGATGTCGTGCACATATCATAGGCATCTGTGTCAAGGTGTGTGCAACAGTTGGTTGACGCTATGCTGCACCACATCAGCCACTTAATGAAGTTCCCAGCTGAAAGATGGAGAGTTGGGGGGGGGGGGGGCTACCGGGTCGCCAGTTTCCCCGGTGTTGTGGGAGCCATTGATTGTACTCATGTTGCAGTCAGAACCCCTTCCACTTATAAGAATATGTACAGAGACCGAAGATGTCGGCACAGCATTAATATTCAGATTGTGTGCGATCATGATATGACCATTTTAAGCATCTGCGCCAAATTCCCTGGCTCAGCCCATGATGCCTATTCACTGCGCAACTGCTTGAAATACCAAAAAACACAATAAATATTTGAAAGCATATTAAGCTTGTTTCCAGTATCTATCACAGTGATACTTTGAGTATAGGCAAATAAGAATGACCATTTTACATGACCCTCCTTCATTTGTATCCACTCCAAGTTCTTCTCCATGCACTTCCACTGCAGAAAGAGTGGATGCCACTTCCTCCTCCAGTGCAGTGAAATGCACCGGAGATGATGGTTGCCCACCACCGGTTGCGTGCACACTTCTCCGGTATGCAGAGAGCCTGGGTTTTACAGTGCCCCGCAGATTTCCCGAGTGCGGGGTAAGAATCCTGTTTTTAAAGCGTTGCCTTGTCTTTTAGTTGCAAACCTGACATCGGAGTCCAATGGGTCTCAAAAATAAACTTTAACTGAATTCTTAAGAAAAGAAAAAAAAAACCACTGGCGGAGGGGTTTGTTGGTTTACAATCGCCCCCTGAAAATTGTATATTGAAACCCTTGGTTTTTTATTTATTTATTTTTTTACAGAAATCTGCTGCGAAAAACACTTGAAAACATTGGGTGCAGGTCTGTGGAGATGCACAGACAGCCTGTTTTGTTTTTACACCACAGCGAAGGGTTACTCAGGATTGGGACCTTGTGAGTATGCGCAAAGGGTTCGCTGGCGATTACGGCCTTACGTTTGATGTCATTGGATTGCAGTAAATAGTGATACCTTCGCCATTTAGTCAGCTAGCTGGCATTATGTGCACCAAATTTAACAAGCTAAGCTAGCTAACGATTATTACAATTTGGTGCTTGTTGACTAAAGAAACCTACAATCTATCTCCAATCACTCAATTATATACTCAGGCTCATCTGCGTTACTGCACAGTTACAGTTCACGCCCACATGAAACTTCCCCGGCAAAAATGTATTGATTAGGTCATTTCTTATCCAATTTCCAAGTGTTTAAACTTTCCACAGTAACTGAAAGACATTGATTTGACAGTCAGAAAAATATTAGAAGCCTTTGCATATCAGCAAGCCCAGTTGTATCCTCTCAATGTTGAGCACATTGTGCAGTTGAAATTGAGGTGATTCATAGAAAAAAAGACCCTCAAAACCAACCTAAGAGTTCAGTTACATTTACAGGATTTAAATGAGGTAAGGACATAGTCAGTATGAATTATTTCAAATGAAACAGGACCGGAGGGTTCCTTCTACCGGATACATTGGACTCTGGAGGAGGGATTCAATGGCTACTTTCCTTTTTGTTTTGGAATTCATACCACATTTAACAAAATCAAATGCAGAGGTTTTTTTTTTTCCTGTTTAAAAAGTGAACTGCCCATCAGGGTTAATTGTGTTATGATGAACGTCCTACCTAGACTTTTGTACCTATTTCAAAGCCTCCCATTATTTTTACCACAATCTTTCTTCCAATCTCTCGACAAACTAATATCTTCGTTCCTGTGGGCTGGTAGAAACCCTAGGATCCGTAAAGAAATACTGGAGAAACCGAAAAACCAAGGTGGCCTAGCACTCCCCAATATGAAAAAATATTATTGGGCGTCCAATATACAAAAAGTTATACACTGGTACCAAACCGCAGATCTGGATTGGTGTAAGATTGAGGCAAAATCTTGCAGATCTACCTCACTCTCTGCTTTAATTACTGCAAAATTACCATTTTCTCCATCTATGTTCTCGTCGAGCCCGGTGGTAATCTCTACTCTTAAAATATGGGCACAGTTCAGGCAAAAATTCAAGCTAACAGGATTCTCTATATACAGCCCTATTTGTAATAACCACCTCTTTCCGGCAGCTAGAATAGATCACACTTTCACTTTGTGGGGTACAAATGGTCTGACTACATGTTCCAATTTTTATATAAATGACATTTTTGGCACATTTACTGACATTTCCGAAAAATTTAACCTACGACGGTCTGACCTATTCAGATATCTCCAAGCTCGACACTTTATTCAAAGCCAAAGCCCAGCTTTTCCTGTTTTACCAGCGGACTCAGGACTTGAGGAAGTTTTGCGGGCCCCCATTCAGCACAAGAGACAGATTTCGAACATTTGTACTATTATCTCTTCCCTTCAAATAGCGTCTCTCAACCAACTTAGAACTGAATGGACTGAAGAACTTGGCATTGAAATATCTGAAGCAGACTGGAACTGTGCACTGGCTCGAGTAAACGGAACATCATCTTGTTCCGGTCTCTGCCTGATACAGTTAAAAACTCTCCATAGGATATACTACACCAAGTCCAAACTATCCAGAATTTATCCTGACATCCAGGATAGGTGTGAACGGTGTAACTCTACTCCAGCTGATATGGCCCATATGTTTTGGACCTGTCCTATGTTAAAAAATTTTTGGCTGTCTGTCTGCAAAATTCTTAATGACGCTTTTAAAGCCAATGCGAAACCCTCCCCCTACTTAGCAATTTTTGGAATATTGGGTGATGAGATCCAGCTGACTGCTGATAAATCTGATGCTTTCGCCTTTGCCTCCTTGTTAGCCCGTAGGAGAATAGTTTTGCAGTGGAAATCTCCTGATCCTCCCAAGGTATCTGTCTGGCTCAATGACCTGATGTCATTTTTGAAGTTGGAGAAGATTAAGTTCTTTACCAGGGGCTCAATCCAAAAATTCCACAAAATATGGGATCCACTGATTCTGCACTTTGACATGCTTACCAAACTCCCGTGAAACAAAAGAACCCTGACATGTAATCTTTTACTTAATTATTTCTCTTGACAATAGTACAATAATTGTATAGTACAATATTATCTCTAGCACAATAATAATATTTCATTTTATTTTATATTTTATCTATTTATTTATTTTTTACTGATTTCTCTACCTAGAGGGTCTGCTGTTATTTTCATGGTTAGATATTCATTTTTATCGTCACAAAGTTATTTTTATTTATCAATTTTAATTTATTTATTTATTTTTTAAGTCTCTGATGATTGCACCTCCACTCTTAGTCATTTAGCCCCTTTTTATTTTTATTTATTTTCCCAATTTTTATTTATTTTATTTTTATTTACTACTATTTATTTTTCGCCATCACTATTTCATTATCATCGTTTTGCTTTTGCATCTATTTTTCAATTTTATTTTTATTTTACTTTACTGGTTTCTTCTTTCAACTTATCCTTTGTCTGGCAGTATGAGGATGTTGTGGGTGGGAGGGTGGGTGGGATTTGTTCAACAAAATTTAAAATAATACTGTTCAAGATATTTTGCTTAATGCTTCCTTGTATTGTACCATCTTTCTTGAATAAAAATATGTTGGAAAAAAAAAAAAAAAAAAAGTGAACTGCCCATGCATTTTGTTTGATTTTCCCTGAAAGTGGAATGTCTGTTCTGTTCAAATAAGGTATATTTCAGATATGAGTTTTACTTGTTCCTTATAAAGGAGTAGAAAGTGTTGAAAGAAGGTTGTGAGCTCAGAAGTGGGAACTGCTAGCATTTCATTGCAGGGTGAATGAAACTGCTTATTAAACAGTCAGAACAAACGAAGTGTGGGAGGGGTTGTACGTTTGTCTCCATTTATTACCCCGCTGGCAAACAAAGTGCGGGAGGGGTTGGGTGTTTGTCTCCATTTATTTATTTATCTGTGCGCGTGTTTGTCTGTGGACAGCCTACAGGCCGCAGTTTTGGTTGGATCGTTCTTATCTCTGAGAGGTTGGTGATGGTCCAAGTGAGAAGTGATTAGTTTTTGGTGCAGATCCGGATCAAGCTGTGGATTCTGGATCACTTTGAAAATTTTGTGAACATTGGGAGATAGGGTCAATTTTGACATTTGAAGGTTGTGGGCACGGGCGGGGTATGTGGCCTCGGGGCAGACCCTCTAGTTTAATGAGTATGTGTGCTGGCTTGGTGGACTTGCACAAATGCACAAAACTCTAAACTTTATTATGGAGAAAAGGCATGTTTTAGAGAGGTTACCATGTTTGCAGAGGTTACTGGTGACTGGTTCAACTGCACTGATATTGATAAATACATGCAAAATTCAACCAGAAAATCATTAGTTCATATTTAATTTCAAGCCTCAAAAAAGTCTGTGTTAAATATATGATATTATGATTTGACAATGCAACATTTTGAGGGATCTCAGACTTTGGGGAGCCATCCACATAGCTGTATAATTTGGCTCATAGCAAGAAGGCAATAAAGAATGCAATGCTCAAGGTGAATTACACTTGTGGTCAAGGAGTTTATGATCCCAGAAATAGTATAGTTTTAACCACCAGCCGTTTTTCAATTCACAGTATTCTTTTTTTTTTTAAACTTCAAAGCTGAAATTTTATGAAGATTTTTTGTGTTTGCAGTCCCTTTTCTCAAACAAAATCAAAAGTCTTGATTCAGATGAGCCATACACTTCCTCTCTGTGTAGCTGCAGTCTTGAATTATAAAGCCTTAAAAAGGTAACACCTAAATAGCCAGATTTGGCTTCTGCACAAAGAGGTTACTGATGCAATATTCTCTTTGTGCTTCACTAAAATATAGTTCTTCCATCTGCTTGCCACTCAGAAGTTCTTAAAATTTAGTCCTTCCAAAGTAGATTGTGTGGCAGTCTGTGTAACATGTAGCATAGATACATATGTATAATTTAGAGGTTAAAGGCATTAACTAAGCTATCTACCCGGTCACACAAATGATTCAAACTTACAAGAAACATTTCATTTCAGTGAAAATAAAACACAAATCCGAGATGAACTTTTACTTTACTGACATGGTGATGGTATAAAGAAGATGTTTGTGAATAAAATGTACCCTAAGAGAAACATTAAATATAGCTTGAGGGACTACCAAAATTTGCCTCTCAAAATGCAGGAAATGGCGTTTCTGGGGGTTAAAATTTGAACATTTTCCCTGGGGACCATTCCCCTGGACCCCCCTGGAATTGTCACACCTCAGGGCTATAGCGCTTGCCAATCTCGCCCCCCTAAGACAAATTTGCTACTACCATCTCTAAAAAGTACACACATCCAGGGCTAGTGAGACCTCTTCTATCACTCTTTGTCAGCCTGAAACATGAGCCGTTTCGAAATGGGAAGGAAGGCTACGCTAATGAGGCACTGCTCTGATTGGTTGCCTGGCCACTTTGATTCCGAGGGAGGTTGCAGACCTGAAAAACCAGGAAATTAAGATGGAAGATATTCAGGACTGCTCTCCGCGGAATATGTCGCTGTGAGACCAAACTTATTTGATCTTGCATCCGATGCTGAATGGGAGTAGGAAACAATTGAAGTACTGCAGCAACGTTTAAAGCTGGATGTCAATGAGTGGCGAGTTGAAATTTTAGTGTTTTGCTTGTACTGTCTCACCTTGCATGCATGTGATTGGAGCTGTACTGTTATATTGTCATGTTATATACCCACTTAGCTATCCAGAGGAAATTTTACTTAAAGCTCCAATCAACCATTTCCAGCAAAACTAAATGCAATTCCGACTCCAAGCCACTAAATGAGTTTGTAGCAAAAACACACAAACGGTGTAAGCGTTGCTTATCTGGAGCTACCAGATCGATAACTTACCTGTAAGTAGCAGGGAATGCAAACTAACATAGGGTTGTAAACGAGCGGTCATCATAACCGCAGAGAAAAAAGTAACCCTACAATAAAGGTTTTATAGACAGGAAGTTGTTACCGTGAACAGTTGCACCAAGTATCCAAATTCCAAAAACTTAGCTTCAAATGAGGTTTATGTTCACATATCTTCTGTTGAAAGTCCCCTGATATTACTCTTGCATAATTATTTAGGAAACAAACATTAGCAACAGTAACTTAGCAACATTAGCCGCAGTGTTACAGCCACATTCAACAGACTATCATGATAGGTAGGCGTATGCAGTATAGCAACACAATGGTAAAACCTACTGTTTCCGTGTCTGGGAGTCGTGGACAGTGGCTAACGATCCAGGCTTTATCATCAGATATTTCACAAAGCCTGTGTCTGAGGCCAGTCGTTAGTGCTAACGATTGTTAGCGGTCCTGGTTGCCATCCGCAACATGTTAGCTTCACTAACATTATTTACCGTTATATTGTACTCACAGCTTGTGGCTTCGAACGCTTGATCAATGCAACTGCTCCAGGTTTTAGAAGCATCTGAGATGCATATCCACCGTCCAATTATTCTTTATCGACAAAGCTGTCTTCAGTGAAATGCCAAGCACAAAGAGTTAATGTTCCCTATGACTATGGCTGTTTGCCGCGAAACAAACAAAAAAGCAACCCAAAGATTTCTAGTGGCATCGTCTTTAGGAAGAGAAAATAGTTATGCTTTTTTTTCGCATCCAAAAAAAACACAGACGAGCAGCTTTGGGAGACATTCTGACGAAACTGCTCCTCAAATGATCGACGGTTCTTCTTCTTTTGTATTTCTTTTTTGTATTTCTTAGTGTAGATGCTACTAAGGTGTAATTCTCCGCAGTTGTTTGTGCCTGCTAGAATAGTTTCTGGGGTGGGCAGGTCCAGCGCTGTGATTGGCTCTGGCAAGGTCAATACTAATTGGACGGCACAAACTGACGTCAGGTCTTTCCCAGATGTCATGAAGATCTTGGGACGACCTGTTCAAAGAGGAAATCACATTCAGAAAATCATGTTCTTGGATTACGGCAAAGCCCCAGTATCTAATGTTAAGAAACTTTACAGAGGTTGAGTACGGACATCCAACATTATAACATTACTTGTATGTATTAAAAGAAGGATCATCAGAATAGGTCCCCTTTAAGGAGTGAGATTTGTTTCATTCTCTCATGGGGTAATTCACCTTTATATAAATTACCGTATAGCGGTCATTTACGTTCTACACAGCCCGTCCAAAAGTGGTGGGTAGCAGTAGTAGCAGCTATGCCACAATTCGATCTGCTTCAGCCACGTGGCTGACGCTAAGCAGGTGTGGGCTTGGTCAATACTTGGATGGGAAACCACTGAGGAAAACCAGGTTGCTGCTGGAAGAGGTGTTGGTGGGTCAGTAGGTGGCGATCTTCCCTCTGGCAGGATAATCCCCACTGCCCCAGTGCAATGTACTAAAGGAGACGCCGTCTTTCGGATGAGACGTTAAACCGAGGTCCTGACTCACAGTGGTCATTTAAGATCCTATGACACTCTTTGATAAAAGTAGGGGGTTCCCTGGTGTCATGGCTCTTTCAATCTGCCGCCTAATCATCCCCTGATCTAATTGGCTGTGGAATTCCTCTGTCTCTTCCCCCAGGGCTCCCTTGAAAAAGAGATTTCAATCTCAACGGGACTTCGGGACTGGTTAAAAAAAAAAGTTTTGGATTCAAAGAAACAAATACTACGACCGGATCATTATTGCCAGGATTCAGCTGGCCATAATTATTTTAACCCAGATGGTTAGTGCTTAGCTTCTCATTTGTTTAAAAAGTCATGCCAGATGCAGCGGCAGCCGACCAGTAGAGGGCGCTAGGGCACCGGCCCCCTTCAAATATCAAGAGAAGAAAATTTACTCAAACATGTTAAATATAATTTAGTCGTATAATGCAAATAATTATTAAATAAACGTGTTTTTCAGTCTGTGAGCGCCTGTCAACAGACCCTAAATATCGGTTCCAAATAGTATTTGGTTGATTTCTCTGTATGCATATACTTCTTGGGTGAGGGGCGCCGGCCAAATGGTACCTCGTGAAAGCTCTCAAAGTTTTGGTGAACACGTGACCCAAGGCTGCTGTTCCATTGGTTTCTTCAGATTTTCTTACGTGCGCCCCAGACACTCCCACTTTTATTGACAGCGAATTGGTATTGTTTTAATGTTTTTTGATGTAATGTGATTGGACAATTCTCGTGGCTGTCATTCACACCCACCGCAACGCTTCGTCTCGACTGTCAAATCATCCACCACCCTTTCAACGTGTTGCTGAGCAAGATGGCAAGTCCAAGTGGAACGGCGAAAACTGAACACAATTCGGTTCTTTCCTTACAAAAACAGCCTCTCTCAAGGCGTTCACTGGAGGAACCAAGGAAAGTAAAGAGGCTTGGCCCGGACCGACCCAATTTAAAGATTCAGCAGCTGGCAAGTGATCGTGGACGAGCTAACAGCCAGGGCTTCTCTCGCACTTGTTAGGACTAATAGAGTTGGCTTGATGGATGTGGCGTTAGCAGTGTCGTTTATTGCTTGCCCTGTTTATTATTCCAATTTGCCAGATTCCACAGAAAGTGTGACCAATTGACAACTTTTATTTTAGAACCAATGTAGAATATCCCATTTCTGTATGCATGCGCGCGCAGATCTTTACTTCCTGGCCTTCTAGAATTTTCACCAACTCGCATTTGTGTCCCTCATCAATAAGGTAAAAATTTCCATCCACAGTAATAACGTTAGCAACAACCAGTAATCTTAATACAGCACAGCTGTGAATGAGATTTGGCGGCTGCTGGCAGGGTATTTAAACCCTTTTGTGGAGATGTGTCCGCACGTGGACACGGAGCTGCAGATTTATGCACGCAGTTACAATATTTTACCACTAGATGGCCCACTCAGATCAGTTATTGAATTTCACTAGCAAGCCGAGTTGGATCAAGCCAACCTTGGTTTGACTTAAAGTGGTTGGCACATCCATTCTACAGGGTGGCCAAAAAAAGTGTCCCTCCTCTCAGGACCCCAAGGTGGTTGAGGAACTTGGAAATGTGTGGGCAGGATTGACTAATTATCCAGTGTATGAATTTGATTGCCACAAAATCATCCCGGGTAAAAACTGTGCATTTTAGGTCACTGTTCAAGAGTAGATATTTAGGCTTTAACAAAGCCCTGCTTATTGGGGATTAGCGGGTTGGTCAATGGTGTGCCTTCCCTTTTCTCTGCTCATTGCGCCATTATTGGCATTGGCTCAGACAATCTTGTCACTGTTTGTGTTTTTAACTTTATAATTTCAGCCCGTTAAGTACAGTGGGACCTGTCAGTCACACTTTGTGTGGAATCTGTCTTTAATGTATATAAGTATATTACCACAGCTGTAAGGTACCTTGAAAAGTGCCTTGAATTTCACTTCGGAAAAGGTGTACAAAGCCTGTAGACAGCATTACATTGCTGTGTTTTTAGATTTGTGTTTTGTTTTTTGTTTTTCTGTTTAACTATGTTCCACTTATTGTTTGCATCTTTACAAAACATCAAAATCCCAGTTAGCTGGTGAATTATTGTTAACATAACCACTTTTAAAATCAATCTGTAAGTAATGTAAGGACAGAAAGTGATCTGGGGACATAGGGGACACATCTTCAATTCATAATAAAAAAGGGTGCAAACCCTGATAAAATCTATAGGATACAATTTCCTTCTTAACTGACTGTGTCAACATCAAAGCAGCTGTCATGTGTGCTGCGCCAAGGTTAATTGCGTCTCCCCCAAAATGTTTTGCACCAGCCTCCACTGGTCAGAAGATTCAAAGGCAAATTATAGGCCCTCACCGTCATTGATTACTAACATTTATGATAACTTATAATGAGACAAAAAAAATCCACATAAATGGCTTACAACCATTTTTTTAAGATAAGGAAACGCAACATGGCATTATGGAAATCTTATCAAGAAGGGTAGTTTGTTTGCTGAACCATTTATTGAACTTTCACTAGTTAGTCACAAGCATTCTGCTTCATTTTTTTGAAGGTATCTTACAAACCCTCAAGTAGTCATGATGTACTTTCAAATTGCAATTAAAAAAAAAAAACAATCAAAACTGATTCCAACTTCTTGATGAGGACCCGCTATTTGTGGTCCAAAATATAAATACATTGCAGAGCTTCTGCACTTCGCATGTGCAATCCCCAGTGGTCCAATTAATATGTGATATTTTCGAGGACAGTTTACAAAAATAATTTACTGAAGCATAATGTTCATCAAGGTGGAGGGGAAATGGGTACAAATCAGAGACGTGCGGTCAGGTGAGGCAGAGGATACCTTCTCATTGCTAGAATTGTCAACCTGTTTCCACGGACGACGGCTGATTGACAATTAATAAATTTTAACTTTTTTTAAACCGAACAAGATTAAAATTAAGACGTGACAGTGACAAAACAATTCATTTACATTTACACTTTAATTCTCGATTGCAAGGATGGAAATCTTTAAAAGTAAAAATCTCAACTCTCTCGATAATTCCGTGTATCGTTTTGACCTTTTGTTGATTGGATGATGAAAGAAAACTGAAAATAAACTCCATTTATTTCAATGGCATTATAAAGTACATATTTAAGAGGGAAACGTTTATCGTAAACATATTGATCATGCATTGAATGTTATAAGAAAGGTTTTAGTATTTGTTAATTGCATTTCGTTAGCTTCCTGTAAGCAAATGTGGCCACATTTTCTGTCTCATGAGCATTTTTAGTCTCATGCACTGGGCAATAATGTTGTGGATGAAACATGCACGCCATTCTGCTGTTTAGTCCTAGTAAATTAGCAAAGCAAAGTAATAGGGAGTCATAGTTTGTTTCATGGTGAGGATTCTGCCTCCCCTAACTGACCTCCGACTGCACATAAACATGAAATCAATTACACGAATTATTCGGAAAAATCAGGAAAATAGCATTCAGAAATGTCTTGCCTTGCAGATGGACTGCCAGTTGCTGAACAATGGTCAAGAATAAGGATGGATTCAGATGATTTTTACCATAATTCGCTTTTCAGTAACAGTCGTGGTAGCGTACAAAATTGTGGACACCATACGTGCAGTAGAGGAAATCAGTCAACTCACAGCAACACACTAGAAAACTTTTGTTTCCAATCGAAGGTGTTCATGGAGTCATTCCCAGGAAACATGAACATCAAAAAATTGATGCGTTGAATCATAAAACAAAATGTCTTTGGTAATGGACATGATTTAGAGGACAAAAATGACTTTTTCGTGTTAAAGTTAATTATTCTCAAAAACGACAGATATTGGTGAGGGGAGTCGGTTCCTCAGTGTAAGGAAAGTCAGTCTTTCTGCGGAGTAGCAGTACATTAGAGCAGTGCCACTCACTTTAAGACCTGCCAGCCGTGGTGACAGTCGTGAGCATAGCGGACACGTTGGGCAACGACCGTTACCCAATAATTTCAGTCTGATACCGTCTTATGTTCAGACTAGAAAAGTTTTCCAGCAAAGTGTAATTTATTCACTGGACTGTGAGTAGATAAAATACGGGAAAATCTACGTGATACCGTCTAATTTTAGTTTCCCACATCCTTTCAGTTAAAAACTGATTTTAATGTCACATTTTGGTTTCCTCTTTGAGTCAGGAGAAAACATTTCAATTTACTATTTCAATTAATTAAAAAAACTACCGTACTTGGCTTCCAATGGTAGTTTTATCCTCACTTCATCTCTAACATATGCTTCACAAAATAATCATGAATTAAATGCATCAATTATTACCTGCTGATAATAAAGCAATGGACAATAACTGTCCCGAAAATCTCTCCGTCACCCGTGCATTTTTAATTGAGCCATGTGTATTCACTTATTTATTTATATATACTAAACAACAAAAGAAACACAAGTATAGTTTAGTATGTTTTATATATATTTATATTTTATATATATATTATATATATATATAAAATATAATATATATATATTTTATATATATATTTTATATTCTTTTTGGTTTTGTGCAGACGTCTTTTGAAATTGATAGTGACAATGTGTTTGAGTTTATTAACAGAAATGAAGAGAAATTAGTATTCTGGATCAGGTCAAAGTCAATATCTGGTGTGACCGCCATGTGCTACAATTAATGCAGCCCATCTTCTGCACATCGAACCCACTAAATGACGGATTTCTTGTTGCGGAATCGCCTGCCATTCCTCCCTCAGAGCATTCTGGAGTTGCCCCCTTGTGTTTGGGACCGGGATACGGGCACGGATGCGACGATCCAGAATGTCCCGCTAGTGCTCTATGGGCGACCTCCTCCTCAGCCTACTGATGGATGATTCGTGAACATTAAGACGTCTGGCAACATTGCGACCCGTCAAACCAGCATGAAGCACACCAATGATGTGTTTCCTGAGATCTTGTCTGAGGCATGGCATTGTGAAAATTCAGTAAATGTCGAATGTTACCGTTTGCTTTTATAGATTCTGGGTACACCAACAAAATCGCCATTCCCAATTTTTGGCAAAGCTGCGGTATTGCACAAAACATGCCGAACCTCCGTTAATTCATACATGTGCTTTCCATCACACGTGATCGTGTTTGTCTGCAAACTCATGCTCCACTGGGTACAGCTCACCAACTTTACTCTGTATTTTGTTGGAAAACTCAACAGGATACATACCCCCTAGTCTAAACCACACAGAAAAACTTGCGTTTCTTTTGTTGTTCAGTATATATGCAGTTTTTCGGTCCTGGATATGTTGTCTGCTTTTTAACAATTGAAGTACTTTGCAGATGTTGATATCATCTAAGGGAATAGATGTTGGGATTTCAAATGCTAATCTATTTAGGTTTTGGCTAAATTTAGTTGATACCTGTGGCCACATAACTATTTTTGCTAGCCTCACTATGTTTTTATCAATACAAATAAAATGACTGTGTCAGTGATATGTCGAATACATATTAATTATCGCATGACCAAAGTGAAGTTTATCAATGACAGCTAACCAACTGAGCAAGTTGTCAAATCAATCTTTCCCACTCAACCAGAATGTGAATAAATTGAAAATAGAGGCATAATTAACAGAGGTCCCTTACAGCCGCAACCATTGTGGTTGCTCAACAACAATCATAAAACAGGTTTACAGAGATGGCTCACTCGGTCGGTAAAGCATCGTGTTGCGAAGCAGAAGTGACCATCACGGCGCGGGTTTGATCCCTGCCTCGTACCAGCCGGCAGTGGTCGGCAGCTCTTTTCAGAGTAGTGTGCAATTGGCCAATGCGCTACAGGGATGCAAACTGGGAAGCGTCTGCCGGGATAGGGTATTGTAAATACGTTCTCAGGCGCCTCCTGTTGGCCAGACGAGCGCTCCTTAGGAAGATTCTATGCTCGTCCATGTGCGGATAATCCTTCGCCCTCGTTCTGAGCTTGCAAGGTTTCAACCAACAAGAGGCTCCTCAGAGCCTGTACTACGGCCAGGTCTAGGCCTAGGCCAATCCATGGATGTTTATTTATTTAGAACACTAGATTGCTGATGATGTCATATTTATGTAAGGAGGTGAATTAATTAGGGTAGTCACCAGAGGGCACTCTCATATTTTTCAGCTGTTTTGGTTACGTTACAGCCAGTGTCGTTGCCCTTGTTGGTTATGTGTGGCCATCAGGTCACAACTCTGTTCTCGTTTTTGCAAGGTTGGAAGTGAAATTCATGTGCTCTCAAAAATCTATCTAAAATCAAAAAATTAGACTTGCCAGCTATGTATTTTGACACATTATTATGAATGTTGTTAAGTATATTATTATGTTGCTGTAAGTAGTTGCAAGAAAAAGTTTTATCTTGTAAGTTTAAGGCCATTGTTGAGCGAGTGTGGTAACAAGCTGGTCAAACTGAAACCACGGTTAATACAAATGAAGCATGTTGGCTATTCTACAATCTATACCTTTTGCGTTGCACTTCCCTTCTAACTGTAACTTTATTTGGCATGGAAATGATTATATATAGTAGTTTTGTAAAACACATGCTTTCGTGTTGAAGAATTAGCACTGCAAATTTCTATGACAGAGTAGCTACTGAAAAACCATTCAGAATTGTTGAATTGTTAAAGACAACTCTGTTCTCATTTTGCAAGGCATGAGCTGTAAAAAAGAGAGATCCTCTGCCCTGTCTACCGCAAGAGAAAGACTTCCAGACCTGTTTATTCGCCCTAATCCACAAACGAAAGGAACTAACAACGCAGAGACTGGGACATTTCAGTTGAATTAGGGCTAAGGAGGTTTTGGCCAGGGTTTAAGTAACATTATCCAAAGTGAGGCACCCGGCTGCCAAATTGATACAGCCAACAGCTTCATAAAAATGAATGGTTTCCTAAGAGGCCAATGTCAAATTAGTCAATATAAGCATTAAAATGCCGAGAGGTGCGGGTGCCTTTTTCAGCTATAGTTATTTGAAGGGCTGTAATAAAATGTTTCATGCGTAAGTTAACGTTGAAATGCAAATTTGTCACTTTAATAGAAAAAATAGCATTCGCTTGCTAGCTAGCCAATTAGCCGTCCCATTGACTTGAATACAGTACTGACTAAAGCAAACGCTAGCAATCGATAACGGTCTCCAGCAAGCTAACTTTGTACCCTTACCGTCGCAGGGACTGCATTGACTAAGCAGTCAATTAGGTGGCTAACCAGCTAGCTACTTGTAATTGACATTCAAGGACAATATTTCTTACCTGCATATTTAAAACTATGGACAGGTCACTTTTCTGTGTATACAGAGTTCCAAAAGACAAGGAGGGGAGAAAGGCTTGGCTGTTAGAAATCAGGAGAAAAAAATCCCTCTATCCCCTCTATCCATGATGCAGTGATTACTTTTTGAGAGCAGTACTTTAATGGGACATGGGCAAAGATGAAGCTTAGTAAAGGAGTAACCAGAATTAACTAGCGCTTCCTTTTAACAACTTTGGCATTAGCCATATGATTCAGCACGAACAATTTGGTCAGCGGCAAATATGCTCAATCAGGGTACAATGAAGTGAGGAAACCAGAGAGTAATTTGATAACGTATACGGACATTCATTGACTTTGCTTATACCGGTGAAAACTTTGAAGTAATTTTCTTATCAGAGGGTCATTAAAAGCCTCGGTCACCGTAACTGAACTTTTACGCTCGCACTTGAATCTTGACACTGACTGACATTTTGATCATCCCTTTAGTAAGTGCGTCACTTTCTATCCTCTGAAAAAGCACATATTTAGGGAGAGAAAATGTTGCTCTGCACAGCGATAACAAAATCACCCCGAGTGGCACGCAAGTGTTTATGAAAATATAATTTTAAAGTATGCGAAAATGAATGGGAGTGTTTGTGCACATTTAACTTCCCGGTATGCTCCTGGTGCTTCTCTTGAGCGTGCCCTGTCAGCAATGTAGTGTTCATATATGGTCCAGTCGCGACCAAGAAGAAGAAGAAAAAAAAGATCCGGAGCCAAAACTAGCAAAATCCTGGCCTGCCTTTCCAGGAAGTAGATAAGATTGTCAAATGTGGCCCTCGCTCCAGTTCGTTCCTTGATATCAAAGGCATGTGACCTCCATTTTTCCTTTAACTTGTAAGGCACCTTTGAAATGAGAAGCCTCAAACTTGATGGAAGGTTCAGCTCATCCATGCACCTCAAGGTATGCATCAAGTAAGAAAAAAAAGAAGAAAAAGGATTCTTCTGAGTAGTTGCAAAGTATGTCTTTAATCCTGTAATTGGCAGTAACGAAATATGTCCAAATGCTTCGGGGTCATCAGTGTCAGAATGAGCCCCGAACTATTGAAAGGCTTTAGCCTTAATATACATATGCACGTTGTATAGTATAAAGTAAAGGGGATGGGTCTTTACTTCAATGGGTCAATGTTCTCGGTATACACATTCCAGAAGATATTAGTGAAATTTCAACGGTTAATTTCAATAATAAACTGAGTAAAATTGAAAAAATTCTGCTCCCATGGAAAGGGAAACATTTGACCATTTATGGCAAAATAACTCTGATTAATTCATTAATTGTATCCCAGTTTACATATTTATTCATGGCATTACCAACTCCTAAAGAATCATTTTTCAAAATTTATGAGCAGAAGATATTTAAATTTATATGGAATGACAAACCTGATAAAATTAAACGTGTGTATTTCTCCAATGATTATGTATCTGGTGGCCTAAAATTATTAAATTTAAAAGCTTTAAATCTTTCACTGAAGGCCTCCCTTATTCCAAAATTCTATTTCAATTCAAACTGGTTTTCCAGTAAGTTACTTAAAAGTGTCCATCCTATGTTTGAAAAAGGATCCTTCCCATTCCTGCAGATTAAACCTGTACATATTAAGTAAATTACTGACATGTTTTTTAGTGTTTCCACCTTTCTGAAAGAAGCTCTACAGAGTTGGTTGCAATTTCAGTTTCATCCCCCAGAAAATACAGAACAAGTTCTACAACAAATAATATGGTTAAATTCCAATATACTTGTTGATAGAAGAATGATTTTCTGGAAACGCATGTTCGATAACGGAATTATTTTTTTAAAGGATATAGTGAATGAGGAAAATAAAATTATGTCCTACAGACAATTAACTAGTGTTTATGGAACTGTCTGCACACTGCAACAATATAATCAACTTATTGGAGCTTTACCAAATACTTGGAAATCAAAAATTATTAAAAGTCCAGGAGGAAATTTAGTCTGTCTGCCTCAAATTAAAATAGTGCAATGGTTAAAGAAAATAAAGATTAATAAACACATATATACATTTTACTTAAGAACAAAGAATTTAGTTGCGACACCATATAGAATTCTAGATAGTTGGGAAAATTTGTTAGACACACCAATTCCATGGAATAAAGTCTTCAAAATTCTTTACAATACATCACTTGATCCAAAGATAAGATATTTTCAATATAAGCTGATACATAAGTTTCTAGCAACAAAAAAGATGCTAAATATCTGGGGAATTGAGCCGTCACCCCTCTGTCGATTCTGTCAGGAGGAAGCGGAGTCAGTAGTCCATTTGTTTTGGTACTGTCCTGTAACAGCCCTTTTTTGGATAAAGGTGCAAAATTGGATATCTCAGTATAATAGTATACAACTAGATTTATTTAAGATATTACTGGGTGATGTAACTAAAGAAAAACACCAAATATGTAATATAATTGTATATCTTGCAAAAATATTTATTTTCAGGTTGACATCTGTTGGGGAGTTAAGACTTGAGAGATTCAAGAATTTTGTCATGTATTACAGTAGAATTGAGTGTGCGGTGGCCTATGAGACGGGTCTTGTAATTTATGCCAAAAGATGGGATAAAATTCGGGAGGCTTAAGGTTGGGAATAACAAAGAGATGGAATGGATGAGCTAATGGTTACAAATGCCAAAAATATAAAACTCTGTGAATGTAATCCTTATTGCATTGTATTTTATTTTAGTTTTTTTTAAATTTTATTTTAATTTATTTTTAATATTTTTGTTTTTTGTGGGTGTGTGTTTTGTTGGGTGATGGTAGGAGGATTCATACTTAATTATATAACTGATTAATAAAGTTGTCCTCCAAAGTGGGGGGGTGGTGGCGGGATAGAAAAAAAAAAAAAAAAAAAAAAGGGGATGGGTCTTTACTTCAATGTATATTTATGAGGTGTATCATGATTAGATACCAAATGGTCAGAAGACCATTGTCTGTTCAGCAGTGTAGCAGTTTGGGTGCTAATTAAGTTTCTACCATTGATGGCCGTCGTTGGCTTTTCCTGTTTGCAGGTGTTACCATGATGCCAGGATGCGGGGCTTCTCTTTGATACCATGACAAGATTACCGTTTCAGAGGTGGCGGGTCTATGTTTGTTGATTGTTGGGGCTAACTAGAATATGAGTCTCCCACTCTCCAGCAGAATAATTCACAATTCCTTACAATCACACTGCAGCATCCACGGAGAAAAAGAGCGTAGCTGTGCAAAGCCTCTCCATTATCTTTGGGAATACTGCTCCAATTAAATGCTTTCTCCATGTAAGCGTCTGTGATTTGAAACTCACCCCCAAAGTGATGTCCTAGTAGCATTTTGCAGATGCATACCCTGTGTCTGCATCCATATGAAGGCAACTTCTGACCAGCTCCTTCGGCTGTCCAGAGGTGTACTGTTCAAGAAAATATAGCCTGTCTTGGCCATATTTCCAATTCTCTTGGAAAATTGCCTGCCCATTTGATGAGAACCCTTGGTGCACAACTTGTGCGAAGAGTGCTCAGGCTCGAAAGTGTGTTTCACGATAGCTGTAATCCTTTTGATTTGCCTGAACAATGTCTTTACGAGAGGTACAGGTTTTCCGCAGAAGGACTACAGTATATCTGTCAGTGGCTGGAGCCGTTCATTACTAATTCCACAATTCCATTGTGATCATCCTACTACAGAGACAGCGTGAAGAAGTAAAGTCATGTTCATGTTGATATACATATTGTAATGTGAGTTGTCAGTAAACCACATCACGTTGATTGGTTCAGCCAATGGAATATGCGGCAGTGAGTTGCGGCCGGAAATGTTACTCTCGGCACGGAAGTGAACTGGGTTGAGTTTTGGCTCGAAAATGCAGCCAGTGTTGTACGGATCTGTACATGTGATGTGAATGAACAAAAATAAAACAAACTTAGAAATATCGTCCACGAAGACACTTCCTTGGAGTCCTGCACAGTTCGAAGCAGGCACGACCGAACGGCCCAGTCCAATATGCTACACGTTTAAGATATAGTAAGCGTACTGACCACTTTTGCAGTCGGTTTTTAGACTTTTGTTATTTGCTCCCATGCTCTTTTTGCTCCACTGGGGTCCCATCTGAAATGATAAGGCCAAAATCACATGCCATAGCCACAAATTTCATAAACAACATAAATTTTTGGAACACTCAAATGTTACTATAGTTAGATCTACTCGTGCTGTCATGGTGGGGAAGTAATATTATAATCCCAGTAATTTACGCATTGACACACTCTGCGATTTTTTTTTTGTTGCCAGCATTGCTTGTGGCTTTTGGCAGCTGCAACTATGTTGCTTTTTGCCTAGATCATGGTTTAATATTCCTCTTATTTATTTAAGATTAGGCAGTTGCTACGGGTACGGCAGTTTTCCTGTGCATTTCAATGCAGAGAGGTACGGCAGTCCCAAACCCTGCCCTAACATAACCCTGACCCTAACTCTAACCATAATCCCTAAACCTTATCCCAATCCCTTCAAATCGACAGCTGTACCTGTAAAACAGTATCTCTAGACACTGCCTTAAGTGTTGTCTGCTCCTCCGTCGTGAAGTAGGCAGCTCGGGAGGATTTTCCCATGTCTGCCATTGGTCGTATGCAACAAACACTGCCCTTTCTATGTGAGCGCGCACAGATCTAGATTGGAAACTCAGAGGTTCACTTAACGAGTTGATAACCGGGGTAAGAGTACCATACAAAACCTTCAGCAAAAAAAAAAAAAAAATCACAACTTTTTCGGCTTAACTTTTAGATACCAAGTGAAGTATTCGGGTGTGGAAAAACGTCGACTGTACATCCAGTAAAGATAATTTACACTTTAATTTCTACAGCAGCTATATGTGCTACTAGCTTATAAAAGGTGGCACCCATGACACTGGCCGTTTCTCAAAGCCTAGGCTGCATCCTTTGAAGGCTGCATTTTTAGGGGTCATCACTAACTTCCATCTACTAAACTGACATTTAGGGTAAGGGAAAAGGTTAAATTTAAGGTTAGGTTTTGGGTTAAGGGTTAGAGTTAAGGTAAGGTGAGGGAAACCAGTGACAACTCACTGAAACCAAAGCCGTTTAATGGAGATGAAATGACGTTCCCTCAGTTCGGCAGATGGAATTACTTGACGACGCCTAAAAATGCAGCCTTCAAAGAATGCAGCCTACGCTTTGAGATGCACCCACTGTTGACAACTGGGGCATGCGCAGCGTAAGCGTACTTCGCGATATCGCGTAGGCACGCGAGCATGCAGCGAGTGCGAGCGCTCAGTTTCCGTGCGCTAGTGTGTTCGACACCCAGCCGTTTGTGTCATTGTGGGGGTTTATTTATTCGCATCTGGACCCCTGTTTGAGTAATAATAATTTGCGTGCTTAAGCTTGCTTTGCGCCTAACATTAAGTTTGCAACTTACACGAAGTTGGCTTTATGATATTATTTTATTGATGTCGTCATCTCGGTGTCATGTAGCCCTGCTATATTCAGTGCCACTTTGTACCACGCATGCGCAAGAATCTTTCTCTTGCTCCTGCAGTCTGAGTACCGAACGACACTTTTTTTTGAACCGGAGAAAATAATTTCGATATAACTTCGCAGTTTTAACCGTTAGCAGTATTTAGAATGATAATTTTGTACACCGTAACTTTATCTTGCTGTTTTATGTGCCAAGAGGACATTTTGTTTTGTGTGAACTAGAGAAGAGCTTCGGTGAGTTATTTTATCACGTTCATGAATGATATATGAATAGTTAATATTATGGTGATTTGGAGACCATGGAAGTTCATAAAAAGCCAGTCGAAGCATTTACTCAACAATAGACACTTTTATGTACTGAATATGAGTGATATTTCCACATTTTCTTTTGTTGTTTTAGTTTAGACTTTGAATGAACCTGACGTGAATCTCCATAGCTAATGTGTTCATTGCACACACGTTGAGAAATTAGCTTGCTAATATAAAAAGAAAAAAAGAAGTTTGCTTGACAGTAAGCCGACACTAGAAGTGAATGTGTATTGTTATACATTTTCCTTGTGCATTACGGGTGTGTTGCCGAAGTACACTCAACAAAAATATAAACGCAACACTTTTGTTTTTGCTCCCATTTGTCATGAGATGGACTCAAAGATCTAAAATTCATTCCAGATACACAATATTACCATTTCTCTCAAACATTGTTCACAAATCTGTCTAAATGTGTGATAGTGAGCACTTTTGCTTTGCTGAGACAATCCATCCCACCTCACAGGTGTGCCACATCAAGATGCTCATCAGACACCATGATTAGTGCACAGGTGTGCACTTTTTATTTAATTCCTAAAAGGGACTTTTACATTCTATTTGATACCTCAAAGGACTTTTTTTTTTTAATTTGAATAAGGAATTGAACTGAACTGCACTGCACTTAGTCAACTCTTTTTTTTCTTTTAACAATCTGTTTATTGATTTTTTCACATAGAAAAAAAACAGTGGTCCATCAATTCAGTATCACAGATGTCACTATAACTGAGCCTGACAACATGACTCAACCCCCCACTCCCACGCCCAGCCCTGGCACCTACCCCCTCAAGCCATACAAAAGGCAGAAAATGAGTTACATGGCAAAATAAATAAATTGTAATTCCAATAAAAAATGAGTAATTAAGTAAAGTAATAAGTAAGTTGATAGAAGAGAAAAAAAAGAGACAAAAACAGGTGAACATCTCATGCGTACGTATATTGTTGTAATTTCCATCTCAGTCCAAAGAGATCTGGCAATTTGTGCTGTTAACATAAGACAAGAATGGGTTCCAAGTCCTATCAAATAAAGCAGTCTTTCCAGACAGGGTCTGGCTTGAGAAAATAAACCACCTCTTTGATCCAATGTGTGTAGGTGGGCGGGACAGTGGATTTCCATCTCAGCAATATTAACCTCCTGGCCAGCCGGGTTGTAAATGCTATTAAGTCCTTTTTAACAGGAGAGAGAGCAAAAGGAAGAGGCCACAGACCAAACAGAGCAGTCAGGGCATTAGGGACGATATCTTTCCCAATTACCTTAGATAACGTAACAAAAATTTCTGACCAAAATCTATTCAATGAGGGGCAGCTCCAGAACATGTGTTCTTAACTTGCTGTGTTCTGTTTGCATAGGTCACACAAAGAAGACACTGTATTAAACATTTTTGCAAGCCGAGCTTTGGTATAGTGAGCTCGATGCAGGATTCGACATTGCATAAAACTGTGTCTAGCACAAATTGAAGACTTATGCACTCTCCTCTGGATTTCAACCCGCTCCTCATCTAAAATTGTCATATCTAAATCCGTCTCCCAAACCTTTTTAAGAGTAGCGGAGGGACCCGGACAGAGGTCATAAATATCTGCATATATTTTCGAGATTGCCCCCACCAATGAAACAAGAGGGCTTAGGAGCACCTCAATATTTGAAGGATTAGGGAGAGCCGGAAATTCTGGGAATGCGGTACGAGCCCAATTACGGGGTTGGAGATACCTACAAAATTGTCCCTTAGGGAGCGAAAATTTATCAACTAGTTGTTGAAAAGATGCAAAAATGGCGTCAACATACATGTCTCTAATGGTTTTTATGCCCAACCTGGCCCACCTGGCAAACGTATCATCCAATAAAGATGGAGGGAAGTTGTGGTTAGCTGATAGAGGCGCCCCAGCAGAGAGTGTATGTAGACCAAAATGGCGTCGAAACTGAACCCAAGTTTTAAGACAGGAAGCTACAATCACATTTTTATTATAACCAGAGATAGAGGATTGAAGGGGTGAGTATAATAAGGCCTTCAAAGACACCGGACGAGCAGACGACGCCTCCATAATCAGCCATGACGGAAGAACCTCAATATCTTCACACCGAACCCAATAATTAAAGTTTCTTACAGTTGTCGGAACTTGCCATTCCGCCTGACGCCCTGGGCCTTCGAGCCCTGGGAGTCTTTTTGTTCCAGATAAAATCCAGGAGAAGACTGTCCACTTTACGAAAAAATGAGAGAGGGAGAAAAATTGGAATGCATTGAAATAAATAGAGAAAACGCGGAAAAATATTCATTTTGACTGTATTAAACCTAGCAGCAACAGAGAGATTTAGGAGAGACCAACGTTCAAAGTCAGATTTAGTTTGCGTAGGTAGAGAGAGAAAGTTTTTCTTATACAGATTAGTCAGTGTGTCAGCTATATACACTCCAAGATCGACAAAGCCAGAGTCAGTGACCTTAAATGGAAACTGTTTAAGAGGATACTCTTTTGCTTCCTTGTTAATAGCGAATATTTCACTTTTTTTAAGGTTCAGCTTATACCCCGAAACTTTACTAAAAGCGTCTAGAACTAAAAGGGCTGCGGGAATGGAACTCGCTATATCGGCTAGAAGCAGCAAAAGATCATCCGCGTACAAGGCAACTTTCAATTCTACCCCATATCTTGTTATACCCCGGATATCAGGATTGGATCGTAAAGCAATTGACAAAGGCTCCATCACAAGAGCAAATAAGAGGGGGCTTAATGGGCATCCCTGTCTTGTAGAGCGGAATAATTGAAAATATTCAGAATTTATGCCATTTGTTCTAACAGAGGCAAGTGGAGATGCGTATAATAATCTGATCCATGAGACAAATTTTTCCCCAAAGCCAAATTTTCCCAGAATAAAAAACAAATACTCTCACTCCACTCTATCAAACGCCTTCTCCGCGTCCAGCGCGACTAAGGCTTCAGGCAGGATGGATGAAGAAGGGTTATAGACGACATTAAATACACTCCTTAGATTGAAAAGTTTAGAAAAGTTAGATTGAGTGCCGGTAACGAATAAACCCTGTTTGGTCCAAAGATACAATCGAGGGAAGAACAGTTTCTAATCGCCTAGCAAGCACTTTGGACAGTAATTTAAAGTCGACATTGAGTGAACTAATAGGTCGGTATGAACCACATTGTAGGGGGTTCTTACTTTCTTTAAGAGCAGCGAGATGCAGGCCTGATTTAATGTACGGGGAAGTATACCCAAATTGAAAGACTCAGTAAACATCTCTAGCAGGTGTGGGGCCAATTGCTTCCAGAACAATTTATAAAAATCAGATGGAAAGCCGTCTGGGCCAGGGCTTTTACCATTTTGAAGGGATGCAACTGCTTCTGCAAGTTCATTTACTGTCACAGGGCGTTCCAAATCTAATCTAAAGTAGGAGTGTCAATTTTAATCGAAGAAGGAGAGCAGGTCTGGAGGGGTATACAAAAAATCTGATGAATACAACAATTTATAAAAGTCTGTGAAAGTGTTATTAATTTCTGCAGGATCTGATGTGATTCCTGTACCAGTGTCGATTCGGGTGATCAATTGAGAATCAGAAATTTGTCACAACCGATGGGCCAGAAGTCTGCCAGTTTTATCTCCCTGTTCGAAGAATCGTGATCTTGAACGAAGTAAAAGCTCAGTAGTGAACTGTGACATGGTGAGATCGTATTCTGCTTGCAAGGACATTCGCTCTTTATAGGTTTCTGGCCGTTTGGATGTAGCTTATAAAGAGTCTAAAAGTGCAATGCGGTGAGATAACTTAGCTAATTTTTCTCTCATAGATTTTTTCTGGTAACTCGTGTAAGAAATAATCTGCCCTCTTATGAAAACTTTCATTGTCTCCCACAACACGGAGGCCGTCACATCTGGAGTTTTATTAATTTGAAAGAAAAAATCAATCTGTTCGCTGACAAAATTAACAAAGTTGTTATCCAACAGTAAGTGCGTGCCTAAGCGCCATGGTGGTCTTGTATTATTAAACTTCTGAAAGAAAATATTCATGGACACGGAGGCGTGATCTGATACAACTATCGCATCATATTTGCAGTTAGAGATATAAGTGAGTAACCTGCTGGACACTAAAAAAAAGTCAATACGGGTATATGTAGAGTGAACATGTGAGAAGAACGAGTACAATCTTTTCCCTGGATTAAAGAATCGCCATGGATCCACAACATTAAACTCTCTCATAAAGGCTTCAACCACTTCGGCCGATTTGGATTGAACTGCTGTGGTAAGAGCGGAGCAATCTAAGGAGGAATTTATCCAACAATTAAAGTCCCCGCCGAAAATGAATTCATATGTCGAAAGATCCGGTATCCTTGAAAAAACCTGTTTGAAAAAGGACTCATCGTCCCAATTAGGGGCATACACGTTTGCAAGAGCTACTTTCACATCAAAAATACACCCTAAAACCATTACAAATCTACCAGCAGGGTCAGAAATTGTTTGGGCATGAACAAAAGGGATATCCCTGTGTAAAAGAATAGCTACCCCCCTTGATTTACTGGAAAAAGAGGAAGAGTAAATGTCCCCAACCCAGCTCTTTTTCAACCGTATGTCATCCACACCTCTCAGGTGGGTTTCCTGCAGGTAAATTATATGGGCGCCGAGGTGGCGCAAGTAATGCAAAACCTTGCTTCACTTAATTGGATTGTTTAGGCCTTTGCAATTCAGACTGTCAAATTTAACATCTCCACCTCCACCAGGAGGTGATCTCTTAGACTGCGCCATCAAAAGTCAGAAGTATAAACACAAGAGAATGAGAAAGCTAAATATAAGTCTATCAGCGAAGTAAACATACAGGTAATACAAATCTGGAAGTGAAGGGTAGGTGCCAACTTCCCCTCCCCATGAACTAAATGAACAAACAACCCCCCCAGTACAGAACAGAGCACCCTCCCTTTATCCCCTCATAACAGAAGCATCCCCATGGTGACACGTGCTACGCCCTCCCTCTCTGAAACAAAACCTGTCGTTACCTGAAGTGTAACCATACTTCTAAACGACCATAGGGAATGTTAAATTGAGCTGTCCCATGAAAACAAAAAGATCAAGAAACACAAAGAGGTGCCATTAAGTTAAATATAAAAATAAATAGCTCCAGATAAGAGTGGAGCAAACTTCAGTGCAGTGATGTCATTCAGATAAGTACATAAGAAAAAACAGCCCCTATATGCCTTAAACTGAAGACCCATTTATAATCACAAATAAAGTCAGAGTCTGTGTTGTATTTGAAAACAAGGATACCAGCCGCCCAGCACTTAGCCGGTGTTGAATGCAGCAAGAGTAGGACCAGTCATGAGTTGCTGTAATGAAACAGTCATAAAACAAAGCAGCGCCCGCCAGCTGGAAAGATAGTCACCTTATGGAACCGAGTTCTTCTTCAGTCTCTTGCCAACGAACTCCAAGACCTTGTCCGGGTCCTCAAATTTGTGGGTCTGGCCACTTGACAGGTTGATGTGCAAAGTAGCGGGATACCGGAGGCCAAACTTAACATCACCACAGGCGTGGAGCTCCTTTTTCTCCTGGATAAAGGCTGCCCTATGCTTAGCCACCACCAGAGTGAAGTCGGGGAAAATAAACACCCTTTTCCCATTGTGCAGCAGGGGGGAAGCCTCACCAGCACGGCGCAGCAAAACTTTCCTGGTTTGAAACAGTGTCACCCTGATGACCATCGGATACGGCGAGTCGCCCTCCTTTGGTTTAGCTCGTACTGTGTGGTGGGCCCAGTCAAGGCCGGGTTTCTCCTCCAAACTCAATAAATCCTTTAGGAATTCAGCCATGAACTCCTTGGGGCGAGGTCCTTTGGTACCCTCGGGCAGGCCGACAACTCTGATATTATTCCATCTAAAGCGAGCCTCCAGATCTTCACACTTGTTGCTCAGCGTCTCCACCGTAGCCGCTAGCTTAGCCACGTTAGCGTGCATGCTAGTTAACTTATCACTATGCTCACTAGCCGAATGCTCTAGAGCGCTAATAGTCTCACTTTGCGAGTCAATTCTGTCCTTTAGCGGTTTCAAAGCAGACGCCACTTCTTTCTTAACCGATGCCGATATGATTGCTTCAAAATCCGTGACAATTTCAGTCCGTAGGTCGTCCATCATCACTTTAATACTGCATAGCATCTCCTCGTTAGCCTCTGATGTCACCGGGGAGTCAGGTTGCGGCCTACTCCGGCCGGATTTAGTAGACTCAAATTTTGCTCTGGAGGTCGACATTTGTCCCGAAACGGCAGTGAAAAAGAGATATAACGAATTCTTGTGCGAATGCGTAGACGTTGCAGACGATAGACAGACTTTATGTCGCAGTTAAAATATTTTAAAAGCACATTCCCGAGGAGCCTCCGTGAAACACTACCTACATCGTGCGCTTCTGGCGGAAGTCCCCGTTATGTACTCTTAGGTGGTGCGTACAGTAGCAGGTTGTCTGCTAAAATTTGAGTAAAGTGGTCGAGGCCGTCTGTGTTTACGTCGCCACGTATACTCGGCCAGATAAAAACCTAAGCCGTCACTGCTGCTCTGGCAAGGACCTCTTGATCTGCCACCGCTGGCACTCAATCATTTAATTCCACACGTCTCACACCGTGCAGTCGCTCATTTTCTTCTTGTTTCTTGCTGATTACTACACGACCCTTTATAGTCTTGAAATAAATTCTGTGCAACATCATTTTATTTCCATTCGAAATAGAAAACACACTCGAGTGCATTTAAGGCTGGCCATTTACATGACGTTAACGACAATAAATAGTAATTAAGAAGGAAAAGAACCTTATATATAATTTTCCCCCTTGTGTAGCTATTTGGCTGATTATGTATACCCGTGCGTCACACCATGAAAAATTCTCTCTGCGTCATAACTTCGAGCTGTAAGACTTAGGCACCGCACACATTTTCTTTAATTTGTCACTACACTGATCTATTTTTCTGTCAAAAGCAGGTGAATGTTAACTCCGCGAATTATTCCAAAAACCTACGAGTTTAGTATGTGTGTGTGTGTGTGGGTGTGTGTGTGTGTGTGTACATATTATACTTTTGTATATATATTATAAATATTTAATACTAGCCGCCAAGCCCGTCACTTGTAACTTGTGCTTGGATGAATTTGACGCCGCAGCGCCAAGCCCATCAAGTTGATTGACCCAGCCGTTTGGCCGGCATGGCACCTTCTCCGATCGGGAGGGGGAGGAGGGGGAGGGCACGTCATTGAAACCTGGCTTAGGTGTTAGTTTGGGCCGAGCCCGTCACTCGTACACACAGACACACACCGTCTTCCTTATATAAGAGATAAAATATATACATACCCAGTGGTGGATTGTGTTTTCGCATGCCTACATTTCGAGCAAGTATCGAATTTCTTCATTTGAACGGACCCAGATAGCAAGCACCTCCGCTTCGGATCTGGATCGGATCAGCTGGAGTCGGCACTGAGCCGGGCCAGATCGGGAGTGGAGGTGCTTGCTACCTGGGGGAGAGATCCTTTCACCGCTGCATTTCTTAAGAACAAGACAACCGAGACACATAGCGGTAATCTCCCGCCCTGAAATACGGTGGCTTTCACATTTGATACTAGTACGGATGCATCGTGCCCGAATCCCCCTCCTCTTCCAAACCTACTTGCCGCATGAGGTGCCCGAGCACGGCACACTCGCGCTCACACTTACCACCAAATGATCTTATCCATAACCCAACTCATAGGGAATGCTATCCCTATCCCTAACCTTAACCTAACTCACAGGGAATGCTATGCCTATCCCTGAGCCTAACCTTAACTCAGCTCATAAAGAGTGCCATCTCTATCCCCAACCCTAACCTTAACCAACTCAGTCACAAACAATGGTGTGTTCTGCTCAAATTATTCTACACAGTGTCAACAGATCAGCCAACTCACCACCATGAAAGACATTAAAATGGATATTCACTCAACGTCTCCTCATTGACAACAATAAATAAAGAAAAAGAATATATTATACATATACACACACAGACACACACACTTTCGGTTGTCTTTCACCCTTCAGTGATGAGTGGAAACTAATGGCGCTGAGCTGAGTGTTTAAGGCCACAGTGTGTTGGGTGATTAACACTGCTTTCTCCACAGCTTTCCTGGTTCAAATCCCGATGTAGACACTAATGTAATGTCTAACTTAACATGTAAACCTTTGTTCACAGCCTCATCGACAGAGGAAAGAAAATCATTAAAAAAGAAGAACATAAGTAGTTCAAGAGATAGGACTGAGAGTAAATGACACGAGGGAACAATACTGATGTGGAAAGTGGAATTAACTGCAATTTTTTTTTAACTCGTTCCGCGTCTACCCCTTCCTTTTAAAAATTTCCCCCCATCATTCTAAACCCCCTTCTCACTCATGAAACCCCCCCACAAATATTTGTGCCCCCTTTTAAAATTATTCTGGCCAAAAAAAAAAAAAAAAAGTTGGAGGTTGTGTATGGTACTCTTGCCATATTGCGGTTGGCTTTTCAAATCCAATAAATCAATTGCGGCACACTTTGCTGAAGGTCTACTCACAAACTCTCAGGATCACAGTTTCTGCAATTAAAATAACAAAAAAATTTCCTTCAAGAATACAATTTCTTATATTACGCTGTCGAATTTATCATAATATATTTTTTTCTTGTTCATGCTAGGCTTTTTAAACAGAGGATCAGCCACACGCTTTCCAGAGGTCGCTTAAGCTCTCAATTCCACTTTCACTAGAAGAGAAAATAAAAAGATGTTAAAATACATAACGGCAAACACAAACGTAATTGTAACAGTCAAAATGCCCTCTATTCTATACCTTACAGGTGCTGGTCAACGAATTAGAATAGTTTGAAATAGTGCAATCGTTAAATTTTTTTAATGGATTTTTTGTGCAGAAAGCAAATCAGGTGTTCACCGCGCCTGTCCTACTTGTTAGAGTAATCACAGAACTCGCTACCTGTAAAGACTTTGCTCAGCTGAGCTTTCCAAAAGGCCCATTTAGGCCATTTAACTGTGACACTGTTGTTTCATTGAATTAGAATAATGGAGAAACCAGTTCATTGAATTAGAATACTTTTTATTATAATTAGAATCATCACTTCCTCAGTATTTTGTGGCTTGTATGACTGCCTGAATTCTCCTCGGCATCGATTTGACCAGCTTGTCGCAAGTTTCCACACTCTCAGCTTCCCAGCCAGTGGCAATGTTTCCACTTGACGATGGCCTAAAGGTTTTCAACGTCATTGAGGTCAGGCGAGTTGGCCGGCCATGCCAAAACTTCAAGCTGTTTTTCAGCGAATCAATCTTTGGTCGACTTTGCCGCATGAGCCGGTGCAAGATCCAGTTGAAATATGAGGTCTTCTTCGCCGAACTGTTCCTCAACAGTCGGAATCAGGAACGTTTCCAGAACATGTTGGTATACGGCAGCATTGACAGTCTTCTTGAGGAAGCAGAGTTTCCCTACACCCCGAGCGGACATGCATCCCCAGAGCGTTATGGTTGACGGATCTTTTCACGGCCTCGTGGTTGTAGGTTTCGCCACCACAACACCAGACACGAGGACCTTGGCCATCGAAGGAGATGCAAAAGCGTGATTCGTCACTGAAGACCACTTTCTGACAGTCTTCAGCAGTCCACTCGCCGTGTTCTTTGGCCCACTTCCGCCGTTTCTCCATGTTTCTTGTTCAGCATCGGTTTTACTGCTGGAATGCGAGATTTGAAGCAGAGTTTGCGCAGACGACGGTAAGTGGTTGATCTTGAGATGTTAGCGCCGGTCTGCTCTTTCCACAAGTCGCTGAGCTCGGCAGTGGACTCGAACCGGTTGCTGTCTGCGATATTTCTCAGCTGCTTGTTGTTGCAAGCAGAAGTTTTTCGGAAGCCGGAACAGTTGGTGCGCTTGCTGCAGTCTTTCTCGAGAGCTTTGCAGATGGAAGACTGGCTGATGCCGAGCTGCTCAGCAATTTTAGTTTGGGTCTAGCCTTCTTGGCGCAGGGCTTGAATTGAGAAATTCTACTCAACCCTTACTTTATACTGCACAGTGAACACTCTTCACAGAAAACAAAAAAATCGAGCACTTATTCTAATTCAATGAAATGGCTTATGAATTATTCTAATTCAATGAAACAACAGTGTCACAGTTAAATGGCCTAAATGGGCCTTTTGGAAAGCTCAGCTGAGCAAATTTTTTACCGGTAGCGAGTTCTATGATTACTCTAACTAGTAGGACAGGCGCGGTGAGCACCTGATTTGCGTTCTGCACAAAAAATGCATTGAAAATATTTAACGATGGCAATATTTCAAATTATTCTAATTCGTTGACCATCACCTGTACATGCGATACTGCATTCAGTTCCGCGGAGCCACATGTGGTTATTCCTAGCGGTGAATTGTCCTGGACTACGGCTACCGCGTTATTGCGTGTTAGATCGTGGTTAGAAATGGGTCAGAAGGGTGAAATGTTTGAGGTAACAGGGCGTGAACTAACGCAGTCTCTTCGGTTTTAATGGCGACTGTATTGTACTCTTGCCTTTTCAAATTTCAAAAAATAGCTGTCAATATAGGCCTGAGTTTGCTTCTTTGACCAGCTATCAGAATGATCTTAAATTGTACATTTGGCATGCGATGAGAGCAAGCAGGTGAGTACAGCAGGCAGGCAGGCAAATGAGTATGGCAAGCAGGTAGAAAGGCAGGCAGGCAGACAGATGAAACAAACTGCAGGTCTCCAAGCATGTGGTATGAGTGAAATGGATGATGAAAGTATAAACTTAAGGTTCAATAAACTCAATTCAACTCAAATGTTTCAAGTGGTTGCCTAGTTAGTCAAATGTAGCTAGTTTTAACCAAAGTATGATCAGTTTAAGCCAAATACGAACAGTTTTGGCAAGTAAAGAACTGTTTGCTCTTCAAGCCTTCCACTCCTTTGTGCGATGCTGAGGTCAAGGGTTAATGGCGGCCATTTTAATTACATGGCCTACTCAGCTCAACAAAAAAAAAACTGAAAAAGCAAAAATTATATAAAATGGCTCCTACATGACTCAAGGCAAAAGTTGTTTGGAAAACAATGGAAGCTAGTGATATAGTTTCCTCTCTCGCAGTTAAGAGTACCTGAAGACAGTCTCATGTGGGGTGCACCAGCTCAAGCAGGGACCAGGTTATGTCTCAGAACATCCCCTGATGGAGACTTTGAGTGTGGATGTGCCAATATACACCAAACCTCATCAGAGGTCAGATTCACTCCAGATATCGGTCTCAGACTAAATATAATGTCTGGATTGAATACGACTCTTCTGATGAGGATGATCCACTCAGGGATTATTTCGTTTGCCCGACAGAATGGGTCGCCTCTCCCAAAAACAAGAAAAATGTTAAAAACATCTTTTTTTTTGTTGTCATAACGAAAATTGATATCGGAGGTTTCTCTGGTGGATTCATGAGCCCCTTTGGGTGGTTTATCAATCCTGAAAATTATTCTGAAATTGGTGGTTTGGGGAGGAAAACGCCCTTACCCCCTTAAACCCAAACGCCCTCGGTATCGGGGGCAGTCGATATGCACAATAAATGCAGCATGTTTCCTGTGATCGCAACATAGTCATGCAACTTATCAACTTTACATGAAGAAACTCTGCAAATAGCTCACGTTGAACATTTTTATCTCAGCCGAACACAATTCAAGCACCAAGCAAGTAAATAACCATGTAGGAGCCCCCACATCAAAACTTACCGGATTTGCTGCAAACATTTTTGTGCCAATTACCACGGGACACTTCTCGGGGTCTGAGTCCACTGGTGCATAAATCCCCTTTATGCCGCAAACTCAAGCAGATGGTTTTACTGTCTTGGCTGATAGTTTTAACCATGCAATTTTCACCTTAATCAAGCAGACTGCATCACACGTAGGCAGAACTTAAACATGTAAAGGAAAATCTGCATGGCTTACCCTTACCTCCCTCATTACCAGACAAAAGGCCATCAATAATGCACTATTGCTTGAATAGGATCACCCATTACCAGAAAATGAAATATATCAGATATATTACCTGGCAACAAAGCATTGGCAGTTTAACATTCTACTAAGCGAAGTAATGATGGGAAACATTCTTGTATTTCTACTTCCATCATTTTCTACCATAGGATCAACTGCTTTTGCCAGCTATATCAGGAAAGACGCCCTGATGCAGTTAATTTCAGCTCAGGTCTGGAGAACATGGAAAAGTAACCAATTCAGAAGAAAATTAAGAACATTGAATATGGAAGGCCAATAGTTCCGTTCAATTTCATGTGGACTGCCTATAATGGTGGCAGGGCACACAGATATGTGAGCAGTCAACTCTTGCAGCTTTTAACTCTGCACCTTTTGTGCTGGAGGATGACAACACGCCACTGGAATGGGTAAATGAAGGACTAAGTTTAAAAATACTGCAGCTACTCTGATTTTTACGATTTATTTTAAAAATGCAAAGGAAACATATCAGTATGTTGAGGAGCTGCAGTTAGGATGAAAAATTCTATTCAAGCCACCAGGACACAAAAACATAAAAAAGTGCTGCTGAAACAATGGTAAAGATATTTCGGTCTTTATTTTTTCAATGTTAAATGCCATGGGACAGAACTGTGGGAGTAGAGACCTTATTTTCAGTCAGCTTTTGCCTCACAAGGGATAAATAATCAGTGTCATGAAAATGAAGTATAACAATAATAATAACAATAGTATAACCCCAATTCCAAAAAAGTTGGGATGCTGTGTAAAATGTAAAAAAACAAATCAATGATTTGCAGATCTCAAACTGACATTTTATTCACAATCGAACATAGACAACAAATCACACGTTGAAAGTGAGACATTTTACCATGTCATGAAAAATATTAGCTCATTTTGAATTTGATGGCAGCAACTCATCTCAAAAAAGGTGGGGTACGGCCATGTTTACCATTATTTGGTTTCCCTCTTCTTTTAACATCGGAAGACCTGGGATCCACTTGTAGACGTCGCATTTTGGGTTATATTACCATAGTAGTTATTTCTGCTTAACTGGGGCCTAAAGACCACATTTGTGGACACTTAAACTACCATCTGGTGGTGTCAGAAAAGTACAACACTCCACAGAAAAAATTCAAAATGGCGGCGAGCGCAAATAAAAGTTCAGGTGGCCACTTCAAACCCAAACATTGACAAGGTAAGAAGTCCAATCATATTTCATGGATTATTCTTGTTTAATTATGCATAAAAGCGCTGTAACTTTACCATGACATGCAAATCTTCTACTGCAAAGCCATGCTGTTGTGATAGATGCAGTATGTGGTTTGGCATTGTTTTGCTGAAATATGCAAGGCCTCCCCTGAAAGAGATGTCTGGACGGGAGCATATGTTGTTGTAAAATGCAGCTTGTTGCAGATTGGAGAATCTCTGCCGATCTTTACTTTTGAGAGACTCTGCCCCTCTTTTTATAACCAGTCATTTTACTGATTTGTTGCCAAGTACCTCTAACTTTTCCATCCTTTTGTTGCCCCTCTCCCAACTTATTTGAGATGTGTTGCTGCCATCAAATTCAAAATGAGTGAATATTTTTCATGAAATGGTAAAATGTATCACTTTCAACCTGTGATATGTTGTCTATGTTCTATTGCAAATAAAATGTGCGTTTAAGAGATTAGCAAATCATTGCATTCCGTTTTTATTTACAATTTAAACAGCATCCCAATTTTTTGGAATTGGGGTTGTAGTAATAAAAATAATAATAATAATAATTAGTCTTTTTTGGGGTCAGCAGGGACAGGAGATATTTTTTTTTTTAATATTTCAAAAGGCAGACACTCATTTCCCCAGCAGAATTGTTCACACTTTCCCCAAGAAAATGGATTTTGAACTGGAAAAACAAACTTTGAGGCAATCCAGCAACATGTGTTAAAGTCTCTTTTTTGTTTTCTGTTTTTTTTCTTAAAAGGATTGAAATAACATTTACAAGACACTTAACATTCCATTCAACTCTGATGAAAACCACAGAGAGAAAAGGGAGAAAAACGCTTTTATTTACCAAATTTCATCAAGGTCTCTACATAGAACCTCGACCCTCCAGCTATTGATGCACTGATAAATGTACAATTTTATTAATCCTTGCAATTTTCCCACTCAATACCCCCTCCTCGATCCCAAAGAACTGGAAAAAACAAAAAGACAAAATGTCTCTTTCTGCACGTGTACTAACTGTGTAAGGGATTGCTATAAAGGCAAGACCTGTTTATGATGCTGTACACAAACGTTCACCGTGTGCCGGACAGGCAGGTCAATGAAAAAAATACATTTTTCCGAGCCTTTGAACAGAAACCAGGCTGGCATGCGATTTCCCTTTACAAGATGAACTTCCCCAGGAAGAATCCGATGAAAATGGCAGCGATGACCACAAGCAGGGAAGGGAGGGAGCTGGAGGCATGGTCCCTGCCTGCCAGGGGGGATGAGTTCGATATCATGTTCTCAGAACGATGGATCTTCCTCATCCTCAAACCATCGTCCTGAAAACAAAGGAGATGAACAGTTGTCACTGAGATAATTGGCTTATTTCTACATTGGGTGAAATGTACACATGGTAGCATGGTAGAAGGCTCCATTAATCCAGGGATCCCTGCCCATTTGTAAACAGCAAATACAAAATATGAAATGGAGGTGGTTAAGAATGGAGGAGACTTCTTTGATCGTAATCAAAGGACCATAGAATGTCTAAATATCTTGCACAGCATACCTCCAAATAACTAAAACATTGCCATCTCCTTCTTGCTTCATCCTGGAATGTAATATTTTAATTGCTAAATTAATATCAAAAATACTTTAGCAAGTAGTGACAAGAGACGCTATATTTCCTTGATGTTAAGCTGTATAGATGGTCAGCACCTTGAGTTGCCGGTTCTCGTCTCCGAGTTTGATGACTTCAGACTGGAGCCTCTTGCATTCCTCCATGAGCTTCTTCATCTCTGTGTCGTCCAAGGAGGCACTGGTGGGCTTCGCCATCGATGAACCTTCCAGTTTGGACACAAGGGCTGGTGCAATCTTGCTTGACTCAATGTCATTCTGCAAATATAGGGAAGAACCCGTTAAAGCAAGAATATAAGTGGAACAAAAGCGAACAATACCAGACTGCAGTACATACCAAGCAAGCAACTTATCCCGCAGCATTTATGTAGGCTGAACTCCAGGAAGTGAAGCTAAGTTCCTTGTAGAAAAGCGGCATACTGCACATTGACTATTAATGGTGAGAATGCTTTGAGAGTAATGTCATTAATGAAGGTCAATGGTCGAACACGACACCAATGTTGGTGGGACTGAGAAACTGGTTTGGATTCTGCAGAGACTGAAATTTTAGAGAAAATGAGGTGAAGTGCAGGACTGAACGAGAGGACAGAAAAAAAACAGCTCCAACAGAGCAAGCTGGAGTTTCACACGTTCTTTCAAAATGCTTTTCCTTCCGAATTGCACATTAAAACTGGGCATTTCAAACACTGTTCTGAGGAACAACCTAATTTGATAAAAAAAGTTGTTTAGAGAGGTGAAAACATATTAAGAAGCGCAGAAAATTATAGGATGCTCCAGCGGAAACTCTCTCAAATGCTTTAAAATGGAAACAAAAACCTGAAAAGCACGGATGGGAATGAGCTACTACTGCTATAAATGGATTGAAGAATAGTCAGAATGGCAAAGGTTCAGATTAAAACCGTTCTTTTCAGGTGCAGTGGTCATCGACAGTTTGTCAGACGACCCCTGGGTGCTGAATTCAGGCCATAGTACACTGTGAAGACAGTGAATCATGGTGCTGCAAAAATCATGGTATGGGGATGTTTTCCATACTATGGTGTTGGGCCCATTTATCATATACCAGAAATAATGGATCACTGTGAATACATCAAAATACTTCAAGAGATTACATTGCCATATGCCAAAGAGGAAATGCCCCTGAAATGGGAGGTTTCAACAAGATAACAACATCAAACACATGAGTAAGCGAGCAACATATTGGTTCCAGACAAACAGGATTGAGATAGTGGAGTGGCCAGCTCAATTCCCTGACCTCAACCCCATAGAAAACTTGTGGGGTCACGTTAATAATGCAGTTTCTGAAGCAAAACCTAAAAAGGGATAATTCGTTGAATGGGGGGCGGCGCAGAGCAAGTTTGCCACGCCCATTTTCAAAGCCTCAAAAAAAGTTGCATTTTCGCCAGGCCTAATTGCGTTTGCCAATTTTCAGTTTTTGAATATGTTTAAACCGTCAAAAATGCGATTCAATTTTGTAAATAATAAGCACTACAATTACAATAGGGTCCTCGCACCATTCGGTGCTCGGGCCCTACTCATAAACACTACAATTACAATAGGGTGCTCGGACGCTAGAAATGCAAAATGCCCATAACCATATACGCTTATCATTTTTGTAAATTTTCATGAGAATCTCTCAAAAAATGTAGGAGGAGTTGATTTCAGAACGTAAGTACCCTCCCAAGGATATACAATAAGTCACCATTTAACGTCAAGGGCAGTAACTCCGTAAAATATTAGTTCGGCACAACAAAAATATATGTGCATAACCATGTGTTTATTATTTTTGCAAAGTTTCCTGAAAATACCTCAAAAAATGTTGGAGGAGTTGATTTCAGATTACAGTATATGCACCCTTCCCGGGACATGCAGACAGATGGACGGACGGACTGACATCGCCACAACATGGGGATAAAAATCCGAATTATTGTTCTTAGTCATTGCAAGTCTGAAGCTGGAATTAAAAAGAGAACTGAGTTCGAAGATTGGTATGATAGGCGCAATCGATTATGTTTATCATCAATACATGTTTTCATCAAGTCCTACTTCATGCAATTGCTCTGCTGTCATCGCAGTTGGTTCAATTCCAGATGATCTCTAATTTGAAAAAAAAATGTATTACTGGAAATTATTAATTATTGGAAACTATTCATTTAGCTATGAAAGAGCACATGAACATACGCCATGGTAAACAACAAGCAGATGCTTCTTTTCGTAGCGCAACACAATTTGCCGTTGGCCATAGTGGATCACTTTTCGGAGATTCTGCTCATCATGTGTACAGACCATATTAGACTGTATTAAGCAAGATACGGTCAGGACGATCGCCAAAAGTGTCAGCAGCATACAAACTAACACAAAACAATCTAGACAGTCCGGTCGGCCGTGACCGCATGGGTGTAGCCCCCGAAAGCCCGCTTTTCCCCATTGTTGTGCATTATTCGGCCAATCCTGTCGCCACGGCAACTAAAATCAAAAGGCGTCATGAACGAAGTATAAAATGCCCATGCCAAATATGAAAGTAATTGATCAAAAATTAAAGCCTGTACTGCGTCCACAAGGAAGTGTACATGTTTCAGCACAAATCTGCGCATTGTTCGGCCAATAATGTGGCTAAAGTAAGTAGAGTTGCCTAATTGGTAAATGGGAGACGATTCTGTTTTCAGTTGCACGACTCCTTTCAGCACGTAGCCAAAAAATACTGATGTCAGTCAAGTTTTTTCCGGAAGCATCTCTCGTGCCCTCCAATGTTTGGCACTTTCATTCAGGACAGCACGGGGGTTAAAAAAGGAAAAGGTAAAGCTCGGAATGTTCGCCCCATGGTAGCAGGTGGTGTTAATACGCCTTTAAAATAAAAAAAACTGCGATTGAGAATTGTTACACCCCTATTTGAGACCCTTTTTCTCCTTGGGTCACTCCATGTCATATCAACCAAGAATTTATCTTGACCTGTCAGATTTTCTTTCAAATTTGAGGAAACGATGAGACCCACGAATAACAGTTGGAACTGGAAACATTTTTGCTCGAATTAGGAATTATTAACATTTTGCTTAATTAGGAAGATATATGCTAATGAACTTTGAGCTAATTAGTGATACCTCGCGACTTTATACACCCATATCTCCGAAAGTATAATACATTGAGAGCTGATTCTGGTGTCATTTTGAAGCCCTGTCACTTGAGGCCATAAATGATAAAATTCAAACATGCACCCCAAAAAATACTTTCCTGTAAATTTGGTGATGGGCACTCTAACAGTTTCTGAGAAATTAGCTATTATAAATGACATGTCCATTCAACTAGAGTGTTCAGGTGAACACGTGTCGCCTGCGAAGCTTGTGTGAAAGTGTGACAGCTGGACAGACAGACGGACGGACGGACGGACAGACAGCCGCCGGACCAAGTGATCCCTATGTGCCGCTATGCTTCGCAGGCGACACAAAAATGTGCCATTCCTAAGGCAATACACACATTACATTTTTTTTTAGTCAAACCAGACTGTTTATTTTCAAGGGTAAGACCAGGAGAATTACCCAGCTTCTGCTTTTTTGAAAAAAATTATTCCCATATACCATGGTTAGTCAGAGCAGCCAAGGCACCCTGAAAAACACCAAACAACAAGAAACAATCCTGCGCTGTCTTAAAAAAAATTCCTGAATATGTGCCCCCCACATCAACATTAAATGGTGAGCCCCTTAGGTAGAATTCCCACAGGAATTTTGAAGTGATACAATGTTTCTTACTCCAAAGTCTCTCTGAGCATTCCCATGGGAGGTGGTGCCCTTCCTTTCCCTTTCTTTCTTAGTAGTGGTTGTCTTGAGCCCTATTCGCAAGGGATATGTATTTCCTGGGGACCTCTGGTAAATTGAAATAATTGCGGAGGACGTCTGCGATCTTTATCCTGTGCGAATGCGCCATGTCTGAAATTTGTAAAGTAAAAATTCCATCGCAAATTACCTACCATATTTCACCAAACACAGACGTCATGTGATAATACTAGTCCCGTGCGAATCGACATGTCAGTGATTTGGGGGTGTGTTCCAGCATTTTACCCCTCAGCCGTCAAGGCTGACGGGGTATTGTTATCCTTCGTGCAGTTGGGCGGGCGGGCGTCTCCAAAAACTTTGATATCGGGCTGAGGGGTGTTCCGTGCATTTCACGCCTATTTTTTTCTTTTTCTGCACATTATTCTACCGCTTTCTCAATAGAATCATGGAGGCTGCGGTGGAAATTATGAATGACAGTCTTGATAGCATTGTAGGTGCAAATGCAAGAGTCTCATCACCTCGCTACACAGAACGAAGACCCATTCACAGAAACAGCAAGCTCAAATCCATCACGCACGTCAGCCCGTTGTCCTGACAACTGATGCCCACAGTCCTGTAGCTACTTTATGACATGGTGTTTACTGAGGTTGTACTGTTGTTTACTGTGACCCATCAGATAATAATGTGACCAATATTTTTATACAGTATAGGTTCACGGGTTTAACAGCTGTCAAAATGTGCCGACGCACAGCCTTCACGTGACATCATATCCAGGAGCGTAATGTCAGTAAATACAAGTAAAATACAGGCTTTGCTTATCTCGTACGAATGCACCGCCGCAAACACAGAGGTGGGTAATTTTTAAATTACCAGAGGTCCCCAGGCAATACTAATCCCGTGTGAATAGGGCTGTAGCTCTGTCAAAGTATATTGCACAGTCACTTCTGAATTCACTGCAAGAAGATGTCAAAGTCTATCACTCTTTCTTTTAAGGCAAACATCCTGCTGTGACTCCTTTAGGGTCAATGAAAAGAGAAAGACATCCGGTTTAAGAGATGTAACCGACAAGGGTATAGCAGACCACCCAAGTCTCAATCTAAAACGTGGGCAGAAGATTTGCACACAATGTTGGAAGAAACTTGCAAAACAACCGCCAGATTTGGAAGAGCCTGAAGTACTAGTACCTGTAGCTTTCTCTAGTAGCAGCAGTGAAGACAATGATGCTAAAGATGATGCTCCTATCCCTGCCTGTTCCAGGGATTTGGAATTTCATTCTCCTGAGAGTAACCCAAAGATACTGACTGCATCTTTGGGATTGCTTGGAGAGTCACCTATTCAGAAAAAAAATACTGGATGCAGATAAATACATGAAATAAGACCAAAAAATTGGTTAAACAGTCAGGAAAAAGTTGGGAAGTACCATGGAAAGTTCAGTGACAAAACTCCAGGATGCCGGAGAAGAGATGATTCATCAACTTAAAGGAAAATTTGAATCAAGTGAAAAACTACAGGTGCTAACTGTTCTTCAAAAAAGCTGGACAGTTTGTGAAGTCCAAGAGGAATTTGGTGCATCAAATTATATGGCAAGGAAAGCTCAGGCATTGGACAAGGAACAGGGGATTCTAGCAATGCCCAATCCCTAGGGAGGTAAACCAATTTCAAATGAAACTGAGGAAATTGTCAAGGATTTCTACTCGTCAGAGATTGTAATCAGACAAATGCCAGGTATGAAAGACTACATTTCTGTTCTAGTGAATGGGAAAAAGCAATATGTACAAAAACATTTGGTGCTGTGAATCCTGAAAGAAGCATATGAACTTTTCAAGATAGACCATCCGGACAGCAGGTTTGGTTTTTCAAAATTTGCTGAACTGTGTCTGCGGTTGAATTTAGTCATATATTCTTTATTTAGTTATTAATTGCTTATCCTTGATTAAACAAGGTCATGTGGAATTGCTTATTGTTTGCAATCTAACCTGTGCGTAATGAAATGTGCCTTCTGTGACTGGATGACATGAGATGTGTATATCCCCTCTGAAACCTAGGGAACCCCCCCAAGGCCAGACTGTTTAAACTATATGTTCTAGCCCTGTGTATAGCCTGTTCCTTTGAGGTCAGCTAGACCTACATAAGGCTGACAATGAAGATTGCTGTGTGGGGGACTCTTCTCCCTGAGAGTTAAAGGGATAGCTGGGACATTCTGCACATGGGATACGCGCACTCGACTGTAAAAATGCAGAAAGAAAATACACTCTTGTAATGACTCAGTCCCAATGGGGAGGGATTATGACATTCTGCTCAAATATTGAAGGCAAGGGAGGAATTCTTTTGTCTTTGTTCTGCTGATGTAACTTGGACCCTACATGCACGTAGTAAAACCTATTAAGATTGTTAAGGCAAGGCAGTGTGTACTTGAAGGGTCAAGTGGAACACACTCGGTCTGCGTTTGTACAACACACCAAAACATAAAACTCATGTTCACTGGAGCCAAATTAGTTTCAGTCACTGATGGAGAATACAAACACTATCGCCATTGTCTGGCAGCAATCCAATGCTATCCTCCGCACATTGACTGTTTCCTTGGCAGATATGCAGAGTGTCCTGGAACTGGTGGTCTTGGAGATAAGCTTGAAACATATGGACAATATGATTGATCAGGTCCAGAATAAACAGTGGACTTCAACAGATTGTTCAAATCTTGAGACCAAAGTTCAGACTGTTGCCGAGTTGCTTGACTCATTCCCAAGTGATCTTCAGAAACTGTTGCCACATGATTTTATTGCCAAACAGCAGGCAAGTTACTTTCAAGATCTGAGGAATACACTTAAGCCAGGAGTGTTCTTAGTTATTGCTGACTTTGCAGCGAACTACAGTTTTGTAGTTCCGGATGCAGCTCAGTCCTTCCATTGGAACAATTTCCGGGCAACAATCCATTCCTTTATGTGTTACTTTTGGTGAGACATGCAAAATGAAATCCCTGAGCATACAAGTTTTGTAGTCATATCAGAATGTAACATACATGATACTGTGGCAGTTCATCTCTTCCAAAAACTGCTCATTGAGTTCCTCACAGACAAACTGGGACAGCAACCTAAAGGGATTTGCCATTTCTCTGATGGCTGCGCAGCCCAGGATAAGAATAGGAAAAACTTCATCAATTTGTGCCTCCATGCAGATGACTTCGGTGTCCCAGCCGAATGGCACTTTTTCACCACATCACATGGGAAAGGACCATCCACTGGCACTTGGGGGCACAATAAAATGCTTGCCAGCCAGGGCAATTCTGCAACACAAATATGATCAGCAGATCCCTGTGATTAAAGCAAAGAAAAATCTTTTGACTGAAATTTTTTCAAGCCGCAGCCAAGTCATATTTCCCATCTTCAATTTGTAAAACGTGTTACATTTTACATTTCTTGACACCTACCAAAGATAAGACACAATTTATAAAATTATGAGTTTTCAGCAATACTTCACACATAACCAATGCTGCTGTTCTCATATGCAGCCATCAAGTTTAAATACCCAAGATCAATAATGTTTGAAGGGAAGAATATGCTTCTGAACAGCTTTTCTATGGCCCGTTTTCTTTGTCATTCCAATGTCATTTTTTGATCTATCATACTAATCTATCATATTGATCTATATCATACTGATATATTATTATTACAATCCGATTTCCCAAAAAGTTGGGATGGAGAATATCTGTGTATAAAAACCGGATTTAATTAAATCCTTAAGTTTCCAAAGCACCCAACTCCAAGGAACGCATTCATTTTTGAAGGGATGCCTGTTCATTTTTGGATGCGTTCGAGGCTGCAAACCTGGTCACTGCGTTCGATGATGAACACCCTTCTGTTCATTTTCAGATGCGTTCATTTCCCGATGGGTTCGTTCTCCGATGCCTGCCCAGGGCCTGATGCGTTCATCTATGCGTGAAGTGAGCTTTTAGATTATGGGTGCAGATATTCTTTGCAGTCAGCAAAAAGTAAAAGTATTAATATGACAACAGATTTATAACGAAATAAAGAATACAAATCTATCACTAACAAACAAAACATCCAAAAAAGATGGCCCACAAATAAATAAATTGCAGTAGGGCTGCTCAATTAATCGAATCGCAATTATTTTAAGCGCAATAAAAGTAACTGCCACTATGAGGCACACAGACGAGCTTGCTTATTATCTTTTCTATGACACATACCTAATGCGGTCGTTTGAAGAGCTTCCGGGAAGAAAACTGTGATTTGAAGTCCGCTAATTACCAGCGAGGTTGGACAGCCTCTATCGCCTTGGCACAATTAGCTCACCTTAAATCAATTCCCCTGTACTTTTCCTACCTTGCAATCAAGCCATTTATTCAGCCAACTCACCAATCAAAACCAAAAATGTGGCCAATAATGATTAAGAAGAGGTAATGAGAAACAGACAGACCGAATCAGGCTGCCGTGTTAGATTGAAAGAATGTTAATAATCTGAATTAACAGCAGACCTATGAATTTCACCTCTCGTATAATTTTTACATAACATTAAAAAGATTTCTTAAAAACAAAATCATTTTAATATGGGTATTGGTTTTTAAGCGTTGCATTGCACGCAATAGATAAATTCAGCGAAGACTTGGAAAACACATTGAGGTAAATTACATGCTGAACAACGCAAAGTGAAGGTCTGCAAAGTCTTCATCCCCTAACCAATAATTGTCACCCCCTTACCATTTTGCTCAATTTGCATGCAATGTTCTCCACATCACGTTGCCGATATTTTTAAGCAGTGGCCGGTGGTGGACAGAGAACAAGGAGGGCGATTAACATGTCTTAAAACTGCTTATTAGTCTTCTGTTTTCTGTTTTCAGTCAATTTCTCTGGTAAAGAACACTCTAACCTTCCCCTCTCAGGTGTAGCCAATTGTCTTCGTTAAGACGAAATCAAACGCATCAATTGAACACCAAAAAGAGCGCATTTCAAGCTTTTTCAATTTAACAATCATTACCACAGGTTAGACGACTGGATGTGACGAATTTAACGCGGAAAATCCACAGTGGTTTTTTCGTAAAGAGTTGCCTATTAAGGCATGTGAATTAAACATTTCATAGAATTTATTATTCGCTCGCCTAAACATTTCATTATAAGGGAAACTAACATGATGATCAAGAACAATGATTGATATCTCATCTGTTTTCCATCCCCTCGGTTTTCTGTCCACCGCCCGCCACTGTTTTTAGGCACTTAAAACCAGGGCCATCTTAAAATAATTTCAGTAAGAAATATCTTTCAAAATGCATACAAAATTCTCCAGTGAGAGGTGGAATTCAGAGGTCCGTTATTCATTAAGATTACTTACATTCTTTCAATATAACGCGGCAGCCTAGTTAGGTCTGTCTGCTTCTCATTATCACTTCTTAATCATTATAGGCCACATTTTTGTTTTGATCAGTCAGTTGGCTGAATAAATGACTTGATTGCAAGTCAGGCAAAGTACACAGGAATTGATTTAAGGTAAGCCAATTATGCCAAGGCGATGGAGGCTGTCCAATCTCGCTGGGAATTAGCGGACTTCAAATTGCAGTTTTCCTCCCGGAAGCATTTCAAATGACCGCATTATGTATGTGTCAAAGAAAAAGTAATAAGCAATCACGTCTGTCTGCCTCATAGTGGCAGTTACTTTTATTGCGCTTAAATTAATTGCATACAATTAATCGAGCAGCCCTAAATTGCAGTGTTCAATGGATCTTCTGTTGTTAAAATGTTTCATTTTATTCTTAATTTCATTATAAATCTGTTCTAATTGTCGTCTTCTCCTTTTTTTTTGGCTGTCAGACACAAAGCATTTTGCATTTAATGTCCGACAGGCATTGTAGGGGAGACCGTGTCTAGTTGTTACACGTCCATGTTGTTACACTCTAAATAGATCCGATAATAAAACACAGGCAGTGCTCCAATTTTTCCTGCTGTTCGGCAAAGGTGACCCACATCATTACGAGACAGCAGGACGTACGTCGAAAGTCGCAGGTTATCGTTTCAGAAAAATGCTTGAAAAAGTAACTTTCTTGGTGTTTGGGAGATTTTGATTCACATCAAGCGTAACTGACACATACCCAAGATTTTCTGGATTATGAGAGAGGAAGACATTAGCCACTGTGTCATGACACAGACACCCATGTAAAGATTTCACTGGAACATTTCAAAATGCCGGAACAATGGCAAAGGGTTGCTGATGGACTAGTTGATACACCCAAGTTGTTACAGTAAGATCTTGCCCCAACACCTGAAACAACTTGGGCAAGATCAAATTACCTCACTGAATGACATTCTTTTTTGTATTTCAGAAAGATGTCTTTAAATTACAAACAAACAACAAAACGTGGCAATGCCATTAGAGAATGACTCAAGAGGCTCCTTAGTGTGGCTTTGTGGGATAACTGTAGTAAGGCTTCCCCCTTAACTTGCCTACTTAAGTGGGAAACATGTCTCACTTAAGCGAATTCATAGTGTAACAAAATGCCCCACAACCTGCAACAAACTGCGCCTCCTATAACAAACAACCCCATATATGGGGATATGTTACAGGTGACAGGGGTCTATTTTTTCCTCACCAACATTTGGCATGCACAGAGCATAGTGGTTGCTGCAGATTAGTCATGTAGTCTAATGAACTTTCCATCTTTACAGGGCATATTGATAACAAAAACCTAATAATGTCAATTCTACAGCCGATAAAAGAAAAAGTGAAACAACTAGACCCGGTCTACCCTACGGACTTCATTGTATTTATAAAAATGGCCCAAATAAATTGATTGCAGTGCCCATTGGATGTTCTGGTTGTTGGTGATATATTTTTATTCTTTATGTCGTTATAAATCTGCTCTCATATCAATACTTCTACTTTCTGCAGGCTGCCGGAGATGGGAGTATTTTGCATTTCGGGTCCGCCAGTCTTGAACGTGCATGCGATATTTAATTCACAATGTCAATGGTCATGGAATTGATATGCTCACTAACTACAAGCACCAATTTATCTCCTGTGTGGAAATGAAGCGTGAATCTGTTCGATCCATCCGACTAATTTTCAAAAGAGAGACTGAATAACGACTGTTGTTTATCTTCAATGGAAAAAAACTGACAAATAGAAAGACAAAGAAAAGTCGATAGCTATCAATTTGCATTTTGTGAAGGTCGAATAAAAACATGGCCAAGTTTATCTAGTAATTGCTGGAATACTAGAAAAATTAAAACTCTTATCACTTTCGGACACAGAGTATTTTAGGATCTCAGACCGACAGTTGCTAAATTCTTCATAAATGCACTAAGTCCCGCGCCAATGTCGACAGGAGGTTATGTTTTCGGTAGCGTTTGTTTGTTTGTTTCCAATTGGCTAGTTGCACAAGATGGCACTGTGTAAATTCTGAAATACGTTGATAAACTTAACTATTTCCGGTTTGCTTCTGCTACTGATCAATCTCCATCAGATGATGAGCAGATGACAGGTATATCATCCCGAAAATGTGATTTTAGCTTCAGCCATATTCCCAAGATTTGGCTTAATTAATCACAAATGATGTTCGCATGATTTGTCTCAATTACTTGTAACTGATGTTTGTTCACTGGCACTTGCTGCTCCAATGAGAAACGAGAGGATTTCTAACTAGCAACACATTTCTAGCCGTTCTCACTGATGGGTGATGAACTGGCTTTAAGCGACAGATAAAATACGTGAAAATATCTGATAATTAATTCGTAAATAATCCATAATTTCGAAATGCTTTCATAAATGTAACATTCGATCCACGCATATTTTAATATTGTCGATACTTTGTCTCCCTTCCCACTCGGCGTCAGTTGCGCTCTTAAGACCATCACATCTGGAGCTATGGTTAGATGAGCAGATCTAAGAAAACCATAACCATAATATCGCAGTACTAGCAATCCAGTTGCATCAGAAGATGTAAAAGTAAATTCAATATAAAACCTAAACGGAAAATCTTGCTCGCTCTCTAGCAAGCCTTGCTAGCTACTCAACTTTGCTACTGCTCGATGAAACAAGAGTTGTCAGAAAGACAACAAAGCTTGCTGGGGCAAGGTTAAAGTTTTTCTGCACGCGGACGCCGGGGGTACGACAATAGCTCCCCGGACATTATTCGTCCCGGGGAGCTGAAAATGAAAGCTAGCTCCACATACTAATCTAATGAAGAAATTTGGGTCGTGCAACACTGGATGTTTGTCGCTTAAAGCCAGTTCATGACAGTCACCAGAGCAAAAGGCTGGAAATGATGCTAAGTAGAAGCGTCGGAAACCCTCTTTATCAGTGGGGCAGCTAATGTCTCATTAATAGTGCCAATGAACAAACAGTAGCAGCTAATCGAGACAAACCATGCAAACATCATTCATGGTTAATGAAGCATAATCTTGCAAACAGCAGCAATAGATAAAATCAGATTTTCGGGATTATATTCCTATCACCTGCTCAGCATTTCATGTAGACTGATAAATGACAGAAGCAAACTTAAAATAGTAAAGCGAGCCAGTGTATTTCAGAATTTACTTAGCCCCATTTTGTGCACATAGCTAATTAGAATAGCACATCAGATAGAATTCACCGGAAGTAGGCTTGCTCACCACAAGCCATGTTTCCATCCACACATTCTTATGCGAATGAAGTCTTATTGATTTAAAAATGCCTTATGGAAACGGTGACATTCGACTTGATTTGAAGAATATCGACACAAAGTTGATCTGATCGGATTTTCTTTCGATCGTTAAAAGGCTTATGCGATAAATGCAGATGGAAACGTTATTTGCCGAATAAATCTGCAACTGCATTGTGATGGTGTTTTGATGCCGTCATTGCCTTTTAATAATGGTTAGCTATGTTGCTAATAGCTGGCACATAAGCACGTACAACTTGTGCAAATTATCATCGTTTGAATGCTAAACGTAATTCATTTTGCCTTACTAGCTAAATTAGTCGGCTAACACACTACTTTTGTTCACTTGGAAGGTTCTGCTACTCCGTGCGAAAATGAATGGAAACCGCTTAAAATGTCAGAAATCCATTCGATACACCAATTTGACCACATAACAGCATGTGACGTCATTACGCACTTTTTATTCGCTTTAATGAAGTTACATAGAAATGCATTTTCACCTGCTTATTTCGCATTATTATTTTTGGCAAACTTCAGATTGTTCGATTGACAAGTGGATGGTAACATAGATAGAGACTACTCGGAAATTAAATTTCAATTGTTGTGTGCCTAGCGAATGGGCCGGAGTTCCAACTGCCGTGCTTTAGGGTTTTGCTGCCACCTGGCGGAGGTCTGCACTGAGTGCTTTTCTCGTTGAGCAGAGCTTTAACAAAAACATCGATTGAAATTCTCGGTAGTCATCTTGAAGAACTGAGCCCTCTTATCAAAACATTTACGTTTAAGATCTAAAAGATTCAGTAGATTTGAAGAAAGTATAAACAATAATTGACTGTCGGACACGGAGTTATATTGAAACATCCGACTGTTGTACACAAAGATGTATGAAAAACCCTGTCCGACTTTCGGATGCGTAGACTCTGCATATATCGCATGACAAATGGGACAAAATCTGCAACATTCAATGGAACGAAATCTGAACATCATTGCAGCATTTATCTTGCACGTAGTGGGCTGTAAAGTGTGGCATTTTTTTTGGCTTGTGCATTCACAGGTTTAAAAAGAAAGGATTAATATCGTGGATAATTTTGCAATTAAATACGAACAAAGGGACTAGGTTATCCTAGTTCTTATACTCACAGAATAGTAGAATTAAACTTGGGCTGTCGCGCAGATTATGTGATACAATGCGTAAACTATAATATTAATGTATTTAATTTATTTACAATCTTTTGCATAAAAATTGCCTAGTGGTCACAACATGATTTGGAATTCTAAAATGCTTTTTGATATATAAGAAGGAAAAAGTGGCATACTGACACCACACGGAAGCGATGTTCATTCCAGTTAAGTATTCACACAGCAACATTTGAATGTTTTGGCTGACTGAACGTACCCTGGTACCATTGAATCACAATTTATCTCCGTACTTGAGTGTGGAATGTGTTAAGGCATCTTACTGAACTCGATGAAAAGCGAAAACGTATAGCGGAAGATTGATGATCGGTAAAGATATAATCTCGAAACTGGAGATTTCGTAGGGTTTTTTAGTCGACGTGAAAATTGTCGTTTAATTGGCATGGAGGCTACCTTACCTTACAGGGAATTTTTTTCTCGTAAAGAAGGAAATCTTTTTGCATGTTGGTGTAAATTTCGCGAAGTGGAGAGCAGATTCATTTTGTAATGCGAGGGAGGGTAGCTGAGTTAATTTTTGAAAGCAAAATGAACGCATACATGCTCGTTCATTTTTGCACACTCAGCTATTCGTTTTTTAACTGAACACGAACGGAGACTTGTTCATTTTTGAATGCCTGTTCAAATTTGAATGCGTTCAGAATATTGACTAGCTCCCCTACCGGCAAGCAGTCATACAACGATGATATAAGTTATGAAAATTTTATGTGAAGTTTGACATTTGAATCAATGAAAATCAATGTAAAGGTTACGAAATGAAAGTTCACATACATTTATAAGACCTTGTGTAATACAATTCTAAACTCTGAAGCAGTTTGGTGATACAAGTAATTAAAATATGTCAATATGTGTTCAATATGTCAACTGTGAACTTTAATGGTCACAGAATGTAAAGTTCCAATCAGCAAATAGACTCTATTCAAACCTTGGCTCAATCTGTGACCATTTTGGTGATAGAAGTCATTGTAATTTCACTGTCAAGTATGACTCTCAAAGGTCACTGACAGTCAAGTTGAATGTCTCCAAATTAAAGTTCATATACTTTGGCTCCATCTGTGACTGTTTTAGTGATACAAGTCACTGAATTTTCACTAGGTCACATTCGACCTTTGAAGGTCAATACGAGGGTCACCAAATGAAAGTTCAGATATGACTTCCTATATGTCTCAAATACAAACCTAGACTCCATCTGTGGCTGTTTTGGCAAGACAAGTCATTGTAATTGCATTATGTCAAGTTTGACCTTCAAATGTCATCAACAGTGAAGCTGAATTTCACCAAATGAAAGATCAGATGTGAACTTCCAATGTCAATGACACAAACCTAGGCTCCATCTGTGACCTTTTCATTGATAGAAGTCACTGAATTTTCTCCAGGTCAAGATAGACCTTCGAAGGTCAATATGAAGGTCACCTAATGAAAATTCATACATGACTTCCTTTACGTCTCCAATACAAACCTACACTTAAAACAAATTTTCTAGTATATGTCATTGAAAACAGTAAAATACTCTAATCATATTTCCCTTATGAATGGGAGGGCTTTGTGATCGCTGCTATAATTTGATATGACAGGTTCCGTCCGCTGTTCCCCAGGCGAATCACAAGCTAGCGCAATTTTTAAAAAAAATGGCAGTAAACAACCCAGCGAATTAACCTGAGTTGTTGGTTCATGATAGCTGTGAATATCGTTTCAAGTTTATGAAGAAAATTTCTAGACTAATATTCAATGAGAAGTTTGAGTTGATCAGCATGGGAATACCTACACCAGGCCTTAATTTGATGCAAAAAACCAAGGCTTTTGTCAGGCAAAACACCAGCATTATGCGCAATACCAAGGATGTTTTATATTTCACTGGATATACAATTAGAAAATGGCCTCCCATTCATTTCAATGGAAATTGCTCAGTGGCGCAGCAATCCGACATGGGGGCCAAGCTTCCGGAGCCACGCGGACATGCGCTGTGTGATTTTTGCTCACACATGCGCAGTGTGGGGCTTATGAACGCGCTGGTATCCGAGGTGTCCATGACAACGGCTCGGGCTCGTGGAACTCCGACCTAGGGTGCGTGTTCACGATCACTTTTCACCGGAAATGGAAGTCTGACCACTGCAGACTGCGCCCTGACGAAACATAGCCGCCGGTAAAGGTTTAATTATGGTTTGAGATACTATTTTAAAACACAAATGCAATAGCAAATGTTAAAAACGACTTTGACAGGGAAGTAATACTATTGATTTCAACTCAAAAATCTCGGCAAAATAGTTGACTTGCTGTTGCGTAACTTTAATATGACATTGCTCAGGGGTGCGCTTCCCGAAATCACAGATGCCAACTTCCATAGTTGGAACCGCTGACTGAATGGACGTATAAATTTCTGCAACTACGCTATTGGGAAAAGCGCTACAGGCTCGTGTTCTCTTTAGTACAACGTCGAATAACCACATTATCGGAGTCCGATAATTCTTGTTTGTCTGCGTGAGAATTCCATTATCTTTTTCCGGATTAAAGACAAACCGAACACACAACGCACTTCACCTACCTTATAAACTGATATGTTTTAAAGTCAGGAGCTTTAAACTCTTGTCAATTCTGATAAGCTAGCTTACGTAACTTATAACCATGCCGTGGAGTATAATAAAATGGGTCTACCGTGAAATGACGTTGTACTGCGTTATTTTCACCTTTTTTCCCCCTTTTTCTCTGTCCTTCCCCAGATATCTGAGCCTCTGGGGCTCACTGGAGTGCACTGAACCGTTCATCCATGAATTTCTGCATGTCATCGAACCAGAGGCCAAGCCTTTCTATCCACCCCCAAAGCCCTTTCCAATAAAGTCTGTCTCGATTATAATTTTAATACCATCTCTACGTTTCATTTCTAAGTACGAGTAAACATCGATTGTATTTGTGGTACTTAATTTTATGATAATGGCCGGCTCTGCGAAAGTTAAGCATTAAACCCCTTTTGATTTTGAGTACTTGAGTTCATCTTCAAATGAGCTGAGAAAAAATCAAAAACTGACAAAACACAAATAATTCTATTTGAAAACATTTTTAATATATACATGTAAATAATGCCTTGGTGGTGATAATAATGACAGGTGGTGGGGGTGAGCAGATGGATGATGATAGCTACATCCGACATTAGGTCTCGTATTTATCTTCGTTCAGATGAAAATCAGCCACACCGTCGAACCTACCTGCATCACTCCGGTTGATCTCAGATGCTGCTCACGAACATTAGATGTTCGGATTTAGTATACTCTGACGTTTCCACCGACCCAAAACTTCGATCTAATAAAGGCTGTACCACAAAAATTGTGTATGCATGTTCAGTGCTTTCATGGATGTTCGGATCATGCACAAAAAAATAAAGATTTTGGATGTCATCTGTCAAGTTGCTGAAAAGTTTCGTCGTCAAGTATGAAAGTCAGTAATTTTAGACTGAAGAATGGTGAATAAATGGTTCGAACTGAATTTATGTATTGCTATAAATGCACTCATATGGACATTACGTTAGATGCTACACAGCTGATGCATGAAAATGCAGAATTGTGAATTGGTGTTATTCAAAGTAATGAAAATATACAACTCATTTTTACAATGATAACCATGAACTATGAAAAAGTGAGGTGAGTGTTAGCTGCGTACATGCTCCTAGGATATCACAACAGCGGCCTTAGCTTACTGTTCATTTTGCGGCACGACATAATGGAGTGTGGCAATCGAGTAGGCATATATTACGGCCATTCATTAATTAAAATAAAATGGATAAAATATTTGCACCGTAACGCCAGCTCGCTTGATTGACTTGGCCACGTATAGAATATTCATCACAGACGGACGGCAAGGAATGCCCATTGTTCCACCCACTTGAACAAATGGATCATGAACAAAAAATAGTTATCATTTTGGATCTCATAAGTCAAGTTGCCGAAAAGTTTCGTCATCATGTATGAAGGTCGGTAGGTAATTTAACAACGAAGAATGGTTAGGCTGATAAATGGATCGCTAAGCAGTGTTCGAAATGAATTTATATACTGCCATGAATGCACATTACGTTGCGTTAGATGCTACTCAGCTGACGCGTTAAGCATAACGCATCAGTAGAGTGATGCGAATTGGTGCTATTCAAAGTAATGGAAATACACAATGCAATTAATGGATTTAACCATTTCATTTTAATATGAAAAAGTAAGGTGAGTGTTGCCTGCGTACATGGTTCTAGGATGTCACAACAGCGGCCTTAGCTTACTGTACATTTTCTCGCGCTGCATGAAGCGCAGCAATCGAGGTGCTAAGTTACATATTATTACGTATTACGGCCATTCATCAATGAAAGTGGCAAAAATATACTGAGCAACAAAAGAAACGCAAGTTAGCTAACTTAGTTAGTTAATGTGCTCTTCTGGTTACCTAGATAGCAAGCACCTCCGCTCCGGATCTGCCCTGGCTCCAGCTGATCCGGCTCAGAGCCGGGGCAAATCCGGAGCGGAGGAGCTTGTTATCTGGGTAACTTACTCATAGTTACCGCAAAACAAAGAAAAGTTTGATAAAACGAGTGTAAATGCGCACACGCTAGTAATAAATTTGATTTTCAATAATTACGCGCAAACTTATTTTCCGGTTTGCCTTTAATTAACTTGCGTTTCTTTTGTCGCTCAATACATATGCTCCGTAACTTGCCAGCTCACTTCACCGACTTCACGTCTTTAATGTTGAACAGACAGATGGCAAGGAAAGCCCATTGCTCCACCCACTCACATCCGCTGCAGTGCTAAATTCGGAGGAGCAGAACGCTTACATGTGAGGACCCGTTGGTGTTCGCATAGCCTGAATATAAATAAAAGATTTTGTCTTTGCCGAGAAACGAGGCATTAATGATTTAAAAGAGAAAAATAAACCGTTTCGGTATCGATAATTTGTGGCTGTCAAAAAAAATTATTCACGGATTTATCAGCGTGTCTTTTTAAATTATTCCCTATGGAGAAATTTCTTTTTGGCCCCCATGGCATCACGTGACCTGCAATATCACATTCGCCGCTAGGACCATGGACGATTATGTGGTCGACCCGATTTGTGCGTCCAGATCTCCTTATAGGTCCATGCGCGATACCCATGGATGAAGGAGGAAAATCTGTATCCTCTTGTTAAGTCTGATGTAACGCATCACGTGATAATGCTGTTTCCGGGTCCAAATACAACAAAATCACATGCAGTACACTGTAAACATGGCCGAGCCAGTTACCATGTTCACGCAGGCAAAGTTATTTTCTGAAGTCCCCGTATGGGTCAAAAAGGGATTAATATCTGATAATTCGAACTGCGTGGGGTCAGTGCTCATGAGAACAAGGGAAATGTGGTGGTCGGTTAAGTGGGGCTGAGCCCAAGCGGAATGGATCTTGCACCCGGAAAGTGACGACCTGACAGTTCCACAAATACTAGCGATCAAACGTTGAACCTAAAATTACACTCTCATAACTACCAAACCCGTTAGCTAAATTAAGCAACTCGCTAGAAAACATAAGTAATGTTACAGCCGTCTCGCAAGCGAACGTCAGATGATACATCATAATTAATGCCGTTGTATAAGCATAGAACTGTATAAATCAGTCTATGGCTCCAAGTCCTGATTTCCTACATTGTACATGAACATACGGAAGATCGTAAGAATATGTCATTGGAGTAAGATTACGACTGGCATAAAAAGAGTCACTGCCTTTATTTATTTTTTTTTTCGCTTTGGAATATGCCGCCTTCAGAGTTTTCCAGCGATGCTGAATTTAGTTGCCGCTTGTCAGTTAACACAAAACCAGCCTCTCTCCACTTCTCGCACACCTTAAATAATTCATTGTTACGGTGCTTTCGCCCATCGATATATTACAATATATTCATGTCTTTCATTATCTGAATGCATACAGTAGTGTCCTCTTCGCTCCGAAAATGCAAATTCCTTGCGAAGTGAACTGGCGCAGACGTGGTTGAATAATCAGTTCGAGGGCATATTCCGATTAAGGTGTATACATGAGCCAATATTCAAATTAAAACAGGCACATGCCAGGGGTCTTATTCGGAATATTTCGAATCGGAAAATGACCTTAATCGGGTTATTGAACGCGTTTACATGACAAGTACGCAATCTGAATATTCTCATATTACGATTAATACAGGAATATGGTGTGCATGTAAACGCAGTCAATGTCTGTGTAAAACACATTCTGTACATGCCCGCACATTACATAATCATATGTGTCCAAAGACTTTTGTAGGAGCGAAGTTTTTCGTGGGTGTACACAGAAGTCTTGTCAATGAGGTATGAGTATCTGGCCATTGTATCGCAGGGAACTTACTGACATTGTCTGTCCACTCTTTAATTAAATAAGGATCCGGTAGGCGATGTCCACTTTTCAGTGTTAATTTTTTAATGTAGCATTCTCGATCTTGTAACGACAACGATTTCGCATAATCTGACAGCTCATGCCGGTCTAGGGGCAGCGCCATTGTTTCTGAGTCCAAGATGCGCACGCATCCTAGCAATGGCCGGTTTGTTTACAAATATGCGAAGGGGTCTATTTACTCGGCGAACACCAATGTAAAGGGCACTTGCTAAAATGTTAATGTGAGTGAGGGGTATACTGGGTTTCTCACGCCGGGCCAATGTTTCACTGAACTCTATTTAACTTTCTTTATGAGCTGTATCCGTCTACCCTTCACCTTTTCATCAAGCGCCAAGCAATAAAATTACATCTCTGGACACGTCTGACTGATGAACACACATCGGAATACAACTCTGTGGCATACCGCCAGCACAGTGTCAAGCACGTTTAAATAGAACACGTTAAACAGTATTCTCACGTGATACGTTACGCCACGGCTTAACAAGCGGATTGCTGGGATTGGGTCCTGAGCCAAAGACGGACTCTGCACGGGTGAGAAAGGAAATTAAATGATCATTAAACGGTAAGCTATTTATAGGGCTATGTGCCAAGTGATTTTTGTCGTCGCTGCCAGAGTTTCGTGTATGTTACCAAATGTATACGCCACTGCTGAGATGGTTAAATTGATTAACCGTTAATACAGCACGATGCTTTTACCTAAATTATCTTTAAAGGGGAAACGGAATGAAACTTGCAGCCACTGAAATAATTTTGTGACACAGCGTTAATTATTCATTTAGATCCTCCTGACTCCTTTCGGCGTGCGATGCAGCCTTACGTATAAGCGTGGTTGGCAAGAAAAATTGTAAATCAATACAACAAAACAGAGGAACAGATTCGGCAGTCTCTGAATATGTACAAAACCTTGACCGTACCGCGATGGCAACATATTTCTTTTGGCTTAAGTACAATGAAGGTCTGTGTAGGCTTCCGGATCCTGACAAGCTGAAAGTTTGGAGGAACGACTGCCCTTTGGGTCTGGGTCGGCTGGATCATCACTTGATTCTCCTTCATCGAACAGAAACTCAACATATGTTGATCATCATTGATCAGTGAAAGTACAAAACCCAAAACCAGTGAAGTTGGCACGTTATGTAAATAGTAGATATAAACAGAATACAATGATTTGCAAATCCTTTTCAACTTATATTCGATTGAACACACTGCAAAGACAAGATGTTTAATGTTCAAACTGAGAAACTTTTTTTTTTTTTTTTTGCAAATAATCATTAACTTTGAATTTAAAGGCAGCAACACATTGCAAAAAAGTTATCACAGAGGCCTTTTTACCACTGTGTTACATCGCCTTTCCTTTTAACAACACTCAGTTAACGTTTGGGAACTGAGGAGACCAATTTTTTTAAGCTTTTCAGGTGGAACTCTTTCCCATTCTTGCTTGATGTACAGCTTAAGTTGTTCAACAGTCCGAAGTCTCCGTTGTCGTATTTTACGCTTCATAATGCGCCACACATTTTCAATGGGAGACAGGTCTGGACTACAGGCAGGCCAGTCTAGTACCCACACTCTTTTACTATGGAGCCATGCTGTTGTAACATGTGCAGAATGTGGCTTGGCATTGTCTTGCTGAAATAAGTAGGGGCGTCCATGAAAAAGACGTTGCTTGGATGGCAACATATGTTGCTCCAAAACCTGTATGTACCTTTCAGCATTAATGGTGCCTTCACATATGTGTAAGTTGCCCATGCTTTGGGCATTAATACATCCCCATTCCATCACAGATGCTGGCTTTTGAATTTTGAGCCTATAACAGTCCGGATGGTTCTTTTCCTCTTCGGTCCGGAGGACACGACGTCCACAGTTTCCAAAAACAATTTGAAATGTGGACTTGTCAGACCACAGAACACATTTCCACTTTGCATCAGTCCATCTTAGATGAGCTTGGGCCCAGCAAAGCCGGCTGCGTTTCTGGGTGCTGTTGATAAATGGCTTTCGCTTTGCATTTTAGAGTTTTAACTTGCACTTGCAGACGTAGCGACGAACTGTAGTTACTGACAGTGGTTTTCTGAAGTGTTCCTGAGCCCATGTGGTGATGTCCTTTACACACTGATGTCGGTTTTTGATGCAGTACCGCCTGAGGGATCGAAGGTCACGGGCATTCAATGTTGGTTTTCGGCCTTGTCGCTTACGTGCAGTGATTTCTCCAGATTCTCTGAAACTTTTGACGATATTACGGACCGTAGATGATGAAATCCCTAAATTTCTTGCAATAGCTCGTTGAGGAATGTTGTTTTTAAACTGTTCGACAATCAGCTCACGCATTTGTTCACTAAGTGGTGACCCTCACCTCATCCTTGTTTGTGAATGACTGAGCATTTCAGGGAAGCTGCTTTTATACCCAATCATGGCACCCACCTGTTCCTAATTAGCCCGTTCACATGTGGGATGTTCCAAATAAGTGTTTGCTGAGCATTCCTCAACTCTCTCAGTCTTTTTTGCCACTTGTGCCAGCTGTTTTGAAACATGTTGCAGGCATCAAATTCCAAATGAGCAAATATTTGCAAAAAATTACAAAGTTTACCTGCTCGAACATTAAGTAACTTGTCTTTGCAGTGTATTCAATTGAATATAGGTTGGAAAGGATTTGCAAATAATTGTATTCTGTTTTTATTTACGATTTACACAAGGAGCCAACTTCACTGGTTTTGGGGTTTGTAAATAAATAAACAGAAAACTACGTCCTGACAGCTAATTGTACCTGCATGGCAGGCTAAGTATTATTTTGTATTGTTGGCTTGCTAGCTAGCGAGTTTGACTGCGTAGTTGTCGTGCAAACATGAAATCTGCTTCAGTTTACCGTTATTTTGACGCGTGTCAAAAAATTGGTTACATTAATTTCAACGGAACAAAGCCCACTGGCAGCGTGCAGCACGCGTCAGATTTTTACTTTTCGCCATTGCTCAATTTCTTGAGCGCCAACTCAATAGAAACGCATTTGTCTTTTTATTGTTTGCTACTTAACTATTTCGCCTTGTCTTGGTTGGTGGCACACACGGAAACCTCACATGCAGTTGGCGAAACCGATATACCTGCTTTTTACCGTAGTCGCAGTTTTGAGAGGAAGTCCGTTATTTTGTGCGCATTTAAGTTATCAAGCGATCTACAGTTAGACAGAACCTAACTCATGGTACACTGGTAAGAATTTAACACTGCTGAGTTAGTTAGCTAGCTAGCTAATTTGCTGCTGGGTGAAATAAAGTGAATCATAATCTTAATTTACTAGACAGCTAAATTATGCCTGTATATTACATATAGTGGACAGCAACCTGAACGTCGCACTTTTTCTATCACTTAAAATATGCTTTATCGGTAGATGTTTTCAAAATTAAACGTTATCTTGTTGAATATTTTGAGAGTGACACCCATGGCTTCTCAGTCTTGTTGACAGCTGTCAATGTTGATGCGGCTGACGTTTTCAGTGGGCCTTTAAAGGCATCAAAGTAACGTTGGAGTTTGACTTGATGCTTCGCTTGTGGCCAGTGGGTGTTTTATGGATGTGATCATCTCAGAATCCAGTAAAACTTGAGTCCATCTATTAAATATCAATTCTGACAGCCACACACGCAACAACCAAACATCTCGGTGCTAGTAAAATATCTATTTCAATGTTTGCAGATTCATAACTCGTCAGACTAAATTGGGGAGACCGCTACTTCCATTGCAAAGATGCGCACGCATCTTTTTGATGACGTCGGCTGTAAATGAGTCTATAGAGTGTGCTGCTTCGCTGAAGCAAGCACACAATAAACACTAATTTAGGGAGGTAGTGCAGTACTTTAATTTAAGGTTGATTGCAAGAAGTGATATGTTGTATGAACTCGGTCTCCATTTTTAGCATTACAATTCGAGGCGACTTTTCCTTGTGTTAAACTATATGTGACCCTGCCTGTAATAACCCAGCTTAATTCGTTTTTTGTTGATTTACAGTTTTTTAAACAAAGTTATTCTACATCAAGTAAGGAATATTCTGTGAAAAAATCTAACTGATATCTCTAATATTGATCGAGAAAGGTCATTTTAAAGTTTTGGCAAATTTCAGGCTCAGACAATCAGTTTTTCAAGAAATTACAATTTGAAAATAAGTACATTTTTAAAACAGCCATACTTTTAAACCATAATTTTCCTGACTATGAGTCATGTACCAAATTAAAGCTTACATTCTCCTTTTTCATCCACGTATGATACATGCATGGGAAAATTTTTGTAGTTTGACCAAATCAGTCTTTTTATAAGGATGCGCACGGCCAAAAAGCATAAATCCCATTGAAATGCATGGAAGGAAGGTGTATCATAACATAACTGCAACAGCAGTAATAAACTTTACTGCAACTGAAAAAAAAAATACTTCGATTGAGATAATTTGTATATTTTATTAGTAAAAGTGCATATCAATACCAAAATCTCTTTCAGCTCTAAGGCTATGGCATAACATTTGTATAATATCCTATAAATGCTGCGTTCTTGGGTTTCGGGTGCCGTCACAATATCGGATAAAAAGATACTTCCAGGGATGCATTAACCGAAATCACAGATGCTAACTAACATAGTTGGACCCATTGACTGAATAGACGAACGTTGTAAGTTGCTAACGAAGTTAGCAACTACACTTTTGGGAAACGCACCCCAGAACGATGGGTCTGCATGTCGTCAATATCCAAACACCAAATTGTCTTGCGAGGTAGTTGGCATGACATGTCCTCAAACTAGGCTGGTTAGCTTGACAAGATCTATAAACGCAAACACCTAATTTCTGACATTTTCGAGGTGATGCGACATAATCCATGGGGAAACCCGTTCCCGGCTTAAGTCGCAACTCTTCTGCCATACCACGAAATGACCGAATGACACCCAATCTATCGAGTGTTTATCTGCCGAGGGTAAACTAAAGCCGATTGAAACGAGCAACTTTGGGTATTTCTCCGTTAAAAAATGTAAACGTAGTGTCAATAAATTTATACATTTTAATATGTATGGTGTTAGAAATGAATTTTTGAACACTATATTTCAAAACCCCAATATGTAACCCATCATTTACACCAATAAACTCACATCTCATATTTTTGACATTTTTTATCATAGGGACGACTTGACGGCCTTTATCTCAAAATTAGATCAGGCGACTTTAGCTGGGTTTTCACAGGCGGGGTCACATACAACACCTAAAGCAACTTTTTAAAATGAATACATAGTAGTGAATCAGCTTGGACCAACCAATAAAACTGTTCAAACAGCCAACTTGATTTGCTAATTAATAACTGCATGGTCGTCTGTTGATTTTACGATTATAAATGGCATATGCCTGTACTCTGCATGACTAGTTGCAGCTGTACTTCAAAACAAACAAGATAATAAAGCCAGTCAAGACTTAACCATCGCCAAGATTACATGGTTGATAATTTCAGTTGAATTACCTGCATTTCATATGATGATCAAGATATTTTATGACCCCAAATGTCATGTTAGCGTTTCTCAAGAATCCGGCAAAAACATATTGCTATGGAATCTGTATCTTACTCTTGACTCTATCTCCAATGTATGGGGATGAATAGTGTTTAGTTAGCTCCTAGATGGATAATGTTATAGTTAAATGTCAGTTAAAAAAAGCGGTTTGCAGATGTTATGGAATAAAGTAGGTGTTATAAATATGGGTCAAAATCAAAATCGGATGTCTTCTCAAAATAACACTGTATTCCAATAATGAGCTTGACGCAGGTGGTTGGGACTACGTCTATCGAGCAATCACTTTTGGTAACAAGAGCCATCTGGCGATGGCGGATCCCCCCGGCTGTAGGTTGTGTAACAACCTTTAAAAGGCACATCTACACATCATGATTGACATGTGAGTCAAGTTTGGAGCTAGCACATATAGTTTCCAGGATATGGCCCGGACAAACTCATGTTTACAGACGGAAAGACAGAGCGATAGATACATCCCCCCCGCATTATATGCTGGGGGGATAAAAAATTGACTGCCAGCCAACTTTTGGTGTTGTAACTGTGGTTGGCGTAAGGTTATTATGTGGATATTCCATTTCATTATATTGCCATTTTGTCAGTGCAGTTGTTGGCATCTTGTTTGGGTTATGTAAAAGCCTAGTTGATTGTTTTTGTATGCATGCACGCACTCACACGCACTTTTTTGTGTTCCACTGTGAAGTTTCGCTTTGTCTTCAATGTCAAAAACTGTGTTGTCTGATACGTTGAGGTTCTGATGCAGCTGTGCTCTTTTACGTCAAATTAGTGATCGGCTAATTCGTTCAGTAATGCAGCTGATATTTTCTTAATCGCGTATAAGTAAACTAGAACACTAGTCTCAGTCTGGGTATGTTTATGTGCTATTACTATGTGCCTCCCCCCATGGAAACCTATTGCCCATCCATCAGATTCGGTCTAGTCTGAGTGGGTCAAATAAAATAAATTAATTTATAAATAATGATAATTTGACTGAGTAACTTAGGGAGCAATTACTTTTTCCACACAGGGCCAGGTAGGGTTGAATAGCTCTTTTCATTCAAAAATGAAATTATCATTTATAAACTGCATTTAGTGTTTATTCAGATTCTCTTAGTTTAATATCAAAATTAACATGATGGCCTGAAACATTTACATGAGACAAATATGCAAAAACGGAAGTTGTCAGGAAGAGGACACATACTTTTTCAAAGCAATTTATATACTCATAAACAAAGCAATGGAAAAGGACTTGTAAATGTTTGGAAACAGCACTACATTTTGTTTGCAATGCCTCTTCACAATGTGTCACAAACACACAGACAGGGATTACCTTTTTGATAATTCTGGGTATAAATTAAGGTCAGGTATGCATGTGGAAAATTAAAGAAAAAGAGTGCGCCTCCAGTAACAATTCTGATTGACAGAGCACCCTGAGTGAAACTGGAACAACAAGAGGAGATTACACCAACGCACAAAGGGGACAATAATAGGGTGGAATCTGAAAGAACAAGGACAGCGATGCCAAGAGATGATGTGACTGGCATTTCTATATTAGAATCACGATACTGGAAAAATAAAAGAGGGCTTTTAAGACAAGTAAACCATTGTTTAACTCGCTTTCCAACCGCATCACCAAGACAGTCTAAAAGCAGCATGACGATGCCATTATGCCATTTATACGGTGAAACCTGCACTAATCCCATTTTGCCAATTCATGGAAAAAACAATAATGACATCATTTCAAAAGCAAACAAAAATATCCAAAGTCAAGCTCATTCCGTATATTTTCAATGGAAGGGCATTGCAAGCACAGTCTTTTTAATATGACAAATTTGCATGTTTTTTTTTTTTTTTTTGCTTCAAGGGAAGCAACTTCACAACCTCATATCATTAACAATGCGGCAATATATTGAAAGTCTTCTTGATGGCCATTCACAGCACAGAAATGGTAAATCAGGCATTACATATAACAAGCCACTCACCACTTTATCGTTTTCAGAAGGCAGTTCGAAGACGCATCTCAGCTTAGAATCCATGAGCTCATCAGCTTTCGCATCCTTCCACTGTTGAGACAGTATAAATGGTTTTAAGGGTTTTTTCCTGGTTATTGGGCAGGACAACTCAGTGCTCCAAACCAAAAAGCACATGAACACTTCATGGTAAAATAAAAGTATGTGGACCCTCCTTGGTCTCGCACTGCATCACATGGTTCTGGAGAGGACTCTTTTTCCGGTGAAGGACAGTCTAGAGGATATTGCATTCAGCAAAATCCTAGATGATTAAGAGCTTCAAACTGAAGTTTGGGAGAGGTCTTGCCCTGTGGCAAGGCACTGACACAAACAAGGCTCATAAATATAGGGCTGACCCCATTCAGTTGACCAGTCTGTTTGGCTGATGGGCCGTAGGGTCAACTAAGATTTGGTATACCAATTTGGTGGCCAGTTCGACATAAAATTGAAAGTAATCTTTGATACATCCAAATATGTTAAAAATGTTGTAAATTTTTTTTTGGTGTCTGTTATCAAAAGAATTAAGACAGTAGGGCATTGACTTTTCAGAAAATTTGCTTGAGATTGCAGGATGTGTGAGTAAATGATGTTGGTGGACAGACTTGACAGAATAAATAATTATTGTAAGGTACAGTGCTAAACAAATTTATTACACCTACTGTCATGAAAAAGAGAAAACACAAATATTTTAGAAATTTGTCAAAAACTTGTATAAAATGAAAAATTATATTGTTATTTCTTAGGCAAATAAGCTGAAACAACTACAAGTGTAAATAGTTTTATTCACACATAAAAACCAAAAAAAGTTATATTTTGTATGGCCTCCTTTGGCCTTGATAACAGCTTGCATTCAACCACTAAAACCAATTTTTTTTTTCAGTAGGGGTGCTCCGATCACCGATTGCGATCACTGAAATCAGCATCGCCGATACCGATCACATGGCATCTATTTCAAATTGAAGCTTGCTTTTTATAGCGTAGCATCAATTATTCATTTATTTACAACCCCAATTCAGAAACAGTTGGGACAAAGTGTAAATTGTGAATAAAATCAAAATGCAATGTCTTTCAAATCACACCAGCCAGTATTTTATTCAAAGTAGAACAGAGATAACATGTCGAAACAGAGAAATTTTACAATTATATACACAAAATGAGCTCATTTCAAATTTTATGGCTGCTACAGGCCCCAAAAATTTGGGACAGGGGCCAGTTGACCATGGTGTAGCATCCCCTCTGCTTTTTAACTCAAAGTGGACGCCTCTGGGCATTGAGGAGACAAGTTTCTTGAGTTTAGCCATTGGAATTTGATTCCACTCTTGTTTAATACAGGTTTCCAGCTGCTGGAGAGTTCTGGGTCTCATTTGATGGACTTTTCGTTTAATTAATCGCCAACTGTTCTCAATAAGTGAAAGATCAGGACTGCAGGCAGGCCGGTTCAGCACACAGACTCTTCTACTATAAAGCCATGCTGTTGGAATAGCCACAGTCTGTAGTTTTGCACTGTCCGGCTGAAATACACAAGGCTTTCCCTGGAATAGAAGTCATCTGGAGGGGTGCATATGTGTAACATAATTCCAAATTGCAGAAAAAAAAAAAATCACTGAAGGGCTAACCAAGAATACACAGCAGTGAGAGAAATTCTCTGTGATATTATTAAAAACTGTTACAGACTTTACTTACATAACTATTAGACTACTATAGACTATATTTGGACAACCCAACAAATCGAAGCTTATATGACTACGCCAGCCCACTGGATTACAGAAGACTGGGAACATAGCAATAATGTGCGTGAAACGGCTAAAATGACAATGTCACACCGCGACAAATTTAGCACATTAACTAGGAAAGTACGCTTATGCTTTCAAGATACCGAAGACTTAAAAAGTCACTGAAATTTATGACAGCACAACCAACTTTATCGTCGGCCTCTAAATTGGTTATATATGCGTAAAAAAATCTGTAGAACATAAATTAGTTATTTTGCTTGATTAGCTTGTTTGGAAAAAGTAATGTTTTATTGAATCATTTTCAATGAGGGCCATAGTAGGCTTTGTACTACGCACTCCTCCCTTCCATAACGAGTGCATATTTGCCATGTATGTTCTGCCCACTGAATTAAAAACACTTTAGAAATGTACTGAAAGATTTTATTTCTTAGTTACCATTTTTGTCATCGAACAATTGCCTACAGCTTAGCCTCTAAGGAGAGCGCAATATAGAGTGCTAAAGTGATGACGTCACTGCTACTTAGTTTCTGGTGTCAGAAGTAAAATCCCTATGGGAATTAATAATGGGGTTTGGACACTTTCTGGCATTGCTCAAACTAGTTTTAATTTTATGAGCCGCCTCGCTTAGAGATTAGCCTACAGGGTAAACAGATACAAATGATCAATTCAAATTCGTAGTTTATTGCCAAAAAGTATATGCTTTAGCACGTGTAGTCCACTTCTCCAAACTACATATCCACTACACATGTGGGCAAGTACCCCGTGATTTGTTCCAAGCCAATAAGGTACCTCAGTTTCAGCCAATGCTAATAACGTACCACAACGGTAGCCCACCAGTGCCCTACATTGCCGTATGTCTGTGCACTCGCTCCTACATAGCGGGCTGCTATTAGCTAGCTACATACCTAGAAATGAAAGGATCACAATGAAGTCATTTCGCCATTTAGCTAGCTAGCATTAAGCTATGCTAGCAAACCACCGAGCTAGCCAGCTGGTGAGCTTATTAAAGCTTGTGCACAAGCTTAACCAACAGAAATAGTAAATAGTACTGTCACTTACTGTTATTTAGTAAGCTAGTTAGTATGATTATTCAATATATATCACTAGCTAAGCTAGAGAAATAGCTAGCTAGCTAAGTGAAAAAAAGCAGTGAAGAGCTATTATTTGGCTACTTGGCTAGCGTTGAGCTGTGAGCATTTCACAAGCTGGCATTGAACATGATGCGCCAAATATAAAGTTAGACAACGACCAAAGTCATTAAACTAGCTCGCTGGCGAAGTTAGCCTGCTGACAACTACTTCCCTGTCAGTTATGCTTTGACAAGGCTGATAAGCTCATTCGTTGAGAGTTTTTAAGCTAACAAACGTTGCCCAAAGATGCCTGGCTATTAAAGTAAATTGGCGCCAGTTGTAAAACCTGATATCTAGCAAGGAAAGCGTAACCAAGTAGAATGTAGAGTGGCTAACTAATTAAGCAAACAAATGGCTATAGCAAGGTGCTTGAAAATATTAGATGGGACACTTCTAACGCGTCCTGAACTCTTTCAGCCCAGGAATCAGGAGGATCATGGGACGTGTAGTTTTTAGACTAGAAAGAGGATTAGCATGGGGGCAAAAAATTAAAAAGATCTGAAATATAGCTGATTCCGGTCAAGAAAAATTATATTTGTTTTTAGTCGGAAATATTACGCAAAATCTCGAAATACATGGAGGCTTGAAAACAATGGGAAGTGATTCAAAAGTGAACTGAGAAAACAGTTTGGGTAAAATGAATGGGAAATTTTACTTTGACGTCATCACTTCAGTACTCTATTAGAGTGCATTTGTTACATCTGAGGTCCCGAACTGTGGGTTTCAGGCGAGGGGGGATGTCGGGTCGGTGGGGCATTAATTGTCTTGCGTGTTTGGCGTCATATGATCAGCTGTTTTATCGGCCTAATTGACTTTGATTCATTCCAATCGTACATAAATCGGCAAAGGCCGATCGGGCCACCAATCATTCGGAGCACCCCTAATTTTCAGGAATGCAAGTAAATAACTATAATATGGCATCTTAAACAAAAAATAATAATGTGCATATCTATTTTCTTCTGCTTTTTTGTAAATCAGTGAATTTGAAAATTCATGGACAACAACAATTATATTTTAGCACTGAAATTATCTTTTCAATTAAAGAGCTTGCGCATAATAGTGGATCAACTATTACAGAAACATAACAAGAGGCCTGTTGGCCTAGAAAGCTCCGCTGAGGATAACTTAATTTCAAAAAACAAGAGGAGACTCGCACACAGAAAACAGATAAAGACTAGAAGTTTTAGTGAAACATCAGATACTTTTATTGTGGGACCCAAAAAGTAAGCAAAAGTTTCAGTCCAGTATGAACCATCATCAGTGCATCAAATGGAAAACACATGGAGACCTTGTATATATAGTCTTCTCAAACAAGACACACATGGCTTGATTGAGCACACCTTGAGCCACTCACACAGGGCAGGTAATCAATTAGGGGTACTAGCACTCAATATCATACGTCACATTGTAACACACATATTTACACACAGCCCTGAACAAGGAAACAAAAAGTAAGCAAATATAACAGAAATATACCTCCAATATATGCTATAGATTGGAGACCATTAAGGTCAGATTAGTGCACACAGACAAACTCACAAAAAGCAGGCCATTTCTAACTCTTCATTAAGCCCATTGGGTTGTACGGTTGTTAAATAGTAAATATATCTGCATTCACATTGTAAAAGCATTTGATCCACATTGCCACCACGACATTTAGGAATTATCATGTCAATGACTCAGAATGATAAATCAGGAAGAGAATGTTTACCATGAGCAAAGTGCCCGGCTACAGCTGATGCATGATCAGTGCGGCGAACAGAGCTTTTGTACTCAATGATTCTTAGTCTCAGTTGTCTCTTAGTTTTACCGACATATTGGATGCCACACTTGTGGCATACAAGGAGGAAGACAACATTTGTCGAGCTGCAAGTTGCCAATTTGTTTATTTTGTATTCCTTTTTGGGAATAAAACTGGTAAATTTGTGAACCTTTTTACCATTAGGACAAGCAGCACAGTTACGGCATGGGAAAAAACCAGTGGCATTGTCCAAACGTCTCTGGTGGGGGGATTTTGTCAGTGTGTCTGCATGCACTAATGTGTCCCGTATATTCTTGGCTCTGGAGAAAGAGAAAAGGGGAAGAGAGTTAAATAGCTGTTTTCCAACATCATCAACAGACAAGACATTCCAGTGTTTTTTCACTACATTACTAATCTCATGCCCAAGTGGTGAATAGATGGTATTGAATTCAAAAGGAAATGTTTTTTGTTTTGTAGCTTTAATCATTTGTTAATTTATTTCTGCTTCTTTCAGAGGCTCGTAATTGGCAACTGAAGACACGGTTTCTCTCCATGTGCGATCTAACAGTGATGAAATCGTGGGCAAAATTCAGTGCAGAAAAATAATTTACTTGTTAATTGGCCAATGCTTAGCGTGATTGAACTGGTCCGTGTTCAAATGAAACACGGACTTACGCTCTGGGTATTTCGTGGGTTGGGGAAAAAAAAAAAAAAAAAAGGCGTGCAATGCACGGAATACCCCTCAGCCCGATGTCAAAGTTTTTGGAGACGCCCAACTGCCCGCCCGAAGGATAGCAATACCCTGTCAGCCTTGAGGGCTGAGGGGTAAAAAAAAAAAAAAAAAAAAATTGTGGCACTTGGCGTGACAGTCGACAGGTGGGCTATGCAATTTTGAATAACGTAGACTTAAATACAGCAAATAAGCGCACAGATGAATGATTGTCGTCTTACCTAATCGGGGAGAACAAGCAGCACCTGTTAAGTGCAGAGTGCTCTCGGAGTGAACCTTTTGTTAATCATGAACATGACTGAGAACAGTTGAAAAAGGTAGGTCTGCACACTGCCAAATGAGCTCCAAAAATAAACTTTATTAAATTAAAACAAGTAACGTTTCCATCACCCTGGATCTTCGTCAGGCATACCAGGGTGATCGAAACGTTGCTCGTTTTAATTTAATAAAGTTTATTTTTGGAGCTCATTTGGCAGTGTGCAGACCTACCTTTTTCAATAGTCTGACACTATTGTCTGGCACCTGCAAAAAGTGACTTTGGATGTGCGCACCCTACCCCAAACGACCATGACTGAGAACAGGTCAGGATTTATCATTTTTTTTAAACAGCTGTTTGTGCAACACAATTCTCTGTTCCGTCACTATACTGAATTTAACCTGCGATTTAATCACTGTCAGATCGCATGTGGAAAGAAACAGTGTCTTCAGTTGCCTATTACAATAATTGGAAAAGAAGTCAATAAAGGAAAATGATTGAAATTTAGCCAGGACCAAAGGTACAGATGCGTCTAGCCCTCAGGAACTGGCGGTAGGGCAGGCCTATTTTGAGTACTCGTACCCCTAAATGATTACCTGCCCTGTGTGAGTGGCTCAAGGTGTGCTCAATCAAGCCATGTGTTTATATATATATATATATATATATATATATATATATACACACACACACACACACACACACAATGCCACCATTTGTTTTCCACTTGATGCACAGATGATAGTCCATACTGGACTGAAACATTTGCTTTCCATTTTGGTCCTACAATAAATGTATCTGATGTTTCACAAAAACTTCTAGTCTTATTCTCTTTTCTGTGTGCGAGTCTCCCTCTTGTTTTTTGACTATTATACCCGACTGCTGCACCAGAAGCGAGAGGACATATGACTGAAATGCGCAGCCCTTTTTTTGCTCAGTACTAGAACTTAATTTCAGAAACCCTTGAAAACTATTGCAATATTAACACATGACACAATAATGAAAGACTGAAAATGCATAAATGCTGATTTTTCAGTCCAAAATGCCAGATTTCTCAAAAACCGGGAAGTAGAATTCTCATTTTCGCAAAGGATATTCATAACATCAATAGGAAGGCTCACAACTAATGAGAAAAAAGTTATCCAACAGTTTTTGAGATATGAATGATAGAGTGAGAAAATGAGCAGAAACACTGATTTTCTAAGTCCAAAATGCGAAATTTCTCAAAAACCGGGACGTAGAACTTTCTAATTTTCAAAGAGAATATTCAGAATATCATAAGGAAGGCTCACATCAAATTAGTTAAAAAAGTTATCAGACAGTTTCTGAGATATTCAGATTTGAAGTGAAAAGTTGACGCCGCAGGCAGGCAAGGCAGGCAGACGGACGGACACTGGACGACTCTGCATTAGAAAAGCTCCACTGACTGACTGCCGTCACAGCGGAGCTAAAAAATTATTTTTGGTAATTACCAATACTGTTAATTTAGGGCAGCTGTGGCATAAACCTCACATTGGCGGGTGGTCTAATTAATTTGCTAAGCACTGTATGTATAATTAACAAGTGAACAAACATACGTGACATGATAGATGAATGTATCAAGTTACACCACCTGCTACTATGGGGCAAACATCCAAGCTTTCCCTTTTCCTTTATTATTCCCTGTGCTGTCCTGAACGAAAGTGCTTAACATCAAAGGGCATGGGAAATGCTTCCGGAGAAAACTTGACTGACATCAGTATTTTTCGGCTACGTGCTGAGAGGAGCCAAGCAAATGAAAAATAAATCGTCATCCTATTAAGCAACTCTAAGAAACTTATACCTGTTCTCGTTTACTTTGCTTGATTAGCAATCAAATGGTGGATTTGTTGACTCTAAAATGAATGAGTACAACTGTTTCTCAAGACAACATGTTCGATTGCTGCATATTGAAATTTAAATGGGCATAGAACAGCACTGCATGAACAGGATTGCCATTGCCACGGCATTTCATGCGACTGTGATGATTTATATCTCACATTCACGTTTCATCAGCTTTTCAGAATGTTTTCCATCTTGTGTATTTTTTAGACGCTTAAACTCCAGGGCGATCTTATAACAAATCTGTTTTAAATTAATCTTGAATAATGTCCTAACATGCTACAATGAGAGATGTAATTCAGAAGAAGATTTTTTTCTAATTATTCAAATTGGCATTCTTTCAATCTAACAACATAGCCCAGTTATGTTCGTCTGCTTTTCACCATCACATCTTCATCATTATAGGCTACTGGCTAAATATCTTGATTGTTATTTAGGCCAAGTACACGGGAGCAGATTTAAGGAAGGGCAGAGCACCTGCAATTAGCGAAATCTAAACTCAGTCTTCTTCCCAATGACATTTTAAATCATTTTAAGCCGCTTCAGGTGTGTAAACTACACGTGACTGCCTACACAGCCCTTGATGGCAAGTTGTCTCATAACACTTTTAAAAATCCTCGTTCAACATTGCCACATCCAAACTCAGCATTTCATCTCTCATTGTGGTATTTTTAGGAGATTTATAATGTTAAAATAACAAGAAAGATTTATTTTCAAATCGCCCTGAATTTCATGCATCTAAAATATACACAAGGTGGAAAACATTAAAGCGGATGAAACGTGAAAGTGAGCTATAAATCATCACAATCACATGAAATGGCCAAATACGCGTTCTTGCAAATCAATGCTCATTTAACTTTCAGAATGTGGCAATTAAACATGCTGTCTTAATAAACAGCTCTATTCATTCAGCAAAGTAAAAAAGCGAATCGCCTGTTTGATTGCTAATTGAGAAAAGTAAACAGGGACAAAATTTGAGTAACCTAATTGCTTAAAAGGAGACGATTCTGCAGTCCTTCACTTGGTTCTATGCAGCATGTCGCCGAAACAGTCAACTTTTTTTTCCTGAAGCATTTCTCATGCCCTTTGATGTTTGGCACATTCATTCAAGACTGCGTCAGGTTTAATAAAGGCAAAGGGAAAACTCGGATGTTCGCCCCGTGGCGGTCCTATGCCTTAAAAAACGTTCAGAATCGTTACACCCCTAATTGGCCCCCTAAGCAAATTATAGCAGATTTAAATTGTAGCCTAAAATTTGCCCTACAGTTCAGATTAGCGATAGAGGCTTACTGAAATTGCTCAATTCGATATCTCCTTAAAATATAATGCTAAAGAAAAAAATCTGGAGCTTCGCAGCATTTTGTTTCCAATCAGAAATCAGGGGGGAACGTCTGGATATGGTCTAGTAGTATCTTACGGCAAATTTAAACAAAAATTCATCAGGCCAAAAAAAAAAAAAAAAAAGCTAAGAAAGTAAGCTAAAAAAACAACTGGAATTGGAACAGAGATTCGATAAGAACCGGATTCGATAAGCTGAATAGGAATCAGAACTGGAATGGATAAAATTTAAATGATACACAGCCCTAATTATAATGATCTATGAAACCACCTACCAAATTATACCAGAGAGATGCAGGTTGGAAGCCGCCATCATTTTGAAGCTCCCCAGATTCTGTGACATATTGGATATAAAAGTGTTCTTCAGCCTTTAATTAGGCAATGTTATTTTAGGAAAACTGAAATAAGTTAGTGATAATGAAAAAAGGTAATGGGGTCATTATGAAATATTTCATAACCCAAGAAATATCAAAAAATGTAAATACAATTAAAAAAAAAAATATTAAGCAATATTTAATGGGATGGTATGAATACTTTGCTATCCAGCATGCTCACGATTTTCACCAGTAAATTTATAAATTCAAGCAGGTTACTCATTACTTTAATGGCCAAAAGCTTTAGCATGCTAGCCAACTAATTATCCCACAGTCTTGGATAAAATGCTTGGCAGTAAACCACGATGATCGCAGGTTCAATCAAGACCTTGATAATCAGAGGCAGGTGTATTAGTGGTCAGCTGTCACAAAAACGAGCAACGACACTGGCCCTTTCTGGGTAAGATTGGACACCCCTGTCCTAGAGGGAATGCCCCCAAGAAAGCTGGAGATGGTATCAGCAGCAAGGGGGACATTTTTATTTTAATATCTACGAATTGGGAATAAGATGCTGTATTATATGACACAAGGATTTGCGCTCTCCTGATCGGTCGAGGCAAGCTCTGCCAGTCACTGTAAACAGTGATATTCAGTGCGCAAAAGTGTGTGAGAGGTGTATATAACAGTCTGACGACCTCCAGTTAAAAAATCAGATTGAGCTTCCCCGCAGGAGCGACTGACAGTGTTCGTATTTCATGTCACTTTGTCCCCGTGAGAAGCTTTACAATAGAGTTCTCTTATTTTACATTGTCAAATAGGGTCATTACGTAAAACAGTACTATTGACTTTAGTTATTTATGAATCCAATGACTTAGCCACCTTGGACAAGTGATATTCCCCTCTGCTGCGCTTCGATGAATATCAATTGTCCAAGGCAGATAAATCATCGGATTAACCTCAGCTGAAGTCAATAATTGCATAATATTAGCAGGTGTCCACATACTTCTTACCATGCAGTGTACTTGCATGAAGATATTAACAAGCACACACACACGCTAAAGCACATTTCTAAACCTTCATTTATTTCTGCCAACAAATTTAAAAGGCCGTTCTCAACAGTTATGAGTAAAATCACAACTAACAGTTCAGTCAACAGAACAATACAAGTTAAGCAGACATTCTGATGTTGTGAGGTTTCCAAGTTCATCATAATCAACAATAGTGACAGCTCTACCGGATGAAAATTTGAGTACAATAGCTTAGAATGAATAGTGTCAGCAGCCATAAATAAAAAGACAAAATTATTCCATTGGATACCTCTTGCCGTTTCTTCCTAGGGTATAATATAATGATACTGAAGACCTTATTTGTATTTCTTAGTAAATCTTGATTAAAAACTAATCAGTCAAGCCAGTTCAGTCTGAAAATTCTGTATTTCCCCTTCAATTCCAGGCATTGTCTGTGCTTGCGCTAGCCAATCGCCACATAGCCATGATGCAGCCACATTCTGTATGGCGATGGCTTTTTTAGCTTGTTTAGCCACTGTGGCGAAGCTAAAATCTACTGAAATTTTTTTTGCCGCTTTCCTTTGAGTGGTAAACAAGGAAAAGCCTCCTTTTTGGAAGAGCGCATCCGAATGCACTCGACTTCACTTGGCATTTCTGAACATTTTCTCCAATCAGAAGAGTGCAATATTTTTGTCTCATTCGCTCCATTTCCTCCAAGGAATGCGACAAGTCCACATGTGTAGATGAATGATTGAATATTTAGAAGTTATAACTGAAGATTGGGATGAGATATTACACAAAATAAGGTAATTTTATGCATACAAATTCTGCAAAACTTCGATGTGCAATGCCATACCTGTAATCCAGGGACGTGCGGTCAGGGTAGGCAGCAGAGTTGGGTTCAAGTACTTGCAAATACTTTCAAGAATTGGATGCAAGTATTTTATTTTTTTTTAAATACCGAAGTGCTTGCACTTGTATCAGAGTACTTCCTCTTAATGCCTAAACTACTTGCACTTGTATTCATGTACTTTTCAAAGTTCTTGACCAATCTGTCTCCTGGGCACTGACAGAGATTGGTCAAGTACTTTGAAAAGTACTTGCATACAAGAACATGTATTTATTATTAGGCCTCATGCCTAATATTAGGCATTATTAGGTAGTACTAAGATACAAGCACTTTGGTATGTAAAAAGAAAAAAAAAAAAAAGCTTGCATACAATTCTCAAAAGTACTTCGACTTGACTCTGGTAGGCACTGACTTCTCCTTTTTTATCGCTGGTTTTGTAACCAGGTACTATGCCTGATTGTCAATCAATCAATTTTACCTTTTTTCTGTTCAATTAAGCCTGTTAAGAGGTGATTGTGATAAAAAGTTCAATTTACCTTTATGCTTTGATTCGAGACTGCAAGGAAGCAAATCTTAATAATTAATTTGGAAAAATCTCAACTCTCTCAGTAATTACGTATATGGTATTGATCTTTTGTTTATTGGATTATGAAAGAAGACTGAAAAGAAACTCCCTATTTTTTAAAAATGGCATTAAAAAGTACATGTTTAAGAGGGGAAATACTATCATAAACTATACTATCATCAAAAACATATCGACCACACATTGAACGCCGCATAAGAAAGGTTTTAATATTTGTTAATGGCATTGCGTTAGCTTCTTCCAAGCAAATAAGAACAAACTTGCCGTCTCGTGAGCATTATAAGTTCGATGCGCTGAGCAATAATGTTGTGGATGGAACTGGCACGCCATTCTGCCGTTTAGTCTTGCAAATTAGTTAATCAATTCTCAGATTACTAATCAAGCAAAGTAATAGAGTCACCGTTTGTTTAACGGTGAGGATTCTGACTACCCTAACTGATCTTCGACGGCACGTCACTGCTGTAAACAGGGCCATCTGTAGACTTGAACAACGTGTATTCTTGAGACTCATACGACGAGTGAGTAGTCATTATTATTGTTATTATAACGTTCGATCAGTGACAAGTCACTTCCTTCCTGTATGATTTTATTTTGCAAAGGTAATGGTAAGCAAAAAATGCCTGTTAAGCTTTAATCGATGATGCCCCTTTTGCATTTTTTATTAATTTTGCTTTGCGCACTGCATTATAGACCCAGACCATCATTGTGGCTACTTGTGGCCAAACAATTTTTTTCTGAATTTAGCCACAGTGGCTACACATATTTTTCCTTAGTGCAAGCACAGAATGTGAACATGTGAGCTTACCAACTTAAAAGCTGCATTTTCTGATCATGAATAGAAGTTGGCTGGTGATTTTCAGCCCACAGCTGGCTACACATTGAGCACTGGTTTCACAGAGATTTATAATGCGCAGTCCTGGACTTAACGGCGTTTTGTCGATTTTCCATTGAAAATTTAATTTAGTCTTGGGTTAAACTAAATCTGTTTGAGAAACATTAAAATGTGGTTTCACACAAGCCTGGAATCCATCCATATCAAGCTTTGGTCGCTCCCAACGGTCACTTGCTTATGTCTGGCCTCAGTCAGTAGGCCAGCGTTTGACTTTCAAATATTTGCACAAAATTCATGTGAGATCTGTGATTGGCTCACAGTCGCAAGGGTGCCCTGCCCCTTTAGACAGACTTAAAAATGAATAAAATACCACAGTTCTGCATTCAATGGAAGTCCCGCCTCCCGGCTCGTGTTTATACGAGTATTCATCTGAGTGGCAGGAGTGTCTCTGGGCAATGAACGAGCCAGGAGGCGGGACTTCCGTTGAATGCGCAAGCTTACTTGAAGCATAACTGTGGTGTGCCATTATTTTTACCGCAAAATAACCGCGTTTCTAGAGTTCTGAGGATACAAGTGGGTAAAGCAGACTTGGATTATACTGGACAATGCGTTGAATGATGGTTTGAAAGTTTGTCAACGGATGTTTTGTGGAATTTTCCCATTGCTACTGGGTAACCCCATTTGCTTCCAGCAAAAAAGGTATTTTTCAAAACTGTCCAGTGGCCATAAAGTTGCGTCAGGTGAAGAACAACTTCGTCCTTTCAAGACATCTAATGGTGAGTAACTGATATACAAATTACAGTTTTTGGGTGGAATACCACTTCAATCTAGCTGATGCAACCATGCCCTTTGAGGTATAGCTAATGCCAATAACAGTGAAATACATTATGTAATTTGAGTATTTAATTTAGCCTTTATTAAACCGGGTAATCCCACTGAAATAAACAAAATGCATGGCCAAACATTATCCTTTTCAAAACCTAACAACCACTCCAAGAGTAAACGCAAGCAGCCACAATCTAATTTTTAAGCTCATGTCAAGTAACATTCACGAATGCTGTTGCTGGCCAGCTAACTCATATTTGATTGGTGGTTCTCTTCAAAAGGTCACCCAATCAGCCAAGAGCAGAAAACATGAATATTCATATATTCACTTCATTAGTGAGGTAAGGGCTAAACGATAGCTATAACGACTGAGGCCAGAGTGATATCAGTCAGTGACTGTTGTGAGCAACCAGCATTTGATATTTATGGATTCCAACCTAGTTAACACCATCAACTGCACAAATTTTCAAGGACACGGCACCTGTCTGGGCCTTTCCACAATCAAGGTTAATTGTAATGCCGTTCCCAATGTTTCTTTTTTTTTTTTTTTAGCATGCTAGCTTTTCACTGGAGTGGCCAATATTGATAATAATCATGACCGAATGACAAGCATTTAATATAGACAACATCGGAAAAGTACCATTTTTCTCTGGCCCAAAATGTCAAGAACACCTCAGATCACAGTGCTGGCACTACAAATTTTGAGATGCAACATGACTACTTCAAGATACAGCCGCTGTACGCCAGGTAGGTACAAGAAAACATTTTATTATTGCGCAAAAACAAAGCCAGTAATGTTCCATTTTTCCCCCGGCTGTATGGCCTTAGCTTACTCTAGAAATAATGCTTCTATGAAATGTACATGACGGGTGCAATCACATCGGTCAGAATTTCGACATCCCTCCCAGACTCAAAAATCTCACAGCTCTCGTCACCCTACCATTGAAAAATGTCGTTAGAGGCCTTGTTTTACATTCTTCTATAAATGCCAACGCTTCACTGACTCAGAGTCATTAATCAATCCATACCTTTCATTGATGCAAACAGATTCTGATTTCCGTCACCGAACTGTTGTCCATTCCACTGGATTTAGTATTAATTCGCTGCCCGCATTATTATGGCATACATCACAACTTCTGAAGATTCAATGGAGATCAACATTTTTCGCTAATGTAAACAAGCGGTCCTTATCATCTCCAATTTTGAACCTTTAATGAGTATTCCGTCCCCAAATTCTGCATTTCTGATGTCCGTTACTTGAAAACTGTAAGCAGATTTTACTCAAGAGCACAAATCGTCTGTTGATTCTCCCCGTCAATGACTAACTTCTGTTCCATAGAAATTCATGATATCCATGATATTGATGGGGGTACATAGTCTGATGTATTAATGAAATATGATCCCTTAGGGTGTCATTACTTGTGCCTGTTACCAAGGCATGTGATAGGCCTATCAGCTGGGTAATTATAGTCACTGGCTACATAAAATAAGTTTACTGAAGATACAGTGACACATTCTGACCTTAGGGAGTAATCCCTCTGCTGGTTTAACTGTTGTTTGGCTATCTTATTTCCTGAGGTCCTGTAGTCAATGATATGTCAACAGGTATGTGTCACTTCATAGCCTTTCACCGCTTGCACAGTGGAATCATAAAGTATGATAGCGTCCATTCACATTTGGGATTGGTGACAGACAAGCTTGTGTTGTTGCATGAAGGTAAATTATCTTCTCATTGATTTTATACCAAACTTGACATACAGCTTACTTCATTTTAATTAAAATGAATAATCACATTTTTGCACGGAGTGTCACGAGTTTAAGCTTGATTGTGGAATGGCCCTCCCAGAAAAATTCTAGATTCTTTCAGGAAGGATTTTCCACTTGGGACAAGTCAGAATTGGATTAAGCAAGACGGGAGGAAGTGTGTGGAAGAGGCTCTTACCACTGCTTCCAAGTCTGAAACGTTGGGAGGCGCAAATGTCGTCTGTACCATGAATTTGTGTTTACTTTTCTCATTGGGATCGTAGTCAAATGGCTGTAGCATGACTGCAAATGAGAGGAAGGACATCAGGTAAGGGGAATCATTTCTAAAATCACTGCAAAGACACTCTCCACTGATCAATTAAAACAAATGAACAGTCAGTCAGACATAGGCCGCACTTTAAATTTGACAGAGGGCCCCTACCAAAACATGCACAGCCATAACATCACTTCAGATGCAAAGTGATTGTAGGTCAGCTCTCCAAACCCCCAAAAGTCTCCTGGTCTTATTTCATGCAAATGCGGCCATAATTTACTTGCTGGGTCATTGAGTGTCAATTCAACAAGAGGCAGCCCCCACCAAAATTTTAAAAAATGTAACTTTTTTCCAAGAGATATACATTGGCATATCTCAATTATTGCTAGTTCCTGAAATTTTTCCTATTTTAGGAAGGGGATCAATTTTGAGAAAATCACCTTAATTTTGGAGGGAGTTTGAGGGCCTGAGATATGGATTTTCAGAGCTGACAGACCCACTAGTTCCATTTAGTCATCAGAAAAGTTGCTAAACTCTTGGCTTAAGCTACATTTCTTTACTCAGTATGTTTAGTTTACCTGTAATGTGGCCTGGAAAAAGCGAAAAAAAACACCAAAATCATACAATGTTTTTCAAAATTTAATGTATTTATTTTTCTGTAACTAATTAAGATAGAGCCCTGAGACTTGGTATGTAAACTGTCAGTCAACTTTCAAAGACCACAAAAAATATCAAAGCCATAATGATAGCACTAAATATTTTAATAACCTTGGAAGTGGGCTTCAGAATGAAAAGTGCGTATTTTGAGTCATTATAGTGGGTATATATCTGAAAAGGGACACAAGTAATCAATGTCATATTTTTAGTGCTTGAAGGCATGGGGCTTGGGTCTAACGTATTTAAAAACTAGAGATGTAAAACTCTTCCTTTAGACTGTACAACATGCCAATCATATTAGGCTTCCAACTTAATTTTCAGAGCACGATTAATGTGACACATACATCTTCTTGGCGGAGGTGAACAAGTGAATGTTTTCGCCGACGTTGGTTGTGTTACAGGGGGGGGGGGGGCAGGGGGGGGGGAGTGCCCACCCTGAGAAAAGCTCTGCCCACCCCATGAAAACTCAAGATAAAAAACTGATTTACAACTATGTGACAGCGAACACGTGATATCCTGCGTGATTCACAGCCGGGGGTAGACAGCCATTAAAAGAGAGCTTTGCTTCATCTATCTATCACTAAGTATGATTGGTGGATTCCTTTGCCAGTCTATTCTGATGTGAAACTAACCAATGGGTAGTCTCCAGTAGCGGAGCTACAGGGCGGGCAAAGACGCGTCCCTTTTAGTCCTGGCTGAATCTCAATCATTTTCCTTGAATTTTCTTTTTTTTAAAATAAATTTGGCATCTCCAATCCCACACGAATCTGGAATGCCCAATTAGTTAACTATGTACAAGGCTTGCTCGTTTGCGACCCCTTGTTGCCAATTCAGGAGAGTGAAGACAGTTCACAGCTCTCCTCCGAGGCACGTGCCTGTCAGCCAGCATTTCTTATACACTCATTGGTTGAATCTTTGCAAGTTCAGAACGAGGGCGGAGGATCGCCGGACATGACCAGGCTTAAGAGTCTTCCTGACGAGTGCCCGTCTGGCCAACAGGAGGCGCTTGAGCAATGAACAAAGATATTTATTTTATTTCCCATTCCCAGCAGTTCCTTCCCAATTTGAAACCCCGTCGCGCTATTGTCTATTGTGCGCTACTCTGAAAAAGCTGCCAACCACTGCCGGTTGGTACGACTGGGGCTCGAACCCGCAATGTGATAAGACACTTCTGCCTTAACCGAGTGAGCTATCCGGCGGCTATCATTTTCCTTTATTGACGTCTTTTCAAATTATCGTAAATTGGCAACTGAAAACACAGTGTCTCACCGTATGCGATCTAAAAGTGATGAAATCATGGGCTAAATTCAGTGCAGAAAAATAATGTACTAATTAATTGGCCAATGCTTAGTGTGATTGAACTCGTGCGTGTTCCAATGAAACACGGACTTACACTCTCGGTATTTTGTGGGTTGATTTAAAAAAAAAAAAAAAAAAAGTGGCACTTGGCAGTTAAATAGCCTAGGTCATAAAAAGCGTTCGGCTCAAGCCATTTGCGTGACAGTCGACAGGTAGGCTATGCAATGATTGTCGTCTTACCTAATCATGGAGAACAAGCAGCACCTGTTAAGTGCGGAGCGCTCTCGGAGTGAACCTTTTCTTACTCATGAAGATGACTGAGAACAGGTCAGGATTTATAATTGTTTTAAACGGCTGTTTTGTGCAACCAAATTATCTGTTCCGCCACTGTACTGAATTTAACCCGCGATTTAATAGCTGTTAGATCGCATCTGGTGAGAAACCGTGTCAGCAGTTGCCAATTACAATAATTGGAAAACATGTGAATAAAGGAAAATGACTGAGATCTAGCCAGGACTAAAAGGGACATGTCTTCCCCCACCCGGAAGTACAGTCCCCAAGCTTTAGTTCACATGCTAGAAATCACCAACGCACAGAACAAAATGAAGATTTCAGTCCAATGCTTCACAATTGCTGTAGCGGACAAGCTAAATATTTCCCACAAGAATATAGTCGGATAAAGCTAAGGTTTTTACAAAAGCCAGGATTACGATCGTGCACCTTTCAATATTCACTAACGCTACTGGTAAGCCCCATCCACTGCTCAATGTCAACTTGTTCATAAGTGTTAATGTTAGCCTGTATAACAGCTAAGTGTGTGGGTTTCAGTATGCATCCCACTTCTGACCGTAGATGGCCACTTATCACACGGGAAACGCTGGTTACTTCACCGGAAAACTGACAATAGTGCTTTTGTTCGAAAAAAGGATACTTGTTGGATGGATTTTTGAATTGACATATCAGGGGACTGTATAACATATAATACAGTGAGATCGGGATGATCACCCCTTCATCCGTTGGGCGCTTTTTTACAAAATGGTGTGAGCATACGTATATCCTCTTGGGTGGATACTTCAGCTTTAACGCAGCTAGCCACACCAAGCGCCTGCTCACTGGCATCGAGTGTAGACTGTAAGGTGCTGGGCAAGGGCAATCTTTCCTAATCACCTTGTAAATAAGGCACTCTGTTTCCATACAAATATTTTATGTTTTGAGTTACTGGTACAACCAACAATAGAACAAGTGGAGCCTGAATGCATTCAGCCTGCTGATCTCTCTTCAGTACAGCAAGCAATGACCGAAGTAGGAGACCGTAAGGGCTCTCTTGGCGGCGTGCATCGTTAGAACAGGAATTAGGTGGTTTGAATTAAATATACTGAACAGCAAAAGAAACGCAAGTTTGAACTTTTGTAAATATTTAGTTGAAATAAATTTCTTTTAGCGAAACAAATGATACCATTATCAAACCACACACCCAAAATGGGTTTGGTAATGTTGCCAGTTATTCTTGACCACAGTGCCAAATTGTCACGTTTTTCCTGTTTTTCGCATAAGATGTTCGTGCTGAACGAGAACGTGCATGCTTTTCACGCCTGATTAGCCCTTCATAAGGCAGGCAGTTTGAAAGCGCTGCACACAACCAACTTGAGTGGAAGATTGCTGAGAAAAGATGCCGTGGCTAAATCAACAGGAACAAATCGACATGGTCTACAACATCCCCCACCAATCGTGCGCTTCTCATTTTCGAACTCAAGCAAGGCCTTTATGGTCTGAAGCTAAACACCAAATTTGGTTACTGTATCTGTAGTAGTTTCTGAGTAAAGCTGTCCCCTTTATCTCGGACGGACGGACGCACGGACGGACGGAGGTCAAACCTATATCCCCCTCCCACTTCGTGTTGGCGGGGGATAAAAAGGGATCGCCATTGGGATGTTGCAAGCCGGATTAACAGCAACTGCTGCAGCGAGACACTTCAGATGTCATGTCACCACAATCATAAGACTCCTGGCAAGACATCAGCAGACGGGACTGCGTTGCGCCGACTGCTGCGTTGTGGAGGCTGACCGCTGGGGAGGAGGAAATCTGATGGTCTGGGGTGGCTTCAGCTACCACCACAGAACACGGCTGCATGTGTTTCTTCAACGTGTCACTGCCGTCGTCTACAGAGATCAAGTTCTCCAACAACACGTTCTACCGCTATTCCACGCCCAACAGCAGCTCCAGGTTTTCCAGCAGGACAGTGCTCGTCCCCACACAGCACGGGTCTGTATGGACTTCCTGAGAGCTAACAACATTGCTGTGCTGCCGTGGCCCTCTCTCTCTCCGGATATGGCACCAATCGAGCACGTGTGGGACAAGATTGGAATTAGAATTCACACAGCTGGTCCACCTCAAAACCTGGAGGATCTGGAGGCGCGATTGATCAGGGAATGGAATCAACTTCCACAAGACTTCTTCCAGAGGCTTGTTGACTCGATGAGACATCGTTGTACTGCCTGTATTGAGGCCAATGGGGGTCACACACGCTACTGATTGAAAGACTTATTCGTGTCATTTTTGCTGTTTGTGGGTACAGTGCTTTCATGTGCTTTGTTTGTTCACGAGTGTTCGTTTGACCAGAGAACATGACACATTCCATCAACAATCATTCGTCTGTTGTTTTTCATAATGAGATTAGTTGTATGTTCTCAAAATTGAAATGTATGGTCATTTGAAACCCAACTTGCGTTTCTTTTGCAGTTCAGTATAAGATCATTTGAAACGTCTTTATACAATTTCATTGCTTCCAATGATCTTATTTCATTTAAAGAGTTTAAACGATCATGAAACAAATGCATTGCTTCCAACACCTGAGTAAAGAAACAACTAAAACTCACGCGGAATGCATGAGAGTTGACAGGTGTGCGTTATTAATGAAAACTGACCACATCTGTTAATGATGAGAGTTTTCTGAGCTTTTGTAACGGTAATTTAAATGAATGATTGAAAACGGGTCATGACCAATCATTATTTTCAAGGGATGAGTTTGAGCCTCCCCTTTCGCCAGTTCACCAGCCACCACTATATATATATATATATATATATATATATATATATATAATATATATATATATAAATAAAAAGATTTCAAGATGTTGTGCATGTTGTATTTTACGCATATTTAGAGGGTTTTTTTTTTACACCCCCCCCAAAAGAGGACAAATGCCCACCCAAGCTTGGCATCCTGGCAATGCTTCTGGTTGGTTGGTTTGTTTGTCTGCCTGTTAATAGGATAATGGCCGCATAGATTTTTTACCAAACTTGGCAGGGGGTTAGAGTAGCACAAGAGGAACAAGTGATTACATTTTCGCACATCTAGGCCAAAGTATAACTGAGATATAGGCCAAAGTTCAATATGGAAGCCCACAGTAGACAATATTGAAATGAAAATGTAATCCCCCTACTGCATTACAATTTTCCACTCATGAAGTTATTTGAGACAATATTAAATTGAAAATGCATTAATCCAATTTCATTTTCACATAGACATATGGGAAATCTATAACAAGAGTCATTAGAAGATGACATATCCCACCGGTTCCACATAATTCGTGATTTACTCATTGCAGGAGAATTGTATTATCTTAATATCACTGTAGTAATTCTATACACATAAAACAGATGGATTGATTAGTTTGTTATGAAGGCAAGCATGTAATGATGAATGTATTGATTCAGAACTAGGATCTTGTGTCATGAAGTGTGGGGAATACAATAATGTGAGATTTGCCATTACCACTGTATGAAATGGAACACTTATTTCCGTATATGTTAACAAATACTTACCTTTGTAAATAATCAATGATGTAACTTCCATAGTGATATCTTGTCTACCACAAACTTGACAGAGTTCTGTAACCCATACTCTTTCAATAGCGATGGCTGGTGTGCTACCGAGTCCTAGGTAATTGACAGGTCTGTGTGTTCCGCATTCCATGGCTCAGATGTGAGATACAACAAGGACATATCACTCTATTTCACTTGGTCTGTGTGAGCAGAGACTTTTGGAGTTTTTGAAGTTTCCAGGGCTTAAAGCAAAAAAAAATCCCAGGACTGAAAATTTCAGACGTGGGATAAGACATTCTGAAAGGGGCTCTAAGCTTTTGCCACGGTCTAGCCCTGGCCCCTGTCCTAGACAATGGCAATATGAGAGAAATATAAACATTGTGAGCCCAGCACACACCAATTAATTGGGTGATATGCTACTTCACAGTTCTCAAATGCCTTAATTGTGAATGTGTACAATTTGTGCTTCATTTCAACATAAACACCTGCTGAAGTTGTAGTCTGCCTATTGCTAGTCTGGTCTATACTCAGCAACAAAAGTTTCTGTGACACCATTTATGTGTATGTTATAAATGACACGCAAAGATCTCAATGCAATCAATATGTTTATTTAACAGGAGAAACACTGACTTTTCAGTGCCAACGTCACTCAAAACGAAAAATGTCATTTTCATGCGTCATGAAGCACTTGTCTGACGTCTAACCAATTGTGACCTTCACACTTCAATACCGGGTGTGACTTCCTCGTGCCATGATGCAAGCAACGCATCTCCGGCGCATGGACCGCATCAGATGTGCCAGAAATTGCTGTGGGATGTCATTCCAAATCTGACGTAGACGTTGTCGCAATTCCTGGAGTGTAGCTGGCGGGTTATCCAACCACCGCAAACGTCGATCCATCTCGTCCCAAAGATGCTCGATTGGGGACATGTCTGGGGATCTGGCTGGCCATGGCAGGACATTGACATGTTGTTGCATCAGATACTGCTGTACAATCCTTGCAACGTGTGGTCTGGCGTTATCATGTTGCAGCGTTATTCCGGGACCATGTTGCATCAAAAACGGTACCACCAATGGCCGTAGCACTTCATCGCGATATCTTTGACCTGTCAGATTTCCATCAATAACAAGCAAATCTGTTCTGTTTCTAGCCGTGATCCCTCCCCAAATCATGACACTACCACCTCCAAAACGATCAAATTCCTGAACACAGTTGTTGGCATAACGTTCTCCATGTCGACGGTATACATGTAAACGACCATCGGTTAAGCATGAATCTTGATTCATCAGTGAAGAGTACAAGATCCCACTGACGTTGGATCCACCGTCGATGTTGTTGTGCCCACTGTAGACGCAGTCGTCGGTGTTGTACTGTGAGTATTGGACGTCTTGCTGGCCGACGTGGGACAATGCCAAAATGACGGAGACGGCGACGGATTGTCTGTGCAGACAGTCGCCTCAAACCAGGTATCGTTCTTGCAGTTATGGTTGCAGGTTGGAATCGATTTCGGAGATGGGTTGTTCGAATCCAGTTGTCCTGTCTGGGAGTGGTTACTCGTGGACGGCCGCTGCGAGGACGGTCTCTGACATGTCTTGTCTGCTGATGACGCTGCCATAAGTTCCAAATGGTGTTTCGGTGGACATTCAGGCGATGAGCAATTTCCCTCTGCGAGGTTCCGGATTCAATCATCCCAATGGCCCTCCACCGATCATTTTCAGACAGTCTTGGCATTTAGAGGGTAGAGTTCCTGATCCGAAATGGCTGTGTTTTCGATAAGTGATGCTTCCGTCGTTCATCAGGCACAATGTGAACATTCCAAAAATTCTCCTCTTTTATTGCCATCCACAAGCATGATTTACGCACATTTTCACGTGCAAAGTCATTTTCTCGCATTTTCATGATTTCCATTTCAATGTTGTGTTTACGTGTACTGTTTCAGTCTGAGATCACCATGTATGACAATTTCATAATTGCGTTATGAAAAATAATTAACAATATTGGTGTCACAGAAACTTTTGTTGCTGAGTATATTTCAAATATCAAAATTACTGTAGGACTTTAAAGCAAAAGTGCGTAGCAGCAGCAGACCTGCCAACCTTGGCAATTTTTTTTTTGAGTACACATGCGCGGGCGCGAAGCACCCACAGGGCCCACGGCGCAAATTTTGTGGTTTTCCCGCATGAAATGCACAGACCGCATATATTTTGGGGGTCCCCAGTCCCCACACGCCTTTTTGGGTGGGAGCAAATTGTATGTTGACTTACACTAAATGGAGGCAAGCTGTTACAACCTTTTAAATAAAAATGCCAGTGCAGAGAAAAAGTAGTATTACCAGGCTGTAATGTTGCATTGGCAATATTGACAAATCTTTAATATACTGACTGCACCTGCTCAGACTTAGTTAACACTAGTCTAGCAAAACAGTCTAATCATGTTATTCTTTTTACACACTGCTGAGCAGTGTGTAAAAAGTAGTAGTCATATGAACCAGTATGCACCTTGCAAGTGAGAACACGAGTCAATTACAACAGACATTTAAAACCCATTGGTTGGCAGCTCAAAAAGAAAATGTTAGTACCTTTAGTGGATAACATTTGACCTTTCACTTTATATTTTAGGGTTCCCATTATTGATACTGTGCATTAAAACAAAAACAACATCAATATTCAACAAGCCGTTTTATTCAGATTCTCAGATAAGAGAATAAACAGCACTGTTTATCTGAGAATCTGAATAAAACGGCTTGTTGAATATTGATGTTGTGACTTTTGCTTTTGTTGCTAAAAAAAGAGAATAAACAGCACTGTTTTTTTTAGCAACAAAAGCAAAAGTCACAACATCAAGAATTCAACAAGCCGTTTTAGATTCTGATAAGCAAATACTATTCTTTCATTCTTTTTTTTTTGCAACAACAGCAAAAGCCTGAAGCTTGGCTACACCAGACATTCTTTTCAGTGTTGACCTGAAACCTGGTTCATTGTTGTGCTTGTAAAGCGGTTTTTTTTTTGCCGTTTGAACCGGACAACAGCTTTCTGTTGCAAACACAACAGAAACAGGCTCCTGGTTCCTTCAATTTTTGACACCAGGACCTGAATGGCTTTCCTGTGTCACCCATCTCATCCAACCAACGCCGCCTGCGAATTTTTTTTCCCCAAACGGTTCGTCCATAGAGATTTTTTCTCGTCTCCTGATTGGTTGAGCTCTGCTACGTCATACATTTATCATTCAAGATGGCAGCGCCAATAAAATTGAGAACTATTTGTTCTTCCACCAAGCAAGACAGAGTGGACAGAATGGTTGGCCAGCAACACAGACGCTAAGATTGCTTTTTCACCTAGCGCCATTGTCATGTCACATCAGGCTATTTGGCCTCGCTAATGTAGATATACTATGAAAGCAGGCTATTTTGAATGTCTCCTTCAGTCTCCCGAAGACCCAGTTAAAAAATTTCATTAGTTTCGGTTTAAGAGTTTCCTTGTTCTCAATTTGCGCAGATCGGCCAAATCATTACAACCAGCAGCGAGAGATGGGAACAATTGACTTTTGTTCTCCACACTTGCCGGTGTCCAGGAAAATATGTTGAATCGTGCATTAATTTGCTAGCCAGCTTGTCAACTCGCTAGCGTTCACTACAATGGATGTGGTTACTCAACACATACCGCATAAAATATCAACAATTTATCGCTAACTACTAGTAGTACTAGTACTTGTACTCGAAACTACTAGTATTGTTACCTGGGGGCGACATACGACTGGTTTTGTGGTACACGGTCACTAATGTGCTGGCGCACTATTAGCAACGCTTTATTTTGTCAACAAAACCACATGGGCGACAGTCAACAGAAGCACGTGGTAAGATAATTAATTCATATATTTCAACCAATAAGGAGACGAGAAAAAATCTCTATGGACGAACCGTTTGGGAAAAAAAAATTCGCAGCCCGTCTCCATTTGTTTTTGACAGTGCTGTCAATATTAATCACGTCTGATCCTTCCTTCCCAACTGAACTTCCTTCGCAGACTGAACCAGTACCACAGCAGTGACAACACACGTGGGTAATATTTTGAGTCAAACAATGCAACGCGGTGAATACACCAACCAATCATGATACAGTAGTTGCAGACGCGGTTGATCTAAAACATTACCCAGAATAGTAGATATGCACACGTAACAATGCTTTTTTAATGCAAGATAACGTGAGAATACATTACAACAACGAATCAATGACCGATCGTGTGTGGAATCATAAAGTACGTATCTGCACATTTATCGCAGAGCACGAACTTTTGTTCACAGTTGCACAGTCATTGATTGATGACTTTATTAGAAATTTGCTGTTTCATACAGTTTCATAACGGTACAGTTCACTAGTACATGGTCTACTAAAACTAAAACACACAGGCGTCACGTGTACATCCATGGAATTTCCGGTCAGATAAAAAAGCAGTTATCAGACAAGTTGAACATGATTTATTTTTCTCTAAATGCTGACGAGGCCACCAATACAAACATGGGCCGTGTGCTGAACGTTTTAGTGCGCTTCTATGATGAGGATTTGGCCACTGCGGCCAATAAACGCTAACGTTATATATTTAGATCATACCTGATGTTCACATGGTGTAATCCACTTTCGATGTTGAAGAAAAAAATCCACTGCCATTATTCCGAGTGATTTCATCTTTTGGACACCGTCATCCATACTGAGCGAATTTCATAACTTCACCGTTAAAATCCGTAGCACTACGAGTCATGAAGTCACATTGCTGATCTGCCATTTAAGTTACTCCAACACGACACAACAATCGCTAGCTAGTTGACGATAAGCTAATGCTTGGTGTCAGGTTACACCAGAGCTCAGCAGCCAGCGGCAACCTACTGAGAGCACTCTGAGCTGCGTATCTTCATAGATGTTTCAATTTACATTATTTCCTCGGGGAGGGATGCATCGCAGTTTGAAAATCACTTCAATAGCAAATATATGCAGCATTTTAACATTTTTTTTTCATTGACATCGCGGCCATGGCTACCCCCCCTCCCCATCCCCCAAATCCCCTTTTTTTTTTTTTTTTTGCAAATCTACATCAATCTCATAAATAGCCCCTAGGAAATCTCCAGGACGGAAATCCGTCCCCAGGACGGAGAACTTTAAGCCATGAGAGTAAGTTCCATAGCAAATTTGAAGTTTGTAAGTGGTATAGTTTTTGAGTTCTGCTCTGGAAATGAAAATGATTACGGACGGATAAATTTTGGGCACCATGATTTCAAAATGCCCAAAAGGCACAATGGGATCACTAGAATGACATGCTTACAAAATATGAAGTTTGTAAGTGGCAGAGTTTTTGAATTCTGCTCTAGAGAAGAGTCATCAGAAGATGACATATCCCACCGGTTCCACAGAATTCGTGATTCACTCATTGCCAGAGAATTGTATCCTTTTTCATCAGTTTAGTAATTTTACATTCATAAAACAGATGGATTGATTAGTTAGAAATCAGGGCATGCATTTAATGATGTATGTATTGATTCAGAGCTAGCAACATGATCGTGGGTCAAAAAAAAAAGACTTTTTCTACTTTTGATGCCATAATATTTGGCATATTTTTCTGCACAAGTAGAAATTATTTGGGAATTTTTAGTGAACCGGAAGTAGTTGTTTTGAAGGTTGAAATGTGCAGAACTGACATAAGGGCGCTCACCCTGAAAAAAAACTTTCCGTTTTATTTCAGGTTTTGGTCCTGAATTGTTCTTTCAAGCATAAATAGTGAAGAAAAAAATAAAAATACTGACAAATTTTTTGAACAAATATGAATAACTAAAAACTTATTTTAAATGTAAAATTTGGTGGGGGGTATGGTTACTTAGTAACCAATTAAGTACATATGGCATTGACTAAACAAGTAGATTACGTCACGTGGCCTAGTGTCCATGACTGGTGGTTTCTTGTACAAGTGTGATCTTGAAATTGGCAAATGACCTTGAAAATCAATAGGGGACCCTTCCTCTATACCAAGAAGCTTGTTGTAAGATGTAATAGCCATCCATGAAGTTAAAGTGGAGTTACGGTGCGAAAACTGTGAAATCGGGGAAAAAAATCAACACTTTTTTGACCGGTGTGACCTTGGGATTCGACAGATGACCTTGAAAATCAATAGGGAACCCCTCCTCTATACCAATAAGCTTGTTCTAAGATTTCATAGCCATTCATTGAGTTAAACTTGAGTTACGGTGCGAAAACCGTCAAATCGGACAAAATTGACACTTTTTTTGCCTTTGTGATCTTGGGATTCGACGGATGACCTTGAAAAACAATAGGGAACCCCTCCTCTATACCAATAAGCTTGTTCTAAAATTTCATAGCCATTCATTGAATTAAACTTGAGTTAAAAATGAGCACCCACTAATTTTTTTGAGTCCAAAATGCTTAATTTCTCAAAAACCGGGACGTAGAATTTTCTAATTTTCATAGTGAATATTTAGAATATCATAAGGAATGCTCATATCAAATTAGAAACAAGAGTCATCAGAAGATGACATATCCCCCCGGTTCCACATAATTCGTGATTTGTGGCAGAGTTTTTGAATTCTGCTGTAGAGAAGGGACAAAGTCCAATTTTTGGGCTGTTTTTGGTATAGAAATCAAAGATTTTGGGCAGAAAGGAACTAGAACCCCCAAAAAGCACAACTACACCATAAGGGTAAGTTCCATACCAAATTCGAAGTTTGTAAGTGGCATAGTTTTTGAGTTCTTTCCCGGAAAGGAGACAAAGTCCAATTTTAGGGCTGTTTTTGGTGAAAATTTCCAAAATTATGGGCAGCATGGAACTGAACCCCCAAAAGGCACAATTACACCATAAGGGTAAGTTCCCTACCAAATTAGAAGTGTCTAAGTGGCATAGTTTTTGAGTTCTGTCCCGGAAACGAGACAAAGGCCAATTTTAGGGCCGTTTTTGGAGAAAATTTCCAAAATTATGGGCAGCATGGAACTGAAACCCCCAAAAGGTACAACTACACCATAAGGGTAAGTTCCATACCAAATTAGAAGCGTCTAAGTGGCATAGTTTTTGAGTTCTTCTCCGGAAATGAGAATGGTTACGGACGGACGGACAGGGTGATGACTATATCCCACGGTATTCCATGGGATAAAAAGTTATCAGACAGTTTTTGAGATATTCAGATTTGAGGTGAAAAGTGGACGCCGGACGCCTCGGAATTTGAAAAGCTCCGCTGAATGTGACAATCGTCACAGCGCAGCTAAAAATTCTTTTTTGTTCATGCTTTGAGTTGAGACTGCAGGGATGGAAGTCTTAATAATTAAACAGAAAAAAAATCTCTCGGGAATTCTGTTAATCGTTTTTACCTTTTACCAGATTAGAAAAGAAGACTGAATACATATGTACACACACACACACACACACACACACACAACCACACACAAACACACACACACACACACACACACAACCACACACAACCACACACAACCACACACAACCACACACAACCACACACAACCACACACAACCACACACAAACACAATGGTGGCCAAAATTATTAGAACACCTGGCATATTTAAGAGGTTTCAGTTGTTTTTGCGGAACTGGGCATTAAAATACCCAGAAACAAATGAAATATCTACAAAGTCATCATTATGCTCTTTAAACCATAGAATAGACCAGTCATCAGGAGATTTAGTTCATTTTCCTTAAAAAAAAAAATACTCGCTAGGCCTATTTCACTGTCAATGTCACACAATCATGTTCTATCAAAGAACCCAAATTACTTGAGTAATCATTGTCAGGTGTGATCATGGTTAAAGTGATGGTGATGCAAGAGTCTTAGGACACAGTTGTGTGATTCTTTTGAATGTGCAAGAACTATCCTCCTATTACTGCAAAAGGTGGACATGCCAAATATTAAAGTTAAAAGAGGATAAAAACAGTAGGAATCACTTCATCTGATATTTCTTGTGCTCAGAGCAACCATCTGCATGTTTCATGAACATAATGAAATGAAATCATGTTTTGGAGGTGTGACTGTCCTCCCTACGTGTTTGTACAGAACACATATTGACAGTCAGCCAAACTCCTTTAATTAGACATGAAATGGGTCAGGATATGAGCATTCTGGCTGCTTGTTTATTGCCTCATGTCTCGTGAAACAGAGTGCAACTACAAAAAGATACAAAACTGGAGGAACGGCAATCATTCACTGCCTCAGTAACTTAGTCCTTACTGAACATGTTGCTTTAAGCCAACAAACTTACTCGCAAATTACTTGCATTAGGAATAATAATTTTGGAATTAAATCAAGACTTTGTCAAATTAAACACCAGATAATGAAAATAGCAGTTGCATTACGAATCTGTAGTAATATGCTACAGTACAGCCGCCATTAAAACCAAAGAGACGGCGTTAGTTCACGCCCCGTTATCTCGAACATTTCGCCCTTCTTACCCATTTCTAACCAAGATCTAACCAATGAGCCGTATCACAGGACAATTTACCGCCAGTAATAACCACATGTGGCTCCGCGGAACTGAATGTAGTACCGCGTGTAAGTTATAGAATAGAGGGCATTTTGACTGTTAGAATTACGTGTATTTGCCGTTATGTATTTTAACATCTTTTATTTTCTCTTGCAGCGAAAGTGCAAGTGAGAGCTTATGCGACCTCTGGAAAGCGCGTGGCTGATCCTCTGTTTAAAAAGTCTAGCATGAACGAGAAAAAAAATAGCCTATTATGAAAAATTCGACAGCGAAATATAAGAAATTGTGTTCTTGAAGGAAATTTTTTTGGTATTTTAAATGTCTTTTTATTGCAGAAACTGTGAGTCTGAGAGTTTGTGGGTAGATCTTCAGCGAAGTTTGGCGCAATTGATTTAATGGTTTTGAAAAGCCAGCCGCAATATAAATAAACAAATTGGCAATATACAACTTAATAGCCTGTGAGCTTATGCTCACGTTATTCTCCGAAATTATGCGTTTTCGGACCTGCAGAGGTGTGAGGTTGTCACTCGCCAAGGAGTCAATCTTAGTCCTAAACTCTGGGGATATGCGTCGTATCGTGACAGGTTCCATGGTTGGGAATGTGATGTCAGTTTATGGTTGGGAATTTTCTGGAAAATTTCTGCCACGCGCTGACCAGATCATTAATTTTTTAATAGGCAACAATGAGCTTAAAGGGAATATTAGGGTGACAATGAGTGATAGAGATGACACGAACTGAGCTGTATTGAATCAGTGCCAAGTGTATCCGCTTTTAATTCCGTGAATTCAGTTTACGAAAGAGCCATTCAGTTTTAAGTGACATTGTCCTTTAGAGAAAAGATACTGAGCAGATCTTTTTTTAAATTCCGTTTCCTTATTGATAGATATAGAATAAGCTTAGTAAACATCCTGTGTAAGGTTCCGCAAATAGTTTATTTTGCGTTTTTTAGTGCATTCAGGAGTCGTTATGGTCGAACTAAATTCATATTGTACGCAATTATTTTATAGTTGCAAGCTTTGCGAACATTAGCTATGTTTGAACATCTGAATGGTTATGAGAAGTCATTAAAACAAATACAGATGATGCAAAACGTTTTGAAAAATTGGTTAAAAATTGCAATTAGCATTTTTAAACAAAACAGTATAGAAATCAAAAAACATTCAAGTTCTTTCCCTAAATGAATTTTACTAAGACGGGGTGCGAGGAATCTTCGATATGCGGTGGGTTGATCGGTTCCGCAATTTGACCGATTACGCAATTTGCAGAAATCAAACTTTTTTTTGCGGGAAAACGACTTCGCTGTCAGCCTTGAGTTTGACACCGCTAGAATGGTAAATTATTGTGGATTTAACTCTTAACAATCCTTTCAAGATATTCGGTTTCATAGAGAAATAAATGCCCGATAAGCCTAACTGTTGCTTGCCGTTGCAGCAGTAGGCTACCAAATCAACGCTTGTGATAAGGCGCACTGCGCAGTGTAGGCTATGGCCGTTAAACATGTGTATTCCAGCGATTTGTCGCGTTATCAGTGTCATTATGATCGGAAATTATCGTATAATTGACCTTATAAATCCCAATTTCGTACTATTGATACTTTTGCATCAACACACATTGGAGTGACTGCTTGTCATTTGACTAGTTCCGCAAACGCCATTTTGTAGGTTTTCAAACTTGTTCATTCTTGTTTATTTTTTCTGAAATAATTTTATGAAAGTTTATTGTAGTCAGTGTGAAATAAAACATTTTCCCTCCCACCATAACTGTTTTCCTGTGGCTCAACGGGCTGATCATGACTCATATCCTGTGTTATCCTGAACTTGTAGTCTCATCCTGATAATTTTAACGTATGCTTGGCATTTACTAGGCCTACTTGAATTGGAAAGAGTAGAAAGAATCATCCGTAGTCACTGATAGCAGTTGAATATCGATGGATGCACAAATCATTATGAACTGAGGCCAGCGCACGTGGATTCCAGCTGACACAATGTCAACACACGGAACAGTTAGCCATAAATTTGACCAATTATTGTGATATCCCCTATAGAGTAATGCTGGCTAAAATTGGTGGAAAATACATGTGTCTGTTTCGTTGTGGCCAGGGGCACGCAATAATGCCAATAAACAAAGAATATAATAAGCTCGGCCTGACAAAGGGCGCTGTTTGCGAAACTGGAAATTATTTGCGGAACCAGTCAAAGGACGTGCCACTGAAAAATGACTGTGCAAGGCTTTATTCCTAATGACTGAAGAATACTCACGCTTTTTGTGGATCAGTTATTTCCGCAAATTCGTGAACAGATAACTTTTCGCCAGCGAATTCTGTATCGATACCAGACGCTTCAAACAAATTCCATTTGCGGAACCAGTCAACGTGCTGTAGGAATGGATGGGCTATACTAAATTTCAGGTTTGCAACAGGAAAAATTATATATATCGGCACTTGAGTGTAAAATAGGCCTAATAGTAGGCCACATAAAAGCATGTATAATCTCCGAACATAAAATATTGCAGAAATGATACCTGACAAATAAAATCCTCACCAAAAATAGCATGATATTTAATAATCCAATTGCTTATTATACCGTACTAAAGTTTTAAATAGTAGCACAGGTTGAGCAAACTGTATCGTCAAATATAAAAAGGTTTGCAGAAATGATTAGGCTACCGGCAACATCACCCCCGCCAAAGCAAATAAATATTTTATGTAGGCTTACGTTACTTTTGCAATCATATATGGAAATAAATCGCCAAAAAGCTGTGCCATTATCTACGCCTACATGTACGGACTACTGTCAAAACGACCGTCCCTACAGCCTTCGTGGCTCAGTTATAATTGCCCAGCTACCCCGTGCGCGGTAGGCGGCGGGAGGTCTTCTTTCGTCTTCATGCGCGTTACTACGCCGGTCCTACTGCACGGCTGACGAGATTTCCCGGTCCTACTGAGAGTTTCACGCCCCCGTACTGGCGGATTAACAACTTTTTCTTTGGTTTTAACGGCGGCGGTACTGTATATCATCATGGGCTATACAACAATTTATCTTGTATAAATCAACATTTCCTAAAGTGTATCTGCCATAAACGTCTATCAATAATAAACTATAAGAATGAAATGCGCACTTACAGACATTGCTTTCTTCGGCAAACACAAGGATGGGTGAAGATTAAACAAGAATGAAAATTATTTTTCTTTCAAACAATGCTGGAATGTGCATATTGTATAGAGAAGATACACACTTCCTACTTCCTGAGTTCAAAGTCAACAACAGCTTCCTACCCTGTAAGGGGAGCAATATTTTCAAAATAAAAGTGTCATAAAAGGATGTGAAACAAAATCCATAGAAATGGCAGAACAGGAGGCAAAAAAAAGGTAAATATTTTCAGATCTGTCAGGTGCACTAATAATTTTGGTCACCTTTATTTATCTATTTTTTTTGAATGGCATTAAAAAGTAAAACATACTGACCAAGCATTGAACACGGCATGGGTTTGAATATTTATTAATGCCATTGCTTTAGCTTCCTGTAAGCAAATATGGCCAAAAGGCCTTTTCTGGCCCAAACCACCACATTCAAAATAATTTTCATCATTGATAAACCACTTCATAAAGTTCATGAATTCACCAGAGAAACCTGCAATATCAACTTTTTTTATGACAAAAAATGAGATTTTTAATATTTTTTAGTTTTTGGGAGGAGCCACCCATTCTGGGGCCCCACAAAGTGTCACCAATAATTATAATCATGTGCATTTTGATGCACATTGTAGCGGATATATTTTACTAATGAATAAAGAATTTGTTGAAATTGTATCCTGCGGATATAGAAAGATATTTGTTCAAAATATATGTTCTGAAGTAGAGCTTTCCAACGGCCACGTGTGTAACTGACAGTGTCATGGCTGGGAACTTTGTCAAATAAACTAAGAAAATTTGCAGAAATTTGCTCCAGGGTATGGCCAACATTCAATGAAAAAACCAGGATGTGTCGATACCGGTAACATCTTCATCCGAACACTTGCATCAACCGATCGTTGTAAACGCAAAAATGGGGTGTATTGGTACAAATGGATTGTGTGAGTATGGCTCTCACTTAAATCTTCTCATTTTAGTTTTTTCAGTATTATAGTTATTAACCTAGGGCTGCTCAATTAATCGAATCGCAATTATTTTAAGCGCAATAAAAGTAACTGCCACTATGAGGCACACAGACGAGCTTGCTTATTATCTTTTCTATGACACATACCTAACGCGGTCGTTTGAAGAGCTTCCGGGAAGAAAACTGTGATTTGAAGTCCGCTAATTACCAGCGAGGTTGGAGGTATCGCCTTGGCACAATTAGCTCACCTTAAATCAATTCCCCTGTACTTTTCCTACCTTGCAATCAAGCCATTTATTCAGCCAACTCACCAATCAAAACCAAAAATGTGGCCAATAATGATTAAGAAGAGGTAATGAGAAACAGACAGACCGAATCAGTTAGATTGAAAGAATGTTAATAATCTGAATTAACAGCAGACCTATGAATTTCACCTCTCGTATAATTTTTACATAACATTAAAAAGATTTCTTAAAAATAAAATCATTTTAATATGGGTATTGGTTTTTAAGCGTTGCATTGCACGCAATAGATAAATTCAGCGAAGACTTGGAAAACACATTGAGGTAAATTACATGCTGAACAACGCAAAGTGAAGGTCTGCAAAGTCTTCATCCCCTAACCAACAATTGTCACCCCCTTACCATTTTGCTCAATTTGCAATCAAACAGTTGATTCGCTCAATTAGCCAATTAGGCTTCGCAAAATGTTCTCCACTTCACGTTGCTGATATTTTTAAGCAGTGGCGGGTGGTGGACATAGAACAAGGAGGGCGAATAACGTCTTAAAACTGCTTATTAGTCTTCTGTTTTCTGTTTTTAGTCAATTTCTCTGGTAAAGAACACTCTAACCTTCCCCTCTCAGGTGCAGCCAATTGTCTTCGTTAAGACGAAATCAAAAGCATCAATTGAACACCAAAAAGAGCGCATTTCAAGCTTTTTCAATTTAACAATCATTACCACAGGTTAGACCACTGGATGTGACGAATTTAACGCGGAAAATCCACAGTGGTTTTTTCGTAAAGAGCTGCCTATTAAGGCATGTGAATTAAACATTTCATAGAATTTATTATTCGCTCGCCTAAACATTTCATTATAAGGGAAACTAACATGATGACCAAGAACAATGATTGATATCTCATCTGTTTTCCATCCCCTCGGTTTTCCGTCCACCGCCCGCCACTGTTTTTAAGCTCTTAAAACCAGGGCCATCTTAAAATAATTTCATTAAGAAATATCTTTCAAAATGCATTCAAAATTCCCCAGTGAGAGGTGGAATTCAGAGGTCCGTTATTCATTAAGAGTACTTACATTCTTTCAATATAACGCGGCAGCCTAGTTAGGTCTGTCTGCTTCTCATTATCACTTCTTAATCATTATAGGCCACATTTTTGTTTTGATCAGTCAGTTGGCTGAATAAATGACTTGATTGCAAGTCAGGCAAAGTACACAGGAATTGATTTAAGGTAAGCCAATTATGCCAAGGCGATGGAGGCTGTCCAATCTCGCTGGGAATTAGCGGACTTCAAATTGCAGTTTTTCTCCCGGAAGCATTTCAAATGACCGCATTATGTATGTGTCAAAGAAAAAGTAATAAGCAATCTTGTCTGTCTGCCTCATAGTGGCAGTTACTTTTATTGCGCTTAAATTAATTGCATACAATTAATCGAGCAGCCCTATATTAACCCCTTAACACACCGGTAAAATTAGCCTAAAATGCCTATCAAAAGCGTATCCAAAGTAAATTGAAAGCTGTTCTTGAACCGTTTGGACTATATGGATGATTTTGGTCTCTTTTCCCCCCCAGCTGAAGGAATCTCTGTAAGTGCTACTGTCAGTGACTAATCGAAATTGGAACACAATGAAGGTTTTTTTTCACGCCTGATTTTTTATTTTTTTTTGCAAACAGATGCCAGCAGACAAGTTTAGATGGGATTTATTAGCTAAAAATACGCAATGGGACCACAGCATGAAGCCTTATCTATGCGCACTTCGAGTACTAGGAGGCTTCATTGATGACTTACATCAGTTTTGTAACTATTCGTTTGTTTGTTTGTGGTCTGACACAGGCATTGATTAAAGCTGCTATGAGGATTATATATATATTAGGGATGCACCGAAATGAAAATTTCTGGCCGAAACCGAAAACGAGAAACACTTGGCCGAAAACCGAAACACCAAAAGAAATTATACCAATTTTTAGTACCACTGCATTTATGGTTATGACTGTGTACTTACCTAACTAAAGTCAACGCATTGCAATTGCATAAATTAACATTCACGCTTCAAAAAATAAATCGATTACAAAATTATGAAGATATTTATTTAGTACTGACATTCCAACAAAGCACAATATAAAATAGAATTATAAATAAAATGTTTAACTTGGCCCCACTCATGAATAACCTACAGGCTTATAACTTATTGGCCTATTACTGGCTGCTGAAAAATTGTAAAATATGTTACGTGATGACAGCAGCAGCCCACTGATTGGTCAGAGAGAATTGGCTGCGATAGACAACTCGCTTCCGCATTATCGCTAGGAAACAGGCTTCACTTTCCATCACTGAAACAGGTCTTCAGATTTTGGTTTTGAAACGTGTGTTGTTTTAGGCAGCTTGATAAATATACTGTGCGTTGCCTTACCTTTCAAACAAGGTTGCGTTTGTTCACCGAAGCTGCTACATTTATGAAATGCATTCTTTGTCCGTGATCCTGTTCGTAGCGAAATTAGAAGAGTCCGTTTCCCCAATTCCCCTTGAAAAAGTTACGATGCTGCCCCTATTCTACCATTATTGCGCAGAGAATGACTTTACGGGTGCCGAGGAAGCATTTTGTTCTCAGGAAAGGGAAAGGTATCACAGATGAGATGACGCATCGTAAAGCGATAAATTCTAATACTCTGCCTTCTCCCGCGATTCGCGCGTTTGCCACGTGTTTTGCCTTCACTTTCAAAGTGAAATGTTAAATGACGCCTGCATGTCAAGCAAATAAACAATATTTGTTTTATCATGTGTTATTTGCTTCTTTTTATGAAGGAAAAAAGGTAAATTAACATCCGTGTGTAGTGACTCCATATTTTTCCAGGGGTTGTAGTTACAATATGGAATACTGATGGTACACAAAGGCCTTGAGAATATATTGCCATTGTCTATGAATACTCTATACCTTTTACAGATATCATTGCTTTGCGTTTTTATGTGGAGTGTGTGCCACCGAATCGGACAACACCAGCTGCTATCCTACACATCAGGACAGTGTCAAACAGAAATTGCAATTCAGCACTCGCAGACTTTAATGCCATAACATGGTGACGGTGATGCGCGTGCCCTGATTTAAAACATACAGACACAAATTGGCGGCTGGTGAACTGACGATAGGGGAGGCTCAAAACAATCCCTTAAAAAAGTCACTATCAAGTTAATTTTATCACAATAACACATTATTGTAGCCCTGAACAGATTTATAAAAATCATTAATAAACATGCCCCTCTTAAAAACTCAGGATTAAAAATGGGTCCAATCCTTGGTTTTCTAGGGACCTAGCTGATTCCATTCATGCTCGTAATAAGCAACGGTCTTTAGCCAGAAAGTCAGGGACAACTGAAGACGGGACCACTTTCGTTCCCTTAGGAATAATGCACGTTCCTTATCAGAAAATCTAAAGCCAACTACTATCTCACCTTAACCTCTGACACTGGCATTCTAAATTTTTGAAAATAGTCCAAACCTTACAAAATAAGAAATTTGCTGGTCCTCTTCAAAAGCTGAAGGTTAGTGATTCTTATATTTTATGTCTAATGCTTTTAACACTCATTTTATAAAGGTTGGGCATTTATTTGATGAACAGGGTCTTAGTCATGATCCAAGACATAATATTAAGTTTCCAGGGCAATCAGGCAACTCCTGTGTCAACTCTTTATTTGTCTCCCTTTTTGTCCTCTGACGTTTTGCATGCACTATCAACTTTAGATCCTAAAAAGGCCGCCGGGCCTGATACCATTAATCCATACTTTTTAAAAATTGCACCACCAATTTTGGCTCAGCCAGTTACCAGATATTTTTAATCTTTCCATTTTCACTCAAACTATACCTGTAGTTTGGAAACAAGCCTTAGTCTCTCCTCTTTTGAAGGGTGGTGATCCTTCTAATTTTAACAATTATAGACCAATTTCAAATCTTTGTCTTAGCTAAGATCTTGGAGTCTTTAATTTCTTACCAGATTAAATTATTTTTAGATTTGCATGTCTTAAATCCCATGCAATCTGGCTTTAGATCCAAGCACAGTACGTTTACAGCTAGCTTGAGAGTCCAAGACGATATTAAAGCAGCTGTTGATAATAAATTATTTTGTGTCACATTATTTGTGGATTTAACCAAGGCATTTGATACGGGAGATCACCACATTTTAATCAACTTTCACAGGTCGGTTCTGGCCATAGTACGACTGGCGGGTTTCAGAGTTATTTATACAACTGCTCTCAATGTGTTAAGCTTGGTGATACTGTTTCCGACCCTGTGATGATAGATAAGGGTGTTCCGCAAGGCTCCATTTTTTCAGACAGAATTAATTATCGAACACAGTACGTGCTCCTCCAATTATGACCCCCGGTCATGATGACTAGAACGCTACGTTCCGATCATAAACTATATAAGGTTCCTAAAATATTGTGAGGTCAATAACATTCAAAAGGTTATTACTTCTAAATATTTTTTAAAATCGTGTAATTAATATTTTACAATAAAAATCATAAAAAATCATATTTGCAAAAATGAATAATATTTTTGATGACCTCTCACGGCCCACCTACAGTACCACCACGGCCCACACTTTGGGAATCACTGACCTAGATGGAACTCCAATTGAATTTGTAGATTAATACAAATTTCTAGGATTATGGCTGGACAAAAATTAAACTTTTAACTAGGCTTATGCCATCGGAGGCGACGGCTTGGGGTTTCCCCATTGAATGAATGCACTTGAATTAAAGGTCGGATTTTCCTCTTTTTTTCATTGTGGTCCAATATTACTGAGAAAAAAAAACTGAATTTATCAGAAGCTAAAGAACACATCTCTACCAGGGGTGCCAATAATTATGGAGGGCACTGTATGTCCCCTTAAGACATCTGACCATCGTAAAGTTTGTTGCGATTCCACATTAGGTCTTTGTAAATTTTCTTGATACATATGAAATTACTTCAGTTCATTTATTCATGCACTCATTCTTCGTAAATTATGTACGGCACGAAAGGCTGAGCCATTAAGTTATGTACGGGAATACTCCTCGGAGGTTTAGCTTATCTTAATGGTAACGCTGGCAAACAAATACTGATGACCGAGCAAACATGTATTGTAATTAGTGAAGACATAACGTTCGCTAATGAACCTTGCATTAGGCAAACACTAGCTTTGCTAAGCAGTAATTCCATTTAAGCTAGACTGCAAACAGTTGCATATCGCATTCATGAGCATATGTTTCTCTTTTTAACGTTACATTTCTATCGAATGATTTTTTTGTGTTTGTTTGAAAAAGAGAGCAATATTTTAAAATAGTGCCAAATTAGCTTGGACCTGGTTCCCCACGCACAGAGAATTGCTGAGTCGCTTAGTGAAAGAAATTATTGCTCGCACACACCTCAAAGTCCAGCTTCTCACACAAAAAAACACTCCGTTTAACAGCTTACAGCAATGTATAACATTGAAGTTGGGGGAAGAAAGTCAGCTAATGCAAAAGTTGACATTTACATACAATATTGAAGTGGCCGGTTCCGTAGTGTTGAAACAAGGGTTGGGGTGATAAATCTATCACGATAATTTTAAGCGCAATAAAAGTAACTTCAATGATGGGGTAGACAGGCGAGCCTGCTTTTAACCTTTTCTATACCTAATGCCGTGTGGAACAAACATCAGAGGTCATTTGAAATGTTTCGGGAAGAATGGCGCGATATGAAGTCAGCTAATTACCAGCGAGGTTGGAGAGCTTCCTTCACCTTCACGTTGCTTGGTTCAGCACGCAATTTGCCTGGATGTGTTTGCTGTACATCTGGCCATTGTGTGCAAATGCGCTTACAATTTACATCACGTTCGATACGCTAAAACAAAATGTTTTCGACTTTCACTGCAGGCTATTTAGATGCTCATGAACAGGCCTACCAAAGATAAACTTTTGTTGCAGCTTACAGTTATCAGATGCATACCTTCTTCAAATAACCAACACAAAAGCGAAAACATGCCACATTCCCACAAAACTTTGCACCACAACACTTTGAAGTTGATACGTTGTACATTTTAACCAGTAACAAACCCATAAAATCGCACAGCCTGTCAGAAACCTAGAGACAAACCAACAAATGCGTGATGCCACAGGAGGGAATCTTCAAAATGGTGGTGGATAGTATCAGTGCTTCGGTTGGTAAGTTGATTGCCACATATTTTTAGTTTGAGGTTAATTTATGTCTCAATATGAATGGAATGGTATTTCGGCTGCATTTATTTGCTAGAATTACTTCTGAAAAGTATCCATCAAGTGATGTTTGTGACGGGAAGGCATCATGTTTGTTACCCCAATTACTGCCCCAATAGTCTGTATTCGTATTTGCCCCCCTCTATGTTGAATCCCAAGAGCGACTTCACAGTAGCTTATGATTTACTTTACTTGAAATCGGACAAGAATATCAGTTGGTATCTGCCTGAACATTAGTATAGATGTTATTTTCCAACTGTCTATCTGTGGTCACTGTCTCTGAATATTTTCCCCACCCAACGTGAACAGATCACATTATGACAATATAGACTATAGGTTTGGTCGTAACGGTAAAGTGAGAATTTACACTAACTGACAGTTCTTTTGTCACGAAAGATGCTTGAACTACGTTTCTTTTGGACTTAAACGCTTTTTGTCAACTAATTTTGAAAAATGATCAGACCTTCGTCATTATCTGGAAATAACCAGTCAAAAAGTGTGACCCCAGATTGACAGTTTACAAGTCTGCACTTTCGCCTGGGAAATGACAACTCTCACTTGACATACAGACTGGCATGCCATTTTCGCAATGCCAAATTGTTGTAAGACTAATATTCTGATCCCTGGAAAGTACACAATGGTATAAGGTATCTGTATTTCTGATAAAGAATGTTTCCCATCTTCCTTGGGCATTTTTTCTCTGCATAACTTCCGCAAGAGTGTGTGCATGCGCAGTTTGTTTGTCTCTGGGTTTGTTGCAGGCCGTGCCATATTTTGAGATTGGTCCTGGTGAAAACGTATCAACCTCAAAGTTTTGCTGGAATGTGGCTTGTTTTCAATTTTGTGTTGCTAATTATTTGAAATAGATAGACATCTGACAAACTTCTGTTACAGCTTGTCCATTTTCTATAGTTAACCTGATGAACAAAATCACACAGTGCGAGAACACTTCTAACTTAACATACCACATGCACAATGAATACTTCACAAGCAAACCAACACGCATGCTTGCTGCAGCTAGTGTCATTATGTTGTCATAACATCATCCTAATTAAAACCCATGCGGCTAATTGTGACGGCTAATGCATTTATTAGCCTAGCTGGCAAACACAGGCACTGAATAACTGGTGCTGGACAGGGGCTTACCGGACACTGTGACTGTAGCACCGGCATCAATGATGCCGCTGTTTGGCCGTACACAATACCGACGAGGTGCAGTGGTCTTCACTTTGAAACATACTTTTCTGTCTGATGGGTTCTTCAGCTTGAGGTTTGTAGTGACGACATCTGTGAAAGGTCCTACAAGGGTACAAAGGATAAAAAAGCCAATGATGACCATGATAACAAATGCTAACCAATGTCAACTTGCGCATTAGAGCAGCAGAAATCAACAATGACCATGACACCAAATGCCAACTAACATCAACTTGCACCCAAGTGCAACAGCATGATATACAAAACCCAAAACCAGTGAAGTTGGCACGTTGTGTAAATCACAGAAATAATATAAGTTGAAAGGGATTTGCAAATCATTGTATTCTGTTTTTATCTAAGATTTACATAACGTGCCAAATTCACTGGTTTTGGGTTTTGTATTATTACCAACTGGAAGAAGATAAGTGCTAAATTGAGTGTGGGTTCATGACAATCAAGTCATATTTTACTGTATGAGCCAAATTAAAGTTGCATCCAGGTGTGCTGATGTGAATTCATAGTGGCTGTATGGGATAACTTTTAATCCATTCCTCACCATGAATTATACAGAAACCAGCATGCCTAAGTTGATCTGCTCATGTAATACATACAATACAATAATAACTTGGCCACAAGTAGGGAATACAAAATGACAATCTTTAGCATGGTAAGCTGGCCCTATCAAGTTAGTAATTCAACTATTTGTCATCAAAGTGATATTGGACTTCTATCGATCAAATAGTCCCATTAGTCTAAAGTAGCAGCCAAATAATCAGACTCGATGATGGCCTTAACAGTCCTTAATACTTACCCAGCACTCTTGCAAAGCTGGCACTTGAACCAGCTCTCCGTCACCATAATAGTGTTTTACCATGTGACTGTGTGCAGTTTGTCGTAAAGTTGTTGTGGGTGTTAGTTATACAAGTTCTGTAACTATTTTAATTGTTTTCCCCAGAAATAAAAAGAAGGGTTTAAATTTTCTTGTGAAATATGAAGTATGGGGGCATGCCCGGGGGGTCCAAACTAGGGGGGGTCTGGGGGAATGCCCCCCCAGGAAAATTTTGTATTTCCAGAGCTAAAATGGCGCATTCTGGGAACATCTGAAGGTATGTTTTGATCACAAAATTCTGGTGAAAACATAGCTCTTTTACCAAAATGTTGGAATTTTCTGCACAAATGGAACAAAAAACAGGTTAAACTCAGGTGACTCAAAAGAGCAACAACTTCCCAAGTAGAAGTGGGAGGACTTGTTTATTCCCCAATACTTGGCACAAGGAATAAATGGGAAACACTATGTTACATGAATTCAAATACAATGTGATAACAATCTGAGAAATTAAATGTTCAGCCTCCTGTTCTTTTGGGCCGCCCACTTGTCTGCCGCAGCCTCCAACCACATTTCCCGGACAGGTGGGCCCTCAACGGTCACTTGTACTACCGGTACTTATACTAGGACGACTGCATTTTGCTGTGATTGCGCCAGGGGGTATTAACTCAGCATCCAGGGTCCGTTTTTTCCCAAAAAAGGCTGTTATTTTTCTCGCTGAAATTATAATTGGTACACGTGCAGTGTTGTGCGTGTTTGTTATTGTCGTCACGCTTCGATGACGATGCCAATCACTGACCGCGATACAGACAGTTCATGGAACTAAGTAAACACATGTCTGCTGCATGCGCGCACTGTCGCAAAAGGCGGGATCACAGATGCCGCACTAATGTGTAGCGTCACAGGACGTCCACATACACTACTAGTACTATTTAAGGATGGCGAAAACCAGAAATTTTCTGTCGCATCTCTGCCGCTCTGCCTCCAGCTCTCACACACACTGCTCCGGCGCCGCCCTTCCACTCACGTCACTTTTTTTAAATCCCCTACAGCGCGAAACATGAGTCCCGGAAGCGCGGCGCAGAGGAGCTTGTATGTAATCGGAGGACAAATGGCTCCTTAGTTTCGAAATGGTTTGGAAGGTGATCGCGTTGAAAATAAAGGCGTTTGTCTAGCGTTAAAAGCTCACTTGAAACATTGCCGCGGGTCATTTAAGAAAATGACAGCTCCGTAGAGACGCCGCTTTAGTTTGAGGTAGTGCTAACAATAATAAAAAAAGATGATCATCATCACCTTATCTGTTACCATTGATGATCCTTCCTGAAATGTAGATGTAATGTATTTCCAAATCTAAGCCCATCTTATGCGGAATGTTGCCTAATAGACTGCAACACGGTAAAACCAATGGATAAAACAGGCACCTTCAGAATGCGTAAAAGGCGCACCGGCCAAGGCAGGTCTAACTCACAATGTGCCTTCTAATAACGGACAGAACAACTCTTTTCTATTAATTCTTTTTGAATTAAATTTTGTGATCAGGGATTGACAATTGTGCCACGAAAATATAATTGCGTGGACAGAAATAGTTACGTATTTGAGTCATCTGTTTCGTCCTGGAAAGCAAAGTGTCTCTCACTTATGTCGAGTGAATGACAAGCACTAAAGACAATTCCGTTCACGACAAGAATATACCAGTTTTGTCTTCCGTTCACAAAAGGATTTAACCTCTTATGAATTTCTTCCACAAAACCCCTACAGTTTTATAAATTTCGTGGACAAAAATCCAGTTCTTATAAACTAGTTTCGTGCAGGTATCGTACCGATACCTGTGTAAACACGGCGGGTGTGATAGATAAACAAACACCCGCGCGGGCCGCGGTTGCCGTAATGAGTGATGGTCCATGAGACACGGAACAACACGCAATTGACTCACGGCACCACATGGCACTTGTATCGGGGGAAAATCCTGGGGGAAATTGTTTTCGTGCATAATTTTTTTTCAAGCGTCTCGGCATTCATAAAAGCGTCTCGGCAAAACTTGATGCGTATCGGCGATAAAAGAAACGTATCGGTACCGATACGCTTAAACGCTTTGGGGAAAACACTGATTTTTCTGTGAAAAATATGCAGCAATTCCATTTACTGAACAACTTCCTGTTTTATTCTTTTCATCTCTAGTAGCATGCAAACCACATTACATCTGCAGGAAAGCCAACACCAACAGAGGTCAGGATACTAGTACAGTGTTCTCTCACCACGCAATTTGAACAGGGTTGTCCCTACTGGTTAAAAAATGTGTAATGGATTTCCGTCCATGTTTGAATTTTAATAACAGTTTAAAAATGTGATTTTTAATGCATTTTGTAGCCTGTGCAAATTTGATTGCCACTATATTTGAAAATTTCTTGTAACTGCCAGTAACCACCCTGATGGAAAGAGAACCTGGCCAGAGCACTATAGTACAGGTGTCGCTGACAAGATGATGCATACCTACTAGTCTCTGAATGCCTGTGCACCTATTCAGTGACTGTGTACACACACTGTATGACTGAATCAAAGTTCTTGAAGGTTTCTAACCAAAATTTAAGGCAAAATGTGAGGCTAAATGGTTTTCTCTGTGGCTCACTGAACTTTGGGTTGATTAGCCACTGTAGCAAAGTGAAATTTTTGGCCAGCACACACCCTGGAATACATCTGTTCACTACCGACAAGAGTGTTCAGGTGAACACGTGTCGCCTGCGAAGCTTATGTGAAAGTGTGACTACCAACTGAAAGTGTGACTACTGGACAGACAGACGGACGGACGGACAGACAAAGTGATCCCTATGTGCCGCTATGCTTTTTTCACAGCAGAGACAATGTTTTTATATTAATTCAAGCTACAGAGCGTTCTCGTAAGCTGCACTGCTGCGGTTCTCAGCGTTTAGCACTGGTCAGGAGATTCCGTGCTGTTGGTTTATATCATTACCAAGTAAGTAAAGTGAGCAGGTGTTAGGACGCCAGTGTTTTCAGTTATTGTATTTGATGAATGGCTTTGTTAGATAGCGACTCGACAGCTTCACCTGTCTTTTATGTATCGTTACAGAATAAACAGTGAGGTAGTCAAGGCTGTTGTTGGTTAACTTGGGTTGGATGATGGGTATGTATTCGGTAACTATTGAAGGTGACATAAGGTGCATGAAGCCAACATTTGCTTTGCTTTTTCGAGGTATAAAATAGGGGTGTCAACATCTACACGTGTAAACGGTTACACGGATAACAAATCATAACCGTTTAGAAAAATAAATAACCGTGTACACGTCATTTTTTCCTCCTCCTTGTTCGTTTCTCGCCAGTACATATGGTCACCTATTTTTAGGGGTGATAATGTTGCCTGAAAGCTTCAGATAATAACATTAACTATCAATACACTTAAATGTTCCCACTAGTGCAGTTATCCGCATACAGATACCTGGGGCGCAATGTTACCTTGATATAAAAAAAAAAACCCCGCAGCCACAGCCAGTGTCGCATCACTTCAAGAATAGGCTGCAGAGGACTTTAAAAGAGTGTGGCGCTCATCATCTTCTCCGTGTGCAAATGTCGTGCATGTCGTGCATTCTGCAGACCTGAAAACAAAACTGTTAATGGCTTGTTATTTTAGTCTGTATTGTTGCGTGTTGTTGCACGTTATATTGTTGGTTGGTGTTCTGTCGGCTTTTCACGACCTGATCACGCATCCTCGAGGAATGGAAGGAAGGAGGAAGAAACATTTTTTTCACCAATTTTAGGGAATAATTGTGAGAGTCCCCCTCTACTTTTTTAACTTTGTGGATATAAAGGAGAAGTTTTTTCCTCTCACTTCAGCTTACTTTGGCTTCTTTTTGAGTTGCTTTCTCTCGTCAATTCCACATTACTTTTACTATGAGACGCATATTAAAATTCAGACGCAGCTCCCGTTGGGAGAGGGGGATGCAGTTTTTTCTTTTTAAATGTACAAAAGTGAGCAATAGTTAAAACAGTGATTAAAAAAGAAGGTTAAACCTTTTTCAGCTTTCACTTGCACGTTTTCTTATCTGTCAAAATGATAAGAGGATTTTATTTTCAACTCATTTTACTTTCTGAGGTTCTACAGCGCAACTGTGATAGAGAAAGCTCATACATCTCTGAACGTGTAACCGGGTACATGTTGGTTGGAAGTCCCGTGTACACGTGTAGAAAAAATTGTAAACGTTGACACCCCTAGTATAAAATGTTCAAGATGCACCTAAGCAGAGTTGTTTATTATCCCCCGCCAACACGAAGTGGGAGGGGGATATAGGTTTGACCTCCGTCCGTCCGTCCGTGTGTGCGTCCGTCCGTTCGAGATAAAGGGGACAGCTTTACTCAGAAACTACTACAGATACAGTAACCAAATTTGGTGTGTAGCTTCAGACCATAAAGGCCTTGATTGAGTTCGAAAATGAGAAGCGCACGATTGGCGGGGGATGTTGTAGACCATGTCGACTTGTTACCATTACTTTGAATATCTTACTCCGATTCACAGTGCTGTGTTTTGCTGCTTCGTGTACTATATCGAAGGCTGACTGCAATAAACAGTTATGTCCGGATCTTATTCATTAGGCATAACTGTTTATTGCAGTCAGCCCTCGATATGCTGGCTTTCAGCTCAGTAGTATCAGTTCTATTAATACATCCATGGTTTCATCAGCGTTGACAAGGCTTTTTGATACACAGTGCCTGCCGTAGTTGCAATATGCATTTAAAAAAAGTGAGGCACTAGAGTGCATTATTCGTTTGAATTTCATACACGACTCCAACACTGGATGGGAGTAATTCCTACACAATGTCCCTTTAAGAGCTTGTTAAAATCCAACAACTGAAATTGTGGTTGAGAAAAAACAACAACATACTCCGTGGGCCCCCAGGACCAACATTGAGAACCACCAGATTAAGCCACAATATTGTAGGTTTAAAACATAACACGTTGCTGAATACCCCTCGGCCTAGGCATGATTTTTTGCCTCAATGTCACAGTGTTAAGGTCAAAGGTCAAATCCAGCAAAAAAGGCGATGTTGCACATGTATGTGTCACAGAGAGTTACCATACCAAATTTGGTGAAGCTGCGAGAATTAGTTGCAGAGTACTGGCCCGGACAAAATCATAGCCAGACAACGGACGACAGACAACGGACACGCAGGTGACGACAATACCCCTCTGGGCCGGAGTCGGCTGAGGGGTAAAAAGTGAGTGGATTGCTTGCCATTTACTGCTTGTGCCACTCAAGATCATTAGACAATTTGATGACTACAGATGAAGACGGAACCGAAAGATAGCCTCTGCGTGAGGTGAAGCTAATAATTGAGAAAATACATTTTATATAGATTGCATGTTGGCATTACTCGGAGAGCTCGAGCAATGTTAGCTAACCAAACACATTTATCACACTACAGGTCCTAGCACAGGCCTCAGTATTCAAGTCACCAACACATGGGATTTTTCTCAATATGGGAATTTTTTTGGACTTTTTTTAAGTTGGCTGATTCGGATTCTTTTTTCCCCTCAGGGGTGGGGTAGCCCCTAAGGTGCTTAAAAAAACCATGAGGCCGAGCTTAAACCAGGGCAGAATTTTTTGGGCAAGCCATTTTAATTCTGCCGTGTCCTCGGATCCACTCAACTCCGTTACTTTTTCAAGTGAGTCTCTCCTGGTACATTGTGATATACCAGAGTGTCTTATCACCCTTTTCAGTGCCTCTGAAACTGATAAACCATTACCATTTTACTCACCTGCATAACCCATATTGGTAACAAAGTTGAGGTTACGAAGTCATGGTTTTTTAGAAAAGTGGAATTTTCCATGCACCAGTGGAGTAACTTTTGATGCTTCCTACCATACCATGGAGGGTTTTGTATATTATCAAAAGCATGATTAAAAATTTGTTGTACCTTTACCATGGATTTTAGAGAAGGTAACGGAGTGGAGTTTATAAAGTATACTCACCAAAGGATGCCAAAATTTTGAGAAATATTGAAATAATCTTACAGCCATTTAGAAAAAAGTCCACATGGCCACTTCTGGGGTCACAAAGGTTGTTTTCATTGGCCATATACTGTGATTTCAGCTTCTGTCTGCAGGGGGAGCCTGCGAAGTGATGCTTATGAAGTCAAGTGGGTTTTCTGGACACCCCTATTTTCAGTGATTTTTTTCTCAGAAAACCACAACCTTTGATTTTTTGCTTAGGATATTTATCTCACAGTGTCTTTTCATGCACGCATACAGTTTCCAGCCAAATGAAATTGAAATCATTGGAGTATTGCAAGCTTCATAACTATAATCCAGATTTGGGACACTCCCGAAATGCCCCAAAATCCACTTTTTGACCCCAAAAATGATGGATAGAATGAAAAAACACCCATGATACTTTATTTCAAATTAGTAAGGACACATACCGATAGTTTGATAGGTGAAAAACTAACCCTGTGGGATTATTTCACAAATAAGGGCCCCGGACTCTGCATTTCCCGAATAGTGCCCATATTGAGGAAAAATTCCCATATAGCCATTTATTTAGTTTTTCACGCAAAACTATTACGTCTGTGCAAGCTGACAACTTCGTATAACGTGACATGGCACTGCAACAAGCAAGCTTGTCGGCTACCAGTCAAAAGATCATGTGTTTCCGCATCAGTGTTATCACAACAACCGTGTGACTGGCTGAAACCAACGTTACCTTTTGCAGGTCACTTTGAGCTCTCCTGCTGTGCGGACCTGGGGTGCGTTTCCCAAAATCACAGATGCTAACTTACATATTTGGGCCGATTGACAATGAACAGACTAACTACGTAAGTCGGTAACTTAGATGGCAACTGCGCTTTTGGGAAACGCGCCCCTGGCTAGCAAGTGACATGACGCTTCATAGTTATTTTATCAGGTAGCCAGTTGGCTACTAAAAGGTTATGATAGCAGCTTTGCAAGCAACTTGCCTAAAACACTGTTAAACCAACCAAGTATTAAGTGTTTTACTAACTTCTCAACAGACCATCCAGTATTCTGCAGTTATCGAGCAAGCAAACGTCACTGATTTAAGTAACCAGTCTAAATCACCAACAAGTCGCTTATCCTGCTGGCCAACTTTAGTTTTAGAAGTGCCGCATAGCTAAGGACAGCTGCAGACCAGATCCACTAGCCACGTTAGCCAACAGCATTGCTAGCTTTGCGTGCCGACCTTTTTTAGCAAACCATTTCGCTGACGAATTGGAATGAAGGCAACTTACGCCAGGAACAAATTTGTAACTCTAGCAAGCTAGCAACAATGCGACGTCAATCACTCAAACAAACAGGACGTGGCCAGCTCGCTCGTTAGCTATATAGCTACACTTGTGAGCTTGTCTGTGCAACCAAAATTAATTAGCTTGTGTCTGATATCAAGCTAACTAGCTGGCAACTGCAATAAACCGCTGCAGCTTAACGCAGATAGCTAGATCTTAAAAGTCTCGAAGCCAGTTCAATAGTTAGAAAGCTGCATCACACAGAACAATACAAGATAAAGCATAACAGTTACCTCAACCGAGGATTACGTTAACCCAGTCATGTCGCTAGCGTTACCAACCAAGCGGCCAGTTGTATAGCAGGATAATGTAACGTTATCCAGTTTAAGAGGCTAATTGATAACACAGCATACTTTTATCAGTGTACTTCGGGGCACAGGCCTGCTGGCTAGCAATCATGTTACATACCAATTTGTGTTTGCTAAGCATCCAAAAGTGGCTTCCATTGCTCACATATGATCTCTAACCAGAGGGATAGCTACAGTTCGTTCAAAACATCTGTCTGTGGACAGATAATCCCTTTATCTTGGGTTGAGGTGGATGAAAGGAGTGCAGATATGCAGCGGCCCACATTAAATCCTCGCTCCCCATCTCAAAATGGCGGCAGCGGTTTGCAAGAGGTAACCAGAGGGGGGTGCAAAATTGTCCCCAGTCTAGAGTATTCCGCTGCAGACGTGGACGACTGATTTCGGTAATGACAGCATTGATTGATCTTACCTTTAAATCGGAGGTCGTGCGGTGGGTCTAGAATAAGAACCTGCTCCAATTTTGACATTTTTGCCGCGAAGTCTCGGTGATGGCGGTGCCAAGGACCGAACCGCTGAACGCGTAAGGACTGTCCGACGGCACTGTATCATGCAACGTCGTGCTCGCGCACAGGGATACAGAAACAGGGACGGGCTATGGCAAGCCGTTTTAACATTTAATTGAACCACACTCCTATCTGGAACTTAATTACATTTTAGATATCCATAATAGCATTTCTTCAAGTCAAAATGTAATTTTGACAAATCAGAATGGTAATTAAAGATATCTGCAACAGCATTCTTACTGGTAGAAATGTTATTTTAAGATATCTACAACTTTGATTGTACTAGTCAAAACTAAATTTAAGATATCTATAAATCCTTAAAACGGTTAGTGGCCGTTTAAACATTTAATAGCTAGACTGGATATGTATTGCAGATATCTGTAATTCAATTCTTGTTTGTCAGAAAGAACATTTCAGATATCCACAATGACATTCTTCCTATCCACAATAGTCAGATATCCACAACGACATTCTTCCTAGGACAAATGACGTCACTTTTGCCATTCATGTATGGCAAGCCGTTTAAGCTTTAATTCATTTTTGGAGGATATCACAAATTAAATTTCAACTAGTTAGAATTCAAATTCCTGATATCACTAATTTTATTCTAAATAGTTGTTATTTTTATTTCTGATAACAGGAATTCAATTTTAACATGTTAAATTGGCAATTTCTGATATCAAAAATTCAATTTTAACATGTTACAGTTACAATTTCTGATATCAGAAATTAAATTTCAACATGTTAAAATTACAATTTCTGATATCAGGAATTCAATTCTAACTAGTTAGATTAACAACGTTTTTCTCATTCATTTCAATGGGTGTTGGAATATCTGATATCAGAAATTCAATTCTAACTAGTTTGAATTCGAATTATTGATATCAGGAATTCAATTTTAACTAGTTAAAATAACCATTTCTGATATCAGAAATTCAATTTTAACTAGTTATAATGCGTATTTCTGATATCAGAAATCCAATGCTGACTAGTTTAAATTATTTTTTCTGATATCAGGAATTCCATTTTAACATGTTAAAATAACAATTTCTGATATCAGGAATTCAATTGTGGACATCAAAAATTTCAATTAAATTCTTGATACCCAAAATTGAATTCCTGATATCAGAAATTGTCATTTTAACATGTTAAAATTTAATTCCAGATATCAGGAATTGTTATTTTAACTAGCTAGAATTGAATTTCTGATATCAGAAATACGCATTATAACTAGCAAAAATTGAATTTCTGATATCAGAAATTGTTATTTTAACTAGTTAAAATTAAATTCCTGATATCAGTAATTCGAATTCAAACTAGTTAGAATTGAATTTCTGACATCAGATATTCCAGCTCCAATTGAAATGAATGAGAAAAACGTTGTTAATCTAACTAGTTAGAATTGAATTCCTGATATCAGAAATTGTAATTTTAACATGTTGAAATTTAATTTCTGATATCAGAAATTGTAATTGTAACAAATTAAATTGAATTCTTGATATCATAAATTGCCATTTTAACATGATAAAATTGAATTCCTGTTATCAGAAATAAAAATTACATCTAGTTAGAATAAAATTAGTGATATCAGGAATTTGAATTCTAACTAGTTGTAATTTAATTTGTGATATCCTCCAAAAATGAATTAAAGCTTAAACGGCTTGCCACATCATGTGTATTGGGCATTCAATTTCAGATATCCACAACTACATTCTGAATATCTAGAATGAACATTCTGGATATCTGCTACTGAATTCTTACTAGGAAAAACTCCCATTTCAGATATCTAAAATCCAATTGTTACTAGTCATAATTTTCATTTCAGATATCCAAGATGAAAAACTAGTCCTGTCTACCCATCAACAGATGTTAATTTTTACATTTTTACTTGTCAAAATATGAATTGTGGATGTCCATAATGAAATTTTTACTGGTCACAATGTATTTTGGATATTCAGGATACCTGGAATTGTTAATCATTTTGGATATCTGAAATGAAAATTATGACTAATAACAATTGGAAAGAAGATATCTGAAATGGGAGTTTTTCCTAGTAAGAATTCAATTGCAGATATCCATAAAAGTATTGTTGATATCTGTTGATGGGTAGACAGGACTAGTTTTTCCATTTTGGATGTCTGATATGAAAATTATGATAAGTTACATTTAACATAACATAACATAACATAACATGAGTGGCAAGAACAGGCGGTTCAGCCCAACTAAGCTTGCCAGTTTCTGTATACTATTGTGAATATATCCCTCAGATACTCAATGACTCAATGGTATCTAGCTTTAAGTCAAGCCTGCTCTTGAAAAGGTCTCTGCCTCAACAATATGGTCGGGCAAGCTATTCCACATTGAAATTTCTCTTTTGGCCACGATTTTGTCATGGCAAGTCGTGCCATTTTGGGGAACAAACTGGGATGCTCCCGCACTGTTCACGACTAGTTCACGCATAGTTCACGACGAGTTAACAAATAGTTCACAAATGCGTGCCCATCAGTGTCCACATTGACACGAACTGGCACGACGAGTTCATGCATAGGTTGCGCATAGTTTGCGCATAGTTTACGCACTTCCCGCATTGGCACGACGAGTTTGCGCAATTTGGACGTTGTCGTGCCAACTTGGGCACGCCATATAAAAAGGGGGCCTCCCCAACCCCTGGTCATTTTTGGATTGGCCGTGGAAGAGACAACATGCTGAATTCCAGAGACACAATCATTGCAGAGAAGAGAAGATGCCTATACCTGGCATGTTGTCTCTGTGATGTAAGTTGTCTCTTCGCTGGCGATCTCTGGAATGGCGAGCAGTGTCCTGGAAGCCCTATATATACCCCCGCACCGACGCAAGCGCCACTGTCGCGCAGTAGTCATGAATTGCTAGTGCCATGCGCAAACTGTTCGTGAAGTGCGTAAACTAGTCGTGAACTGCTTGTGCCATCAATGCGTGAAGTACACGTGACCGTGTCAGTGGGAAGGCAGGGCCACGCTGCGACGCGCACCAATTCGTGACCATGTCGTGAACTACTCGTGAACTCGACGTGAGCTGTTCGTGACAGTCGTGGCATGGCACGCACTGGCACGCACTGGCACGCATCATCCCGCATCGTCACGACGAGTTCACAAACAATTTGCGCATAGTTCACGACCCGGTCACGAAATTTTGTCGTGACCAAAATTTTGAACATTTCAAAATTCTTGTCCCGACATGGCACGCAGTCACGACGGGTTTACGCACACTTCACGCCAGTTTACGACTAGTTTGCGCACTGGCACGACTCGTGTCGTGCCAATGCGTGCCACAGAATCGTGCAAGTGTCAGCCTTGCATAACTTCAATGGAGCTCATTTTAAAAAATTAGTCACTAATGCGGTACTGCATCGAATGCTTTCTGAAAATCCAAGTATATGATGTCATAAGCCCTGCTCTGGTCTGGTCATAAGTCTTGGTGGCCTCTTCAAAAAATTCCAGAAGGTTTGTCAGGCATGACCTTCCCTTATGAAAACCATGTTGGCTATCCCTCAAGATACTGTTATGTTCAAGAAATAAGTCCAGCTCATCTTTTATGACGGATTCCAATATTTTGCACTCAATGCAGGTTAAACTGACTGGCCTGTAATTTCCTGGCTCGTTACAGTCCTCTTTCTTATATATTGGTATTATATTGCCCTGTTTCCAATCATTTGGTATTTCTCCAGTTTCTAAAGACCGTCTGAAGATGGCGAATAGCGGCTTAAAGATGATTTTACTTCCCTGAGTACTCTAGGGTATAAGCCATCAGGACCCGCCGCCTTATCTGCCTTTAGTTTACGCAACTTGTCTAATACTTTGTTATCCCAAAGCTCAATTTCTGCTAAATAATCTTGAGCTTTTAACATGCCCTCTGGCCAAATAAAGACCCCCTCCGAGGTAAAATTCTCAACAAAGTAACTGTTTAAGGCATCCGCAATATCCTTGTTATCGTATATAACAATATCCTTGTTATCATATCATATATCATCAATTTTGGGCTGAGAAAATCAAATGATTTCCGGCAACAATAAATTGATTTTATTTTTTTATTTTGAAGCCCGCCACCACCCCCCCTCTTTAGAGGACAACTTTGTTTTTATTTTCAGATGAGAAAATGCAAATTAAACAGCAGAATGAGATTTGTAAAAAAAAAAAAAAAAACAAAATAAAGTACATTAAAGAGAAATAAGGGAAATAAAAGAATGAAAAAACATAATTAGAAGAGAAGAGATAACCCAACTTGAATTCCAATAGATAAGTGCACGTAAATTAAGCATCGGTGAATGAGGTATGTAACAGATAGGACCACGTGGGGGGTAAGGGCATGTATCCATGGCAGATGAGTGGATGTTTATTGTGTGAGGCGCGGGCTTTAACACATACATAAAAGGACCCATAAACAGACAGACAAACAGATAAAATGACGGACAAAAGTTGATAATTTTGTGTAAGTATGTGTGTGTGTGTGTGTGTGTGTGCGCATGTGAGTGTATGTGTACATGTACACAGGTATATCTTTGTAATAGTCGTAACATATTTACATTATAGTTGATAGTTATAATAAGTATAATCAAAAATAGTTATTGTGATAGGAATTGTTGAGGGAGCAACAGCTTTTTTTTCTTTTTTTTTTTTTTTAAGTGGAGCTAATGACGACGGCGCAGAGACGACGACAGTAACAACAATCAATAATAATAATAATAATTTAAGAAGGCAAACGGCCCGTGACCCCCACCACCCCTGGCCCCACCGGCCAACCCCCCACCCCATCCCGGACACCACTCACAGCCCTGCTTGTCCCTTCTCCCCGGGGGATGTGACTCAGCTGGTGTGGTCCATTAATTAAGTGAGGAATGTGATGCGAAGCCAACCAAAGGCAGCCCCTCCGCCCAGCCCCACTCACCCTATTCTTTGAGTGTGTTCTTTCCCTTCCTTTTTCTTCCTCCCTCTCCATCTTCTTCACACTGAACATGGTGTATAACAGAGAGAGAGGGGAAAAAAAAAAAAGGGGCAAAGGCATGTAAGCGGGCATTAGCCCAGGCGTGGGGACTGGAAGAAGGCCGAGAGGGCGAAGGCAGGCGCAGGCCACAGAGCCCACGCCGCTCCCCTGACCAAATAATGGGAACTTCAATCATACACTCGCCATTGTCATTCAGCAACTGTACATTTATAATTTCTTGTTTAATAATAATAATAATAATAATAATAATAATATTACTGCCCTCGTTACCGCCATCGCCACCAGTTTAAGTTATAAGTTTGTCATTTATAAGTAATGATTAGCTTGATTGTATGTATGTGTGCTTGTAATGTATTTTGTGTTTGTTTGTATGTACGCATGAATGTAAACGTGTATATAAATGAATTATTGAATAAATGAATGTGCTTAAGGTCATCTGAGATTGGTTCCCAGGCAAAAGAGGTATATTGCTTTGCCGGATTATGTTTGTAAGAAGTTGATGAGAGGGGACCAGATGGACGGGGGTTCTGTTATATGCTGTTCGGTGGGGTCAGATGTTGTGTTTTCCATAGTAATGTGATCCATCAGATAATTCTTCCATTGTGTGATGTTTGTATTGCTTTTTGATTTCCAGTTCATGAGGATTGTATTCTTGGCGACCGTTGGGGCTATTAGAAGAATTTTTTTATTTGATCTTGTCAAATTTGTAACTGTTGCGTCACCTAGTAAGCAGAGTGTGGGGGACAGAGGGATGTGACAGCCAAAGAGATCAGAGAGTGAATTTGTGACCTTTTCCCAAAACTGTTGAATAGGTGTGCAGTGCCAAATAGCGTGGATATAAGTGTCTGGTTGGTTTTGGGTGCAGTTAGAACATGTTTCTGATGTGAAGCCCATTTTAAACATTTTCTGGCCAGTGTAGTGGGTTCTGTGAAGTATTTTGTATTGAATCAACTGTAGGCTTGCATTTTTAGTCATGAGATAAATATTTTGGCAGATTTGGTTCCAGAAGTCAGCATCAGGAGCAATCAGCAGATCTCTTTCCCATTTTCCTGTTGGTATAGAAATGGTATTATCTGATGTTAAAATTATTCTATATATTTTTGAGAGGAGTTTTTTCGTTGAATTAATGTTGATTAGGTCTGAGGCTGATGGAGGTAAGTCAAGGTTGATGGATTTAATGTTACAGGTAGCTTGAATTGATGATTTCAGCTGCAAATATTCTAGAAACTGATTGCTCCTGATGCCATGCTACTGGACCAGATGAGTGAATGAAACCAGTGTATTATTTTGAGTGATATGTGATAAGTGAGTGATCCCTCTTTCTGACCATGTGAAGAAATGTAATGGTTTTTTACTACTAAGAAAATTGGGGTTATTTAAAATCGGAATTTTGAAAAAGTTAACGTGCAGTTTGTGATTTTGTGGAATTTCCACCAGGCCGTCAGAGTTGCTGATATTGTGAATGTCTTAAAGCAGGGGTAATGTTTGATGGACTGACTGAGAAGTTAATTTATAAATTTATTTCTGTGCCACACTGGCGATTGGGGAATTCCGATATGGAAAATGCGACTATTCTAGAGACACTAGGTGACATGTTTTCCAGCGATGGCCATTGTGACGCTCATGCTAATTAGAGAATCAGAAATTGCCACCAATGTTTCCACAGTCTTGCTGATGCTGGCATGCCGTATCCCGGCTTGCCGGTTGATATCCAGGTCCACCTTTGGAATACTGTATGTCGCACTGCATTACTGTACGGACTTGACACAGTATCCTTGAATGAATCATGTTGTAAAAAATTAGAATCCTCTCAGGGATCTCTAATTAAACGGGCTCTTGGCCTAAGATCTCGGAGTGATCATTCTAAACTGCTTATTGCGTTATCTATCTCATCTGTCAAAGAAACAGTCAAACACATGAATATGTCTCTGTGGTAACAAGTCTTTATTGTTGACTCTCCTGTCAGGAGCACAAATCTCTATTTCTTATCACTGTTTTGCATCACAGGAGAATGCATTCCAAATACGCTAGCAGCTAGGATCATACAAATGGGTTTCTCCCCAGTGGATATTGCACTTAAAGGGTATTTGCATGAACATGTTAAAAGTGCTCATTTGGAAATGGAGGATGGTATAGTTGATTCTCTTAGACATCTTGTTCTTGATCCAGAATTTCTGAATCATAATTCCAGCTCCCATTATCTTGTATCCCTGTTAACTCATTAATATGAGTTCATTATTAGCCCTGCGTAGTGAATACTGTTGTAGTCCTGTGTTATTATGATTTCTGCATGTTACCAGTCAAAGGTCACTATCCGTGCATATTCTCATAACACGTTGCTAGCCTGCGTAGCTTTTAATAACTATATGTCAGAAATAGTGCCATGTTGCTAGTCCTGTCGATCTCGTCACTGGTCTCGGGCTTCAGTCTGTATCGTGTATGCTATGATGTCTTTTTTTTCTTGTTTGCCTGTCATAATTTTTTTTAGTATTCAGTCATGTGCTTGATATGCGCGTATGGATTATGATGTTTCCCCTTTTCGGGGGGCTGAAGAAATAAACAAATAAATAGCAGCGATCCATTTTTTAAAATTCTTTATGCACTTAACCTGCTCTTTAACTTTCCTTTTTCTGCTACAGTACTGAAAGAAGCTGTCACGAAATGGACGGACAAGAAGTATATTTTATGTGTTTTACTGAGAGAACTCAACACATTACACAGTATGCATTGCTAACCTGAATCTGAATCTACTTCCTGACGCAGTGCGTGTGACGTATATACTATACTGTATAGCCTATCAAAATAAAAGCTATGTCTCATCACATCTCCCCCTTTAAGTTTGTTTCTCAAACAAATAATGAATAAACAAATAATCCTGAGTAGGTCTTCGCACTGCTCATTATTTCTATACCAAAGATTGTTTAACAGACTGACTGTACTAAAACATTACAGTATATTTCCTGTGAATAATTAATTCGAACTTATTCTGTAGTAATTTTTTTTTTTTAGTTTTAACTACAACTTAAACGGTTAATATCCCATTTCTTTGAACTAGGCATTCATCGAACAAAGTCCTTGAACTTCACAGGAGTCTTGATAGTTCTTCCTGATAACCTCTTGACCATGGGAACTGGTGTAGATGGCGACTGGACCGGCAATCCCTCTTTTGATGCTTGATCTGGAGCCTTTGGTGTTGATACGGGCAGAGGTGGCTCACTCGTGGTTGTACCAGCTGGTTGGGCATGATCCTCTGGTGGTGCCTGTCCAGCTAGGCTGGGTGGCTCTGGGACGAGCTGCAGGTGTCGGCGGTTTCGACGTGTGACTGTGCCTTGCTCAGTCCTCACCACGTATGACCGTGGCTCTGGTGCATTGGAGACTATCACTCCAGGAGTCGTCCATCTCTTTTCCCCATCCAGCTTGACCTTTACCTGCTGACCAGGGTGTAAAGCTGGAAGGTCACGCGCAGAGTGCCTTCTGTTATAGAAGAATTTGTAGGCTTGCTTTGTCTGTCTGTCTTTTGTTTTCAGCTGCTTGAGATTGACATAGCGGGGCTGCAGATGTTTCGTGAGAGTGGGGACTCTCGTTCTGATCTGGCGACTAACTGCAAGCTGGGCAGGGCTCTGTCCAGTAGATTGGATTGGGGTGGCTCTGTAATTCATCCACGCCAAGTGTGGGTCTGGTTGGCGCAAGATCCGCTTGGCAGTCTGTACTGCTCGCTCTGCAGCACCGTTTGCTTGTGGGTAGTGCGGGCTTGATGTTGTATGCTGGAAGTCATAGGTGTTCTTGAACTCATTAAACTCGGCTGAAACAAACTGTGTGCCGTTGTCAGTGACAATCTCTAGGGGAATACCCCAGCGCACAAACATGCTCTTGAGGCAACTGATCACTTGCTTGCTAGTTATAGTAGACAGGTGAGCTATCTCTATATCACGGGAATAATAGTCTACTGCGACTAAATACTGTTTACTGTCTAACTCGAACAGATCGGCAGCTATCTTCTGCCATGGCCCATTGGGTAATGGAGTAGTCATTAATGTCTCTCTGTTCTGAGTAGGTTTGTTTGTGATGCAAAACTCACAGGTTGTAACGCACCTGGTAATGTCTGTTCCGATGCCCGGCCACCACACTGACATCTTGGCTCTCTCCCGGCTTTTGGTCAAGCCGAAGTGACCCTCGTGGAGCTTGGACACCACTTCCATCCGCTGTGACCCTGGGATGACAATTCTGTCGTCGTACAGCAACAAGCCATCGGCTTCAGAAAGGTGTGCTCTCGCTATATGGTAGCCATGGAGCGTGTGTGGCAGCTGCGACATTGAAGTTGGCCAGCCGTGGCGGATGTAGTGGGTGACTCTCTGGAGATCCTCATCCTGGAGGGTCGCCGCTCGGATCTTCTCCAGTCTGTCGTCCGACACCGGCCTGGTAGCCATCACTGCCTGCACATAGGCTTCCACATCCTCGTCAGTATCAGATGCATCGCTGACTTTCAGTGGGTTTCGGGAAAGTGTGTCTGCAATTATGAGTTGTTTGCCTGGCACATGTACTGCCTTCACATTGAATCTCATGAGGCGCATTAGCAAGCGCTGGCATCTCAGCGGTGCTTTGTCTAAGTCGTAGGTGTTGATCAATGGTACCAACGGTTTATGGTCGGTTTCAAGACAAAAGCTCTCCATGCCGTGTAGGTAACGTGAGAATCGTTCACATGCCCAGACCCCCGCCAGACACTCTTTTTCGATCTGTGAGTATCTACGCTCAGTCTCTGTCAAAGTGCGTGAGCAGAATGCCACAGGTCGTACTGTGTCTCCCTGGTCTTGGAGAAGGGTGGCTCCCAGACCGTAACTACTCGCGTCAGCACTCACCACTGTCCGCTTGTTAGGGTCGTAGTAGGCCAACACCGGTGCCATGACCAACCTCTTCTTCACCTCTTCAAAGGCCTGTTCTTGGGCTGCACCCCACACCCAATGGACATCACCCCTCAGCAGGGAGGTGACAGGATGCAGGACGGTGGACAGGTGAGGCAAGAACTTAGCCAGGTAATTCACCATACCCAGCATTTGGCGGAGTTCACTGACATTCTGGGGGCTTGGCATGTCGGTTATAGCTTTGACCTTGTTACCATTTGGCTTTATTCCGTCAGCTCCTATGACGTGCCCAAAATACTGTAGCTCTGGCTGTGCAAAGTGGCACTTGTCTTTATTGAGCTTGAGCCCCGATGCCTTGTTTGTCTGCATTACAGCTTTCAAGTTGCTGTCGTGCTCTGCTTTAGTCTTCCCATACACTAATATATCGTCCATCACCACGACTGTGCTTTTGTGTTCACGTAGCAGGGTGCTCATTTCTCTCTGAAATATTTCAGGAGCAGAAGTGATGCCAAAGGGCAGCCTTTTAAAACAGAACCTCCCTACAGGAGTAATGAAAGTAGTCAGTCTCTGGCTGACTGGATCCAGGGGTAACTGCCAGAAACCACTGGACGCATCCAGGGTTGAGAAGACAGCAGCCCCTGACAACTTCGGCGCCACATCCTCCAGCGTAGGTAGGATAAACCTCTCTCTCCTCACTGCTTCATTTAGTCTCTTTAGGTCCACGCAGATGCGAACTTTGCCGTTCTTCTTGACCACCGGCACCATCGGTGCGCACCAGTCTGTGGCCTCTCTCACCTCCTCAATGATCCCCAACGACTGCATGCGAGCCAATTCCTGCTCCACCTTTGTGAGCAGCGAGAAGGGGACACGCCGTGGGGTTGTGACACTGTAGGGCTGAGCATCGTCTCTGAGCTCAATTTTGACTGGTTTGCAATTCAAAAGTCCAATGTCACCGAAGACACTGTCACACTCCAACTCATCCACTCTCAGCACCAGTCCCATCTTGCATGCAACTGCACGGCTAAGCAGATTATTTGTACAGGAGCCACTCACAACAAAAATCCAAAAGCTGTATTTTTGCCCCTTTCGTTCAGTAGTAGCCAAAAACTTTCCCATGCACTGGAGCTTGCCACCGGGACTGCGCACATCCGCTGCTGTCTGGCACAAGGCTGGTCGCATGGGAAGGCTGAGATATGAGCTGTGTGACATGACAGTAATATCTGCACCAGTGTCTATTTTGAAACATAGCATTTTGCCACTGATTGGGAGATCAACGTGCCATCTTTCATCTGCACTATTTTCGTTGCAAACAGACCCCAAGAAGAATGCACCCACAGACTCTTCTTCATTTTGTGTGGTTATTTCCTTTACAGTCTTTGTTTTGCACACGATCGCAAAATGCCCCGTCTTATTGCATTTTCGGCACCTTTTTCCATGTGCCGGGCACGCGCCCGTCTCGTGCTCCCTATTGCACCTCGTGCACTTTCCCTCTGTTGTCATTCTATCTCTGCTTTCGCCTTTCCACTTCCCTGTGGAGCCCTTTTTAAACTTTCCGAACTGTTTGTGTTTGACTTCGTTCACTTCACTGTCCGTTCTCATTTGTGTTTGTTTTTTAACGAGCTCCGACTGGCGAGCCATTTGGATTGCCTTCTCTAACGTGAGCTCGGGCTCTAATTGGAGTTTCTGGGACACTTCTCCATCCGCGATCCCAATGACTAGTCTGTCACGTATTTGTTCATCCTTACTAGCCCCAAATTCACAATGCTCTGCTAATTCGTACAGGTTACGTACAAAAGCCTCAACACTTTCTCCACTCTGTTGCGAGCGTCGGTGAAAACAGGCACGTTCATGTATAACGTTACGTTTGGGCACGAAATGTTCGTCAAACTTCGCCAGTACCGTATCAAAGTAATTAGCCTCTTCCTGTTCAGTGAATGCAAAAGTGCTAAACACAGGCTCAGCGTCTCGGCCCATTGCATACAGAAGGGAATTTACTTGTACATCCTGGTCTTCCTTATCCAGCTTTGTTGCAATTCGAAAGCGTGCGAAACGTTGCTTCCACATCGGCCATGTAGAAGGCTGGGTGAAGTCGAAAGCTTCGGGCGTGTGGAACTTCGGCATTTTACCCTCGTTGTTCTCGCTCCTCCCTTTCGTCGCTTTACTTGGCTCCACTCCAACTCAGCGCCGCTTTTCTCTCTCTCATCAGAAGCGTTTACGCCACCACTTCTGACACCATGTCACGAAATGGACGGACAAGAAGTATATTTTATGTGTTTTACTGAGAGAACTCAACACATTACACAGTATGCATTGCTAACCTGAATCTGAATCTACTTCCTGACGCAGTGCGTGTGACGTATATACTATACTGTATAGCCTATCAAAATAAAAGCTATGTCTCATCACAGAAGCGCTTAGGGTTAGTTTTTGCCCCCTCTGCAATTTGTCTTTCATACAGTCTTCTAGCATTCCTCAGCTCTTTTTTGACCACAGCCCGCATTTTACAGTATTCAGCCTTAGTTTTCTCATTGTTATCATTTATGTACATCTTATAAAGATTCCTTATTTCCCTCAAAATCCTACGAATACTTTTGGTCATCCACTGAGGATTCTGCTTTTTCAGCTTACTTTTGGAATGAATCTGCATTGTGATTCAAGTAAAACCCCCTTATGTCTTTCCCACATCTCATTTACGGACTCACAGTCCAGGAGTGTCTCCCATTTTATTTCACTTAGACATGAGCGCATCCTGTCAAAGTTTGCTCGCCTAAAATTGAAAATTTTTGTTTTTGAATACACCATCTAACTTCCCATGAAACATCAAAGTTAACAGCAGCGTGATCACTTGTCCCAAGTGGCTCCAGTATCTCAACATTGCTAATTCTATCTGGGTCATTACAGACCACCAAGTCTAAAATTGCCTTCTCTCTTGTAGGTTTATTAACATACTGCACCAAGAAATTATCATTTATAACATCTAGAATTTCTTCCTCCCCCCTACCCTGTCCTTTCACCATCTTCCAATTGATACCAGGATAATTTATGTCTCCCATAATAATAGTCCCTCCACCTCTACAAGCTTGAGTAATCCTCCTGAAAAGCATTTCATTGACTGTACTGTCTAAAGCTGGCGGTCGGTAGGATACTCCTATGTTTAAACCTGTCTCGTGTTTGCCAATGAGCCTGACCCAGATATCTTCACAGGGCAAGTGATGTTCAATTTCAGGAATTTCCTGTACATTTATGTTTTCGTTCACATAGATTGCTACGCCCCCTCCTCGCCTATTATATCTATCTTTCTTAAAGAGCTTATAATCTTCTATATTATGTTCATCTCCATGCTCTTCACTAAGCCATGTCTCTGTAATCCCAAATATGTCATAGCCCTCGCTAATCATAACAACCTCAAGCTCTGGAAATTATTTTTTATGCTTCTTGCATTTAAATAAAAACATTTCAGGTTATTACTAATGCTCTTCCCCCTTGATTTCCCATGTGGCCACTGCTTCAAGCCCCCCACTACGCTTTGTTGCTTTAAAAGTATATCACCATAGTGCATGTAACACGGTCAGCTTCCAATCGGGGCAGTCTGCATTTCCCTATGTGTAACACTCACTAACCTCCCTGCCCCCCAAGTCCTTAGTTTAAATAATCCTGTGCTACCCTTGTTATGGCCCCAATTTGTTACTACAATTTACTACACAACCACAACAGCAACAGCAAGGGATGACAGACACAATTTAAAACTTAAACAAATTTAATGAACAAAGACAATAACTAACAATAACCTACAACTAAATGACCAAGATTGAATAAAAAAAACCAGAAATATTTACAGTCCCTTTGGTGGGTTTCCTGGTGATGTGCTGGGTGAGGAAAAAGGCTCAAACACAGGCAAAAATCCACAAAAGAAACTTCACAGGTCTTGAACAGAAATGACAGGTCTGGTCACACGTATCCTTCTTCTTGCAATTTCTCCTACTACTTTACTGTCTCAATTCTTCTCTTTATATACTCTTTTGCAGACCCCACCCACATTTAGACCTCTTTTTTTTTTTACTTTTCGGGGACTTGCCCCAGACATGTCCAGGACATGTCCAAACATAGCTCCAGTCTGAGCTGAACAAAAAAAAAGGTAAATACTGCCATCCAGTGGCCTATATTCACATTACACCTCCATTCCAAAAGGGAAAAATTTTGACTCATAAAGGCAAAATTTTTCTTTTCAATACAAAATGGTTAAGTGAACACTTGTCTATACATACATATCATACAATATTCAAATAAACACAGGATATATATATACATGTTCAAACACGGGATAAGCAATCAGCAATTACATTGTCTGTACCCTTCACAAGCTTAATTTCCAAGTCAAACTCCTGTAAAATCAAACTACAATTCAACAATCTCCGATTCTTGTTTTTCATCTTACTCAAAAACATTAACGGATTGTGGTCAGTGTACACAATCATTGGCTTTTCCCCTGTACAAACATAAACCTCAAAGTGTTGTAAAGAAAGGACCAGAGCCAACAGTTCCTTCTCTATTGTGGAATAGTTCCTTTGGTGGCGATTGAACTTCCTGGAGAAGTATGCCACGGGATGCTCAATGTCATCAGAGTCACTTCTCTGTAGGAGCACAGATCCACAAGCTTGGTCGCTAGCATCGACCGCGATGGAGAACGGTTTGTTGAAGTCCGGAGATTTGAGCACGGGGAAGTGACACAGCAGAGACTTCAGGCAATCGAAGGCTCTCTGGCATGCATCATCCAAAGTGAACTTTACGCCTTTTTTCAGTTGGTTAGTTAGACTGAGAGCAATCTTAGCAAAGTTCTTGCAGAACTTGGGGTAGTACCCGATCATTCCAAGGAAGCGGCGCAAAGCTTTTTTGTTGTCAGGAACTGGAAAGTCCATGATGGCTTGGACTTTAGCATTTATGGGTGCCACCTTACCCTGGCCTGTGACGTACCTAGGTGACAGTAGCACAACCAAAGTCACTCTTGCTCAGGTTAACAGTCAGGTTAGCCTGGGTCAGGCGCTGAAACAACGTCTCTACATCTTTCAGATGTTCTTCCCAGGAGTCACTCCATGTGATCAGGTCGTCGATGTACGCACCCGTGTGTGGCAATCCGGCGATTGTAGACTGTATCATCCTTTGGAATGTGGCTGGGGCATTTTTCATGCCAAAGGGTAGGACTTCATACTGGTACAATCCAGATGGTGTGGCAAAAGCAGAGATGCCCTTGGACCTCTCAGTTAAAGGCACACACCAATAACCCTTCAATAAATCAATCTTGGTCAGAAACTTTGCTTGCCCTACTCTATCGATACAATCATCAATCCTAGGTATTGGAAACACATCAGTTCTAGTTACAGCATTGACTTTACGATAATCTGTACAGAATCTAGTACTTCCATCAGGTTTTGGAACTAGCACACAGGGTGAACTCCAATCGGAGTTGGAAGGTCTGATAATATCATGTTCTAACATGTACTCAACCTCTTTCTCAGCAATCTTTCTCTTTTCAGGATTCATCCGGTACGGATGCTGTTTGATTGGTTTGGCATCACCAACATCTACATCATGAGAGGCAATAGAAACTCTTTTTGGAACATCAGGAAAAAGATCCTCATATTTCTTGATCAACCTCTCAAACTGATCTTTCTGTGAGGGTTCTAAGTGCTGGAGTTTTACATCAAGATTCTGCAACACTTCAGAATTTGACAATATACATGAAAGAACTTCAGCTTTAATTCTAGGTTCATCATCTTGAAACTCCCCCTCATCTTCACAAATCTCGGCCATTGGAGAATCTGAAGTGACAGCTGCAACCCTAGCATTTCTGTCATGATAAGGCTTCAGCATGTTAATGTGACACAATTGTTTTGGTTTTCTCCTATCTGGAGTCTTCACAATTTAATTGAGATCATTGAGTTTTGTCAGAATTTCATAAGGACCATGAAATCTTGCCTGCAATGGATTGGACTGCAAGGGAAACAACACAAGGACCTTATCTCCTGGTTTAAACTCACGGCTTCTAGCCTTATGATCATACCAAGTTTTCATTTTTCCCTGACTTGATTTCAAGTTCTCTTTGGCAAGGTCACAAGCTGCACGCAATCTTTCCTTGAACTTGCTAACATAGTCTAACAGACTGATATGCGGCTCTTTCTCTTGCCATTGTTCACTCAATAATAGCAAAGGTCCTCTCACTTCATGACCTAACACTAGCTCAAATGGACTGAATCCAGTAGACTCCTGCACTGCTTCTCTAGCTGCAAACAACAGCAAATGAACCCCTTCATCCCAGTCTTTCTCATGGTCATAACAATAAGTCCTCATCATTGTCTTGAGAGTGGAATGAAACCGCTCTAAGGCACCCTGACTTTCTGGATGATAGGCACTAGAAAGAATCTGCTTTGCACCTAGTTCATACACAACCTGCTGAAACAAACCAGAAGTGAAATTGCTACCTTGGTCAGACTGAATTTCCCTGGGAAGGCCAAACAACGTGAAGAACTTTATCAAAGCCTTCGAGATTGCAGTTGCCTTGATGTTACGTAGAGGTATGGCTTCGGGGAATCTGGTAGATGCACACATGATTGTCAACAAGTACTGATTTCCAGATCTAGTCTTGGGTAATGGACCAACACAATCAACAATGACCTTAGAGAATGGCTCCCCAAATGCTGGGATAGGCTGCAATGGAGCTACAGGTGGGTCTAACTGGTGTTTTCCAACTACTTAACAAGTGTGACAGGTTTTGCAAAAGTTGGAAACGTCTTTCCGAAGCCCAGGCCAAAAGAAGTGTTTCATGATCTTATCAACAGTCTTGTTAACACCAAGATGACCTCCTAAAGGTAAACTATGAGCCATTGTTAAGATCTCATTCCTGTAGACCTTCGGAACTACAATTTGCCTGACCACTGCCCAATCTGCATTGGCAGGGATATCAGGAGGGCGCCACTTCCGCATCAACACACCATCCTTGAGATTATACCCAACTGGAACTGCATCTATTTCTTTATCAGGAAGGGCTCTCCTCTTTAGTACACAAATTTCAGGATCGTTAGTTTGCTCCTCAATCAACCGCTTTCTGAACAGAGACAAGTCTCCAGACACATCAGAATCACCAGACCCATCTGGCTGGCTGAATAGAGAACTGATAAAAGTATCTGATAAGTCCTCAAACGGAGAAACCATAGTAGGCTAATCAGAGTCATGAGGCAAACCACCTGAGTCCTGACTATTCAATGTGCTGGGCGGCACCACAACATCTTCTTTAGGCTTCTTGGCCATAGCACGAGTCACTGCGCAAGAAGGATACAGAGATGGGTCCTCATCCCCATCTTCAGTGCTCGGCTGTGAAGTAAGATGTACAGGGGGAACTACTTTGCCCCCAGCCAGGTCATTGCCTAGCAACAGAGAAACACCCTTTATAGGTAGACTTGACATAAGTCCCACCTTTACCTGTCCTGTAACTAAATCTGACTTCAAGAATATAGAGCGCAGGGGTACAGATACAGTCCTCCCTTCAATACCTTGTACAAGTATGAAATCCCCTGAAGTGGTCTCATCACGTAACTCCAAGGAGTCCATCAACAAAAGTGACTGAGAAGCTCCGGTATCCCTTAGGATATATATGGGGACAGGAGTAGTATGCTCATTCAGAGCCACAAATCCCTCTGACACAAATGGAAGAAATTCCTCCCTCACAAAGTCAGCTGTATTAGGCTTTTTAGCCCCACAAGAAGCAGGCAATTTAGCAGATCGGTTATCTACTACAGGGGTTTCTAACCTTGTTTTCACAAAGGCATTTGGTTTGGTATCCTTTTCTTTTTCTTTCTTCGCTTTAAGGAACCAACAGTTAGTTGTAACACGACCAGATTTCTTGCAATAACTGCAAACTAGACCACTTTTGTCACTGTCAGCTTTCACACTTTGATCAGACCTGTTACTGGATTTCTGGGCACCATCACCAGATTTGTCTTTGTCTTTGGGTGAGGAATCTTGGGTATCACCATAACCCTTTTTCTGAAATTGGGACCATCTATTATTACTGCTAGACTAAAATTTGGACTTATGTGTGAGAATATATTCATCTGCAAATTTGGCAGCTGATTGCAAATTCAGTGCTTGCTTCTCATTAAGGTAGGTCTTAACATCATCTTTAACACAGTTCTTGAATTCTTCAACTAACACCATCTCTTTTAGTGAGTTGAAATCATCCTTGACCTCCATAGAAGTACACCAGCGCTCAAAGCAAACCTGCTTTTCATTAGCAAATTCAACATAAGTCTGATTTTCAGATTTCTTCAGACCTCTGAATTTCTGTCGGTAAGCCTCTGGAACCAACTCATAAGCTCTCAAAATAACCTTTTTGACAACCTCATAATCAGAGGAATCATCTGCAGACAAAGCCGAATAGGCTTGTTGAGCTTTACCCTTGAGGACAGTTTGCAACATCGGAGGCCAGTGTTCCTTTGGCCACTGGCAACTCTTTGCTACCTTTTCAAAACACTGGAAATAGTTGTCAACATCCTTTTCCGAAAATGGAGGCACCAGTTTTACCTCCTGACTGGCACAAAATTTATTTATAGTTTCAATTTTAATTTTTAGTCGCTCCATTTGGAGTCTTTCTTCTCTATCGAATTTCTCTAATTCAAAATCTCTCTGTCTCTGTCTCTCTCTTTCTGCTCTTTCCTCTTTCTCTCTCTCAAATTCTCTTTGTTTTTCTTTTTCTTCCCTCTCAAATTCTCTTTGTTTCTCTTTTTCCTCCCTTTCTTTTTCTCTTTCCTCCCTTTCAATCTCTAGCATTTTTAATTTAAGTTCCATTTCTATATTTGGATTTTCCACTGGAAACTGTTCCAGATCTCCTGGTGCAAACACATTTTCATCAATGTAATATTCAACTATCTCTCTAGCCAGTCTTGCTTTTCGCATGGCTGGTTTTACCTCTGTCAGCTCCAAATGTCTGCATATTTCCAACAGTTCTGTCTTTTTAAAAGACTTCAAAACCCCTACGGTTGGTGATGCCAAGAAATCATCCATTGCTGTTGTCAATATATATGTATTCAATTAAAAAAATCAATTTTACAATTTGAAATGTTAGATTTTCAATAAATTACTCACAGTCTGCATTTCCCTATGTGTAACACTCACTAACCTCCCTGCCCCCCAAGTCCTTAGTTTAAATAATCCTGTGCTACCCTTGTTATGGCCCCAATTTGTTACTACAATTTACTACACAACCACAACAGCAACAGCAAGGGATGACAGACACAATTTAAAACTTAAACAAATTTAATGAACAAAGACAATAACTAACAATTACCTACAACTAAATGACCAAGATTGAATAAAAAAAAACAGAAATATCTACAGTCCCTTTGGTGGGTTTCCTGGTGATGTGCTGGGTGAGGAAAAAGGCTCAAACACAGGCAAAAATCCACAAAAGAAACTTCACAGGTCTTGAACAGAAATGACAGGTCTGGTCACACGTATCCTTCTTCTTGCAATTTCTCCTACTACCCCACTGTCTCAATTCCTCTCCCTATATACTCTTTTGCAGACCCCACCCACATTTAGACCTCTTTTTTTTTTTACTTTTCGGGGACTTGCCCCAGACATGTCCAGGACATGTCCAAACACAGCTCCAGTCTGAGCTGAACAAAAAAAAAGGTAAATACTGCCATCCAGTGGCCTATATTCACATTACACCTCCATTCCAAAAGGGAAAAATTTTGACTCATAAAGGCAAAATTTTTCTTTTCAATACAAAATGGTTAAGTGAACACTTGTCTATACATACATATCATACAATATTCAAATAAACACAGGATATATATATATACATGTTCAAACACGGGATAAGCAATCAGCAATTACATTGTCTGTACCCTTCACAAGCTTAATTTCCAAGTCAAACTCCTGTAAAATCAAACTACAATTCAACAATCTCCGATTCTTGTTTTTCATCTTACTCAAAAACATTAACGGATTGTGGTCAGTGTACACAATCATTGGCTTTTCCCCTGTACAAACATAAACCTCAAAGTGTTGTAAAGAAAGGACCAGAGCCAACAGTTCCTTCTCTATTGTGGAATAGTTCCTTTGGTGGCGATTGAACTTCCTGGAGAAGTATGCCACGGGATGCTCAATGTCATCAGAGTCACTTCTCTGTAGGAGCACAGATCCACAAGCTTGGTCGCTAGCATCGACCGCGATGGAGAACGGTTTGTTGAAGTCCGGAGATTTGAGCACGGGGAAGTGACACAGCAGAGACTTCAGGCAATCGAAGGCTCTCTGGCATGCATCATCCAAAGTGAACTTTACGCCTTTTTTCAGTTGGTTAGTTAGACTGAGAGCAATCTTAGCAAAGTTCTTGCAGAACTTGGGGTAGTACCCGATCATTCCAAGGAAGCGGCGCAAAGCTTTTTTGTTGTCAGGAACTGGAAAGTCCATGATGGCTTGGACTTTAGCATTTATGGGTGCCACCTTACCCTGGCCTGTGACGTACCTAGGTGACAGTAGCACAACCAAAGTCACTCTTGCTCAGGTTAACAGTCAGGTTAGCCTGGGTCAGGCGCTGAAACAACGTCTCTACATCTTTCAGATGTTCTTCCCAGGAGTCACTCCATGTGATCAGGTCGTCGATGTACGCACCCGTGTGTGGCAATCCGGCGATTGTAGACTGTATCATCCTTTGGAATGTGGCTGGGGCATTTTTCATGCCAAAGGGTAGGACTTCATACTGGTACAATCCAGATGGTGTGGCAAAAGCAGAGATGCCCTTGGACCTCTCAGTTAAAGGCACACACCAATAACCCTTCAATAAATCAATCTTGGTCAGAAACTTTGCTTGCCCTACTCTATCGATACAATCATCAATCCTAGGTATTGGAAACACATCAGTTCTAGTTACAGCATTGACTTTACGATAATCTGTACAGAATCTAGTACTTCCATCAGGTTTTGGAACTAGCACACAGGGTGAACTCCAATCGGAGTTGGAAGGTCTGATAATATCATGTTCTAACATGTACTCAACCTCTTTCTCAGCAATCTTTCTCTTTTCAGGATTCATCCGGTACGGATGCTGTTTGATTGGTTTGGCATCACCAACATCTACATCATGAGAGGCAATAGAAACTCTTTTTGGAACATCAGGAAAAAGATCCTCATATTTCTTGATCAACCTCTCAAACTGATCTTTCTGTGAGGGTTCTAAGTGCTGGAGTTTTACATCAAGATTCTGCAACACTTCAGAATTTGACAATATACATGAAAGAACTTCAGCTTTAATTCTAGGTTCATCATCTTGAAACTCCCCCTCATCTTCACAAATCTCGGCCATTGGAGAATCTGAAGTGACAGCTGCAACCCTAGCATTTCTGTCATGATAAGGCTTCAGCATGTTAATGTGACACAATTGTTTTGGTTTTCTCCTATCTGGAGTCTTCACAATTTAATTGAGATCATTGAGTTTTGTCAGAATTTCATAAGGACCATGAAATCTTGCCTGCAATGGATTGGACTGCAAGGGAAACAACACAAGGACCTTATCTCCTGGTTTAAACTCACGGCTTCTAGCCTTATGATCATACCAAGTTTTCATTTTTCCCTGACTTGATTTCAAGTTCTCTTTGGCAAGGTCACAAGCTGCACGCAATCTTTCCTTGAACTTGCTAACATAGTCTAACAGACTGATATGCGGCTCTTTCTCTTGCCATTGTTCACTCAATAATAGCAAAGGTCCTCTCACTTCATGACCTAACACTAGCTCAAATGGACTGAATCCAGTAGACTCCTGCACTGCTTCTCTAGCTGCAAACAACAGCAAATGAACCCCTTCATCCCAGTCTTTCTCATGGTCATAACAATAAGTCCTCATCATTGTCTTGAGAGTGGAATGAAACCGCTCTAAGGCACCCTGACTTTCTGGATGATAGGCACTAGAAAGAATCTGCTTTGCACCTAGTTCATACACAACCTGCTGAAACAAACCAGAAGTGAAATTGCTACCTTGGTCAGACTGAATTTCCCTGGGAAGGCCAAACAACGTGAAGAACTTTATCAAAGCCTTCGAGATTGCAGTTGCCTTGATGTTACGTAGAGGTATGGCTTCGGGGAATCTGGTAGATGCACACATGATTGTCAACAAGTACTGATTTCCAGATCTAGTCTTGGGTAATGGACCAACACAATCAACAATGACCTTAGAGAATGGCTCCCCAAATGCTGGGATAGGCTGCAATGGAGCTACAGGTGGGTCTAACTGGTGTTTTCCAACTACTTAACAAGTGTGACAGGTTTTGCAAAAGTTGGAAACGTCTTTCCGAAGCCCAGGCCAAAAGAAGTGTTTCATGATCTTATCAACAGTCTTGTTAACACCAAGATGACCTCCTAAAGGTAAACTATGAGCCATTGTTAAGATCTCATTCCTGTAGACCTTCGGAACTACAATTTGCCTGACCACTGCCCAATCTGCATTGGCAGGGATATCAGGAGGGCGCCACTTCCGCATCAACACACCATCCTTGAGATTATACCCAACTGGAACTGCATCTATTTCTTTATCAGGAAGGGCTCTCCTCTTTAGTACACAAATTTCAGGATCGTTAGTTTGCTCCTCAATCAACCGCTTTCTGAACAGAGACAAGTCTCCAGACACATCAGAATCACCAGACCCATCTGGCTGGCTGAATAGAGAACTGATAAAAGTATCTGATAAGTCCTCAAACGGAGAAACCATAGTAGGCTAATCAGAGTCATGAGGCAAACCACCTGAGTCCTGACTATTCAATGTGCTGGGCGGCACCACAACATCTTCTTTAGGCTTCTTGGCCATAGCACGAGTCACTGCGCAAGAAGGATACAGAGATGGGTCCTCATCCCCATCTTCAGTGCTCGGCTGTGAAGTAAGATGTACAGGGGGAACTACTTTGCCCCCAGCCAGGTCATTGCCTAGCAACAGAGAAACACCCTTTATAGGTAGACTTGACATAAGTCCCACCTTTACCTGTCCTGTAACTAAATCTGACTTCAAGAATATAGAGCGCAGGGGTACAGATACAGTCCTCCCTTCAATACCTTGTACAAGTATGAAATCCCCTGAAGTGGTCTCATCACGTAACTCCAAGGAGTCCATCAACAAAAGTGACTGAGAAGCTCCGGTATCCCTTAGGATATATATGGGGACAGGAGTAGTATGCTCATTCAGAGCCACAAATCCCTCTGACACAAATGGAAGAAATTCCTCCCTCACAAAGTCAGCTGTATTAGGCTTTTTAGCCCCACAAGAAGCAGGCAATTTAGCAGATCGGTTATCTACTACAGGGGTTTCTAACCTTGTTTTCACAAAGGCATTTGGTTTGGTATCCTTTTCTTTTTCTTTCTTCGCTTTAAGGAACCAACAGTTAGTTGTAACACGACCAGATTTCTTGCAATAACTGCAAACTAGACCACTTTTGTCACTGTCAGCTTTCACACTTTGATCAGACCTGTTACTGGATTTCTGGGCACCATCACCAGATTTGTCTTTGTCTTTGGGTGAGGAATCTTGGGTATCACCATAACCCTTTTTCTGAAATTGGGACCATCTATTATTACTGCTAGACTAAAATTTGGACTTATGTGTGAGAACATATTCATCTGCAAATTTGGCAGCTGATTGCAAATTCAGTGCTTGCTTCTCATTAAGGTAGGTCTTAACATCATCTTTAACACAGTTCTTGAATTCTTCAACTAACACCATCTCTTTTAGTGAGTTGAAATCATCCTTGACCTCCATAGAAGTACACCAGCGCTCAAAGCAAACCTGCTTTTCATTAGCAAATTCAACATAAGTCTGATTTTCAGATTTCTTCAGACCTCTGAATTTCTGTCGGTAAGCCTCTGGAACCAACTCATAAGCTCTCAAAATAACCTTTTTGACAACCTCATAATCAGAGGAATCATCTGCAGACAAAGCCGAATAGGCTTGTTGAGCTTTACCCTTGAGGACAGTTTGCAACATCAGAGGCCAGTGTTCCTTTGGCCACTGGCAACTCTTTGCTACCTTTTCAAAACACTGGAAATAGTTGTCAACATCCTTTTCCGAAAATGGAGGCACCAGTTTTACCTCCTGACTGGCACAAAATTTATTTATAGTTTCAATTTTAATTTTTAGTCGCTCCATTTGGAGTCTTTCTTCTCTATCGAATTTCTCTAATTCAAAATCTCTCTGTCTCTGTCTCTCTCTTTCTGCTCTTTCCTCTTTCTCTCTCTCAAATTCTCTTTGTTTTTCTTTTTCTTCCCTCTCAAATTCTCTTTGTTTCTCTTTTTCCTCCCTTTCTTTTTCTCTTTCCTCCCTTTCAATCTCTAGCATTTTTAATTTAAGTTCCATTTCTATATTTGGATTTTCCACTGGAAACTGTTCCAGATCTCCTGGTGCAAACACATTTTCATCAATGTAATATTCAACTATCTCTCTAGCCAGTCTTGCTTTTCGCATGGCTGGTTTTACCTCTGTCAGCTCCAAATGTCTGCATATTTCCAACAGTTCTGTCTTTTTAAAAGACTTCAAAACCCCTACGGTTGGTGATGCCAAGAAATCATCCATTGCTGTTGTCAATATATATGTATTCAATTAAAAAAATCAATTTTACAATTTGAAATGTTAGATTTTCAATAAATTACTCACAGTCTGCATTTCCCTATGTGTAACACTCACTAACCTCCCTGCCCCCCAAGTCCTTAGTTTAAATAATCCTGTGCTACCCTTGTTATGGCCCCAATTTGTTACTACAATTTACTACACAACCACAACAGCAACAGCAAGGGATGACAGACACAATTTAAAACTTAAACAAATTTAATGAACAAAGACAATAACTAACAATTACCTACAACTAAATGACCAAGATTGAATAAAAAAAAACAGAAATATCTACAGTCCCTTTGGTGGGTTTCCTGGTGATGTGCTGGGTGAGGAAAAAGGCTCAAACACAGGCAAAAATCCACAAAAGAAACTTCACAGGTCTTGAACAGAAATGACAGGTCTGGTCACACGTATCCTTCTTCTTGCAATTTCTCCTACTACCTTACTGTCTCAATTCTTCTCTTTATATACTCTTTTGCAGACCCCACCCACATTTAGACCTCTTTTTTTTTTTACTTTTCGGGGACTTGCCCCAGACATGTCCAGGACATGTCCAAACATAGCTCCAGTCTGAGCTGAACAAAAAAAAAGGTAAATACTGCCATCCAGTGGCCTATATTCACATTACACCTCCATTCCAAAAGGGAAAAATTTTGACTCATAAAGGCAAAATTTTTCTTTTCAATACAAAATGGTTAAGTGAACACTTGTCTATACATACATATCATACAATATTCAAATAAACACAGGATATATATATATACATGTTCAAACACGGGATAAGCAATCAGCAATTACATTGTCTGTACCCTTCACAAGCTTAATTTCCAAGTCAAACTCCTGTAAAATCAAACTACAATTCAACAATCTCCGATTCTTGTTTTTCATCTTACTCAAAAACATTAACGGATTGTGGTCAGTGTACACAATCATTGGCTTTTCCCCTGTACAAACATAAACCTCAAAGTGTTGTAAAGAAAGGACCAGAGCCAACAGTTCCTTCTCTTTTGTGGAATAGTTCCTTTGGTGGCGATTGAACTTCCTGGAGAAGTATGCCACGGGATGCTCAATGTCATCAGAGTCACTTCTCTGTAGGAGCACAGATCCACAAGCTTGGTCGCTAGCATCGACCGCGATGGAGAACGGTTTGTTGAAGTCCGGAGATTTGAGCACGGGGAAGTGACACAGCAGAGACTTCAGGCAATCGAAGGCTCTCTGGCATGCATCATCCAAAGTGAACTTTACGCCTTTTTTCAGTTGGTTAGTTAGACTGAGAGCAATCTTAGCAAAGTTCTTGCAGAACTTGGGGTAGTACCCGATCATTCCAAGGAAGCGGCGCAAAGCTTTTTTGTTGTCAGGAACTGGAAAGTCCATGATGGCTTGGACTTTAGCATTTATGGGTGCCACCTTACCCTGGCCTGTGACGTACCTAGGTGACAGTAGCACAACCAAAGTCACTCTTGCTCAGGTTAACAGTCAGGTTAGCCTGGGTCAGGCGCTGAAACAACGTCTCTACATCTTTCAGATGTTCTTCCCAGGAGTCACTCCATGTGATCAGGTCGTCGATGTACGCACCCGTGTGTGGCAATCCGGCGGTTGTAGACTGTATCATCCTTTGGAATGTGGCTGGGGCATTTTTCATGCCAAAGGGTAGGACTTCATACTGGTACAATCCAGATGGTGTGGCAAAAGCAGAGATGCCCTTGGACCTCTCAGTTAAAGGCACACACCAATAACCCTTCAATAAATCAATCTTGGTCAGAAACTTTGCTTGCCCTACTCTATCGATACAATCATCAATCCTAGGTATTGGAAACACATCAGTTCTAGTTACAGCATTGACTTTACGATAATCTGTACAGAATCTAGTACTTCCATCAGGTTTTGGAACTAGCACACAGGGTGAACTCCAATCGGAGTTGGAAGGTCTGATAATATCATGTTCTAACATGTACTCAACCTCTTTCTCAGCAATCTTTCTCTTTTCAGGATTCATCCGGTACGGATGCTGTTTGATTGGTTTGGCATCACCAACATCTACATCATGAGAGGCAATAGAAACTCTTTTTGGAACATCAGGAAAAAGATCCTCATATTTCTTGATCAACCTCTCAAACTGATCTTTCTGTGAGGGTTCTAAGTGCTGGAGTTTTACATCAAGATTCTGCAACACTTCAGAATTTGACAATATACATGAAAGAACTTCAGCTTTAATTCTAGGTTCATCATCTTGAAACTCCCCCTCATCTTCACAAATCTCGGCCATTGGAGAATCTGAAGTGACAGCTGCAACCCTAGCATTTCTGTCATGATAAGGCTTCAGCATGTTAATGTGACACAATTGTTTTGGTTTTCTCCTATCTGGAGTCTTCACAATTTAATTGAGATCATTGAGTTTTGTCAGAATTTCATAAGGACCATGAAATCTTGCCTGCAATGGATTGGACTGCAAGGGAAACAACACAAGGACCTTATCTCCTGGTTTAAACTCACGGCTTCTAGCCTTATGATCATACCAAGTTTTCATTTTTCCCTGACTTGATTTCAAGTTCTCTTTGGCAAGGTCACAAGCTGCACGCAATCTTTCCTTGAACTTGCTAACATAGTCTAACAGACTGATATGCGGCTCTTTCTCTTGCCATTGTTCACTCAATAATAGCAAAGGTCCTCTCACTTCATGACCTAACACTAGCTCAAATGGACTGAATCCAGTAGACTCCTGCACTGCTTCTCTAGCTGCAAACAACAGCAAATGAACCCCTTCATCCCAGTCTTTCTCATGGTCATAACAATAAGTCCTCATCATTGTCTTGAGAGTGGAATGAAACCGCTCTAAGGCACCCTGACTTTCTGGATGATAGGCACTAGAAAGAATCTGCTTTGCACCTAGTTCATACACAACCTGCTGAAACAAACCAGAAGTGAAATTGCTACCTTGGTCAGACTGAATTTCCCTGGGAAGGCCAAACAACGTGAAGAACTTTATCAAAGCCTTCGAGATTGCAGTTGCCTTGATGTTACGTAGAGGTATGGCTTCGGGGAATCTGGTAGATGCACACATGATTGTCAACAAGTACTGATTTCCAGATCTAGTCTTGGGTAATGGACCAACACAATCAACAATGACCTTAGAGAATGGCTCCCCAAATGCTGGGATAGGCTGCAATGGAGCTACAGGTGGGTCTAACTGGTGTTTTCCAACTACTTAACAAGTGTGACAGGTTTTGCAAAAGTTGGAAACGTCTTTCCGAAGCCCAGGCCAAAAGAAGTGTTTCATGATCTTATCAACAGTCTTGTTAACACCAAGATGACCTCCTAAAGGTAAACTATGAGCCATTGTTAAGATCTCATTCCTGTAGACCTTCGGAACTACAATTTGCCTGACCACTGCCCAATCTGCATTGGCAGGGATATCAGGAGGGCGCCACTTCCGCATCAACACACCATCCTTGAGATAATACCCAACTGGAACTGCATCTATTTCTTTATCAGGAAGGGCTCTCCTCTTTAGTACACAAATTTCAGGATCATTAGTTTGCTCCTCAATCAACCGCTTTCTGAACAGAGACAAGTCTCCAGACACATCAGAATCACCAGACCCATCTGGCTGGCTGAATAGAGAACTGATAAAAGTATCTGATAAGTCCTCAAACGGAGAAACCATAGTAGGCTAATCAGAGTCATGAGGCAAACCACCTGAGTCCTGACTATTCAATGTGCTGGGCGGCACCACAACATCTTCTTTAGGCTTCTTGGCCATAGCACGAGTCACTGCGCAAGAAGGATACAGAGATGGGTCCTCATCCCCATCTTCAGTGCTCGGCTGTGAAGTAAGATGTACAGGGGGAACTACTTTGCCCCCAGCCAGGTCATTGCCTAGCAACAGAGAAACACCCTTTATAGGTAGACTTGACATATGTCCCACCTTTACCTGTCCTGTAACTAAATCTGACTTCAAGAATATAGAGCGCAGGGGTACAGATACAGTCCTCCCTTCAATACCTTGTACAAGTATGAAATCCCCTGAAGTGGTCTCATCACGTAACTCCAAGGAGTCCATCAACAAAAGTGACTGAGAAGCTCCGGTATCCCTTAGGATATATATGGGGACAGGAGTAGTATGCTCATTCAGAGCCACAAATCCCTCTGACACAAATGGAAGAAATTCCTCCCTCACAAAGTCAGCTGTATTAGGCTTTTTAGCCTCACAAGAAGCAGGCAATTTAGCAGATCGGTTATCTACTACAGGGGTTTCTAACCTTGTTTTCACAAAGGCATTTGGTTTGGTATCCTTTTCTTTTTCTTTCTTCGCTTTAAGGAACCAACAGTTAGTTGTAACACGACCAGATTTCTTGCAATAACTGCAAACTAGACCACTTTTGTCACTGTCAGCTTTCACACTTTGATCAGACCTGTTACTGGATTTCTGAGCACCATCACCAGATTTGTCTTTGTCTTTGGGTGAGGAATCTTGGGTATCACCATAACCCTTTTTCTGAAATTGGGACCATCTATTATTACTGCTAGACTAAAATTTGGACTTATGTGTGAGAACATATCCATCTGCAAATTTGGCAGCTGATTGCAAATTCAGTGCTTGCTTCTCATTAAGGTAGGTCTTAACATCATCTTTAACACAGTTCTTGAATTCTTCAACTAACACCATCTCTTTTAGTGAGTTGAAATCATCCTTGACCTCCATAGAAGTACACCAGCGCTCAAAGCAAACCTGCTTTTCATTAGCAAATTCAACATAAGTCTGATTTTCAGATTTCTTCAGACCTCTGAATTTCTGTCGGTAAGCCTCTGGAACCAACTCATAAGCTCTCAAAATAACCTTTTTGACAACCTCATAATCAGAGGAATCATCTGCAGACAAAGCCGAATAGGCTTGTTGAGCTTTACCCTTGAGGACAGTTTGCAACATCAGAGGCCAGTGTTCCTTTGGCCACTGGCAACTCTTTGCTACCTTTTCAAAACACTGGAAATAGTTGTCAACATCCTTTTCCGAAAATAGAGGCACCAGTTTTACCTCCTGACTGGCACAAAATTTATTTATAGTTTCAATTTAAATTTTTAGTCGCTCCATTTGGAATCTTTCTTCTCTATCGAATTTCTCTAATTCAAAATCTCTCTGTCTCTGTCTCTCTCTTTCTGCTCTTTCCTCTTTCTCTCTCTCAAATTCTCTTTGTTTTTCTTTTTCTTCCCTCTCAAATTCTCTTTGTTTCTCTTTTTCCTCCCTTTCTTTTTCTCTTTCCTCCCTTTCAATCTCTAGCATTTTTAATTTAAGTTCCATTTCTATATTTGGATTTTCCACTGGAAACTGTTCCAGATCTCCTGGTGCAAACACATTTTCATCAATGTAATATTCAACTATCTCTCTAGCCAGTCTTGCTTTTCGCATGGCTGGTTTTACCTCTGTCAGCTCCAAATGTCTGCATATTTCCAACAGTTCTGTCTTTTTAAAAGACTTCAAAACCCCTACGGTTGGTGATGCAAAGAAATCATCCATTGCTGTTGTCAATATATATGTATTCAATTAAAAAAATCAATTTTACAATTTGAAATGTTAGATTTTCAATAAATTACTCACAAAATGGTCTATCCCGGACCTTGAGCCCCCCATTTGTTATTACATTTAAAACAACAGCAACAGCAAGCGATGACAGACACAATTTAAAACTTAAACAAATTTAATGAACAAAGACAATAACTAACAATAACCTACAACTAAATGACCAAGATTGAATAAAAAAAAACAGAAATATCTACAGTCCCTTTGGTGGGTTTCCTGGTGATGTGCTGGGTGAGGAAAAAGGCTCAAACACAGGCAAAAATCCACAAAAGAAACTTCACAGGTCTTGAACAGAAATGACAGGTCTGGTCACACGTATCCTTCTTCTTGCAATTTCTCCGACTACTTTACTGTCTCAATTCTTCTCCTTATATACTCTTTTGCAGACCCCACCCACATTTAGACCTCTTTTTCCTCTTTTTTTTTTACTTTTCGGGGACTTGCCCCATACATGTCCAGGACATGTCCAAACATAGCTCCAGTCTGAGCTGAACAAAAAAAAAAGGTAAATACTGCCATCCAGTGACCTATATTCACATTACACCCTCAACATACGCTGGCCCAGTGCAAAGGTACCCCTCCAGTTCAAATGCAGCCCGTCAGGCTTGAACAGGTCACCCCTGTCCCAGAAAAAGTTCCAGTGCCCCATAAACCTATACCCCTCTTTCCTACACCAGGTTCGTAGCCATGTGTTAAACCTCCAAATACAATTCTGCTTTTCTCTGCTTGCAGAGGAAATTGAGATTGAAGATATCTGAAATGGGAGTTTTTCCTAGTAAGAATTCAGTTGCAGGTATCCAGAATGTTCATTCTGGATATCCAGAATGTAATTGTGGATTTCTGAAATTCAAAGCCCAATACACATGAATGGCAAAAGTGACGTAATTTCTCCTGTGAAGAATGTCATTGTGGATATCTGAAATGACAATTGTGGATAGGAAGAATGTCATTTTGGATATCTGAAATGACAGTTGTAGATAGGAAGAATGTCATTGTGGATATCTGAAATGACAATTGTGGATAGGAAGAATATCATTGTGGATATCTTAAATGACAATTATGGATAGGAAGAATGTCATTGTGGATATCTGAAATGTTCTTTTTGACTTGGAAGAATTGAATTGCAGACAACTGTAATCCAAAACCAGTTAAGTTGCCAACGTTATGTAAATCGTAGATAAACACTGGTTTTGGGTTTTTTGTACATATTCGGTCTAGCTACTAAATGTTAAAACAGCTTGCCATAGACGGGCAGCCGATATTCGTGCTCACGCTGAAAGAAGCGCTTGGGCGGTGGATTAAAAGAAAATTGGTGAGTAACTAACTTTCGACGGAGGGAATCAAAATGAAAAGGAAAAAAGAAAGTGATAACGAAAACGAGGGAGATGCATCGGCAGTAGGAACAGAGGTGGATGTAGAGTGGTGAAGCCAATCGTATCTTCCCCGATGCTCATGAGTTTGAGTAAAGTTATGAGAAAAGAACTCTGAGGGGAGTAAGAGGGTCATGAACAGAGTTGCGAATGTACAATGTTGCACAATGGAACAGAGGGATAAATCGTTGAAAATTAATGTAGATGATTTTTTTTTTGCAAAACTGCATTTTTTTTTTTTTAGAAAACCAAATTTAACAAAAAGTCAATGCAAATATGTGGTGTCAAAGTCAGTATCAGCTGTAATGTAGCCTCTGAGAGTGGATGTATACAAAGAGTAGTGACGCAGTGTCGGATACAACACACAGCCCAAGTCGATAAACAGGGGAGCGCTTATTTAGTAGCTCAGTGGGTGCATCTCAAAGCGTACACTGCTTCCTTCGAAGGCTGCATTTTTAGGGCTTGTCACATACTTCTATCCGCCAAACTGACATTTAACGTCACAAGGTTAAATTTAGGGTAAGGTTTAGGGCTAGGTCTACTCCGCACAAGACGTTCACATGACGTTCCTGCAACGTTGCCAGAAAGTTGGCATTTGGTCACAGCGACGATACTTAATGGCCACTTACCTGCGAATTCACGGAAACGTTGCTGAATAGATGTTGCCAAAAGGTAAACAAAAGACGTTGCCGCGACGTTCTGGAATGGTCACTCGGTCACGATGCCGTTTGGTATCGGAATTGAAGGTGCCGCAACGTTGTGAAATGGTCATTCGGTAACGTTGTCATTCTGTAACAGGAAATAAGCTGCCGCAACATGGCGAAATGTTCGCTTGATAACTCAGCCATTAGGTTCTGGGAATAACGTTGCTGCGACGTCCTGATATGGTCACTTTTGTCACGTTGCCATTTCGTACCAGAAGTACATGTATTGCTGTGACTTAACTTTGTCAGTGAAATGAAGTAGCCTACATGAAAAAAAAGTTTGGTCTGAAATCATTGTTAGGGTACCGTTTCAGATATTCATAATTTACCCTGAATGCTCCTGTGGTGTTGACAAGAAGGTTACTTGAACATCCTGGCAATTCACATCACTGGGTTTTCTGTAGTGATATGAAAACTCATCTGATTTCAGGCCGAATTCTAAACTAATAAAGTATTACATTACACTACCATCTGCAATCAGCACCTTTGTATTTGGAAATCGTACAGGATTATATGTAGATGTCCCAGTCATGAATATCAGTTCTATCATGCACACACATCATTCAAAATAAAATTAAATAAAAAATAAAATCTGATTACATCATTCAGTTGTGTACATCCTACATCTACAGAATGGTAGGAAATTAGAAAAGGCAACAGATAAAATTGTTTGAGAATATTTATTTACATTTTACAAATAACACGAACGCAACACAAAAAATAAACCAGATTGCATCAATTTCTATTAAGCCTTATTTTCTAAGCAATGCTCATTCAATGCATTTCTACATATCAACCTCAACAGAATGGCCTGGTGGGTACACATACCAGAATGTACCATTTACATGCAAACTCAGGTCTGAAAAAGGCGACAAACTTTGGGCCGAGTGCGGGTGCAATAAGCAAAACATCCCCCAGCCAAACCAGCCTTGTAGTCTGCAGTACAGTATTTCCCCTAGAATTGTTTGTTGCATGACTCCCCCCCCCCCCCCTATTTTTTGCAAGTTTTGTGTGGAGCAGCTACAGCTTCCAGGAAAAGTGAAGCCACTTTCACTGAGCACAACAAAGCTAGAGTCCAAAATACACAACAACAACAACGACTAATATTATTCTTAATTTCAAAGACAGAACTGTTTTTTGAGAACAGTAACAACAAAATCTGACTTCAGACTTCTGACTTCAGGTCATGAAGTGGATGGGAGTACCACAGGACTGACTTGCAAATGTCAAGGAGACTTGGCTGAATGTACAGTTCTAAAAAGACTTTACAGTCTACTGAAAGGCAAAAAGGGCAATTCCACAGAAAGTTGACTTTCGCATCTGTAATAACAACAAAATGCCCTTGTATGTAGATATGGGATTTTGAGGAGTTGCTGTTTTCAGTTGTACAAATTACTTAATAATGCACAAAATATTTGAATGTTTGTGTGGTGGGAGTTGAGTATTAGACGCCAAATGCAGCGGCCAGAATTAAAAGGCAAAAACAGCTGAGAACAGAGAGACTCAAACAGAATAAAAATGCAAGACTCGCGATACCAACGGACCTGAAAGTCGTCCAAGGTAGAAAGCAAGTGAGCTCCTAGGTACAAAAAGGGAAAATAAAACAAAGATTCCCTTTCTCACTACCACTAAACCTCAAATATGCAGCTAACATCCCAAACAATTCTCTGTATCGAGACCTTACCGGCTAAAGCGCAAAAGAAACACTGACACTCTAGCAACGAAAGCGAGGCGGAACTAGAGCTTAAATAGAGTTTGGGCAACGCCCCCAATTAATGCCAGCTGGCCCAGGAATCCGATTGGGGCCAAAACTATATCGTCCCAGACGAGAGCAGCAAAGAAAGCTCTCAACGACTCCTAACCGTGACAGGACAGGACTCTAAGGGACAGCTCCAGAAGTCCCCAAGGAACCCCGCGCACGAAACTCAGAAATTAGTGAGGGATCCAGAATATCCCGCAAAGGGACCAAGCAGCGCTCCTCAGGACTATATCCCTCCCAGTCCACGAGGAACTGGACCCCACGACCTATACGCCTCTCGGCAAGAATGCGGCGCACGATGTAAACCTACCCCTTCTCAACCATTTGCGGTGGCGATGGGGGTGTGTTGGCAGGTGCCAGGACGCTAGTGCTTACTGGCTTAATGTGAGAGCCATGGAAAGAGGGGTGGATGCGTAAAGATCTCAGGAGCTTTACCTTGACCATGATTGGATTGATCTTCCGCACGATCTTGAACGGGCTAATATAGCGGGGCGCCAGTTTACGGGATTCAACCTTCAAGGGGAGGTCCCGGAGAGACAGCTAAACTCTCTGACTAACCCGATGAAATGGGGCCAAACGACGCCTTCTATCAGCGACGGATTTTTGCTTGAGCCCTGAGCGCAACAGAGAAGAGTGGACCCTAGTCCAAACCGACCGACAACGACGAATGAAGTGGTTGACCGAGGGAACCTCAGAATCATCCCCAGTCTCAGGAAACAGGGGGGGTTGGTAACCCACCTGAGCCTCAAACGGGGAAAGTACCGTGGAGGAATTACTCAGTGAGTTATGGGCATACTCAGCCCATGCTAAAAATTGGCTCCATTAGGAGGGATTATCTGCTGCCAAACATCGAAGAAAGTTCTCCAACGACTGATTAGTGCATTCAGTCTGCCCGTTAGTCTCTGGGTGAATCCCAGAGGAGAGACTCACGGTGGTCCCTAACTGCTTGCAAAATGCCCGCCAGAATCTGGCTGTAAACTGAGGACCTCGGTCACAGACCACATCTTGCGGAAGCCCATGCAGCCAGAACACATGGTTAACCACAAGAAGGGCCGTCTACCGCGCTGACGGCAACTTGGGTAGCGCGAAAAAATGAGCAGCCTTAGAAAAACGGTCAACCACTACCAGGATGACCGTGTTGCCATCAGATACAGGCAGCCCTGTTACAAAATCTAACACAATATGCATCCAGGGGCGCCTGGGACCATTGGCGAGAGCCTCCTGAATATATTCTCACATGGCCTTACGCTCAGGTCCAGACAGCGAATATAGCGAACCACTAGGCGGGGTTGTCCCAGGATAGAGATTGATCTCGCAGTCGTATGGACAATAAGGAGGTAACGTCAATGCTCGTTGCTTACTAAACACCTCGGTGAGATCAGCGTAATCCCTGAGAACATTAGAAGGCAAGTCAAAGTTCAGGGTGGCCCCAAATTCCTCACGCCGCTCCAAATCTAACGTCTCCGTGACTGATTCAGAATTGCAAAAATCCTCTAAAAGGTAATCGTCTTCTGGCTGTCACCAGTCAAATTGAGGATCCCATTCCAACCCCTCCTCTCCCCCTTTTTCTAGTCTACGAGGGTATGGTGAGATGGCCTCCTTACACTCGCTCCAGGCATTAGTCTGCCCCGTAGCTTGATGTCTGGGAAAACAAGTTTGATTATCTCTACAATGAGAGCTGCAATTGGTGCCCCAGCGGACGATAGGATTGTTCTGTTCCCCCCAGCTGATGCAATTTATATATATACGCACAACTACATAGTATATAATTCTAAGATCACTTGCCTTTATTACTTATAGAGTCTTAGAGTCTACGCTTCCTCTTCCACCAGCACGGTCAAACTTGGGGACCACTCATAGAACGTTATTGACAAATTTCACCTTCAAATGGACCACATACAATACATTAACTACATTCAACGTTCAAGGCAAATACCTGTAATATTGTGTATGAGAATGATGGTGAAAAACAAATTACAATAATTCTATGACTTTGCATTTTATGTTCCCAGATTCAAGCATCGAACCAAGAGGTTTTGAGGAGAATTGCATCAGCAGGCACCCAGGTTACTGCAAATGAGCTTGGGCTTGACCTTTTTCTGAAGATTTTCAATCCAGAAAATAAGTTGATTAAGGTTAGTGACATGTTCATACACACTCAGGTGACCGGGCAGAAAATGTGCCAACTTGAGCCAGGAACATTCAAGGTAACACATTACTTGAATCAGCATTAGTAATAAGTTAATTAGGTAACCAAAATGTATTACTTATACACTTGTTTCACCAGGACCACTATAACATTGCCAAATTAAAGTTCTGTTTGAGGATGTCACAATAAACTGACCTGAACATTTTAAAATCCCCATATTGTAAAACTATGCCAATAAAACATTTGCCACCATCCAAATTTAATGACGTCCTAAGGATACCAAAAAATGCTAAAATCTCTTGTTTTTTCTAGGAGTCCTACCATATTTCCAAAGTTTCCTCCTGACTGTACTTGAATCAACACAACACTGGTTATAATACAGTTTACTTTTTAAATTACACACATTACAAGTGCTATTGCAGAAGATGGAGACTCTAGAGAGGAATCAACATGAGGCAATCCAACTTATATGGAGAACCTCTACAGATAGGACAGATGCTCCAGTAATGGAGCTAGAGGTGGCCAAAACTAAATTGGAGCTTCAAGACCTTGAGGAGCCCTTAAAGGCTTCAGAGTACCGCAAGAAATTTGTATGTCTACATTGCTAATGTGGCCTTAACCCACATCACATGACACATCAACGATAATTTGTAGATCAATGCACTGTAGCACTATTTTTTCCTTGTTTACCCAGGCATCCCATCTTAGCCTTATAAGCGGGTCATGCAGGCCATTGCAACCAATTTGGTGTGGAGCTCCCATAGTCTCTGGGGGAAGATGGCACTGCTTAGAACACTGGTGTGCATGACAATAAAACGTGAGTCCAAAATATCAAACAGAGAGTCAGACCCCCCCACCCCCCCCCCCCACACACTCTCACACACACACACACACACACACACACACAGACCTCTCAATGAAACCAACTTTTTTTGAAAGCTCTCAAAGCTGTGCTGAATATGAATTTGAATGTTAACATTGAAAATTTTGGGATGCACTACATGTTTCAGCCCAATGAATGTATGTCCATTGAAAATCATTCCATTGAAATTAGAAAAGTATGAAAAGTCCATGGGATGGAGGAAGTTGGGACAAGTCTCAATCACATCTAGAGATCATAGGCTTTCAGAAAGTATGCAGTTTATCCTGTTTATCCTGTAAAGCCTACCCTTGGTTCATTTCTGATTCACAAATCTACAAATCCTATACGCACAGATGATGCATTTTTTGCTTTATACCCTTTAGGGAAATGGGTAAACAGCAAAAGCTATACATGTTCTAAAACCTTATACCCTGTAGATGAGATCTAACATGCATTGAGACATGTTTCTTCCATCCCATAGTTTTCTAATGTATTCCACTGGAATTAAAAAGCTTTTTGTGTGTGTGTGTGTGTGTGTGTTGTGCGTGCGTGTGTGTGTGTGTGTATGCCAAACAGCAAATCAACAGCTAACACTTACTGAGTGAGGCACAGAAACTCACTTTCCATTTCATTTCGCTATCCCCCATTCAGTTAATTTGGTCTATGTTGTATCAAATTTTCTTTTTCCTAAATCCAGCACTCAGCGACCTCAAATAACAGGGCTATTGACTGATTCACACCGGATTTCCCCTTTAACCCCTCTCTGCAGATGTAGACGCTCCATCTATAGCAAATTTAAGCACTTAATTACAGTACTCGACCACGAGATGGCACCCCCGGATCAGCTATTGGATATTCACAAGCAGGCAGAGCTGAAACGCGATTTTAGAGTATGGAGAAGTTCCCTCCAATCCCTGTTTTTCGGGAGTAGCATGAATTAAACTCCTCAGCTAAGCCCGATGTGCAAACTGGTCAATATCCTTGCCCATAGTATCGATCCAGTAGTTTTAAAAAATGATCACTTGCGACAGAAAAAAACTTAGTACTCTGTAGCAACCATTTTAGCTACTGTGAGTCAACAGTATTCCAATTAGTGGTTATAAAAGTACGTTTTGTGAAGCAAAAAATCCGACATAGTATTGATTCTCTCACATTCTACTGTCAGTTACAGTCATCACACACAAAATATGCGTAGTTCCCTCCCATGGATTACCGCGTACATTCCTCCATTGACAAATTCAGCGCTCCCTTCTATCCACCCAAGTACTGCTGTCGATAGCCAGTCACTCAATTATATACTCAGATTCATCTGCATAACTCTACAGTTATAGTTCACGCCCTCGTGAAGCTTCCCCGGTAGCGATGTATTGATAGACCCGTTTCTTATCCAATTCCCGATTGTTTAAACTTTCCTCAATAACTGAAATACATTGATCGGACAATAAGAATAGGATACAAATCCTAAGCGTAAAAAAAAAAAAATAAGCGAAAAAGTAAGGTTGGGTGTGTTCTTCGAATGTCGGCCACGGTTGCGCAGCTGAAAATGATGCGATATCAAAGAAACAAAGACACCCGAAACCGGCCTGAAGTATTCAGTTTCATTTACGAGATAAATGTTGTGTGGACGCGGTCAATGGGAATTATTCCGAATGAAACAGTACTGGAGGGTTCCTTCCACCCGATACATCTGTCTTTGGAGGAGGGCATCAATGAAGAAAACAGGTCATACTTCTACTCTGTTTGCATTTTGCTCAATATGGCTTTTTGCTGTAGAATTTATACCGCGTTTAAAGACCTCGAATGCCGCGTTTTGTTTCTCCAAATGCATACAGCTCACGCACGTCGGTGGATCCCTCGGTACGTTCATTACACCATTCTGTTTAATATGGAGGCATATGTCGTTTTATTTTTTCCTGTAAGTGAAATTTCCATTCTGTTAAAATAAGGTATATTTCTGAATTCAGATATTACTGAGTTAGTGAGTTTTTTCCCTTATAAGGTGCAAGGTTATGAGCTTGGATGTGAAAGCAGTTAGCTCTTCATTGCAGCATGAATGTTATAGCTGTTTAATCAGCTGTTTATTTAATGTTTGGGGGACTTCGGGGAAAAATAGACAATATTGTTAACTTTATTATGGAGAAAAGGCATGTTTTGTGTCTGGAGAGGTTACTGCTGACCTATGATGTTCAACTGCACTGATATTGATAAATTCATGCTAAACTCAACCAGAAAATCATAAGTTTATGCTGAATTTCATGCCCCAAAAGTTTATTTGTGTTAAATATATGATTAATGTATGATTTCACAGTGAACCATTTTGATGGATCTCAGACTTTGGGGAGACACCTGGATAGCTGTCTAATTTGGCTCATAGCAAGCGCAGGCCTACCAAATAAAACGTAGCCTGAGCACACAAAAACTTTGAAATGCCTACATTAATCGCGGAAATAGCAACTGAAAAATAATACCCCGCTACCGAAACTGCAAAAACCGCAACATAAACTGTTGACTCGTTGCATAAGACTATGAAACTGCAACATCTTCTATCGCATCCGTCTTTGCCATTTACTGCGCTTGCGCGTACCGGCCCAGGCTGCTTTCAGAGATGGCGGAATCAGGCGTGTCTCCTTCGGTTGGTAAGTAAAACTTCCAAATATGACGTTATTGTTAATGCAGATGTTTAACAATGAATTGTAAGACGTAGCTGTTACATCCACATTCTCGTAAATTCGCTTATTTTAGCATGTCACCCTGCCGAAAATGAACGATGCACTGTCGATTTTGCTACAGTCTTAGAGTTGCCAACTTGACGACTTTCTCAAGACGTATACATACGTCTTGAGTGGACAAACAATCCCGATTTGGAAAGTCGCCAGATTAAGCGAGAAAGTCGTCAAGTTGGCAACTCTAAGACTTTAACGAAATCGACAGTGCATCGTTCATTTTCGGCAGAGTGACATGCTAAAATAAGCAAATTTACGAGAATGTGGATGTAACAGCTACGTCTTACAATTCATTGTTAAACATCTGCATTAACAATAACGTCATATTTGGAAGTTTTACTTACCAACCGAAGGAGACACGCCTGATTCCGCTATCTCTGAAAGCAGCCTGGGCCGGTACGCGCAAGCGCAGTAAATGGCAAAGACGGATGCGAAAGAAAATGTTGCAGTTTCATAGTCTTATGCTACGAGTCAACAGTTTATGTTGCGGTTTTTGCAGTTTCGGTAGCAGGGTATTATTTTTCTGTTGCTATTTCCGCGATTAATGTAGGCATTTCAAAGTTTTTGTGTGCTGAGGCTACGTTTTCTTTGGTAGGCCTGAAGCGGGTAATCTAGAATGTAATGTTCAAGATGAATTGTACTTGTGGTCAAGAAGTTTATGATCCCAGAAATGTATAGTTTTAGGCCCCAGCAGTTTTTCAATAGTCAGTATTATTTTTTTTGCTGTTTCAATGGTGAATTTTCATGAAGATTTTTTATGTTTGCATGGGCATGTCTGAAACAAGTCCCAGAGAAAAGAAAAAAAAAGTCTAAAAGGTGGGAGGGGTTTGCAAAAGAGTATATTAGGAGGGAAAATTGAGACAGTACAGGAGTAGGAGAAATTGCAAGGAGAAGGATACATATGACCAGACCTGTCATTCTGTTTAAGACCTGTGAAGCTTATAGTGGATTTTTCCCTGTGTTAGAGCATTTTCCTCACCCAGGACATCACCAAGGAACCCAACCAAAAGGGACTGTAAATATTTCTGTTTTTCTTGTTAATCAATCTTGGTCATTCGATTAGTCAGTAGATTAGTTAGTTGTTAGTTGTCTTTGTTAATTAAATGTGTTTAAGTTTTAAAGTTGTGTCTGTCATCCCTTGCTGTTGTGGATGTTGTAAATGTAATAACAAATTGGGGCCATAACACATGACTTTTGGTCAGACATTGAAATTGCCGAACTTCGATAATTTTCTTACCTCAATCTCCCGTAAGAATAGCTAGACACGTTGATCGTTTGTGTGACTGATGCTCACGTAATGTGGATATGTTTAACTATTTTTACCAAAGTTCTCCTATCTGATTAACGGCCTAGTTCCAGATGCTATCACGAGATTGTCCAACCTTGGTGAAACAAGTAGGGGAGACCGGGGTCATGATTTTGTATTCGGCTTTATAACTCTTTGTTGCTAAAACTTAGAGAAGTACCTATATGGTCCATGTGTAGTGCAGAATGTCACCTACAAAAGCTGTATTGATACAATCTCAATATTGTATCTATATATATATAATATACATATATATATATATATAGATTCCTCACAATATTAAATTTGATATGTCACAAACATGCCGAAGTAACCCCATACCAGGGGTTACTTCGTCAGATGGGTGGGAGAGAATTGTCATAGTTGGCAATCAGCTGAGGCGGAAAAAGACAGTCCAATATTCTCATAACAGAAATGGTGAGAACTATTTTATTTTTACAACGAACCAACACAAGCTATAATTTATGCATAATCACCATCAGAGTAGCAGTTATGACAAATGTAGGCGAGCACACTGACATTTCCACAGTCCTCATGTGCCCACCCTTTGCATGAGAAGCACTGGACCCCTCCTCTCCACCTTTGGATGATGAGTAAGGACCAAGGCACCAAAGAGGAGCAGCAAACATTCTCACTGAAAAAAGAAAAGAATGGAATGAAATGCAGAAGCCCCAAGGCTGGCACCTGCCAACCCTAAATGCTCTGCCAACACCTTCACTTTAATGGGCCCCACCTGTGGCCCACTAAGGTAGAGGTGAAAGAATGAGAAAAAGGAAGGGCTGCATGGAGCAAACCCTTACCAACCCATAATTGTGTCCTCCAAACAAAGGCCCTAAGAGGTCCTCTATCATAGACATAAAATAAATGCAAATATTAGAATTATTAAGACACTATAAGTGTCCGAAAAACAATTAATCGGCTCCTATATTTGACTTTGGAATATTTTAATATAGGCCTAACACAGGACCTACAAGCGAGGCAACCTCAACACCCTGACAAACTAACCCCATGCTGCTTGGCCAGTGTACTCCCCTGATCCCATTTTGGAAATAAGGCCGCATCACTCATCTCATGACCGAAGCAGGCCTTTATCCTGTGTTGTTAATAACTGTAGTTACATATGTTTATGAAACAGTGACAAGAGCAACGCAGAGCGTGGCATTATGCCCCCACCTGTATGTTGATTAGGGGCATATTGAGATGGCTGCTGTGGCGGCCATATTAGATATTGCACAACGCTGGTTTTCGAAAGGAACCTTCCTCTAGCCACTCCCAATACGCCATTTAGAAATAACATCAATCCGACAAGGGATTCTATAGTTATCCAACGGAAACTAAAAGTTAATGGACGGACGGACATGGTGTCGACATAATGCCACTGCATTCAAAAACTTAACGTTTGGAATTTGGGCCAAAATTCAGTTATGTAGGCAGAAAACACTTACATGACACTTCATCTTTCCAGTAGATGACGTCGCTGGGATGTCACATAATTTTTAGCTCGCCGGGACGAATAATGTCCGGAGAGCTATTGTCGTACCCCCGGCGTCCGCGTCCGCGTCCGTCCGCGTGCAGAAAAAGTTTAACCTTGCCCCGGCGAGCTTTGTTGTCTTTCTGACAACTCTTGTTACATTTTCGTGTTCCCGTCAGTGCGATTGCAATGAAAAAAAACTGGGGTGAAAATTGCCCAAGTCATACAATTTCAATCTGCGCATGCCCGAACAGGAGTCGCGTAAGAATACCCTGCCTGCAATGGATAACAGTCAAGTAAGAATTGCCACTGTCATTTTATAAAGCTGGTAACGTAAGCCTACCCGAATTTGTCCAATTGACGTGATTGTGCTAAAGTTACCAACACACCGTATGAACAATCCGGAAATGGTATACCTCTAGAATTTTCCTTTAAAACTAAAAATTTGTCCTTTCTCTATTTACAATCAAGACACTTAAGCCTAGGCTATCCCACGTAGGCTACTGATCCATTGCAAACACAAAAATGTTTCTGGCTCTAGCTCTGATCTTAGCTCCTCTATGGTTTGAATTACAAACGGCCCAATCATAATTTCTGAAGACTAATCTATGTAAAATGATACTGAACGTTGTATAAACTGCAAGTTTGCATCTTGAACACCGATATTCTCTCACTTTTTATGCTTCGCAGGCACAGCAGAGAGGGCAACGGCAGCAGCAGGCGTTTGAAGAGCAGCATGAGATGGAGAAGCCAAGTGGTTATTGGTTAATGTTGAATGAGAGTTCGAAATTAAGTTGCTTGTTGTGGAAATTTTGGAAATGCCTCTTTCTGCATTGGTTTGAACCCCTTATTGGGTGGCACAGTGGTTAGCACTACTGCCTCACAGCAAGAAGGTTGCGGTTTCAAATCCGGCCTTTCTGTGTGGAGTTTGCATGTTCTCCCCGTGTTTCTCCGGGTACTCTGGTTTCCCCCACCCACAAAACAAGCAATATAGGAACACTGTGTGGCTGTGTGTGAATGTTTAGTGGTGGTCGGAGGGGCCGTAGGCGCATACTCGCAGGCACGCTTCCGTCAGTCTGCCCCAGGGCAGCTGTGGCTACAAAAACGTAGTTTACCACCATCAGGGCATGAATGTGTGAGTGAATGAATGATGTATCCTTGTGAAGCGTCTTTGAGTACCCAGAAAGCAGAAAAGCGCTATATAAGATTGATGCATTATTATTATTATTATGAGGTGACCAGAACTCTGAGATGAATATCGGGGACATTCTATAATAGCCTATCATTAAAATAGGCATAATGATGTTTTAGCTACAAAAATCAGGGACAAAGTGGGTTTTCTTGTGTATACTGGGGGCAGACCACCAAAATGGGGGATGTCCCTAGAAATCAGGGTCGTCTGGTCACCCTCCCAAGCCTTCATAAGGGCAAATGAGGAGTATGTCTGCCCAAATTTTTAAACCTGGCGACATTTTGGCAACCTGATAAAGAAGGTTGCTAGAATGTAGCCTGGAGGTATTTTGGTTGCTGCAACGTTGCTAGGACGTGGCTGTTACGGACTGGTGTGATGGCCCCAATTTCTTATGACATCAAAATATTAAAACTTTAACAGATTTAATTAAACCAAAGACAATCTGACCAAGATTGAAATATTAACAAACAAGAAAAAAGATATTTACAGTCCCTTAAGATGGGATTGCTTTGTGATGTTCTGGGACAGGAAAATGCTCCAACACATGCAAAAATCCACAAAAAGCTTCACAGGACTTGAGAAGAGTGTTATGTCTGGTCAAATGTATCCTTCCACTATTTCTCCTTGCAATTTCTCCTACTACTTAACTCTCTCAAATTTTCTCCATATATGCTCTTGTCCAGCTCTCTCCCACCTACCAGGTTTTTTTCAATTCTCTGGGTCTTTCCCCTCTCAGGCATGCCCAAAAAAACAGACTGGCTTAACAAAAAAAAAATGTCAATACTGCCATCTAGTGGCTGTTTTTTCCACATTACACTGGCAACAAAGGAAAATTACATCCTGGCAACATTTTGCTAACCTGTAAAAGAAGGTTGCTATAATGTCGCCAGTACGACTTTGGTTGCAACAAAGTCACCAGGACGTTGCAGTTACGACGTCAGAAAGTTATGTTGCGGTTACGAATTGTCACCTTTCACTCGCGACGTTGCGGCAATGTCGGAGGTTACGTCGCGGCAACGCAAATTTGGTCGTGATTTTAAGTTGCTGCAACGTAACTGTGTAAGCTGGTTAGGGTTTGGGGTTAGAGTTACGGTAAAGGTTAGGGAAACCAGTGACGATTCGCTTAAACCAAAGCTGTTTGACAAAAATGAAATGACGTGAGGTCAGTTTAGTGGATAAAATTAAGTGATGACCCCTAAAAATGCAGTCGTAGAAGGCTGCAGCCTATACTTTGAGATGCACCCGAAGGCTGCATTTACTGTATTAATGGATCAGGTCAGATTCGAAATTCTGTTTTCATGTACTTGCAGGAAACAGGTCTACCCATGCAGGACTTATCCAAACTTCTGAAGCACATTTTCAGCACTTCAAACGTCCCTTCAGTTACAGTTTGTGTTTCTTGTGATGGAACGGAAATCCATGCACTATTTGATATTTTGGCCAACCATTGTCACCAAACAGCCACTCTTCCAGGGGGGATCCTGTGGATGAAGGCATGAATTACAGAGTTTGCCAGTATTCAGGGGTTTTGGCTTTATCTCGTTCAATCTGTAAATACCTACGTGCAGAACGTCTGATGGAATAGATTTCTTTACAATTAAAATAACGTGAATCAGAGCATGCTCTGATGTGGGTTTGTAGAGAGATCGCTCACCATTCTGGCGCGTAAATTTCTTGACAATAATCTATCACATCATAATTTTCTTTATTATTTATAATGTTTTGCTTGCGTAGGCACTGCAGTCTGTCCCTGTGTGGAATGTAACAAGCAGAGGGTATGCGTGTTACACATTCACTGAGAAGAGCGCATAATACTACACTGCCCTCAATAATTATTGGCACCCTTGGTTAAGATGTGTTCTTTAGTGTTATGGTTCTGGTTTTGTGTTCATGTTTATGTTCATGCTCTATGTTCATGATTTATTGTATTTCTCAGGTTTTAGTTCAGTCCATTTTCAGTTCCATTGCACTTGTCTCCCCTGTCTTGTGATCTTGTTGGTTCAGTCCGTCTTCCTGGTCTGTGTGCTCACATGCTTCGGGTGATTAATCGTTTCTGGGATTTCATATTATTCCTTCAAGCCTTGTTTACTTCCTTCACCTGGCTCTTCTGATTACTAACAAGACTAACATTTGTATTTTGTATCAGTCTACTTACTAATCCATGTGTATATATTACTAACTCACTAACGAGCATTCTAGTTAAATCTGTAAAGGTGCACCATTACTAATTCCCTCTCAGCAATCGCCCTGTTCTGGTCTCCGCCTCTTGCTCAGCTTGACCTGTCTCCCTCTGTGTTTCTGCGAGATCTCTCTCATGTGCCTAATTGCTTTCCTGCACTCATTATCTGTGCACTTAGAACTCCTTGACCGGAGCTGTTTAAATGTCAAAGGCTGTTTGTGTGATTCCCGTCCATGTCTTGGCTTTCGCCACTTTTCGGGGTTAGGATTCCCCTCATGTGTTCCTGTTATTGTAATTAGTCTGATCCAGCTCACCTGTTCCCTGCGTAGCATGTGACCTTCCTCCTGTCTAATTAGAGTCCTCACTGCTGTTCTGACTTTGTCACGATGTTGATCAATATTTCTTTGTGCAGAGCCTATCGTCTGCCACTGAGTATTGTCCTCCTTCAACTGTTTCGTCCGATCAAGATTCTTGCCATTGCCCTTTTTTGTATTGTTTTGTCTTTCTGGATTTCAACCTATTTTTGAATGACCACGACTCTTGTGTTTGGATGCCCTGTGCATGACCCTCTGCCTGGTTTATCGACTAGAACTTTTTTCCTACCGTCTATCTACCTTTGTTCATCTGTTTTACTGGTTCTGACCCTGGCCCGTCTAGTCGACTCTGTTTTTGGATTTTGTTTTGTGGCTTGGCAATTCTTTTGTTTTTTGGTACTGACCCAGAACTCATTAAAGGTATATGTTTTTTTTCGACTTATGTGCGGTTCCTGAACGCTCCGTCACATTTAGCTTCTAATAAATTCAGTTTTTTTCTATATAATGTAGGACCACAATGGGAAAAAAAGTAAATTTATTCAGTGAGGAAAAGAATCTCACATTAAGAAATAATTCTTTTACATCAAATCATGTGTGCCACAATTATTAGCACCTCTGATGTTAATACTTTGTACAACCCCCTTTTGCCAACAAAACAGAACCAAATCTTCTCCTATAATGTTTCACAAGATGGGAGAGTTTAGAAAGAGGGATCTTCGACCATTCCTCTTTGCACAATCTCTCTAAATCATTCAGCGATCTGCAATCCTCTCCTCTGCACTCTCCTCTTCAGCTCACTCCACAGGTTTTCAATGGGGTTGAGGTCTTGGGACTGAGATGGCCATGGGAGGAGCTTGATTCTATGTCTGGTGAACCATTTCTGTGTAGATTTGACCACATGTTTAGGTTCATTATCTTGCTGAAAGACCCAGTGACGACCCATCTTCAGCTTTTGGGCAGAGTCCACCAGATTTTGATTTAAAATGTCCTGGTATTTCAAAGCGTTCATGATGCCATGAACCCTAACAAGGTTCCCAGGGCCTCTGGAAGAGAAACAGGCCCACAGCATCACCGATCCTCCCCCATACTTCACAGTGGGCATGACCTGCTTTTCTGCATACTCATGTTTTGTGTTCCGCCAGACCCACTTAGAGTGTTTGTTGCCAAAAAGCTCTATCTTGGTCTCATCTGACCAAAGCACACGGTCCCAGTTGAAGTCACAATACTGCTTGGCGAACTCCAGATGTTTGCGTTTATGATTGTGAGTGAGAAAAGTTTTTTTCCAAGCATGCCTCCCAAACAGCTTTTTGGCATGTAGTTAGCGCCTGATGGTTGTTTTGGAGACTTTGTGACCCCAAGATGCTACCATTTGTTGCAGTTCTTTAACTCTAATTCTTTAATTCTTAGTGATTCCTCTGACAGTAGATATGGGCGGGTGCAGGCAAGTGGCTATTTTCTTGTAGCCATTGCCTGACTTGTAAGTATCACAAAGAGGAAGAACTGATTCGATTTTGGACAATTTACAATTTCTAGATTGGCCACCAGGGACCAAAAACTGAAAAATCACTGTTTTGATCATATCTCTGGAAATATTTTTTCGATTGACCTGAAATCAAGTGCAAATGAAAGGTTATGACCTGAGGATGTGTCCCACAATGACATTATACCTGTTTGGTTCAAAATTTTGACACAAGGTGGAGCTTTGTCACATAAAATTCACCATTTTTGCTATATCTTTCAAACTATTTCTCCAATTGACATGAAACTATGTGCAACTGCAAGGTCATGACCCCACAACGTGTCACATGATGACATCATACCATTATGATTCAATATTTTGCCACCAGGTGGCGCTTTGTGATGGAAAATTACCATTTTGGCCATGTCTTCAGAACCATTTGTCCGACTGACCTGAAATTAACTTCAAATGCAAGTCTATTCAAGGTCTATTCAAGGATTGGGGAATTGGAAGATTGGGGGCATTCGAGGATATACCCCCAGCTGTCGCCTCCGACGGCATAAGCCTGGTTTTAAGTGTGCGTCCACGATAGGACCAGGCAGGGGTGGCACATGCCACCTCACCGATTTTGATGAAATTTGGCCTGGGGTCCCTACTTCAGGCCAAGTCTAAGGAAATTTGGTCAAAACCGGGGGGAGCTGACCATCCCCTTGGTTTTTTTCATGAAAATGCCAAAAAATCACTCAAAAAATAGACAAAAACTACAAGGCTCTGTGGCAAAAAGAATTCATTCAAATCATTTGATATTTTGTTGGAATATTTTTCTGCCCTTTGACTATTGATTGCCAATATTTTATATTCCTTCAATCAACTCCTGTCAATCAAGGCGTAGATATGGTTCTACATTAACGAATGTAATGTTATGTAATCAGTCGGCTGCATTTTCTGTTTGTTGCTTTGTCATTAACAAAGGCTCGTCTCATGATTGAAAAAATGACCCGGGTACCCTGTGGTGGCGCCAATGTTTGCAAGACTTTGTTGAATATTTTAAAGAGTGCCCAAATATTTTATTACAGATCTTGGTAGAATAAAGTCTCGCCTTTGTAAAAAGAGGTCAGGAGAACACCAGATGCAGGATCCAGAAGTGTTTAGTAAACACAAAACACGAGGAGAAAATTGGCAGACATGCCAGAAATAAAAAACTGTGCACATGCACTGAACAAATGGGAAAACTAAGATACACTGCCAAAGGCAGGGGGGGAAACAAATACTCACTCCAAGAGTGGAGAAACTAGAAAAACAAAAACTGAAGCTAACAAGACTGATGGACACACTGGGAGACTTAAACAAGGGGCAGCAAAATACAAGACTCGGGAATTATACAAAGGAAATACTAAGAAGGCACAAGGAGCTGAGCTTTCACCATGCAGATCAGAGTCATACTCAAGGTTCCGTCTGACGGCTCCACCCCTCTCTGCTACATAAATAGTTAGAGAAGGCGGGGACTCGGAATGCAATTTCGACCGGAAACAGAAACACATGGGATTAATAAGCAATTACATGAGAATCGGGTTAACAATAATGACTCGAGACAAGACGCTGAGACCAATAATCAATCTAGACAGTTTAGATTAAGATAATCTAAACGTGACGAGTAAAAAGCACCACAAGAGAAGCGAAGGGAAGCACGGGTTTTAATGCAGTTATCAGTGATAGCTTAGGCAGAATGTACGAAAGCCAGAAACACGCGCACTCGCTAATGAGTTAATTCAGGTTAGTGCTACGTGACGAAATATTTACAATCACCCTCAAATAAGTGCTGGTTAGTACGGGTTAGTAATTATCCTGTCAGAGAACGCATTCACTCAGAGTTTTGCAAGACCCAGAATTAAACACAGGTGGAAGCAATGAATGAAATACCAGAGCCGAAACCGAAAGAGGAAATGTGATGGGATGACGAAGCGCAGGCATGCTGAAGTGACATCACTGGAGAATGCAGATTGGGAGTGGATCGTCAGACGGCAGAAATGAAATCTGAAATCTAAAACGAAAGTAAAGCACAAGCACAGATAAGCACGAGACATCACACTAAAGGCAGAATCATTAGGTCGACAAATCTTATTTCAATAGTTAAAACAAAGAAAAAAAAATAGGTCAATTGTTTCATATTAATAAATCTAATCGTTTATACCTGTTTTGATGCATTTTCTGCCCGTTGTCGCATCATAATCGCGGATTGGGAGAGCGGTAGCCGGAAAGAAATGACAATCCTGTAGTGGCACCAATGTTACGTGGCTACTGTGGAATATTTTAATGAGTGCCCAAAGATTTTATTGCAAATTTCGGTAGTATACAGTCTCACCTTTATGCTGATGTACTTGGTTTCCTGATCCACCCCCCGGCATTGGAGATATTTGGGCTTGAAATTTGTGTCTTTTGCCAGTTTCACTATTTGGCCTGGAGAGGGGTTTTGATTTGCAGCCGTTGATTGACAAGAATTGATCGCAAGAAAGTAAAATGTTGGCAATCAATTGTCAAAGGGCAGAACAATATTCCAACAAAATATCAAATGATTTGAATAAATTCTTTTTGCAACGGAGCCTCGCAGATTCGGGATATTTTTTGAGTGATTTTTTGGCATTTTCGTGGGGTGGTCAGCTCCCCCCCGGTTTTAACCAGATTTCCTTAGACTTAGCCTGAAGTAGTTTTAGAGGGACCCCTTCAAACTGGCTAAATTTCATCAAAATTGGTGAGATGGCATGTGCTCACCCTGCCTGGTCCTCTCGTGGATGCACTCTTAACATATTGTTAATCGGATTATAAAAGAACACTGAAAATAAATGACCACTTTTTTTGTTTCGGTGTAAAAGCACGTATTTAAAGGAGAATAAATTGTCTATTGATCAAGGAACTCTGCATAAGTTGAACTGTTTTAATATTTGCAGATGACATTGCTTCAGCTTCCTGGAAGTAAGTACGTGCAAATTTGCTGTCTAGTAAGCATTTCAGATTCGATGTCCTGAATGATAACACTACGGAAACTTAAACTGGCCCATCATTCTGCCGAATAATCTTACTAAATTAGTTAATCGTCTGATTGCTAATCAAGCATAGGGGAGGATTCTGCCTCAACAAACTAACCTCCGACCACTCGTCACTGTCCAACAGCGTAGCATTTTGTGATGATCCTGCTCTGCAGTCCCTCCCCCCTTGCTCTCTGCACCTCCACTTCAGCAAGCCACACCTGTTGCTCGTTGAGGTGGAGGTGCAGTGGAGAGTATTTCAGCACTGCACTGCCTATTTGGCAGTGATTCTGTTTCCTGGAGCCCTATCATGGTTTGCTGCTGCTGTCCTGTTCTTTGAAGCTTTTATTAAAGTTATTATATTTTTGTACTCAGCCTGTGTGTGTGGGTCCCTTTCTACTCTGGGTCCATGGTCCTAGTGCCTGCCGGCTTTTTGCCTTCTGCCGGCAGGACCGACCCATGACACATAATCGATGAATTTCTTAGACAATACAGTTAAAATATTCCCGAAAAAATCTTCAAACCTTATGCAGATATTACATCAAAGTATCGTGATTGTACTTAAAATTCAAATGGCCTCCAGCTCTGAGTTAAAGTTTGCACGTTTACTTTATTTGCTAGGCAGCCACATTCAATGTTTTACTTATTGACTTCTAATCCTTACACCGACTGAAGCAGGACCTGCACTGCAATCTTGAGGCAATTAGCATAACTCCCCAAGTTAATTGCCTGCAATAGATTTTAGCTTCGCCACCGTGGCTAAACAGGCTAAAAAAAAAAAAAAAAAAAAAAGCTATCGCCATACAGAATGTAACTTTGCCTGTGGTGATTGGCTAGTGCAAGCACAGCTAAAATATTGCTTGTTATTATGATACGCTCAGGAACCAGTCGTGAGAAGCAAGCAGTGCAGTAGATATGATTTTAAGCGAGGGGTAAAACCCCCGCAGGGCAGAGGGCAAAAGGTACAAAGTCCCCCCAAAAAAAAAAAAACCCACACACCACGACCCCACACACACACTCCAGTTGGGCAAAAAACAGTCAAAAACCAGGGCAGCAATCACAAAACTCGTGGTCGGGCAAAAATAGGTTCGGTACACAGGCACAGGAATGTCAGAAGCAGAGGCCAAAATCCAGTGGATGTAAGCCAAACGACTAACAGGGCAGCAAACACAAGACTCGTAGTCGGGCAGAAAAAGGTTAAAAAACACTGATGCAACAATAATCAAAACGTAAAGCCAAAAATTGTATATGGGGACAGTCCAGTCAGAATAGAATCACAGAGTACAAGGCGAGGAAAAGCATGGCACTGAGAGAAATGTTCTGACAAGGAAATGCTGTGAGAAGACTCCTAATATACACATACGGGAAGTCACATGCTAAACAGAACACAGGTGCAGGAAGTCAGACTAATTACAAAGGAGCAAACATGAGGGAGAACCTAATTGATATGGGATCAGGTAGACACCAGAAGCGAGGTGAAGGGGAATGAGGATTTATTGAAAAACAAAACAAAACAGGCACGAGGGCCAACGAAAAACTTGGCCCAAAGGGTTGCAAAAGGACAAACTAAAGTATGCTACACAGAGCTATCAACAAAGAATGCAAAATGGCAAAAAACAAAAGGCACTGGAAACTCCAGGCAAGATGCTCAAGAAAAATAAATAACAAGACTATATATATATTCACAAGACAAGAGGCTAGGACAAGACTTGAAACTAGATATGCAAGGGAACTTGACAACAAGAACTTGAACATGCAACGAGACGCAAGACACTGTCTGCCAGCCAACTTCCACCGCATCCAGATAAAGGCTTAGTAATCAAGGACACATGAGGGGCAACACCTGGAGAAGCAGAAACAAGAGGCATGGCAAGATCAAGACATGGACAGAGATTGGATGACATGACCTGCTCATTAAGAGAATGAGCGTGCTCAGCTTAAGTACCAATTAAGTATGCAGTTTGGAAGCAAGCATGAATGTTAAGAACAGAAAAGCACAGCAAGATCTTGAAATAGCAAAGCAGGAATCATGACAATAAACTCCCTGTCTAAATTAGTAATATTAGTAATGTGCCTACCTAAGAATTACATCACCCAGTGAGTGTTAGTAAATGTTAGTAACTTGAAAACAGTTAATTGTCAATTAAGCTTAGAGAGGCCCGAATCCAGCACAGCATGGAAGGAAGGGGATATACCAAAGCCAACCAGAGCTCAGAAATGTGCAACAACGAAGGCACGGGGCGGAACGCAGACAAGCGGTGGAGTGGCATGGCAGACCTGGCGAAAACAAAAACATGGAAAAGTAAAAACATGGACATGGAATGTAAAACATGAAATGCAAAAACCTGATACAAGAAACTGTTAAAACTATGACTATGGAACATGAAACTATGAACTATGAAATCTTGAAACATGAAACTGTTAAAATCATAAGCAATACTGTTCTGGCCAAAGGCCAGAACCCTGGAACACAACAGTAATCACTTGAAATGGGCAAAAGCCAAAACACGGACAGGGATCACAAGACAGAACAAACAGTCTACAGACAGAACAAACAGATCCGGTTAGGGATTTCTATGTACACAGAGTGAGTGGCAGAACAGTGATTAGACAGGTGCAGAGAATCTGTTTGAAGCACAGCAAGGTAAATTGAGTGAAGGCAAGAGGCGGAGACTAGAACAGGGTGAATGCTGAGAGATCGTTAGTCAATTAGTGGAGTGCAGCTATACAATCCCTAGTGCTCGTTAGTAAGTTAGTATTGTATACAATGTTGGTTAAGGTTGGTAACTTTACAACAACAAACTACTATTATGGGTGAGTAAAATAGAAAAGCAAGGCGAAGGAAGTAAACGAGATGGGAAGAAATGGTTGAAATCCAGAAACCATTAAATCACCCGAAAGTGTGGCACACAGTACAAGACATGAACATAATCAAGCATCCAAATCACTATACATAATTCAAGACATGGTCAGGCAATGCAGAGATCGAAATCCAAACAAGACAGAACAGAATGAAACATGGCAAAGCAGATCAGAATCATGACAGACAGATCAGAATCACAACAATTATAACCATGGTTCTATAAAATATCAACAGTCTCACCTTAGAATATACTGGCATATCAATTTAATTAGTGTAGTTTATTACACAATAATTACATGCATTATTACGTCATAAAGACATAACTACAGGCACACTCCCAATTAAAGGGCATCTAAAGTCGATTCCCATGGTTTTTGTTTTTCGTCCAATCAGCCAGCCGCACCTGCGCAAACGAACCGAAATAGAAGGATTATTTACACATGTACACAAAACATTGGTTTATATTAATGAAATTGGTCATGTGACAATGCAAGATGTCAACCAAAGCAGGTGTTTTGTTTGTAAACATTAGACGTTCAACGTCCCCTCTGAGAATCGATTTTAGTGCCCTTTAATCTTCTCATTTTTAATGTCAAAATTTATTGCATTCCATTCATATCCGTGCACTGTCAAATGCAAGCTCATATAATGGCGATTTATAGCGTTTCGTTCCAAAATGTGAACTCTGGCTTTGACTCGTTTGTAGCGTGTATATGAATTATGTGGTATTTTCATGTTCATATCTATGTATCCATGATGGTGTTTGACTGCGAAGCCACACAATGCTCATCGCATTTTGTCTGGCTTGCATTGGCTTGGAGAAGCTGGTCTTATTTCCGGAAGTGCAGATGTCCACAAAAAATCCCCTTCCTTCATCTCAGCTCCCAATTTACAACAGTTTTGCACGATATCAGATCGCTCCTATTGGCTAGTTATGCAGTGTGGACGCTGGAAGGGAAAGTAGCAAAGCGACTTTCGCTACATTTTGCGTCTCTCTCCGCTGGGTGTAAGATAGAGGCCCATGTCAGTTTAGTGGAAGGAATTAAGTGACGACCCCTGAAAATGCAGCCTTCAAAGTCTGCAGCCTACTCTTTGAGACACCACTCATGAATACAAAATTTCAAGCTCAACGTTGCATGTCCCAGTTTCGACTCAACTTGTGTCTAAAATCCATCGATTTTTCTTCTTCTTCTTCTTTGGAGTTTACTGACGGTTGGCAAACCTACTTATCAGTGTATTACTGCCAGTACCAGAGTATTCAAACATATCAAGATTTATGTGTTGACTTGATTTAAAAAAAAAAATCCCAATTTGCTATTTTCAGTTAATGATAACTAACATAACTATTAATTTGGTGTCTGGCTCTCACTCCCACCAAATCCTTTTTCTAGCATCTCCATCCTTTTTCTAACATCTCCTTGATGTCTTCTCCCTTCACATCAATTACCGCAAGAAATTTTAAAAGGTGTCTTTCAACCTTCACTGCCATTTGGAAGTATACAGCACAGTGATCTATATCTATGTTCCAACACCGTCCACTAGATGGTGTGGTTATTTCCATTGAGATGTCGAATCTTTCCTTCCCTTCTCCCGTCAGCTCTTTTTCTCTCCATTTGTTACCTCTGCTGCAGAGATCACTTTAAATGTAGGATCAGGACAAGATGGCGGGTATGTGCAGTGTACACTAGTTGGGACAGTCTTCCTTTTAAAACATTGTTTCCCGGCGTTACTTTTGAGTTTGTCAGCACGTCGCCGAATGGTTAATTACGCTGGAACGTTGTATGACAGGCGACTGATCTCTCTGTCTTTATTTACTTTTAGATTTGTCTTTGCTTCAAGAAGATTCACAGGAGGAGATAGACGGATGTAAGTTTGTTCTGTTTTGTCATCGACAGCAAGCTATTGCTAACTAGCATTGTGCAACTTTGCCGCTGCGAGTTCAGTGATTGCACCGTTGAATGTGTAGCTCCCGAATTGTCTTCAGGCTTATTGTGAACCCCCGAATTTTCGTCCTTTGATATTTCCTTCTCCTGATGCATGTATTTCAGTATTTCCAGATGTCAGTCGTGGGTTTGTAACTCAGGGAATGGGTTACACGAGGACGTAACGTATCATCAAACATGCAATGGGAATGTATCATGGATAGCAAGGTCTGAAAGTTGTTAGCTAGCCACTGCTATCTATCAACTTACATGATTTGGGGCTTCTCAGCAGTCGTTCTCGAATACATTCAGCTATTATCGGTTGGCATTACAGAAAATGTGAGCGTTGAGGTACTTAACATGTAATATTAGGAGCATAACGAATTGAAAAATGACATGTCTTTGTCAGCATTCTGTGCAGTAACAGTTAACGCTCGCTTACTTCAGCTGGCCAGGTTGTTGGTAGTATTTCTGGGGTGAGGGCTGACGTTACTCCTGAATTCAGAGCAGCATAGCGGTTGACTTGTACTCAGTAGTACACTTGGAGTGTGTTGGAGTTGTAAGTAAACGTTAATCGCCATTAACGTTTACTTACAACCCTAACACACTCCAAGGGTAAGAAGTTAAGATTTTTCAGTAGCAGTTTTCAACATATTTCTTGGAAATCTCTCAACAGCCTGATTGCAATTCATAATATATTTGATTTATAACTAAACCAAAGAAAATCAAGGACCCGTTGCTATCGTAGAACTGTAATAAGTCTTGACGAAATGACTGGACGGCCTACCTACCTGTCTATAACCCATCTACCTGCAACACTGGACCACCCTGTCCATACACTCATTGATCAGTCACGAACATTGTTGAAAGCTTTGGAGCTAGTCTCTGTAGAAATGGTAGTGAAAGTGCTGGCAAAATTGGCAGTTCACTGATGCCCACTATTGCTTGCTTAACAATGAAAGTAGGAAAAGAATGGCAAAAGCAGAAGATGATTGAGAATATATTGGTTAGCTCAGTAGCCCAGTCGGTTGCATGCTCTTCTTTCTCAAGCCTGTCATCTTTGACTAGGCGAGTTTGGTAGGCTGCAGCCCCCCCCTCCCCTTTCAGCCCTCCTGGTGGCGGCTGCAGGCTAGGATGTAGCAGTAAATTTAAACAGTAAAATTTAAAATAAAAACATGAATTGGGTTAAAATTGTTTTGTACAATCTATGTGTAAAGCTTGTGTTTAAGAAAACTCAGCTGAAATATTTTTTAATTATTCATTATATTTTGAGGAAACGCTTTCTCAAAGAAGAGGAAGGCTCTGTCACAGACGGATTAGGAAGCGAAAATGGCGAGCAAGACCATGCAGGGAGGGACATCTGTTTTTTTTAACCTCCTCCAAGCAATATTTCAATGAGGACTAGAGTAAAGTAAATGATAGGAACACTTGCGTTGCTCGTGGATGTGAGGACAGTGATGAAAATAACAGCACTTATGATGGACGCAACAATACAATTACTGCAATAGCTAGCACCCAGAACCAGCAAGCTTGTCGCTCTGGTAGAGCGCTTCAGCAGCGGGTCACTAACTTTAGTGCTGCCACGCACTCAGTATCCTTCCAACCGAGCATCAAATTTTCTGGAAGAAAATTCGGCACGGTGTGATTTGACAGATCGTTTCAATGAGGTTTGTTTGAAAAATGGCAATGGTTTCATTGTGTTTAGGAAACCGACAGTAGGGTAATTCCGCGCCAAATCTCTAGAAGGCCCCCGACTGACCATCTCAGATTTGCTCCGTAACTTTTTGTTTTGATGCTTTTGTTACTAATAATTACTGCGCAAAATTTTAGGCCAATACAGTGCCTGACAAAAGACTTGTCGCATAAAGACATAGTAGGGTCAGTCCATGTCAAATCACCCAGGGGTGGTTGCGGCACCATTTTCAAATTTAATAAGCTTCCATTAACTTGAAGACAATGCCAAAAGAACATACCATGCAAAATTTTAGATCTCTAATTCAAATAGTTTTCAAGCAAAATAGTTTTTAAGTTTCAGCAATTTAGGCCTGAACCAGCCCCCCCTAATCCTCAAGGGTATTTTTTAGAAAATGAAGTGCTTGTATCTCAGCTTCTAGGCAACGTAGCATCACCAGATTTGACATGCAAGTTCTCTATAAGTAGCTTGTTAAATAAAACCCTTCCTAGCCTTCTAGCTAGTGTATAGTAGGTACTGGAGCTTGTCAAAAATGCCCAAATTTACAAAAAATAAGCTCGCGAATGAGTTCTAGGAACCCTTAAAAACAAGAAATAGTGCTCATACCTGCTATAATACCCTCCAGTTCCATTCTTAACAACATTATGCAGTATTTTAACAAATTAGAGCCCCTTAGCTTCATTATCTACAGAGATATAATCAGCTGAATTTCTAATCAGTGTGGAATTATCGAAAATTGCCAGAATTCGACAGGCCAGAAGCCAGTGTAGCACAGCTGGCAGGGATATGAAACTTTGTGCAGGAAAGCATCTATCATTTGGCTGTTTCCACATAATTGCAAGTTTTCCCCATCACAGTATCATTGAATTTTTTTCACATTTTGTAAGACATTATCGGTATTTGATGATTCCAGAGTTATGACCAAGTCATCATGTCCAAGTCAAATCGTCACTAGTCATTAGCTCAAACTCAAAGCAGACAAGGGAGAGCAATGAGTAGTGAAAGGGGGCAGTGGAACAAATTCGGTAATGAGCTAACTAATCAACAAGCAGAGTGGGGAAAGCTGAGAGAGTTAAAAGCTTAAATACATTTAGGATAAGAAAGGGGTCAATGTCAACCTGACCAAACAGCTGAGGAGCATGGAGATGTACTGGTGTTGTTTATGCATCCAAGTGGACCAGCAGTCTCTTTCACATGGCCAGACAGGGAAGACAGATGTTGGGTTCCTGTGCAGCATCTACTGTGTATAATACCAGCACCGAGCCCAAACAGGAGAGCCCGTGTCTACAGACTCAACTCAAAAATGAAAGGAAATGTTGCCAAGGCCTTTGATGAGTTTAAAGATAACCACATGTAATAATGGTAATAGTGCCTGTTAGCCTGCTGACCATGGTGTTTGCAAACTATTGTTGTTGTACTTGTAATTATCAGAACCATGCTCATGGAGTCGCGTGACAAGTTCAATGAGTGAGAGCAACCTCTAACCTTACAGTTAGACAATGGAATACACCTTTGTTGAATATGCAATGAAGCAGTTAAATCTTAAGTTCATAACAAACATTGGATGCATATTCAATCATCAATGTTTGTAATGCTACTTTGGTGTATTCCTGCTGATCTGCTGAGATAGCAACAGCTGAACCTCTTATCTAAACATTTCTGAAATATTGTCGGCCTGGTTTTTGGAAATAAAGTCAGTTGGCCTTATACTAACTGATGTGCTCCCCTGTTATTTCTGTATATAATACTGCTTTACTTAGTACATTTCCTGAGGTTATCCTATGAAATCCAAACTATTCAGTTACACTGATGTACCACTCTAAGTAATATATAGTCATTATGGTAAGAATCATCAATTACCGATAATGGCTTACAAAATGTGAAAAAAATTCTATGATACTGTGATGGGGAAAACTTGCAATTATTACGTGTAAACAGCCAAATGATAGATGCTTCCCTTCACAAAGTTTCATATCCCTGCCACCTGGGCTACACCGGCTTCTGGCCTGTTGAATTTTGGCAATTTTCGATAATTTTCACCCTGATTAGAAATTCAGCTGATTATATCTCTGCAGACAATGAAGCTAAGGGGCTCTAATTAATTAAAATACTGCATAATGTTGTTAAGAATGGAACTGGAGAGTATTAGAGCAGGTATGAGCACTATTTCTTGTTTTTTAGGGTTTTGAAAAATCATTTGCGAGCTTATTTTTTGTAAATTTGGGCATTTTTGACAAGCTCCAGTAGCTACTACACACTAGCTAGAAGGCTAGGAAGGGTTTTATTTAACAAGCTACTTATAGAGAACTTGCATGTCAAATTTGGTGATGCTATGATGCCTAATAGCTGAGATACAAGCACTTCATTTTCTGAAAAATACACTCGAGGATTAGGGGGGGCTGGTTCAGGCCTAAATTTTGCTTGAAAACTATTTGAATTAGAGATCTAAAATTTTGCATGGTATATTCTTTTGGCATTATCTTTAAGTTAGTGGAAGCTTGTTAAATTTGAAAATGGTGCAGCAACCAGCTTTTTCTGTATTGGGTGATTTGACATGGACTGACCCAGTAACTAAAAATGGCATATAACTTTATTTCTAACCAATCAATTGTTATAATAAATGGTCCGTTTTAATGTCAAGGGCATTCACATTAATAATTAGGTGCAAAATGAAACCGTCATAAGGGTTCTGATGTTCACAACCTGGGAAAGCCCATAACGTGCTTTTGCTGGGACAAAAGTCTTTTACACATTCCCAGACATGTATAGAAATAACCCCAGTGCACCAGACTTTCATATGAGGTGTGACTTGACCTCTGACAACATGCCAAAGATTCAACCACAGACCAAAGTGCTGATCATCCATAGCCTGAAGACTGAGTCTGCTGCTGAGGTGGCAGACATCTTTAATGTATCCAAATGTCGAGTTGAGGGGATAATAAAAATATTTGAAGAAACTGCTGATGTTCGTATCAAGTGCAGGTCAGACAGACCCCGGTATGACAACTGTTTGAAAGGACCGTTTGTTGCTTCAACTGTACAAGGCTAGCCCTTCTTCAACTACAGCAAAGCTACATTAGGAAATGTCACCAAAAATCCCAGTATCTACAAGAAGAGTTTGTCAAATTCTCTCTCAGTGGTTTTCATGGCCGAATTAGTACACAGAAGCCTGCATTACACAGAAAACAAATAACCTTCTTTGCATTTGCTAAGGCCCGCAGCTTGCAGAAAGGATTGATACTGGAAAAGTGGCTGAAAGTTTATTTTTCTGATGAATCATCCATTGAACTGCATCCCAGTTGCTGTACAAGACCTGTTGGAACCCTCATGGACCCAAGATTCTTCCAGAAAACAATCATGTTTGGTGGAGGAAAAATCATGGTTCGTTGTTACAGCCAGTATGGGGGGGGTGAGAAAGATCTGCAGAGTGGATGGCAACATCAACAGCCTGAAATATCCCGAAGTTCTTGCTGCCCGACTCATACTGCTGCTCCTTCTCATAGTTCTGTGTCCACATCACAGTTCCTGAAAGCGAAGAAGGTGAAGGTTTCCAGGATTGGCCGACCCAGTCACCTGACATGAACATTATTGAGCATTTCAGGGGTTAGATGAAGGAAGAGGCTTGGAAGATGAAACCATGTAATCTTGATGATCTATTGGAGTCCTGTAAGACTGCTTTCATTGCCATTCCAGATAATTTCATCATCATGTAATTTCAGTCATTGCCAAGACGTATGGATACAGTCCTCCAAGCTCATGGGTCTACGCAATATTAATTCTTTTTTCCAAGGCACCATGAATTTATGGTCTAATATTTTGGTGGCATATTTGTGTATTCAAAATCAAGTATGTATAATTTCCATGTTTTTTTCAATGCGACAAGAATTTTGTCCAAGCAAAATCTGACCTTTCTGTACAAATTAAATAATAAAACTCAATGAATGACACAAAACTCTATTTTGGTATATTTTGCATAATCTAGAGGGCTTTGCCTTTCATATAAGCCATTTTTTGATTCCAATTTATCAACTACAAGTCAGGTTATTATTTGTTGTTCCTACAACTTGGATAAGTGACAAGACATTTGTCAGGCACTGCATCTCCACTAGTTTTGGAGATATTAAGCCAACAAAATGGGGGCGTGGCCCCATATTTAGCATAAAAATTAGTTCTATAATCAAACATCCATAGTTTGATGGCTAATAACTTTTGAACTGTTCACACTAAATGGTTCAAATTTTCACAAAATAAGGCTCTGTACGCAGAAGGAGAGCTTTGTATGTGACAAATTAGCAGATTTATGGCATGCCAAAAATGGCTTCCTGGAATGCGCGTTCATCCATGGTAGCACATTTGGCTCTCTAGATCATCATATCTAATGACACCAGATGTCTGATTCTTTTTTAATATATGAGACATGTTATAGTACCATCAGGAAAATGTATATCTGTAATAAATTATACTTTCTCATATATAGGCCCCTAAAAATGGGGAAAAAAGCTTGTCGTGTCTGAATTTTGAATGCTTCTTGCAAAAATCTGACGAGGTCTACCAGAAAACAAATAAAATCAGAGAAAAGAGCAAGGTCTAATTGTGATGTGTACCAAATATGAAGTTGGTGCTGTGAAGAAAACTTTACTGTAAAGTGGGAAATATTCAAGGATATTGTTGCAACTTTAATATGGTTTCAATTTAGCATTTTGGTGACCCTGTAGTAGGTCTTTCCTTTAATACATTTCCTTTTTCGTCGTGTTTTTATGACCAATGAGTCATTGTGAAAAACGGCAAATTAAAACACATACGAATATTTCCTGGTTTACAGTACAATCACTCTCTGTTAGAACCCTTCATGATTCTAAAAAAATTACAAATTTGAAATTTTGAAATGGGACGTTTTAGATTAGAATTTGAATTCAGTTCATGGATCAATGTATTTTCTACTACTTGCTGTGGTGTTTTAAGGTATAAAGACTTATTTGTAAGGTGATATGAACACTTAAAGGACATTTTTGTTGAAAATAAAAAGTAAAATATTTCGACTGTTGTACCTGCACACATTTGCTCATACCTCAAAGACTGTTTGAGTGCCCATCACAAAACTTACAAAAGAGCTTCTTAACATCAGAAGCTACTTCTCACAGGAATTTTAAGAAATTTGAAAAATATCTTTTTTTTTCCCAATACATCTTTTGAAATAATTTACTTTTTTCATTTCACTATGGAGAAAAGTTTGTAAAAGCATTATATGACTTGAAAAGAGCTTTCCAATGAGACCAGAACCAGCTCTCTAGCTCTTATACACTGCTCAAAAAAATAAAGGGAACACTTAGGCAACACAATGTAACTCCAAGTCAGTCACCCTTCTGTGAAATCAAACTGTCGATTTAGGAAGCAACACTGATTGACAATCAATTTCACATGCTGTTGTGCAGATGGAATAGACAACCGGTGGAAATTACAGGCAACTATCAAGACACCCCCAATAAAGGAGTGGTTCTGCAGGTGGTGACCACATACCACTTCTCAGTTCCTATGCTTTCTGGCTGATGTTTTGGTCACTTTTGAATGCTGGCTGTGCTTTCACTCTAGTGGTAGCATGAGACGGACTCTACAACCCACAGAAGTGGCTCAGGTAGTGCAGCTCATCCAGGATGGCACATCAATGCGAGCTGTGGCAAGAAGGTTTGCTGTGTCTGTCAGCGTGGTGTCCAGAGCATAGAGGTGCTACCAGGAGACAGGCCAGTACATCAGGAGACGTGAAGGAGGCCGTTGGAGGGCAACAACCCAGCGGCAGGACCGCTACCTCCGCCCTTGTGCAAGGAGGAACAGGAGGAGCACTGCCAGAGCCCTGCAAAATTTCCTCCAGCAGGCCACAAATGTGCATGTGTCTGCTCAAATGGTCAGAAACCGACTCAATGAGGATGGTATGAGGGCCCAACATCCACAAATGGGGGTTGTGCTTACAGCCCAAAACCGTGCAGGACGTTTGGCATTTGCCAGAGAACACCAAGTTTGGCGAATTCGCCACTGGCGCCCTGTGCTCTTCACAGATGGAAGCACGTTCACGCTGAGCACGTGTGACAGACGTGACAGTCTGGAGACACCGTGGAGAACGTTCTGCTGCCTGCAACACCCTCCAGCATGACCGGTTTGGCAGTGGGTCAGTAATGGTGTGGGGTGGCATTTCTTTGGGGGGCCGCACAACCCTCCATGTGCTCGCCAGAGGTAGCCTGACTGCCATTTGGTATCGAGATGAGATCCTCAAACCCCTTGTGAGACCATATGCTGGTGCAGTTGGCCCTAGTTTCTTCCTAATGCAAGAAAATGTTAGACTTCGTGGCTGGAGTGTGTCAGCAGATCCTGCAAGACGAAGACATTGATGCAATGGACTGGCCCGCCCGTTCCCCTGACCTGAATCCAATTGAGCACATCTGGGACATCACATCTCGCTCCATCCACCAACGCCACGTTGCACCACAGACTGACCAGGAGGTGGCGGATGCTTTAGTCGAGGTCTTGGAGGAGATCCCTCAGGAGACCATCAGCCACCTCATCAGGAGCATGCCCAGGGGTTGTAGGGAGGTCATACAGGCACATGGAGGCCACACACACACCACTGAGCCTCATTTTTGTGTTGCCTGCGAAGCATAGCGGCACATAGGGGTCCCTTTGTCCGGCGTCTGTCTGTCCGTCTGTCTGTCCGGTAGTCACACTTTCACATAAGCTTCGCAGGCGACACACGTGTGCACCTGAACACTCTAGTTACTTGTTTAAAGGACATTACATCAAAGTTGGATCAGCCTGTAGTGCGCTTTTCCACTTTAATTTTGAGTGTTACTCTAAATCCAGACCTCCATGGATTAATAAATTTGATTTCCATTGATAATTTTTTTTGTGATTTTGTTGTCAGCACATTCAACTATGTAAAGAACAAAGTATTTAAAAATAATTTTTTATTCATTCAGATCTAGGATGTGTTATTTTAGTGTTCCCTTTATTTTTTGAGCAGTGTACTAAGGGAGATTCAAACGTTTCATTAATTAGGAGGCATTGAGCAAAAATATTTCAGATTTATTCATTACTCTTAGGTCCCCACTCATCCACCAACTTTCACAAAAAAATTCCGAGAGATGTCTGCAAATTCTTGGTTGATTTGACACGGAATGACCCTATTAACAATGTGAAAAGATGAGACTCGAAATTTCAAAAAATTATTTCTCAAACTGTCTGATTTAACTTTTTTTTTTTTTTTTTTTTTTTAAATCTGGCAATCAAGTCACCATGATACACTTTATGCCAAGTGTGAGTGCCATTTTGATTGAATCAAAAGAAGTGGGTTGGGGGGGGCGCTGTACTTTAACATTGACTCTTATGGAGAATGGGCAAAATCGCTTGTGGAACGTAACTGGTTTCAGATGGAGATTAAGTTTGTATTATCAACATAGGAAGTGAAAGATGACCTGTATTTTGGATGTGCTAAAGTTGACCTCAGATGACCTTGAAAGGTCAAACTTGGGGTCAGGCAAAAGTTTAGGTTTTTTCAAAGGTTTCTAGGCTAGAAAATATTGAAGATGATGAACATGTGTATTGAACACTTATAGGAAGTCATATATGAACTTTCATTGGGTGGCATTGAACTTGACCTTTGGTCATCTTCGGTGACCTTCGAAGGTCAGACTTCACATAGTGAAATTTCAATGACCTCTATCACCAAAACTTAACAGATAGAGCTGAGGTTTGTATTGTTAGCATATAGGCTGTCATGTATGAAGTTTCATTTGGTGACCATGAACTTGACCTTCAGTAACCCTCAGAGGCCAAACTTTACCGTGAAATGTCAATGACTTATATCAGCAAAATTGTTACGGATAGAGCATAGGTTTGTATTGGGGACATATAGGAAGAGACACACAAAATTTCATGAGATGACCTTTATATTGACTTTCAAAGGTCAGTTTTGATCTTATCAAAATTCAATGACCTGTGTCACTAAAACGGTCACAGATGGAGCCTATGTTTGTATCACTGACTCAAAGGAAGTCACATATGAACTTTCATTTGGTGATATTCAGCTTGTTGGTGGCCTTTTGAAGGTCAAACTTGACATAATACAATTACAATGACCTAACGGTCACAGATGGAGCCTAGGTTTGTGTGAGAGACGTATAGTAAGTCGTATATCGTGGGGCTGACTGCAATAAACTGTTATGTCCAGATGATATATATTGGACATAACTGCTTATTGCAGTCAGCCCTCGATACAAACTTTCATTTGATGATCTTTGTATTGACCTTCAAAGGTCTAATGTGACCTAGTGAAAATTCAATGACTTGTATCACTAAAATGGTCACAGTTTGAGCCTAGGTTTGTGTTACAGAAATCTACAAAGTCACATGAACTTCCATTAAACTTGACTGTCAGTGACCTTCGAGGGTCAAACTCGACAGCGAAATTACAATGACTTGTTCACCAAAATAGGCACAGATTGAGCTAAGGTTTGTATGAAGACATTTAGAAAGTCACATGTAGTCGATTTGCTGACCTCAACTTGACCCTCTGTGACCTCTAAAGTTCACAACTGACACATTGAATTTTCAGTGACTTGTATCACCAATACTGCTTCAGAGCTTAGGATAACGGGGTCTTCAGGGTTCTCCATTATGGTAAATGACCGGCCCGGCTGCCCAATTATTATGAATCATTTATCAGCACCTCCTGTTCATAATGTATGCGCCCGGTCATAAGCGTCAGCTTTCTGGACAGAAGAAAAATAAAATAAAGAACTAACTCCTAAAACGCCGCATAAAACAAGGGAGAATAAGCCGAACTTCACACTAGTCACTCTTTAGGTTTTCTTAAAGGGATATTTCAACATTTTGGCAAATTGGCTTATTTGCACAATCCCTATTGTTATATGAGTAGGTGCATTACTGTTTGTTAATCGTGCCTGTTATTTTGTGATTTTGGGGGGGGGGGTGGGAGATGCTAAGCAAACATGACAAAAGTGAACGGAACAGGTCCCTCGCTTCTTCAAAACTCATGAAAGATGCAATCCAACGGCTGCAGAACGCTCTCGTGGATAATTTGTGACCTGTACATTCACCACACTATAAAATAATCCTGTATAATTACGAGACAGAGTTATTTTCAAGGCAAATGCATAATTGGAACTACATTGCAGACATCTCGACTGGGCTGAGTGATTTCAGAAGCTCATGTTTACTACACCTACTCGCACTGCGCACTCTGTCAATCCGTCCAGCAGATTACTCAAGAAAGTAGTTCCAAGTATTTGCTTCATGTGTTGTAATGTTGCATAATTATACAAGGCTAGCTTGGTGGTTAGTACTGCTTTACTCATAATATGCCGCATATTTGTAATAAGCCCACATAGTCGCTTTGGTTTGTTATTTGTCCTGAGGCCTGGTTGATGATGAAATACAGAGCTTAAGCTGTGTTCACATGTTGCATTCAAACAGCTAACGCTAGAGCGTATTTGTACCCCCAAGATCCGCATTTGATATGCGTGGCTCATTCTAATGGACAGAGATGTCTTTGACCAATTATTATTTGCTTTATATACAAAATCCAAAGCCAGTGAAATTGGCACGTTATGTAAATCGTAGATAAAAACAGAATACAATGATTTGCAAATCCTTTTCAACTTTTATTCAATTGAATACGCTGCAAAGACAAGATGTTTAATGTTCAAACTGAGAAACTTTAATTTTATTTTTTTGCAAATAATCATTAACATAGAATTTAAAGGCAGCAACACATTGCAAAAAAGTTTGCACAGGGGCCTTTTTACCACTGTTACATCGCCTTTCCTTTTAAAGACAACTCAGTAAACGTTTGGGAACTGTGGAGACCAATTTTTGAAGCTTTTCCCGTGGAACTCCTTCCCATTTTTGCTTGATGTACGACTTAAATTGTTCAACAGTCCGGGGTCTCCGTTGTCGTATTTTACGCTTCATAATGCGCCACACATTTTCAATGGGAGACAGGTCTGGACTACAGGCAGGCCAGTCTAGTACCCGCACTCTTTTACTACGGAGCCATGCTGTTGTAACACGTGCAGAATGTGGCTTGGCATTGTCTTGCTGAAATAAGCAGGGGTGTCCATGAAAAAGACGTTGTTTGGATGGCAACATATGTTGCTCCAAAACCTGTATGTACCTTTCAGCATTAATGGTGCCTTCACATATGTGTAAGTTGCCCATGCCTTGGGCACTAATACACCCCCATACCATCACAGATGCTGGCTTTTGAACTTTGCGCCTATAACCGTCCGAATGGTTCTTTTCCTCTTTGGTCCGGAGGACACGATGTCCACAGTTTCCAAAAACAATTTGAAATGTGGACTTGTCAGACCACAGAACACTTTTTCACTTTGCATCAGTCCATCTTAGATGAGCTTGGGCCCAGTGAAGCCGGCGGCGTTTCTGGGTGCTGTTGATAAATGGCTTTCGCTTTGCATTGTAGAGTTTTAACTTGCACTTGCCAATGTAGCGATGAACTGTAGTTACTGACAGTGGTTTGCTGAAGTGTTCCTGAGCCCACGTGGTGATGTCCTTTACACACTGATGTCAGTTTTTGATGCAGTACTGCCTGAGGGATCGAAGGTCACGGGCATTCAATGTTAGTTTTCGGCCTTGTCGCTTACGTGCAGTGATTTCTCCAGATTCTCTGAACCATTTGACGATATTGCGGACCCTAAATTTCTTGCAATAGCTTGTTGAGGAATGTTGTTTTTAAACTGTTTGACAATCAGCTCATTCATTTGTTCACTAAGTGGTGACCCTCGCCCCATCCTTGTTTGTGAATGACTGAGCATTTCAGGGAAGCTGCATTTATACCCAATCATGGCACCCACCTGTTCCCAATTAGCCCGTTCACCTCTGGGATGTTCCAAATAAGTGTTTGATGAGCATTCCTCAACTCTGTCTTTTTTGCCACTTGTGCCTGCTTTTCTGAAACTTGTTGCAGGCATCAAATTCCAAATGATCTGATATTTGCAAAAAATTAACAAGTTTACCTGTTCGAACATTAAGTAACTTGTCTTTGCAGAGTATTCAATTGAATATAGGTTGAAAAGGATTTGCAAATCATTGTATTCTGTTTTTATTTACGATTTACACAACGTGCCAACTTCACTGGTTTTGGGTTTGTAATGTATGGAACAGGATGTTTTCCAACTGTGGTTATGTGGATTGGTGTGCTTTTCTAGCTAAGTTGGATGAAAACTACAATGTGTTCAAATGCTGCTATTCTTTGCTCCGCCGATGATTGTAGTACTGCATTGCCGCCAAGTAACGGTGAGACTCGCACTTGTGAATATGAATGAAGGGGCGTGGCTTTGGTCAGAGGCTTGAGGGGAGGGGGTGGGTTTAGGTGACGCTACATTCAAATCTTTTTGGTTGTTCCATGGCTGAGTCCAAGTAGTCTTTTTTTTTGCCTAAGAAAGTTCCGAACTCCAAGAAAACACTCTGGAAGTATTTACGTGACATCCACCGAAAGTGTGTTTGGATTCTTTAAATGTAAAGGAAAGGTGCTACAAGGCTTCCTAATTTATCACCTTTAGCATAGGGTACACTGAACCGTCCTTCTAGAAAAGAAAGGAGGAAGTGCCATCCCGCAATTCCATGACGACCGTCAATCCGGCCAATCACGAAAACAAACAAACATGACGGGCAAGAGGCGGGTGATCACTGTGCCAAGTGGAAGTGCATTTGGACTCTCTTATTAGCGTGGTTATCTTCCTAAGCTGTCAAAGAGTCCCATTTACACCTTTCCTTCACCTCATGGCGTTTTTCACAAGGGTTAAAGAAAAGTGGTAACTCTCACCAATTCTCCTGCGGGCACTATTTTTATTAGGTTGCTGTAGAATTGCGGGGAGGTGAAAGGTCAAGGTCAAATGGGAAAAATGTGCTGTAACTCTTAAAATAGCCTTTAGAGCTTAGGTATGTATGAGGCACCTATAAGGGAATCAGGAATGCCGAGCATTACGAGACAGTCACATTTTGACTTTGGGCCTTAAGGTCAAGGTCAGAAGGCAAAAATGTGCTATTACTTGCTTAATATGACATTTAGAGCTTAGATATGCATGAGGCAGCGACCTGTGCGGAATACAAGATGTACACCATGTCTACATGGACATGGTGTACATCTTGTACTCCGTGCAGGTCACTGGTATGAGGCACCTATACGGAATCGGGTATGCTGATCATTTTGTGTCGGTCACATTTGACCTTGGGCCTCAAGGTCAAATGGAAAAACTGTGCTTTAACTTGCTTAATATGACAATTAGAGCTTCGATATGTATGGGGACCAATTGGGAATCATGCATGCCAAACATTCTCAGTTGTTCGAATTTAAACTTGAGCCAAAAGGTCAAGGTCAATTGGCAAAAATATGCTATTACTCTCTTAATATTGCATTTAGAATTTAGGTATGTAAGAGGCACCTGAAGCGAATCAGGTATGCCGAACATTGTCAGTCAGTCGCATTTGGCCTCAAGGTGAAGGTCAAATGGCATTTATTTAGAGTACAGATATGTGTGAGGCACCCAAAGGGAATCATGTAAGCCAAGCAATTTTGGCAAGTTGAATATGACATTGGGCGTCAAGGTGTAAAGTTCGGGGTTCAGAGAGCACAAATCCTCCCCAGAACTATATTTCAACCACCTGGATTTACTTGGACAGGACATGGAGCCAATATGTGTGATCAACTCATTCTGTGGGAGGGAGAAAAACTTTGCAGGATTTTTACTTTCTGACCCCTGGATTTTACACCTCTGCAAATGGCAAAAATGTGCAATAATTTGCCGATTATGGTATTTATTGAACAGGGATGCTTGGGGCACTTATAGGAAACCATGTATACTGAACATTCTTTGGCAGTCAGTCAAATTTGACGTTGGGCCTCAAAGTCAAGGTTATATAACAAAAATTACACTTTTGTTTAATTTTGTTTTTGGAGCTTAGGTATGTTTGGGCACTCTTAGCAAATCATGTATGCTGGTTGTTTTTGACATATTGGATTTGACCTTGGGCAACAAGGTCCAGGTAATGACAAAAACGGCCTAAAAGTCATGTACATGTACTGAATGCAGCCCATTATTTCGTCGCTTTTGGATCGCATGGGGGAGAGATGCAGTGTCTTCAATTGCCACTTGATTATTCTTGAAATGGAAAACGTGTTAATAAAGGAAAACTGTCTAGAATTAGCCAGGACTAATTGTTAATTAAGGGTGGGATATTAGCCCAGGTCAAACGCTGCCGCTGTAAACGCCCCAAAAGCGGCAGAGTTGGCATGTATGTAACATGTTGACCAATAACAATGATTGAAATCGGGTCACTAATCTCATCTGTTTCAAGGGATGTTTTTGGGCCCCCCCTCCCCCAGTATTCAGTCAGCCGCCCACCACTGCATTAAAGTTTTTCGACGAGAGGTGGAATTCAGATGTCTGCTATTTATTCAGATTACTGACATTATTTCAATGGTATCCTGGTTCGAGTTGTCTGCTTCTCATCTCCTCTAAATCATTATTGGCATTTTTGGTTTTGATTTGTCAGTTAGCTGAATAAATGGCTTGATTGCAAGTTAGGAAAAGTAGGCTACACTTAAATTGATCCAAGTCCTGCTGTGGACTGCTGGATGAACTCAGCCAAGCTTGCCAGGCGACTTGACTACGAAAAGCTGTGGAACAGGGATGTTCTCTGTGTTTAAATAACCAAGCAATAGGCCCAATAATGTATTTCAATGCACATGTGCGTGTACGTTGTTTGAATGTTAATAATAAAATTCTTATTTTAGAAAATTCATTGTGCTCCTAAATTTTTTCTGTGCTCCTAAATTTTTTTCATTTCATTCATCCCAGTGAAAAAGCTAAGAGTACAGCCCTGTATTAGGCACTAATCCATATATAATTTAAATTTTTACGTGCATTGTAACTGCAGTCGACCTTTTTCACGATCAATTGCGGCAATAAAAACTGATCAAAATCCATTTTTGGATGTTTGTTCCTAGATTCACAATTCTAAGTCTTTGTGTGCATGCGTGCCTGTGTGAGCTCGGCTTGCTAGTGAGTATTCAATAACTGATCCGAGTGTGCCATCTAATGATAGAATTTTGTAACTGCATGCATAAATTTGCTGCTCTATGTCAACTGGCGGAAGCATCTGCACAGATACCCCGCCGAGCACCGTTCTGCTCGAGCATGCCACATCCACATAATCGTTAAAAGATGAATTACATTCATATTTGTCCTCTACCGCGCAGAACATGGTATTCACGACCGTCTGTCTGTCCGTCCGTCCGTACGTACGTCCCGAATCCTTTTCAGCGAGATATCTCAAGAACGAATTGACGGATTTTCTTCAAATTTCATGTCAACATGTATTAGGGTCATACCCCGGCGCCAGTCAATTTTGGTGACCTTCGCGTCACTCTCAAGGTCACACCGAGAGATTGCTCATTTTGACACGATTTCACATTTTGTGGCAGGGGACAAAGACACGCCAGTGGCAAATACTTGTAACGAGTGGCACGTGTAGCAAGTCGCCAGTGTCAAAATAACGAATTAAAAGTATACTTTTTATCTTTTAAATGTACTACAGTAAAACTGAAAGTCCCGGTTTAAAAAAAAAAAAAAAAAAAACTCAAAGTACAAATCCTCAAAACTATTTAAGCAGTGTAACGAAGTAGCCTACATATACTTCATATATACGCCTCTGGTGAGTATGCGCATATACCTGGATGTGATGTGATTACTATAAAGCTCTCTTTCTCTTATTTTTTCGAACACTCTGTCTCCCCCTAGACATAGAGGTCAGATAGTGCAACATACCGTAGCCTGTGCAACCGTGAGCAAGCAGTTACCTTGCATCCCACATTATGGACTGCGTTGTCAGTTAACTGAATTTGGGCATTGTTCTTTTCATGCTGGCAACCTTCAGGGCCCATGGCACTCTAGTCTTTATCCCAGCATTGTCGCGAAAAAATCAGTTGATTTTGAAAGAGCTTGTCAGACGATTTGTTTTCAATAGCTCATTCATCTTAATTTCAACTGTAGACACATTGGTGAACTTACCAATACTGTTCAGACAAGTGGATTGTTTTGGTGGTGGGTTTCTCTGATTCACTAATTTTCCAATGTTTTTAATAGTTGGTGTGGATGACTACAACTCAGAGTCTGACGTCATTATTATACCTTCAGCCTTGGACTTTGTGTCCCAAGATGAGATGCTAACTCCTTTGGGAAGACTGGATAAATACGTCGCAAGTGAAAACATTTTTAACAGGTAACCGAAGGCTCATCGTTTAAGTAATTATTATTTACTCAAGTAATTATTCTTTTGCTTTGTGACTCGGGACTTTTGTTATTAAGATTGAATTTTTACATATTTAAAGGTGTATGTTCCCTTCAGGCTAATGTAGTTTCACTAATATTACTTAATTCACTTGGTGAATGACTAAACAATTTTAGTTTAATTCAGAAAGAATCGGAACCGACACTGTACCAGGCTCTTGTTAGAGAAATTGTTTCCTTTCCAGACAAATGGTGGCTCGGAGTTTGTTGGATACTTTAAAAGCAGTCAGCGAGGACGAGAGAGATTGTATCGCCGTCCTGGAGAGAGTTAGCAGGCTGGCCGATGATTCAGGTAAGAGAAATGGGCATCAGATCAGCCTACACCATGTTTTGCTGGGCTCTGAGATTATATTAGTGGTCACAGATGTCACTTCACTGATGAAGGTGTTTTCTTTGGGCAAGGTTGTTATTTCATTTTCTTTCACAGAATTAGGTATTTATGGAAGCGCATAGCCAACAATATTAAAATAAATAAAAATACATTGTCAGAAATGCTCTCTCTTTCAAGAAATGCATGCATTTTTGTCTTGAAATGAAAATGGAATCCCATGGAAGTCAGTGCCAGGGATAATGTCAGGTTTGACATTTCAAACCTTTTTTTCAATGACCCTGCCAGTGCTTAATTTGAGCTGGATCCAGGCAGAACACATTTTGGAAACTCTGATTTTTACCCCTCAGCCCTCAAGGCTAACGGGGTATTTCTATCCTTCGTGCGGTTGGGCGGGCTGGCGTCTCCAAAAACTTTGAGATCGGGCTGAGGGGTATTCCGTGCATTGCACGCCTATTTTCACTGTCTGCTTTCCAGTGTGTACTTCAGTGAATCTGGTACCTCTCCGGTATTAAAAAGAAGACAATAGTCATGAACAAACTGACATTCAGGGCATGACGTTAACTTGTTCAGCCACCATTCACTGTGGCAGGTGGATATCAGAATCCACTAGCCACACAGGCTTTTTACCAGCCAATTTTTGAATACACATTAAAGAGCTGTTATTAAGTTATCAAGTTATTACCTGGCCCCTCCCCTAGGGAGCCAGGTTAAGCAATGATCATGTCTGTGTGTGTGTGTGTGTGTGTGTGTGTGTGTGTGTGTGTGTGTGTGTTTGTGTGTGTGTGTGTGTGTGTGTGTGTGTGTGTGTGTGTGTGTGTGTGTGTGTGTGTGTGTGTGTGTGTGTGTGTGTGTGTTTCTGTCAGTCTGTCTGTCAGCTCGTGGCTGGGGCCAGGTCTGCTATCTCTGATTGCCTTGTTAATCAAATGAATCTCATTAATGACCATTTAAAAATTGTTAATCTACCTATTGATTTCCGAACAAATAATATGTGACAACATCACTGTATTGCGAAATACAGCAAAATAAGGACCGCTATGGAATTTCTTTTTTAATTTAAATCAAAAGAAATCATGGCACAAAAAAATGTTGTGATTTATTTTAACATTGTCAGTGTTCAAATATATCGAAAGGGTGAAATGCTCTTCCCAATTCATACATGACTTAATTACACAATGGTATGTTGTTGTGTGGGAAATTCTTTTTTTTTTTTTCTTCCACCAGCCACTGTGGCTGGTGCATTCTCAATACTACCAACCACTCAAATTTTTTACCAGCCCCCATTTCATAATTGTACTTTTTACCCCTCAGCCCTCAAGGCTGACGGCGTATGGCTATCCTTCCTGCGGTTGGGCGGGCGGGCGTATCCAAAAACTTCGACATCGGGCTGAGGGGCATTCCGTGCATTGCACGCTTATTTTACATAATTTGTATTAGCTTTCAGAAAAAAAACAACAATGCCATCACTAGAAAAATGTTTTATTGAAAGGATAAAAAAAAGCATCTAATTCTCTATCAGCATTTTTTTTTTTTTTTTGCTGTGGTTTAATTTTACAAAATGTACGTGCAAACTTGCTTACCTCCTCCCAATCAATAGTGCACTACTGTATACAATATTTTAACACGAAACTATACCAAAAAGAAATGTAATTTATGAAATGTGTGCACCAATACAGACTCTTGAGATGGAACTCCTCCTATTTTCATCTAATCTATGATGAAGCGCACAAAAAAAATCACTAAATGGTATCAATTGATCCTCACACGAACTGTCATTACTAACCAATTATATGAGCAAAGTTACTGCACACACATTTGGCTAACTTGCACTGTGCGTACAATATGTGGTTAGTGCTACACTTTGTGACTTTTCAGTGTTGCTGTAACGTTAAGTGAGCTAACGTATAATAATCGTAAATGGTAAACGTTATTGTTACTCGCAAAGTCACTCGTAGTCGCGAAACAGTCTTTCCTTTTTACTGATGGCATGTGCAGTTTTGAATAGTACGTTTCACTTCTCAAGCTGAGCTGTTTTCAGGCCGGACAGTTCCCTCATTTTCTTAGTAGCAGACTTTCCATTCATGATACGCACCACCTCCACGTGATATTTAGACTCTTCATGGTCCTTGATAGCCTCAATCTTTAAAGTGATTATTGAGTGACACGGGAGTCTCATCACAACACTCCTTCCTAAGCTTTGCTCATCCAGGAGTAACTAGTCAGTCATGTAACTCCCCACTGTCGGCGGTTTTCCACTTTTATTTGGAAAAAAAAAAAAAACCAAAAAAAACAAGCCTCTTCACTTTGTTTGTCCACCATTGCCTCCTCTTGAGAAAGCTTGCGGACATCTTCCACCTGTTGTACGCCGGGAATGAATCTCCACGTTTTTGCCTCAGCTCAGTTTGCAACTTCGCTCAGTTTAAGTGTTTACCGCGCTCTACCCTTTTTATTCTAATAATGCTTTCTGCAACAGACTGGCAGCAACACAAGCGCATGGCCCTTTAGGTACTCTTTCAATTTCAGGGGGTGCTTAATATATAATGAGGTAGAGAATTTTCAAGTCAAGAGCAAAATTTCAAAAAACCTTTGCATTTTGTCAAAGTATCCTACTTAGAGGTTGAGCCCATAGATGCCGGGTCAGGCAACCTGTGTGCAAAATAACATGTTGATTTGTATTCGTTACTGAGGTATGGTGTTTTTAAATTGTCATGATATGCCCCTTTGCGGCAGCTGTCTTGGACACCTCATTTGCATAATTTATGCAAATCACCTCCATCATTGCTAATTTGAATATTTGCTTATATCAATAAAGCAATTTGATGTAAGTGATGAAATATGGATTTTCATGCTTAATAGCAGTATTCTACCTTAATCTTGTTCCATGATGCTCCATGAAGTAAGTACCATCAGAGAAGTTGCATAAGTAATCAGGGTCTCTTTCCAAATGCTTGTTGGCCTGAAGTTCATCACCTATGTCCTCATGTGTACAGTAGTGTGTCAAAACCTCCATGATGGGCACATAAGAGTATGTGCCCATTTTGTGTCGGCTTTCTGACCTTAAAATGTGATGTACAGGTTTAATGTAATTTACAGTATCTCACAAAAGTGAGTACACCCCTCACATTTTGACAATTAATTTATTATATCTTTTCAACAGACAATGCTACAGAAGTGAAACTTCTACATATTCTAGAGTAGTCATGGTACAGTATGTGTAGCAGTGTAGATTTACTGCATTGTCCAAATACCTGAACAAACAGTCTCTATTTCCAAAATGGATGGCAACAAAAGTGAGTACACACCCCAATTGATAATGGTCAACCAAGCAATGAAACGCGACTTGTTCATCATGTTCATGCTTTTGTCTGTTTGACTGGGCCACATGAGGTTGTGTAACATGTTGAAGGGTTAAATTGTGGTGCTTTGGGTGCGATGCTCTCATTCTGGTCACTGGATGGTCAATATGGCACCTCATGGGAAAGAACTCTCTGAGGATCTGAAAAAGAGGATTGTTGCTCTCCACTAAAATGGTCTAAGCTACAAGAAGATCTGTGAAACCATGAAACTGAGCTACAGCACGGTGGCCAAGGTTATCCAGCGGTTTTCCAAGACGAGTTCTGCTCGGAACGGGCCTCTTCAGGGTCGACCAAAGAGGTTGAGTCCTCGTGCTCTGCGTCAGGTGCACAAGTTGGCCTCAGCAAACAGACGCAGGAGTGCTGGCAGCATTGATAACAAGGTTGTAGCAGTGGGATAACAGCCTGTCAGTGCTCAGACCATACGCCATGCTCTGCGCGAAGTTGGTTAGCATGGCCGTCAGCCAAGATGGAAGCCTCTTCTGAAGCTAGCCCACAAGAAAGCCCAAAAACAGTTTGTTGAAGACAACCAGTCCAAGAACATGAACTACTAGAACCATGCTCTGTGGTCTGACGAGACCAAGATAAACTTGTTCGGCTCAGATGGTGTCCAGCATGTGTGGCGGTGCCCTGGTGAGAAGTATCAAAACAAGTGTGTACTGCCTACAGTCAAAAATGGTGCTGACAGCATCATGGTCTGGGGCTGCATGAGTGCTTCTGGTCCTGGGGAGCTGCACTTCATTAATGGAATAATGGATCCAACATGTACTGTGAGATTCTGAAGCAGAACATGACGCCCTCCCTTCAGAAACTGGGCCACACGGCTGTTTTCCAACATGATAACGACCCGAAACACACCTCCAAGATGACAACTGCCTTCCTGAATAAGCTGAAGGTGATGGTATGGCCAAGTATGTCTCCAGACCTGAATCCCATTGAGCACTGGTGGGGCATCCTCAAGAGGAAGGTTGAGGAGCAACAGGTGTCCAACATCCACCAGGTCCGTGATGTTGTCATGGAGGGGTGGAGGATCCCAGCAACAACCTGTGCAGCTCTGGTGAATTCCATGCCTCGGAGAATCGAGGCAGTGCTGGACAACAATGGCGGTCACTCTAAATATTGACACTATGGACACAATTAGGCTTGTTGACAGTAAGGTGTACTCTTTTGTTGCCACCCATTTTGGAAATGTGACTGTTTGTTCAGTTATTTGGACAGTGCAGTAAATCTACACTGCTACACGTATTGTGCAATGACTACTCTAGAATATATTCAGTTATCATTTCTGTAACGTTGGCCCTTAAAAAGATATACTAAATTAATAGTCGAAATGTGAAGGGTGTACTCACTTTTGTGAGATACTGTAGGTAAGACTTGGTGTTCTTTCATCATGTATAGCGATTTGACAGCTGCTGAAAAGGACACTCCAAAATAGTAAACCCATTGTCTTGAAGATGGTATGCAATGAAAGTTTTGTCATTTTCTTTGAAATCACAAAACAAAAAATTCTCATCAAAATTTCCTGTTGGACTGTCTGTGGAATGTTGTTGTTTTTTTCTCTGCATTTAAGAATGAAGCTACAAAGATTTTCTTTAAAGTTTATTAGTAGTGCATCCATAATAGGTGGTACATCTGCCTGACGATGTAAATCATTGTCCGCGTTGAGTACTTTGAGTCACTTTTGCCTGCTGACAAGGATTGATATATTAAAAAATTCACTTGGGTTGGATTGTTGTCCATACATTTTAAAAGACTGGGCATGGAGCTGCCGAATAGCTCACTCTGTTAAGGCACTGTTACAGTGCAGAAGTGTCTATCTCGTCGCGGGTTCGAGCCCCGGCAGTGGTCGGCAGCTTTTTCAGCGTAGCACACAATTGGCTATCACCCTACAGGGTTTCAAATTGGGAAGGGACTGTCGGAAATGGGAAATAAAAATAAACAGCTTTGTTCGTTGCTGAAGCGCCTCCTGTTGGCCAGACAGGCGCTCGTCAGGAATACTCTAAGCCTTGTCATGTCTGGGTATCCTCCGCCCTTGTTCTGAACTTGCGAAGATTCAACCAATTAGTGTATAAGAAGCGGTAGCTGACATTCATTGTTAATGGTTCCTACGACATAAGTTTGCATCAGTGATTTCGGGACACGCACTCCTGAGCGATTGATATTTTCCAATTGGACTGTTTGGTAACAGTGGTACACATCCAGTCTATCTTAAAACCCCTTAGGTACGGTAATATTATGACCGATCACGTTCTGTCTGGTTGGGTTTATTATCCCCCGCCAACACGAAGTGGGAGGGGGATATCGGTTTGACCTCCGTCCGTCCGTCCGTCCGTCCGTCCGTCCGTCCGTGCGTTCGTCCGTCCGTGTGTGTGTCCGTCCGTCCGTCCGAGATAAAGGGGACAGCTTTACTCAGAAACTACTACAGATACAGTAACCAAATTTGGTGTGTAGCTTCAGACCATAAAGGCCTTGATTGAGTTCGAAAATGAGAAGCGCACGATTGGCGGGGATGTTGTAGACCATGTCGACTTGTTTTCTCTAACAGTACGATCGAGGACGGGATACTTGTTAATTTATAATCGTAAGTGCCGGGAACCTTGACAACAAGTGTCTTATTGTGACTGCTGCCGCTGCCAAGTGAGGAAACTGTTTACAAGGAAACTCTCGCTGAAGAAATGCTTTTTTTTTTTTTTTTTTTTTTTTTTAAATACAAAAAAAATAAATAAATAACATTGGTTTGTTATTGAATCAGACATGTATCCGACTGTTTTTGTTTGAGAGAAATACCACTGTATGGTGCAGACCTAGTCGCTGACATTTCAATGGATGAGCAACTAAACCTGTTCGCATCTACTGACAGTGAAGTAGCTGCTGATTTCAACAGGTTTTTGGACATGCCTGACGCTGAAGTCGGGAGTGATTCAAAGTACTGCAGAATTTTTGCTCATTACGTCTTAAAGTATAGCACTCAGTGGAAATCAATAAAACCGAATGTTTATGCTGTCACTAGAGGTGTAACCATATGGTGGGGTCACGGAACGATATGTATCCCGATACAGGGGTTGCGATACGACACGTATCCCGATACGCCACAAATTATTTTGCTGCATATTTTCTTTCTACTTATAAGTAAGCAGCAACGCTGAAAGATTTCCCAAGACGAGGCTTTCGGAGTTTATTAAACTAAAGTTTACCTTTAAGAATCACTGTGTGTTCACTGTTCAGGTCAATGTCTTCAACTTAAAAAAACTGATGAAAGCTGAATAGGTCTCCACTATTATTTACCAGACGAAAGTCATATTGCAAACTACTTATTATTAGTAGCCAACTTGAAGTCTGGAAACTTAACCTCAAACAAGTGGAAACAACACTTCCACAAATTGCACTTAAAGTGATTCATCCACGTGGAACTATGTTTTCATTTAACTAGTGAATTACTCGAGGCGAGAAAAATTTCTTGTGACGACCTACGTCCACATTTCAACTTTCATGAATACGGTGACCTTTGACCCTTGTGACCTTGACCTTTGACGAAACGGACCTCTCGCGGTCATTTCCTGTGACGACCTACGTCCACGTACCAACTTTCATGAAAATCTGTCCAGGGAGATGGGAGACGCGAAAAATTGACCTTTGACCCCAGTGACCTTGACCTTTCAAAAAACTAACCCCTCAAGGACAATTCCAGGGACAACCTACATAGACCCTCCAAGTTTGGTGAAGATCCGTCTGAGGACCTCGGAGGAGTAGGGGAACAAACAGACACAGACGGACAAACATTCCTCAAATTATAGTATGAAGCTATAGAAAATGTTGCTATTTCTGGGTTTAAGAAAATATGTGTCCCCTGAAGGAATGATTTCTCAGAAACTTATTTATATGTGGTTGGGAGTTGGTGACCACTGCAGTGCATCGCAGGCTTTCTGCTACATGTAATTGATCATGGCGTACCGCCATGGCAAAATAAAAGCCGCCACACCTATGTAAAATGACTTTAGATAAACTCAAAAAATTCGAAGGACAATCAGGTGTCGCCAGTTCTCCTTGTTATGTTAAAATGAGTGCTGATGGTTCTTGACCTGTTGTCAATCATTTTGCTTGATGAACACATTTTCCAATGGATAAAAATTTGCCATCGGCAAAATGCGCTGCTTTCTTCTTACCGCAATGTGAGCAATGATCTCTGCAAAACGATAAACTACGATGTTAACTTCTGTGTTTGCTGTTAGCACATCCTGCTCTACCTAATTGTATCGTCATAATTATTTAATTATTATTACCAGTAAAACCTGCATATAACTGATTCAATCGGACCAGCTCATTTTGTCCTTTATCAGTGAAATCCACTATATGCATAAAACAGACAAAATCTGTTATTCTCATAAACCAGATTATATCTGTTATATACACGAATAAATTTATGTGTATACTTTGCGTATAAAGATTGTAACAATCAATGTGCGTGGAGGCCATCTTTGCCTGGACATGATGGATAACAGGATGATGCTGCGTGTTGCTTCAACTGGAATCAATAAAGAAAACTAAAGTATGTAAATGAAACTGCACCAGTTTCAATTTCCGCAAATGCACATGCAGGTTTTTAGCCAGTTATTTTTTTTTAAACTGTAATCACACAGCAATCCTATGTGAGCAAAAATCCGTTCTATAAAATCCGGTATATTTGATGTTCGTTTAATGAAAAATCATTACAAAAAAATTGGGACTTGAGCTGTTGTCCGTTATGAGCTTGTTTCCGTTTTATATGAGGGTGGTTTTGACTTCTATTATTACAACGCCTACGTACTGATTAATTAAAACTGGCCGCACCTGATAATGCTGAGTTTTGACCAGACGCTGAAGCCCTCTGCCAGTTTTAAAAAATCCTGGAGGAAACCCTGCATCGGTTAAGTGCACAGATGCTGGGATGCTTCCACAAGTTTTATGAATAAAGGGAAGTAGATCTTTATAGATGTGTGGTTCTACAAGTAAAACACTTGAAGAAACCAATTTAGTGCGAATACAACAGTGATAATGTAACACATTGAGAAGTGCTAGTATAAACGTATGCTAATAGCATGCATACCAATAAATTACTTATTTGAGAAAGCAAATGGCTTATTGGGGTGTCACTTGTTTCAGACTGGCAAACACAGTCCTAAAACACCTTTGTTACTTCGCTCAACAATGGTCGCGCACAGAATCACATTAGGAGTGCACATCAGAATGTATTACTGTTGCAAGCGCTAGTATGCAGCAAGCAAACTTTGTTTACTGTTAATTCTATTGTGACCTTCAGTTCGGTTAGAATAAAATCTAAACAATATTCATCATCGTTATACCTACTGGTTTCGGAATGCACACGTATGGACGGCTTATAGCTCACTACTATTCACAATCGGCGTAATCATTACAGTCCGCTCGTAGCCATGTTGACAGCCAACGATGCTACAACTTAGCAGCCAGAAAGTTCTGCACATATGGAGTCTAAAGCAACTAGTATGGGCATTGAGCTATTATCCCGGTCTCCCTACTACGGGCTAGCCAAGACACTAAATTCAATAAGATACAACAATTTGCCAGGATACTACAGTAGAAATGCACCAGTCCTTCATCACAATGTGGACTATTTTAAAAAGCCTTGCGTATCCCGATAAAAGCCCTCCGAATCGATGCATCGTATCGGAGGCTTTGTATTGCGATATGTTACTGTATTGCCATATTGTTACACCACTAGCAGTCACGCACAAATAAGATGTCTATTTCCTATCCAAATAACCTGGCAGATCCAGTCTTATAAGCCATGACGTTGCCCCCCAGGTAACTAGGTGATCTGGTAGTGGTAGAGGGCTAGTCAAGACAAACTTTACACCGGATAGCTAAGATTGATTATTTAAAGCCAATTATCTCTGCTGTTCAAGCTAAAAATAACTTTCATATGAAAGGTTAAGTGGACAACTTTCCCCCTCTTGTGGCAGCAATTTACGGCGACACAGCGGTCAGGCATTGAGAGAAAAATTTCTGGAAAGAAGCTCCCTCTTTGCTCCACCTCGCTGTATTGGACATCCGTCTCAAAATGACGACCAGACTTGCTCACTGAAATCGTAACATAGCGCCTCTAGTATATCTCGCTCGTTGGTTACAACAATCACAAACAGGTCCGGAACAGCGGTATGGCAGGCGGTGCCTGTTAATGTGCATGGAAGCTGACCAATCAGAGCAGACTCGGTCATTCGAACGGGGTGCCGCCTCCATAACAGCTTGTCTGTTAAAATACATAAAATACATGAATATGCGGAATCAAGTAGCCGAGCACAGGTTGTTTAAGTGCTGCAATGTCCAGCAAACCAGCCATCAAGAGGCAAAAAACCATGCATTCATTTTTCAAATCAAACCGTGTAAGTTGAGTGATGCCGTTTTTGATAACTTTAGCTAAATGATGTCAATTTAGCAATTTCAGCCAATTTAGCTCAGTTTGTTTTCATGGCACTAAATTATCTGGCTACTTACACTGTTACACTGTCACTTTCTTGCCATTTTGTGTACTGTTGATTTGGCAAGTGCTAATAGGAATGATGTTTTTCTGAACTTTTTTATGTTTAATGTGCTACTTTTTGTTTTTAAGACTCTGAAACATCTGGCTACTTATCCTGTTGATGCTTGAGTCACTCCATGTCAACCAGAGCTCGGCAGCTTGAACTTTTGATTTAAATCATTTAAGTTATGATGTTGGTAATGTTAAAGAACTAGAGTTAGTCCCTAGGCGATGTACTGTGGCTGCCCGCTGCAGATGATTACCTTTTCCCTAGTCATTGGGTGTTTGTTTGTTTTGGTGCAATTGAATGGGAGAAGATCTTTCGATAAATCATTTAATAAAAATGTTTGTATGTAAATTTATTTGGAAAAACCCCTTGAGATGCATCATCTTGTTTTCGAGGGAGTACTACAAAATCTTCTTTCTCCTGAACAATCTGTCCCCTCACTTCTGAAATGAAGGCTACCTCCCTGTATCTGTCTCATAACTTGAGCTGCCAGACTTGCGCATGGTGTCCTGCACTTTGAAATATTGCAGCCGCATTTTTAGTTTGTCACGCACGGATCTACACTGACCAAAACTTCCAACGCAACACATGCAATTTTGAAATATTTGGTTTACATAAGATGGGATAATGGTTTTGAGCCATGATACGTCAACTACAACTTAAAAGCTCAGAAAATTGTTTTGATTTAGTCGTGTGGGAAGCTCGTTCCGCTTGATTGCATATTGTTTAGAATTTTGCCTATCCCGTCAGGTTGAGTAGAACTCATTGACCAATCCTTCGAGAATTTGGTCAATTAATAGCTGTAGCAATGGGCAACTTAAATATACCTTTGCATTATCCTGGGTCAATGTGTGACCATGCCGCGCCTAGGTCAAAATCAGCAAGGGCTAGCCGTTGGTATACTCACTGGTGGAATGTCACAAAGACGGGTTGCAAGGAATCTGGGCGTCCACGTGTCGACCATATCACGTCTCTGGAGCCGGTATAATGAAACAGGAAGCATCGGTGATCGACCACGTGCCCCCAGACCACGTGTCACCACCCCTCAGCTGGATCGCCATATTCGCCTCCAGCACCTGCGCAATCGCTTCCTGCCTGATTCAGTCACTGCTGCTCAGACCAGAGGTCATCACCAGAACTGGATTTGCGACCAAACCGTACACAACCGCCTGCGTGAAGCCGACTTGCACCACTGACGTCCCTGCCGTGGTTTGGTGTTGGTCAAAAGGTCATCATATTTTATTTTTTTCCTACATCAAATCTAAGGTCAGATTTGGGTTCCCTGGTGAATTTCCAGTCCAAAGACACCAATTTTATTGTGATAGCCCCACCGGTTGCGGAGATATGGGTGGTCAAACATCAGCCAGTACACCCATTTTGGGCGATTTTTGCCGAATTGGGTGGGCCATAACTCAGAAACCACTGGTCGAATTGAGCTAATATTTGGAATTTCAGCTTTGCGAGCAAAAATCACCCTAGAAGCCAAATTTGAGCAAAATCTGAGGGGGTGGGGTGACATCCATTGGGCGATCTGACATGGAATGACCCTGTATTGCGGGCATATAGGAAGTCATGTATGAAGTTTCATTTGGTGACATTGAACTTGACCTTCAGTGACCTTGACTGCCCAAACTGTAGTTGTAGTTGTAGGCTGTAGTAAATTACAGGTAATCCCTTACCTCAAAATGATGCCAGATTTGAAATCTACGTAAAATGTTCTACTAGAATCACCATTCGGGAGACCTTTTTTAGAAACATTCAAAATCGACCTCCGAAAATCGTTGAAAATTCAATGAATGCGGCAACTTGTAAGGTTGCTGTACAGGCGAGGGCCGTGTCTCAGGGGTTAATTGACCTATAGGTCTAGATTTTGGCATGAATGAGTTTATATGTTTTACTACAACATATATTTTTGCCAGATTTTTTTGAGGGTGTTAAGTTCAGACCACTGATCCAGTTAAGATGGAATAACCCTCCTTAAAAATACTTGGTAATCTTTTGTTGATGTATTTTTTGGAATCTATGGGGTATGATTAATTGCACTTGAAACCCAAGTCATCCGGCAAATTAAGCTTTTCATCCTTGTTCCTCAGAACCAACTGTTCGAGCAGAATTAATGGAACAGGTTCCTCATATTGCCATTTTCTGCCAGGAGAATAGGCCCTCCATTCCATTTGCCTTCTCAAAGTACTTGCTACCAATAGTGGTGAGATACCTTGCTGATCAGAACAACCAGGTAAGAGTGAAACTGTGTGGTACATTTAAACTTGTGATGCACTAATGAATGAAAAGAATTAAAGACAGTGTACTACTATAATAATTATTGCTGTGTTAATATAACTGTGTGAATTCTGCCTGCAATGGAAGTTGTGACGCAAAATTAATTTTAGTTGCATTCTGTTCCTGATTTTAAGATTTTAAGTCTTGTAAGATTTTATGCAGTGAAGCAAATGGGATGCCTTCTTTATATTTGCTGGTTCGTTCAGTTTCTTGGTATTATTCAGGGGTATTGACCAACAGACTTTTGTGGTGTTCTTTCACGATGCACGTAATTTGAGTTTGGAAATGATACGTGCCGACTATTGGCAGTCAGCCTCTCAAAATAAGTGCTGAAATGATTCTGGCACATTTCTACAATCAGACGCTACAGTCTCCCAGGATCTGGGTTTGTGTTCTCAGCCCTAAACATCCCCACAATGCTTGCAGGTAAGGAAGACCAGCCAGGCAGCACTGCTGGTGCTGCTGGAACAGGAGCTCATCGAGAGGGGGGACATCGAGTCTCAGGTCTGCCCTGTTCTGGTTGATCTAACTGCTCCCGACAGCAATGACGACGTCAAGACTGAAGCCATGGCGGTGAGTCACAAGACACTAGGCAGTGGGAAAGCATCCAATGTTCTGAAGCCTAGATTCAATCTTCAATGTTTTTTGCACTTATTGCCATCATTACATGGCAGAAGACATTTTGTGAAGCTGGAGATTTCATGTAACACAAAAAACTTGGTGGCATTAATGTACAAGGGTGTTTGTGGATTCAAATTTTTGTTACAGCCCAACACTAATACTCCTAAGGTTGAATGTCAGGAACTGGTGGTAAGAATATGCCGGACTCATTGCACTCCACCCAAAATTTTCAGATCCAAATAAACTTTTCTATAAGTTACAGTAGGACAATTTCATCAAACGACGGGTCATTTTCTTCCTTTTAATGTCTTCTTTATAATTCCAAATACTGTTTTTCTATTTGTTGCTGCTCGTGGCAGTAAGAGGCAAAATACTCCGTCAGGGCCGGACCCCTCTGCGACGGAGTGTTGCAGAGGTGGAGTGAAATGATGAAATGTGGAACTTCAGTGAAATGTCTTTCTTTTTCTGTTCATCCCATTACTAGTTCTCTAATTGGCAAAAAGGTGTCTCTCCTGATGTTAATTGGTTTTCTAGAAGGACAAAGGTCATGATATTGAAACAAAAGAGGCCATCTTGTCCTTGAGAATTTGTCTCCATTTTCAAAATTTCTAGTAAATCAAATGCAACAGCAAAGACTATGTTGGGCCATTCATTATTTCTGATGAGGTTGAACTTCGGTCCCTGACATGCCTGATCAAAATTAACACTTTGATTCAGATGAACAGCCTGCTGTGGAATCATAGAACCCCATGTATGAAATGATATCAAATGACAGTGTAGTTTCCATCAGGCCAAATGCAGGATCAATTGAAAACCATTTCCTGTTTAATGTAACTTCTGATGTGGTTGAATGTCTCTCTTCAAGTGTTACTGATTTGAGTCATTTCTACTCAGTGGGGTCTTTTATTGTGAGAGGATACAACTAAAATTTGGTCAAAACTATGAGGAAAGGCAGCATTTATAAGATTGATGGGTAATCACTTCAGTATTACCACTCAGCTGCTTGTGTGCTGTATGTCGGTATTGAATTGATTGCAGATGAAAGTCTTCCTGGCTCATTCCTTCTTCAGACCCAGGACCATGAAGATGTTCTGCATTTTTGTTGAATATTTTATTGGGCACATAGATGAAAAGAGTAAATACTGAAGACCATAAATATTCCGTATCAGGTGAGATGACACGCGTTTGAATGTTGCAATTCAGGAACGTGACGCTGTCTGACAAAAATCTTTGGGTCTGAATTGGGTCAGTAATTGAGGGCCTTTTGGTTTTTGCAAGTATTTGCAAGTATTATGGTCATCAAGCAAAAAACAGCTTTGGATTTGACTGAAAGATGGCTGAGCATTGCTATTTTGAGAAATTAAAAAAAAAAAAAAAGTGCCCGTGTTGCAATGCATTTTCCGTTTATATTCCGATGTTTGACGCCACCTATTGAAGAAAATAAAAGTATTCCTATAGTTTCAACTGCTGTTTTTGTTAGATATGTTGTCCCACAACCCATACACCAAATATTGAAAAATAAATTTTGACCCTGCAACACTTTTTACAACCAGTTCCTGACATTCAACCATTATCCTACTTAAAGCAGCACTATGTAGTATTCGACAGATTCGCTCGCGGTGTCCCCCTACAGTTGATAAACAGGATTGTCTGAAACAACTGTCGTAAAATCTGTCTACACGTGCATTTGTTTGACAAGCCAACGACACCAGTGAACTTTCTGAAGCAGGACATGTAATGTGTGATCCGATCAACCATGTCTTCAGACCAGATAAGGGAGACTTAAAAATTAGTCGAACTCAAATAGATGGCAAAGTCCACACTACAACTTTTAACGACAATGATAATGGCAAATGACATTGTTGCGGTCACATTCAGAGAAATTTTATGCATGGTTGAAAAACTGACCGCCAATCAAAATCTGTTGGAATTTATGGAGTGTCACGTTCGTTCAACATTGCAGATGACATCGCAGTGAGAAAAGTGCTCTGACACAGCTGGAATGCACAACGTCAATGTTTACACTACAATACCGTTCATTAGTGTTGATGCTCAAATCGTTAGGGTTATAGTTATCATTACAGTAATCTTTCTCAGTGTGGATGGCCCTTTACTGCATTTTATGCATGCACTTTGAATGTCAGGAACGAAACCTAACATGGAGAAAAAAAACAACCATTAGAGAGCATATGTTTGCTAACATTGGTTAGTATTTTAGTTTTTGCTAGTCCTACTGTGATGGAATGTACTTCAAATATAATCATCTTTGAAGCCAATAATGTAAGGCGTCACAGGTAAATTTGCTAGGTTGAAAAAATAACTTGCATTTGACTGGCAACTAGTTTAGCAATGTTTGCCAGTTGGCAATACCATGACAATTAGCTAGCACGTCAGATACCAGCTAGCTAGATAAATCGCTTTAGACAATCATTTGACCGAGCATAAACGGGGTACTAGATTATTTCACTGACACAGCCTGACACAAAGCAAGTTTAAACACACTAGAAATAGATCTAGAAAGAAGGATTAAGATAACAATTTGTACTTCCTTGTCCAAAAGTAACATTGCCAGGTCGCCATCGGTTGTACATCCCTCCTCCTCTTTCAGCTCTCGCCAGTGAGTGATAGCTGGTCCAGTGTTGACCCTAGTCCTGGCTCTTATTTTATCATTTTCTTGTTTTCTTTTAAATGTCTCCAAGGGCAACACCTTTTCCTTCTTCGGTTTCTTCGCTGACTTCAGCCAGTACAGCCGCTTCCAACTCTGCTTCATTTTTACATTCGCTCGCTGGTCTTGAGATGTGGGGGAGGGGGATTGTGTGACATATGCCGTAAAGCAGTAAGTAGTAGTCTTGTAGTTCTTGTTGGGCCTGGGTTCCTACCCAAAGTTACATAGTGCCAGTGAAGGCGATGCAGGCGCGATCGAGCCATGACAAAGGTCTCATTCAACCTATTGTGAGTTGATGTATCACCAGAATGATCTTGGAAATATAGTTTGAGAGTGAAAAAACGACATAGTGTTGCTTTAAAGTTGTGATTGAACCCCCTGATTAGTCAGTTGGTTGAATCGGCGTTGTCGCGCTGGGCAAAAAGAAGCACCTGCACCAACATCAGCCCTTTACTGATGAGAATGGACACCCCTGATGTAGATGGGTCATTCCACATGAAATCAACCGAATTCAGGAAAAATCCCATGGTCATGGTCATAGATTTCCTTAATTCGAATAATGCTTGGACCACTTTGAAATTTTTCATGGTGAAAGTGCCCTGAAAGGTCTTTGCAATAACTTTGTCTGATCAGAATTGAAGTGTAACCTCAATGAGAAAAAAAGGTTCGAAAAGGGGTCACCCCACACGAGAGGGGGTCAAAGGTACCCCCACAGCCAAAAATCTTTGGAAGGTAAACCACAAACTGTTGAAATTGTCAGTCTCAGATATGCATTAATTGTTGAAAATAAAACATTGTCAGAATACAACATAAGTAGGGGTGAGATGGCCATGCCAAAATTGGCAACTTTTGAAGCTTTGTAAATGAAAGTCATTTGCAATGTAAATACACGCAGAAAAAAATGGAATCGATGTCTTGTTTATTTTTTGAGTTATAACCCTTCAAAAATGGCAAAACCTTTTATGGCTGCCATGGAGGTGCCACGCCCACTTTTTCAAGAAAAGAAAATGGAAACCGCTGGGAGGATTGAGCTAAAACTTTGTATATTTTCATTTGGCACCACATGCAACATTTTATAAAAATTTGAAAGAAAACAATGACTATTGACCTTGGAGCCCTAGTTGATTTCACGTGGAATGACACAGATGCATCTTCCCCTGCCTTTATATTTGGGTTCTTTTTCGATGGTTGTATGATTGCGCTTTGGTGAGGTGGGTGGGATCTGCTAATCCTGTGATCTGAAATGATCAGAATTTGTGTTCCACTGAATAGTGAGGAAACCATGCTTTAGAGGCATTTTTTTTCTAAGATCAGCACAAGGCTGGAAACTCATCTTGAAATTTGTTCATATTTCACAGTTTTGAAGTTCCATCATGCCTGGAATGGAAAAAATCATCCGTCTGTTCTGTTTAACCCCTCCCCTGCTGTGTGGGCCACACCCATTTTTTAGGGTAGTTTAAATACCCTAACTGTTTAAGAGCATTTATTTTTGAACAGAACTGTTGGCTGATGGTTTTCAATGTTACGAGGCATTACCACAGCCAAGGTGCACCATCTCGGAGTAAAATTTGTGGGTGCGTTTGTGCCTGAGGCCAACGCCACCTGGATTTCAAAAAAAGCGTTCTTATTGCATTCATATCCGACTGTAGGTCATGTAGAATGGCACAATCATCAAATAAAACATGGCAATAAGGGAAAAAACATGAAATGAACCCTGTTCAGTAGTGTGCTTACCCTTAGTTCTGAAGACGTGGTAATTTGCCCCCTTCAGCATCAATAACGGCATGCAGTCTTTTGTAATAGTTGTCAATGAGGCCCCTAATTCTCTGAGGTGGTATAGAGGCTCATTCTTCCTTGCAAAATGACTCCAGCTCCTGCAAATTTTTTCGTTGTCTTGCATGATCTCCCCGTTTGAGATCTCCCAAAGCGGCTTGATGATATTGAGGTCAGGAGACAGTGATGGCCTTTCCAGAACCTACACCTTTTTCTTCTGTAACTCATGGAGGGTCAACTTGGCCTTGCGCTTTGGATCATTGTCATGCTGGAAAGTCTGCGTCCCATGCGCAGCTTTCGTGCTGAAGAACGCGAAATGTCTGCCAGTATTTTTTGATTGCATGCTGCATTCATCTTGCCATCAATTTTCACAAGACACCCTGTGCCTTTACTGTTCACACACCCCCAAAAACGTCAGAGCCACACCATGCTTTACAGTGGGAATGGTATATTTGTCGCCATGTTGACTTGCTCTCGAAACATTGCGCTAATTGTTGTGACCATAAAGTTCTATTTTCGTCTTGTCAATCCAAATGACCGTAATCCAGAAGTTGTGATGTGTCAAAGTGTTGTCTGGCATATTTTATGCTGGATTTTTTGTGGGATTGGTGCAATAATGGCTTCCTTCTAGCAATTCAACCATGCAGCTTTTTGTTGTTTAAGTACCTCCTTATTGTGCTCCTTGAAACAACCAAACCATCTGTTTCCAAAGCATCCTATATTTCTCTTGAGGTAGCTTGTTGATTTTTGTGTCCCAAACAATTCTCCTGTCAGTTTGGGCTGAAATCTTTCCTGGCCTACCTGACCCTGGCTTGGTATCAACATATCCCTTAATTTTCCATCTCTTAATCATGGACTGAACAGTAATAACTGGCATTTTCAAGTCTTTGGATGTCTTTTTTAATATCCTTTCCCATCTTTAAAAAGTTGAACTACCTGGTTGCGAATGTCCTTAGACAGTTCTTTTCCGCTCTCCATGGCTCAGTGTCTCGCCAGATCGGTGCATCCACTCAGGGGCTAACAAACTCGATGACTATACACAGGCACTAGTTCAAATTTAAAAAGTCACAGGTGTGAAACCCTAAATCGCCAATTAAACCTGTGTGGAGAATGTCAAAAAAAAGCACCAATTTCTTTTATTTAGGAAGCAATTCATGTTTTTTAATCAGGTAAATGGTGTCTGTTGATAGTGGCTTCATTGCTTCATGTGATTTGCAATAACGCTATTGGCATTTCATATCCTAGGGAAATCTCTGCGACTAAACCTGATCTCTGGCATTCTAAAATCTACAATGCAGCAGAATTCTTTGCATCTTCAAGGGAATATAGCCAGAGCTCCTGTTGAGTTTTTGTTGTTTGAAAATTCATTTGACCGAAATCGCTACCTAAAACCACTCTCCCCTGTAGATAATTTGCAAAATGGCTCCAATGGTGGGGAAGGACATCACCGAACGCCTCTTCCTGCCTCGCTTTTGCGAGATGTGCTGTGACTGCAGGATGTTCCACGTGCGCAAGGTCTGCATGCTCCTTGGCTCTTATGGTCAATAAATCAATCCTCATTGGTTACCCCTACTATGCGCAGAGCTACTGTGTATTGTTCCTGTTTAGCAGACCATATTACAACTGATTGGTGGTGGGGAAAAAGCGTCGGTGTATCGGCGTGCTGACAGTTTGTTCTGAATTTTCCTCACTGTGCTGGCAGGTTTGTGCAGCCAATTTTGGGGACATCTGCGGTGTGGTCGGTGGGGAGGCAACCGAGGAGCTGCTGGTATGTGAATGAATGCCTGGCCCACCTCAGTGATGGACATGGGTTGTTTTACTGGAGACTTGCTGCTCTACTTGCGTTGTGTACAAGAGGCTGTGTGTTAAACACAGAGTCAGCATCCTTTGTCGTTGGATATAATTATAATCAATGATTGTTATAGAACCAAAGAGCTGATGGGAGTTATTGCAGGATACTCCTGAATTACTTTGTGTAGGGATATATATGTAGATTGACAAGCTGTTATATTGCAGCTCTTCATAAATGAGCCCATGAAATGACCATAAACGTGGAGCCGGACGTGTTAAGTCCAGAGTTCTTGCTGTGAAAGTATTGCCGCCTTTGTCCCTCCACCCATGATCCAAGCTAGCTGATTTTGTAGGTTGGCAATATCTCTTGGCTGAAAAATTGTTCCAAATCACAAACACAGGTGATTGAAACCAAATAGTGGGATGTGATTTTATTTTGTCTGGATTTCCAGGGTTTTCATGTACGGGGTTCTTTTGAGTCCTGAATATCCTTGAATGTATGTTAATTTTAATATAATGTTTTGAAGGTTTAAAAGTGCTTAGGTTCTGCTTGAAGTTATAACATTAATTGCATTACTTTCTCAACAAATTGCTATCTGACTTGTTTTATAAATATGTAATTTGCCACTACTTTTAGCAAAAGCTTGAATTTGCCCCACATATAGAGCCATAGAGCCTGAAGAGGGGGGGGGGGGGGGGTGGGTGTGTGGTGGATCTTAGATTGGCAATATAGGGCTGGGCTGCAGTGGGAAAGACCATTGTGTAGAGGAAGCAGTGCCTGGACTCAAGCCCTGTTTTCGCTCTCTCTCTCTCTCTTTTTTTTTTGGCCCCGATCATGGCCAGTTGCCGCGCTTCTTCCAGCTCTGCTCAGACAATGTGTGGGGGGTGCGCAAGGCCTGCGCGGAGTGCTTCATGACTGTTTCCTCAGCGACCTCTCAGGAAGTGCGCAGGACCAAGCTCTCAACCCTCTTCATCAGCCTCATCAGCGACCCCTCTCGCTGGGTGAGCATGGCGGCCCCTCCTGCACTATGGCTGTACGGCTGTGCTGTGGCAATAGTTCAGCCCTGAAATAAATGTGCAACCTGTAACTTTTGGTCATTTCTATAGGCTCTAATGCAGACCTACCTGTTAGTATGCTATTACATATCACCATGCATCGAGGGATAGTATGTGACCCAGAAAGTTTATAAGCGCATGCGAGTCTAATCAACGGTCAAACAACAGGTTATCTCCCATTTTGGTTTGAATTTACTTCTTAGTTTACCAGGTTTTCGTTCATCGGAGTTTTTGGATCATTCAGAACTTATGTAAATTGCAGTCTAGTGTCCTAACTGCGGCTTTTTTTTTTCCTCCCACATTTTGACAACAAGTATTCCTGGTACTGGCACTGCTGGATGGAAATATATACTCATTCCACCGCCCTGCATGAAATTTGCTGAGCAAGAGCTGATACCTCATTTTAAGTAATTTTAGAGCGTTGAATCCAAATATCACATGAGTTTTTGGCTATCACGTCAGGTTTTGGCACAAATCACTGCCCTTGGTATCACGAGAATCCAGTTCAAGCATTGTAAGTCCCTGCTGTTTCTCATGAATGAAGCACTCCAAATCACCCCCACGAAGTATTGCATCATCATGGAAAATAACCACACCCCAAGTATCCAATACCAATCCCCTTTTTGCCTTTTTCCTGTTGCATGATTGCTCATTACTGCTAGTGCCTACAGCGAGACTGCCCCAAATGAAATTATTCCCGTAAATCAAAGAAAAGAAAATTTAATCCTTAGGTAAGCTGCCTTTTGTTTTATTACATCTTGCAGAATGCTTAAAATCTGTGTCATTCTGCTTTCATTTATCATTGTGTATTCTTGGATATATCAATATGAAGAAAAGAATTGGCGATTTGCCAAAAAACCTGACGTGTTAAACAAATCTTAGGGCAAATTTGAAGTCCGTGTCTGTGAATTATATAAAAGCAACACGGTTTATCATATCAGCATAGAAGTTTCAAAATCAGGGCGGTTTTATAGTGGGGCCCCAAGCTGGCATAAGATGCATGCATGGCTTCGTTCTGTAATTCTAAAAAATTACGTTTTTATTTAGAGGTAGTGGGAAATTTATATCCAAATGTTTGGGTTAGGAGTCATTTGGGATAATTGGGGTCTGGTAGAATACTGTAATTTAACCCTCTGAAGTGTTGGCCTTTTTTTGGGATTTTTAAAATCTTTTTGCCAAGTTTTGGTTTGTATTTGTACGTAGGTGGAGTGCATACCTCAGTCTGCATCTTTATGTTTGACCTTTTCTGTGATGTTGTCCTTGACCTTTCACCTTGACCTGCGATCTTCTACTGTTGTCATATATTACCTTCAGACAATTTCATCAAAGTTGGTTCAGCTGTATTGCCGTAATACTGCTCACAGACAGACTGAGGCATGACGGTGAAACCACAACGTTTGTCCACCTCACTGCCAGAGGTTATAAATGGGTAAAAGTGTGTTACCAACCATCGTTTCTCTAGGTTCGCCAAGCTGCCTTCCAGTCCCTTGGCCAGTTCATTTCCACATTTGCCAGTCCCTCCAGTGTTGGCCAGTACTTCAGGGAGGAGGAAAAAGATGGCAGGAACTGCAGCTGTCCTCGCCTGCAGAACAGGTCGGTCTTTTCTGTCAGTCTGCTGCCGTTGAATTTAGGGGTGCAAGTACTTAAATAAACAAGTTCTTGCCAAATTAATTACAATCGATCTCAAAAAATTGTTTATAATCGTTTTATAGTCCTGTACTACTTCTACATTTTATTTCAATAAGTTCCTGTGTTATGTCGGCCTAAATGTGCTAATTAAAAAGCTGTCATGCTTGTTGTTGCTTTATTGGTTTCAACCTCTTCAACCCCAATTCCTCATAATCCAGTGGATTTTTGTGGATTTTTGGTCGAATACTGTCAGATTGAAGCCTTTCACGTTCTATGCATGATGGATTGCCGCCCCTTCCCTTTTGAGACTGCCTGATTAGCAACCCAACAATTTATTCACTGAATTACCAAGACCAATGCATGAGTGTATAATGATTAATAAATTATTAATTAGGAAGTGACCTAGAGTCTACCGACATGCTACATTCAGAGTGTACATGTAAGACTTTTGATATTGTAGGGAAGACTATTATGCACTTAAGTAATCAGAGGTTGGGAAGGACAGCCAGTCTCATGGGCCAATGGCCAGAGTCATGGAAAATCAGTGGGCCATTTTCAAAATGTATGGGCCATTCCCAAAATTCAATGCGCGAATAATTTTAACCATAACATATATTTAATCAAAATGTGTACTGCATATATATACATACATGCATGCATACATTTTGCTTACATACATGGCTCACTCGGTTAAGGCGTTGCCATTGCTATGCTGTAGTGACTACTGCGGCGCGGGTTCGATCCCTGGTCGTACCAATCAGCAGTGGTCGGCAGCTTTTTCAGAACAGCGCACGATTGGCGAAAGCGCTCTGCGAATGCACATTGGGAAGGGACTGCTGGGATTTCCATAGTTAGTTACCCCAGGAATCAGCAATTTCGCGATCATGAAATTTACTGCTGATTGTAAAGCCCCCCGCGGAAATCAAAGCAGTCTGCGGAATATAGGGCGAGGTGCAGAATATTATATTTTCATGTAGTTTTCATCCGAGCCGCTAGATGTCGCGGTCAGATTGATGGGATCTAAGACTCACAGCTGGTCCTGCCGGTTACGGAAATGGGAACTGCTTTGTTTTGACCAGATGCTGTAGATCGCGAGTAGCACCCATGCAGTGTGCTCCTCAGTCACATAGTGAGCATGATGATGATGATGAAATGCTGTAATGGCATCTGTCTTACACTGATCTGATTTTTCTTGTTGTCTTTAAAAGAAGAAAAGAAACTGAAATGTATAGTTTTGACTGAAATGTTTACATTTTTTTCTGCTGTATGCAGTAATGTTTACAGTATCAACAGGATACAGTGGATAGTTTACTCTTTGTTTAAATCTTTACTTTAATCTTTCAGACTTGTTTTGTTACTAAGCCTCGTTCATCCATAGTTTGGTGAAATGTTTTGCACTTTATAAGTTAGGCAAATGAATCTTCCCAAGAGGGACAAAGAATATTGATGATTTTTATAACCTCAATGTTAGAGAATTCTTACTTCGTTATTACATAAATTTGCTTTAAAACTGGTGTTTTTTAATGCCCGCGGAAAATCAACTTCCAAACCGTGGAATCAAGAATTGCTCTCTGCAGAGTCAGGATTGTTCTATGTGGAATCAACACTTTTTCTCTGAAGATTCCTGGGCGGACTACATAGTAACCCCATAGTTCCCGTGATATCGATGCCACCTAAAACTCTATCATGCAATAACGAAGCCATTGTTGAGCATGATCCAGTAGGACCGCCGTGGTCTGTGGGCCACGGCTCATTTAAAATGGACTGTAGCAAAGGAGCAAAGTGTCCTGTGGTCAGACGAGTACAAATTTGACATTCTTGTTGGAAATCATGGTCGTTGTGTCCTCCGGCCTAAAGAGGAGAAAGACCACCCCTCCCATTATCAGCATTCAGTTCAAAAGCCATCCTCTCTAATGGTATGGGGGTGCATTAGTGCATATGGTGTGGGACACTTACATGTTTTAAAAAGTACCATGAATGCTGAAATTATATAAAGGTTTTAGAGTGACGCATGCTCCCCTCCAGATGACCTCAATTCCAGGGAAGGCCTTGTGTATTACAGCAGGACAATGCAAAACCAGTTGCTGAACTGGTCTGCCTGCACTCCTTATCTTTCACCGATTGAGAACATTTGGTGCATAATTAAACGAAATTTTTGTCAAAAGAGGCTCTAAACTCTCAAGCAGTTGGAAGCCTGTATGAAACGAGTGGGATCAAATTCCAATGACTAAACTCAAGAAACTTGTCTCCTCAATGCCCAGACGACTCTTCTCTGTTAACAGGGCTCAAAATTGCAACCAAAATTAACGCTGTTCGACCTTTGAATTAAAATAGTCGCATGTGCGACCGCCTGCCCCCGTATTAAACGCCTCTTTTCCTGTACATTTGGTAGTCAGTAGGCATACCGGTATAAGAATGGAGCACCCCCAGTGTGTTCCCTCGAGCATGAGCATTCTGACCAATCAACGGGGAGATTGACGTCCTAAGCCTCAGTACTGATTCTAGAATGGTTAATATTAGCTGTCAATCACTTCATTACGCAGTACTTGTAAATCGTTCAAATAGTAACTAAGATTTAGACGGCAAATGAAATGAAGAACAATAGAAGTCTTTTTTAGGTACCGTTAACGTTAAAAAAACGAGTCCGTAACAAAAGTTGCTGAAACTGAGAATCATGACAAAGAATACAACGATGATTAGGACGAACAGGCGGCGAAATGAGTTTATTTTCGCAAAGAGTGGCTTTGAAATTTTGAATGGCTGGGATTTAAAGAAGGTGAAATGCACTGTTTGTTGTAAAGATTATGGCCCGGAGGTAACAGCTTTTTGGCTACTGAGTCCAAACACTTTAAACGTGAAAACCCCTCCAAATATGGAGTAAGCGTGTAAAACAGATTTTGCTGTGACAAATGTGCGTCTACGAGTAGGTCCGGTGTTTTGTAAATGTTTGCTCCCAATAAATATGCTGCCTCGTCATTCTACGCTCTTAGTCTCGGTTTCTTCGCTCAAATCTTTATTCTATCTACAAAAATCGTAAAAAGACATTTTCAGGGCGTATTTCGACCTGTACGCATTTATATGTTTGCATGTGCACGCTGGGTGTTCCTGGAAATGCAAAAATTAGATGACAATGGCGTGCGGCATATCTTAAATGTATTCAACTCATTATAACATCTGCTTATGTAATAAGATATCAAATAAAATTATTACTGTAGACTGATTCATGTTGCAATATTAAGGCGAAAACAAAAACTTTACGTTAGATCTGCATTTAACCCTAAAACAGTTGAAGATTTGATTCGGATCCCTGTGCAGTCTTTCTCTGGACATATTTGATGCCTCACAAGCAGTGAAGAGATGGATGGAAGGGCAGAGAGCCAGGAGACACCATTTTAAATCATGGCCTCAGGATATGGCATAAAGCCAATGTAGTGGAAATTTTTGTTCATCAATGAACTCAAGACTGTCATCGTGTTTAAGAGCCATTGTCTGTAAGGTTCTGGGAGGTGATGATAGTCACCATCTGTGCGTTGGGAGAGTAGTTATTGACTAAAACCAAAAATTTGGCTTTGAAACATGATTACCATTGAACACAGATTGAAGCAGAAGATTTTTATATTTTTGAATTTTGGTAGTCTTTCTCAATTTTCTTCGATGCATTTTTACTTTTGAAATTTGGACGGTTTGCTATTACCTCTGGAGTCAATGGAAATGTTTGGCTCACAAAAGACAGGAACAATCGTACGCAACCACCACTGGAGTCTAATTCTAAAGTACAACATGAACATGATTAAATCTTTGTCTGCAACTGTGCAGAAATACAGGGTTTCAACTGAATGAATACTTGGAAAAAAAAAGTTGCCCTGATTTAGAATTTGATTAACATTATGAAAGAAGCTTTGAACTATTCGGTACAGCCCTAATTTCAGAACAACAACTCAAAAATAATACACTAAACAATTGCTTAATGCTGCCTGCATTGATTCCAGCAACTTTTGTAGACTGGACTGCATGACCAAAAAAAAAAAAAAAGAACTACAAGGTGTGATTCAGGTTCTCTTTTGAGCACTGGGGCGAGTGTCCAGTTAGAGAAAATGCTGAACTTCTGCACCCGTAGTGGAAATTTTGTTCTTACTTTATCCCTGGTCACACCAGCTTGATATCCATAATTGCCAGGGTGGTTTTACCTGCTCAAAGACGAGGCACGCAATGTAAACAACCAGCTTGTCAAAATTGACTTTTCTTGCTCTGTTATTTTTTAGCTGATGCCACTTTGTGTTATCATATTTATCTCTGGGGATGCTCAAATTGGTAAATACCACAAAAATCTTCTTTTTTCAGAAGATTTTTCAGTTTTCACAAGCCAATGTCTTGGAAAAATCAGAAAAATTGGCATCATGCTTGTGGGACATCTACGACTTGTCACAGCCAGTGATTGCTTCCATTGTGTTGCCAATGGCTAGTATCGGTTTGTCATATTAGCTCTGTGTAAACATAGTCATTGACTCTGGTGTTTGCATTTGTATGTACCTGAGGTCTCCACATATCAAAGGGTCAGTCAGTCCGTTGTGTGTTCTCAATACAGGTGTACACAGCAGTGGCTCCTACTGATAATTCTCGGGATTTTGTGCCATCCTGAGTTGGAGCCACGTGGAAATGGTTTTGTACTATTGGCTTTAACTGCAAATCAGTTATCACCTGGCACAACTACTTGCTCACCTCCCAATTAGTAAAGTCTATTTTACCATACTGGGATTTAAATTAAAATCTATGGGATTGCAGAGCTCCGAGAGCTGGCTTTATTGGCTCTCGTCACCTCTGGATGAGTAGATGCCAGCTTTCTTCAATCCTCAACTGTAAATGAAGTTTGGTTCCGAGGTTTTAAAATCTTTTCTGCTAAACATTTTCTTTTTTCTCCTTGTAGTGAGGGCTCGCCTCCAAAAAGGGAAACCACTACAACAGAGTCCCCTCTATGCAATGCTGCGGGTGCAGACTCAGACAGTCCAACACAGGAGTGTTGTAACCTAGTGGAGGGGGAAAATGGTCACGCTGTGGACCAGAGCGAGAGTACCCACCATTTCCCGTGCACTGGGGTGCAGGTGGACCAGCCGCATTGCGACAGGCAGCCGCTGGAGTTCTTCCAGTCTGATGATGGCATGGATGTGGCTGTGGAAGGTGGCGGGGAGCAATCGGCGGAGGACCTGGCCCCAGAAGCATCATGTGATGCTGAGCCCACGCACAACTCTGCCTCTGCGGGGAACCAGGGCCCAGCAGAACCTGATCTGGACCCTGTCATGGTGGCAGAGAATGGGTTTGCGGCAGAGAGAGTGGACTCGGGAGGTACCGACTCAGAGAAGTGTGCAGACTCTGGTGTAGGGGTGAATGAGGAGCCATGGGAGCCTTCGCCACAGCCAGATTTGGTGGGCAACCCCATCCCTGAGCAGGAGATGTACAACTCTTTCCATTACTGGAGGACACCAATCATCGACATTGACCTGGATCTGGAGCTGCCAGAGAAAGTAGAGCCCAGTGACGTCCCCAGCCAAGAAACCTCTACCCCTACGCTGGGCCGTAAGGAGCTGGAGGAGATGATTGAAAACCTTGAGCCACATGTGGATGACCCTGACGTCAAAGGTCAGCTGCTTATTAGGGCTCCTCTTTTTAGTCATTGAGTCTCGTGTCATGGTCTGATAGCAGCTGATTATTAAGTGAATATTCATTTAAGCGATGGCACCCTCTGGAGCTATTCATACTCCAGTCTTTAATTTACACCCGTCTGTCCTTTTTGATATTGAGGTTGCTTTTTGCTGTCCATAAATGATCCAACTGTCTGGATTTTCCCCTCTACAAAGCAGGTGGGCCAACCCCATATCTATAACTTGTTGTGCCTGATTCTACAAATTAGTTTCGCATTGAGATCTCTTGATTTGTCAAATATATTTTGTTGGATTAAGGGCGAAAACCTACTCTAGAATTTCTCACTTGGGATGATATCGGCCCCAGGGGACATTTGGAGAGCTTTGAGGGGTTCTGGGAACATTACAGTGGAGAGGGGGTTGCGGTGGTGTAAATTGGGGGGTGTTTAATAATTACACAAATATTCAAAGATGGGAATTAAACTACACTTATGTCCTTATGATTATGGCCAGGGCACGGAAAAATCGCATTTTTCCATGGAAGAGGTTCTTTGACATCACTGCGTATTCCCCGACTGGCCGCTCAATGCGGCTTATGGCCCAGAAGACCCATTCGCCTGGGTGACTTGCAGCGAGTGCTTAAGTGTCCAAGCACTGGCAATGCTCATTAATTGGGATATATCTTGATCTAAAATCTGATAATGTTTGCTCTGCATTTTTTGCGCATTACCAGTTAAAATTTGACATTGAGTTAAAGTGCACCATTATGGTTTTTCATTTTTTTTAATGTCCTTGTGCGTATCATATAATTTTGAGCTCATATGAAAATAACCTAAGTCACCACCTGAGGAAGTGCACTCTGCCACACAACATGCTATCCAGAGCTGCCTGAAATGCCCTAATAGCATTCTGCTATTTTTGTCCATCAATTGGTAACGTCACCAGTTGAATTTTTGTGGCTACAGCGAGTTTGGAAAGTCCATGAATCAAACGGTTCACGCCCACAAACGCAGCTACTTAAAGCATGTAATATAAAATCCTGTTTATATGCAAGAATATGCTTGTGATGAATAGAGTCAATGTGGTGTATGTTACAACAGCAGTTTTCTAAACCCCTGGAATTTCAGGTCATGTGTATGTTATGATGAAAACATGCATGTGTTGTTCCTTTTGAACATTAGCAAGTTTACTGGTTATTGTTGTACTTCTGATAAATTTTTGTTTCAGTTTAGGAAGTTCATTCTGATGGTGTAAAGTAATGCCTAGTGTCCAGATTAGGGTTGGGCGGAATGACTGTATATGGCATGCGACGGTAGAAAGGTATCTACCGATTAGAGATTTGGCAATAATGTTTTTACTGGGGTGAAAACAGTTTTTGCTGCAGGCGGCAGATCTCTCTCTGAGTCACTGTAGTTACACCGCTGCAACGCACAGGGTGCTTGCATGACAGCCTGACAACCTTCGGAAGGAAAGAAACTTCATCGGTGTCATGTAAAATTTGGGCTCCCCACGTGACTTTCGTTGCCTATTCAGTCATTGAAGTGATTTGCATAGTAACGGAGCATTCTTGGAAATGAAAGGGCTAATTCATATCATTTAAGCGCAATTATTCATACAAACGTTAGCGGATATTATACATTCTTTCGCTTGTACTGAAGTAACGCGCTAGCTAGCTTGCTAATAAGGCAACCCTTCTCTTCTACTATAGTAATGGCTAGCTTGCTTACTAGCTAAAGTGATAACAAACTGTTTAATAATGATTGACTAGCACACCGGTGTAGCGGGCTACCTTGCTAATGAGGTAACTGTTTGCTTCTACGATGATAATCGTTTGCTTGCTAAATGATAGCGAACTGTTTCATGATTAGCTAGCACACCAGTGTTGTGAGCTAGCCACATGGTTTGCTAATAAGCTCCCGTATGCCACATGTACGCAGCTGCAGTTTAATTAGTTTTACACTATCATTTGAAAATATTCTTATTTGTTTTGAAGTTGGAGTTCTGTGTTCGCATTGCACTCATACTGTAGTTTGAGTTCAAGCTGAAGTTTGATGTGTACCGGACATTTCATGGTCCAAAATGTCCAGTATCACATTGCAAAAACATCAATGGAGCGATGTAAATCTGCATTTGTGTTGCTAAATTTGCGATGCAACATTGTTCCCTCAGTGGGATTGTTGCTGTTGCCCTATGGCATCATCGGCAGTGATCTAGTTGCCAGCTTCTCCACATGCCCGGCTTTCGCGCAGGTCAGGCGTGATGCACTACTCGTGTTGGTGTTTAGATGCTGTCAGTGGTGGACTGGTGACGGGGTATACTGAAATTAGTCCAAGTCGACTACCGCGTAGGTGAGCCGGTCGCCTGTTCTCATATGCCCAATTTTTTTTGTATTGATTCCATTATTTCTGTCAGCTGTCATGGGTATCGCTTTTGCATGCAAGATACGACACTGCCATCAGAAGTAAGAAGAAACATGGCTTTATAGACCACTTTTTAGCTCCGCTGCGACGACAGTCGGCGGAGATTTTCTCGTGCCGAGTCGCCTGGCGTCCGTCTGTCTGTCTGTCCGGCGTCAACTTTTCACTTCAAATTTGAATATCTCATAAACTGTCTCACAAATTTCTTTCTAATTTGGTGTGAGCCTTCCTTATGATATTCTGAATATTCACTGTGAAAATTAGAAAATTCTACATCCCGGTTTTTGAAAAAATCTGCATTTTGGGCGTAGAAAATAGGCGTATGTGCTCATTTTTTCAGTCTTTCATTAATATCCCGATAACTGTCTAATAACTTTTTGTCTAATTTGTTTTGAGCCTTCCTTATGATGTTCTGATGATCCCCTGCTAAAATTTGAAAAATCTACATCACGGTTTTTGAGAAATTCAGACTTTTGGACTTAGAAAATCAGTGTTTGCGCTCATTTTTTCAGTGTTAGTAGTATCTCAAAAACTGTCCGATTAAAATGTGAAAATGAGAAAATTGTACATCCTGGTTTTTGTGAAATTCAGCATTTGGGACATAGAAAATCAGTGTTTGTGCACATTTTTACCTCTGCTGTGAGGATAGTCAGCAGAGCTTTTCGAATGCAAAGCCGTCCGACGTCTGTCTGTTGTTAACTTTTCACTAAATATTTGAATATCTCAAAAACTGTGATAAATTTCTCTCTAATTTGGTGTGAGCATTCCTTATGATATTCAAAATATTCACTGAGGAAAAAAACAAAATTCTACGTCCCGGGTTTTGAGAAATTCAGCATTTTGGACATAAAAATCAGTGTTTGTGCTAATTTTTTCAGTCTTTCATTAATATCTCAAAAACTGGCGTATAACTTTTTGTCTAATTTGTTGTGAGCCTTCCTTGATGGTGTTCTGATGATCCCCTGCGAAGATTTGAAAATTCATTTTCCCAGTTTTTGAGAAATTCAGCATTTAACAAAAATAAAACAAACAAAATCATAAATAAATTTAACTTAAGCAAATTTTTAGAATCAACCTGAGATCCAAACTGATTACTAAGGTCAAAAGTAAAATTAAATGCTCTCCTACATTGATAGTTTATTCATCCCCATAGGAAAATGATGTGCAGCTCATAAAAATAAATAAATAAAAGAAAAATTCATAAAGGCAACAACAACAAAGACACATCAAACATAGAAAAACATAAACTACAATACAATAGTGCCAATAAATAAGTGAATTCTATGTTATCATAAGCCCCTCTAGTGTCTGTGTGTGTGTGTGTGTGTGTGTGAGGGAGTGGTGGTGTGCGGGGAGGGGGGGTGGTCGGTCATGATCTACCTTTCGTGGCTGCGTTGTAGAGTCTGATGGCTGTGGGAATGATCGATCTTTTGAAATGCTCAGTTCTGCTGCTCATTGATATGAGCCACTCACTGCGACTCCTCTTTTGTCCAGCCACCACATTGTGCAGTGGGTGGCTTCCACAGTTCAGGATCCTCTGCATCTTGGGGGGTATGGGGGGGAACTAAGACCTACGGAAATCTATGACCATCTTCTTGGTCTTCGAGTTAACACTCCACACATTGAAAGCCCTCACCAGCTCTCTATTTTCACCCTCCTGTTCACTCCTCGCGCACACCATGATTGCGGTGTCACCAGAGTATTTCTGGACATGACAGGATGCAGATTGATATTGAAAGTCTGATGTATACAGAGTGCACAGGAATGGTGCCAGGACTGTCCCCTGTGGAGCCCCCGTACTGCTCAGAATCGTCCCAGATCCACAGTTTCCCAGTCTGACGAACTATTCTTCTAGAACCAGTCTTCTAGTCAGGTAGACTGTGATCCAGGTGGTGAAGATAAAGCCCACTCCCATCTCCACCAATTTGTCCTTGAGTATGTGGGGGTGTATTGTGTGAAATGAACTAGAAAAATCAAAAAACACGATTCTCATAAAGCCCCAGGATCATCCAGGTGAGAGTGAGCCAGGTGTAGCATGAAAAGGTCTGCGTCGTCCTCACTGACATGCTCCTGATAGGCAAACTGTTGGGGGTCTTGGGCTTTTTCCACCTGTGGCCTCAGATGACGGAGGAGAAGCTGCTCCAGTGTCTTCATTATGTACGATGTTAAAGCCACCGGTCTGTAGTCATTCATCTTGGCCGGGCGCCCTACTTTGGGGACCAGCACAAGATGGGAGGTCTTCCACAAAACTGGGACCCTGCCTTGCAAGAGGCTTCTGTTGTACCAGAAGGGATCTGCCAATTGATTAGCACAGTCTTTGAGTAGCCTTTGGCGCACACCATCTGGCCCAGCTGCTTTGCCAGAGTGTAGCCTCTTGATCAACACTCTCACCTCCTCTGTTGTGGAGAACAGTTGTGGCTCTACTGCTGGTACTACTGCCACCGGTGCCGTGCAACAGCACTGCCCAGTCAAGTCAGACGGCGGTATCTACAAAATGGTGAAATTGAGAAAATTGGCCTTTAAGTTTTACCTCCTGCCCTACTTTTGTAGAAACTGCTAACTTGCACATGCAATATGTGCATGTGTATTGATCAGGTTAATCGCAACGAAAAATAGATGTAGCTGATGCTGAAGAGGGTCAATGGTGGGTTTTCCCAATTTTGAGAAGTGTGCAGATACTGCGGTCTGGTTTGACAGGGCAGAGCAGGTGATGGTGCCGTCCAGTGGCGGTTCGAGAACCGGGAATTGGGGGGGGGGGGGTTAGGGTTATGACAATTTGTCCTGGCTAGTTCTGAATCATTTTCCTTTACTGACGCGTTTTCCAACTATCGTAATTGGCAACTGAAGACACGGTTTCTCTCCATATGCGATGGAACAGCGATGAAATTATTGGATAAATTCAGTACAGTGGCGGAACCAGAACTGAGAATTGTGACAAAACATCCGTTTAAAACGGTTATTTGTCCTGACCTGTTCTCAGTCATTTTCATGGTCAACAAAAGGTTCACTCAGAGAGCACTCCACAGTAAACAGGTGCTGCTTGTTCTCCCTGATTACGTAAGAAGACGATCATTCATCTGGAGATTCCGGACGCGTATTTGCTGTAGACTATTTAAATCAACGTTATTCATTTGCATACCTGTCGACTCTCACATAAATCGCTTGAGCAGCACGCTGCCTATTTAACCTCCCAGTGGCACTTTTTTTTTTTTTTTTAAATCGACCCATGCAATACCGAGAGTGAAAGGCAGTATTTCATTGGAACGCGGACCTGATCAATCAACACAAAGCACTGGCCTATTGATAAGTAAATTATTTTTATGTACTGAATTTCGCCCATGATTTCATCGCTGTTTGATTGCATATGGAGAGAAACCTTGCCTTCAGTTGCCAATTACGAGAATCGGAAAACGCGTCAGTAAAGGAAAATGATTGAGAACCAGCTAGGACTAACTGTCATAAAAAGAACGTGTCTGCGCCCCCCAATTCCCGGTTCTAGAACCGCCACTGGTAGCGTCGCTGCTGCTGTTGATACTGCCGCAGCTGGTGGTGGTGCTGTCACTCCTGCTGCTGCTGCTGCTGCTGCCATATCGCTGCTGCTGCTGCCACTGGTCGTGGTGCTGTCGTCACTGCTGCTGCTGCCGCTGGTGGTGGTGCTGTCACTGCTGCGGCCGCCGCTGGTGGTGCCGCACTGCTGCTGCCGCCACCGCCGCTGCTGGTGCTGTCACTGCTGCTGCCGCCGCCGCTGCTGGTGGTGGTGCTGTCACTGCTGCTGTCGCCGCCGCTGGTGGTGGTGCTGTCACTGCTGCTGCCGCCGCTGGTGGTGGTGCTGTCACTGCTGCTGCTGCCGCCGCTGGTGGTGGTGCTGTCACTGCTGCCGCCGCTGGTGGTGGTGCTGTCACTGCTGCTGCCGCCAATGGTGGTGGTGGTGCTGTAACTGCTGCTGCCGCCGATGGTGGTGCTGTCACTGCTGCTTCTGCCAATGGTGGTGCTGTCACTGCTGCTGCCGCCTCCACTGCTGGTGGTGGTGCAGTCACTCGCACGATGGAATCCAATGAACACTCAATGGATACTTTTAGGAGGAGATCTCATAGTATAGTAGTATATTTAAGTGGAAAATAGAATTCATTCTTAGAATGCTTAGTTTTATAAATTTTAATTTGGTTAATAATCCAGTGTAACGCATTTTAAAACCAGCGAGTCTTCAAATTGGCATCAATATCAGGAGGCCGACATTTACTTGGGGAATCTCATTTTATCCGATCAAACTCCAGTTCACTAGACCGTGCTCATGAGTGGTGCTCATGACGTCAGTCAAGCTCATTCCTTTCATAGTCTCCATTTAGTTGTTTAGTTGCCTTCAGTAAGCGCACTCTTTATTGCTTCATTGGCCGCAAGATGTTCTCGTCTGAATTCGCCTGATTAACAATCAAAAAAACTTATCAACTGAGCAACCAAGACCAATACATGTCCTCTAATAGGAAATGATAATGAAAACGTGAATGCCTATTGTCTACATTTATATAATTGATATGGCATTGTAAGGATGGCAATATAAATGCAAAAATCCAAAACTTTCACTGACTTTACAGCATTTATTTTCGCGTTCACTCAACTGTGCAGCATGCCGAACAACTCCCTTTAGCTGTGTCTACATGCAGAATATGGGACGGATTCTTGTGGCTTATTGCTTAATGAGCCTCGCAAACTAATTTACGCAAATCTGTGCTGCTTCAAGAGTAACACCGGCACAGAAATTATGAAGACATTGATATTTTATGTTGTCCATTATACGCAATTATGTTGTAGGTTTTACCAATTAGTCTGAGCAACTGTGGCTTATCGGGAGAAGTAAATTGCAAGAGGTTTCCGCTATTAAGCATTTAAAGGTGAGGTTTCTGAAGTTCATATTCAAAATCAGAAGATTACCCAAGCGAAAATGTCTGCTTAATGATTTTGACACCAATTTGAAGACTCGCTGGTTTTAAAATGCGTCGCACTGGATTATTACTAAATTAAAATAAACATTTTAAACACTTCAAGAATTCTACTTTCAGCTGAAATATACTTTGCCGAGAAGAGGTCTCGTCCTTTAAAGCAAGTATGTGTTCACATGTTGACCAAAAGATATCGTCATTGTGTTTTCCAAGTGTGTTCCCTGTCATTGACTGCACTAGCGTGAATAAATAAATCCATGTATCAATAAACTATGCTTAGCCTGGCGGTGGGGCAAGTTAAGTCTGGTGGCCCGCCAGGCCTGTAATACACTGGGGGAAACCCTGGACATGCATCAACAGTATACCGACACTTATATAAAATAGCAGTCATTAATTTGAACTTTGAAAAAGAATCACACAATCATGTACATGATGGTCGAATGTACAGTGTAGAAGTGAAGACTGTTTATGCGTTTCATGTTCTCCAAAACGAAGTGACGCCAACCAAGCATGTGACTAGCTCTTTCCCTCTGTCTGATTTTGGAATTTGAATGTGGGTTGGCGGCACCTGGTGGTGTGCACTGGAGGTGCTCCTTGGTCTTGGTCCAGGCCCTGAGCAGCCATCCATGGCCTCCTTTGTTTGATCCGGGTCAATGTTACCCGCGGAGCCAGTTGATCCCTAGGCAAGCCCTACTACACTAGATCCTTGGTCATTACAGGCTGCTTAAGGGCCAATGATGGTGAGTTTGTCTCTGAATTAAATAGTGGGCTGCAGCCTATATGGCATAATAGTTGCAACAACACCAGCTTGGTATGCACAAGACAGAACTTGGTATATGTCTGGGAAAATGGTATATTAGGTCAGTCAAACATTAGCTCTTTAGAGTGCCACCTTTCGTCAGATAGTTATCCTCCTAGCATAGTACCAAAGTAAACTCTACATTTTCTGAGAAAAAACAATTTCTAGAGTACATTGCTGGAAATGGCCAGTATTTGCATCCAGCCTACACCGCCCCAATTTGCAGTTGCCTTCATGGATTTAAGTTCTTGATGAACAAGTAACTTTCAGGATGGCTTGACAAGCCTTGTCTGTGAGTGTTGTGCAGCATTTTCTGTTTTGCGATTGGCAGTGTCAGCATTTGAAGCCCAAGATAAATTTTCTTCCATTTCTGCTTTGCTTTCCACTTCACCTCTGTCTTTGCTCAAAGAATACACCGGTTCCAGCTCATTGAGAATCTGCCACATCTTGTCACAGTTCAGAATACTCATCACACAGAAGTCGGCTCAACAAAATCAAAGGTTGCATAGCCAAGAAAAAACAAAGCAACCACGACACATTGTCAGTCCGCAGTGCATTGCATACCTTGCAAGATGTTGGTTGCCAAAATCTTGAATTGGCTATAAAGCCCTTCTTTGGAAGACATTAAAATACTTTTTCACGAGCTAAGGGATATTTTTATTTCAGTGCTTTTAGTGAGTACATTTGAAACATTTAGACCATTTTTAAAAACTGTGGAGATTCCCTTTAAATGTGATATGCTGCTGTGATTTTCCCTCTGTTTACACCTTTGCCGTACTCCTCTTGGCTTTGACATGAACAGTCCAAAAGTGCATGAACAGTCCATTGAGAGCTTTGTTTGCTGGCCTCTCCTCAGGACAGCAGCTTACTGTGTTCTGTTGATGCGCATTTCATTGACAACAGTGGGCCTTTTATTTTAAGACTGAAACATCGAGTTATTCGGCCCCCTGAATGACTGCAGGAACCGGTCGCTCGTGAGGTGCTCAAAGCCAAGCTATAAGCGCTGTGTTACTGATTCATCTGAAATTTTCTGTCTGGCACACCAGGTGTGAGTTGGTGGAGAGGGCAGCGTACTGCAGTCAGAAGCAAAGCCATTTGGTGAACAAGAGGAATTTTGCTAGAAATGATTTTTATGCTGCTAAAATGCCTTGTTTATTTCACATTTGTGTGCGTGCGTGCATGCTCTTAATCTGGGGACACTGCACAACTTTAAGCTGATTTGACATTTGTAAAATGTGAACCGAAATAAGCAAGCATTGTTAGGAGTAAAGAATTATTTGATGCTTTCCTTCAGCAGAGCTCTTAGGGCTGCTTTCCATGTAAGCTGAAGCTCATGCATTTAGGCTGCTTGTCTGCTTGCTGATGGTAAATTTTATGTATACCAATAGTACCCTGGCCACACAACGCAACTCTGTGCGGGGGTTCTGCACACTGGTGTTTTTCTGAAGTCTACAAAGTGGACAAGTATTCATTACCAAAGCATGTATGGATATTGTCTCTATAACATAACTATTTTTGTTTGCATCTGGCTGCTTTGATCTTGTCACCTTTGATAATGGTTTGGTAACAGACTGTCATCTCTGAAAATGACTAAGAAATGACACTTAATTTTCATCAAATGGCATTCTTATATTTCCTAACATGTGAAAACGAGACTAGGTACATCCACAGCTGTCCACAGCAGAGCTTAATAGGAGCTTAGTATTCAGCATGTCATAACATTTTCCAGATAACTGGACTGAAAACATAACCTCCTTTTACCTTTGATGGCGGCGGTAATTTAGAAATGGGAAGCTCACGTACCTGCGTGCAACGCATTAATGTCGGTACAGCAACTTTGCATGTCACATTTCTACAAGTGCATCTTTAAACTAGAGATGGAAGAAACTGCAAACCGCATGAAAAACCACCTAACGCTCCATTAGCTTGGACTTATGATGGGTAAATTAGCAGGCTTCACAAAACTGCTGAACACAATATAATAAAAATGTATAAAAACCAAAGTAACCTTCAAATCAATAATGAACAAAATCTTTGACTGCTACAAAGAAGTATCTTTGTCTCCGTTTAGCATTTTACTGCGTTTTACAAAACCACTGATGAGCACTTGTTGCATCTTACCTCTCCAATGCAGAGCTGAGTACTGAGGAGAATACCCCGAATTTGGAGGAAGTTACCTCACCAAGATGTCAATGATCTAACAGCATTAATATGGTTCTGCCAATTCTGGTCGGCGCTTACCAGCACTCGGAATCCACCGACCACCACACAGCTCAGAAAGTGCTTTTTCCGCACGGCAGTATTTTTTCAAAGATCTGTAAAAACTGCTCCCCCCCCCATGTCACTGTCAGAATAGCAAACTTTCGTTTTTCGATCCGCTCCCTGACAGCCAATTCGCGGGAATCGTCTGTGGTGATCGTCATCGCAATCCGCCTATTGTACATTTATTGTATTTGACACGATTGTAGCGGATGTGCAGACGGCTAGCAGAGAGATGGCCAAACGGAAGAATCAGGGCCTACTTGACTAATTTTTCAGGAGAGATTCAGTGTTGCACTTACAAGATAATAACAGGGTTAGAAATTCACGGTAGTCGCCAGTGCACACAAAAGAAAAAATTAAGGCGGATTTGTGAACTTGTCTTCCAACTAGTCCGGGTGTCTAATAAAGGAATAAGTCTCGAGAAACAGTGGGTTACAGTGATTTTAGAACGGTGGAGGGGCGTTCTAAAGCATGACGTGCAGCGCAGTGCCTTAGTGCGCCTCCGCCGTTATAAAATCACTAACTTCCTCCAAATTCACAGTATTTTCCTCAGTATTTAGCTCTGCATTGGAGAGGTAAGATGAAAACCAAGTTCCGCACTAACTAGAATACCTTGAATTCATAAATGCAACATAATTACTTCCTAAATGATGTGTCTGTCAACCATGTAGCATCAATTTGAAAAATATAGCCGCAAGCGGCAATTTCGGGGTTCAAGCAAAGAAAAACCATTAGTAGTTAAGTAAGCTGTTAAGTCTTTCAGCAAGTGTTGTTACAAAACCTGGGAAATCAACTGGGCTCAACGTAACACACACATAACATTGAAGCCAAAGATGAATAAATCGATCAAAGCGTTCTTGAGATTTTGCGTTCACAATCAACGGGACGTGACGTTCAGACGGCCGGGCGGATGGACTGACTGAGCTGAATACTATGTCCCACGACCCTAATCCACCTAGACACCAAAGATGAATTGAATTGGTCAAACCGTTCTTGAGATCGCGTTCACAACAAACGGGACATGACGGATGAACGGAGCTGAATACTATGTCCCCAGCCTCTAATACACCATGAGACCACAGATTAATGGAATCGGTCAAACAGTTATTGAGGTATCACTTTAACAACAAACTGGATGGGACGGACGGACGGAGCTGAATACCATGTCCCCCGCTCCGTTCGCTACCCTGGTGGCGGGGGACAAAAACCACTTGAAGAGTATGTTGCAGGTATTTATGGGGACCTATTTTGCCAGTGTAATTATTGTACCCACAACTTATGATGTATAGTCTGATTTGTGTTATCTTGGGCTATTTTGTCCATTTATGGCGCCCCCTACTGGTTGATTTGATTGAAACTTTCAGGCGATGTTTCAGGATCTTATGTGGACATTTCCTGTGAGTTTTGTAATTATTGGGAAAACTATTTATAATTTATAGTCTGATTTGTGTTATACCACGTTGTTTTGTTTTGCATTTATTGCGCCCGCTATCAGACAATTTAAATGAAATTTTCAGGGTATGTTTCAAGTACTTATATGAATATATCCTGTGAGTTATATGGCTATAGGACAAACAATTGCTGATTTATAGTTGAATTTGTGTTATAGCGCCCCCTATGGGCCGATTTGCATGAAACTGTCAAGGTATGTTCCTGGTACTTGTATGGACATATTCTGCAAGTTCTGTGATTGGCCCAATGGTTGTTGAATTTTGTCCATTTATGTGCTAAGCCACGCCCCTGCTGAAGTTCATTTGTGAATATCTTGGAAATGGAATGAGATTTCAACAAGCTTTATGCAATCTTTGATAAGCTTGGTCCCCTGATGATCCACAGCAAATTTCAAAGGAATGGGACCTATGGCCTAGGAGGAGATATCAAAACTGCGTTTTTCAAAAAATAAAAAATTCCAGGAAATCAAATATGGTGGACCTTTGAGGTCCTTGTGGGAAAGTTGTTGAGAATGGACCAAGGAATGTCTGTACCAAATTTTGTGTAAATTGGACTTACACCGTAGGATTTATGACCTTTAAAGTGAAAACATGTTTTTCTTGAATTATAGCGCCACCATCTGGCCGATTGAGTTAAAAATGCCTTGGTCAGACTTCCAACCAATGTGCAAAATTTCAGGTCTCTGCCATTTACCATCTCACGGGAATTTGCGAAAACATTTCTGAAGAAGGAAAGTAAAAATAATTAATAATAATAATAATAATGATAATAATAAAAATAAACCAGAACAAAAACAATAGTGTTTCAGCCCTACAGGCTTGAACCCCTAATAAACCAGCACAAAAACAATGGGGTTTCAGACCTACGGGCTTGAACCCCGAATAATAATAACTAGGCTTATGCCATCGGAGGCGACGGCTTGGGGTATATCTCCGAACGCCCCCAAAATCCTCCAATTCCCCTAGAATAGACCTTGAATAGAATTTCATTTGAACTTAATTTCAGGTCAATCGGACAAATGTTTCTGAAGATTTGGCCAAAATGGTAATTTTCCATCACAAAGTGCCACCTGGTGGCAAAATATTGAACCATACAGGTATGATGTCATCATGTGACACGTTGTGAGGTCATGGCCTTGCAGTTGCACATAGTTTCATGTCAATTGGACAAATTTTTCCCATATCTTTGGAATGATGGTGAATTTTATGTGACAAAGCTCCACCTTGTGTCAATTTTGAACCAATCGGGTATAATGTCGTGGGACACATCCTCAGGTCATGACCTTTCATTTGCACTTGATTTGAGGTCAATCGGACAAATATTTGCAGAGATATGATAAAAAGTGATTTTATTCAGTTTTTGGTCCCTGGTGGCCAATCTAGAAATTGTAAATTGTCCAAAATCGAATCAGTCCTTCCTCTTTATGATGCATATATGCAAAACTTGAAATTTCTAATTGAAATAGTACTGAAGTTATCGCGTTAACACGTAGGGTGGGGCGGCGGTGGCAGCGGCGGTCAGACCAAAAACATCATATCCCCGGAACGCCAATTGGCGTTCGTGGATATTATAAACCAGCACAAAAACGATAGGGTTTCAGCCCTTCGGGCTTGAATGCCTAATAATGATAATAATTATAAACCAGCACAAAAACAATAGGGTTTCAGCCCTACAGGCTTGAACCTCAAAAAATCACTCAAAGGTGACATTTTCACGAAATTGCCCAGTTAAAAAACAATTTTTGACGAACAAACAAATCTGTTATACTTCACTTATGACACCTACCAATTTTGGTTGCCAAGGCGACAGTATTGGTCAAATAATACACAAATTAGTGGCAAAACATAGAAATTGCCTTGTGGATGCAGTCCAGGCTGCAATTTTTCACCAATTGCTTTTATACTTTATATGGATATACTATACTTATAAAACCAGGGTTCTCCACTATCGTAAATGACTGGGCGGGCCCCCCAATCATTTTGACTAATTTTCCAGCTCAAAAAATACAGTGGTGCACGCACATCAAATGAATACAGGTGCTAGATAAAACTGTACCAAAAGAATAGAGAGAAAGAAGATATTTTCCAGCACCGCCTGTTCATAATGTATGCGCCATAAGCGTCGGCCGCCCGGTCGAAAAAAAAATTAAGAACTAACTCCAAAAACACCTCATAAACCAAGGCAGAATAAGCCAAACTTCACACTAGTCACTCTTTAGGTTTTCTTAAAGGGATATATGAATATTTTGGCAAATTGGCCTATTGCCATAATCCCCATTGATAGTATTCGATGCGCGTCATCAACGTTCGATGCAGCCATATTGTTGACATGCCGCTGAGGAGCAGAGCGAAGATTTCAATTGAGTTAACCGAGCCGTTATAATATCCTCATCGCGCTACGATGAGAGAACTTGTTTGATTGGCGTCGATCCATATAAGTTGGACTCAGCAGCATTTAGCCGAGATATATCTTTGCTGCCAGCTGTGGATTACCCCGATATTTGCCACTATTTAATTCTCAGTGTACGCCTACATGGCGCAGGAGTATGGAATTATATTTGTGCCACAATCCTGAGCGAGCAATTGGACATTTTGAGCGCGGAAAAATATATTTCGCTAGCACAAAAATCTTGTTTAGAGAAAAAAGAAATTTTGTGAGCAAACAAAACCTTCCGATTGAGCGAACAAAATAATTCTGTGCTCAACAAATATTTTTGCATGTTTGCTATGATCAATATAAACGTGCAATATTAACCCCCTTCCCTCAGTTTCACTCTATACCCTCTCGAAAACTCATGTTCTGCACGCTGGCAGACCGCAGCATGCTCGCTCAAAGCATGTCTCTCCCTCTCTCTCAGTCTGACCTCTCTGTGTGCGCTCAGCTTCACCTGCGCGCTCGCTCGAGCTGTGCAGAGTGTTACAAATGTGCCACAATTCTGATTGGCTGCCTCGGTCTCCAATTAGATGCATTATGCCCAACCACCAAAGAATAGGGGAAAAGGTAATGACGAAATTCGCCTGCGACTGGATAATAGTGCTGCCCTTGTTTGGGACGGGTTAAGGTCAAAGTCATATCTCTATGTATCTTGAGACATCGACTGTTGTGTGACTCATGTCCCTCTTTAGCAACACTGGCTGCTGCTAACTATAGCATTGCACAATGTCTTCTGAACATCAAAACCAAAATGCCACACCGCAGCCACGAGCACCACGTTTTATGGACCTTTATGAAATTTTGTTGGTTAGTCTGTACACATTCGGCTTGCGAACCAAGTTAGCTGTCTAGTTAGGTTGCTAGCGTCAGGTCAGCCAACTAATGTCCGGAGAAAAGCAGAAGCTTACAGACATTAAACGTTACTTCCATGATAGCTGGCGAACTTGACCTTTCCCCCTTTTCTTTGGTGGTTGGGCATAATGCATCTAATTGGAGACCGAAGCAGCCAATCAGAATCGTGGCACATTTGTAACACTCTGCACAGCTCGAGCGAGCGCGCAGGTGAAGCTGAGCGCACACAGAGAGGTCAGACTGAGAGAGAGGGAGAGACATGCTTTGAGCGAGCATGCTGCGGTCTGCCAGCGCGCAGAACATGAGTTTGCGAGAGGGTATAGAGTGAAACTGAGGGAAGGGGATTAATATTGCACGTTTATATTGATCATAGCAAACATGCAAAAATATTTGTTGAGCACAGAATAGTTTTGTTCGCCCAATCAGAAGGTTTTGTTTGCTCACAAAATTTCTTTTTTCTCTAAACAAGATTTGTGTGCTTGCGAAATATATTTTTCTGCGCTCAAAATGTCCAATTGCTCGCTCAGGATTGTGGCACAAATATAATTCCATACAGGAGCTGAAGGCGTAAGGAGTCGAATAACTATTTCATCTAACTAAGCTAACATTGGCTGCCTCCCAAAGCGCCTGAATTAAATCCTCGTTCTGTAAACTTGCGTTTGGTCCAAAACGTCGGTTTTTGTGTCCGCATTAATATTTTGTATTTCTGTGTCTTAACCGGGAATTTTATGGCGTCTTAACTGGCTATTTCTGTTGCACAATAAGAGAGTGCTAACCGGGCATTTTATGGCGTCTTAGGACAAATACAAAATCTTAATGCTGACGCCAAAACCGACGTTTTGCCAGTGTAGCTACAGAACGAGGATTTAATTTTAGCGCTTTTGGATGCAGCCATTAACTCCATTCAACAGTAACTTAGCTCACCGTGACTCTCGTAAGTCAATTATTTCGACTGTCATATCAGCTGTCTTGATGTCGCCTCCTACCAGAACGATCTCAGGCACCGGTAGCAGCACCTTGCATCATTTATCACATCAAGCAACATTCACTGTCTGACAAAACAATCTCTGACGAATAAAACCGTTAACTACCAGTGATTAAATGCTATGCACACACTTTACTGGGGAAAGTGGCTTATCTAACTCCATCGTTACCTGAGGTAAAATGATCAGAACAGACTATGCTGTAAGGAGTAGCCTGTAGTCTCTCCTAGTGATTCTAGCTAGCCATAGGTCTCTCTTCCGCTGGCTCAACTCTGTCTCTCCCCTCTCTTTTCCTCATAGTGGGTATTGCAAAGAAATCTAACGCAGTTTTTTTTTTTTTTTGTTGCTGTCATTAGAACAGCCGTGAACCACACAGCAAACCATGTTGAACCTACCAGGGATGATACGATCGCTAAAGAATGCGCGGTGGAAGCCTCTCGATAGAGTCTCGTCAGGAATATTAGTGGGGATGTCAACAATATGGCCGCAACGAACGTTGATGACGCGGATCGAATACCATCAATTGTTATGAGTAGGTGCATTACCATGACATATCTGTGTCTGTTATTTGAGATTTTGGGGGGAGAGACGCGAGATGCTCAGCAAACATAATGAAAGTGAACGGAACAGGTCCCTCGCTTCTTCAAAACTTATGAAAACGCTCTTGTGGATAATTAGTGCCATGCCCCCTGCTGAACAAAAGAAACCGCGTATCTCAAAGCAAGCACACCCCCCGCTCAACAAATTGAAAGAACAGCTCGGTCATTGAAAAACTTAGCGGAGAACACTGAACATCTATTGATTTCGCTTGCCATGGCGAAAATATTGGTGAAATAATATGCAAATTAGTTGCAAATCACGGAGATTTCCTTGTGGAAGCAGTACAGACTGCGGTGTTTGGACCAATTGCTTTCATATTTGGTATGGACATGTTATACTTCAATTATGACATATAATGCGGCATATAATGCGGGGGGATATAGCGATCAGTGTGTCCGTCCGTCCGCCTGTCCGTCCGTCTGTAATAAAATCGTTTCCGGACCAGAACTCGAAAACTATACCACTTACAAACACCAAATTTGGTATGGAGCTTCTCCTTATGGTCTAGTTGTGCCTTTTGGGAGTTTTGGTCCATCCGTCTGTCCACACAACCTGTAGGTTACACAACCTACAGCCGGGGGTATCCGCCATTGCCAGATGGCTCTTGTTTTTGGTTTCCAAGGCACTCAAGTTTATTTTATTTGCTGATGACACAACAATATTTTGTTGCGGGAAACATCTAAAACAATTTCTGGATTCAGTGGAGAGTGAACTTCAGAAACTTAAAAAATGGTTTGATGCCAATAAATTAACACTTCACCTTGGTAAAACAAAATGCTTGATTTTTGGAAACCGGGCTTCAAACCTTGACTATAAGATCACTATAAATGAAATTGAGATTGTGTCTGAAAATAAATTTCTAGGTGTGATGATTGATAATTAATTAAATTGGAAATCTCATATAAACAGTGTTACAGCCAGAATGTCTAGATCCATTTCAATTCTGTATAAAGCTCAAGATTTCTTAAACCAGAAATCTTTGTGCACTCTCTCTTACTCCCTTATCCTGTACATGACAATGTGTAGAGGTTTGGGGAAACGCCTGTAAAACGAATGCAAATTCCATTTTGCACTGATAATTCCATACGAATCATCAGTAAAAAAAAACCCTATCGTGAACCCACCAATCCTCTATTTCTGCAGCTAAATATTCTAAAATTCTCAGACTTAGTGGAATACAGTATGATACAATGTACAAAGCCAAAACTGGACGATTACCAGAAAGTATCCAGAAGTTGTTTATAATGTGAGACAGTCAATACAGTGTTAGAGGAACATTTATTTTTCTCAGATCTTTTGTACCCACATGCATAGCAGTTTTAAATAAACATCTCAGCCTGCCATGTAAATGCCAATTTAGCTTATTCGTTAGGACTCGTTATGAAGAACTGGCAGACCTGCAAAATCTATAAATCTCTCCTGTACATTTTCGGCTTGACAAATGGTGAATGCAATGTATTATCTATGTTTTTTGGGGTGGGGGTGGGGTGTTGTAATAAAATAGGGGGCACGTGGGGGCACATTGCAAGTGTAAATTGATTGTTGGTATTGTGATATATTGTGGTTTTTAATGTTAACACGTGTAATGTCAGTGCTTGGTATGGTGACGTGTACATGTGATGAGATGTGGATGCAGAACAAATCATCTATCTATTCATATAATGGCAAGGTGAAAGGGTCTTAAGGGCCTTGCATGTTTTGTATTTTTTCATGTATGGTGTTAAATTTTTGCACAATATGACCAAGAATGTGATTTAAAAAGGATCAGAAGGTATTTGTCATTTCATTATCAAGGTACAAGTCAGCAAAAGCTCTCTCTTCCCCTTGCAGCACAAGTGGATGTGCTCACCGCGGCACTTCGAGCCGCAGTGCTGGATTCCCACCTGAAGAAGGCATTGCTGGAGCCCCAGACAGCTGAGGGGTCCAGAGAAAACCCCTTTACTGTCGACAACGTGCCATCCGTTGGAGACTCAACCAACATGGTAGTTAGCATCGTCTCATTGACTGAAATAGATTAGATTCATTTATTAAGAAATTCATTTTGTGACTGAGCCATTAGAAATCATGAAATAACATGACACAATCCATCACAGTGAAAGGACATAAACAATATCTGATGCTTCACATACACACATTGATTTTCTGCATTTATACAAATATCAAGTTTGGACTAGTCAAGAAATCCTGCACTTACTGTATTAATTACGAACCAAAAAAATCAGATCTACAGCTTAAACCATTTTTTGAGGAAACTATTAAAAAAAAAAAACATTTTTTTTTTTTTTTTGGTTTTTGTTTTGTTTTGTTCAGAAGTTCCCAAAGAAAATCATGACATTTTCATTGAATGCTCTGAAAAATGTTGCAAGTCTGTTTATATTTTGTCAGCACCAACGTGTGGGGTTCAACTAGCACATTTAGATTCCCAAATCGTTGTAATCTTCACTGTAAAAGCCCTTAGAAGCAAAGCAAGGTCTCTTCTGGCGGTTAAGAGCTTGAGCAAGAATATGTTTGTGCCTTGATTCAAGCACATAGATTGCATTAGAGGCTTCAGATGTTAGCTTTACAGCTCTTTCAACACTTTGGGAATGAGAGGGTATATCTGGCAGTGGCAGCTCTCTTCCATTCTGTCATGCTTCTTGAAGCTCCTGGCCAAAGAGGTCCTCTTTGAGAGCAGGTTCGGGTTAAAGTTTTCTGAGTTTGAATCTAAGGTTCACAGACGCCAGGTTGAGAAAGATTGATGAGTTCTGACCAGTGATTCGCATTATTGTGGACTGCGAGGTTTTATTCCTTCACTGAAGAAAGTGATTTCCCATTTATTTCTTTTGCTTTCTTAAACCAGTCTATCCACCGATTTTATTATCTAATATTCATCATACAAGGCAAGCCATATGTTCACTGCCTGCCATATTGCGATTACTTCTTTGGCTATTAGTTTAGTGATATCATAGTCTTTCATGTCTGGATGGCTGTTCTTGAGGAAATAACTGAACTGGATAACTTGACGGGAAGTGGGAGGTTCTGTTTTATCCAAAGGTGAAGGCTGGCCACAGAATTTTTTTGCACTGTCTCTTCGGGTTCTACCCATTCTTGTGGAAAAAGGGGAATGTCTTTCAATAAACACCATTAAAGCACTACGGACGAGTACAACCTACAGTTTTCTGCCTTGCTTTGCAAAAGTACTTGTCAAAAATAAATTCATTTAATTACATTATAAAATAACTTGATTTTGTACATGTTTCACAAGTTAAAATCATTATAAATAAAAAAAAATCCTCAAACGGCATAACCTTATTGACATATGCCAGTTTATACAATGTTTTCTGTACTTCAATACCTTTCTATCTTCACTAGTCCAAGATCGCACTTCCGAAATAAACCTACCCTAATACACACCAAGATGGACATTTGCATAATGGACAGTGACGACATATGCATATACAACTCTGGTGCCAACACTCTGCTTTGCTTGAGGGGACCGGTAAACTAAAGCAGCTGAGTTTTTATTTTTATTCACTTCCTGTATTTGAATATTCTAAGGTGTACACAAGGAGATTATGTAACCGATCGTGCCCCGCCTGCCCTAATTTGGGTTTTGTCGGACAGGAGCAATTAGACCGGGAGCTGGCTCATTTTATTTATGTGAAAGGGGTAGAAAGGTTTGACCCCTACAAGTCAAGCTATTCTACGTGATGTATATAAATCACCATTGCTGGCTACTGGACTCCTGTACGTTTGACCCTGGCACCCTTTTTAAAGGGTTCCAAAAGAGGAATGCCGACAATGAAATCAACTTCATGGGCTTGTGGGGTGATGATGTGGCATCATAAATTTGTCAACATACAGGAGTCCAGCAGCCAGCAATGGTGATTTATATCAAGTAGAATAGCTTGACTTGCCGGGGTCAAACCTTTTTACATAAATAAAATGAGCCAGCTCCCGTCCGAATACGACTTTGGACCCTGTCGTCAGTCATTTGAATGATCAATTTCCAGAGCCCTTTTGTCGTTTCTCCTATTAATTGATATGCTACCCTTACGTGTCTGCAATGTGCAAGAATTTTTTGCAGTATTTTTCATCCGTTTCCAAAATTCTCTCATTCCACTCAATCACTCAGAATTAATCATGCGGAATTTCAAAATTGGCATAAGACTGGTTGAATTGAAACCCTGCTTGTGCTAAAACCGTGCCCATTTGTTTGGCTCCCTCAGAGCCGGGATTCCACCCTGCAGATGAGTCACACCGAGGACTCAGAGCTCAGCGACAGCAGCATGAGCCCTGAGGAGGAGAAGAACTCCAAGCAGCAGGTTTGTCCTGGAGGCCTCTGGCGAAAAAAACTGTGCTTGACTTGAATTGAAAATTTTGGGAGTATACTTGAAACGTTAAGCCTATATTGAACCTGTTTGAGTAAAAAGGCCTGATTTTAGACCCAGATCAACCTTTTGATCTGGACAAATTTGAGATAATTTTTTAGATAATTTCTCCAATGATCTCAAAATGTAATTCATTCCTGGACTGGGCTTCATTTCTTTCCTGGCTCTACACGCAGTAAATGGATAGATATCAAAATTTTAAAATTCTGAAAAAGTTTTGTTTAATGCATTTTGTTCTAAAGTGAGAAGTATGCATCACCGTTTTTGAATGAGCTATGTGAAGGAGTAGTAAACGATTATCATTATTGCAGTACACAGTTATTTTAGTAGTCAAATATTCTATTGAATATTCTGATGATTAATCGAGTAATCTAAAAAGTACTAGTGCATGCTTGGTCAATTATTAAATCACCTTTGTTTTATTCAATAGCAATAGTAATATTTAAAAGAGAAAATAAGACGGGTCTCTTAAATGACAAGCCAATTGTTTACTTTTTTGAGTATGTTTTTATTTATAGTGTTGTGCTACATTGTTTCTCTTGCTCAGATATTGCTTTTTTCCTTGCTTATTATTATTGCTTTTTTTATTGGTGCTTTTAAAACAAGCTAAAGCCTTGGTGATTCAGGTGGAAAACATGTATTCATTTATAATTTTTGTCTCGCCCCGAAGGGATTTGCGAGACATAGGCGCGGCTTTTTCCGTCCGCGGCATCGGCGTCCGTCCACAAAAACTTTGGTTAAGGTTTTCGGGGGCAGCCGGGGCGAGACACATCCGCAGCATTAGTGCTTGTTCTTTTAAGGATATACAATGGGGCAATCGACCCCTAAAAACAGCAGTATGAAAAGGGTCATATTAAATACAAAACCCAAAACCAGTGAAGTTGGCTCGTTATGTAAATCGTAGATAAAAACCGAATACAATGATTTGCAAATCCTTTTCAACTTATATTCAATTGAATACACTGCAAAGACAAGATGTTTAATGTTCAAACTGAGAAACTTTTTTTTTTTTTTTTGCGCAAATAATCATTAACTTAGAATTTAAAGGCAGCAAGACATTGCAAAAAAGTTGGCACAGGGGCCTTTTTACCACTGTGTTACATCGCCTTTCCTTTTAACGACACTCAGTAAACATTTGGGAACTGAGGAGACCAATTTTTGAAGCTTTTCAGGTGGAACTCTTTCCCATTCTTGCTTGATGTACAGCTTAAGTTGTTCAACAGTCCGGGGTCTCCGTTGTCATATTTTACGCTTCATAATGCGCCACACATTTTCAATGGGAGACAGGTCTGGACTACAGGCAGGCCAGTCGAGTACCCGCACTCTTTTACTACGGAGCCATGCTGTTGTAACACGTGCAGAATGTGGCTTTGCATTGTCTTGCTGAAATAAGCAGGGGCGTCCATGAAAAAGACGTTGCTTGGATGGCAACATATGTTGCTCCAAAACCTGTATGTACCTTTCAGCATTAATGGTGCCTTCACATATGTGTAAGTTGCCCATGCCTTGGGCACTAATACACCCCCATACCATCACAGATGCTGGCTTTTGAACTTTGCGCCTATAACAGTCCGGGTGGTTCTTTTCCTCTTTGGTCCGGAGGACACGACGTCCACAGTTTCCAAAAACAATTTGAAATGCGGACTCGTCAGACCACAGAACACTTTTCCACTTTGCATCAGTCCATCTTAGATGAGCTTGGGCCCAGCGAAGCCAGCGGCGTTTCTGGGTGCTGTTGATAAACGGCTTTCGCTTTGCATTGTAGAGTTTTAACTTGCACTTGCAGATGTAGCGATGAACTGTAGTTACTGACAGTGGTTTTCTGAAGTGCTCCTGAGCCCATGTGGTGATGTCCTTTACACATTGATGTCGGTTTTTGATGCAGTACCGCCTGAGGGATCGAAGGCCACGGGCATTCAATGTTGGTTTTCGGCCTTGTTGCTTACGTGCAGCGATTTCTCCAGATTCTCTGAACCTTTTAACGATATTACGGACCGTAGATGATGAAATCCCTAAATTTCTTGCAATAGCTTGTTGAGGAATGTTGTTTTTTAACTGTTCGACAATCAGCTCATGCATTTGTTCAGTAAGTGGTGACTCTCGCCCCATCCTTGTTTGTGAAAGATTGAGCATTTCAGGGAAGCTGCTTTTATACCCAATCATGGCACCCACCTGTTCCCAATTAGCCCGTTCATCTGTGGGATGTTCCAAATAAGTGTTTGATGAGCATTCCTCAACTCTCTGTCTTTTTTGCCCCTTGTGCCAGCTTTTTTGAAACACGTTGCAGGCATCAAATTCCAAATGAGCTATTATTTGCAAAAAATTCCAAAGTTTACCTGTTTGAACATTAAGTAACTTGTCTTTGCTGTGTATTCAATTGAATATAGGTTGAAAAGGATTTGCAAATCATTGTATTCTGTTTTTATTTATGACTTGCACAACGTGCCAACGTCACTGGTTTTGGGTTTTGTATGATGCATCCAACTTCAAGCAAAAGGAGTGTACAATCACGCTTTTTTCTCTGATAACCTGCAGCGCCTGACACACTGCAGGTCATCAGAAGCAAAGGGCTGAAAGAAACAAGAGTGCATGCGTCTAACCTAATTACAACACGAATTAAGCCCATACTTTAACAAATTGACTGCAGGGTTTTATTGTATCCCGGACGGAGTGTCCGGGAGTACTATGCATTTGCGGTCCTCGCGCGTCCTCGTCCATAGAGATTTTCTTGTGAACGCTCTACAGACTGCAATTCTTCTCCGATCCTTCTGATATTTGACATGCAAGTCAGAGGATGAAGCCTATAGATTTTGGTGAGTTTCATCGTGCGGTGTCCAGCATATTCCCAAAAAACAAAAATTTTCCCTTTGGAAAGAATGGGAGTTTGGTTCTCATTGCTAGAGTGCGTGATGTCACACTTAGAGCGGGAGCAGGGAGCACAGAAGCTGAAAAAAATGCATTTCATATCGCTATAACTTTCATAAATTTGAATCCCTCTTCATAAAATTTCACAAAAACGTAGGAAAATGTGTTGTCACAGCAGTATAGTGTTTGTAGCACAGAAGTACATAGATTTGACTCGGAACAGCCAAACTACATGAAGGACGTCGAATTTCTCTATTTTTTCCATTCAAAAATCAACCAAAAATTTCTGGGAGAACAGCAAACAGGCAGAGTTTTTAGATCGCTGTAATTCCAACATTATATTACCCAGAGAAATAATAAAGATATCCACAGTAGAGATGCACCGATTCAGTTTTTTCCCGATCCAACCCAATACCTGGGCTGAGCGTATCGGCCGATATCCCATGCCGATCCGATACTACTGTTGAATGAATGAACCGTATACCTTGCCATGTGAGTGAAGGCATCAGGCTTGACAAACATTTAGCCTTGTTAGAAAAAGGCAACAAATTAACACAGATATAAATGTACTTAATATTATTTATTAACAAATAACAAAGTGTACATTAGCAGCAAAAAGAAATAAATAACAGTTCGATGGAAAATGCACTGCAAACAGATATTTTAAAATGTAATATAAAATGTAGCAGCTGTCTGAAACCCAACAAAAAATGGCTTAATGGCTTCTTCAAAAATACAAAATGAATAGAAGTAACATGTAAGCATTTAGTGCAAACAGAAATTCAAAATCTAATCTAATATAAAATATAGCAGCTAACAAGTGACTTTATTAACTTGTTCTAAAACACAAAATAAACAGAAGTAACACTTCCATATAAACATTTAGTGCAAACAGATATTCAAAATCAAATCTAATAAAAAATATCGCAGCTGAACCCAACAAACAGAAGTGGTTTAATTAACTTGTTGAAAATTACAAAATAAACAGAAGTAGCCAAACACTTCCAAAACATTTAGAAAATCAAAATCAAAACTGGTCACTAACTTAAAATGTAAGCATTTTGTGCTCACCTGACCTGCTTCACTATCAACGACCGGGAGGGGCTGCGAATCCAAAACAATAAATTCCATAACCTTCTCTGTTATGTTGGATGCTTTCACACTGCCGGCTGGCAGCTTCTCCCGTCTTTGCAGTGCATCCACCGAAGTTAGCCGCTTCGCTGTTCTCTCTGCCGGCTTAGCTCGGAGCTTCGCGTGCTTTTTAGGAGGTGATTATTTAAGTTTGTGGTGTTGAATTTACCAACGTTATCATCACCCCCTCGCAACTGTCGCGTTGCAGATATTGCATGTTGCAGTCGGACTAGTTGGCGTATCAACTTTGAAATGTTTCCAAATAGCAGACTTTGCTCACTCTGGCACTTGCTCCTTGTCGCTCTGTGTTTGCTCATCACTAGCTGCTGTGCGTGCACTGCGTGATGACGTAACCGAACTGACTGGATCTGAATGCTGGATCGGCCTCATTCACCTGATATCCGATCCAGCTAATTAGTCAATATCGGGGCCGATATCAGATCTGGGTATCGGATCGGTGCATCTGTAATCCACACACTCAGCAAAGTCTCCTGCCTTGAATGATGTGGTTACATTTGTGACAGGATTGGTTAGAAAAGGGCCGAGTGCACTCACTATGTAGGGCATTATGTTGTGAATGTTCTACATTTTCTACATTAAGACAGTGAGTGTGCATTCCGTGTGTCATCAACATCTGTTTGCCAGCATTACCATTAAGATGAGCTAAACCTCTGAGGTATATTTGCGTAGATAACTTTAAGGCTGTCTGTCCACTGGCTGCCACTGCTAATGACAGGAGCTCTATTCCCCGTAGCTCTTTGCATAGCACATGAGCAAACGCGAATATGTATTTAACCTGTTCATTTTGTGAAATAAATATTAGAAATATTGTCAATCCTTTGCAACTGTCTCCTATCGTGTGTAAATATTGACTATTTATTCTTGGAAAAAAAAGTTATTTTAACAAATCAAATAGCCTGTCGTGCTATTCATAATTTACGAAGAATAATGAGTGAATGAATAAATGAACTGAAGCAATTTTATTTGTATTAAGAAAACTTACGAAGAACTAATGTCGAATCACAAATACAGTTGAAATTAGATTTTTACTGTTTCATAATTCTTTTGGTCAGTGGTTTAAACTGTGGTTTTTATGAGTTCATACGTGAGAGTTATTTTTTTAATGCATATCATGCCCAAAATTATTCATACCCCTACCCCATTTTTGGGTTTATACAGTCAAATTTATTCTTGCACAATTGACACAGTAAGTTGACATAAGGCTGTAAGAATTACAATACTTTTGGGCATTTTATTTCACACATTTACAAAATGTGCCATGTCCAGAATTATTCACACCCTTTTCTCAGTAATTGATGGCTAAGCCTCTATTCAAGTTTACAGCCTCGATACGCTTCCTGTGGTTGGTCACAAGGTTTATACACGTTTTCTCAGGGATTTTGGCCCACTTCTCTTTGGCAAACTTCTCCAGGTCCTAGAAGTTTCAGGGTTTCCTTGCCATGACCTTGGTCGTCAGTTCCCTCCACAGATTCTCGATAGGATTGAGGTCAGGGCTCTGGCTAAGCTGCTCCGAAACGGTCACTTTGTTGTCCACTAACCATTTCTTGACCGATTTGGCCGTGTGTTTCGGATCATTATCCTGCCCAAGACCAAGTTATTCCCCGGATTGCTTGATGTTTTCACTGAGGATCTGGATGTACTGGGCCTGTTTCATAATGCCTTTAACATTAACAAGGTTTCCAGGCCCATTCACTGAAAAGCAACCCCAGAGAATGATACTCCCGCCACCTTGTTTGACCGTTGGGACCGTGTTTTTCAGGTTGAACACTTCACCTATCTAACAGTTCAAAACACAGTTCTCTGAAGCAAAAATTTGACAAGATATTCATCCTGTTATTTTTCTATCACTGTCATCATCAATCTTCTATCATTTCCCCCATGCAGGGGTAGTTCTGGGCCAGGATGCGGACGCGCGACGACCGCAAATCCATAGATATAATAATGTCTTTTTGCGAGAAGTCGTCAGTATCTAGTTTTCTGTGAGTTATTAATTTCTTGATCAAAACTTTGCTCATGTAGGGACACACAGCCACCAAACTGATCTACATCTTTGGCCAGTTGTTAAAGATGGACTTCACTAACTTGAGGTCTTCAATAGCCTCAACCATGACTAGAAAAAACATTAATTTATGTGAAATGCAACTGCTACCATTTGTCACCTTGTTTTTCCCATTCCACTGTATGATCTGAATGCATAGACTGAATGTTTTTGGTTCTCGTGCTGCAACATTGACAGAGTGCTTTTGAGGCAAGCTAATTTTGATTTACAGTCGAGGCACTGCACGATAATTTTTTTCCATGTGGAAAGATCTCACGCTTTGGACATTTTCTATCTTTTTTGCTGGGGTGTCTGTTTTGGCTTACAGCTTTCCATCCTCTGTTATCTTGGTAAATCGCGCTCGCGCCCGATCCCATTCACTTTACAGCTACCATATTGATGCACATAAAAGGACAACCTATTCGCCTTTTAGTCAATATGCGCCAATAGTCGAGTACAGGCGCACGCGCCTATAATTGAGACCATCAACATTTTCCCTCGCTCAAAAACATTTTCACATATAGGCACTTTCCAGGCCATTTTGAATTTCGGTCGAACAAATTGGATCTCAATTTAAATCAGGTATCAGTTGATGTGTTCCACAGCACCTTAAGGGGAGAGCATTTCTATTGGAGATGCTGCTGGCAGCCGACAAAACTTCAAAATACGAAATATTGTGCTTATGTGGATCACATGATATTTAGCTGGACTAACTTGCCTGGGATGCATCTACTCATTATTTAACTTAGTCTATGCGCTTATACGAGCATCAAAACGGTACAGCGGAAACAAAGGTACTGTGCCACAGAATTAAGCATCCACCTTAAAAAATGTTGTGTTCTGTATTTAATTGACGCCTCAAGGCAAATTATATAATGCAATATATTATAGTACATTTTTGTAATCGAATTACTTGATTTACTCGAGGAATCGTTTCAGCCCTAGTGATATGCACTTGAACCAGCAATTGGGTCAGGGTTAGAAATTTTAATCAGGAACGTTAACTCTGGTTTAATCTGTACTATCAATAATGGTGAGTAGAATGTTGTGAACTTGTTAATGTTGATGTAACAATCTGCTAAAAGTCTGCTGTTGAATTTTGAGGAAGTCATCTTTGAAGGGTTAAAAGTTTTAAAGCTGAAGGTGTGGATGAGTGGTCTCTCGCACTCTGAGGCCCTTGCGCTGTGTCTAATCTGACTCTTTGTTGCTGCCTGCAGGATGTGGTCCCCCAGGCTCTCCTTGACCAGTACCTGTCCATGACAGACCCCTCACGCGCACAGACGGTGGACATGGAGATTGCAAAGCACTGCGCGTATAGTTTGCCGGGTGTTGCACTCACTTTGGGCAGGCAGAATTGGCACTGCCTCAAGGACACATACGAAACGCTAGCCTCGGACATGCAGGTAGGGATTACGCCGCCTGCCCAAAATGTCTCCCTCTGCTGCCAGAGCAAGCCTCCTACACCAGTCAAGGAATGATGCACAATTTACAGATGCTCTCTAATGTGCCCACATTTGCACGTGCACTCATCGTGTGTTGTCTGAGAAAGTGGACATAGGAGGAATGGCACAGGAGGGTGATTTTGCCAGTTAAGCCTCATCCTCGTGACCCCCGAACCCTGTTTTGGATGATGCAACCACAGTCCTCAAAGCCATAATTTGTAAATGTAGTCAACAGTCTAGGATCTTCTTTGTCAGAAGGTGGAGGGCTGTACTCAACAATGGTCCTGGTTCCTGGATTATTTTTCATAACCAAGTTGGGGGAAAATTCCAGTCACAAACAATCTGATTGGCTTACAATTCTAGTTGGGTACAATGTCATTGGTTAAAGTGTACCTTTGAACGGAAGCGGTGCTCTAACTTAGGTTAGGGAAAATAAGCATGCGTCTAGGTCAGCTGTGCAAGGGAAAAGTCTTGGGTTGGAATAATGCGACCCAAGTGCTTGTTCATGAATCTTGACCCAGCTTGGCAGAGATATCCTAATTGTTTCAAAAACGAAATTGTTGGAAGTGTGGAATAATCCTGTTATACGAGCTGAGGTGGAAACATATTTCTCTATTTTTTGGAGACTTTTGTTCTTTAGTGTGAAAGTGCGAAATATTGCTCAACACAGCAGCTTAATGAGGGTGTTATGGATGAGGTCAGAAGATTAGTAACCCAGGGATGGCTGTTGGTACCCAGATGGTTTTTTTTTTTGAGCCAGACAGTTCAGGGACACTCGGGACGTATTTTGACCGCAGCAACTGTTTTGTAGTTCTGATAACTTGGTTCTATGAACCAGCTTTTTTATTGCATCTATAGCACAGGAACTGTGAACAATCGTAGTTATAGAATTCTGCTTTTTTGGGACATTATTAGCTCCAATATCAGAGTAGGTGCTTGTGCAGCACCTGAAGAATTCTGTGTAATGTTGGTGTATATTGATTTCAGCGCTTCAGGGGATTTTTATTGGTGGTGCCAAAGTCAACGGGGGGGGAAAAAAAGGTCTTAAAAGCTACCCTTAGCAGGTACTGTGACCACGAGATGGTTTCACAACCACCATCTCTGGTCATGCGTCATGAGGTGGGTACCCAAAAAAGGTGGATTTGACGCACCTGAAATTTTTCTCAGCCAAAAAATTAAAAATTCATAACCAAAAACCAGGGCTGTAATAGTAAATAAGGTGTCATTTTTGTAGCTTTGGATCTCTGCTTTCAGATGGTATTAGACACATTTGCCTTCAGTTTATGTTACAGTTACAGGCTGATGAAGCAAAAAAGTCAGGGGTGGACTTTTTGTGGAGGACAAATACGCTGAACTGAAAGCTAATGCATAAAGCCATTCCCATTGCTCTTTGTTGTTCCTAAAAATCATGGCAGGTGTCTGTACTGAATCCGTTCATTGGCAATCAGTGTCAATCGACTGTCAGTTAGTGTCAGTTAAGTTCCATGTGCTCTGGAGAAGCCATCTTTTATTTCATGGAGTGGAAAGACACACAAATTTTTCGGTACATTGTTCTCATGGAAGGTGTGTAAACTTTTGTATTCAGTGAATCGCAAACGCAATGACAGTATGTACAACACCGTTTCAAATACTAGGAAACTTCATTCCTTGATGTCAGTAGGTGTAGATGGGGTGGTAAAATCAAGGGAATTGTCCTGTTACTGCACTCCCTGTATTACTGAGGATTACAATGACTGTGAAAATTGAGAATATTTCAATGCTTTTCAGATGGTTGCCCTCTCAGATGGTTCGAGGGGTGCACTTGAAGTAGAGGATGTTTTTAATGAAGCAGATTGCATGAATGTTTCAGAGGGTGGTGAAGATCTCTTGTCATTAATTTGTAAGGGTACAGTTGTGGCTATTATGCCATCGGCCTAGTCTTTGGATGACTACTACTTTGCACATCGTTACTTCAGATGGAGTTATAATGCTTGACGAAAGTATGAAGTCTGGCTATGGCCTATCATATCCTAAGGGGTCTGAAGTAATTTTGAGTTACATTTACAAATTCCAAAAGGCTAATAAGGGCAGTCACTTGTGCACAAAGATTGCATCTTGTATGTAGGAGTTGAACTGAAAAGCCATGAGAAGCTACCGGATACATACTGTCTCTCAAATTCTGATCATGAAGACATATTTTGTACTGTTTGTATGAGAACCTAATTATTATTATTCTAGAACCAGTAATCATGTGAGCAGTTCTCAAAGCAAAAAGCATTTGTGTGTAATTTTGGTGCACCCATCATCCAAAATTTATGAGAAAGATGTCTCGCCTTATCAAAAACCACCAACTTCATCATAAAAATCCTGTATTTCCATTAAATTTTTGAATACATACTGTTGTATAAATCAAACAAATTCTTTTTAGTTTATTGAATAGCATTTTATCTGAGGAAAAAAAAGGTCACTTTGGAGAAAACTGCAAAGAAGTTTTATAGCCATAACGCATTTTCTTATTAAAAGTTCATCTTCTAAACGGCTGTACAAGGGTTAATATTGAAAAAAATTAACCACCCCTGCCATTTTTCTATGCAGTTTAACCTGTACAGTAACATTCAAAAATTGAAAATAGTCATTTTTGAACCTGTGAGGGAAATTCCCCCCACCTCATGACACATGACCCTCTGTAAATAAATTTTAAAAAGCCCCTCCCCCTTTCCCCTCAGGACTTCCAGGGCCGGTGCCTTAAGTCCTTAGTTGCACAGACTTTGCGTGGTGCATACTTTTGCTGGCACGCGTTCGTCTGGGTCAGCTGGTTGTATTTTTGGTGAGATGGCATAACTGTCATCTAAAGAGTTCTTTATTTAACTAATCTTTGCCTTAACCCCAGGATTAAACGTAATGGAGACCTCACACCAAATTGTTAACTGAGACTATTCTTTTATTTTTTCTGATCATCTATTGATGAAAATGAACTTGTTTTTGCTCCTTGTAGCTGCTCAGGCTTGCAACCCTGACTACGCTTCTCTACAGATTTTCATTTTGTGCATGCTATCTACCATCCACATTCCGTCATATTAAACAAGTTCATGCAAAATACAAGGTCTATGCCTTTAGCCATGGCGAAATAACTCTGAATTCTGGTTATTCCGTGTGTTAGCCAGCAAGTAAAGATAGCGCTTTGAAATGGCTGATGGCTAGCTGGCTATACCAGTAGGTAGCAGGCTACCTTAGCCAGTGGTAGTTGGAAAAGTTACTCTTCAAGCGAATGGTAATTGAAAGAGGAGTTAGCTAGCTTGTTTTGGCAGTAACGAGTAGGCTACCTTAGCCAGCGGAACTTAGCCAAATCGCTCTTCAAACAAATGGTGGTCTTCCTCCGATGTTACTGTCAGGTAAGTTTTGCTTGTGTGCCTTTCGCTAAATCTGTCTGATCGGTGCATTGTTTCACTTATGTGCTAGCCAGGAAGCTCCTATGGACAAGAGTGGAGCCATGCATGGGTTCCCTTTGTGCGCTCAGAGCATGGACTGAAAAGGGCCCCACTATGTCCTGCAAACTATCCCCATCCACATGAAATAACAAGCTTTAATGAGTGCCGTGCAACTGAGGAGGAGAGCGGTGTCTTGAGGGGCAGAGGAGGAGCTTATTATTGGGCTGGCAAATAACTAAGTAGTGGAAAGAAACCTGAGGGGTATTTTGCAATAAAAAACGAGAGTCATCAGAAGATGACACATTACCCCGGCCCCTGATTATTCACAAAAGTTATGTCAATCCTACACCTTCAAAGAAATTCAAACAAGAATGTTGAGGTGATTTTCCTCTGGAATTATCTGGAAGACTGTACTGGCAACATCTCCCAAAGACTATGAACCGCATGTTGACAAAGGCAATAATAAAACAAGAGTCATCAATGTGTTTTAGTTCTGCTCCGGAAACAAACCCTGCCCTGCGACTGAGTTCAAATCCATGTCACTTCCATGCAGGAGAAGAAAAAAATCATGTCAAAAATATGAAAAGGCACCACTTCAGTATGTGGGTAATACACATGCAAAGTTTCAGTAAGATATGTTGAACGATTTTTGAATTCTGCTCCGGAAACAGACCTATCTCTGTACAGAGTCCAAATTCAACTTGTTTCCGTGGAAACAAAAAAAATAAATTTTTTTCAGAAATCTGAAAATATGAAAAGGCCACCAATTCAGTATGTGGGTAATACACATGCAAAGTTTCAAAAAGACATTGAACGGTTTTTGAGTTGTGCTCCGGAAACGAACCCATCTCTGTACAGAGTCCAAATGCAACTATTATCTATGGAAATGAAAAAAATAAGATTTTCAGAAATCTGAAAATATCTAAAGGCACCACTTCAGTATGTGCGTAATACAAATGCAAAGTTTCAGTAAGATATATTGAACAGTTTTTGAGTTCTGCTCTGGAAACGAACTAGGCCTGATGTGCACTAAGTCCAGATTTGTTTCCATGGAAATGGCAAAAATTGTTATCCTGAAGTGTCCAAAGTAGCAAAAGGCACATCTAGACTAGATGTTCAAAGTTTGTTGCTGATATCTTACATAGTTTTTCAGTTCTGCTCAGGAAAGGAACACAGTGTAATTTGCACCAAGTTCAGATTTGTTTCCATGGAAAGACAAAAATAGGAATCCTGAAATTTCCAAAGTAGCAAATGGTACATCTTGACTATACATAGAATACATATACCAAGTTTGGAGCTGATATCTTGCATAATTTCAGAGTTTTGCGCCGGAAACAAAATGATTACAGACGGATGGACAGACGAACGGACAGACCAGGCGATGCCTATATCCCTCTGCATTTTATGCCGGGGGGAAAATAAAAAATGCGCATTGTGCAGCTTTAAAGGTTATAAATCCTGGGAAGTTCCTCTGAGGGAGTTCTTAGAACATTTTGATCTAGTAATACCTCCTGAGAGAAACTGGCCACTGGGGAGTTCCCCAGGTACACCTTTAAGGGCTTTCTTCTGCGTCAAAGCGACGTAATCAAATATACTGACCAAAAAAAGAAGCGCAACTTTTTAGTCAATGTAATAATGAGTTTATTTTGACATACATAACGCATAATTTGGTATCAAAGTTTAAGCGACACATTAAACAAGACATATCAATATATCATTTGACAACTGAGCCACATTGTACATCAGTAACAAAAAACTGAAAGACCGTAACAAACACAAATTCACAAAGTCAGTAACGGGTATGCCCTCCGTTTGCCTCACGTACAGCATTACACCCATGTTGTTCCACTCCTCAATTAGCGCCTGGCGCAACTGGCGTACTGCTGTGGGCCGTGGCACGCGGGTCTGAATTGCTCAATCCAGAATGTCCCGCAAGTGTTGTATCGGCGATAGATCCGGCGAAAATGCTGGCCATGGTAGAACCTGGACACCTTCTGCCTGAAGAAACTCGGTGCACACATGTGCGACGTGGTCGAGCATTATCCTACTGAAGCGTCTGTCTGTGACGTCTTAGGAAGGGCACGGCAATCGGACGAAGAATTTCATCACGATAACGGATGGCCTTGAGGTTTCCTTCCACAAACTCAGTTCCGTGTGTAGAGGAGATACCACCCCAGACAATCATGCTCGGACCTCCCCAGCGATCTCGTTCAATTACGCATGCGTCAGCATAGCTCTTCATTTCTGCGCCATACACATGACCTCCCGTCTGCGCCAGACAATGCGAACTGAGATTCATCTGTAAAAAGGACCCCAGACCATTCAGCAATAGTCCAGTCTGTGTATTGTGACCCAGTGACGACGAGCCTCTCTTCTTTTGGCGGTTATCACCAAACCACGGTACGGCCTATGTGCATGGAGATAGACACTTTGGAGTCTGTTGCGGACCGTCTGATCACTCAGTCGGTTGTTATACAGGCCAGGAGTCTCATTCGTAGTTCTTGTTGCCGATCTGAAGCGGTCACACAAGTGCAGCATCCGGATACGCCTATCGGTGGCTGGGGTGGTACACGTAGTCTTCCGGATCTGGGACGATCATCAGTCCGCCCGGTGTCATTCAGGCGAGTCTGGAGATGGCTTATTGTCGTTGGGTGGACACCAAATTGCCGTGCGACTTGGTTCACGCGACTTCCGGCCTGCAACATCCCAATTGCTCATTCTCGTTGAACTGCTGTCAGTCATGGCATGGCTGCACATTCTGAATTTTAGCAATTTTCGCTGGACTTTATAGGCCCCGATGAGTACATCTATTACACACCTTAAATGGGAGTGCCACTACATGTTAACATCTCGATCTCGGGACCAGGTGAGATTTGGTACGCATGATTGCAGTCGCCAATACAAAAGATTTGAGTACTACCTGGGCCGTATTCAATTTGTCCTACATACAGTACAAAAACCAGCTGGTAAAATTGAATTTTGAATGGAAGTAGTGAAAAGGTTACTCCAGTCCAAAAACACTGAGACTTAGCTTCCCGGACCGTATAGGTCAGCAGCGATTAACTATCTGATAGCAGCCCTAAGAAACTTGCCTCAGTGTATTATCTGCGACCTTATTAAGCTGCTAATAGGTTGAGGTGTCCCATATGTGGGTTGAAATAAAAGCCTTTGGTTGATCTGCAGGGACAGGTTTTTTTATCCCTGCCATAGGCCCTTTACATTCAATAATGTTCCTTCCCCATACCTCCTATTCTCCCCAACCTTGCCCCATTGTGACCTGTGTTAGACTCACCCTGTCACCCCCTCCCCCACTCACTGCAGTGGAAGGTGCGCCGGACCTTGGCCTTCTCCATCCATGAGCTGGCCCTTATCTTGGGGGACCAGCTGACTGCTGCTGACCTGGTGCCCATCTTCAACAGCTTCCTGAAGGACCTTGATGAAGTGCGCATAGGGGTCCTCAAACACCTCTACGACTTCCTAAAGGTATAGTCTTGCTCCTGCCATTCTCTGTGGCCGTCGGCTGTGTTGGTGCTTTTTGCAGGTAAAGAAAAACAGCAGCAGATAAACCAAGGTTATTGCGAGATCAAAGAATTGGTATTTTTAACATAAGTGGAATGTCACTCTTAGCAACTAGCTTCTGGCTATTGGTTGTCATGGGGAGGAAATGAAACCCATGTAAATGTACAGTTGGCTGTTCCTTTCCAAATCAGTCGGGCTTGGTATTGGGACTGGGAAATTAGCCAAATCGCAATTATTTTAAATGCAAGAAAAGTAACTTCCACTATGGGGCAGACAGACAAGCTTGCTAATTTCCTTTTCTATGACACATACCGAATGCAGTGCTGAACAAACATCAGAGACCATTTGAAATGCTTCCAGGAAGAAAACTGCGATTTGAAGTCTGCTAATTACCAGGGAGGCTGGACAACCTCCATCGCCTTTGCATAATTAGTTTACCTTGAATCAATTCCAGTGTATTTTGCCTAACTTGAAATCAAGCCACTTATTCATTCAACTGACTAATCAAAACAAAAATGTGGCCTATATTGAGAAGAGATGATGAGAAGCAGACAGACCTAACCAGGCTACTGTTTTAGATTGAAAGAATGTCAATCATCTTTATGAAATAGCAGACCTCTGAATTCCACCTCTCATCGAAGAATTTTTACATATTATCAAATAGATTTCTTATAAATAAAATGATTTTATGATGGCCCTGGTCTTTAAGCATTTTAAAATATACACCAAGTGGAAGACATTTTGTGAAGCATATCGAATGTGAATGTGAGAGAAATTATTTTCGCATTGCACGCAGTAGTCAAATGCCCAGAGGATTTGGCAAACGTGTTCGGGCAAATCTGTGCCACAAATTTGGAGCATTTTTATGTGATAATTGAACATGAGTAATTTAAAACTGAGTAATTCAAGGTGGAACACATTTTGTTGAAGTGTATCGAACATGACATGCAAATTGTTAACGCATTTGCACGCAGCGGCCAAATGAAAAACAGGCAATTATCTCAAACACTTTCAGGCAAATCTGTTGTGCTTTATGGTCATTTACATTTCAAAATGTTACAAACAAAAATGATATCTAAATAAATTAGACTGTCCACCAATTTAAATTGTTAATTGAGTAAATCAACGGTTTGATTACAAATTGAGCAAAGTAAATGGGAAGGGGGTGAGAGCAATCTTCGGGTAGAGCATGTTGATTTTGCAGACCTGAACTTTGTTTTGTTCAACATGTAATTTGCCTGAATGTGTTTGCTAGATTATTTCTAGTTTTGCATTTGGCCACTATAGGCAAATTCGTTAACAATTTACATGTCGTGTTTGATACACTTAAAGGGCTATTTCAGATTTTTTGACATGAAGTTGGATGAAATACTCTTTAGCAGTGTAGTGCATGAGAGATGATTTTCTTCATTAATGTGTCCTGTGAGCTGAGTTCTTGCCTCCCAAAGTTTTGAAGTAAGTAGTTCCGGTGAGTTTGTTGGGGTCACAAAAATAAAGATTTTTGCTGCTTGAAACAACATGTGTTTTAAAGAGTCATATATTTCTCTTACAGAACCATGGTCAGTGAATAAGTCACATTTTGCAATCACTTGGCACTATTTTTCTTTCCCTCAATAGCACTGCATGCAGGCCGTCACCTATTTCAAAGGCAACACGCTTGGATGTCGACTGCCGCGACCTGAGAGTGAGTTTATTGTCGGACAAGAAAATATATAAAAATGGTGCGAAATTGGTATTTTTCCGGCTGTAGTACAACCCCTATTCCAAAATAATTGGAATGAATTGTAAATTGTGAATAAAATCAAAATCCAATAACTTCCAGATCACATGAGCCAATATGTTACAGTTGAACATAGATAACATTTCAAACGTTGAAACTGAGACATTTTACATTTTTATCCACAAAATGAGCTTATTTCAAATTTTCTGGCTGCAACCGGTCTCTAAAAAGTTGGGACACAGGCAAAAAAGGGCTGAAAAAGCAATTAATACATAAGACCATCAGCTAAAAGAACATTTAGCAAGTAATTAACTGGAATCAGGTGTGTAACATGATTAGCTATTCACCTCATTTCCCGTGACAACAAGGGCAATGCCATTACTTTCATTTTGTCATCCAACTTCCAGTCCTCCTACTTGAGCTAGTTCGCGAAGACGAGGACCGACAGCTACGATGTCTAGTGTCACGTGTGCAGTTAGGGCATGTCACAATAATTGGATAAAGAGAAGGCTGCAATTACAACGACAGTGTTATGAGCTTAGAGTGAAGACATGGGAGTGTTGTGGGGTATTTTACAACTTGCACCCACCTCTCAAAGATGAGGAGCACTTGAGGCTGTGGCTGAATGCGCAAAACCAGAAGTGTCCACCAAAGCGCCCATCTGCATGTTCCATCCATTTTGAGGACGGAAAGCTGTCAGACGAACGTTTACTGCGATAAATAGCTCTGCAACGAAATTCTGTCAAAGAAGACATGTCGGGTGTTGAAGAGATTGGCTAGTTTGCGATGTTTTCAACTTTGCCACCGCAACCTAATGTTGCGATAGTGAAGTCCGTGCCCTGATGCATTGAAAAATCCAAAACAAGCTGTAAACTAAATACAGTCATTTATGCTTAGTTATCATTGCCACCCTACTTATATTTCATAACTGAGAATAGTACAAGATATTGAGTTTCACCTTAATACTCTTACTGTAGCTCACATTATTCCTGTATGTTAACAGATACTGCAGGTGCTAGTAGGTGAGCAAGCTTCACCTCAGATATTGACCTTGGTGACAGGGCTCAAATTGCGACCGTTTTGGTTACATAATTAACACTGTGTGACCCAGTGACGTGCAGTCGGAGGATAGTTTGGTGAGGCAAAATCCTCGCCTTTGCTTGATTAGCAATCGGACGATTAACTAGTTTAGTAAGACTATTCGGCAGAATGATGGGCCAGTTCAAGTTTCCGTGGCGTTATTACTCAGTACATCGAACCTGAAATGCCCACTACACTGCAGATTTGTGCGTACTTGCCTCCAGGAAGCCAAAGCCTTGTCATCAACAAATATTAAAACAGTTTGACTTATGCAGAGGTCAATGCTTAATCAATATACAATGTATTTTCCTTTAAATACATGCTTTTTCACTCTTCTTAAATACTCCCCATTAACAAAATGTTTCAACGATGTACAAAATTACTGAGAGCCGAGAAGTTTTCCTGATTGATTGTCCCCCGCGAGGCGGCGGGACATGGGTGCATTGTGTGGGTCTCCCCCAATGAATACTAAGACATACAAACATCTGTGCTTTCATTCTGAGATATAGACACTGCGGTATAGACTTAACCACCGGATAAAGTTAACAAAGCTTTGAATAACTGGATCCTGATCGTTTTATGTAGTTTTCTGTGTGCTCACATTTGAAAACATTTGATGTGTTGTTTGAAGTTATTTCACATGAGAGCCAGCGAACGATGTCAAAGATCTTTTGACTGCCTCCCGGGAGTTTAGAGAAAGATGACAAAATGCGGAAAAGGCAAAGTATTAAAAGTGGGTGGGTGGAATAAGGTGAATAAAAGGGATGTCTTAAGAGAGACAGAGGGTCAGAGAGAGGCTGGGTCTCTCAGAAGTGAAGATGGCGAGAGAGACTCGAACCTGTGAAGACTTGCGTAAAAAAAAAAAAGTGGAATACTTTGTAATTTGATGTTGAGGAACATTGTTTTTAAAGGCTTTGAAGGTCTCATCATCAACATTGTATAACGTCATCAAAAGATTGAGAGAAACTGTAAAAATTTCTCTCCGTAAGGGACAAGGCCGAAGACCATTACTTGGATGCCCGTGATCTTTGGGCCCTCAGAGGCCACTGCATCACTCACCGGCATGATTCTGTCATTGACGTTACTAAAGGGGCCAAGAGTACTTCAAGAAACCACTGTCAGTAAACACAGTCTGCCATGCCATCCACAGATGCCACCTAAAACTCTATCATGCAAAAAGGAAGCCATTGTTGAGCATTATCCAGAAGTGCCACCGTGTTCTAGGCTTTGGCTCATTAAAAATGGACTGTAGCAAAGTGGATAAGTGTACTGTGGTCAGATGAGTCCAAATTTGACATTCTAGTTGGAAATCATGAGTGTTGCGTCCTTTGGGCTAAAGAGGAGAAAGACCAAACCTCGTGTTATCAGCGTTCAGTTCAAAAGTCAGGATCTCTGATGTTATGGGGTAGGGATGCAGCGAAATGAAAATTTTTGGCCAAAACTGAAAATGAGAAATGCTTGGCCGAAGACCGAAACACAGAAAGAAATTATTGTGCCAATTTTTAGTACCAGTGCATTTATGGCTATGACTGTGTACTTACCTCACTAAATTCCAGGCATTGCAATGGCATAAATTAACATACACGCTTCAAAGAATAAATCAATTACAAAATAATGAAAATATTTATTTAGCACTGACTTTCCAACAAAGCACAATATAAAATAAAATAAAATAAAATTATAAATAAAATGTTTAACTTGGCCTCACTCATGAATAACCTACAGGTGTATAACTGACTGGCCTGTTACTGACTGCTGAAAAATTGTAAAATATGTTACATGACGGCAATTGATTGGTCAGAGAGAATTGGCTGCGATAGACAATTCGCTTCCGCATTACAGCTTGGAAACAGGCTTCACTTTCCATCGCTGAAACAGGTCTTCAGATAGTGGTTTTGAAACGTGTGTTGTTTTAGGCAGCTTGATTGATATACTGTGCGTTGCCTTACCTTTCAAACAAGGTTTCATTTCTTCACCGAATCATTTATGAAATGCGTTTCTTTGTCCGTGATCCTGTTCGTAGCTAAATTGGAAGCAACGGCGTTGTGTGCAATTCTGTTTCCCCAATTCCCCTTGAGAAAGTGATTATGCTGCCCATGTTCTGTAATAATTGCGCGCAGAATAACTTTACGGGTGCTGATGAAGCATTTTGTTCTCAGGAAAGGGAAAGGTATCATGGATGAGATGATGCATCGTAAAGCGATAAATTCTAATACTCTGCCATCTCCCGCGATTTGCGTGTTTGCTACGTGTTTTGCCTTCACTTTCAAAGTGAAATGTTAAATGACGCCTGCACGTCAAGCTAATAAACGATAATTGTTTTATCATATGTATTAGTTGCTTCTTTGTTATGAAGGAAAAAAGGTAAATTAACATCCTCCGTGTGTGGTGATTCCATATTTTTCCAGGGGTTGTAGTGGTAGACTGAGTACAGTTGAGACGTGTACAGTTGAGACAACGTCAATATCTTGACTGCGCAGCAAGCCTCAGCTGTGATTTTTGCTGTGCACATGGGTATTAGCATCCTCTTTGATCGGGGTAATTCCATACTAAACTGTACAAATGTGTTACATTGGTGATGAAAATTCAAATACACCTTTTCCAGAGTTTTTCATTGCAGTGATGAAACCCCATCCATGGGTATCACAAATAAGTGAGCAAGAAAATAAACTGAGTGATCACTTCATTTCAGTGACCCCATAATGTACTAAGGTGGCAGGCATTGTGGGTGTAACGAGGACGCAAAACAGATACTGAATTCCTGAAAATCAGATGCATTTCAAAGTCAATTCTTTTATATGATAAATGGCCTCAGTCTATCTGTAACATTTATGGACAATTACGGCCAGTCAATGTTTTTCATGTCTATTGTCCGCGATGTTTGTATTCCGTTCACCTGGTTTCAGTGCAAAGCATTGTTTACATTTTGTAACTGGTTACCTGTTGCTCCAACTCACCAAAGGAATATATTATTTTATTCACAAGAAGGCATTTCAAAGAATAAGAATGAAATAATAAATCAGGTGGCAAAGTAGGGTCATTTTCTCAGACTTCAGTAACATTGAACTTCTTTCTGCAACCACCGACGTCGCCATCTGCTGGCCATTAAATATAACGCAATTTTTTTTAGATTTACGCATCGGCCTCACTTTATAGATCCTTACTCCATCTTTTTATACAGTCCATGTGCAGGACATGATCTACGCATATTGATGTTATGGACGTAACACGATAGAAGGACACGGAAAATTTTTCTTTTCCATCATTATTTTTGGAAGCATGGTATATATGATTGTCTGACACATTTTGATGCAGGAAGTGAGTACCTTAGTTTGTCGCGGTCAGCTCTATGCTATTTGCATACATTATGCAAATTAACCCACAGGTCTCGACGTAACACGTGAAGACGCGACTGTTACGCCCACGACGGTCATTTCAAATTGCATTTCTGATCAAACGAGTCCCGGGAATTTAGTGCAGACAATTGAAACCGTTATTATGGGCATTTCTCTGCAATATTTAATTTTACTTTGTTTCGAAGTATCGACAGACATGTCATGAGCATTTCATGAAGTTGGCTGCCAAATTTTGTAACAAAATATGGCTTTCACAATGCCTTGGCTGACAGCAGGACACCACTTTTTCTGCTGTTGTTGTTGGACCGATGACCGATGATGTTTTTTTTTTCTTATGTATATCTTCAATCTGATATAACTTGGATATATGCAAACGTTGTTCTGTGCCCTAAAAACGTAAATATTTCATGACATCAAAGCATTCACGCTCATTACATAATCCAGTGAAATGTGCGAGGTGGTCATCAGGGTACAGTTGAAACACAATGTATCGGCTATACCCGACGTAGAACTCCATTGTTTCGCATGCTGTTTAGCAGCGCAGACTTATGATAACAGGTTTTAAGTCACAAGTAGACAAAATTAGAGGCAAATGTAAATCAATTTTGATATTTGTGATATTTGAACGGTCTACTATTTATGGATATATTTTTCTCGCATGAATATTAGAAGGATAACAGAGTATGTAGTGAAATATGAAAGGTGGTAAAACGAGTACAGTTGAGACAGGTCTTGTGTAGGTTATGCAGCAACAGAGTTCATTCAGAAGTCAGAACATTAAAATGCATATGAATTACACTTTATTATAAAGTGACAAAATAAATAGCAAATTGTTGTGCTCCGTCTGCTGAATTTGGTCTCGGGTAGAATGTTGCACTGGTGGCCACTGCTATACATGCCACCACTGTGAGTGAATACATTTTAGTATTCTTTGTTATTGTTTTCTGTTGCGGTTTGCCTTGTTATTCTCACTGTTATTGCACTTTTATTTTGTTTATTATGTTTACATTTGTACTGTTTGCAATATGTTAAATATTGAATAGTTTTTCTGATTTTTAACTTTTAACCTATGTTAGTGTTCATTTAAATGGAATTGATGAAGTGCATTACATTTACGACATTGGCAATGATTGACTTGTCAGCTTTCCAGCATTTTGAATGGTGTCTCAACTGTACTATGGTACTGTCGCAACTGTACTCCATATGTGTACTATATGGGTATGGTCCATACAGTTATTACAACAGCATGGCTTTGTAGTAGAAGAGTCCAAGTGCTGAACTGGCCTGCCTGCAGTTCTGATCTTTCACCAATTGAGAAAATTTGTTGCATAAGTAAATGAAAAGTCTGTCAAAGGACACCAGAGACTCTCCTGCAGCTGGAAGCCTGTATTAAAGAAGAGTGGGATCAAATTCCAATGGCTAACTTGTCCCCTCAATGCCCAGACGCCTCCACTCTGTTTGAAAAAGATGCTACACCATGGTAAACAGGCCCCTGTCCAAACCTTTTTGAGACCTGTTGCAGCCATCAAATTTGAAATGAGCTCATTTTGTGGATAAAATTGTAGAATTTCTCAGTTTCAACATGCCCAGACGCCTCCACTCTGTTTGAAAAAGATGCTACACCATGGTAAACAGACCCCTGTCCAAACTTTTTTGAGACCTGTTGCAGCCATCAAATTTGAAATGAGCTCATTTTGTGGATAAAATTGTAGAATTTCTCAGTTTCAACATTTGCTATGTTATTTCTATTCTATTGTGAATAAAATACTGGCTGGTGTGATTTGAAAGTCATTGCATTTTGATTTTATTCACAATTTACACTGTCTCCCAACTATTTTGGAATTGGGGTTGTAATAAAGCCTATCTGATTCGCCTACAATGTTGAAACCTATGGCAAGAAGCCATGTCTGGTTTTTGTTATTGTTATTACAACCAGGAGTCGCTTGTCAACACCTTTTTTTGTGTGTGTGTATTTCCTTGACTGACGATAAATTTGTCTCTCTGGCCAGTGCCTCACTCAGGTCGCGGCAGTTGTGATCCAAGCGAGTTACCTTTGACATAGGTAATGGCAGGCTCGGACTGGCAATTCTGGCAAGTGCCAGATGGGCCCGGCCCATTTACTGGGCCGCAAGGCAGAGCGATATGGGAGAAAAATGTGGATGCATTAAAAAAAATAAAATAAAATGAATAAGGTTAAATAAAATCTGACCTGGTAGCCCCCTAGAAGATAGAACAGCCCATAATTGCACCTCACACCCTTCAAGTGGATGCATCCATTCATTTTAAGTCAGTGGTCAAGTCGTTACTCGAAACAATACATAAAGAGGGAAATACTTCGAGTCGAAAATAAAGCTACCCAAATCGAAAAAGATCCCAAAAAGCGAAACGGTGGAGCGGAAAAGGTCAGGGAGAGAGAGAGAAAAAATCTCGAGACTGATGCTGCAAAATGTTTTTAAGTTAACACTGTTAGCTATTTAAAAAGAGCAATGCTGCGGCCGCGGAAAATCCCGTTAGCATGCCGAGCTGCAGTGATTATGATGCTCATCATGCAAAAACGGCCCAATTTGCGGTTACCAGGTCCTTTGTCGATACAATTTATTGACGGATACTTATCACCTTATTGGACTGGGATACAAATTCCTCCTTACCCTTTCCGTCACGCAAGTGGCATGCGAGCGCAGCTCTTCAACTTTAAAATTGATCAAGAACAGATTATGGAGCACTACGTCACAGGAACATCTCGAAATGTTCATGCAAAACAGAAAAAGGCCACAGAAAAAGACATTCTTGTGACTTTGGACACCGATGGAATAATCGACAGGATGGCAGAGAAGAGCGTATTGATGAGACGACATCTCACCACCTAATGTAGGACATGGTGCTATTCTATTTAAGAATGTGTGCTATGTTGCTTTTGAATGTTGTCAAAGCGAGTGTGTTATTATGTCTCAGCTAATTTAGCCACTCTGTGGCCGCTCCAATAATGTTGCTCGTCATTGCCTGACAATAGTGAATGGACGTTTAACAAAGTCTCTGAGTTTAGTGTCGGGAGCATGAAATCCTGACAGCCAGATGTCTGAATTGCATTAGATCAGCTGCGAACACAATGCTATGATGAGGGAGCATGAAATCCTGACAGCCAGATGTCTGAATTGCATTAGATCAGCTGCGAACACAATGCTATGATGATGTGCTATAAATAGAGGACTGTTATTTGTCCAGACATTTCAAGATTATGCTTGGTTTAGCTTTTGTCCGGTGTTAAAATTGACGGGCTAGTTCGTGTCACGGTGACAGCATTGCATTTTATCACTACATTCATGACACACTATTATGACATATTTGAGAAGTTACAGTTTAGCAAAGTTTTGAGCATAAGAGTTTCGTCGCCCATAAGCCTATCAACAGTCAAACGGATAAAATCATAAGTGCGCCTCTTGGGGTGCGAAGTTTTTCTGAAGGCTATTTCTTGGCTTTTAATTTCCTTAACTTTTTTTTTTTTGGAAGCTTGTAAGCACACTTGTTGTTAGGGTGCCAACTTCCTATCAATTGCTTCGCCTACTGGCCTATGCTAAAAATAGCCTGATATTGCTTTATGCAACTCATAAGTGGGGGGGGGCGGTCCAGAAGAAAATTGCCAATTTTGCCAATTTTGTTCCCAGTCCAACCCTGGGTAATGGCAGGCGTGCAGTGATACCGAGAGAGAGAGAACTAGTGCTAAGTGATTGTGAGTTGTTCACTGACCATGGTTTTGTGACAGAAATATATTGCTCTTTAAAACATGTTGTTTTGGGAAACAAAACTTTTTATTTTTCTGACCCCAGCAAACTAGCCGAAACTACTTACTTCAAAACTTCGGGAGGCAAGAACTCCGCTCATGGGACACATTAACGAACAAAATTCATGTAATGTTTTACATGTTTCATGTAATACACTGCTCAAGAGTATTTCATACAACTTCATGTCAAAAAATCTGAACTATTCTTTGAAACAAAATGCTTTCTACCTTCACTGTAGGCTATTTTGACGCTCAAAGGTAACCAAAATCAAGAGCAACGAATTACTTTATTTCAAATTATTCTTATTCAATTATCAAATAAAAAATGCGACAAATTTCCAGCAGATTTGCCTGAACGTGTTTGCCAAGTCTTGAGTGCATTTGTCTATTGCGGGCAATGCGAAAATAATAATAATAATGCATCAGTTTTATATAGCGCTTTAGTATTCAAGTTCTTTCGCATTCACCTTTGATATGCTTCACAAAATGTCTTCCACTTGGCGTATATTTTTGAATGCTTAAACACCAGGGCAATCTTAAAATGATTTTAATTTAAAAGAAATCTTTTTAATAATGCATAAAAATTCTACAATAAGAGGTGGAATATTGAGGTTTGCAATTTATTCAGATTATTGACATTCTTTCTATCTATCACGGTAGCCTGGTTAGGTCTGTCTGCTTCTCATTATCTCTCCTTAATCATTTTTGGCCACGTTTTGGTTTTGATTTGTCAGATGGATGAATAAATGCCTTGATTGCAAGTTTGGCAAAGTACATGGGAATTGATTTAAGGTAAGCTAATTGTCAAGGAGATGAAGTCTTCAAATCGCAGTTTTTTTTTTTTCCGGAAGCATTTCAAATGGCCTCTGCTGTTTGTTCAACACTGCATCAGGTATGTGTCATAGAACAGGTAATGACCAAGCTTGTCTGTCTGCCCCATAGTGGCAGTTACTTTCAATGCGCTTAAAATAATCGGGATTCGGTTCATCGCCCAGCCTACTCGGGCTGCGCAAGGAGATTTTTTTTTTAGCCACTGTGGCTAACTGCTCAAATTTCTTCTGCCACATGAAAAAATTTTAGCCACATGCATAGTAAAACTTTGGATTAAAAAAGCAGACGAACCAGTCTAGAGTTAGGGAAACACATTTTTCTTCCAACTGATGTTAAATAAAAAATAAGCAGTCTTCATTTTGGAAAATAAATTTCTAATTCTTAAATCCATCGAACGAACCACCATTTGTTGTCATACACTGCCTGTCCAAAAAAAAGTCGCTGTTTGGAAATAAATGAACAAATTATACGATTGGATCATTATTGCGGTTATTTATTCTTTTCACTCGGCAATAATCATTTTAATCCTGACTGATGAAGTGCATTGCTTCTCATTTCTTAAAAAAAAATCACGTCGGCAGATGGATCTTGCTTCGGCCCCAATTCTGAAAATGAGAATGAAGCCTACGAAATACGAATATACATCTTCTTGTCAGGACGGTTTCTTTGTCCATTGCTTAGTTTTTCAGCCAGAAATAAAGAAGGGCAGTGTAAAATGAAAGAACAGCTTTAAAAAATAGGCGTGCAATGCACGGAATACCCCTCTGCTCGATGTCGAAGTTTTTGGAGACGCCCGCCCGCTCAACCGCACGAAGGATAGCAATACCCCGTCAGCCTTGAGGGCTGAGGGGTAGAAAGCATGGTGAATAATTCTGCTGGGGAAAGAGGAGGTCTTAATTGAAAATCAATTTTTAATTTTTTAATCAGACTCCATCATCCAAACGCCTGATGGCACCTATCAGCAGTTATTTTATTAACAACGGTACGCGGAAATTCGGCCATAAACCATTCACAAAATTTTATGTTACTATAATGACTGAATTACCCAAATACGTGCATGCCGTTCTGAACGTAATGCACTGTCAAACTTCGGCCAACTGACCAAGCCTACTTCAATCGCTCTTGCAGGCTCATACACTCTTAGAATGAAGGTGTTGAAAAATAACACAGAAAAATGTGTTATCACGAATAAACACATTTTGCGTTGCTTTCAACACAAAATATGTAAAAAAACGAAAAAATAAATAAATAAAAATCAACACTGATTGTGTTGAAAACAACACAAAATGTGTTGTCCTTAACTAGACACACAGGTGTGTTAAAAATTAACACGTGTTGTGTTATTTAGATTGTTATTGTTATGTAGATTGTCATGACAGAACATTAACACGTCTCATTACAGAGAAAGTAACTTAAGCCCAACGCCCACTGGAAGAGTGAGACGCGCGTCAAAAAATTGGTTACATTAATTTCAATGGAGCAACGCCCACTGGCGACGCGCGTTAGATTTTTACTTTTCGCCACTGCTGAATTTCTGAAGCTTCAACACTATAAAAACGCATTAGCCTTTTAGATGAACTATTTCGCCTTGCCGTGGTGAGTCACACATTTAGCGGCAACCTCACATGCAGTTGTCAACCTGCTTTTTAACCAAGTTGCAGTTTTGAAAGGAAATCCGTTATTTTGCGTGCATTTAAGTTATCAGGCGATCTACAGTTAGACAGTACCTAACTCAAGGTACACTGATGAGAACTTTACACTGCTAAGCTAGCTAGCTAGCTAGCTATTTCGCTGTTGGGTGAAGTAAAATGAATCATAATCTTAATTTACTTGACGTCTAAATTTAGGAGGAAAATTATATACAGGCATGCCTGTATATAACGTATAAGTTAGTGCATAGTAACCTGAACGTCGCACTTTGCCATCACTCAAAATAAGCTTGATAGGTAGGTTCCCCCCCAAAATTAAACGTTGTCTTGTTTTATATTTTGAGATTGACACTAATGGATTCTCGGTCGAGTTGACAGCTGTCAATGTTGACGCGGCTGACACTTTCAGTGGGCGTTTAAAAGCGTCAAGGCAACTTTTGAAGTCTGACGCGACGCTTCGCGGCCAGTGGGCGTTGGACTTTACTTGTGGTCATTCACACGCTCGTACTTCGCAATATCGTCACTTTTCGGAATGCTGTTCTTCCCCAAGGTGAATGCACTGTTCTTGCCGGCTTCTTTACACCAAACGCAAAGCACTTCCGTGGTCCGTCGGATTGCTCCAGACATGGAAAATCCTGGAATCACTTGGGCTGAATAGCCCTGTTTTCGTTTCTGTCGTGTGGCTGCTCTGAAACTTTAGCCTTCTTTTATTGGGGAGGATTCTCCCCTTCGAAATCATGAAGTGATTGCTGTGCCCTATCTTGATTTAGCTGTGCATTTAGCTGAGCAGCCATTTTAGCATCGCAATGTATGACTAATATACCGCTGCTCTTGGCCCCAGTTCACTATATTCCCGCAAAGAGTATAATTTTGGCTTCTCGCTGTCTGTGATTGGCTAAGTGTGCTGCTCATAGTCAATTTTAATTATACACTAGTGGTCCACGGTGCAGTGCGTGGATCTCAGGGTGATTAGCTGTGCGTGATAACAGCAGGGGTGTTTTTTCGTGTTTGGTTTCTGACAGAATTTAGAAGATGCCTCCTCTTCAGTAATTCGACCTTCGGCAGCGTGGTTTATTCACCGCAAAATTTTTTCGCCACAACGCTATTTTGTTCGCATTGGCGAACGGCTAGCGCGGCCCCTCCTACTAGGTATGGTACCTTCAAACTTCAGTTTTTCACTGGGGTAACGAACTCAGTCCCTGAGCTTCTCCTTGCTTATATTTTTTCCATCTTGGTCATAATACTACACTTTAATTCTGTACGGACTATTCAGCAGCCCACAAGGATCTCTGACGTTTGAATCTGCTGCAGTTTGTCGAGGAGTGGGTGAAGTGGATTGAATATCTAGGAACAAGTTTAGTTGTCACTTGTTTGCAGTGTTTTTATGGTTGTATTACAGCAGTTGTCTCCGGCCCTGTTCCGGGACGGCTTCGGTCCTATGGGTTTTTACTTCAACCCTGATTCAGCACACCTTATTTGGCTAATTTGCAGCTCATCAAGATCTCTTCCTGGGAAGTGAGGTGTTCTTTGCTTTGGTTTGAGTGAAAACCTTCAGGATGGTAGCTCTCCTAGAACAGGGTTGGAAAAAACTATGACAGTTATGGAAATTTGATTAGAGCACTGACCGAAATACTGACGCGAAAGAAAGCCGTTTAAAAATGCATTGAGACTTGGGGGGGCATCACTACAGAAGAACAGCAATTGAATATAAGGGCATGTGTTCAGACTCTATGGAAGTGTGTTCTTTAGAATGGGGCTCCCGTTGCCTTACCCACACTGCCTGCTTTCAGATTCCCGCTTTCAATTCAGTGTCTTTTTATTCTCACCCCTCCCTCCCTCTCCTCCGCAGCTGCTGCACCAGGAGATGCGCCGAAAATATCTTTACCAGCTGCAGGAGTTCCTCGTCACAGACAACAGCAGGAACTGGCGTTTCCGATCGGAGCTAGCCGAGTGAGTCATCGGGACACGCTTCCCCAATTTCACAAACCACCATTCATGTGTAAGGCTGGAAAGGAGTTTTAAGTCAACAGAATGTGTTTTACCTGTATTAGTTGTGCCTCATCTGTGTGTTTTTTGTGCATTTGTGGTCTTCTGTGCTCCTCTCCTGTTTAGGCAGTGCATGAAATTGAGTGTTATGTTTATTAGTAAGAGAACCTGGTATTGTAGGGTTAAAGTGATATGACTTTTTTTTTTTTTGAAAAATTTTTCGTTAATTTTTGAAATGTCCTGGAAATTTGTGATGTATTATTTTTTTGTAAACTATAAATTTCTTTGTAGTGGACCTATTTTTGATGTGATTTCAGGGCTCATGACGGATGCTTTTTACTTGTTGGGTAGTTTACCCTGCGAACACACTTAATTTTCTTAATCAGCTTTAATAGTATTTTGATTGAGAGGCAAACGCATTTTTGCAATTTAGTTTCATCTCCGCCTGAAGGTTAGACAGGCTTATATGGGTGTTTCTACAGAAAAGGGCACAATTACAGTAAAGAGGGGCCACCCATTTTTGACAATAGAACTTGGCTTTCCTATTCATTTGGGGGCAAGAAATATTGGACATGGTATTAGTAATTGGGGGCAATTTTTAAAGGGACACTCATTCCAATGACCTTGACATCCAAGGTCAGAGTATGACGCAAATTTCCACACCGAAATCATTCAAAATTGAGCCAACAGAAAATTAAGTTGAAACCCTTTTCACTGATGACTCAGACTTGCCTCCAGGAACAAGTCTTCTTGAGTATTTCAAGTTACATTAGAAATCTATTGGTTCAGGAAAAAAGGGATTAACCCTTTCCCCTCGACCAAAAGCTGGTGTCCTTTAAGTTTGGTTTTCCCTGTCTCTACTGTAATCAGTCAGCTGTTTTAGTTCTACAATTGTCCACCAGATGTCAATCCTGCCCTAAAACAAAAACAACACCAACAACAACCACGAAAGGAGGTCATTTTGAAGCCTTTTGGATGTAGTGGCTGAGTGTAAAGGCTCAGGTTGTAGCCAAATTTTTATTTGTCACACAAATTAAATGTCTTTGCCGTAATCATGAAAATATGTTTTTGTAGCTCGTGCTTCTTTATGAGGTTATGCTTGATTAGAAACCTTTTCAGAAAGGTAGGAAATAAGGGAAGCTTCAGCCCTCACATTGGTTGCAAATTTCCACGGGGCTGCATTATGTCTTTACCAGCACCTTTACCGTAATCAACTGCTCTGCCAAGGTATCCGGTGTTGTGTTTATCAGTGGGAAAAAATCCTGGAATGTGGAATTTCTTTTATCAGTCCCAGCATGATGATCTCGTGACAAAAAGGTTTTCAAATTTGAACTTGGCTTCTAAAACAAAAAAAAACAAAAAATCTTCTTACAATACATACTGCAGTTACATACAGTGGCGCTTGAAAGTTTGTGAACCCTTTAAAATTTTCTATATTTCTGCATAAATATGACCTAAAACATCATCACATTTTGTAGGCAGATATGTTATATTGGAAGATTTTCCTCAATAAATAAATGACCAAGTATAATTTTGTCTCATTTGTTTAACTGGGTTCTCATTATCTACTTTTAGGACTTGTGTGAAAATCTGATGATGTTTTAGGTCATATTTATGCAGAAATATTTAAAAAAAATTTTGTGATTCAAGCTTGCATTTATTCAAAATAAACTTTTTATGCCGAATATTGATTCACTTGTGTAATTTGGCGCCATTAAAAATGCACCGGTTGCAGACTATGTTATTTTGGGGGTAGGGCCCAAATGGCAAATTAACTATATTCCAACATGCCCCTGCCTAATTTTTTAAAACTGTAAAGTAACAGTAATTTATATGTTCCATACTGGTCCGTTTTGCCAGAGCTTCAGATATTTCACCCTTCACAATCAATATATGCGTCAAGACAGTGAATATATACTCAGCGCCATAAAAAACATTCAGGTGAGGTATGTACTGTATTTGCGGCAAATTGAAGAATCAATTGATTTTTATTGCTTTTCCAGTGAGACACGAGAGGAAATGAAGAAAAGCGCGTGGTATTGTAATCCTGACACAGACCATGTGCACGCGTCAAGCATTTCAGTTATAACAAACATTGAGCTGTTCGTGATATGCACAGTGACACTTGACTTGTTCTTTCTGGTGCGGTCAATAGCCTACATAAAGCCAACAAAAAAAAACTAAAAATGCAACTGCATAAAGAAAATGGAACCGCTTGTGACACAGGAGAGAGAAAAAGAGCCTTTGGCGTGTTACGGGCAGATCTCAGCTGCCGAGAGGTGGTGCGTCATTTACATTGTCGACATTCTACAATCAGTTGGCTGTCTATCAGAATGGAATACAGGCATTGTCACTGACCGACCCTGCTTTGGGCTGCCACGAGTGACAATGGCAGCTGAACAGCGCCACATCTGGTTACAGCCTGTACGTGACAGATTCCGGACAGCAACCAAAACTGATCATGAGATGAGGGGTCCAAGATGATTGAGGGTGAGCGCAAGTACCATTTGATGCCGTCTATGTGAGCAACACATGCATGCATACGGGCCCCATAGAAAGCCCAGTTTTTGCCCATTTACGCATGGCTGCCCTCACTGTGGTCAGTCAGCAACAGTCCCGGTTTTCCATTCTCAGACAGAAACAGGGAAATAAAGTGCCAAAAAATTACGCAGAGGCAGGTACCCTCAGTCAGAAGTGAAGAGTTCCTACTCCTGTTGATGGGCAAAAAATGGGTTTTCTGTAGGGGCCATGTGCACGCATGTTTGCTCACGTAGACGGCGTCAAATGCTACTTGCGCTCGCCCTCAAGCGTCTCCGACCCCTCATCTCATGATCAGTTTTGGTTGCTGTCCGGAATCTGACGTACAGGCTGTAACCAGATGTGGCGCTCTTCAGCTGCCATTGTCCCTCGAGGCTGCCCAAAGCAGGGTCGGTCAGTGACAGTGCCTGTGTTCCATTCTCAGATAGACAGCCAACTGAATGTTGAATGGTGACCGTGCAAATGACGCACCACCTCTCGGCAACTGAGATCTGCCCGTAACATGCAAAAGTCTCTTTTTCTTTCTCCTGTGTCACAAGCTGTTCCATTATCTTGATGCAGTAGCATTTTTCTTTTTTTTTTTTTATTGTTTGCTTTATGTAGGCTATTGACCACACCAAAAAGAACAAGTGTCGCTGTCCCAAATGATTATTTTTCAAACTATTAATGTTTCTGTTCACAATTTCTTTCACATTACTTGATCAATGTACCTATTCACACAATAAGGACATCAAACCATCTCTTTTTAACATTTCAATTCTTTAACATGGCACTTGAATCTCTCCAAACTAAAAATTAAGTGTGATGAAATAAAATGTGCAAAATAATGCATTCTGATGCCATCTGACAAAATAAATAATAATAAAAATTCAAACAGGAGGTATACAAAAATGAGTGTTTTACTAATTAGCAGAGTAACTGAAAAATGTAGGCAACATTTTTTTTTCTTCTTTTAGAACTGACCGTTGTAGCCTATGTAAAATAATGTATTAAACAGCCAAGCTCAGGACACATAAACATTTCAATATTTAAACACTTCAACACTGCCCTGCAGGCCATTGCTCCTCAAGGAAAAAGTATATCCAAAATGAAATTAAATGCAGACAGATGAGCAGTGCAAAATAATACAATCTGAATCTGAATGCAGTGCAGAGGTGATCACCACGTCGCGGGTTCGATCCTCGGCGTACCCACCGGCAGGGGTCGGCAGCTTTTTCAGAGTAGCGCACAATTGGTTATCGCGCTACAGGGTTACAAATTGGGAAGGGACTGCCGGATTTGGGTTTAAGATAACAGCTTTGTTCGTTGCTCCAGCGCCTCCTGTTGGCCAGACGGGCGCTCGTCAGGAAGAATCCGGCTTGGTTCATGTCCGGGTATCCTCCGCCCTCGCTCTGAACTTGCGAAGATTCAACCAGCGAGTGTGCAAGAATCAGTGGCTGACAGGCACGTGCTTCGGAGGAGAGCCGTGAACTGTCTTCACTATCCTGAGTTGGCAGCAAGGGGTCGCATACGAGCAAGCTTTGTACATAGTTCCCCAATTGGGCATTCCAAATTCGGGTGGGATTGGAGATGCCAAATTTAAAAAAAAAAAAAAAAAAAAAAAGTACAAGTACAAAGTATTTTTTCATAGTACGCGTGGAAAGAAGCAAAGCAACCACTGTTTGTTCTCCCCTTGTGCTCTTTAATCAATTTTCAGGTGAATGAAAGATGCAGTATTCAAAAAACAAACAGGCAGTCCGTCATTAATATACTACTTCTTTGAGTTTAACTGGCAGTTTAAAAACCACTTTAATTAATAGTAGAATTACATAGTATCAATAACATGTCTAATTTTTGCTTCAGAAAACAGATTTTTCTTGACTTCTGAAGGGATACCATTGGCTCACTGTAGCTGAAGTGCCTGCTGCAGGGGACAACGATTATTTCCGTGGCAAGAATTTTTTTTTTTTTTAACTACTGGATAGATGCTATGGGCAAGTATATTGAGCAGTTTGCACATCAGGCTTAGCTGAGGAGTTTTGTTCTGTCAACTCCTGAAAAACAAGGATTGAACTGATGAACTCGTCGTATGCTAAACCTTGTTCGGCTTACTTCTGAATATTCAATAACTGATCTGGGTGTGCCATCTAGTGACAGAATATTGTAACTGCATGCATACATTTGCAGCTCCGTGTCCGCTGGCTGGCACATCTGCATGAAGATAACCTGCCGAGCACCATTGTTTTTCTTGAACACGCCAAATCTAGATAATCTCTACATGGTTAATTAAATTCATATTTTAATTTGAAACAAGTAACTAAGTTGCCAGTGTCAAAGTAACAACGTGAAAGTATGCTTTTTATCTTTTAAATGTAGTAAAGTGAAAGTAAACCTACTGGTTTAAAAAAAAATCTTAAGCTAAGTGCAAATCCTTAAAAACTAGCCTACTTAAGTAATGGTACTCTCGTTTTCAAAGGTGCAGAGAATTATGCACCCCCCAGACAAAATCTCACATAGCCTGCATTCAGAACTTGAGAGGCCTGAACGTTAGTAGCGATGCATTTATAGACAACAAATCAACAGTCTACCGTTACATAACAAAAAAACACATTCTGTATCCAGGCTTGATAATCGCACATTCCAAGGTGGGAAAGTAAACACTACGATGTTTTGCGGCCATCCTGACAGAGCTCCCGGGTGATTTTGCTTCAGATGTTTGTTCATTGCTGTCGTACTTGTGTGGTACGCCAGCCGATTTTTGCATAGCGTGCGAAGTACCACATCACTAGAAGGGTTAAGAGTGAGAAACCTCCCACACTTTTGAAGACATGTTTTTTTTTTTTTAGGCTGTGTTGCTCCTCGGCACTTGCGCTGCTGCTACTGCATGCCGCCGCCATTATTGTTGTGTGAATTTTTAAACTATAGCTTCTGGCGGCTAGCTTTTTGGTGTATTACCACCACCACTGGACTGGAGTGTGGGACACCCTACTTGTTTTGGGACGCGTCGACAAATTTGTTTTCGATTACGCGTCATCCCAGCTCTAGACACTGTACACATCACAAACAGTTAAATGTTTGTTATTACTGAAGTGCTCGGCGCGTGCACGTGGTGCGCGTCAGGATTACAGTACCATGCTTTTTTCTTTATTTCCTCTCGTGCCTCACTGGAAAAGCAATAAAAATCGATCGATTCTTCAAATTGCTGCAAGTACAGTACATGCCTCACCGGTGCGTTTTTAATGGCGCTGAGTTTATATTCACTGTCTTGACGCATACATTGATTGTGAAGGATGAAATATTTGAGGCTCTGGCAAAACGGACCATTATGGAACATATAAATTACTGTTACTTCACAGTATTGAAAAATTATGCGGGGGCATGTTGGAATACCCCCAAAATAACATAGTCTGCAAACATTCCTCACACTTGACAGCCAGTGCATGTTCGGACTGCAAAGGCGGAGACATACCTTCTCACACTCAGGCTTGAGTTAACAATGAACTTTTCAATACCATTGAAATGTTTGAATGACCTAAAGATTAATGCAGGAGGTATGAAACTCCTTTCTTCAGTGCACTTTGCCAAAAACACAGATTATGGTAAACGGATATGTCACTTCATCTTTGCCATAATTGTTGATTGCGGTAAAGACATCTGACCATCTTAAAGTTTGTTGAAAAAGAAAATGAAATGGCAACTATAACCCAGCTTTGCCATTTTAATTCTGACCAGTACTTTGCAAGGTCTATTTGAAGAATACAAAAAAGTGGAATCCCATAGAGAATTTTTGGTGGATATGTCTTTACCTAAATCATGCCCTTTTCTGTAGAAATGCCCATAACAGTAATCTTTATCTACCAAGCCCATTAAATGAAGAAAATGGGGCAAAAACATAGGGACAGATGGAGATATGGTGCTTATGATAGTGCTTTATTTTAATTTTTTTGTTTAATTCTCCCAATTCTGCAAATTTACCTGGAAAACTCCCTCTTTACAACCACTCACGTTACACATGGTCTTTAGTGAGCTGCATGTAGTCCATAGTATTGGGTTAGCTATCTGAGCGGGACTGTAATGAAATTTTTTATATCTCGTGTGTGTTAATAGGCAGCTGGTCCTGTTACTGGAGCTGTACAGCGGTCAGGATGTCTATGACTACCTGCGACCACTGGCCTTCAGCCTGTGCACAGACAGAGTGTCATCTGTGCGGTGGATCTCCTACAAATTGGTACGCTCACCGCTTGGATCCAATGGTTCAGTGAAACAGTTTCTCAGTGCAGCGAAAGTCCTTTGATACTTGTGAATGTCTTTTATGCATGATTTTGGCAATGGTGGAGAATTGACACTTGGGGATAAAACTTGTGAAAAGACACAAGACTCCAAACCACTGAGGGATTGCTATGCAAACGTGGCTTTTTTTAGCAGAACCACTTTTGAATTTGGGTAGCTTAATGTTTACTGTAAATATAAAATATTATCAACACTGCTCTTGTGTTCTTGTGTTGCTGAAAGTGAATTGTGAGTATGAAATATTTTGCATAGGTGAGCGAAATAATCAGAAAGCTATCATCCAGCCCTGACCTGCTGGCAGACTTCATGGCTGAGCTCGTGGAAAAGTTCTGTCACAGTCCAAAGTGGTCAGGACGGCAGGCGTTCGCCTTCATATGCCAGGTGAAATACAAGAGTATTTTCAGTCATGATCTTTCTGAAGTAGATGGATTTGTTTTGGCAAAACAAATTTTTCAGTGTAATTCTGAACTTAAACCAATGTTTTACTCTCAGATTTAATTTTGGAAAGAGGCAGTCGAGATCCGATGTGCCACTTCAGTTATTGCTTCATTTCACTGATGTAATTCAATGAATTTTGGCATTAATTGCCTTTGGTACATTGATTTTTGTGGCCTTTATGAATATGTTAGGGCTTATAAATTTCCCCTGCCAGAATCTTTCCCTAATAAATCTTGGCATCCTTCCTTTGATGAACAGTTATGTGTCCCTTGTGAAGTGGAGAGCATGATTACTTGAGAGCGGGTTGTAGTGTTCATACTGCCAGATCATAGGTGTTAAAATCTTTGTTCAAAAAGTGTTGTTCCAATCAAAAGGATTTTCTCACTGCCACTGTTCTTCTGCCTGAACAGTACGCAGAGCTGTACTCGTAACTTTCAGACCTGAAAACATCATACCTTTACTCTGTCCTGCTGGAGCAAACACTCAGCCCGCCATATTTTTATCTTCTATAACTCACTGCGGTGTGAAAAGGCTTCATTTTTTTAAATTAAAAAAAAAATTTTTTTTTAAAGAGAGGTCCAAATTTGAATGCCGCAAGCCCGGCATTCGCATTGAGAAAGGTGTAATGTTTTGGCAACGTGACGGTATGAAGAGCCAAAGGGATTTGAGTAAGCGTTTATATCCCCCACCACCCAATTCTTCCTCCAGCTGGTGGTGGAGGACGACTGTGTGTCACTGGAGCAGTTTTCAGAGCACCTACTGACCCCTTTGCTGCAGCTGGCGTCCGACCCTGTGCCCAACGTGAGGTTGCTGCTGGCCAAGACCATCCGTCAGACACTGCTTGAGAGAGGTGAGTTTTCCATCTCCAACCTCGGCTTTAGTTCCTTTTCCCAACCACTCTGCAATACTACTTTAATGTCCATAATACATTGAGTTGCTGAATCATGTGGAAGCTTTGTTCTTCAAAGTCGTTTTCGTTTCTTATCCTAACCACTGTGCATGTTGTTTACTCTGTTTAATGTCCGTGTCTAATGTGCTGGATCCTAGAACTGTGCCCAAGCTGTGAGCCTCAAAGACTCTCCACCTCTTGTTTGAACCACTAAATAAATTTTTTACTCCTGTGGTGGAATATTGTCCAAATCAGACTGGAGAACAAAGCTTAGATAGAGTTCTAGCCTTCTGCACATTTTAAGTTCCTTGGCTTCTTATTTTAACCACTGTATTCATTTTTTACATCAGCATATATGCATGTAATATCTGAATCTGATTGAATATGCCAAATACAGGAACTGTGTTTAAAACTTTGCGCTTCAAAGTCCCTCGGATATAGTATTCAGGTCCGTCCGTCCCGAACATTGTCAGCGCGATATGTGAAGAAGGAGTTAACCTTTTTCAATTCTTTTTGGTACCAACCTTCCTACTTGAAATGCGCAGACACCATTCGATTTTGGTGACCTAACGGCGGGGGATATAGTCACTTTAGTGACAAACTCTTGTCCTTACAACTTTACAAATTTTTTAAACTCTAATTTCTGAATCAGATTATATTTGCTGAATCATGGAACTGTTGCTTGTGGGCAGTATCCGATGGACAAGTTGGGCTTGTCGTACCATTTGCACCCCCCCCAGACAGATTTGGCTTTGACTGCTCACGGCATGTAAACTATGGTCATGATCCCTAAAATGGTGTTGATCTGTGTTAATCTGTCCATGATTTGCTTAATGCAAAAATTACCATTTTCACTGCAGATTATAAAAGGAACTGCTATGATTGAAATGAGTGTAGCTGTTGGGTCAGCATGGCTCAGGAGGTAGAGCGGGTAGTCTCGGAATCAGACTATTCCTGGTTCGATCCCGGGCTCCTCCAGGGAAAGTGTCAAATGGCGCTTTTCCACTACATGTTACCGGCTCAACTCTACTTGGATCCGGGTACTTTTTTGGGGTTGCTTTTCCATTAGAGGATGGTACCGCCTCCGTGGTACCTGCTCGTCGTTGCAACACAGCATGTTACTGCCGCGAAGGTATCCTCAGTTATATCAAGTTTACTTTTATTCCATCGATTTCGTAAATATTTTTTGTGTTTAAATCAGGCCATGCGCACTACTGTCTCCACGGTATGGCAGTAAAGTTTTTGAGTCTTTAATTGTTATTTCTGTTTGACATTGTCCTGATGCATAGGATAGCAGCTGGTGTGTCCGAGTAGGCTACCACCTAAAAACGTGAAGCAATTATATCCGTAAAAGGCATTCATAGAAAAGAGTATTTGTAGAAAAAGGCAATATATTCTCAGGGCATTTGTGTACCATCAGTATTCCATAATGTAACTACAACTCCAGGAAAAAAAATATGGAATCGCCACACACCGACCCTCGGATTGATGCCTTTAATGGCGTATTGGGAGTGGCTAGAGGAAGGTTCCTTTCGAAAACTAGCGTTGTGCGATATCTAATATAGCCGCCACAGCAGCCATCTCAATATGCCCTTGATCAACATACAGGCGGGGGCATATGCCACGCTCTGCGTTGCTCTTGCTCCCTAATGGAAAAGCAAAAAAGTAGAGTAGAGCCAGTACCGTGTCGTGGAAAAGCGCCAAAAGTGTCCTTGAGCAAGGCACTGAAACCCACACTTCTCCTGATATGCAAGTTTGCGCCTTGCATAGCAGCCTTCGCCATCAGGGTGAATGAGAGGCATAACCGTAAAGCACATTGGGGTCATGTTATGTGACTAAAAAGCACTATATAAATGCAGTCCATTTACCATTTTAAATCATACCAACAATCAATGTAGCCCCGGACAAAGTCAGGTAGTTACTTTGGATTCACGTGTCGTCGCTGTTATGGCCCCAATTTGTTATTACATTTACAACACTACAGCAACAGCAACAGCAAGGGATGACAGACACAGTTTTTAAAACTTATACACATTTAATTAACAAAGACAACGACTAACAATAATGACTAATCTAATATCTACAACTAATGACCAAGACTGATTTCCAAAAAACATAAAATATTTACAGTCCCTTTTGTAGGTTGCTTGGTGATGTCCTGGGTGAGGGAAAAACTCTAACACAGGCAAAAATCCACTAAAAGCTTCACAGGTCTTGAACAGAATGACAGGTCTGGTCACATTTATCCTTCTCCTTGCAATTTCTCCTACTACTTTACTGTCTCAATTCTACTCCTTATATTCTCTTTTGCAGACCCCACCCACATTTAGACCTCTTTTTTATTTTCTGGGATTTTCCCCAGACATGCCCAGGACATATCTAAACCTAGCTCCAGTCTGGGCTGAATAAAAAAAAAGTTAAATACTGCCATCTAATGGCCTATATTCACATTACATTGCCGCTACCACTGCCGCATCTGTGGCATCGTGTGAAGCCGTTTTCACATAGCACACGCATGGCGCAGATCTTTGCCACCACAGCCATTCATTGTCTATGTGATCACTGGGCGCGAGGGCGCACCATTCTGCGCTGAAGAGGGCGCAGCGAGAGGCTGGCGCCACCGCTGGACAGGGCACTGCCGCTGGACAGGGCGCTGCGCCCACCTCGGCGCGTCCAATAGGAGAGAATATTGGAATCGGAAAAAAATTGGCGGATTTTGTCAGAAAGGCAGAGCAAAAATGGAGGAGAGCATCACTGTGGCGGTCTCTGCATGCAGAGCTGTGGGACACGAGACTCAACATCTTCCGGGATCTCGTTAAAAAACTCCAGGCATGGAGAGCGAGATCCCACAATTTGGGAATACTAGGTGTTTAAAACTGGTCGAGATATCGTCAGTCTCATGGCATAATTGTCTTCTAGGGCCGTCCACACTGAGAAAGATAACTCACACGACTCACCTCACTTTGTAAGTACTGATTTATCTACTTTCATTAGTTAAATTTGGCTGTACTTTCTCTTCAGCGAACCAATTTTTTGCTTCGTTGGAAAATTGACGTTGGCCTAGCTTCATGGCTACTCTTCTGCGAATACATCTGAAGAGTTAACTTAATACAAGGTATCCTTTTGGACTTAGATTAACATTATGTAATGAGTTTCTCTGCGATGTCATCTGCCATATTGAATGAACACGGCATGTTGATGTGAAGCCCTGTAAATTCCGACGGATTTGATGGGCGGTCAATTTTTCCATCGTTCATAAAATTGCTCTGAAAGTGATCACAGCGATATCGTTGTCGTTATAGTTGTGGTGCGGACTTCGCCATCTACATGAGTTGGAACGATTTTTAAAACTATATTTGCTATCGTTGTAGTTATCTTTCTTGATGTGGACGGCCCTTTAGGCAGATATCGCAATTTGGCCAAAATATGACTGAGGCTAACGATATGTTTTTCATCTCCACAATGGGCGATTTTTTTTTTTCCAATTAAAGACCACCACAGTTGTAAACTGCTCCCTGTTCAGCCTGAAATAGACCTGGAAGCGGTCGTCGTGGAACTGCAGCTCCTGAATGAGATTAAACTCCCCCAACTGCTGTGGTACCATGATAATTTCATGTACCCACACTCTTCTTGCTGCTTCTGGTGTTCTCCTCCTCAGAAGAACTATTGTCACTGTACCTAGTGCATCCGAAGCAGCTGTATTGTCCGTCAGAGAAAAAGTGCGCCAGAACGAACTACTTCGTAGCGTCTGTATCGGTCGCACAACGCACATGCGTGCGCCCTTCTCGGCGCCCACTCTGAAAGCCGCTCAATACAGTCTGCGCCTTCCAAACCGCGTGCTATGTGAAAGGTGCTTTAGCCAGCCCCCGTCTCCCCTTCTTTGAGACGGGCAGTGTTTACCTGTGATGGGTAAAGCTGTTTTCACATAGCACGCGGTTTGGACGGCGCTCTGCGCTGGGTACGGCGCAGACGATTTCACATAGCACGCGGTTTGGATGCCAGACTGTGTTGAGCAGCTTTCAGAGATGGCAAAGAGTAGGGCGCACGCATGCGTGTTGTGCACGCATGTGGCGCCGTTTGCTATGCGACCGATCAAGAAAGATAACTACAACAATAACAGTAAAGATATAGTTTTAAAAATCGTTCCAACTAACGTAGATGGCGAAGACCACACCTATAACAGCAACGATAATGGCAAACGATATCGCTGTGATCACTTTCAGAGCCATTTTATGAACGATGGAAAAATAGACCGCCCATCAAATCCGTCGGAATTTATAGGGCTTCACTTCAACATGTCATGTTCATTCAACATGGCAGATAACATCGGATAACGTTAATTTAAGTCCAGAAGGATACCTTGTATTACGCTAACTCGTCAGATGTATTCACTGAATAGTAGCCATGAAGCTAGGCCAACGTCAATTTTCCAGCGAAGCAAAAATGGGTTCGCTGAAGAGAAAGTACAGCCAATGTGAACTAATCAAAGTAGCTAAATCAGCATTTACTTAAGAAGTGAGGTGAGTCGTGTGAGGCGGACGGCCCTAGGAGCCAATTATGCTATGAGGCTAACGATATCTCTGCCGGTTTTTAAACACCTGGTATTCCCAAATTGTGGGATATCTCTCTCCATGCCTGGGCTTTTTTTTAACGTGATCCCGGGAGACGCTGAGTCTCGTGTCCCACAGCTCTGCGTGCAGAGAGACTGCCACAATGATGCTCTCCTCCATTTTTGCTCTGCCTTTCTAACAAAATCCGCCAATTTTTTTTCTGATTCCAATATTCTCTCTGATTGGACGCGCCGAGGTGGGCGCTGCGCCCAAGTTCGATATTTTGAACTTGGGCGCAGCGCCCTATCCAGCGGCAGCGCCCTGTCTAGCGGCGGCGCCAGCCTCTCGCTGCGCCCTCCTCGGCGCAGAATGGTGCACCCTCGCGCCCAGCGATCACATAGACAATGAATGGCTGCAGTGGCCGAGATCTGCGCCATGCGCGTGCTATGTGAAAATCTGCGCAGTCTTTTTCAAGTTAATTATTTGGTGAACCGAGGTACTGTAGGTCGGGTTTTAATCGTGTATTGTAATTGCGAGGCAAGCTACGAAACACAGATACCTGAGATACAGACGTCAGAGGCTTCCAAGTGCGAGTTTCATTATTCCAAGTCTTAATACGTGCTAAAAGGCTCCAAGTGCTTCATTATATAAGTTTATTTTATGCATGCGGCTCCGACACGAGAAATGATTGGCTCATATGTTGCGTTATACTTGAGCTCAGAACCGGAGGTGGGGGGGAAAAAATTTGCAAGACACGCGACATTCTCAAATGAGAGATCGCCCCAGATACTGCTTTGCGCTGAGCTGGCGACTGGGAACCCCAGCTGAGAGAAATCCCATCGCTTCAGTCAGTAACAAAATGTAGAATGACAGCAATACTTCGAGCAATGTTGTTTGTCCGCTGAAATCTCTATAAATACTGAAGAATAACAAGATTTAGTTACTTAAGAGCATTTTAATACTCATTTTGCAACTTCATTAAAATATCTGGCGCTCTTATATCGAGAAATGACAGAAAACCCGATGAGGCAGGTCTGCGGATGGAGAGCTGAACTCGATCTCCCTACACGATCTAATCACTTACTGAATACTGATGTCGGGCAATGGCCAGTCTTTCTACTAGCGCCAATTCTGAGAGAAGCTCTGTTCGAAACAAACTAAATAAACTTGTGGCATTGCTGGTTGTAGTAAATAAAGGCACTATGGCATTCAGCATTTGAGACGTCCCTCGGCTGTTTCCAGTATTCTTTGGGATTGTTCCAATTGAGTTTGTCCGCACTTAGCGCATGCGTATCGTCTAAGATCACTTTCGGTTTTCCCTGTGATATAGCACTATACCTGTCAATTTTGGTCGCCATGGTGACAGTATTGACCGATTAATATCAAGGGGGTAGGAATACACCCAGAAGTTGAAGCTCAATTGAACGCTCAAAGAAGATAGCAGATTATCAACTAGCGGTAGCTTTTTATTCACCCCCATTCATTTTGCCTGACATTTTACATCAAATAACTTTACACTAAAAACATTATGAGCCTTCTTGTCAGCGATAATACTTTCTACCGAGAAACTACATTTTGTAGCAGACGTCTTTACTTTGTATGTAGCGATATGGTCTAATTGTAAGCATTTTTAGCCAATGGCACCAAACTAGGCTAAAAGTGACGTGAAATGCCGGCGACTTCCTGTCGCACAGGACGAAATAACCGTACTGTTTAGACCAGAAGCCCAAAACGAATCATAGGGTCATTCCATATCAAATCACCCAAAAAAAAATCAAAATTGTCACCCCACCCCCTCAGATTTTGCTCATATTTGGTTTTTAGGGTGATTTTTGCTGGCAAAGCTGAAATTCCAAATATTAGCTCAATCTAACCAGTGGTTCCTGAGTTTGCCACCCAATTTGGCAAAAATCGCCCAAAACAGGGTTACCGGCCGAAGTTTGACCACAAATATCTCAGCAACCAGTGGGGCTATCACAATAAAATTGGTGTCTCTAGACTGGAAATTCACCAAGGAATCCAAATCTGGCCTTAGATTTGATGTGGGGTAAAAATAAAATATAATGACCTTTTGACCTTTACTTTGACCTTGACCTTGTTGACCTCGCGACCTTGACACAAAACCCGCACACAATTGTAGCCTCAGATGTTCCCTATATTATATACAAAAACCAGAGGTGTATTTTCCCCTCAGTTTTTACAAATCCACACCATATATCCCTTGTCTCTGCAATTTTAGCTCGGTTTTTACACCAATTCCTGTAAAACAATGTAATGCTTCAACACTATTCACTACAAACTTTGAAAAGGTATTTCTATAATGTTCTGAACTATTTTAATGATTGTTTTACTTGATTATCTAACATTCATTACTTATCCTTGAGCTGAGAACTTGCATTTCAGTTACAGCACGCACCTGAGTTCATCCAAATCTACTTATTATCATGGGACCACATGCTACAATTCTTAGAAATATTCATCAGATCATTTCTACTGATGCTGTCTCCTCAGAATGAAGAGGAACAGAGTGATGGGGCATCCACTACACAAACTATGTCCTCATGCCGCAACCATTATACTTCAGATCAATTTTTAAAATTTAAGTTTATTAGAAAAGTTATAATCAATCATAGTTGTCATGCAGAGCCAGGGGTGCACTGGGAATTTAGTATGGTACTTAAAAATTGAGGTAGACAGCACAGCACCTTTCAAAAGTTAATATGTTGTTGATGATTACTGAGAATGATGAATGCATACTTACATCTTCAAATTCACTTCACAATGTCAAAAATAGTCCAAAATCTTCCCTCTTCTTTCTTCATTCTTTCAGATAGTCTTATTTGAGGTCCACTCTAGAAAATTGAAGGCCTATCACTCAAACTCTGTAAATTCAAGTGGATTAAGGCAAAACTGCACAGACAAGGTGTATATGATGTGGATTTGTGGAAAATGAGGGGAAAATACACCTCTGTTTTTGTATATAATATAGGGAACATATTGGGCTACAATTTTGTGTGGGTTTTGTGTCAAGGTCGCGAGGTCAACAAGGTCAAGGTCAAAGTAAAGGTCAAAAGGTCATCATATTTTATTTTTTTCCTACATCAAATCTAATTTGGACTCCCTGGTGAATTTCCAGTCCAAAGACACCAATTTTATTGTGATAGCCCCACCGGTTGCTGAGATATGGGTGGTCAAACATCAGCCAGTACCCCCATTTTGTTGGTTATTGGTATTGGTTCACAGGAGTAAAATAAGTTTTCAGTAGTTTCCAAATTAGTATTGCATAAGTAGCAATCAATTACTTCAAATTTGAATCTTTTCTTAATTAATTCATTAATTTAATTTAATTAATTTAAATAGCATCTCCCCTAATTAAGGGGAGATGCTATTTAAATTTTTGAAATGTATTTCTTTAAATTTTGGGGGAAGCGGGTATTTCAGATATTTTGTTCTGATAGCTGATATTTTACTCTTTCCATAATTTCTCAGTTTGAATGTTAATCGTCTTTTATGTGTTCTTTGTTAAAAAGTGATATTTCTTCTTCCTTTAAAATTAAGGGGTCTAATGTCGTATTTTCAACCCATTTATAACTCGAATGCATGTTAGAATAAAAATTAATAGGTTATTTCACGCAATGTGGATGGGCGAATTGTGAATGTGTCAGTTCTGCTCCCTAGCTAGCTGGCATTTGTTTGTGTTCTTTTGCGGGTATTGTGCGGATAAATATCTATTTCATTAAATTTAATTGTTTGGAATATCATCTGGCATGCTAGTTATCATTGAACTCAGCTATGCTTGCCATCGTGCGCTGAACGTGCCAGTAAATCTTTGAAATGGTCATAATATCAAAATTGAGTAAATCCATGCGTTGGCTATTGGTTAGCTTGCAAGATTACAAACACTCCCACCAAATTAGCTTGCGAGCTAGGATAGCTAAAACCCGTCTCTCCGCTGTAATACCCATTTCAGAATGAGTCCGATCTGCTGCCAACATTGCTGCCAACTCGCCATTGATCGTTACCAATGAAAATGCCTATGCATCACACTGATCGCTCCAATAATGCTTGAAAGACGCACATGCCACTTAGCTAATGTTATGAGAACATTGATCAATGCTTTCAATAGATCGCTGAAAAATGTAAATGAGCACTCAGGTTAGATGCTGAACGAGCATGGCTGAGTAGCTAACCAGCTAACGTTTATGTTCACTTCGCGTTGAGCTATATGACCTGCCCTGTACGTTACCTGATTTCTACTTGTGGCATCAATGGAGCCTCAATTAGCTAACATGAGCTGACCAAATGCGCGAACGCAGTGCAGCCATTGTGCTTCGTGAACATTATCACCGTCCCCAATGTTTTCAATTCATTGTCTTTTGTTAAAGGTGGCAGGAAGACTGAGATAATGAATGCCCGGTCGAGAAAATGAGCAAAATTCTCTTTATTGTATTGGACTGATTTTGATAAGGTGGTCCAACCTGGCTGGGAATGGGGCCATTGTGTTGCCTAAACTGATGAGCTTAAGCCTGTATTATTATTATTATTATTATCAGCATAATATGTGCGAAAATTCCTTAGTGCAATAATTAGTCAATTTTAATATTTAATAAGAATGCAAATTTTAATAAATCTGCATAAGCCTGTGCTCAGATAAACCGTCTGGGCGTGGTATTTGGTTGTATGCACAAATGAAAAGGCGGCAGTATCTTCTTACCTCGAACTTGGCAATAACTGCCGCCAGAGATGTGACAAATGCACCTGTGTCATGAGCAGCATGTGAAATAATGCGGCATACGTGATTATTCCTCCAAACTTGAAAGATCCACTCCATAGTATTTGAAAAGGAAATTCTCTTAGGAAAGGAAACGGGACAAGGGGCAGAGATCGAAATCCACCTGCAAACATTGTGAATTCTAAGGCACAAAGGAGGTCTAAGAACAAGCTAGCAGTAGCTCAGTTTGCTACAGCTTTAAACTGGGAGTCAGGACTGCACAGTGACCATTAACTAGCTAGCTAGCTTCGAGCACGTTTCTCCCAAGCCTCGCTGTTAACCATGTCAGCAGCTTGTAGTTTTTACTTCCAGACTGCAAATGGTTCCAGCAATGCAAGGTAGCAATAGTGCTTTCACAGATCAGTGTTAGCTGTGGAAAAAGCCCAGCTACCAAACAGAAAATACAAGGCAATGTTCGCATTTGCTGAACTCCAAGACCATAGTGCTGTTTGATAGCAATGCACCTCGCTGATATGAGAGAACGACACATTATACTTCAAACGTCCAGAAAAATATAAACCCAACAGTGACAACATTCTGTAGGAATTAAACAAACCTAGTGAGAAGTTAGTTGGAATGCTAGCCAGCTTTTCATCATTGGTACGGTCTCGCTCTCTGGAGCTTGCCTGAAGATAAGAATTTAGTTTGGTGCACTACATTACGAGGGACCAAATGTCTCGCTAATCTTAAAGTTAAATTCACAACCAATTTGAAGTGTGACATGACCACAATATCGATCGTTTCGTGATCCTCATTCCAACTGACTGGAAAAATGTTCAGAAGCTTTCCCTGTTAACAGCTGGCTATGTACCCATTAGGCTAGCTAGGACAGCTTAAGCATCCTTAGATAGGATTAGGACAATGCCCATGGACACAAAACCGCTTTAGGGCTATGTTCCCTGAAGGCTACTCACCAGTACCACGCGTCTGACCATTCAGAGTCTGATGTGAGGCATATATTAACGAACCAGTGCCTTAATCGTTGATTAAAAACAACTCCTTATAACTTCGTTTTTGAAGAGTGTCAACTAAAATTGCGCCTCAATTCATTTTTTAATATGTCTTCCAGTACTACTTTAGAAGGAAATTCTATTGTATGCTCTTTAAATAACAAAATAATGACAGGAACTTTTCCATTATAGTCAATGGGAAATGCGTTGCAGTGCACTGGACGCCGTATTGGTTTCCTAAACTTTTTGCCTCTCCAGTTCTATATACACTCATTGGTCCGCGGGCGCCTGTTGGCAAGTGAATGCACAGAGGGAGAAGAGAAAAAAAGCACAACTTAAACATACACTGGCACCTGAGAAATCCCTTCAGAGAGACGAGGCTTACCTTCTCAACCCGGAGAAAGGCCATCTTCTGAGGAGACCCGTTGTGCCAGCAGTGAACAGCCTGAGCGGTGAAATTCCCCTCTTGGTCTTGAGGTTGTTCAGTTTTGTTTGATTAATCTTTTATTTTTATTTTTCCCCTTTTTTCTAAACAGCCCATCGGCTGTTGTGATAAACTCAGTCCCGAAAAGTGATTTGTGAAGATGAGATGAGATGGCTCAGTCGCTTCTCCCGGCCTGGTTTACAGGTGGCAAAAAAAAGAGAAAAATAACCCCACTTGTCGTGGAACCACTCTCACCAACTTCCCTCTAGGCTGATTAGGCCTGAGGATTAAGAAGAACTTCTTCCCCGGAGCTCGCCCCAACAGTCTTATTTATTTGTTTAATTTTTCCATTTCAGTGGCAGCGTTTCACTATAACCCGACTTTCCCTCATCACCCCACCATAGACTGTATGAAAAGATGGAAGCCGCACCCTGGTCTGAAAAATGAAGCACGTGCGGAAGTACGGTAAAATGGCATTTTCTTTAATGGCCAGCAGATGACAACGTCGGTGGTTGCAGAAAGAAGTTCAATACTATAGAAGTCTGAGAAAATGACCCTACTTTCCAGCCTGATTTTTCATTTAAATCATGATTTTTCACATTTTTTTATGGTAGCGATAGCAAGTTTCAAGTCTCCTTCGATATATCATGATGGTTATTTTTGTAAATTATGTTCCCTTAAGGGGCTTCCTTTATAGTATGCTGAAGCCAGTGGGTGACATCACGGTAGCTTCGTCCATCTTTTTATACAGTCTATGCACCCCACCGTTTGAACTCCCAACTTGCTCTCTAATCAAAAGGTAGCCCCACCCCTACTAAAGGAGTGTCAACTGCACACGTGCAGACGCAACAGGTGTTCAAACATAATATAAATAAAAAGAATAAAAGTGGTATGAATGTGTATGTAACACAATGCAGAGAAATTTCCTTTTGGACGCAGTACAGGCTGCAGTTTGGGACCGATTACTTTCATATTTGGTATGGACATGTGTTTCACTTTTGAAACCTATCAATTTTGGTTGCCGTGGAGGCAGTATTGGCCGAATAATGCCCAAAGTTGTGCTGAAACATACGCACTTCCTTGTGGATGCTGTACAGGCTGTCATTTTTGATAGATTACTTTCATATTTGATACGGACGTGTAATACTTCACTTATGACACCTATCGATTTCAGTCGCCATGGTGACCGTATTGGCCGAATAATGTGCAAATAAGGGGAGAGGCGAGCTTGAGGGCTACACCCATGCGGTCGTGGCCAACCAGACTATCTAGTTCTATGGTTGAAGTCACCTAGGCTATATATTTTGCCCATTCCTGTCTTCATTCAGACCACTGAATAAAACCACTTAACTGCTTGTGCATGCTTTGTAAATTTGCTTGCAACACTGATTCACAATGTACAACCCTATTTCCAGAAAAAAAATGGACTCTGTGTAAAATGTAAATTAAAATAGAATACAATGATTTGCAAATCATTTAAACCTTATATTTAATTGAAAATAGTGCCAAGACAACATATCAAATGTAGAAACTGAGGAATGTTGCTTTTTGAAAAATATTTGCTCATCTTGAATTTTATGACTGCAACATTTCCAAGAAAGTTGATACAGGGGTAATGTTTGCCACTGTGTTGCATCACCTTTTCTTTTAGGAATACTCTGAAAGCATTTGGGAACTGAGGTGACCAACTGCTATAGTTTTGGAAGCAAAATGTTTTCCTATTCTTGCTGTTCAACGCTTCAGACTCCTTTGTACGGCTTGACATTAACACTGGCCTGATCGTGTATCGGTGAGAACCAGCCTGTGTCTTGGGAAGAAAAGAAAAGCACTGTTTGGTCTTACTTCGGCAAGATATCAAGGAAAAAAAGTTTGACGTTGACTTTGCTATAGCTAGCGTAGAACAGTGTGCGTAAGCATACGTTGACATGTGCGTTCAGTGAGTAGTGGTCTCAATTTACACATGACGTTAAATGAGTTCTAGGCAACTTATTCTTGGTTCTGATTAAATTTGCCTCTTAAATACATAAAAGCTACCTTCAAACCTTGGTATATGTGCAGAAGAGATACCGCCCCATGTAGTCATTTACAATACAACATGCACTCATATTGGCTTATGATTAATCATCATTTTCTCAATAGTGAACTCTAGGGATGCACCAAAGCGAAATTTTGGCCGAAACCGAAAATGAGAAACGCTCGGACGAAAACCGACACACCGAAAGAAATTATTACGCCAATTTTTAGTACCATTGCATTTATGGCTATGGCCTGGGTACTTACCTAACTAAAGTCAAGGTATTGCAGTTGCATAAATTAATATTTATACTTCAAAGAATAAATCAATTACAAAATTATTTATATATATTTTTTGCACTGACATTGCAACAAAGCACAATATAAAATAAAATGTTTAGGCCTACTTGGCACCACTCATGAATAACCTACAGGCCTGTAACTGACTGGCCTATTACTGGCTGCTGAAAAAATGTAGTTAAATGTTACATGACAACACAGCAGCCCACTGATTGGTCAGAGAGAATCCTCTCTGTGAAAGACAACTCGCTTCCGCATTATCGCTAGGAAACTGGCTTCACTTGCCATCATTGAAACTGGTCTTCAAATTATGTTTCTGAAATGCGTGTTATTTTAAGCAGCTTGATAAATATTTTGGTGAACAAACGCAAACTTTTTTGAAAGGTTGCCTTACCTTTCAAACAAGGTAGCGTTTGTTCACTGAAGCTCCTGCATTCATGAAATGCGTTTCTTTGCCTGTGATCCTGTTCGTAGCGAAATTAGAAACAACGGAGTTCCCCTAATTCCCATTGACAAAGTTATTATGCTGCCCCTATTTTACCAAAATTGCACGGAAAATAACTTTACGGGTGGTGGTGAAGCATTTTGTTCGAAGGAAATGTATCACAGATGAGATGACGCATCGTAAAGCGATACATTCTAATACTCTTCGATCTCCTGCCATTTCCGCATGTTCGACGTGTTTTGCCTTCAATTTCATAATTGTTTATGAAGCCTGAATGTCAAGCTAATAAACAATTGGCCACCTAATTGGTTAGTCATGTGTTTTTTCTTCATAAAAAAGAAGCAAATCAGGTAAATTAACATCCTCTATGTGTGGTGATTCCATAGTTTTTCCAGGAGTTGAAGTTACATTATGGAATACTGATGATATACAAATGCCTTTAGAAAATATTGCCTTTTTCTATGAATATTCTGTGCCTTTTACGGATGACATTGCTTTGCGTTTTTTAGGTTGTTATGGCCCCAATTTGTTATGACATTTATAACACAACAGCAATGGATGACAGACACAATTTAAAACTTAAACACATTTAATTAAACAGACAAAGACTTATAACAACTAACTAACTGACCAAGATTGAGTATAACAAAAAAAACCAGAAATATTTACAGTCCCTTGTTTGTTGGGGTGGCTTGGTGATGTCCTGGGTAAGGAAAATGCTCAAACACAGGCAAAAATCCACAAAAGAAACTTCACAGGTCTTGAACAGAATGACAGGTCTGGTCGCATGTATCCTTCTTCTTGCAATTTCTCCTACTACTACTTTACTGTCTCAATTCTCCCCTTTATATACTCTTTTGCATACCCCACCCACATTTAGACCTCTTTTTTTTAATTTTCGGGGACTTGCCCCAGACATGTCTGAAACATGTCCAAACATAACCCCAGTCTGAGCTTAACAAAAAAAAGGTAAATACTGCCATCTACTGGCCTCTATTCACATTACACCTCCATTCCAAAAGGGAGCCTTTGACTTACAAAGGCAAAATTTTTCTTTTAAATACAACAAAATGGTTAAGTAGACACTTGTGTGTACATGTATATCATACAATATTCAAATAAACACGTGATATATATATATATATATATATACATATTCAAACACGGGATAAGCAATCAGCAATTACATTGTCTGTACCCTTCACATGCTTAATTTCTAAGTCAAACTCCTGTAAAATCAAACTCCAATTCAACAATCTCCGATTCTTGTTTTTCATCTTACTCAAAAACATTAACGGATTGTGGTCAGTGTACACAATCATTGGCTTTTGCCCTGTACAAACATAAACATCAAAGTGTTGTAATGAAAGGACCAGAGCCAACAGTCCCTTCTCTATTGTGGAATAGTTCCTTTGGTGGCGATTGAACTTCCAGGAGAAGTATGCCACGGGATGCTCAATGTCATCAGAGTCACTTCTCTGTAGGAGCACAGATCCACAAGCTTGGTCGCTAGCATCGACCGCGATGGAGAACGGTTTGTTGAAGTCAGGAGATTTGAGCACGGGGAAGTGACACAGCAGAGACTTCAGGCGATCGAAGGCTCTCTGGCATGCATCATCCCAAGTGAACTTTACGCCTTTCTTCAGTTGGTTAGTTAGACTGAGAGCAATCTCAGCAAAGTTCTTGCAGAACTTGCGGTAGTACCCGATCATTCCAAGGAAGCGGCGCAAAGCTTTTTTGTTGTCAGGAACTGGAAAGTCCGTGATGGCTTGGACTTTAGCATTTATGGGTGCCACCTTACCCTGGCCTATGACGTAGCCAAGATAGGTGACAGTAGCACAATCAAAGTCACTCTTGCTCAGGTTAACAGTCAGGTTAGCCTGGGTCAGGCGCTGGAACAACGTCTCCTCATCTTTTAGATGTTCTTCCCAGGAGTCACTCCATGTGATCAGGTCATCGATGTACGCACCCGTGTGTGGCAATCCGGCAATTGTAGACTGTATCATCCTTTGGAACGTGGCTGGGGCATTTTTCATGCCAAAGGGTAGGACTTCATACTGGTACAACCCAGATGGTGTGGCAAAAGCAGAGATGCTCTTGGCCCTCTCAGTTAAAGGCACACACCAATAACCCTTCAATAAATCAATCTTGGTCAGAAACTTTGCTTGCCCTACTCTATCAATACAATCATCAATCCTAAGTATTGGAAACACATCAGTTCTAGTTACAGCATTGACTTTGCGATAATCTGTACAGAATCTAGTACTTCCATCAGGTTTTGGAACTAGCACACAGGGTGAACTCCAATCTGAGTTGGAGGGTCTGATAATATCATGTTCTAACATGTACTCAACCTCTTTCTCAGCAATCTTTCTCTTTTCAGGATTCATTCGGTACGGATGCTGTTTTATTGGTTTGGCATCACCAACATCTACATCATGAGAGGCAATAGAAACTCTTTTTGGAACATCAGGAAACAGATCCTCATATTTCTTGATCAACCTCTCAAACTGATCTCTCTGTGAGGGTTCTAAGTGCTGGAGTTTTACATCAAGATTTTGCAACACTTCAGAATTTGACAATTTACATGAAAGAACTTCAGCTTTAATTCTAGGTTCATCTTGAAACTCCCCCTCATCTTCACAAATCTCGGCCATAGGAGAATCTGAAGTGACAGCTGCAACCCTAGCATTTCTGTCATGATAAGGCTTCAGCATGTTAATGTGACACAATTGTTTTGGTTTTCTCCTATCTGGAGTCTTCACAATGTAATTGAGATCATTGAGTTTTGTCAGAATTTCATAAGGACCATGAAATCTAGCCTGCAATGGATTGGACTGCAAGGGAAACAACACAAGGACCTTGTCTCCTGGTTTAAACTCACGGCTTCTAGCCTTATGATCATACCAAGTTTTCATTTTTCCCTGACTTGATTTCAAGTTCTCTTTGGCTAAGTCACAAGCAGCACGCAATTTGTCCTTGAACTTGCTAACATAGTCTAACAGACTGATGGGCGGCTCTTCCTCTTCCATTGTTCACTCAATAATAACAAAGGTCCTCTCACTTAATGGCCAAACACTAGCTCAAACGGGCTGAATCTAGTAGACTCCTGCACTGCTTCTCTAGCTGCAAACAACAGCAAATGAACACCTTCATCCCAGTCTTTCTCATGGTCATAACAATAAGTCCTCATCATTGTCTTGAGAGTGGAATGAAACCGCTCTAAGGCACCCTGACTTTCTGGATGATAGGCACTAGAAAGAATCTGCTTTGCACCTAGTTCATACACAACCTGCTGAAACAAACCAGAAGTGAAATTGCTACCTTAGTCTGACTGAATTTCCCTGGGAAGGCCAAACAACGTGAAGAACTTTATCAAAGCCTTTGAGATTGCAGTTACCTTGATGTTACATAGAGGTATGGCTTCAGGGAATCTGGTAGATGCACACATGATTGTCAACAAGTACTGATTTCCAGATCTAGTCTTGGGTAATGGACCAACACAATCAACAATGACCTTAGAGAATGGCTCCCCAAATGCTGGGATAGGCTGCAATGGAGCTACAGGTGGGTCTAACTGGTGTTTTCCAACTACCTGACAAGTGTGACAGGTTTTGCAAAAGTTGGAAACGTCTTTCCGAAGCCCAGGCCAAAAGAAGTGTTTCATGATCTTATCAACAGTCTTGTTAACACCAAGATGACCTCCTAAAGGTAAACTATGAGCCATTGTTAAGATCTCATTCCTGTAGACCTTCGGAACAACAATTTGCCTGACCACTGCCCAATCTGCATTGGCGGGGATATCAGGAGGGCGCCACTTCCGCATCAACACACCATCCTTGAGATAATACCCAACTGGAACTGCGTCTATTTCTTTATCAGGAAGGGCTCTCCTCTTTAGTACACAAATTTCAGGATCATTAGTTTGCTCCTCAATCAACCGCTTTCTGGACAGAGACAGGTCTCCAGACAAATCAGAATCACCAAACCCATCTGGCTGGCTGAACAATGAACTGATAAAAGTGTCTGATAAGTTCTCAAAAGGAGAAACCATAGTAGGCCAATCAGAGTCATGAGGCGAACCACCTGAGTCCTGACTATTCAGTGTGCTGGACGGCACCACAATATCTTCTTCTTTAGCCTTCTTGGCCATAGCATGAGTCACTGCACAAGAAGAATACAGAGATGGGTCCTCATCCCCATCTTCAGTGCTCGGCTGTGAAGTAAGATGCACAGGGGGAACTACTTTGGCCCCAGCCAGGTCATTGCCTAGCAACAGAGAAACACCCTTTATAGGTAGACTTGACATAAGTCCCACCTTTACCTGTCCTGTAACTAAATCTGACTTCAAGAATATAGAGCGCAGGGGTACAGATACAGTCCTCCCTTCATACCTTGTACAAGTATGAAATCCCCTGAAGCGGTCTCATCACGTAACTCCAAGGAGTCCATCAACAAAAGTGACTGAGAAGCTCCGGTATCCCTTAGGATATATATGGGGACAGGAGTAGTATGCTCATTCAGAGCCACAAATCCCTCTGACACAAATGGAAGAAATTCCTCCCTCACGAAGTCAGCTGTATCAGGCTTTTTAGCCCCACAAGAAGCAGGCAATTTAGCAGATCGGTTATCTACAGGTGGTACGTTATTTAATGTCCAAGCGAATCGGACACAACACCAGCTGCTACCCTATGTATCAGGACAATGTCAAACAAAAATTACAATTAAGCACTCGCGGACTTCGCTGCCTGTGACGGTAGTGCGCGTCCCCACGCGTATGTGTTATATTCATGACACATAAATATTTTATTAACAAAATCGACGGAATAAAAGTCAGAACTGGCGCACACGCGGCCCATTGTTCCGGTGTTAAAAGGCTTTCAGTCAAAATGCTACTTTTTTTTTTTCTTTCCATTTTCGGTTGCCGAAAATTCAGTGCATTTCTAGTGAACACTTTGTCTAATTAAGTCGGAACTAGTTCCATGTTTTTGTTGTTTTTGTCTGGTTTTGCCGTTTAGTATCATCATTAGAATTTTGGTGATGTAAACAGTGCTAAAGATGTGCTTTATTGTTTGCATCAATAATAATTTCTGTAACCACCCAAAGTGGTTTTCCAACCTCCACGTCCCCCAACAATGGTATGATTATCCTAACAATTAGTTTGGTGGTGGAAAAGTTCCCAAATATGAGGGACAACCACATTTCGAACAGTAAGTCACTGACCTGAATCCAAGGGACCCCCAAAAAATGAAAAATCACTTGCCGCCTTAAATTGTGATTTTGGCGGCCCTCCTCTCACCCCTCTGATGTCTCATGGTAATTCTGGCTGCAGAATCCTGATATATGGGCCAGAATATACACCAGCACAAGAAATGTCAGCTTCCTTACTCTAATATGTGAGAAGTTATGGTCCCTCCAAAATGCCCCAAAATGGCATGACCAATTCTCACAAGTCAAAAAGGGGCGTGACACCCAAATTTCAAGAAATTTTCACATGAAACTTTGGATTCTCTTGTTTGGCACCATTAAGGATTTCTGGGCAAAGTTTAAGCAAAATCTGAGAGGTGTCATGTACAAGGCACCTCAATATTGGCTGTTTCGATTGTGTACTATTGAGAATGAAATCCCCAAATTATTTGCAATTTTACGTTGATAAACATGATTTTAAATTGACTTTTTGCCCATGCAGTGTTCTCTGAGTGGTGAAGCCATTACCATCTTCATGTCTGAAAGGCAGTTTATACCCAATTGTGTCACTGACTGGTTGCTAAGTAACCTTATTTGCAGTAAGATGTTCCACCAGGTGTATTTTTGGGTTGCCGGCTGTAGGCCAGTAACATTGTCGTCACTTTGCGCCCGGCAGCGTCATCGGCATCATCCGTGTAAAGCCGTATCTCAAAAACGGTCTGATAAATTTTTTTTTAATTTGGGGATGTGATCGAACGGGTGATCAAGTTCGTGACCATTTTTGGCACTTAGGTGCAATTTTCTCAAAAACTGGTGTTTTTTTGTTTATTTTCATCGCAACAATGGAATCCGTATCGTGCCCTGCTTCAAAGGTATAAAGGTCGTTTTGATTGAATCGCTCCTTCATAGCGCCACCTAAGCAACGTGTCTGGACTTCATAATTTTTCGGGGTGTTTTGCCACAAATTGTGCCGTGACTTGCTTATTATTGCATTTATTGTATAGGTATGAATTGAGCATGTACAGCATATCATGCTTGCTGAGCGTTGTCGGTTGGCCAAATTTGGGCCTAAAGGTCAAATGGCAAAAATGTGCTATAACTCTCTTAATATAGCATTTAGAGCTAAGGTATGTGCGAGGCAGCTGTAGGGAATCAAGTATGCCGAACATTCTGAGTAAGTCTCATTTGACCTTGGGCCTCCAGGTCATGGTCAAATGGCAAAAATGTGCTGTAACTCTCTTAATATGACATTTAGAGCTTAGATATGTATGAGGCACCTTTTGAGAATCGTGTATGCCAAACGTTTTCGGTTGTTCGAATTTGACCTTGAGCCTCAAGGTGAAGGTCAAATGGAAAAAATGTGTTATCACAGCTTAATGTGGCTTTTCGAGCTTAGGTATGTGTGAGGCACCAACAGGGAATCATGTAAGCCAAACATTCCGGGCAAGTTGAATATGGCATTGGTCGTCAATATCAAATGGAAAAAATGTGCTATAACTTGCTGAATATGGCAATTAGAGCTCAGGTATGTTTGTGGCACCTTTAGGAATCCATGTATGCTGAACATTCTTAGGCAGTCAGTCAAATATGATGTTGGGCTTCAAGGTCAAGGTTGTATGACAAAAATGACCCATGTTTGTTTAATATTGTTTTTAGAGCTCAGGTATGTATTGTGCAATCATAAAAAATCATGTATACTGGTTGTTTTTGACATATTGGATTTGACCTTGGATAACAAGGTCCAGATAATGTCAAAAACAGCCTAAAAGTTCTTTAATGTTGGCTTTTGGATCTTCGGTATGTATTGGATACTAATGACAAATCATGTATTCTGATCAAACACACCATATTGGATTTGACATTGGTCGTCAAGGTCATGTGACAAAATCAATCTCTTTATTTCTTCGTTTAATAATGTCTTTAGACATTAGTATGTATTAGGCACTAACTCATATTGTAATTAAAGCTTTAACGGGCATTATAACCGCATGGTCGACTTTTTTTGGATGTTCCTCTTGCCATCATGGAATAGAAAGAATAATAAATATAAGACCCACTCGGTGGCAGTAAATAAATAAATAAAATTATTGAAAGCAGAGCAAGAACCAGAAGTGAATTGAGAAGATGGCGCACCACAAATTGATAGCACACGACAGTGAATGTTCAGGTTAGAAAAAAATTAATTGGATTTCATGATGTAGACTTCATAAAGATTATATTTTTGCTAAATGGCAGAAAAGTGACAAATGTTGCTGTCTGTCACTCATGAAAAAGTGTGACCGCTCCGCCGAGTTGCCCTATAATGGCAACTAAAACCCTTTTCTCACTGACCTGCGTTGGCCTTCGGATTTGTGCAGATGAAATGGTTCTCTTCTTTTGCAGAGAAGAATTGATTTGAAGAACCATGAATTAATTCGCAGTGGTACAGGACCATTCGCCATCACCGCCAAAATTCGCGAAAAAATTAAAATTAAATTTTTTCACGGATGTCCAAGCTGCAGCTTTTTAACGCCAGTATTGTGTAGACAGTGTGTTGCTTTCGCCAGAATTACAGGTACTACCCAGAAAATTAGAATATTCTCAAAGTTCATGTATTTCTGTAATTCAACTAAAAAGGTGAAACCTACATATTATATAGACAAATAACATGCAAATTAATATATTTCAAGCTTTTATTTGTTTTGATTTTGCTGATTAGGACTTACAGCTCAAGAAAACCTCAAATTCAAAAACTCAGAAAATTAGAATATTACATGAAATCGATAAGTAAAAAAAAAAAAAAAAAAAAAAAAGGATTTTAAATACAAAAATGTCTGGCCTCTGAAAGGAAAATCTTGCATCTGTAATTAGTACTTGGTTGGGGCCCCTTTTGCACGAATGACAGCTTCAATCCAGCGTGGCATGGATGCTGCCTGCCTGTGGCATTTCTCAGGTATTATCGAAGACCAACATGCTTCAATCACGGCCTTGAACTCTTCATTATTGTTTGGTCTCTTTTCGTTCACCTTTCTCTTGACAATACCCCATAGATTTTCTTTGGGGTTCAGGTCAGGTGAGTTTACGGGCCAATCAAGCACAGTAATCCCGTGGTTGTTGAACCACGATTTGGTACTTTTGGCAGTGTGGGCAGGTGCCAAGTCCTGCTGGAAGATGAAGTCTGCATCCCCATAAAGCTGGTTCGTTGAAGCAAGCATGAAGTGCTCTAAAATGTTCTGGTAGATAGCTGCGTTTACTCTGGACTTGAGAAAGCACAGGGAACCAACACCAGCAGCTGACCTGACTCCCCCAGTCATAAGAGACTGGGGAAACTTCACACTGGACTTCATACATTTTCCATCATGCGCCTCTCCGACCTTCCTCCAAACTCTTGGACCTTTTTTGCCGATGAGATGCAAAATTTGCTCTCATTAGAAAAGAGGACTTTGGACCACTGGGAAACAGACCAGTTCTTCTTTTCTTTAGCCCAGCGAAGGTGCCTCTGGCGTTGCTTGCTTTTGAGGAGTGGCTTGACAACAGGAATTTGACATTTAAAGCCCCTGTCCAGCATCCGCCTGTGTGTTGTTTCACTCACAATATTGGTTATTTTCACAATATTCTAATTTTCTGAGTTTTTGTATTTGAGGTTTTAATGAGCTGTAAATCATAATCATCAAAATTACAACAAACAAATGCTTGAGATATCTCACTTTGCATGTAATGAGTCTACAAAATATATTAGTTTTACCTTTCATGTTGAATTGCCAAAACAAACCGACTTTTACACGATATTCTAATTTTCCGAGTAGTACCTGTATGTCTCCCCCTTCCTGGGGGGACGAGACATATTGCTTTTGCCTGAATTCCCGTTGGCATCGGCGTCGGCGTTCCCATTTGTTTCCAGAGCATAACTCTGAAATTTGACCGGTTCCCACCAAATTTGATATCGTATCTCTCCATAACATGTAGATGTGCCTTTTGAGGGTTTGAACTGCTTTTGAATTTTATTTTTTCTGTTTCCTTGGCAACAATTTGGACTTAGGTATATTGAAGGGTGGGACTCGTTTCCGGACCATAACTGGCTTCCTGTTGAATCCGCGGACTGATGCTAGTTTCTTTTCTCCTGTTGGGGCTGTAACTGCCGGCGACCTTCAGGGCCCTTAGCTCTCGTTTTTTTTTTTTGGCATCATTCAACTTATCCAGACTTTTGTAGCCCTTATGCAAAAAGTTTCTTGATGTGTTGCTGGCATCAAATTAGAAATGAGCAGATTCTTTTCAAAAAACAAAATTTCTCAGTTTAAACATTTGGTATGTTGTCTTTGTACTATTTTCAATAAAATTTAGGGTTTAAATGATTTGCATATCATTACATTCTGTTTTTATTTACATTTTACACAACATCTCAACTTTTCTGGAAATGGGGTTGTAGAGGACTTGGCTGTTAATGTGCAGGTGTGTCTAAACAATTTGCTGGTGATCTTATGCACTGTTCTGCTGATGGTGGTTCTTTGTTGTCTCAGAGGTGTCTGTAAAACCAGGCTTTAAGGCTTTGCTTCTTTCAGGTTATTAAATTTATGGCCACCAGTCTGTATCTGCAGAGAATATTCAGCTGAGACGTGAAGTAACGTTACCTAAGGAGTTATAACTGTTCTCCACTTTTTCCTCTGGCAGAGTACTTCCTACACTCCGCAAACTCACACCAGGAGGCACTAGAGCAGACCCTAGTGGCACTGCAGATGGACCTGGACAAGGATGTTAAGTACTTTGCCAGCATACACCTGGGCAACACGCGTATCAGTGAGGACACCCTGAGCACGGCGTCCTCTACCTACTGAGAGCACACTACCGCCACGGAGCCACCTACCACTAGGATCTCTTGTGCTTTTTCTTGAATCGCCACAGAAGCCTTAAAAGAGTCTTCCTTAAAATGAGAAAATACTTGAACGATTGGAGCTGACCGATCCAGTCAGAATGGTGCATCGGAGGGGAAGGGCATCCACAGTCGGACCACAAACACTCCCCTGCCCCATATCCTCCTCCAAGTTGATTTTTCCACTCCCACCCTGAGCCAGTATCACAGAGCTTTATCGAACTACATTGTGGGATGACTGTCTAACTTAATGTTTATAGTGTATGGTTGTTCTTTTTTTTTTTTTTTTTTTTGATGCCGTGTTGTCAACTTTTTCATATGCTGCATACACTGTTGTGTGTGTATGCGTTTGCCTGCATGTGTATGTGTGTACCTTCACAGCATTCTGTGTATAGTGGAGAGCTGGTGGGTAAAGAAGCAAGTTTTCTCTTAAAGGGCTCCGCTGTTTTAACCTCTAGTGCAGCACATTGTTGTACCCATGGCTGAGGAACCCTCGACTGCAGGGCTCCGTCTGCTGTGACAGACAATATTGTATTTTTTATTACTACATTGACCATTTTTGGGACTTAGATGTGTGGGAGGGGTGGAAAGAATAAAAGCAGAAACAACTGGGTTACCACGGTCAACGACTTGAAGCCGGGTATTTTAACTTCAAAATAAAATATTGCTCCTTCTTATTTTTCCCTCCTTTTTACCTATTCCTGTGCGTTATTTTCATTGTACATATCGATTTCCCCATTTCCCCCCTCCGTTCTCTCTCTCCCCCATTTTTGTTGACCATCATGTTTAGTATTGTGATAGGAGTTTGTTCTCTCTACCTGTCCAGAATAAAAGGTAATGCAAACACTCTGCCTCTTCTCTGGTGTCCCAAGTGGTCGATGTATTTGCACAGACTCATCTTCACTTAATCTGTGCGCTCTTAGTTTGTAGGCCCAGTGCTGCAATGTCTGAATGCTGGGACAAGCCACTTGGGACTAAAAAGGTGCTTTTGATGTGTTACAATATAAATTTCCACTTCTGAGGTCTTCCCTTCATTTTTATCCCCCTGGCATCAAAATGCGGGGGTATATAGCCATTGCCTCGTCCGTCTGTAATCATGCCTTGTCCGGGCCTTATCTTGTAAACTACACCTCCGATCTCCACGTAACTTCAGACTTGCTCAACATGATGTCTAAATGTGCCTTTGGGGCCCGGGGGGATAAGTCGTTGCCAGATGGCTCTTGTTGCGGTTTCCATGCAACTCCATGTGTGAATTGGAACTTAGCTTGTCCGGGCCATATCTCAGAAACTATACACCCGACCTTCCCGAAACTTGACAGATTTGTTGAGCAAGATGTTTACATGTGCCTTTTGATACTTAGGAATTTCTGGAATTTTTAATTTTTGTGCTTTCCATGGAAACTTGTGTGAATTCTGAATCGGAACTTGTTCAGGCCATATCTCAGAAAATATACATCGACCTTCACTAAACTCATTAGATATGTTAAAGGTGATCTATTATGCTATTTTTCCAAGTTTATATTTTGGTCTTTGACTCCCCTAGAGTACTCCTGATCGCGCAAAGTAAAAAAAGGGTTCTTATTTCGCTCATACTGCCATCTTCCACTCCCCGTGTGTCCACTTTCTTCTGACTAGCCAGCTCTGTGGAGGGTGGATTTAGGCAGGACGAGGCTGCTGAACGCAGTTTTCCTGGTCCAGCTCTTCAGAGTGAAACTGACGCGTCTCCCGAAGGAATCGTCCGGCTTATTCTGCAATCTAATGCAGTACAGTGTAGATTTAATTAAACTTACTTGTTCCAATAAACACAACAGCAAAAGTGGAGGACGCAGTGCAAAAGTCTGGCAGCTCAAGCACAAATCGGCAACAGTGGTGAGTACAGCGGTTTTTCAACTGTGTAGCCAGGATGCAGGGAAAGCTAGAATCCACCACATATAGACACATTTGTAGAACGGGTCGACATGCCCAAGTGTAGACCGGAGACCATAGAAATCCAGTGGGTCTGAGTTTAGAGGGAAACATTGACAGTGAGGAGCAGCTAAAAGTGGACCAACAGCTTATGGACTGCTTTGGTGTGTATTAGGACCTGCTGGTTCCTGTGCATAGCTGTGGTGTGTTAGCGTGGAGAAACTAACAGCTTCTGCGCTGGTATATGATGGAGGGGAAAAGCTCCAGGCTGAACTTTTCGGAAATTGCCTGTGGTTATAGTTTATTCGTTGCGTCGGAATGAGCGGCTTTTCCTTGCGGAAAATGTGCGCGGTTTGGATTGTGCATGAGAGCTAGATAGAGCTCCGGTTTGGTCATGAACACAATACAGGTTTTGCAGACCGTAAGTTCAGTCTGCGTGGACCCTTGCTTATTTGGAGCTAGCGAATCGATCACTTTAAGAGGAAAGAATTTAATATTCAATAATTTAATATTCGATGGCAATGCAGAGAAATCGGCACGTTATAGCCTGTGCGCTTCCCTATTGCTTTCACCAGTAGCATCAGGGAGCTTGCCCAGACATGGATAAGTTAAGCGATCGTCTCACAAGCACCCAAAAATGCACCCCAAGCCAACGTCTGGTCTAACTGCAGCCCAACTCGGCAGACACATACAGTACCTCCGGTTAGCTTCAACTGCAGTGGCTACAATCAGGCAACGTTATGATGAAACTGTCACATTGATGCTTACCGAAGTAACGCAAGCATACTGATCATAATGGCTGCATACAAGTTAACCAGGAGCATTTTTAATTAGCAGAGCACGTGAACTAACAAGCAGCAGCTGATAAGCAGTCATGACTTTGAATGTAATCCGTTGTGCAATAATTGTTTCGCGTCCGGTGTGAAAGCTGCTTAACGCGCGTATTCACGTCTTTGCATTGACTTTGAACATAGGCTAATCTGTCCCGCGAAAAAATTTTTTTCATGTCCGATGTGAAAGCAGCTTTATGGATAGTACTCAACAATTAGAGAGCGCTCGGTTATGTCATGAACATAATACAGGTTTTGCTGACCGTAAATAGCGTGGACAAGTTGCGTATGTGGAGCAAGCGAATTGATCACTTCTACAGGAAAGAATTACCCATTTAATCACCGCCTTTTTTAGCTTTTTATTAGCCACAACAATTTCTGAAGGGGGATGAAATTGTCACGGTAGGGCAGAGGAATCACTTGTTATACCAGACCCTAGTAGAGCTGTGTTTCGCATTGCTTTCAAGGTGGCACCAGAGAGCTTGCTCAGGCATTTGTGAAGTATCCGGCTGACCCCAGTCATGGATAAGTGAAGCGATCACTAACTGTAGTGGCTACAATCGGGCAACATTATGATGAAACTGCCACATTGATGCTTACCGAAGAAAGTAACACAAGCATACCGATCAGAATTACTGCATACTAGTTAACCAGGAGCATTTTTAATTAGCTCGGCACGCACACTAACACGCAGTAGCTAGCTGGTAACCGAGCGGTCATAACCACAGAGACAAACCCTTGCAATACAGGTTTTACAGACAGCAAGTTCTGTTACTGTGAACAGTTGTACCAAGCATCCAAATTACAAACAAGTATTAAAAGTTGGCTTCAAATGAGGTTTATGTTCACACACCTTCTGTAGAATTTCCTTTGATATCACTCTTGAATATTTTGGACACAAACATTAGCAACAGTAACTCGGCTACGTTAGCCGCTGTGCTACAGCCACAATCAACCGGCTATCACGTCAGGTTGGCTTCTGCGTCTGAGTCGCGGACAGTTGCGACTGATCCAGGCTTTATGTTCAGATATCTTACAAAGGCCAGTTGTTAGTGCTAACTATCGCTAGCGGTCCTGCTAGCCACCCGTATCATGTTAGCTTCACTTACATTATTTACGGTGTCATGAACCAGGCCGCTCGACCATGACAAAACAAGGAGGGAGACACACACCAAATAACTGAAATATTTATTTAAAGTAAGATAACCCAAATACAACAAAAGGCAACTTAAACTAACATGGCGTGTGTCGTCTGTAAAATCAGTCATGTAAGTGAGTGGATGAGGAAAGCGTGTGAATGTGTTGTAAGGTGGAAAACAAAACAAATGCCAGGTCAGGAGCTGTTGCAGGCAGGGAAGAGCCAGAGAGTCTGCAGCCCAAACGGCCTATAGACTGCAGGCCTCCCACACCAGCTGATCCACATTCCCCCTAACGACCCTGATGCCAGTTGCTGCACTGAAGAGGGAGAGAGAGAAGAAGTAGGGAGTAAGGAGGGTCGTCACAACTGTTATATCGTTACTTACAGCTTGTGGCTCCAAGCGCTTGATCAATGCAGCTGCTTAAGGTTTGAGAAGCAGCTGAAATGCTTATCCTTGGTCGAATTATCCTTTATGGATAAAGCTGTCTTTGGTGAAATGCTGAGCACAAGCAGCTAACGTTCCCTTTGGCCGTGGCTGTTTGCTGCCAGCAAACAAAAAAAAGCTACCCACTGATTTCTGGTGGCATCCTATTTTGGAAGAGAAGTGTTTTTCTTTGCATCCAAAAGTAAAGGGACAAGCAGCTTTAGGAGAGATACTGACAAATGATCAAATGATCACAGAAGCGGTTCTTCTTTTGTATTTCTAAATGCGTCAACGCTACTAAGGCATATTATGATCTGCCGTTGTTAGTGCCTGCAAGAATAGTTTCCAGTGTAGGCAGGTCCAGCACCGTTATTGGCTCTGGCTAGGTCTGTACTAATTGGACGGCACAACCTGACGTCGCGAAGATCTCGGGAGGAGCTGTTCAGAGAGGAAATCACGTTCTTGGATTACGGCAAAACCCCTGTATCTTATGTTGAGAAACTTTTCAGAGGTTTGTCATGGACAACTAACAATATAACATCACTAATATGTATTAAAAGAAGGATGGAAACATTGGTGAATTTGGACTAAGCTCACTGATCATTTTGAGCAAACTTGATTAACATGTTGAGCCTGATTTCTATATGTGCCTTTTGACATTTAGAAGTTTCTGTAAAAATTCTTTTCTACGTCTTTCATGCAAATGTATGTGAAGGTGGACTTATTGCCCTAATAAAATTATCAGTGAACTATCTCTGAAGCCATCTCCGATGACATCAGTGTCATTCAAACTTTAGTTTAATATGTTCAATTTGATTAAATGTTCAATGCTCAATTCGATTCATTGTCTTTTGAAATGTTTGTTATTCCTCCCGTCATTATTTTTATTTTAAAAAATGTGAAGCAAGGAAACTCCTGGCACTCATGGCAGCCCACTTCCTCATGCTGAGTGCCGGTAACATGAACAGCAAGATCAACAAACGACCACAACTACTGCAGGTAATGTCCTCAGTCAGACAGTAGAACACAGATGGACCACATCTACACCAACATACCTTCACAGACAATTGACACAGGGAAACTGAACATGTATTGGTCTGACCGCAACGTTCTCTGGATTGCCATTACATAGTCAGGCAAGTTTGTTACCTTATTAATTCAGATCAAGTCCATTAACCCCTTTCTGCAGATGCAGACGCTCGCGTCTGTAGATATGCAAATTTAAGCACTTAGTTACAGTACTCGACCACGAGATGGCATCCCCGGATCAGCTATTGAATATTCATAAGCAGGCAGAGCTGAAACGAGATTTAGAGTATTGAGAAGTTCCCTCCAATCCCTGTTTTTCAGGAGTAGCATGAATTAAACTCCTCAACTAAGCCTGATGTGTAAACTGGTCAATATCCTTGCCCATAGTATCGATCCAGTAGTTCTAAAAAAATTATCACTTGCGGCAGAAAAAAACTTTATAGCTACATTGAGCCAACAGTATTCCAATTAGTGGTTAAAAAAATACGCTTTGCGAAGCAAAAAACCCAACGTAGTATTGATTCTCTAACATTCTACTGTCAATTAGTCATCACACACAAAATATGCGTAGTTCCCTCCCATGGATTAACGCGTATATTCCTCCATTGACAAATTCAGCGCTCCCTTCTATCCACCCAAGAACTGGTGTCGATAGCCAGTCACTCAATTATATACTCAGATTCATCTGCGTAACTCTAGTTCACGCCCTCGTGAAGCTTCCCCGGTCACGATGTATTGATAGACTAGTTTCTTATCCAATTCTCGAGTGTTTAAACTTTCCTCAATAACTGAAATACAACAGCAGTACCTTCGAGGGTACTGCCCCAGTGACAAGCACTTGGGCAGTACCCTGAAAGGTACTGCCATTGTACCTTAGAAGTGGGTTTTCATTTGTTTTGGAACATAAAAGTACTTTTTAGACCCTAAAAAGGTTCACAAAGGTGCTTCAAGGTCCTATAATTAGTCTAAAGGGTACATAATACCTTGGGGAACAGAAATGGACTCCTGCTGTACCCCTATTTCTGAGAGAGTGGAGAAAGGCATGTTTTGTGTTTGGAGAGGTTACTGGTGACCAATGATGTTCAACTGCACTGATATTGATTAATTCATGCTAAACTCAACCAGAAAATCATTAGTTCATGCTGAATTTCATGCCCCAAAAGTTAATTTGGGTTAAATATATGATTAATGAATGATTTGACAGTGAACCATTTTGGTGGATCTCAGACTTTGGGGAGACACCTGCATAGCCATCTAATTTAGCTCATAGCAAGCGGGTAATCTAGAATGTAATGTTCAAGATGAATTTTACTTGTGGTAAAGATGTTTATGATCCCAGAAATGTATAGATTTAAGCCCCAGCAGTTTTTCATTTGTCAGTATTATTATAATTTTTTTTTTTTTGCTATTCCAATGGTGAATTCTCATCAAGATTTTTTTGTGTTTGCAGCCCCTTTTCTCCACCAAAATCATAAAAATAAACTGAAATACGATGGGAGTCTAAATGCTTCAAGTGTCTAGAGTCAATTGAGCCAAAGTTTTTCTGTCTGTGAAGCTGCAATCTTGAATTATAAAGCCTTGAATCAGGTAACACCTAAAAAGCCAGATTTGGCTTGTGCGCAAAGGGATTAATAATGTAGTCCATTTACTCATGTAAATTGAACAGTTAATCCATGAATGTGGGGGGCTGGGGGGATATGCCATTGCCAAATGGCTCTTGTTAATGTTATCTAACCGCAAATTACCAACTGGTCTCACAAACACAATTTGGTGGAATGAATAGCAGTGAAATCAAAATTTACATGCACGTAGCTGGCCAAAAATTGGGAAAATGGGTCAGCCATTCCCCTTTATACAAAAGTATAATGGCAGATAATGTGCAAAGTAGACTAGTGTCTGTGACATCCTACGATGTGATAACCTCATTGAGCATCCTGCTCTCATGTTCACCAATGTAAAAAGTGGCGTTTTTGGAGTTTTAATTAAATTAAATTAAATCATTAAATCCTTTCCATTCATTGAGGAAAAGCTGATTATACAAAACCCAAAACCAGTGAAGTTGGCACGTTATGTAAATCGTAGATAAAAACAAAATACAATGATTTGCAAATCCTTTTCAACTTGTGTTCAATTGAATACACTGCAAAGACAAGATGTTTAATGTTCAAACTGAGAAACTTTATTTTTATTTTTTTTTTTGCAGATAATCATTAACTTAGAATTTAAAGGCAGCAACACATTGCAAAAAAGTTGGCACAGGGGCCTTTTTACCACTGCGTTACATCGCCTTTCCTTTTTAACATCACTCAGTAAACGTTTGGGAACTGAGGAGACCAATTTTTGAAGCTTTTCAGGTGGAACTCTTTCCCATTCTTGCTTGATGTACAGCTTAAGTTGTTCAACAGTCCGGGGTCTCCGTTGTCGTATTTTACGCCTCATAATGCGCCACACATTTTCAATGGGAGACAGGTCTGGACTACAGGCAGGCCAGTCTAGTACCCGTACTCTTTTACTATGGAGCCATGCTGTTGTAACACGTGCAGAATGTGGCTTGACATTGTCTTGCTGAAATAAGCAGAGGCGTCCATGAAAAAGACGTTGCTATATTATTTTATGACTATTAATTTTTTTTTTTTTTCCTGTGAAGTTTGTCATTTTGAAGATAAGAGGTTTTATATGCCGCTGTAATAGTAGGCCTGTACCAATTACAAGAAGTAATTCAGTCATCTCTTTTTTTTATTCCCCGCCGCGCGATTGCCGTTGGTTATAGCATTGGGCTCCGTCCGTCCGTCCGACACAAAATTGAGGCGGCGGGGGATATCGCCATGTTTTTGGCAAACACTTGTTATTTCTTATTCTAGCCACCATAGCATTAAAGCTATGGAAACAAACAAATTGCCGCAATAATGAAATGAAGAATTTCGCGTTTCTCAACCAGAGGAATCAGATCATTGAAAATGTGCCCCTCCTACACCAGCCTATTTGTTACGTGGAAGACGGAAGAAGACAAAGGGAACATTCTAGTCACACAAAAAGATCAAACTACTCCGATGTCAGATTTGCAACTAAAGGACATAGAAACGCTTTAACAAGGATTCTTACCCCGCACGCGATCATCTTCCCGCCCCGAAACCGCCTCAGCAATCACACAATTCCATATCCATGGCCAATCATATCCTATTTGATTTGAGCAACACGTTCACTTGAACTTGTGCCTAATACTTTATCATAATCAATTATCCCATTCCCATTTACTGATAATGATTCTTTCCATGTCGGCTATTCTTTGTAGGCTAAAATTGATTAACAAATCGGTAGTCCTTTGGTATTGGCCAGGGTAGGGCTTCATGTAGAGTAGCATGTTTAATAATATCTTTATTCACACATGAAAATACACAGTATTATCAATGGTAAAACATTTTTTTTACAAAGACACGGGTTAGTTAATACAGATATCCTCAATTAGAAAATCAATCTCCTCACTCTTGAGAATATCACAACTTTTTAAATTATCACGAACATATAGGGCAGTCGCATTTGTTAAAAGAACATGAAGACAATGATGGCGACGTCGAGCCGAAGCTGAAAAAACCAAATTTCACAGATGTTGGTGTTGTATGGCAAGCGAGCACTGAAGGCTGATCCTAGGAATTAAGCTGCGAATCGTTCTGGATGTGGCTTCGATGGGGAGATGTAAGCGCAGTATCCCCGATTTAAAGCATAAATGGAGAGATCTGCGGGGCGCTGTAAAAGCCAGGCTCTCGGCACACCGGAGAAGTGGACACGCAACAGGTGGTTCGCAACCATCATCCCCTGTGCATTTCACTGCACCGGAGGAGGGGGTGGCATCCACTCTTTCTGCAGTGTAAGTGCATGGAGAATAACTGTGTCAGACACCTTGACACAGATGCCTGTGATATGTGTATGACATCACCAGCCACTCTCTGGAACGACCCAGATGCCAGGAGCGACAGCGCAGTTCTCACGTTGATGACCACGGGTATGTTTTGTGGATAGCTGTTCATCCAGAAGTCGGCAAAGATAGATTGCCTCATGCACGGTCCAGACGAAAGCGCTGGATGCCCTCGATTTTTGTTAGTCCCAGGATGTCCAAGCGAATATGTGCGTGTTCGTCTTCGAGCTCCGCGCGCTCCTCTTCTCTTTCCCAATCACGCAAGAGTGCAAGCAAATGCAGGGCTGGCATTTCGGTTTTAGATTTTGAGGGCATGGTAGAATGATGGTCTTATGTATACTCTTATTAATTGTTTTGCGCTTGTAATTGAACTGATTGGAATATCATGTGACGATTTCGTTTGACAAATTATTATGGCTTTGAGAAATGTAGTTTAGAAATAAGGAAGAACAATTGAATATTAAATGTCTCAACCTTTACCATTTTAAATAAAATAAAATTAATGTGAAAATTCGGCCGATAACCGACATCAAACGCAATATTCCATTTCGCCTTATGTTGGCGCTTGACCTTACAGTTTTTTTCAATTGCTAACAAGCGTTTACCCATACTTATGATACTTTTTCTAAACTCTTAACACAGACTGACACCTCCAGCACACAATTGGCCAAATGGTTAATTTTCCTCTCAAAAGTACATACTGTTAAATATATACCAAAGATTCTTTTCAAAATAGAGCAAATCTTTCTCTGTACATACTAACTTCCCCAAAACACAAGAATTCTGACTCAAAATGAAATACTTATGTCAAACAATAACATTTGTTTTCACTTCACAAGTTACATGGAGTCTATCAAAGTACACCAGGTTTCAAAATACTGGATATTGTTGACATTACAAAAAGTGCATAGACTTTTCTGTTTCAGTTTTACGTAAATGTACTGTTTGCATGCAAAAATGCAATCCACTGTTTTACCCCAAATATCTTGTATGACATATGTATGTTGATATGTAATAGTCACATTCAAAAGAATTTCAGTAAAAAGCAAATAGATTTTTTTTTATTTTACTGTTTACAGTACCTACTTCAGTAGGTACATTTGAAATACTGTGACAGAACAGAAAAAAAACAAACAAACAAAAAAACACAACAGATCAAAACTTCCAAAAAAAAAAGCCCAGATACGTAAAGCAGAGGAACAATCAAACAATACAGCAAAAAAAATCCGTCTCTAATCTCTTCTATCATCTGGGTTTGGCCACATGCTTTCATCTACATCACATCTTATGTCTTCCAAAGCAATACACCTAGGGTAAAAACGCTTTGAGTGCCGGATCCAGCCTTGGCAGTCTTCCGCTGTTATGTCCCTACAGCCAGCATCCATTGCATCCAGGAGGGTCATTTGATCATGTGGCCGATGGTCATACACATTCCACCTCCATGCCGAGAAGAATTCCTCTATCGGATTTAGGAATGGTGAATATGGTGGAAGGAAGAGGCATACAAATCTTTGGTGGTCCCTGAACCATGCCGTCACTGCCTGTGAGTGGTGGAAAGCAACATTATCCCACGTGATCACGAAGGTGCTGATGTTGTCACCCTCATCATATTGTTGTGGAACCAGTTGCTGGTGAAGGTCATTCATGAATGAAATGAGGCGCTCTGTACTGTAAGGCCCGACCTGAGACCTGTGCAGAAGTAAGCCTGTATGTGCTATTGCTGCGCACATAGGGGTCTATTCTCCCATGCGCTTAAGTCGAAAAAAGCGCGTAGCGACGCGCTTTTAAGCCTACGCGTATTCTCCCCTCAACTTAAGTCTGTGCATTACGCGCCTTGAAGGCACTTATGCGCTTGGGGCGGAGCAAGGCCAAAATCGGGGCGTTTCCGGGCGTTTCTCATGCAAATAACACTTACGCGTATTCTCCCCCTGGCTTACGCGCTTTTTCTGTTAAGCGCTTTTGAGGGCTGTATTAAGGACAAGCGCCAACATCAGGCGAAATTGAATATTGCGTTTGATATCAGTTATAGGCCGAATTTTAACATTAGGGCCTAGTTTTATTATCCCCCGCCAACACGAAGTGGGAGGGGGATATAGGTTTGACCTCCGTCCGTCTGTCCGTCCGTGCGTCCGTCCGTCCGTCCGAGATAAAGGGGACAGCTTTACTCAGAAACTACTACAGATACAGTAACCAAATTTGGTGTGTAGCTTCAGACCATAAAGGCCTTGATTGAGTTCGAAAATGAGAAGCGCACGATTGGCGGGGGATGTTGTAGACCATGTCGACTTGTTTTATTTAACATGGTAAAGGTTGAGACATTTAATATTCGATTGTTCTTCCTTTTTTCTAAACTACATTTCACAAAGCCATGATAATTTATCAAACGAAATCATCACATGATATTACGCATCAGCCTCTTCTCCAATCAGTTAAATTACAAACGCAAAACTATTAATTAATACGAGTATACATAAGACCATTCTACCATGCCCTCAAAATCTAAAGCCAAAATGCCAGTCCTGCATTTGCTTGCACTCTTGCGTGATTGGGAAAGAGAAAGAGGAGCGCGCCGAGCTCGAAGACGAACACGCATATATCGGCTTCGTTTGGACATCCTGGGACAAACAAACATCGAGTGCATCCAGCGCTTTCGCCTGGACCGTGCATGAGGCAATCATCTATCTTTACCAACTTCTGCATGAACAACTATCCAGCCGCAGCAATTATCCACAAAACATACTCGTGGTCATCAACGTCAGAACTGCGCTGTGCTCCTAGCATCTGGGTCGTTCCAGAGAGTGGCTGGTGATGTCATACACATATCACAGGCGTCTGTGTCAAGGTGTCTGATGCAGTTCGTTGGCGCTTCAAGTTCTTCTCCATGCACTTCCACTGCAGAAAGAGTAGATGACATCCCCTCCTCCTGTGCAGTGAAATGCACAGGGGATGATGGTTACCCACTGTTGCGTGTACAGTTCTCCAGAGAACCTGGCTTTACAGCGCCCCGCAGATCTCTCCATTTATACTTTAAATCGGGGATACTGCGCTTACATCTCACCACAGAATTCCACATCCAGAACGATTCGCGCCTTGATTGCTTGCTTGCCATACAACACCAACATCTGTGAAATTTGGTTTTCGGCTTTGGCTCGACGTCGCCATCATTGTCTTCCATGTTCTATTAACAAATGCGACTGCCCTATATGTTCGTGATAATCTAAAAATTTGTGATATTCTCACGAGTGAGGGGATTGATTTTCTAATTGAGGATATCTGAATGAACTAACTTGAGTCCAAGTAATTTTTTACCATTGGTAATACTGTGTAATTTAATGTGTGAATAAAGATATTATTAAATAGGCTACTCTAGATTGAGCCCTACCCTGGCAAATACCAAAGCACTATCCATTTGTTAATCAATTTTAGCCTTTAAAGAATAGCCGACATGGGAAGAATCATTATCAGTAAATGGGATAATTGATTATAATAAAGTATTAGGCACAAGTTCAAGTGAATGTGTCGCTCAAATCAAATAGGATGATAGGCTATGGATATGGAATTCCGTCATTACTGAGGCGGTTTCGGGGCGGGGAAGACGCGGGGAGATGACCGCGTGCGGGGTAAGAATCCTTGTTAAAGCGTTTCCATGTCCTTTAGTTGCAAACCTGACATCGGAGTAGTTTTCAAGTGCGCAATTTCTAAATGAGATCATATAAACTGTCTTTGATTGTCTTTGTCTTTGTGTGACTAGAATGTTCCCTTTGTCTTCTTCCCTGTCTTCCACGGAACAAACAGGCTGGTGTAGGAGGGGCACATTTTCAATGATCTGATTGCGCTGATTGAGAAGCGCTAAACTCTTTATTTATTATTTCATTATCGCGGCAATTTGTTTGTATGCATAGCTTATGGTGGCTAGAGTAAGAAAAAGAAAGTGTTTGTCACTAACATATCCCCCGCCGCCGCAATTTTGTGTGTCCGTACGGACGGCGCCCAATGCTATATCCCCCGCTTCGCGCTAATCGCGCGGCGGGGGATAAATAAAGAGACGTCTGAATCACGTCTTGTAATTGGTACGGCCTCCTATTACAGCGGCATAAAAAAACCAAGTATCTTCACAATGACAAATTTCACAGGAAAATAAAAAATAGATATAAAATAAAATAATAATGATTATTATTATTATACAAATGGATAAATATAGTTTAAAATAAAAATGTTTAATTTTGCATGTCAGAATAGTGGACATACGAGTTTTCGTTTCCTATCAGTTTGGAGATACGAGGTTTTATCAGCAGGCCGACGATATTCAAATTTAAAGTCTGGTTTGCGTTCTCCATGGACCACAAATGCGTTTTCATGGTTAATCAGAAAATCCTTTTTCCATGTTTTCCTGATAGCCATAATCAATGAGCTTTGTACAGAGTCTGCCTCTCTTTTGGATCAGTCACACCTCTTTCATAAGGCCGCCTACATTCTGAAGTTAAGCGCTGTGGGCGTGATCGAAGCGAGTAGGGGAGAATACGCGTAACTCAAAAGCGCTTAACTCGAAGCGTGGGAGAATAGACCCCATAATGATGTTGGCACCCTTCTGCCCTGGTACATCAACTGTAGCCCTTTTTCCCATTACATTTCTTCCGCGACGACGCCTTTTTGACAAATTGAGGCCAGCCTCGTCGATGAAGATAAATTCGTGAGGGACCTGGTTAGCCTCCAATTCCATGACTCTCTGAAACAAAGTTCATTTACGTAAATCAAATTACAGTATTACTGTATACCATACTGTATTATAATGATTACAGTAGTGGTCAGCAAATAGAATTGAAAATACAGTAGGCCTATACCTCCACATACAGCCTTCGTAGATCCTTCACTCGATCACTGTTCCGATCGAACGGTACAGTGTAGAGCTGCTTCATTCGCACTCTGTGTTTTGACAGTGTGCGTGCAATGGTAGTGAGACTGATGCTGTTGATGTTCTCAAACACTTCATTTTCGTCAACAATTCTGGCCTGAATTTCGCGCAGTCTGATTTCGTTGTTTGCAACAACCATTGCCACAATGGCCAGCTCTCGGTCATCGTTTAGGATCCTTCCTCTTTCCCCAGAGCGAGGAAGGCGTTCCATCCTTTACAGTGAAATACAGTAAAGGGAAAATACAGTATGTAAAAACACAAAATTACCACAAATACTTACTGTATACAATAATTTACCAATCTAAATAGACACCTCTCTTAGGGACAGACCATGATTTACCATATGGTCAATGACAGTGGCACGGATTTCATCAGTCACCACCATTCGTGCAGCTCTTCTAATGCCTCCACCACCACGCATCCTGACCCCTCTACCATGCCCTCTCCTCTGGCCTGCTCCTCTTACTGGGCCCACACCTATTGCCGGGGCTGCACCTCTTACTGCACCGGCACACTCTTAGTCTTCCTCGTCCAGACATTCTCTTTCTGCTTACTCCATTACAAGCATTACTCCACAAAGGCCTCCTTTTGTAAGTGTCTACATTTGAGCCATACTATGATCAGCTGTGGTTGGTCCAATTTACCCAATAAATATCTGCTGTCAATTATTCAATTACATGTTTATCAATCAGCTGGGATATGTAGTTTTTGGACTGATATCATTGCTGAGGGATGTGTATTTATGCTGTATCTGTAGTTTGGAATATTGTTTTTGCTATTTTGGGAAGTTGTGTGTTAAAAATTGTAAATAATACAAAAATAGTCTATCATTTTGTTAAGAGGCATATCTTGTCTGTTATGAAAATGTAAGCAATGAGGAAATATGTTTACTGACTGCAAATTGTGTGAAAATGTCATGAAACGACTGAATGGTATGGCTACAAAAGTGTGGTGGTGTGGTGATCGTGTGAAGAGTTTTGAAAATGTGCCAAATGAGTGGACGAACGCTTGTTAGCAACTGAAAAAAACTGTAATACAGCCCTCAAAAGCGCTTAACAGAAAAAGTGCGTAAGCAAGGGGGAGAATACACCTAAGTGTTATTTGCATGAGAAACGCCCCGATTTTGGCCTTGCTCCGCCCCAAGCGCGTAACTGCCTTCTGGCCGCGTAATGCACGGACTTAAAGGGGAACTCCGGTCAATTTCAACACGTATGTTTGTTCTTTGTGGTGAAGGAGTACTGTCAATAGCGAGACAAACGAAGAAATTTGGTTTTGCCTACACCGAGTTATGCTCCTGCTAAAGTTCGTACCTAAGCGGCTCCAATGGGGCAGGCTTTTAACGTGCTTTTAGCGTCTTAACACGATCGTGATGTCATTTCAAGTCTATAGCCATGTTCACCTAACCATTCCAAGTGACCGCAATGAATTTGACTTCAGTAGCTGAACTAGAAATGTATAAAAATTGTGCTAATTTACTCAGTGCACGTACCTCTGTTTACTTCCTGTTTTCCGATGAAGTCCACACTGGTCGATTGTCGAACTCGAAAAATCCAATATTCCAAAATGTAATTTTTCCACCAAAAAACATGCTTACGAACCGCTGTGGTTATGTCCATTGCGATGACTATGTAGCAACATAGCTACACTGCAGCCTAACATCACAACTACATTTTAATACTCGCGCACAGTCTCATTGGGAATTAGCATTACAGAAGAGTGTCGGCAACATCCGCTGACTTTCTTCCTCTGTGGTCATTGCGATGCAATACCCACAGAAGCACCACCACGTCTCCGCACTTCGCGGCCGTGAAGCAGCCTCAGCCTGCTCCTCTGCTTCTGCCGCTCTTTCGACATCTTGTGCCAATAACTTTTTGTCCGTATATTCAGGTTCAAAGAGGTAACCCCGGCCATCAAACTAAAAAAAATCCTTGTGTTCCACATCGGATTCGGATGAACTTTCCATCAGAGCAAATATTTTCAAGATACTGTACAAATGTCGTTGTCGTTCCAACGCTCCGTCTTCGTCTGAGATCTCCGCGGATGTTGCCGACACTCATCTGTAGTGCTAATTCCCAATGAGACTGCGCGCGAGTATTAAAATGTAGTTGTGATGTTAGGCTGCAGTGTAGCTATGTTGCTACACAGTCATCGCAATGGACATAACCTCAGCGGTTCGTAAGCATGTTTTTTGGTGGAAAAATTACATTTTGGAATATTGGATTTTTCGAGTTCGACAATCGACTAGTGTGGACTTCATCGGAAAACAAGACGTAAACAGAGGTACGTGCACTGAGTAAATTAGCACAATTTTTATACATCTCTAGTTCAGCTACTGTAGTGAAATTCATTGCGGTCACTTGGAAGGGTTAGGTGAACATGGCTATGGACTTGAAATGACATCACGATCGTGTTAAGACGCTAAAAGCACATTAAAAGCCTGCCCCATTGGAGCCGCTTCCGTACGAACTTTAGCAGGAGCATAACTCGGTGTAGGCAAAACCAAATTTCTTTGTTCGTCTCACTATTGATAGTACTCCTTCACCACAAACAACAAACATACGTGTTGAAATTGACCGGAGTTCCCCTTTAAGTCGAGGGGAGAATACGCGTAGGCTGAAAAGCGCGTAGCTACGCGCTTTTTTCGACTTACGTGCATGGGAGAATAGACCCCGAAGTGGTGCCCAGGTGAAAAAGTATTACACTTAATTATATTAAAAGTATATTTGTTGCATACAAAAGTTATTACAAATATAATTTTACTTTTTGTGCTTAATTTGCAATATATTTAATATATACTTTCAGAAAGTGTACACTTTAAGTGTACTGAAGTAGTACACAAGTAGTATTCAATGACTGCTTGAGCACACTTAATTACACATAAAGGGGGCGAAAAAAAACATACACCATACTTAATACAGTCTGTAAAAGTATAATTCAAGTATAGTATTTTTTCACCTGGGTGACCCTCGCCCATCCTTGTTTGTGAATAACTGAGCATTTCAGGGAAGCTGCTTTTATACCCAATCATGGCACCCACCTGTTCCCAATAAGCCCGTTCTCCTGTGGGATGTTCCAAATAAGTCTTTGATGAGCATTCCTCAACTCTGTCTTTTTTGCCACTTGTGCCAGCTTTTTTGAAACATGTTGCAGGCATCAAATTCCAAATGAGCTAATATTTGCCAAAAATTGCAAAGTTTACCTGTTCGAACATTAAGTAACTTGTCTTTGCAGTGTATTTAATTGAATATAGGTTGAAAAGGATTTGCAAATCATTGTATTCTGTTTTTATTTACGATTTACACAACGTGCCAATTTCACTGGTTTTGGGTTTTGTAGAACTCAAATCAACCAAGGCTTGTCACTGGGGCAGTACCCTCAATGGTACTCCTGTTGTACCTTAGAAGTTGGTTTTTATTTGTTTTGGAACATAAAAAATACCTTATAGACCCTAAAAATGTTCACCCAGGTACCTTGAGGTCCTACAATTAGCCCTAAAGGGTACATAAGTGCTGAATGTACCTTGGGGAACAGAAATGTACTCCTGCTGTACCTCTATTTCTGAGAGTGTATGAAGGTAGTTGGGTGCATACATAGTCTCTGATTTGCATAAACCTGAAGTGGTTATTCCAAGGGAGTTGATATTTTTCCGCAACTGGGAGAATGAGGCAAAGGTTCCATTCAGGTAAAGGTAACTGATTGTGCGGATACCCAAGTCTCTCCACTGCGAGAATACTTTATCAAATTGGGACGGCACTGCAGGAAACAAGGATTCCCAGCAATTGGGAGTAGAAAAGAGGGCTGACTGATCCCAAAGTGTGTCCTAGTTTCCTTCCAGATTCTAATCGTACTATGTATAGTGATGCTTCCACGGTAAACACTTTTATCCAGAGCCACTGGAGACAGCATCACCGCATCCAATGCTGCCGCTCCAGTTGTAGCGTGCAGGTTCGGCAGAGTTATCCTGCCACATTAAAATTATCCTTACATTAGAAGCCCAGTAATTCAAACATAGCTTTGGGAGAGCAAGCCCACCAGGTCGTTTCAGTTTGCAAAGATGAGCTTTTTTAATTCTGTGATTTTTATAATCCCAAATAAAAGAGAGAATAATAGAAGCTAAATTCTTAAAAAAGGACTGGGGGGGGGGGGCACACAGGAAGGCATAGGAAGAGGTACTACAGTTGAGGAAGGAATATCATTTTAATTGAATTAATCCTCCCAATCAGTGAAATGGGGAGCGACCTCCAGAATTGAATGTTAGCTCTGAATTTGGCCACAAGGGGGGAGTAATTGGATTGGAAAAGAGATGAGAATTCTTTAGTGATTTGGATCCCAAGATAGGTGAATGTCTAACATGAAATTTTAAATGCTAAGTGTTGTTTCAGGGATGGATCCTTTAAGCCAACAGGCATCAACTCACTTTTGGTCCAGTTGATCCTGTAACCAGAAAAGGACCCAAAAAGGTGAATTTTGTCCAAAACAGCAGAATGGCTTAATTGAGGCTGGGTAATAAACAAGAGTTCGTCATCTGCAAAAAAGGATATTTTTTTTCAGGTGTATCTATAATGTTGAGCCCATAGATATTTGGATCGGTGCAAATTGATTCTGTGAGAGGCTCAATGGGAAACGCGAACAGGAAGAGGGAGAGGGGACACCCCTGTCTGGTGCCCCTAAACAAGCTGAAGTGGGAGGATAACATTCCGTTGGTTAAGATTTGGGCCCTGGGATTTTTGTACAGAAGTTTAGTCCAAGCAATAACTGCATCTCCTGAATTAAATTTATACAGCACATTCAATAAGTAGGACAACTCTGACTGATCAAACGCCTTCTCAGCGTCAAGAGAGACGACTACAAGGTCGCTGGTACTGGACTAAATGTGATGCATAATATTAAAAAGCCGTCTGAGGTTGGAGAAAGAATTTCTACCAAGGACAAATCCTGTCTGATCAGGATAAACAAGTGTACTCAAATACCTATTAAATCTATTTGCTAAGACTTTGGCCAATATTTTCTGGTCAACATGAAGTAGAGAAATGGGTCTGTATCCTCCAACCTCCGCTGGGTCCTTGTTCCCTTTTTTGTAATAAGTGTTTTAACTGCCTCATTGAGCGTTGGTGGCAAAGACCCAATTTCAAGGGATTGAGAACATTTTATGCATATATGGTGTAAGCATGTTGCCAAATATTTAATACAATTCACATGTGAGACCATCAGGTCCTGGGGATTTTGCCTTTAAAGTTTTAATTGTCTCTCTTAACTCCCCCAGAGTGATGTCTTTCTTCAAGAAGGTCTGATCCTCTAGTGTAAGAGAAGGGAGGTTAATGCTTTCAAGAAAGGTTGCCATACAATGGGATTATGCATTAGTTTTGGAGGAATAGAGTGTTTCGTACAATTCTTTAAAACACTTGTTGATCTCTTTCACCGATATGAGACAGTCTCCATCCTTGGATTTGACTTAATGGATTGTGCGATAACTCAATTTACACAGTTGTCTGGCGAGCATCTTTGTGGCTTCTCCCCATATTTAAAATATTTTTGTTTTAGGTAGAGAAATGACTGAAATCTTTGCCGAAGCAATCTGATTATACTGGAGCCTCAACTACAAAATATGCTTATTTTGGTCCAGAGAGGGGTGGCTTGCATTTTCTTTATCTAACTGATTAATTTAATCTTCTAGTTCTAGAAGCTTAGCTTTATTTAGCTTGTTTCTGCGGCCCAGGTAGGAGATTATACAACACTTGAGATACGCATTTAGAGTCTCCCACAGTAAACTTGGGGAGGTCTCGGGGGTATCGTTAGTTTCAAAAAATAGTTTCATTTGCATGCGCAAATATTCAGAAAATTTAGGGTTGTTAAGTTGAGCTTCCATTCTCCATAGTGGCCGAGAAGGGTGTAGACCACTTGGGTTCAACGTGAATGTGAGAGGACTGTGGTCAGAGATCAATATATCGCGATACTTTGGATTGTGAATATGAGATAATAGCTTTGAGTCTACCAAAAAATAGTCAGTCAATACGTGTATAAACATTGTGTACATGCGGGTGAAAAGAATAATCTCTCTCTTTGGGATGAAAAAATCTCCATACATAAGTTAGATTGCAATTGTTCATGTATGCTTTTAGGAAGTCTCTTGTGTTAGAGTGTGGGGCCCATTTCTTAGAGGAGCTGTCCATATACGGGTCAAGAGTACAATTTAAGTCTCGCACAATGATAAGGTTAGTTTGCAATATATCCGTTAATAAAGAGAACACTTTCTTAAAGAAAGCCAGGCTATCAAAATTAGGACCATAAAGATTCACCAAAGTTATATGGGTAGAGTAGATTTCCCCAGTAACAATAAGATGGCGACCCTCCACATCAGTTAGGCCTCTGGCCTTAGCAGAAAAAGTTAAGTGGTAATTTTGCCCGATCCATCTACTCCTCAGCCTAGCTTGGAAGTTATTCTTAAGGTGGGTTTCATGAAGGAACATAATGTCAGAGGACAATGATTTCAAATGGGCAAGCACTTTACCGGGTGGTTCAGCCCTTTCACATTCCAGGTGATACAAGTTGGCCCTCCCCTTCCACTACCTTAAGTTACACCACTGTCCTGTATTGGAGAAAGAATACTTGCCAGAGTTTCCATTGCCATACAAAATTATTTACCATACAGCAGATTACCCACCCTCCTGACACAAACAAAGAACCCCACACTGTCTGGCCGCTAATAAAACAAAACGCATAGGGCAACTCCATAAGGGAGATCTAGAACAAGAAGGAGATGATGATAATAAAAGAAAAAAATGTAGATGGTGTCAATAGTTCAACGATGTAAAACCTCCATAACATATTTGGTTAACCTAGTGTCAACCTTCAAGAAAATATTCTATAAAAGGTAACTCCATAGTCAATTAAGTTTTATGAAACAAAATAAGCGAGCCTACATCAACAGAGAATATAACAAAACAGCCCAAGTTATACCTATTGAAAAGGTCCATACAAAATGGACCTTATAGTTCCATCAAATTGTGGGAATACTAAGCAGTTTCTTTACAGTGTAAAGCAAACATTTCAGTGTTGCCAAATGTCCAAAATAAAATATCAGCAGGATCCTGCCAGAGCCAAACAGTTATGAAGATAAACATAATATTGCAGCTCCAGTAGCAGAGAGCAAAATAGGGCCTTGTGAACTGGACCAACGTTTTCTCCGTATACTTAAAACTGGTAATTATGCAACTCCTCAAGAGAGAAACATAAAAACAAAAATCACTTATACCAAATAGGTTAAGTTACTCTGTCCAGTTATCCAAGTCACGTAGGCTACTCAAGTGGCTTACATACCGGGTGTCAACCTGTAGAAGCTGCTCCGAAGTGCTGCTCCGCAAACTCCGTCGCGCTCTCTGGGTCCGTGAAAAAAATGTTCCTTGCCGTTGACAGTGACCCGCAGCTTGCCCCCTCCTTTACATACAAGATCCGCAGGTTTTCTCTCCTACTACGCCCCTCAAGATCGGTGAATTTGTCAGAGAGTTGGTCCACAACCTCGACTAGGCGTCCAACATCTCGCTCCAGGGGCCTCATTTATCATTGTGGATACACCTTTTTTTTATATACCCCCCCCCCCCCCCCATTTTGAGCGTATGCACTTTTCTCCGCCAAATTTGGGATCCATCAAACCCAAATCTGATGGGGAAAAGTGCAGACATTTACACCCATTTCGACAATGGCATACCGTGATTTACACCCCTTTAGAAGAACAGGAGGAATTGGCGACGCAGCTACTGAATCTGAGAATTGCAGAGAGAGAAGGGCGGATTATAGCCAATTTAAAAGAACAATCAAAGCCACAGCAATGTCCGGTTTTCCCTATGAAGATCGAGCCATTGACTGCACTCACATCATGGTTACGGCGCCATCGGTGAATGAATTCGTATAGGCCTATGTGAAATGCAAAAATGTGCATACGATCAATACCCAAAACACAGAGATGCCAAGTCTCATGCATTTTTTAGGTTAATTCACCGTAGTCCGCAATTATTCATTGAACGCTTAATGAGATTCTCACGCGGAATTAAAATCCTTGTGCATTGAAGTTTCTGTTTCACCTCCGTAAAAGTGCACCTCATCACAAGTAACATGGAAAGTGATTATGACTCCAAACTTCCCGTGTTTCTCTTTACTCAGGGATTGGAAACAATGCACGCGTTTCATGATCGTTTAAATTGTTATAATGAAATATGACTATTTGAAACGTTTTTATGCATTTCCATTGCTTTCAATCCCTCAGTAAAGACAAGCGTGAGAATTCCCGAGTCATAACCGATTTCCGTTTCATTAGTGGGGAAGTCCACGTAATGCACGTGAAACTGATTTAATTGATGCACTATGACTTTAATTTTGTGAAGTTGTGAAGCTGATCCCCCACCTCTCACCCCTCATGTTGACATAAAGCATGTGTTTGTGTAGCTTACGAGTTTCTCAGTTCCAGTCTCGCAAAGTTGTGTTTAGTTTTCAGTATTGCAAGAACCTCATATTTCATTCCTCATACATGTGATATCCACAAGTTGAGACAGAAGTAAATTAATGTATGTCAAACACGACATTGTAATTTTTGTACCTTCATGCAACTGAAACAAAACACACACCTACTGCATTTGACAAATGATTCGACAAGGAGGTGTTTTTTTTTTTTTAATTAATGCCAATGTGAGACTTGTGACCGCAGCACTCAGCGGTTTTATGCTTCTTGGTGAGGCCGGGGCTGTGGTTGATTAGACGAGATTGTTTTAATTTCGCGAGGAGAAATTGTTTCGTCCAACATTACGTGTTCATTTCTGTTTTGATTCTCTAGGTGTTCTTAGTTATATGTTCTTGTTCCTAAATTAACCACAAGACAAAGTGATGATACAGAATAAGTGCAAATGCCTGCCAAAGAGGACTTTTTACCTCACCTGCACAAGCACGTGTTTCTCACTCACTGAGAAGTTTCGCTTCTTTCCGCGTTTCCCATCCACGCTTCACCGTCTCCAACTGATATCACAAATCCCCAGAGCGCACATGGCTACTTTACATGCATGTGCTCATTGGCATTGACCATATATGGTTGTGTCTGGTCGTGTAGAGGGCGGGATATAAGGCGCATTCACGTATGCACTTTTCTTGGGTCCGGTGTCATTTATCAATGGAATTGCGGAGAGCTGTGCATACGCACAGTTTGATATATCTTGAAAAGGCTGTAAATATTTTGGGTGTACACCATTTTTGGCTTTTTGCTGTAAGTGAAAATTTAGTAGCACTCTTACACCCTTTTTGATAAATGAGGCCCCAGCTTGGTGATTGTGTCAGCAGCACTGGACACGCTGCGCTTCATGTCCGATAGCTTGTTAGGATGCTCGCTTGAAGTAGCTTTAACAGCTAAGATTGCGGTGTTAGTTTGACTTTTGAGAACTATTAATTCGCCCCTGATGATTGTCGAAAGTTGATCAATTCAACCAAATAGAAGATTGAAAACAACGTAGGCTATTGGCCAAATAGCCTTCTATGCTTAATTTTCCAAAATGTTTGGCCTGAGTGGGGAATCAAACTGAATACAAAAAATATTGAGCTGTACTGTATTTCTTGTCTGAAAGACTGCAAAGAACCTGATCCAACTTTATGCTAATTCCAGTCACATCTGTATCTGACGCCATTTGCCATACTTAAAAATCAGCAGCAAAAGCTGTTGATCACAGCTACTTGAGTTCCATAACCTAAGTAGGGAAACAAGTATTTTCAGTACATACAGTGCCATGAAAAAGTATTTGCCTCCTTCCTGATTTCTTACTTTTTTTTTTACACATTTTTCACACTTAAATGTTTAAGATCATCAAACAAATTTTCATATAAAACAAAAAACCCAAGTAAATACAAAATGTAGTTTTGAAATTATGATTTCATTTATTAAGGGGAAAAAGCTATCCAAACCTACCTGGACCTATGTGGAAAAAATAATTGCCCCCCTTGTTAAATCATGAATTAACTGTGATTAACCACATTTTTTCTGTCCAATTTCACTAGCCACACCCAGGCCTGATTACTGCCAGAACTGCTGAATCAAGAAATCACTAAAATAGAACGTGTTTGAGAAAGTGAAGTTGGCTTAAAGACTCAAAAAGCATTATGTCATGCTGGGAACTAAAGAAATTGAAGAACAGATGAGAAACAAAGAAATTGACATCTATCAGTCTGAAAAGGGTGGCAAAGCCATTTCTAAGGCATTGGGACTCTGGTGAATCACGGTGAAAGTCATTATCCACAAATGGAGAAAACCTGGAACAGTGGCGCACCTTCCCAGGAGTGGCCGGCCTACCAGAATTACGAAAAGCGCATTGACGACTCATCCAGGAGGTCTCAAAAGAACCCAGAACAACATCTTCAGAACTGCAGGCCTCGCTTGCCTCATTTAAAGTCCGTATTCATGACTCAACAATAAGAAAGCAACTGGGCAAAAATGGCATCCATGGGAGGGTTCCAAGGCGAAAACTACTGCTGACCAAAAAGAACACAAGGGCTCGTCTCACATTTACAAAAATACATCTTGATGATCCCCAAGACTTTTGGTAAAATATTCTGTGGACTGACGAGACAAAAGTTGAACTTTTTTGGAAGGTGTGCATCCCGTTACATCAGGCATAAAACTAACATATCAATTCATAAGAACATCTTACCAAAAGTCAAATGTGGTGGTAGTGTCATGGTTTGGGGCTGCTTTGCTGCTCCAGGACCTGGACGATTTGCCGTAATTGATGGAACTATGAATTCTGCTCTCTACCAGAAAATCCTGAAGTAGAATGTCCAACCATCAGTTGGTGACCTGAAGCTCCAGCACACTTCGGTTAAGCAGCAGCACAATGATCCGAAACACACAAGCAAGCTCACCTCTGAATGGCTTAAAAAAACAAATTGAAGGTTCTGGAGCAGCCTTAGCAAAGTCCAGACTTAAATCTGATTGTGATGCAGTGGCATGACCTTAAACAGGCCGTTCATGCTCAAAAACCCTCCAATGTGGCTGAATTAAAACATTCTGCAAAGAAGAGTGGGCCACAATTCCTCCATAGCGATGTGAAAGACTCATTGCCAGTCATCAAAAACACTAGCTTGCAGTTGTCGCAAGGGGTGGCACAACCAGTTATTAGGTTTAGGGGCCAATTACGTTTTCACACCAGGCCAGGTAGGTTTGGATAGCTTTCTCCCCTTAATAAATTAAATCATCATTGAAAAACTGCATTTTGTATTCACTCAGGTTGTCTTTGTCTAATATTCAAATTTATTCGCTGATCTGAAACATTTGTGTGACAAATAAGCAAAAAAATTTGAAATCAGGAAGGGGGCGAATACTTTTTACGGCACTGTAAGTGCAAAATAAAAAGATATACATAACATTTATGCGTATAACGAGATAAATTTGTGTTTTAATGTGTCTTATGTCTGGATGTCTAGTGTTTAATGAGCCCTTCCTAAATATATTACTGTACATGCAAGCCGAGATAAATTTATACCTTCTGCATGCAAAAGGTTCATGAAAAAGTTGTTCTGAACTATTCACTAAACACTAATACATAAGTGCAGATGTACATTAAATAAACAGATAAAATGTAATTATTTCCAGTGGATTTCCTAAGATGCTACACTGAACATTATGCTGCTTTTAATAATGCAGGGACTAATTGTGCTGTCATTTAATACTCAATGTTAGTCATCTGTCAGTCCTCTGTCCTTTCTGAAAGTCATTATTGAATTGATAGCGTAGATCCTCAATTTTTCATGGTAATTAGTAAAACCCCAAACAAATAAAGAAATGGTAGAAAATTAAACTGAAACGTTCCTTTCCCTCCCTTTGCATAATAAACATTAGGATGGGATTAAACAAGCATTGTAGTCAAAAGCAAAAAAAAAACCAAGAATTCAAAGCAATCGACAACAGGAACACGCTCTTTAAAATGACTAAAACTCATTTTAGTCATTTCAATTATATTAATAACTCTAAGGCACTAAAACCATGACGCTATTTATTGACTAGTAATTACCGAGGATCGCGGAAACGAGATTTTACGAGATTTCAGTCACACAGCTTACTTGAACTACTCCGGATCGCGTTATTTTTATTCCCAGGCGAGATCAAGGCTAATTACCATAAATGGGCGTGTCTCTCGAGCTGGTGATTTTGACGCATGCGGTATGGACTTTCCATGCAATCGTCAGCATCCTTCTCGACATGACTAGGCCAAGACCTACTACGTGTTTCCTTGTAATTCTACGTATACTACATCTATGTTAGCGCGCTGAAGGCTGTTATTAACAGGAGCAAATATTCGATTTTGCAATTCTTTGCGTAGGAAAAAAAAACCTCTGATACATTTACTTAAATGTAAATGGAAACGTAGTTGTAACTTAATTAGCTATGTAATATGGTCCGTGTAAGTTCAAGATACAAAGTTATGCTAGCTATGTGGCTACGTACATTGACAGATAAATGGAAAAATAGAAGAGGACACTTTATAGTGTCTGCTAGTCTTCGTTCAAAACGCAACTGCAATCCAGAATTTCTAGTGTTCCCATTTTTCTGAGCCCAGTGCTCTCATCCACAGGCAAAAGAACAAGTCAGGTGTCTCTGTACACATCACAAACAGCTCAATGTTTGTTATCCCTGAAGTGCTTGGTGCGTTCACATGGTGCTCGTCAGGATTACAATACCACACGCTTTTTACTTTATTTCTACTTTTGCCTCACTGGTAAAGAAATAAAAATCAACCGATTCTTCAATTTGCCCTAAATGCAGTACATATCTCACTTTTGCGTTTCTTTTGGAGTCAAGTAAACTTTCAAAGAAATAAAACATTTGTGTTCAGGTACTTAAGTTGGAGATTCTAATTTTATCATTCACTAATTTGATCTGTAAAAAAATGAAACTACAACCCCAATTCCAAAATAGTTGGGACAAAGTGTAAACTGTGAATAAAATCAAAATGCAATGACTTTATTTAATGAATTTTTATCCACAAAATAAGCTCATTTCAAATTTTCTGGCTGAAACAGATCTCAAAAAAGTTGGGACACAGGCAAAAGAAAAAAAGGCCAAAAAAAAGCAATAAATATATAAGAGAATCACCAGAAAGAACATTTAGCAAGAAATTAAGTTAACTGGCATCAGGTGTGTAACATGATTGGCTATAAAAGGGATGTCTTAGAGAGGCTGAGTCTCTCAGAATTAAAGATGGCCAGGGGCTCTCCATTTGTGAAGGCTTGCGTAAAACAATTGTGGAATACTTTAAAAACAATGTTCCTCAACGTTAAAATGCAAAAGCTTTGCAGGTCTCATCATCGACAATGCAAAACATCATCAAAAGATTTAGAGAAACTGGAAAAATCTCTGTGCATAAGGGACAAGGTCGAAAACCTATGAGGGCCTGAAGATCATGGGCATCCAGTAGATGCCACTGCATCACTCACCGGCATGATTCTGTCATTGACATTACTAAATGGCCCCAGGAATACTTCAAAAAACCACTGTAAACACAGTCCACCGTACCATCCACAGATGTCACCTAAAACTCTGTCATGCAAAAGGGAAGCCATTGCTGAGCATAATCCAAAAGTGCCACCGTGTTCTGGGGGCCAAGTCTCATTTAAAATGGACTGTAGCAAAGTGGCAAAGTGTCCTGTGGTCAGACAAGTCCAAATTTGACATTCTTGTTGGAAATCATGGGCGTCGTGTCCTCCGGGCTAAGGAGGAGAAAGACCAACCCTCCTGTTATCAGTGCTCAGTTCAATGAAAAGCATCTCTGATGGTATGGGGATGCATTCATGCATATGGTGTGGGACACTTGTATGTTTTAAAAAGCACCATGAATGCTGAAAGGTATGTAAAGGTTTTAGAGCAACATATGCTCCCCTCCAGACAACATCTATTCCGAGTGAGGCAAATTCAAGGTAACACATTGTTTTCAATCAAGGCAGCACAAAGTATTCAAAAATTACTGGTACAGTTGGCTGACACGATGTAAAATAGCGCAAGTAGTATGGTATAAAACCAAAAACTTGTCAAAAAGAACTTCTAAAACACGGTCATCCACTCAATTTAATTCGTCACCCATTCCATTGTCTTCATTCGTGCACTGCAAAGTACCTAATTTGATGGCCATTTATTTAATAATTTCACTATGGAATCTCTTCATTTGTACAAGAATACATGTAGTATGGAAAGGAAGTGTTATATTTCACAAACTTTTTGATTTGCAGAAATTACAGGCCCTTAGAAATGGCCTCCATTCAACTCTCTCCATTTGTACATTGCAAGAGTTCCAAATCTGATGGAACTTTCATAATTTCATCGCAGAATCTCCTCACATTCGGTCGATTCATATTAGAGTACATGTCGTATGGCCAGTAATTGTTATTTTCCACAAAATCTTTTATTTACAAAAATTATAAGCCCTCAAACATGCCTCCCCATTCAATTGTCTGCATTTGCGCATTGCATAGTACCAAGTTTGATGGCTATTTATTTCAAAATTCCACCACAGAATCTCTTCATATTCAGTTTCTTTGTTCTGGGGTACATATAATATGCAAGTGTTATTTTTCACAAACCTTTTGATTTACCGGCACTACATGCCGTCAAACATGGACCCCCTCCATTCAACTGTCTGCATCAACAAATTGCATAGAACCAACTTTGATGGCCATTTATTTCAAAATGTCTCTAGGGAATCTCCTCATAATCAGTGACCTTATGCAAGGATACATTAATTATGGTATTCCATTATTACTTTTCACAAACTTTTTGATATGCGGGAATTACAAACCCCAAAACATGATTCAATTGTCAGCATTGAAGGATATTTGATATCAGGATATTTGATAGCAATTTATTTAATAAAACCAACACTGAGTGTCTTCCTATTCAGATCTCCTGTACTGGGGTGCATGCATTGTTGTATGCAAGAGCATTTTTCACAATTTTCAATTTTAACCATTACAAGTCCTCATTCATGGCCTGTTGTGTTCAAGTACATACTTTCATGGGTGTTTCTTTGATGATTCACCCATGCATTCTCTCTCTATTCAATACGCTTATACTAATGCCTATGCAGTGTTGGTAAATTACTAAAAAACCAAGAATGTTGTCCCGATGAAGAAGCAGACTCCGATGTTCATAGCAAAAGCAGGAAAAAGTTTATTACACAGCCGGCTGTGGGAACAATAGCGTGATGCAAAGTTCTAAAATTCCGTTATTTCATAAGAAACTTTATACATGTTAAAGTAAATACATTTCATATCATTTCTTTAATGTTATCAGAAGTTGTTGCTGATTGGTCCTGGGGTTTACACATTGATAAAAAGGAATACTCTACAATTGGGCAGCATGGTTTGGGACCCCTAATTTCCACAGACATTTTGAATTACACAAGTATTATGGTCCCCACTTGAATTTTCTCCTTTTTTTTTGTCCACCTCAAAACACCAATTTTGATGGCAATTCCTACATTCATGCCAGAGTAATATCTGCCTGTTGTTGTTGCTGTTTTTTTCTTTCTTTTGCTTTAAGTGGAACACTGGTACTGTGACATGTAATTGCTAGTGATCTGGAGTAATAGCCTAGAACTTCACCAAAATTGAACATTTCATTTTCAAACCAAATTATGGAAGTTACCGATTTTTTTCCCCTGAATAAAATACACGCATACTCTCGTCTAAAAAGCCGAGTTATTTTGTTCCACAAGCCGATTTTTGACAGCATTTGTATCCAGTGACTTTGCTACTGCGCTATCCCCTTTATTTGAGCATCACATTTTTATCGGTGATAGTTTGACCGTCGTTTTCCGAAGTGGTGATACCTTGACCGCAGTTCTTTTTTTTTCCTTCGGGTTCTTTTTTCGTTTTTACAGGCTGAGTGATTTCATGAGTTCGGTTCTGGTGAAAATGTATCGACCTCAAAGTCTTGTAGTGCGAAGTTTTGCAGGAATGTGGCATGTTTTCAATTTTGAGTAACTGGTTTTCTTTGACAGGCCTAAACAGGGGACAGATGAGACTAGCACTGGGCTCATAAAAATGGGAACGCTAGAATACTTTCATTAAAATTCTGGGTCGCAGTTGCGTTTTGAAAGAAGACTAGTAGACAGTGGCGTGCGGTGGACGGAAAACTGGCGGGGAGAGAACATCCCTTGAAACGGATGAGATTAGTACCCCGATTTCAATCATTGCTCTTGGTCAACATGTTAGTTTCCCTTATGATGAAATGTTTAGCCAAGTGAATAACAAATTCTATAAAATGTATAATTTACATGCAGTAATAGGGAACTCTTCACGAAAAAACAACCGTGGATTTTCTGCGTTAAATTTTGTCACATCTTAAAGCAAGTCGTCAAACCTGTGCGTAATGATTGTTTAATTGAAAAAGATGGAAATGCGCTCTTTTTTGTGTTCAGCTGGTGCATTTGATTTCTCGTCTTAAAAAAGACAATTAGCTGCACAAGAGAGGGGAGAGTTCAAGTGTCTTTTACCAGAGAAATTGACTGAAAACAGATCAAGACTAATAAGCAGTTTAAGGACATGTTTATCGCCCTACTTGTTCTCTGTCCACCGCCCGCCACTGCTAGCAGACACTACAAAGTCTCCCCATCCATCCTTTCATTTAGCTTATCTGCAAACGAACGTAGCCACATAACTAGCGTAACTTCGTATCTTGAACTTACACACCCATATTACATAGCTAACGAAGTTATACGCAAGTTTCTATTAACCCAATACATTCACTTAAATTTTTTTTTCCCCCCACGTAAAAGTATTGCGAAATTGAATATTTGCTCCTGTCAATTACAGTCTGCAGCGCGCTAACATAGCTTACGTAGAATTGCAAGTAAACACGTAGTATGATCTTGGCCTAGTCATGCCGAGAAGGCTGCTGACAATCGTGCGTGGAAAATTCACTGCGCATGCATAAAAATCACCAGCTCGAGACACCCGCCAATTTATAGTGATTAGCCCTCATCTCGCCTGGGGAAAAAATAACGCCTCCGGATCTAGCTTCACCCCACTTCTCACCCTCAACAGTTGCCATCTTGCCTACGTAGCGGTAGAGGAGAGACTTTCAGCTTTTGTGATAATGGCCGCGGGGAGGATGCGGTGTTCCCTGAAATGCAGTTTTACATACGTTCACTTCCCCACCAAGTACCACTATTTTGTTGTCAGATTGAAGCCTTAAGTGTGTAGCTACATTGCATTGAATAGCCATTTGTGGATAAAAATTTTGCACCGCAAACGAAAACGCAAATGCTAGCTCGCTGGCGGCAGAGCCATGAGTTGTCTATCGCTCTGGCTGGCGGCAGCACAGTACATCCAGCTAATGAGATATCGTTAAGATTTACATGTGTGGTGCATATTCTTGTGTTTGCATGGTAAAAGTATCGTGAATGGTAAATTAGTCGGGAATATCTGAAAAATGTTAGATCTGTCAAGTCAGCCAGGAGTTATCTGGTCAGCATCAGACACCACACACGTATTAGCAGTAACTTCTTCGTGAATTGTTTTCTGCTCTGATTATACGTTTTTGTTTCTGGTATTTTTAGGGGACGGACGACAATACGAGGTCTCTCATTTCATGAGGCGCTGATAACGCTATTCTGTTCACAGGGAGGCAAAATGATGCCATGAATGGTTACGAGTAAGTGAAAACATATCTGGAAAATATGCTAACATTATGTACTATCATGAAGCCTTTGGTACATTACCGTATCTTGGCATTGATGTTAGTGCATGGTGTCACTACATTGGTGTAACAATTACATTTATTTAGGAAGTACATGGCTGTTCCAGACCTGGAGTGGAGGGTGATCCCAGCCTTTACGAGTTGATGAAAAGGTGACTTTACCATGTTGGGTGTTATAATGTTATGTCAAGCCTGCTGTATGAATGATGAAATTGAATTGAACTGAAATGACTTGGTTATTTACTTTTTTACCAGTGAAAATAGTAGGTAGCCATGAAATAATGTAATAATTCACCAGTGTTTCCCATGTGTGGATTCCACAGCTGCTGTTGACATTTTATAGTCAAGTCAAATTTGTATAGCACTTAAAAACAACAGGGGTTGAGGCAAAGTGCTGAACGAAAACTTAGCTAAGGGGTCACAACAAGGACAGTAAGACCATACATCTACACAAGATTAAGTGTGGTTATTTGTGGCAAAAACAACAACAGCAGCAACAAAAGTAAATAAAATAAAGTAAGACCAGACATCAGTCTGAATTAAAAGCAAGTGAGAAAAAATAGGTCTTAAGATTTGATTTAAAAGAGGTAATTGTAATTGTAATTTATGACTTATTATGCATAATCTACTACTCTCTACTCTCAGTTTAAAGAAATTAAAGAAGCACGAGTTTGGAAGGAAAAACATTTGAAATGTTTCATCTGAAAACAGGATATTTTTCATTTTCATAGGGTCTTGCACAGGAAGGACAGCTAAGTGCCCCAGAACTGGAGTCAACACTGAGGGGAGGGGGGGGGGGGGGGGGGGCACTGCTGCAGAAGCCTGGCAGAGGTTATTTCTACTTGTAGTGGATGGTGGTGTCCTTCAACAACTTTGCACCGCGTGCTGACTCAGGAAACACCAATGAACACGTCAGTGAACTCTATTATGTGGTCACAGACAGCCATAAACTTGTGGATTGCACAGTGGGTCACAACTCAACATATGGTACCACTGATCACCCAAAATGGGAAGACTGGGGTCTCAATGATGGGTCCTCAGCCATGTCCATACAGTTTGCTGAGGATGGTCATCAGAGCATTAAAGGAGAGGCAGAGGACCCTTCCGGTCACGTCAAAGTACACTGCGCATACTGGTACAGTGGCATTTAGCTGGCAATACTGTCTGGGAGGCTGGAGAAAAGAAGCTGATGATATGTGTCTTTTAAATAAAATGGCAATGAACCTTATTTCATGTTGGTATGTGTCTTCCTTTGTATTAGAAATTTTGCATGACTGTGGCAAGCTCTACGTTAGATACAGTTGGGCATGAATAAAAAAAGGTCACTGTTGATTTTGTTGGGTGTACTTTGGCATTTATATTCAAGGTGTTTTGGTACAGTATGGGTTATTTTGCTAAACTGAGTTGCAGTTAATTTTTTTTTTTTGATTCTTCGTTTTTTTTTTTTCCCTAGTTACTATCAGACTATTCCAAGAGTAACATAATGGATATATTCCCTGCTGCAGTGTTGTCACGGGTGACAAGTGAGGTGTAAGGAAAACGAACGACATCCTTTTGGTCTTGATCGGTTTTCAGTTATCGATTAAAATTAACATTATACAAACTCCGAAAAACGTCAACACCATCCGCTGTGATCAGCTGTAGTTAAGGCAAGAAACTGCATTTGAATCCACGTTTTTCTGCCGATCTTTCTTTTCTTAGTTGAAATTTAGCAGCCGTATAGCGTAGGTTAGGCAATCTGCGTTTCAGGATGTTAAGCGATCGCGGAAGTTAACAGAATAGTCTCCATTCATTAGGAAAATTAGTTTAAACTCAATTCAGAGTTGTTTCTATACGGAGTACAAAGGAAAACGCACCACTTGGAAAAAAGTCAGTATTTAATTTCAAATGAACTTCAATATAATTTTTATACAACAACAACACTACAGTGACGTCATCCGACATGCCAGGTGCAAGAAATGCGAGAATTTCAAGTTAACTGTAACGCTAGTCAATTTTTTGCAAAAACGCAACATCTTGCGCACCAAGGGAAAAATGAATTTCACTCTGAATTTGTGCACACATTGCAAAGTATGTGAATCCGAATAAAATTTCACTTCTTCACTGACACTTGTGAAACGTCGACTTACAGCCACTGAACAGGAACGTGCCATAGGCATGCTTCAAATTGGTGCCAGCACCAGGGAAATTGCCAGACAACTACACCGCGCACACATAACGATCGCAAGACTCCATCAAAGGTTTCTGCAAATGGGGAGCACTCGGGACCTTCCTCGACCGGGTCAACAACATGTGACAACGGCACGTCAGGACCATCAGATCGTACGGGATCATGTCCGAGACCGAACACTACCAGCGACAAGAACGGCTGCTCAAGTCCAAGGACGACGTGGATTCATTCACCCCAACACCGTACGGAACCGTCTGCGAGCTGCAGGCCTGCGTGCACGACGTCCTTATTTCGGCCCCATATTGACGGATTGTCACCGAAACCAGCGTCTACAGTGGGCAAACAGGCACCAGAATTGGCGACTACGACAATGGGACGGTGTCATCTTTTCACTTAAGGAACGCAGATGGCCGTATACGTGTTTGGCGGAGACATGGTGAACGTTATAACGCCGATTGAGTCGTTCAAACGGACCGTTGGGGTGGTGGCAGCGTTATGGTGTGGGATGGAATAAGCTACCGTCACAGAACCCCTCTCCATATCTGCAGAGGAGGGGTGAACAGCGTCTACTACCGGGACCAGGTGCTGCAGAACCATGTTGTGCCGTTCTTCAACCAACACCACGATGTCCACACGTTCCAACAGGACAACGCTAGGGCACACACTGCAAGGGTGTCCATGCAGTACCTAGCACAGAACATCCCCGTGCTTCAGTGGCCAGCTCTGTCACCCGACCTCTCCCCTATCGAGCACTTATGGGATGAAATTGAACGATGTCTTTCACGTCGACGCCAGATGGACAACATCCGAGAACTTGAGGTTGCCCTTGTTCAGGAGTGGAATGCTATCCCTCAGAACACTATCCAGAGACTGATCAACTCCATGCGACGACGATGCACAAGCATGTGTCAATGCAAATGGCGGTCATGCCTGTTATTGACTTTCCTGTTTGACCCCTACACCAGTTAAACCTCTCGCGCATTAACATTATCGTGAATGAAATTGAATGATGTTTACATGTCTTCTTAAATCATTCATTATCTCAAATGCATCATACGTATATACTTCACATATAAATCCGTAAAGCTATTCCAGATTTCGTGAGTGGTGCGTTTTCATTTGTACTCCGTATATTTAATTGCGGCAAAACTGCATCCCAGTGGGGACTGTGCTGGATCGTATAAATAAAAAATCTCCCTGGACTACGAGTTAATGAAGGCAAATGATCGAAAACGGGTTTAGAAAAGTTAAAATGGATTGTTTTCTATGCCTCCCCTTAATTACAGCCGAGTTCAGAGTTCTGTGCTTTCAAGTAAAATGAGTCAAGCGAGAGTCCAGATTACAATGGGTTGCCCAAGTTTGATGCATGGATAATGCCGGTGTGCTGACAAATTTTGCTACCTAGTCAAAATATGCTACCTTGCAGTTCTGCGCTTGCGCAAGCCTCAAATCTCAAGCTGTTTCCTCGCTCGTATCTTCAAAAAAATCGTAAAAAATAGATTTATTTTCAGTACGTATTTCGACCTGTAAGCGTACATATATTTGCATCTACACGCTGGGTTTTCCTGAAAATGCAGAAATTAGATGATAATTGCGTATATGGGCATATATATTTCAACAAACTTATCCAACTTGTTATAATGCGCATGTTATAATAAGCTAAAAAATAAAGTTACTACTGTAAACTGACTCACATTGCAACATCAAGGCGAAAACAAAGACTGTACGATCGCTTTGCGTTACGGTAGCATTTTTTGACAAGGTAGCAAAATTTGTCAGAACATCGGTCAGCCCCGTCCAGTCCGTGGACCAAGTGGATCACAAAATATCTAAGTAAACATAGCAGTGGCGTTGCCAGCGGGGGTGCTGAGACACGTCCCTTTTTGACTGCAATGAGTAGTTCTCAATCATTTTCCTTCATTGACGCGTTTTCCAATTATCGTAATTGGCAGCCGAAGACACGGTTTCTCTCCATATGCAATCTAACAGCGATGTTTGCTTCAATATCGTAAGACGGCTGTAAAATTAGAGTTACAATTCCCATTTATCGCTTCTTCCAAGTATCCAAGAGCATGCCCTCGCGATGCCCCTGCCAATCTTTTGGCATGACACTGCTATTCAGTTTCAAACCAGAGATGTCGTGGATTTTTACATAGATTGCCCACACCTTATTTTATCTAGAATTTCAGGATTTACATAAATTTTAAGATGCTTACATTTTTTTACACATAAATGGCAGCTATTCCATAATGGGGGAAATCTTCAGTTTCTCCATCATGTTGGCAGTGGTTTCAAGTCTTGGCTGAACATGTCTAATTTTCATAATGCCAAGTGCACACACAGCATAATGAATGAATGAAAAGAAATGTTAATCAGAGAGTATGTAATGTCTGTGGCCTAAAATTTGACCCATTAACTACAGAAGAGTCAATAAAATAAAAATAAAAATTGAGAACAGACTCAAAAATAGAATTATCAAGAGCATTTTATTTACACTGCACTTAAGCTGATGTTTAAGGATAAGAACACCAGTGAAGCACAAGATGATAACATTTTTGCAGCAGCATAACTACAGATCAGGTCTCACACCGAACCCAGGTCCAGGAGGGGGCTCAGTCAAAGAGGTCAACCCACCTGCTGGTTCACAAGAGAAACGCCCATTTCTACAAAAAGAAAAGATCATTAGTTTATTTGCAATATTAAAAGAAAAGGCAAATGATACAACAGACAAACTGAAATGCAAAGAACAGACTTTCTGCTTCCTATAATGTGCAATTACATTTCTGAAAATTTTTTCTCACTGAATGAATTGACAGTAAAATGAGTCCATGCTTGTTTTTGGACCATTTTTATCAACACAGCTACTTCAGTGTTAGCCTATCAGAGTAGTCCAGTATCACTGCCAGTATGACTCAAGTTTGGGTTCATGAGAATGACTAGAAGTGCTAATTCAATGTGGTCTAATGGAGAAGACTTGTTGTTTTACTCCTACTTTTGCAAACTTCACAAGCAGACCTGAATAGGCGCAACCACAATGCCAACAAGCGCGGCTTCTGGATGTGCAAATAAGACATGACTCAGGTAGGGAGAGGTTAAAGTCAAATTGATGTTCTACAGGCTCCCCGTGTCAAGACCTGACATGCTAAAACAATGGTAGAAGACTACGAGCTGTACAGGCTTCACAACGAACAGTAATTTGCAGCTATCCTCAGAGCATTTTTACCTCACTGTTATCAAGAGGACCAGATTCTAAAACATGGGATGATAAAACGGTGTGAACTAAAACCTGATCCTATTCCAATCAAGTTTCTACTTAATAAAAACACCAGTCGACAATGTCTTGCAGCAAGAAAAGGGAATAAGTATATGGGTCCATCCATGCAAATGTGTGTTTGATTGCCTTGTGAAACAAGCTCAATTGTGTGCAATAACAGTATGTGATATGTGGAATATTTATATATTGCCAAAAAGTACATCACTGGGGGAGATAACTTTTATAGTTTCAATATGCTCTGTTCCTTAGTATTTTTACAGCACTTGAAAATCTGTGAAAAATTGGTGGATTTTCAAACACCATTTTGTGACATTTTCTGCATTGTATTTTTGAAGCTTTCCTGAGAATATTCAAAAGGCTGTAGTATTTGCATGCAGCAACTAATCATATCTTCAGCATCTGATTAACCACTCTCAAACTTGTTTTCTAAAATAAAAAAGCTTATTTCTTATATTTAAAAACAAATTTTCCAATGTCACTTTCGTGATGTATTCCGTCAAACAAGTGCCTGAACTTTGACATTGTTTGAGCACAAAAACTGTTTGAATAAACAAACTTAGACCCCGGTTGTGATGTTCAGTTGTCAATGTTATAAATTCTGTTCATCCCCCTCTTGTCAATACAACTGGCAATTTAGAGGAGCTCATTATAATTCCAATGCCGAAATTCCGTCAACTGTCTCGTAACATTCATGAAAGGCTTTCACCGACCATAATTTCCACATTTCAACATTTACGTCAGTGCCGAGGTCGTCAGTTCTTGTTTTCGATGCTACCCAGTCTTTGGATCTAAGGATAAAGCAGGAAACAGCAGGAAGGCGTTCCGCCAACTCCGGTAAGTTTTTCCGTCAACTCATTTCCACAAATCACGTTCGTTCTAAGAATCACGTTCGTGCAAACAAGCAGTCTTTTATGGATTATCATATAGAGGCACGATGTCATCTTCTGACGTAAAATTAGTGGGAATTTAAAGCAAACTTTAGCGCGTTACCCTCGTTGTTTTGCATCCTAAAAGTGGGAGCACTAGGTTGTGTATGTTTTGACCGATTTTAAAACATGACGATGGACATCACTTCACGGCTGTCAAGGGTCATGATCGTTCCAAGTATTCTCATTTTCGGCGTTCCTTCGGCCTGTGACAGGTTAATTGCGTGTTCAGTACTTTTTTTCGGTGGTTGTATCGCTAACACTATATCCTGGTTCAGGGTAGTTAGCATATTGCGCGATTCACTCAAATTTTCCACGCAGTGCACAAGAGTGATAGCGGACTTCTCATAATCATGTCATTGTTACGTTTGTGACAAAAATAGTGTCTAAACGTCATACTATTCTATTGGTATTCAGGGTTGGTGACCCCTGCACTACAACTTCACAAAACAAACTGTTCTGTTCAATAGACCCTTCATCAGAATCTTCCATGACAAAATTGCAGTTTAGTCAATTATACCTCCACCTTCTCTGCAGAAATATGTGTTGTTAATGCTCAATCCTTTTTGAAATGATGCAAGTCATGTACTAATATAGACAGAAAGAAAATTGTTGCAACTAAGGTTGAGAATGATCAAAATTCCATGCCAGTTGTTTTGTTCTGTTCCAATTTTTACTTTTGTGGAGAGGTTCTATTACATTCCAGAATATATTTTTAAAAAGAGAAGTACTGATACTTTTGACTTTTTTTTCTGGCCACTTCCTCCACCTCACGTAGTTCGACCTCCACCGTCTCACTTGGTACCGGGTTCTCTTCATCGCCTGACTTACTGTAAGCTCACTTATAAGGCCATCATTGTCCGGTGCTATTGTAGTCCGTTCATGAGTTCAACTAATAATAACCAATTACAAATGAAGGACAGCAGAATAACAACCATTTTTTTGTTGCATGTTTAGAAATAAACACTGATGATTTTGCGTCAACAATCCTTGCATATCATAACAAGAGGTACATAATGCAATACAAATTAAAGGATTTAGGAGATTACAACCATTTAAAGGACACTTCTGATGTATGGAAAGTTCAAATAAAACCAGGAACATATCGTCAAGAGTTACATCATGGAAGTGACATTTATCACGTAAGTGACGTTTTTCCGTCCAACATTTTCATCACGCATGTGACATTCACCTAGTCTATTATTATAAAACCAAAGCTGGCTTGTATTTATCATTAAAAATAGATGCTCCTTGCCACCAATAGCAGAAAAAAATGTATTGGTACAACAATGAGGGTCTGTTTTGTAAAAAAAAAAAAATCTTAACCGAGTGTGACCCAAGGCCAGCTCAGGGCAGCAAGTGTCAACTATATTTTCGAGACCTTCAAGTTGTATTTTGCAAATGTTTGAACCCTATCCTTTAGAAAAAAGCATTTACTTACTGAAAAACAACAGAATCTCTTTCTTTTCATAATTTTGTGGATTTTTGGGAGGACTTCCTTGTCAATGTCACGTAAGTGACGATTTTCATAAGGTCACACATCAAGCGAAATAACGACTTTCCAAACAGTAGCATTATCTTGTCTTCTATTTCAGTGAATAGTATGTTAATTGAACTACCTGAACCCAAAAAATGGTTATCATGGGGCATGTTCTAAAATACCATGTCTGTGTCACACTTCTGTACCCTTTTGCATGGATGGACCCCTATGCCAAAGCAATAAAAAAGGTGAGGAAACCTCAAGTTCAAGTGTAGAAAATAATGTATCATCATTTAGATGACAATAAAGCAGAACATTATTGAATTAACGCTGCAAGCAGTGTTGAACAGCCCCTCGCACTCTTGGGCACGTTGAGTGGTGGCGAGATCCCAACGGGTGCAGGTGCGCATTTGCAACTGATGGACAGTGCTAGATTGCGTAAAATGTTATTTCCTGAGAGGAGTGCAAACACCTTTACCCAAGCATGACCCTGTTTTTGGAGGTACTCTGGAGCCAACAACCATGCACAAGCTCAGACGGGCATGCTGACATCTTCCAAATGTGACTCTAATCAAGCATGTGACGTTTTGACAATGGCCAAGTCCAAAATCACACACTCATTTACTTGAACTATTAATCTTAATAAGCATCATTTTATTCTATAAAACCTGTTTAATTAGACCATATTTCCAGTTGATCATGAAAATTATATTTTAAGTTATACCATCTCAAACCCTCAAAATGTCAGGTGGCGCAACAGTCCGAGCAAGTTAACACTATGTGAAATGTATCAATATAATATCAATATGGGGGCATAATTTTATATTGTAAACCTTTCAAATAAAGTTTAATAGTTTAATTGTTCTTAAATTGTCTGGAAAACAAAATTCCCGCCCCCTATACAATAAAGAATCCATAAGGTCCTTTAAATACCCAGCTCAATTACAAAATACTAATGTTTTAGGCAGAGTGGACACTCTCTGGTATACTTACTAAAAAATCACTTGGAGCAAAAAGAGGGAAGTGTGTTTTTTTTTTTTCTTCCGAGAAACTTCTGGTTGCGGCACCTGACATTTTTTGGCTGATGAAATTGCAAATACAGTCTAAACTGTACTAAAACCCTGTAAATGTTGTGCAACCATTGAGACTTGATTAAACACACTCTTCCTACTTCAAATAAATGTATTCTGTACATTTTTAAAGATTTATTAAAAAAACATTTTTAAAAGGCTTATTTGTCATTGACCCACATGCAGGTGACCATATGTGCGTTTTCACAATACTGAACATGTCTATAATTATACGCATCAATTTATTGATTTTCATGTTTCCTGGAATGACTCCATAAACGCCTTTGATTGGCAACAAACGTTTTCCATTGTGTTGCTGCGAGTCGGTTGATTTCTGCTGCTGAGCGTATGGTGTCCACAATTTTGTTTGCTGTGACGAAAGTTACTGAAAATGGAATGATGATAAAAATAGTCTGAATCAATCTTTATTCCTGATCATCGTTCGGCAACTGGCCGTCCATCTGTTAGGCAAGACATTGCTGACTGCTATTATTGGAATTTTTGTAAGTAATTTATGTAGTTTATCTCACATTTTAGGATTAAAATGCGAATTCTTATCATGCAATGCAAGGGTTCATTTGTACCCATTTCTTATCCGCCTTGATGAACGTCATGCTTCAATAAATTATTTTTGTTAACAGTCTTCCAAAATATCATGTAATAATTGGACTGTTGTGGATCGCGCATGCGAAGCACAGAAGCTCCGCGATCTACTTGTATTTTGGACCACAAATAGCGGCTCCTTGTAAGACTGTTTGAATTAGTTTGAAAGTAGCCAACATCATGACTACGCATGGGTTTGCAGGATATCTTAAAAAAAAAAAAAAGAATGCTTGTGACTAACAGGTCAAAGTTCAATATATCATACAGCAAACAAACTCAATTTCTTAAGATTTCCATAATGGTATGATGCAATTCCTCATCTTAAAAAAACATGGCCCTGACTGATCGTTACGTGGAATTTTTTGTCTGATTAATAACATCAATGATAACTTATAATTAATGATGGTGAAGGCCTAGAATTTGCCCCCTCCGAAGTGCTGTAACATCTCGAACACGAAAGGATACATCTTCCGACATGAATTTTTAAATAAATGCGAAGCTACGCATTAAATCCTTTTGGGTTAAAATTATTTTTGCCAGCTGAAACATAGGCTATTAATCGCTGCAATAATGATCCGGTCGTAGCATTTGTTCATGTGACTCCAAACGGCAACTACTTTTGGACAGGCAGTGCAAAGTTGTAAGTATTCTATGTATAACCCATACCGTTTCTTTGTGTATGTTGTATTAAACTCAGATGAATTTTTATCATCCAAAATCCAAAGCATTTTGATTGCACTTTCAAATAAAATTTATCTTGCCAAATGAGCCTAATATTTGCCAAGCAAAGATGGGGAATGGGACATTTTTTATCATGGATTAATGAGTCTCATAAGTTTTGGTGTCCACATGCTGATTGCTGCTGCATCTCCTTAAATATGTGCTACCTCTGTAAATGATCAGTTCCAAATCAACTTGAAGACAAAATTGGGTTTGAAGTATCCTGTTGTAAGTGAACAGATTCATTCATAATAGAGAGGACTCTCTCAACATCCATGTCCCTTGAAAAGATATCAGTAACCAGGATTTTATTGTGCAGCCTATGTTTGTGTTTAGTAGGTTATTATGCATTCAAGAAAATATTAAAAATATTGCCAGTTAGGAAGATACAGAGCTCAAATGGACACCAAGGTCATGACTCTTGCTTTATGCACATGCTGTATTCTGATGCCATTTTCTCATACTTGCTGTGGACAGACCATCTTCATGCTGTTATATGCCAGTCTTATACCAGTGAAGAGTCAAACAAAGTTGGTTTTCTGTTTCTTGGATGATTTTGAAATTTTCATGTTTGTGTCACACTTTTGTTACCCAGTATTGTGAAGACACGTATATAGTGAGCTCATGGGCAGAAGGTAGAAACACTTTTGGGACACTACCCAGCTCGTTTTGTCGGTGCTGTTAATGACATCTTGCTCCTTTTTGGTTTGTGCATGATAGGACGTATTGCTGGGTTAATGACCATCGGTTGGTCACTACATTTCACGTTGGATTGTGGGATGCAATGACTTCACTATATAAGCAATGATAATGCTAACAATTCGGTCAGGACTACAAAATGGCAATCCCACTATATAGTGAGTGATTTCGGACACATCCTATGCTTGTTTCAGTAAGAACAAATTCCGGTCTCACGCCAGAACATGGAAATTGGCAATCACTATAGACACACCATTTAACAAAACCAAAAAAGCTCTGCAATGTAACGTGGTCATGGCCATATGATGACACCCAGAAATTCAGTTCAAATTCTTTTCATCCACTACATAGTGGACTATAAAATACCCATAATGCACAGCGGAATAGAGTGCGCAAGCGATGTACACTACATTGTAGTGCCGTATACCACAATGCACTGCAGTTGTATTTTTCCACTGAAGAAGAATGTGCAGCGCAAGGTGGCTCCGTCCTCCAGAAATACATTCTCCAATGTTGCCGTAAAGCTACTTTCACAGCAGATGCAAAACGAATTTTTCGCACAACAGATTATATTCAAAGTCAATGCAAAGACGCGAATACACGCGTCTTTGCATTGATTTTGAATGTAATCTGTAGTGCGAAAAATTTGTTTCGTGTCTGGTGTGAAAGCGACTTTAGGATGTGAAATACATTGCAGGCTAGCCAAAACATTATATTTATTGATGGATCTATCTTGCTAGCCAGCAAGCCAAATAGCTCGCTCGCAAGTATTCCATTGTGAGCGAACTGTAGCCTTTTTAGCTCGCTAGCCCGTTTGCCATGTAGCTTAATACATTGGCGTACTAATTATGACTATACTATTGCTATACTATTGGTGGTCAACTAGCTCGCAGCGAGTAAGGCTCAAACTGTAGCCTTATTTCGCCAACGTAATCATGACCCAAACTGACGTGCATTAAGGGACGTAAGCCACTTGGGGGGACCAGAATTTAAGAACAGCAATGCATTAACGGTAAGGAAAAAAAATTCCGTGTCCGGTTTGCTTACATGATGCTCGACATGTCCGCTTTCATCACAAGAATATCCAGCGCATTTGCCGACGCAATCATGTCCAGAAAATTCCGGTGTAGTGTCCGAAATCACCTTGGTCATTCCCTATGTAGTGCACTATATCATATACACGATGTAGGGAATAGGGAGTGAGTGGATGAGAGGACGATTTCGAACACAGCTAATATGTCTTGAACAGTGTCTTTAAAAAATTCTCAGTGGACATGTTTAAGTTTTAGTGAGCCACACAGCCGTGTTCACAAATGCAATGCTCTGGCGTTTTGCATACCTGGGGCCTGGTGGTGGCACTCTCCCAGCTTTCAGTTCATCAAGGATCTGCTCAATGTCCTGAGGAAGTAGGTCTTCCTGAAATGTGGAAGACAGATTACAACTTCTTGTTTCTGTGTAGAGCCGTGATTCCTGAACTGAGTGCCGCGGCACACTAATGCGCCGTGAGGCGAGCTCAGGTGTGCCGTGGGATTTTGTGGCAACTATACATTTATCAGAAAAATATATTTGAAAAGTTGCATTGCAAAATTCAATAAATTCCACTTTCAAAATTTTTGAACTACCACTGCAAGAAAATCATCGCCATTTATCCCCGCAGCCAATCAGGGATGGAGAATCCCGCACAGCCAACAGGCTCTGATTGTTTAAGGCAACGGTTCTCAAACTGGGGTCCCCGGACCCCTGGGGGTCCGCGAGCCATAGCTTGGGGGTCCACAAAATAATTTGTAATAAATTCTTAAAGTTATGCCCATCATTAAAAAATGCATAATTACATGTGGGGACCACTGCGCAAATAAAACAAACATTAAACCAATTATTCCCTCCTACATTAGCTTTGAGTCAATAAAAAGTCTGATAATTGTGACACATCGCGTAAATCTGTCACGCGTCACTGGCCTGTATCAGTCGCTTCATTCACGAGTCACTTGGCGCACAGCTCCTGTGCTGCTTAGCATTTCTAGCTAGTGTAATGTGAATATAGGCCACTGGATGGCAGTATTTACCTTTTTTTTGTTGAGCTCAGACTGGGGTTATGTTTGGATATGTTTTCAGACATGTCTGGGGCAAGTCCCCGAAAATTAAAAAAAAGAGGTCTAAATGTGGGTGGGGTCTGCAAAAGAGTATATAAGGAAAAGAATTGAGACAGTAAAGTAGTAGGAGAAATTGCAAGAAGAAGGATACATGTGACCAGACCTGTCATTCTGTTCAAGACCTGTGAAGTTTCTTTTGTGGATTTTTGCCTGTGTTTGAGCATTTTCCTCACCCAGGACATCACCAAGCCACCCCACCAAAACAAGGGACTGTAATTATTTCTGTTTTTTTTGTCTTGTAAATCAATCTTGGTAGATAGTAGATTAGTTTGTTAGTTATTGTCTTTGTTGAAAATTAAATGTGTTTAAGTTTTAAAAACTGTCTGTCATCCCTTGCTGTTGCTGTTACTGTTGCTGTTGTGTAAATGTAATAACAAATTGGGGCCATAACACTAGCAACAATGGATAAATATTTCAGTAGGTCCACTTCATCGAGTGATGCTAAGGCCAAACCAGCCAAACTGAGAAAATATGACGACAGTTATCTCGAGTTTGGATTTATTGAGAACAGCGACGGACGACCAAAATGTGTCGTGTGTCTTAAGGTGCTAGCAAATGAAGCCATGAAGCCAGCCAAGCTAAAGCGGCATCTCATTACAAAGCACCCGGAGTGTAAGGACAAAACAAAAGATTTTTTTTGGCGAAAGGGTGAGGAATACATGCGGCAGAAAACACGAATGGTGAACGTGGCTACAACTTCAGAAAAAGCACAAAGGGCTTCTTATTTAGTGGCTCAACGGATCGCGAAAAGTAAAAAGCCACACACAATTGGACAAGAACTCATTCGACCACTTACCTCTGTGAATCATCTTTTTCCACTTTGACTGCAATGAGGAACAAGTACAGGGCACGTTTACAAGTAGAGGATGATCTTAGAGTCTGTCATCCATCACTCCAAGAATAGAGAAACTGTGCTGTGCAAGACAGGCTCATCCCTCTCACTAACTTGATGAGTTATTGTTAGTGATGTGGGAATTGATGTGTGTGATTAGACTTCGATAGAGCCTAATACAAATATTAATGACAAGGCTTAATTACTATTACTGTTATGATGTTGTTCAGTTTTCTGAATAAGGGGCAATAAGTTAAGTTAAAGTTGAAGCACTAAAGTGAGCTATCTCAGTGGGAGATAGGATTGGTTGGAACAAAGATGCTGATGGTTGTCTTGTGGAAACTTAGCCGCAGAACCTGTGTATCCTGTGCCATTATAGAGAGATCTGTTGCTGTGGTAAGATGGACCCACTGTCCATAAAGAAGTAATTTCACTGGCACTTTTTGTTTTCTTTTAGCTTCAGCTCCACTGTTAAGCCTTGTGGCATAAATGTACTCACAAAAAAACTGTTTCAAATCCTATTTGCTGATTTATGTTCAGTTCCTCGCATTGAAGCAGATGGTTTTGAAATGAACGGATTCATTTCAGTTTTGTTCAGTTCAGTTTTGATACTGTTCATTTCCTGAAAGCTTCAAGATCTATAACTTTAAAATTATAAATGTTGTGAAGTCAAAATGTCATTTGAATGAAATTACCCTGTGTGTAAAATGATAGAAATGTTATTAAAATTATTCACATTTAATTTGGTTGTGTTCATCATGAAACAGGTCTTTTAGGTTAGTATTTAGTTTGAAAAGTTTAAAACAAATAATTCCTATGGCATCTGGGATAACAAATGGTAGTAAACATATGTTTAATTGGCGTGAGGATTATGAGGGGGTCCTTGGAAAATTTTCTCCCTTGTAAGGGGTCCCTGGCCCCAAAAAGTTTGAGAACCCCTGGTTTAGGGACTCCAGTTTTTGGCAAAAAAAAGTGTATTTTCTATTCTACAAGATCAGTTACCTGTGACTTACCATAGCTGCATGCTAACTATATTAATAATTAGTTAAGGGCTGTGGGGTTCTCTCGGCGCTGGGCGTCGGCTTGTTGATATCATTTATTTGGCATGAAGGAAATTAATTTTGCACCGCTCAGTTAACTTGAATGAAAATGCTTATGTTAAAAGAGATTGAGTGCTTCTGCAACTACAGAAGGATAGAAGATGAAGTTTTTTTATTCTATTTTCAATTAGAAAATAAGTGTGTTAAATAGTGTTGCTGCTTTATCGCGAGAAATTCCGCATCGGATACTCCAAGCAAAGCAATTACGAGAATAATTTTGAGACCCTTTTGCGACCCTATATAATGGACCCTTGGCAGAACAACCTACAGTAAAAATTTGAGCATCTTCCCTCATAGAATACGGGAGCTAGAGCAGTTTGAAATTTTGCAGAAAACGCCACCTGTTGGCCAAACCAAGAATGGCAGCACGCCCAAAATCGAACTCGGGCTTGATCTTGGGCTCATATACATGCATATAAAATATGAAAAGGATCCGTGGAAAACAGAGCTGTATCGCGCCGAAATTATGTAAGGCACGCAGGCATGCACAAGAGACCACCACTAATGACTCTAACTACAACATAAGCCCCTTGGACTTGTCGGCCAAGCGGGCAAAAAATGATCAGTCACATTTTCATGCTGTGGAGAAATGATGAATTAAAAATTCACAACGATCTTAGAAACTAAGCACAGAAAAAATACGCAACATATATAAAATTTGATAATTATATATTACTATAAATATTATAATAATATATAATGTATAAACAAGAGCCATCTGGCAATGGCGGATCCCCCCGACTGTAGGTTATGTAACCTACAGGTTGTGTGGACAGACGGACGGACCAAAACCCCCAAAAGGCACAACTAGACCATAAGGAGAAGCTCCATACCAAATTTGGTGTTTGTAAGTGGTATAGTTTTGGAGTTCTGGTCCGGAAACGATTTTATTACAGACGGACGGACAGACGGGCATACTGACCGCATTATATGCCGGGGGGATAAAAATACAAAAAATGCAAAATTTGGACTCTGATCGTTTTTTCCTTTGTGGTCTTCATTTGGATACTTCATTTCTGTTTAGTTGATCCAGTTTATAAATAAGGTAGGTATGAAATGTCGAGTTACTCACGTAATAGTCATCATTGATCTGGACCATTGGTGCATTGACACATGCTCCAAGGCATTCCACCTCAGACAGTGTGAACAATTTGTCAGGTGTAGTTTCACCAACTTTAATACCTGTGTACAAAAAGCAAAAATCACAGTTAGCCTTCAACCAAAAAACTTGTGTAAATTCACAACCCCAATTCCAAAATAGTTGGGACAAAGTGTAAATTGTGATTAAAATCAAAATGCAATGACTTTCAGATCACAAGCCAATTTGTTATTTACAATAGAACATAAATAACATTTCAAATGTTGAACCTGAGACATTTTACATTTCTATCCACAAAATGACCTTATTTCAAATTTTATGGCTGCAACAGATTTCAAAAAAAGCTGTGACACAGGCAAAAAAGGTCTAAAAAAGAAATTAATATACAAGAGAATCAGCTGAAAGAACATTTAGCAAGTAATTGACAAATCCCAAGTTAGCGACTTTTGCGCATATCCAGCTATCTGCAGGACTTGCACACTCCGCCATTTTAACCAGTGCCAGCCGTGCTGCGCCGAGCACAGAGACCTTATTTGGCAACCCGCAATGCCCCAGCCGCTATTGGCTTGTATGATGTAAACAGCAAGTCATTGTCAAACACGTCAAAATTTTTAAATTATTTATTTAATTCAGACGAAATATATATATTTTTTATAGAAAAGAAATACTTTTATTCTGCACCCCTCTTAACGACCTGTGGATGTATTATTTTTGAAAAAAATATAGCTTTTAATATGCATTCTCCATAATTGACCTTTATCTTGGAGATTTTGATTGTTGACTGACAACACAGGAATTCATAGTGTATATTTAATTTTTCCCTAAGCAGAGTTTCACAACTGTATTCACATTCATTTGGGATTATATGGCTTTATGTTGTTGCAATGAGGTTAGGCAAGTTTTTCCATAATGAATATATAGGGTCATTCCATATGAACTCAACCAAAGTCTGGAAATCTCCCATAGTGACCGACTCGGATTTGGCTAAAAAAAATTTGTACTGGTACCTTAACATATATGATGAACATGAGCAAAATATTTTGTCAAAATTCTAAAGGGTTTTTGTGCTGTGGCACTTCAAAATAGGGTGGTATACGCCATTTTTGACCTTTGCCAATCTTGCATGTTTAAGAACAGCCATATTTGGATGCCAATATTTTGGGAATGAAATGAGTTGTGAGCTTCAAAAGTGGTATAGTATGTAATTAGCACCCAGGCTTTCAGGATCTGTCATAAGAAAAGTCCTATCGCCTCTAGTTTTTGAGGTATTGGCCTCCAAATTAGTGGTTTTGTTATGTGCGAAAATGAAAATTTCTATTTTCAGGGGGCAACTGTCATGCTACAATAAATCACAACCGTTTATTGGGGCTACATTCCTTCTATTTAGGCACATGATTATTTGTAAAAAGTTTTTGGACAGTATTGAAATCATAATTTAAGGGAGCTCCAAAAATGGCTCCGACTGAAAGAATGCAATTTAAGACCAATTTTTAAACAGTCAAAATCATAGCGTAGTCATTTACCCAGGACAACAATTTTTTTTCTATATAACTGTACATATATGTCAACCATCTGGTCAAAAAATCTGATCAATCAAACATTGATTGAAATTCTCTGTACTCATCTTGAACTGAGCCCTCTGATCAAAACATTAATGTTTAATATCTAAAAAAAAACCCTGTCCGACTTTCGGACACGTAGACCCTGCGTGAAAAATTATATGTGGCACTGAAGACTTGTCTCGTATACGTGCGCAACATCATCATTCAATGATGATTTAATGATTTTTTTGTCAATGTAGGTGCCTCCCTGGCCAAAAAAAAAAAACCAGGTGGTAGTCCCCTTGACTTTATTGATGGTTGTTTTCCTACATACAAGATCTTTGATCAGCCTGATGTGAATGAAGTTATAAGCATTACTGAGAAACTCAAATCAACCAGTTCAGGACACAATGAAGTCAGAACTTCTCTTGTGAAAAAGGTCAAATATTCAATAGCAGATGCCCTAAAGTTTATTTTTCCCCTGTCACTGGAGACTGGTCGAATTCCAAGTGATCTCAAAATTGCAAAAATCATCCCCATATTCAAATCAGATGATCCAAGTTCCTTCACAAATTATCGCCCAATTTCAATATTTGTTTGTTGTTTTTCAAAGATCCTTGAAAATTAGATCTTTTTGAAAAAATCTCTACTGCTCTTGACAATAATGAATATACTATAGCAATTTTCTTGGACCTATCAAAAGCGTTTGATACAATGAACCATAAAATATTGCTATCAAAACTACATACATATGGTTTCCGAGGTAATGTTTTTCAATGGTTAATAAGCTATATTACTGATAGTTGTTAAATTGTTGCCTAAGTCTAACACAGTAACATTGTCATGCGGTGTGGCTCAAGGCTCAATTCTCGGTCCGTTATTACTTTTCATTTATATCAATGATCTTGCCACAGTTCCAAGTACAATTTTACCTCTCTTATGCACAGATGATACAAATCTTCTTATTTCTAATAAACACTTAAAAACTCTTAAAAGAGGCCAACTTTGGCCAACAAGCTTATTCAAAATGGTTCAAATTGAATAAACTGTCTCTTAAGATTTTCAGGTAGGAAAAAGTACTGTATAACCTGGATGAAGTCAAGCTCTTTATTGAAGTCTCTAAAATTAAAAAGGTATCCTCAGCTTGCTTTCTTGGTGTCATGGTTGACGAAAATTGTACTTGGAAAGAACATATTGCCTTTGTGGCAAAAAAGTGTCTATGTCTCTGGGTATCATCAGAAAGATCAGTTCATTTCTTACTAGATCCAGTTTACTTGTTTTGTATAATAGGTTAATATATCCATACCTAATTTATTGTAACAGTGTGGGCCAATACCAGCCCAACCAAACACAATAAGCTTCACCTACTGCAAAAACGATTTGTTAGAGCTGCCACAAACTCAAACTCTAGAGCCCCATCCTCTCCACTATTTTATAACCTGAGGATCCTAACCATATTTGACATCAATATCATACAAATATGCACTTTTATTTACAAAGCAATTCATCAAAATCAAGAACTGCCCAATCACTTTCAACAATATTTTTGCAGAAATTTCAGTTTTCACTCATATAGGACAAGACAAGCAGAAAACCTGCATCTTCCCCTCCACCACACCAGCAGAGGGCAGTACTCTGTCAAATACAGAGGGAGTACATTGAGGAATGAACATCAAAGCCTTGCTGACAATGCCCCCTCCTTGCCAATATTTAAACAGAGACTGTTCTTGAAATTATTAGAACACCATGTATAGCAGTCCCCTAGGACCAGTTCATTTGTGGTGCAATCTATGTTTGCTGTTATTTCTTTTAATTAGTTTGTTCTGGTTTACCTTTATTTAGTATGATTATTATTTTTTCTTCTTTTCTCGTCTTTTTTGTTGTTTTTATTCTGCCGTCCTGTATTTTATCATTCTCATCTTATTTTCGATTACTTATCCTTTTTTTTCCCCCATAGGAAGTACATTAATTCTTCTCTTGACTAAGCATTTATAAGGTCAGGGTGAGGCCACTCTAAGCCCTTTTGGGCTTCAGACCTCACCTGCACATTGTTTCTTCTTCTTCTTTTTAACTCATTCTTCTTGAGTGATCTCTCTTGTAATGTGTCTTTCACATGTGCAAATTAAAAAAAAAAAAAAAAAAAAAAAAAAGGAAAGAGAGTGTCTAAATGAAACACCTGTTAGAGCAAGTATGTCTTTAATTGACTTTTGAAAGATTCCATCGAGTCAGCAAAACTAACGGGCACAGGCAGAGCATTCCATAAGGTAGGTCCTATGGCCATTAAAGCTTGGTCAGGTATTTTAAATAAAGCGCAAGGGACAGTAAAAAGTTTAAGACCGTTGGATCTCCGGGAAAGGGATGATGAGTGTAAATGAATCAGATCGGTCAGATGTGTGGGGGCCTGACTGTTGAGTGCTCTGTGAGTGAGGGGAAGAATTTTGAACTTGAATATATAGGGAACTGGGAGATAGTGGAGGGACATAAGCAGTGGGGTGATGTGAGACCATTTGTTTGACTTGGGGAGCAGTCCAGCAGCAGCATTTTGGTTTGCCTGCAGACGGCCCAGAGCAGATTTTCGACTGATGGAGAACAGCGCGTTGCTATGATCTAAGCGTGAGGTGAAAAGGGCATGGATTAGCATCTCCAGCTCTGCGTTAGAGACTATGGATACAAGTTTGCTGATATTTCTCATTTGGAAAAGGCATGATCTGGACAGTTGCCTAACATGGGTATCCAACAACATGGAGTTATCGAAGATAACCCCAAGGTAACTGAGGTTGGAGCGGAAAGCAGAGGACAGGGATCAAAAACCTTGTAAGATAATGGAAGCAACATTATCATGTTATCTTTTCAGTTTTAAGCTGGAGAGTGTTTTCGGCCATTCAGACCCTAATAGCATCTATCTAGTCAAGAAGCCAAGGTAACTAATAAGAGTGACCAGACGCATAACATTGTGATTGACCAAATTTAGGGTAAAAAGCTCAACATAAGTGTGAATAAAGTGTGAATAGAATCTTACCTAGCTTCTTCTGAATTGCCTCCAAGATACTGTCGGAGTCACACAGCATGCAGGGTGTTGTTGTACAGATCTGAATATGGTATTTCCCAACAGGCTGGCGCATGAACATTGTGTAGAAGGTGGCTACTTCATACACTCTCATTGGAGGCACATCCAGCACCTCTGCAACCTGAAATTAACAGCGCAACAGAGAGTTTGCTCAAAACATTGAAAACGTCAGCCTTCCCTCGATGAAGAACTTTTCCTGTAGTTGAAAACTGCCAGCCCCATGTAATGCAAGAGTAAATGTGAAAAATAGTGGCAAAGCCACTGCGCTCGCTTGGCCAAACGTGGCCAAAATGGAATGCCCCCTATTGGCCATAGTATCAGTCCTGAAAAAGGGCTGAAAATTGAACTTGGTCAGGACCTTCAGACGCTATATACACATTTGAAATTTGAAAAGCGCAGACAAGCCAAAAGTTTACGCACGCATGCACGACATACCACGACTAAAGACCCCAAGCATAGCATAAGCCCACTGGGCCTTTTGGCCAAGCAGGCAAAACATTGGAGCATCTTAGCTCGTAGAATAAGGGAGCCAGAGCTGTTTGAAGTTTTACAGGAAAAGCTTCCTGGTGGCCAAACCGAGAATCGCAGCATGCCCAAAATGGAACTCGGGCTACATCTTGGGCCCATATTTACATGCATATAAAATAGGAAAAAGATCCGTAGAGAACGGAGGGCACTATGGCACTGAAACAAAACCGGCACATTTTATGACCTTTGACCTATATAACCTTTAAAATTAAGTCAAATCAAAAACCCATAATACGCATGAACTCTTGGCAGAACACCCTACAGTAAATATTTGAGCATCTTAGCTCATAGTATAAGGGAGCTAGAGTCGTTTTAAGTTTTGCAGAAAAAGCCATCTAGTGGCCGAACCAAGAATCGTAGCACCACCAAAGTTGAACTCAGGCTAGATCTTGGGCCCATATACATGAATATAAAATAGAAAAAGGATCCGTTGAGAACTGAGGGCGCTACGGCGCTGAAATGAAATTGGCACATTTCATGACCTTTGACCTATATAACCTTTAAAATCAAGTCAAATCAAAAACCCATTATCTATATGATGTACCCTTGGCAGAAACCCCCAACAGTAAAAATTTCAGCTTAGTTTAAATCTTAGCTTGACCTTAGCTCGTAGAATAAGGGAGCTGGAGCTGTTTGAAATTTTGCAGAAAAAGCCACCAGTTGGCCAAACCAAGAGTGACAGCATCCCCAAAATCGAACTCGGGCTAGATCTTGGGCCCATATACATGTGTATAAAATATGAAAAGGATCCGTGGAAAACCGAAATCTGTATCGCATTGAAACTACGTAATGCATGCAAGCACAACAGACCACCACTAATGACCCCAAATACAGCATAAGCCCCTTAGGCCTGTCGGCCAAGTGGGCTAAAAATAGCCCTGCAAAGCGGAGTTTCCCCTCACCCCCTAAACTGTTTGGAATGAATATAAATTTAAGGCATTTTCAGCTTATCCTGCGGAATACAACCCCAATTGCAAAATTGTTGGAACAAAGTGTAAATTGTGAATAAAATCAAAACCCAAGACTTTCAAATCACACCAGCCAGTTTTTTATACACAATAGAACAGAGATAACATAGCAAATTGTTGAAACTAAGAAATTTTACAATTTTATCCACAAATTGAGCTCATTTGAAATTGGCTAGCTGCTACAGATCTCCAAAAAATAGGACCAAGAGTCCTGTAGCTTACCGGCAAGCAGTCTTACAGCAATGATATTATGAAAATTTCATGTGAAGTTTGACATTTGAATGAATGAAAATCAACATCAAGGTCACGAAATGGAAGTTCATATACATTAACAAGATCTTCTATAATACAGTCGTAAGCTCTGAAGCAGTTTCGGTGATAGAAGTCATTGAAATACACTCCTGAACAAAATCTTAAGACCGGGGAAAAAATTACAAGAATTCACATTTTGCACTGGTGAATCAGAACTAGGTTGCAAGTGGTGCTTCAAAGTACAAAAAGAAGAAACTGGAGCAAGAGACAAAGAACAGAAAGTAGGCAATTTATTGAAACTGTATTTAAACTGAAACAGGCTGTTCATCAGCTGATCAAAAGTTTAAGACCATGGCCCCAAAAAACAAAAAAACAGAACTAATAGAGCAAAAGAAGGATTCAGTAGTGAGTAGCCCCACCATTCTTGTTGATCACTTCAAAAATTAGTTTAGGCATGCTCGATGCAAGTGTTTCCAGGAGGCTGGTGGGAACATTGCTCCATGTGGTGAAGATGGCTTCACGAGTGCATCCATGGTCTGGAACTGACAGCTGTTTTTGTAAACTTCCCTTGCCATCCATCCCCAAACATTCTCAATGGGATTTAGATCAGGGGAACAAGCAGGATGGTCCAAAAGAGAGATGTTACTCTCCTGGAGGAAGTTCTTCATCAGGCGGGCGTTGTGAACTGTAGCGTTGTCCTGTTGAAAGATCCAATCATTACCACACAGATGTGGGCCCTCAGTCAAGAGGGATGCCCGCTGCAACATTTCCACTTAGTCAGCCGCTGTTGACGCCCCTGCACAACCTGAAACTCCATTGTTCCACTCAAGGAAAAAGCACCCCAGATCAGGATGGAACCTCCTCCATTGTGCCGCGTAGAGAACATCTCCGGTGGGATCTCCTTGTCATGCCAGTAACGTTGTAATCCATCAGGACCATCCAGGTTAAATTTTCTCATCAGAGAATAAAACCTTCTTCCACCTCTCAATGTCCCATGTTTGGAGCTCCCTTGCAAAGCACAAACGCGCAAGTTTGTGGCGCGGGAGGAGGTGTGGCCTGCGGAGCCGTTTTTTGTTCTTAAAGCCCTTCTCTCGCAGATGCCGTCTTATGGTTATTGGGCTGCAGTCACCATCAGTAAGGGCCTTAATCTGGGTCGAAGATTGGCCAGCGTCTTCACGGACAGCCCGTAGGATCCTCCGGCTTAGCGCAGGTGAAATTTTTTTGGGTCTACCACTTGACTTTTTTTGTCCCATAACCCTCAGGATCTTTTAAGAAATTTAAAATCACTGTTTTACTGCATCCAACCTCGGCAGCGATGGCACGTTGCGAGAAGCCTTGCTTGTGCAGCTCAACAATCCTGCCAGTTTCAAGGTCAGAAAGCTTTTTTGCCTTTGCCATCAGGAGGTCATGACAGTGCAAATGCATGAAAGAAAATGACTTGGAGGCCAGATTTTTGCACAGATTTTGACTTTTTAAGGCCATGGTCTTAAACTTTAGATCAGCTGATAAAAAGCTTGTTTCAGTTTAAATAGTTTTCAATAAATTGCCTACTTTCCATTCTTTGTCTCCTGCTCCAGTTTATTATTTTTGCACTTTGATGCACAACTTACAACCTGATTATGATTCACCAGTGTAAATTTTTTTTTAGTGTAAAGTTTTTCAGGGTACTGTGGGCACTTATCCACACGCAAATATGCCTTAAGAATGGAAAACTGAAGCAGTTACACTATTACGGGTCACTCTTTCAGTCTCTACCTAGAATCATGCATTATTTTGTAGTAACAATAAAGACGTGAGACACGCAATTTGGAAAAAATTGCTGAGCTGTCTCTTCCTCCCACAGCTTCTTCAATTTCAAAAATGCAGCCAAAATAGATTCCTTACATCCTGGTATTTAAAAAAAAAATCCTATTGGAGGAAACGTTAATTATTGTCCTCAGACGTGATTGTGGTAACAAGAAAGACAGTGACTGAACCAAGTTTTCGACATAGCTATTTTGACTAATATTTCCAGAGGAAAACGAGGAAATGGGGAGACAAATCTGTATTAGAGACCTAAAATACAAAAGAAACCTGTGAAGTCATAAGATTTCTCAGGGGAAAAGAGAAAAAAAGAAATCAACTTGAGTGACCCCACTTGAGAAGGGTAACAAAATGGAAATTTTTTCCATAAAAATCCTGCTATTTTGTGTTTTTTTCCCTCAAACATGACCAAACAATTTTTTTTTAAAAAGGAAAAAAAAGTGTTCTGCAACATACCTAATTGCTTCCTGGGTGTTTATTTTGAATTAAATAGGTTAAATGCAACAAGACATTTTTTAGCCCTAAATTGCAGACTTGGCTGAAAATTGCCCATATAATTCTAGAAACTCTAGGCAACATGTAGCCTTTTACTTTAAGCAATAGCACCCAACAGCGATGAGCAATTACAAGAAAGTTTCAAAGATGCTCTCCTTCCACCTGCAATTCAAACCAACCAAGAAACAACCTTCTAAATGCTTCAAAGGGCAAGACGCCTGAATGTAAACTTTACCTTGTTCATGGCTGAGATAGGGAGCCATCCATGCTGCCGTTGGGCGAGGTCTAACACAGGAATGGTCGCTGCTTGTTTGTGTCCCTCGGGGTAGTTCTTGATTATTGCCTCAACTCTCTGTGGCAGAGTCAGGGATTGTTAAGCAAGAAAAGAGAAAGGACTATCATTTCTATCAGCACACCAGGGCACACACTCATAAAACTATTTTGAGTCAGCGCACAGAGCTGAAGGCTGAGCTGCAGTTTTCCTAAAATTGGTTAAAGGTAGACCTAGGACCAGAGAAAGCAGATCCTAAATCAGTGCTTCTTCAAAGAGAAGTTTCATGAATATTTCTCTCAGAGAGCAAATTTCATCACAATTCAGGAAGAGAGAAAAAAATATAAAAGTCTGTGAAAAGGCTAATTTACAATGCAATCTAAAAAGTAAGACAAGTGGAATATTTTGAAGCATCTGATGTGAACTACAGACTTCCTTTTCAAGTAAGGTCCAGGATATAATGAAAATAGTGACTGAAATTGAGCTTAAACCCTTATAATTGTTTAAGAGCACTTTGTTTCATACATGGGGCAGTCACAAATTAGAATATCAAGATGATAAAATAAATGTAAATAGGCTGATAACGCACATAAAAGCTGGCCTTACCATGATTAGAATGATACACATTTCTGAAGTCTTACTTTTAACCCATTTAGTTTGCATATTTTTGTTTGGAATCACATGACCTGATATCCAAGATGACAGTGGTAAATTTCTCAAACATTTACTTTGTTTACTTTCATCATCATACGAATACAACCCAAATTCCAAAATAGTTGGGACAAAGTGTAAATTGTGAATAAAATCAAAACGCAAACGTAACTTTCAAATCACACCAGCCAGTATTTTATTCGCAAGAGAACAGAGATAACAGACCAAAATGTCAAAACTGAGAAATTTTACAATTTTATCCACAAAATGAGCAGATTTCAAATTTGATGGCCGCTACAGGCCTCAAAAAAGTTGGGGCAGGGGACTGTTTACCATGGTGTAGCTTCCCTTCTTTTTAAACACAGAGCCTGGGCATTAAGGAGACAAGTTTCTTGAGTTGAGCCATTGGAATTTGATCCCACTCTTGCTTCCAAGCTGCTGGAGAGTTTTGGGTCTCCTTTGACGGACTTTTCGTTTAATCATGCACCAAATGTTCTTAATCGGTGAAAGATCAGGACTGCAGGCAGGCCAGTTCAGCACAAGGACTCTTCTACTACGAAGCCATGCTGTTGTAATAGCTCCAGTATGTGGTTTTGCATTGTTCTGCTGAAATACACAAGGCCTTCCCTGGAATAGATGTCATCTGGAGGGGAGCATGCGCTGCTCTAAAACCTTTATATACCTTTCAGCATTCATGGTGCTTTTTGAAACATGCAAGTGTCCCACACCATATGTACAAAAGCATCCCCATACCATCAGAGATGCTCGTCTTTGAACAGAACACTGATAACAGGAGGGGTGGTCTTTCTCCTCTTTAGCCCGGAGGACAAGACCCCCAAGATTTCCAACAACAAGATCAAATTTGGACTCGTCTGACCACAAGACACTTTGCAACAGTCCATTTTAAATGAGCCTTGGCCCACAGAACATGGTGGTGCTGGATCATGCTCAACAATGGCCTCCTTTTTGCATGATAGAGTTCTAGTTGGCATCTGTGAATGGCACGGCAGACTGCGTTTACAGACGGAGGCTTCGTGAAGTATTCCTGGGCCCATTTAGTAATGTCAATGACAGAATCATGCCGGTGAGAGATGCAGCGGCGTCTGAGGGCCCGAAGTTCAAGGACATCCAGTAAAGGTCTTCGGCCTTGTCCCTTACGCACAGAGATCTTTTCAGTTTTTCTGAATCTTTTGATGTTATTCACTGCTGATGAGACCTTCAAAGCCTTTGCAATTTGACCTTGAGGAACATTTTTTTAAAAGTATTCCACAATTTTTTTACGCAAGCCTTCACAGGTTGAAGAGCCTCTGGCCATCTTTCCTTCTGAGAGAGACAGCCTCTCTACGACATCCCTTTTATAGCCAATCATGTTACACACCTGATGTCAGTTAACTTAATTACTTGCCAAATATTTTTTCAGCTGATTCTCTCATATATGAATTCTTTTATCAGCCCTTTTATGCCTGGGTCCCACCTTTTTTGAGACCTGTTGCAGCCAGAAAATTTTAAATAAGCTCATTATGTGGATGAAAATGTAAAATGTCTCAGTTTCAACATTTTAAATGTTATCCAGGTTCTATTGTAAATAACATATTGGCTCATGTGACCTGAAAGTCATTGCATTTTGATTTTATTTGCAATTTACAATTCGTCCCAACCATTTCGTCCCAATCAATGTGTTCGCCAAAAATTAGGACCAAAATATTTGAATTCATGAAATTTAATTTCTAATCATTTTAGTTGCATTTTAGAATTTCATATTTGGCAGTGAACATCAATCTCCTATGGCATTTTTCTAACTTCAAGTGTAATCATTCCTTAGATTTCTATTCCTCTCTACTACTGCTCAAATTATTTGACTCACGCAGGCTAACGGACGTATCAAATTTATTTTTGTATTTAAAAAAAAAAACATTTAAATAATAAATTTACGATAACATAAAAATTGGCACGTCACATCATTGACTTGCATATACTGTCATTTCCACAGCCATTTTCAATACACAACCAAGCTTAGTTCTTCTTACCTGAAGATTCTCTGGGGTGAATTCAAACGGGGTATCGGGGTTGTTTTCGGCAGTGTCTCTGTGCTGAAACAGAAGTAAAGGGACATTTTTGAGCAAATAAAGCTTCAAAGCCAAAGACATGCTCCTCTTCAAAGATTTGATACTTATGAGGTACAACTGTAGATGTCAGTCCACTCAGGGCCAGAGATGCACTAGAGTGTAATAGCCAGGGAGTGCGTTCTATTATAGAGTCTGGAATCAGAATCGGTTTTCATATTATATGTGAAATGCACCGTCACGCATGTGAAACTGATGAACCTCCACTTCAATTATTACATTGCCTACATGCTGATTTATGAAAACTGGCCACACCTGAGAATGCTGAGTTTTGACCCGACGCTGAAGCCCTCAGCCACAGTTTCAAAAAATTCCGGTGGAAACCCAGTGTTTAAATAAAATCTGTACCAGTGGCATTAAATTTCACCCGATATTCCAGTCTTTTTCAGTCCGGCTTTAAAATCATCTGCGGCTTACTGCCTTTTTTTTTTTTCACCAGCCCGACTGGCGCGTGGCAAAAAATGGGAAGACCGAGCCCTGTTAATGAGTATCATGCTCTCAGTATACAGAATAATCAAATATATGTGCCCACTGAAACATTGACAAAAAACTACAGTCATCACAGTTGGCTCAAAAATTAATTAATCTATTGTTACAATAATTGCAAAAATCACTGATATTAGATGCCACCAGTAAACAAAAAAGTGCACACATTGCAAAATCAACACTAACAAAACCGAAAAGAGACACTCACCACAAAAAGGCCACCTGCTCCGGAACGGACAGCCGACTGATGCAGATTCCGAATGTGTCGAGCCTAGCAACAGAAACACTATCAGGGATGATGGGCGGAATAAAGAGAAAATGTGGTGCTCTGTCCAAATACTTAACCCCTTTGCGCAGAAGCCAAATCTGGCTTTGGTGTAACCCAATTTAACACTTCAGAATTCAAAATTTGAGTTTCATACAGAGTGGAATATGGTTCAACTGAGACAAGACACTTGAAGCATTTAGTGTTCCATTGCATTTCAATTTATTTTCATGATTTTAGTAGAGAAAAGGGGCTGCAAACATAAAAATTCAGCATGGAAATTAAAAAAAAAAAATTCTGAAAATTGAAAAATGGGAGTTAAAACAATACCAGTGATGATTCTAGAAAATTTCAAAAGTGGGTTACCTCCCCTCCGACTTAAAAAAATAAAAAAACGAGAGGCCCATGGGCCTTAACGGTCACCTGAGTATAGTATATCCAATATTAAACCTTGGCCATTAGGCGTGGCCCTAATTTTGACCCCAGGGATCAGATTAATGGTATCATAAGCAATAAAGTATTCTAAATTGTATGTATATAACTTGTGGCTATTTTCTTTAAGCAAAGAAGATTTCTCAAGCCATTGACCCTTGGGCCCTGCCCCTTAGCCCCTGGGTAAGGGAAACTGTCAAAAATATCATAATATCATCTCATTGTTGTAATGTCAATCAAGTGTGAATGATTTCCAGTAGAAATTAAACAGAATATACCCAAAAGTATCATTTTCCAATATAAACTATAGTAAACTTGACCCCCCCCCCAGGGGGAAACATGGAGCCTGGGGGTCATGAAATTCACAATTTTTATAAAGCACCTCATGACACTTCCATCTATAAAGATAACTGGTTTCCAGCATATCTAGGTATAAAAAAGGAAATGCAAGACAATCGGCTTGCACTAACAGAGTTAACAATACATAGGTTTGGTCGGTGCGGTCAGTGAATATGCTCATAAAAACGTCATTTTGCGTTTAAACAAAAAAACGCTTCAGTGAAAGGAAGGAATAATACCTTCATTAACATAAGTCAAGTTACTTTTCTACTTCTGAGGTAAAACCGCATCCCGCGGGGCATTTTCCCCTCAAACTGTACAGGCAGTTGCCAAGTACCAACCACAGGTTGTTGGTTTTCTCCAGGTATACTCCAGTTTCCTCCAAAACCTAAACATGACACATCCTTAAATGACCCTTACTTAAGTCGTTGTGTTCACAATGTGGCTTATGATGACAATATAACAAAGGGCAATAACTCCATCAAATTTGATTTAATCGGTATGGTTTTCGAACTTCTTTGAGATCTAATAGATATAAGCTAGCATGCAAAGTTTCATGAAAATTGACCAATATTTACTAAAATTATTGGTTTCACAAGGTTGCTTATGATAACTAGAAGAGCACTCAGAGAGCGCAGAACCCCCGCCGCCAGGGGGCAGCAAAGCCAAAAGCACGGCAATTGGAACTCTGGCCCATTGGAAAGACTTGAAATCTTGAACTTTGGAGTATATCTCAGCAGTACTTTGGCCTACATATGCCAAAATGTGCCAAAATCACCTCTTCCTTGACTTAATACCCACCTACCCTGAAAATTTCATAAAAATCCAGCCATTAGTTTTTGAGATATCTTGTACACAAACAAACAAACGGCACCGAAAACATAAACCTCTTCGGCGGAGGTTAATAATACAACAAAGGGCAGTAACTCCATCAAATATGATCAAATCAATCTGGTTTTCGAACTTGTCCAAGATCTTATGGATATAAGCCTGCATACAAAGTCTCATCATAATTGGTTCATAAATACTTTAGTTATTTTGTTCACAAGGAAAAGTTTACAGACGACGGCGGACTGAAGGGGATCGCAATAGGTCACCACGCCTTCGGCTGAGGTGACCTAAAAAGTGGGCCAATGGGGAAAAAAAAATTGGGCCAACTGGGATTGTTTTTTTCCCTTAAAATTCACTCGAGTTGAAGGTTACATTTTTCTCCAATTTTTAGTATGAAAGTATGCTTCTGCAATAAAAATTGAATTTATTTGAAGGCTTTTAACACATCTTAACCAGGGGTGCCAATAATTATTGAGGGCGCTGTATATGTACACACATTCAGTTTTTACACCTTATTGACAAAACAAGGACATGAAATGACAGTTTGAGCTTAAAGTTTTAGTAGAAAACCTTCAGTCTTTGCCAGTCATAATTATAAAGTCAATGAGAAAATGGCACATAAAATAATAGTTCCTAACGCCTGATTTGGTGCATAGCTTGAAGCCTGCCTCCAAACCAAAGTCCTACTGCTTAAGTAAGTATGGATATGTCACCAGGCAGTTGGGGTGGAACAGTTCATAAAATTCACGGTTCGGTTTGTATCACAGTTTTGGTGTCGCGGTTTTTGGTTCCAGGGTTTACCGCAGCGCTTTATTGGTTGGGCGGGCGCCTTGACAACAAATACACCCCACCTTGACTATGTCCCCCCAAAAAAAATAAAATAAAATTCTGCTGCATTTACGCATGCATACACAGTAAAATAAGGCCGCATGGCGATGAGGCCGAACAGCAGCCGGCATCTATTAGTGAAATAGGTTTCTGCGCCATCTATCACCTGTTGCTACGCCAACATTATTTTTTTGTACTGAGAAGAAGCTAATTATCCGGATATACAATAACCCCTTGTCGTTGTGGGAAGGACATGTGGACGTAAGATAATTATTCATCTAAACTAAACATTTGAATAGTGTCTCCTATCAACTGCTTGCCCACATATTCTGTTTCATTAAGATAGGCTATATGCAATTCGTTTAGTTTCTTATCAAGGCTACCGATGTGTTCGCGCATGGCCTTTATGTTTGACAATTGCACGGGGTTTTCTCTAGTGTACAGTAATGGATGAGAAAAAGCAGTCAAAAATATCAGGGTACTTTATTCAAAGAAGCCAGCCTACTTCATCATCTGCGCGTAATTAGATCTCGTAATTACGAGACAAGGTATATATTTTTTTTTATCCTGTGAATGCAATGCGCTTCCGTACAAAATAACGTTCTCCTCTCCCCAAACATAACCACAACTGCAAAGGATTTGGAGAATTGAAGTCAAAACAGATAAATATATTTTCCGTTCTTAAATTAATTTTTGTTTAACCCTTAGGGACGGTTGTGAGCGCATTTTACGCGCTTTTCATTATTTTCTTTTTTTTTTGATAATTTTAGCTGTGTTTATGGGTACTTCTGGCAAACTGGGCGCAATTCCAAACATCCAAAGGGAGGTCTTTTTGACCCTTGTGTAGGGTCTTAAAACCTGAGGGAAAAATCTAAAGGGGCATTTTAGGAGAGGCCTATGACCATAAGGTATACGTGGGACAGAAAAAAATCCAAAAGAAAAAATCTCCTGGAAAAAAAATTTGAAAAAATATTGCTGATGTCTGGGACTATTTTCATCAAAAAGCGTGACATAAAAACACTTCAAATAAAATCCGATTTTATACAATTAATTTTACATTGTTATCTATTTATCATTAAAATAAATATCAGTTCTGAGTACTTTCCCGGAAAACTAGTAAATTGATCGGGCATTGGGACTTCCCTTCTCAGCAACTCGATCAATAAAGCAATACCGACGCTACAGTGGTGTCCAATTATACGAAATAGGTGGCATCGGTAGAACCCTTGATGCACATCTCACAGGGAAAATATAATTCATTTTATTTTCCGCCATGGTATCGAAAAAATATTGGAATAAGTATACAAAAAGTAAAAAACCATAGCGAATAATCGTTTTCGTGATATTTACAATATCGTATTCACACCACGGCGTGGTGTCCAAGACATGTAAAATGTAGCATCGGTACAAAACACGCACCGGTCTCCAAAAAAATTACAACCAGCTTCAAAATGGAATATTCCGGCAAAGAGGCTTACGTCACACTTCTTAATTGACAACAACACGCTGTGGATTTTTGTGCACGGTAAAGCATAATGCCGGGTTGTTGTTGAGGTGTCACGTTGTTGGGTCGGTAAATGATGTAGCATCAGCATTGTAATATACTGTGTACAAATGAAAACGCACCACTTGAAAAAAGTCAATATTTAAGTTCAAATGATATAATTATAAACAATATAATTTTTATACAACAACAACACTACAGTGACGTCACCCGACATGCCAGGTGCAAGAAATGCGAGAATTTCAAGTTAACTGTAACGCTAGTCAATTTTTTGCAAAAACGCAACATCTTGCACGCACACCACGGGAAAAATTAATTTCACTCTGAATTTGTGCACACATTGCCTTTAAAAGCATTTGAATCTGAATAAAATTTCACTTCTTCACTGACAATTGTGAAACGTCGACACTATGCCGCGACTTACAGCCCCTGAACGGGAACGTGCCATAGGCATGCTTCAAATTGGCACCAGCACCAGGGAAATTGCCAGACGACTACACTGCGCACACACACAATGATCGCAAGACTCCATCAAAGGTTTCTGCAAACGGGGAGCACTCGGGACCGTCCTCGACCGGGTCAACGACGTGTGACGACGGCACGTCAGGACCGTCAGATCTTACGGGATCACGTCCGAGACCGAACATTACCAGCAACAAGAACGGCTGCTCAAGTCCAAGGACGACGTGGATTCATTCACCCCAACACCGTACGGAACCGTCTGCGAGCTGCAAGCCTGCGTGCACGACGTCCTAATTTCGGCCCTATATTGACGGATCTTCACCGAAGCCAGCGTCTACAGTGGGCAAACGGGCACCAGGATTGGCGACTACGACAATGGCATGGTGTCATCTTTTCTGACGAGTCACGATTTCACTTAAGGAATGCAGATGGCCGTATACGTGTTTGGCGGAGACGTGTTTGGCGGTGAACGTTATAACGCAGATTGTGTCCTTCAAACGGACCGCTGGGGTGGTGGCAGCGTTATGGTGTGGGGTGGAATAAGCTATCGTCACAGAACCCCTCTCCATATCTGCAGAGGAAGGGTGAACGGCGTCTACTACCGGGACCAGGTGCTGCAGAACCATGTTATGCCGTTCTTCAACCAACACCACGATGTCCACACGTTCCAACAGGACAACGCTAGGGCACACACTGCAAGGGTGTCCATGCAGTACCTTGCACAGCAGAACATCCCCGTGCTTCAGTGGCCAGCTCTGTCACCCGACCTCTCCCCTATCGAGCACTTATGGGATGAAATTGGACGACGTCTTTCACGTCGACGCCAGATGGCCAACATCCGAGAACTTGAGGTTGCCCTTGTTCAGGAGTGGAATGCTATCCCTCAGAACACTATCCAGAGACTGATCAACTCCATGCGACGACGATGCACCGCATGTGTCAATGCAAATGGCCGTCACACCCGTTATTGACTTTCCTGTTTGACCTCTACACCAGTTAAACCTCTCTCGCGCATTAACATTATCGTGAATGAAATTGAATGATGTTTACATGTCTTCTTAAATCATTCATTATCTCAAATGCATCATACGTATATACTTCACATATCAATCCGTGGAGCTATTCCAGATTTCGTGAGTGGTGCATTTTCATATGGACTGAGTATAGGTGCAAACATAGGTGCAAGCTCACTTTCTTGCAACCCGTAAAAAGAATTGAGGAGGAGCTCTTGTGATTTCGGATGCTACATGGACACCATCTCTGTAGTGTTCAAGACCTCATCCCAGCAGTTATTACTTTGGTTAAATTTAGGTCAATAATGCTGTTTATTGGTTTCATAGTATTGTTCATTAATTTGATGTTCACTCATAAGTCATATTCATGTTCCTTACTGAATTTTGGTTCAATCCCTATGATTTTTATTATTATTATCATTATTATTATTGTTGTTATGTCATTATTTAAATGAGGTATTTTGCTTAGAGTCAATCCATTTTGATTTTCATAATTTCCTGCATTTACATCAATAGGAATGTTTCCTACACAAATCGGGGCCCACATAATTTAATAATTTACAAAGTTGAGTACATTTTTTAAACAACACACTGGAGAGTTTGGATGCTACATGGACACCGTGTCACTGTAGTGTCCAAGTTCTGGTCATTCAATTTGCAGCATCAGTTCATTTTCTAGGTTTCCTAGGTTATTTTATTTATTTGAGCACAAAGTTCATTATGATTTTGCAATGTTCATTCAGAATAGTGATTATTATTTTACAATTTATATGAAGCTAGTTCATATTTTACCTGTAGTGTGTTTCATCATGCATGGCGTGAACATTAACTGTATAAAGAATAATGTTGTTTTGTAACATTTTAAATATTATTACTACCTACCTCTTGGTGTCATTACTATATTTGAGTATTCAGAACATGACAATATTTATTCACATTAGCTCAGGCCTCAGGGCCTAGATAGATTTCCAGTTTTTATTTAAAAAATTGCACATACACTCAAATTCAAGTTTGGATGCTACTGGATACCATGTCCATGTAACATCATTTATTATGCAATAACACTCAACAGCCTGTTGTTACAGTTGTCATGTGACATCAATATTACATGCACACGGTGTCCACGTAGCATAGGTAATTGTCAAATAGATACCAAGATTAAATGGTAGATAACTGCTTATTCTGCATACAGAAGTGGTTGCAAACCCTTTGTATTTTATCAGTGTATCAATATGGATTGAATCTTACATGGAATAGAACACTGCTGCACAGAAAACTAGACCTTTGCACATTATTCTTTACAGACATGGTGTCCATGTAGCATAGGTACTGCCACTTTATGTTGGAATTTTATTTTGCATTTCTAATAGTTCTAAATGGTTGGTAACTTGTTTGTATTAATTTCATAACAATATAGAATAAACCTTACATGAAATGGAACTCATATTACAGAAAACAAGATTTTGTTGCGGATTTGCTCGGACACTGTGTCCATGTAGCATAGGTATGACTATTCAGTGGCATTTGAAAGGCACTTTGAACAAACATTGAGTGATTATATGAGCTAAAGTTCATGAATATCTGCTTGTAAGGGATGTCAACTTGCTGTGGATGACCACTAACAAGTTATTTTCTTGTATTCTACCATTGAAATAAAAATGGGAGAGTTGATAACCATATTAAAGCAACCTGCAACTGTAGATACCACAAACTCATGTATCCATTTTCCATTTTTATGGTTTGTAATGCTGTCTTTTGTTTAGTGTAATTAAAATGTATCCTAAAGGAAATTACTTTACCACAACACCATTAAGAATATGAGACATTCTTTTTTTATAAACAGCCATCAATTACTGAAATGGTGTCCACGTAGCATAGGTATTTTGGAAATGCTCAATCTGCAATGGCATCGCAACAAAGTTTTTCCCGAAAAAGATACAGAGTTTTGGTTTTCTTTTATGATAAAAGGGGTTGTTTGGCTAATAGAAAAATCATATTCAACTGGATCTACAGCCATTCTGAAATTTTCACTTCCATGTCACACTTTTGCTCCCAATTTCCTGGAGGTACCCTTGTGCATGTAGCATGGATTTTGGTAAGATTGTGTGTTTTTATTTGATCTTGCCATTTCCAGCTCAGCTCTTACAGAAAGGCTAAAATACAGTGTACAAGCAAGTATTACACTCAGACTGTTAAATGCAAAAAATGTGCCATTGAAACCAAGAAACCCATTCAAACTACAATTTTTGATCTCACTTCCATGAAAGCATACTAAATGCATTTTATTATGCCTAAGTGTCAATCAATAGTTACAAGACTGTTGACTTTGTCACTGCACTTGAACTGCTTTGTTTATTTATAAAGGGCAAATACACGCCAACTGTTCCCCCCCACAGTATGCTCTTTGAAAACGCGCTCCCTGCGGAGCGCATGGTGCTCCAAATCCTCCAATAGCGCAAGATAAGCCATGGCACTTGCATTTCAAGTTCTTTTCAGGGTGTCCCGTCACCGCTGTCTTTTATAAATTGTTACACCAATTATTCAAATTGTCGGCAAAATTACTAATTGAGATTTTTTTTTATTAATAAAAGGGAACAGGGAACAAGTGTGAAGTTTGAAATTGCTGGACACTTTGACTCTCTAAGCGCATTCCATTTGTTGTTTCACTGTTCTACCACTAGGTTGTGTGTGTACGCATGGTAAGAGTTAAATTTAAGAGCTTCAATTTACGCACGTTCCTACGCTCAATTGCAAGTTGATAAATCCCATACTATGCGAGGGAATGTTCTTACGCACTCATTACATACACATCTGTGCATACTCATGGTTGATAAATGAGGCTCCTGGGCGTCAGAATTAAAACCATTCAACTCCCAGAATTCTCTCCAACGTTGGTATGCTTTACCTATGTTTATTCGGGAGTTCGCATAGCTGCGATCGCGTTCCTTTTTCCTTCACATGCACTCGTTTGAGCGTCTCTTTTTAGGTTTAGCTTCCACCATGCTTCATTCTGCCGCATCCGGACTGCCAGCTACTTTCGTTGCTCAGTCCCACCCACTTGTCATGCATGAGCATGAAAACTGGCGCAGAAGACCCACCCCTGCCCTCCGATTCATTGGAACACTTTAGTTGATTTTTGTGGATGCGGCTAGGTCCCCACGACTTTGTATATCTTTCAGTGTCTACCTGGCTGTAGGTGGCCTACAGAGACCGGAGTTTTTCACCGCCCACTCATGAGAAGAGCTGCAAACAGTTCGTGAGGAGAAATATCCTGTATGTGACAAATTATGTTTTGCCTAAGAATCGCTGATACAACCTTTAATAAGACCACCCTGTAATTTTGTCATTTAAATCGGCATTATATATCGGCTGCTCTGCTAAATAAATATCAGCATCAGCCACTTAAAAACCCATATCGGTCGATCTCTAGTTACAACAACTTCCCGTTTCATGGTGAAACATGCAAATGCACTGAATGTTTGTGCATTTCACAAACGCGGTTTTATTGTTTGACTCACGTCAAGTCAATTAGCTGGCTAGCAAGCTGCTCTCCTGCAAGCTGGCGAACATTAAGAACAACCACTGAATAAAAATTTCTTCAGTTTATTTGTTTTCTGCACAAAAAGTGCAGGGAACAATTCGGCTGTTCAAGAAACAGGTAGCTATCACTATCAAGTGGGTGAATCGCAGGCAGCATAGGAGTAAGCTGGGAGAGGACTAGAAAGACATCCTACTGTTAGCATCACACTGCTACAAAATAAAGACCTGCAAAATCCATTGCTCAGTTTGCCCTTTTATTGCACTGATGTTTTGAGCATCCAGTTTGCCCTTACCAATTTGATCGCGATAGCCACCAGTTTCTTGAACAGCTGAATTGTTCCTTTCTGGTGATCGATCGCAATCTAGTCAAGTTTAATAAACTGGAAGCAAGTTTTTTTACAATGGTTGTTTGTAATGTTCGCCAGCTTGCAGATGAGTAGCTAGCTAGCTTGCTAACCAGCTACTTAATGCAATTTGAGTCAATCGAACTGTGTTGGTGAAAAGCTGACGCACCTATTTCCCGAGACACATCACTGTTTGCACTTCTGGCTATTGCTGGCAAGGATATATGATTACAAAGACATCACAGGACAATAAAAATGGAAATCATTGAGCCATGGATTTCGTGACCGACAGAGGGGAGAAATGGCGCCAGAACCTTTTGGTCACTGATTGGACAGTTTGACTTATTGTGGTAATTGGACAGTGGGTAACATTCTAATTGGCTATTCGGTGCATAGTTCTAGCCAGGCCATTTTACGCAGAAGTCGCCTGCCGGTACGCAAAAAATTGCGGCCAGTACGTTACAGATAGGTCACCAGTACCAATATCTGCAACAACACAGATGGCTTTTATCCATTATCTGCAGATAGGCCTGTATAGCCGCCGCTGTCGCAAGTAGCCTGTCAACGCATAGCATATTAGGCTCAGTACCACAGTTAGTGTGCAAACAGCCGATCATGGACGCTTGGCTGGTTCGTCCACCTCCTGGGACTAGTTCCCAAAATGAAACCAGTGCCGCGAATGTCTAAACATCAAAAAGTTCGGAAGATGATGATGCAATTGTCAGAGTAGAGCCTAGTAGCAAGCAAAAGCCATGAACGACGGCGGGATCTTGTCTGAGCTAGTGAATATAGCCAACTAGAATTAGAATTGGCTTTAGGAAAAGTCTATTTAACTGTCCGATGGACTGCCACTTTGCAGTCTCTTCCGTTCAGCCTGCGTAATTGGCACAGTTTAAAATAATCACGGAAACTAGGTAGCAATATCCTGCGGAGATACTGATATTGCAAATTGATAATTACACTGGCGTCAAATTAGCCACAAGTAATTGGACTACGATATCTTCACGAGAAGCATCAGACGTTATTGCACAACACTTCCTATCAAATATAAAATACTGCATTGTCTTTGACTATAAAGTTAAATTGGTTACTGGAATTGACATTCATATTGTGAATGGATACGTCGTAAATTCATGCCAATTGCCTTACTTGCATTGACAAGCTACAAACACAACCCACACAGATGTAAAGATCACATAATATTGTTGCTAGCTCGTCATTTTAGCCATGGGTATCTTTCTAATATCAATTAACATTTACCAGTTAAACTTGCTCCCGAATCAGTATGTGCCGACCCTTGTAATGTGTGTTTAGCGACCTTGCCATGACACAGCTAGCGAACTTAGAATGTAGGTATACCGTTCATTAATAGTTCTTGCTTGTCTTTTTGCTTGGGCGAAGTGTCTCGAAGTGTCGTTTCTCTTACGCCTAAATACTTTGAATGTTTTCCTGCTGCGGGTCCACTGTGCATTTACAGAGGGCTCGGCTACGAGCAATAGTAATTTCAATTGACAGTAAAATTGTACAATAATATTTCCCTTATGAATGGGAGGGCTTTGTTATCGCTAATATTGTGACAGGTTCCGTCCGCTGTCCCCCAGGCAAATCATAAGCCTAGCAAAATAAAAAAAAATAAAAAAATGGCGGTAAACAACCTAGCAAGTTAACCTGAGTTGCTGGTTCATGATAGCTGTGAATATCGTTTTGAGTTTATGAAGAACGTTTTCTAGACTAATATTCAATAAGAAGTTTGAGATGATCAGCTTGGAAAAACCTACAGCAGACCTTAATTTGATGCAAAAAAAAACAAGGCTTTTGGGAGGCGTTTCAACACCAGCAATTATGCGCAATACCCATGGAAGGAAGAGGAAAATCTGTATTGCTCAGATTGGATCCTGGGTCAAAACTGGACTCTCTGAGCAGGTGAAAAAGGCAATTAAATTATCATGAAAAGGTAAGCTATTTATAGGGCTCTGCGCTAAGTGAGTTTTGTATTTTTTCCGTAGCTGCCAGCGTTTTGTGCATGTTACAAAATTTATTTGGGAAAAAAATTATACGGCACTGCTGAGATGGTGAAATAGATTAACCGGTAATAACGTTACAGCATGATGCATTTACCCAAATTAACTTTACAGGGGAAACGGAATGAAACTTTTAGCCACTGAAATCATTTTTGAGATTTCACTGATGCGTAAGAACACAGCGTTAATTATTAATTAATTAGATCCTACTGACTCCTTCGGTGTGCAAACATCTTGTTTACAAACATTGACGTCATATTCAGCCATACGTGGTTGGCAAGAACAAGTGTAAATCAATACAACAAAACCAACCTGGAGTTGTGGAACCGATTTGGCAGTCTCTGAATATGTACAAAACCTTGACAGTACCACGAAGGCAAGATATTTCTTTTAGCTTAAGGACAACGAAGGTCTGTGTAGGCTTCCGGATCCTTACGAGCTGAAAGGTTGAAGGAGCAACCCCTCTTTGGGTCTGGGTCGGCTGGATCATCTCTTGATTTTCCTTCATCGAACAGAAATTCAACATTTAATGATCATCATTGATCAGTGAAAGTCGTACCTTTACCAGAACGATTTTAAAAAGGGGCGCTAATATATTTTGGGGGTTTTATTGCATGATCAGGGAGTTTAGAATTTATAATTAATATTTAATATTGCAAATGCATATACTGCGCATTCCCTAGCCACCTGGCATGTCATCGGTATCAAGGCTGCCGCCATTACAGCTGCAGTAGAGATTTAACTCTAAATTTTCTTGACTGGATGTACGATGGATGTTTTTACATACTCGAATGTTTCCCTGGGTACCCAAAATTCAAGCCAAAAAAGTACTGATCTTAGTCGATACTGATGAAGGTTGAAAACGGACTGCTTTCCAATACTAATATCCGAACTGTCACTTAAATTCTCGCTATCGGAAAGTAAGGAACCTATTGAATTACCCAACACAAAAAAGATCAACCCCTTGCCATGACCAAATAATAAAATGCGAAAACTTGGCAAAATGTCATGGTAGAAATGATGGAAAATAACTTGCGACTGATTCGACAGAAAGTGAAAAGTACAAACACAGCAGTGGGTCGACCGCATCCAGTTCTTGTATCGAATTGCATCAATCCAAGTTGATTTTTTTTGGTTCTCGAGCAGGAATGCGTAGGAAACGTATTCCTGAACCCTTCACGAAACGATTGTGCCATTAATAATGCTGCAACTGACTGGCATTATGACAAAAAGTGGAGGACAACTTTACTTCACCTATAAAATCAATTGTCATGTTGTGGCTTTTTGCCAACCACGGTAGTCAACAAACCCATGTGACCGTGTTCGTGACATCACGAGAAATATGGCTCTGGTATGTTCAATAAAATTTCTGGCTAGAACCCAGCAGTGGGCAATGTGCTGATTGCCCAGTACGAAGAAGAGAAAAAATAGGACCATAATTTGTAACTGGAGGTTTGTAAAGCTGGAGACACACTACAAGATTTTTGGCCAATTTCACCTACAATTTACAGTTGGGGCTAGTCTGCGCCAGTCAGCTCTAGTTGGGGACAGTCGTCATGACAGTCGGCGCAGAATCTGTTTGTGTGTGATGTGGTACAGACTGGAATCAGCAAGTGTGTGAGATGAACAGACTCCGCCCGACTTCGGTCGCCGAAATTCAAACGTTTGAATTTTTTGAGCCGACTCTGGACGCAGTTGTGTGGAGTGTGATCCCTCATCTGTTGCAGTCTTTAAAAGTGTGATCCCCAGTCTTTACAAGAATCTGCTGAAGCCAGTCATGTAGTGTGTGCTCCAAGTCTTTTTAAAATCTGCAAAGCAATTGGCAAGATGCATCGGAATGCTTGACTCTGGCTTCTCACGTTGCTAATGCAATTAACGTCAGCCAAAGTGTTGTGAACAGAGCGTGGAACCAGCATCAAACTTTTGGTACAGCAGCACACCGTCATGGGGGTGGTCATCAGAGATCGACTAGACAACGACAAGACCAGTTTCGCACACTTCAGGCACAACGTAATCCTTTCTGGACAGCCACCACTCTACGAAATGACCTTCATAACGCCTCGGGGATCAGGGTATCCATTCAGACAATATGGAATCGTCTTCATACTGCCGGCCTCAACTCAAAAAGGCCATGTGTTCAAATCCCACTGACCGTGTGTCATAGGCGTGACCATTTGGATTGGGCTCACGATCATGTCACATGGACACACAACGATTGGGCTCCAGTTCTCTTTACTGCTGAGTCCTGATATTGCTTCAACTTTACTGACAGGAGGCAACGGGTGTGGCGAAGACAACGTGAGCAATTTCATGATGCCAACATCAACAAACACGACCGTTATGGTGGCGGATCAGTTATGGTCCGGGGAGGAATAAGCAGGAACGGCAGAATGGACCTGCCTGTCATGGGGAGAGGGACGATGACAGGGGTAGGGTACAGGGATGAGATCCTCAATGTGTACGCAAGACCATACGCTGGTGCTGTTGGCCCTGATTTCATTTTGATGGATGATAATGCCCGTCCCCATCGTGCTAGGGTGGTGAATCAATTCCTAGAGCAGGAGACTATTGTCCACATGGACTGGCCCGCGCGTTCGCCGGACCTAAACCCTATTGCTGTGTGGAACATGCTACAGGTCGCCACTTCCGGTTGTTGGGCACAACCCTCACCTCTAGAAGAGCTCGGAAATGCCCTTGTTGAAGAATGGAACAACATTCCAATTGCAAGCATCCGGGTTCTGATTGACCGTATGACCCGATGTTGTCAAGCAGTCATTCAAGATGGGGGAGGCCATACCCGTTATTGACATTAACTGTGGTAATGAAACATCAAACGAACACTGTCTGTTTTCACTTTACATGTCAGAGGTGAAACCATGAAGTGTTCGTGAAAGCAAAAAGTGAGGCTGCACGGTCATTTAATGCAGTTGCAAATGTGTTTTGTGTCTGACTGCATGTCATTTATCCAATATATTGTTCATCAGTGGCAGTTATCAAATTTGCATGTCATTTCACAAAAAAATTCCTATGATCCCTATCAAATTTTGAGTAGTATATTTCACAAGCTCAAAACTTTTTTGCACTCGTACAAAACGTTTGACCACTATTTGATTCCCAAAAGCATAGCTGCTAACTAAGTTAGCAACCTACTAAGCTCGTACCTCCACAATCAATCGCCCCAAGTATGCATGTTAGCATCTGTGATGTCGGGAAACGCACCCCAGTGCGATGGCGACATGGTTGTGTGTATAACAACAGGTGAAGTTTATGCTGGCACATCTGCCCAAAGGAATATCCACGTTAAGAGATTTTACGTCAACATCGGCCTTTCCAGAATGCAACAGCAGCATGCTGGCTGGCTGGCTGATTACACACTTGTGTGCAAACAAAAGGAATAACTTATAGCCAAGAGACTTGCCTTGTCTTCCCATAACGTAAATAGCTGTTGCAGCCTGATAATTTACGGCTAAAAAAAAACATTTATCTAGAAGTCTAGGCACTGAAATGAATCAACAGCGAGCTTGTTAGTAAGCTTGCCAACTGCACTTCATGATGGGCCAAGTTACTGCTCGCGGAGTTTACAAGGCAATGGAGAAATCAGAGGAAATAGCTAGCAATATAATCCAGATAGTAATATTACTTTTGAAAATGAACAATCTCCATCAACGTCTTATGAAAATCTGATACCAAGACAAGAAGGATCTAATCGACTGGTATTCAAGCTCGCTAGCTACTGAAGGTCGCTCCAGGTTCCCCTTGCCCTTGGTAACGTTAGCAATATCAAATGGCGTATTTGCATCGGTAGACAAATGGCGTTTTCTTATGACCGAGATCCTGAGAAATCATAATCATTATGAAACTAAGAACTCATACGTACCGTATGTGAAATTGCCGATCGGAGAGTAGAGGATAACATGCTTGCCTCGCGCCGCTGACACCACTACGAGTTAAGCTAACGAATCATTAGTGGCAATGTATACCCCGATTGACTGGCGACCGCTATGGAATCGATTCACCTGTAAGCCATTGAGAAGGCCTGGTTGGTACAACTTTGTGTGATCTTCTTCTTCTAGTTTTCAATGGTGTAACATTCATGTCGTTGAACTACTGCCATCTTCTGGATTGAATGGAATCCTATAATGTCTGGTCTGCGACATTACATTACATTACAGGTTCTGAGCAGACGCTCTTACACAGAGCGACATACAGAAGTGTAAGAGATCGATACAAAAGTGCAGAGCTCCAAGGAGACAAGTACAATGCCAACAGTAAAAGTGACTTGGTTTCCCCCAAGGTGATGGTCGGGTCCTGAATCGGGTAGGATGGAGCAGGGATGTAGATAATCTCCGTCTTGCTTGGGTTGAGCGTCATGTGATGGTTGTCCATCCAGCTAAATTTTAATCATCAGTCCATTTCTTGTTAAAAACTGGAGCAAGCATCTCCTGCCTCCCCACTCTCCCCACAGTCAGGTATATTCTCTAGCCCTGATCTTGATAGCCCTGCCCCTTTCATTACCTTCAACATGTCCTTTCTCTCTGTCTCGTATTTCCTGCATTCACAGATCACATGCTGCACAGTCTCTTGTGCCTGGCACTGTTCACATAAACTAGTAGGATGTTTTCAAACAATATAAAGTGGACTGTTCAGATTGCTGTGTCGTATTTTTGATCAGACAATAACTGTTTGCTCTTTCCCGTTGCCTCCCCTGTTGCTCAAAGTGCCAACTCTGCTCTGAATGGAATGTACAATGCCCACTTCCAATGAAGTTGGGACGTTGAGTAAAACGTGCATAAAAACAGAATACAATGATTTGCAAATCTCATAAACCCATATGTTATTCACAATTGAACAACATATTAGGTGTTGAAAGTGAGACATTTTACCATTTCATGAAAATATTATCTCGTTTTGAATTTGATGGCAGCAACACACCTCAAAAAAGTTAGGACAGAGCCATATTTTCCATTGTGTAGCATCCCCTCTTCTTTTCACAACAGTTTGTAAACATCTGGGAAGTAAGGAGACCAATTGCTGGAGTTTTGGGAGTGCAATGTTGCCCTACTCTTCCTCCCTTCAGAATCAGCTAGCTTAAGCATACCAGGACAATCTAAAACCAGTTAGGTTTATGTCACTTAGTGCATAGCTCCAACCTAAAGTCTACATCCATATTAACATGTAGAAACATTTAGTTCTATATCCTGAGTGGGGCTCGTTTCAAATCAGGTGGTTCTATGTCCAAGGAACCGATCAGGGTCCGTACCTGAATCATGCGACATTCGCTCAAAATATCCAAGGAGCACATGTAAAGCACAAAATTAGAACTCCTTAGAAAAAACCGTTCGATCTTGATCCCTTGTGAAAGACTAATGGATTATTTTGATTAGTAAGTTGTTCACCAACAATGTATACACACTGTTAATCTTAATTCTGTCGTGTTAGGAATAGTGTGGGAAAGTCACATTCGTCAACATGCATGGACATAGAACTTTCTGATTTGGATCATACGTAAAACCAGTAAAGGCACCAGGTCCTATGTTGGACATAGAACTTGTTGACCAAGGGCAACTTACGTTCCTCAGAATCAGAAGGTTCTATGTCCATTTTGACTAATTATATCTCTAAGCCTATGGAGATTTTGAACATGTTTGCAATATGTTAAGGGTACCTTCCACAGTCAACAATATTCCACACAAAATAAATTTTGATAACTCTCTGAACGTCAGAGATAAGACAGTAGAAATTTTCAAACTACATTTTCTCAAAATGAGGAAAAGTGGACATGGAACCAGTCTTGTCTGATGAAGGATTCTAGCTGCTCAACAGTCCTGGGTTATCTTTGCCGGATTTCTTGTTTTATAATTTGCCAAAGGTTTTCTATTGGTGACTGGTCTGGACTGCAGGCAGGCCAGTTCAGCATCCGGACTTTTCGACTGCAAACCCATGCTGTTGTGTTGTATGCAGTATGTGGTTTAGCATTGTCTTGCAGCAATATGCAAGGCCTGCCCTGAAAGAGACATTGTCTGGTTGGGAGCATATATGTTTGTAAAACTTCTATATACTCTTCAGCATTGATAGTGCCTTTCCAGATGTGTAAGCTGCCCTCACCATAGACACTAATGCAACCCTATACATTGCCTTTGAGTGCGTTCCCGTAGCTTTTGTTAGACATCAGCTTGAACATGTCACTATTCCCATTTGTAAATATAGGTGGCTGTATCTAAATAGAAAACAATGGAATGATGTCTTTCTTTTGCCATATAAATACATAATTCCAAATTAAGTTATAGTTTATTTTCAAAATTATACACAGATATTATCCCGTAAAACATAATACACAACCCCAATTCCGAAATAGTTGGGACAAAGCGTAAAATTTTAATTAAATCAAAATGCAATGACTTTCAGGTCGCATGAGTCAGTATGTAGTTTACAATAGAACATAGATAGCATTTCAAATGTTGAAGCTGAGACATTTTGCATTTTTATCCACAAAATGAGGTCATTCCAAATTTTCTGGCTGCAACAGGTCTCAAAAGTTGGACCACAAGCAAAAAATGGCTGAAAAAGCAATTAATAAGACAATCAGCTGAAAGAACTTTTAGCAAGTAATTACATTAACTGGCATCAGATGTGTAGCATGATTGGCTATAAAAGGGATGTCAGAGAGGCTGAGTCTCTCAGAAGTAAAGATGACCAGAGGCTCTCCAACCTGTGAAGGCTTGCGTAAAAAAAATAGTGGAATACTTTTCAAACAATGTTTCTCAAAGTCAAATTGCAAAGGCTTTGAAGGTCTCTTCATCCACAGTGCATAACATCAAAAGATTCAGAAAAACTGGAAAAATCTCTGTGCGTAAGGGACAAGGCCAAACACCTTTACTGGATGCCCGTGTTCTTCGGGCCCTCAGACACCACTGCATCACTCACCAGCATGATTGTCTTTGACATTAGTAAATGGGCCCAGGAATATGTAAAGAAACCACTGTCTGTAAACACAGTCCGCTGTGCCATTCACAGATGCCACCTAAAGCTCTCATGCAAAAAGGAAGCCATTGTTGAGGAAGATCCAGAAGTGCCGCCATGTTCTGTGGGCCAAAGATAATTTAAAATGGACTGTATCAAAGTGGCAAAGTGTCCTGTGGTCAGACGAGTCCAAATTTGACATTCTTGTTGGAAATCATGGGCGTTGTGTCCTCCGGGCTAAAGAGGAGAAAGACCACCCCTTCTGTTATCAGCGTTCAATTCAAAAGCCAGCATCTCTGATGGTATGGGGATGCATTAGTGCATATGGTGTGGGACACATTTTTTAAAGCACCATGAATTCTAAAAGGTATATAAAGGTCTGAGAGCAACATATGCTCCCCTCCAGAGGACATCTATTCCAGGGAATGCCTTGTGTATTTCAGCAGGAAAATGTAAAACCACATACTGCAGCTATTACAACAGCATGGCTTCGTAGTAGAAGAGTCCGTGTGCTGAACTGAACTTGCCTGCAGTCCTGATCTGTCACCGATTGAGAAAATTTGGCGCATAATTAAATGAAAAGTCCGCCAAAGGAGACTGAAAACACCCCAGCAGCAGGAAACCTGCATTAAACAAGAGTGAGATCAAATTCCAATGGTAGAACTCAAGAAACTCAATGCCCAGCCGCCTCCACTCTGTGTTAAAAAGAGGGGATGTTACACCATGGTAAACAGGCCCCTGTCCCAACTTTTTTGAGACCCGTTGCAGCCATCAAATTTGAGATGAGCTCATTTTGTGGATAAAAATTGTACAATTTCTCAGTTTCAACATTTGCTTAATCATCTCTGTTCTTTTGTGAACAAGGCAAAATTGTCACCAATATCCCCCACTACGGTAATGGTCACGGGAGATTCCATATTCCCATTGCAACACCCATACACCAAGTTCAGAGTCAAGGGCCATAACTCCATAAAAATAAATGTCTCACAATCAATTGTCGAAAGCATTCAACAGTGTCATGAGTACTGGCCACACACAAAATTTCACCCATGAAGGTGCAAGAGTTTACGAGAAAACTTGTCCGTCCTGGACGGACGGAATGATGGACGGACGAGCTCCATTCCAATATCCCCCGATCCACTTTGTGACGGGGGATGATAAAATACTGGCTGATGTTGCAGAGGATGGGTGGACACGAGGTGCGAGACGCAGGAATAGGCACAGAGGGTTTATTTCAAACAGAAAACAAAACAGGCATGATGGCCAATAAAAAACTCGGCCCAAAGGATGCCAAAAAAAAAAAAACCAAACCAAACCAAGGAAAGCTTTGGAGCTACAAACAAACAAAAGCCACTAGAAACTCTAGGGAGGAATACAAATAAACAAAAATAAACAAAGACGGCAATGGTACATGGCACATGCTGCAAGTCAACATGGTCTCCAACATCCCCCGGCAATCGTGTGCTTCTGATTTTCGAACTGAAGCTACACACCAAATGTGGTTGTCCTATCTGTAATACCGGTGCTGGTGAACGAATTAGAATAATTTGAAATAGTGCAATCGTAAAAATTTTTAAATGCATTTTTTTTGCAGAAAGCAAATCAGGTGTTCACCGCGCCTGTCCTACTTGTTAGAGTAATCACAGAACTCGCTACATGTAAAAAATTTGCTCAGCTGAGCTTTCCAAAAGGCCCATTTAGGCCATTTAACTGTGACACTGTTGTTTTATTGAATTAGAATAATGGAGAAACCGTTTCACTGAATTAGAATAATTTTTATTATAATTAGAATCATCACTTTCTCAGTATTTTGTGGCTGCCCCCTTGGCTTGTATGACTGCCTGAAGTCTCCGCGGCATCGATTTGACCAGCTTGTCGCAAGTTTCTGCACTCACTGCTTCCCAGGCTGTGGCAATGTTCCGCTTCAGTTGGTCCAGCGTAGTCGGACTTCTATCGCGAATTTTCCGCTTGACGATGGCCCAAAGGTTTTCAATGACATTGAGGTTAGGCTAGTTGGCCGGCCATGCCAAAACTTCAAGCTGTTTTTCGGCGAACCAATCTTTGGTCGACTTTGGCGCATGAGCCGGAAAAAGATCCTGTTGAAATATGAGGTAATCTTCGCCGAACTGTTCCTCAGCAATCGGAATCAGGAACGTTTCCAGAATATTTTGGTATACGGCAGCATTGACAGTCTTCTTGACGAAGCAGAGTTTCCCTACACCCCGAGCGGACATGCATACCCAGACCATAACGCTCTGGGGAAACTTGACGGATCTTTTCACGGCCTCGTGGTTGTAGGTTTCGCCACCACGACGCCAGACACGAGGACTTTGGTCACTGAAGGAGATGCAAAAGCGTAATTCGTCACTGAACACCACTTTCTGTCAGTCTTCAGCAGTCCATTTGCCGTGTCCTTTGGCCCACTTCAGCCGTTTCTCCATTTGTTTCTTGTTCAGCATTGGTTTTACTGCTGGAACGCGAGATTTGAAGCCGAGTTCGCGCAGACGACGGTAAGTGGTTGATCTTGAGACGTTATTGCTGGTCTGCTCGTTCCACAAGTCGCTGAGCTTGGAAACGGACTTGAACCAGTTGCTGACTGCGATCTTTCTCAGCTGCTTGTTGTCTCAAGCAGAAGTTTTTCGGACGCCGGAACAGTTGGTGTGCTTGCTCCAGTCTTTCTTGAGAGCTTTGCAGACGGAAGACTGGCTGATGCCGAGATGCTCAGCAATTTTAGTTTGGGTTAAGCCTTGTTGGCGAAGGTTTGAGCCACTATTCCGGTTGAGAGGTTGCGCTGCTGACCCATGATTGATTTTACAACTTAGAAATTCTACTCAACCCTGACTTTATATTGCACAGTGAACACTCTTCACAGAAAACAAAAATTCAAGCACTTATTCTAATTCAATGAAATGACTTATGAATTATTCTAATTCAATGAAACAACAGTGTCACAGTTAAATGGCCTAAATGGGCCTTTTGGAAAGCTCAGCTGAGCAAATTTTTTACAGGTAGCAAGTTCTGTGATTACTCTAACAAGTAGGACAGGCGCCGTGAACACCTAATTTGCTTTCTGCACAAAAAATGCATTTAAAAATTTTACGATTGCACTATTTCAAATTATTCTAATTCATTGACCAGCACCTGTAGTTTCTGAGAAAAGTTGTCCCCTTTCTCTTGGATGGACGGATGGATGGACACACACGCATGCACGGACGAAGGTCAAACCTATATCCCCCTCCCACTTCGTGTTGGTGGGGGATAAAAATACAAAACAAGAGCTATGGCAAGGAATGCTAGGAACCAGGGGTGGCTGGCCAGTAGAGGGCTCTGGGGCGCCGCTCCCCTTCAAATATCGAGACGAAAATTTACTTAAACATGTTAAATGTAATTTAGTTGTATAATGCAAATAATTATGAAATAAACGTGTTTTTCAGTCTGTGAGCACCTGTCAACAGCCCCTAAATATCAGTTCCAAATGGTATTTGATTGATTTCTCTGTATACCTATACTTCCTCGGTGAGGGACACCGGTCAAATGGTACTTTATGTAATGCTGCATTCGGTGACACTCGTAAACGTGAATCGTGTTGTGAATTAAGTCAAAGGTACGAGGAAGGATCATTTGGACAGTGAGGTCATGAGGTCAAAAGAACAGAATTCACCAGTCGTGTCTCGAAAACACGGCTCTTGGGACGCGTTATCGAATGCAGCATAAGCTCTCAAAGTTTTGGTGAGCACGTGACTCGAGGCTGCAGTTTCATTGCTTTCTTCAGATTTCCTTACAGATTTCCTTGCAGTTCTGTGCACCCCACACACTCCCACTTTTATTGGCAGCAAATTTATATTGTTATAATGTTTTTTTGATCTAATGTGATTGGCCAATTCTCGTGCCTGTCAATCATGTTCACACCCACCGCAACGCTTCGTGTCGACTGTCAAATCATCCACCGCCTTTTCAACCTGGTAGCTGAGCGAGATGGAATGTTCAAGTGGAAGCACGGAAACTCAACACATTTCGGTTCTTTCCTTACAAAAACAGCCTTTCTCAAGGCGTTCACTGGAGGAACAAAGGAAAGTAAAGGAGCTTGACCCAGACCGACCCGATTTAAAGATTAAGCTGCAGGCAAGTGATCGTGGATCGTGGAGCTTACGCCAGGGGCTTCTCCCGCACTTGTTACGACAAACGAAGTTGGGTAGCTGGATGTGGCGTTAGCGATGCCTTTTATTGCTTTCCCTGTTTGTTGTTCCAATTTGGCAGATTCCACAGAAAGTGTTGTTATGTGTGCGTATTTTATGTACAGCATTGTATTTCATTTGTAAATGAATATTTGTTACATGCTGTTTTTGCTGCCTTGCTGGTCAGCTATTTATTTTGTTAATTTGGCACCCTTTGGTGGTGTGTCTGTAGCAAAACATAATCTGTTGTAATAGACTAGTCACTAGTGCTTTCGAGAAGCTTCTGGCACCTTCCTGCCTGGAGGGGGCGGGATTACCCAGGAATTCTTTGGATCTTTCCGGAATGTTGCTAGTCTATATAAATGCTGTGATTTTAGTCAGAGAGCAGAGCACAGCAGAGCAGAGCAGAGAGAAGCAGAGTTTTGTTTTGGCAACAGGGTTAATTAGTGGCATTAGAGTGTTATTAGAGAATTAAATAGTGGAACTTTTTTTTGTGAAGAATAATTTTGTTTTAGTTGTCATTGCTGGTTTTCTTTGTTGTGATTTTTTTAAAGTCATAACAGTGTGACCAATTGACAACTTTTATTTTTGAACCAATATAAAATGTTCCATCTCTTTATGCATGCGTGAGTGGATGTTTACTTCCTGGCCTTCAAGAATTTTCACCAAGTCGCCTGTGTCCCTCATCAAAAAGGAATAAATTTCCATCCACAGTAATAACGTAAGCAACAGTCTGTAATCTTAGTACAGCACAGCTGTGAATGAGATTTGGCGGCTGCTGGCAGGGTATTTAAACCCTTTTGTGCAGATGTGTCCGCCAGTGGACACGGAGCTGCAGATTTATGCACGCAGTTACTTTGAATTTTCACAGCAAGCCGAGTTTGAACACGGTTTATTATATGGACGAGTTCGCTCCAATCCCTGGATGGATCAAGCCAACCTTGGCTTGACTCAAAAGGGTTGGCACATCCATACTACAGGGTGGCCCAAAAAAGGGTCCCTCCATCCTCTCAGGACTCCAAGGTGGATGAGGAACTTGGAAATGAGTGGGCAGGATTGACTAATTATCCAGTGTATGAATTTTACTGCCACAAAATTATCCGAGGTAAAACCAGTGCATTTCAGGTCACTGTTCAAGAGTAGATATACAGGCTTTCACAAAGCCCTGCTTATTGTACATTAGTTGGTCACTGGTGTGCCTTCCCTTTTCTCTGCTCATCGTGCCATTATTGGCATTGGCTCAGACAATCTTGTAACCGTTTGAGTTTTCAATTTTATAATTTCATCCTGTTAAGTACAGTGGGACCTGTTGGTCACACTTTCTGTGGAATCTGTCATTTATGTATATAAATATGTAATTTACCACAGCGGTAGGTGCTGGAAAAGCATGCAAATGGACATTGAAAATCCTTGAAAAGTCCCTCAAATTCAACTTTGGAATGATGTACGAATCCTATAGACAGCATTACAGTGCTGTGTTTTTAGATTGGTGTTTTGTTTTTCTATTTAACCACATTCCACTTATTGTTTGCATCTTTACAAAACATCAAAATCCCAGTTAGTTGGTGGACTTTAACATGACTGCTTTTACAATCAATCTAAGTAATGTAAGGACAGATACAGTGATCTGTGGACATAGGGGACACATCCTCAATTCATGAAAAAAAGGGTACAAACCCAGATAAAATCTATAGGATACATTTTCCTTTTTAATAACGGACTGTGTCGACATCAAAGCAGCTATCAGGTGCGCTGCGCCAAGGTAAACGCATGGCAAACCGCTATAGCTTGAAACAAGACTCTGTCTGCCAGCCAACATCAGCCTCTCCCAGATATAGCAGCAGGTATCACGAGACAACAAGCATCACCTGTAGGCCGACAGGGAGAAAGGAGATTGCTTAATTATATGCCACACAAGTCAAGAGAGGAAAACCAGTGCAGTCAGGACGAGACAACTAAAGCAGATAATTGCTCATTAAGAAAATGAGCATGTTGTAGCATATAAGAACCCAATAAAATACCATGAACAGAAAAGGTGTTAAACTAGTAAAGCACAGGTAAGAATGCAGCAAAAGCAGAAGCATGTGAGTTAAATCCCTTTCTTAATTAGTAATGGTTAGTATGTGCCTATCTAATGGACACACCCCCCTTGAATGATTAGTAAATTGTTTGAAATAATTTAAAATAATTAACAAGCATGAAGACTAGGAAACCCGGAAGGAAGAAACGCAAGATGGAAGTTTGAAACCACAAGCCACTCCCAAATGTAGTGCGAGAGGTAAAACACGGAAACGACCACGCAGACACTGGAGAGGCAGATTGGCTGGGCAGACTGGGACTTGGCGAGAAACAAAACATGGCAAAAGTAAAAACATGAACAATGAACATGAAAAGTGAATCCTGGCACAAGAAACTGTTAAAAACCCCCACAGTGTCCTGGCAGAATGGCACAGGACACTGGAAACACAACAGTCTCCCCCCCTCTATACAAGCGCCACCTGGCGCTGACATATGCACACTACAGAAAATACATACAAAAAAACTATGAAAATACATGAAACGTCTAAAAAATACTAAATACACAAAACAAGAAACATCTAGAAAATACTGAATACAAAAATCCACAAAACAAAGAAATACATGAAACATGGAACATCTGACAATACTAAATACAAAAATCCACAAGACTAAAATATAAAAAACATAAACAAGATTACTTAAGGTCTCCAGCAAGCTGAGGCTAAGGCTTAGGGTGCGTGCGATGGAACTCACGAATCAGAGCTTTGTCTGAAATATGTCTGGCTGGGACCCAAGAATGCTCTTCTGGGCCATATCCTTCCCAATCGACGAGGTATTGATGGTCTCTGCCTCTGCGACAACAGTCCAGTAGCTTTTTGACAGTGTAGGCCTCTCCTCCATTGATGAGTCGATGGTTCAGGGGAAGGCAGGATGGGAGATGTTGCGACTGGTCTCGGGCATGAGACATGGAAAACCGGGTGGAGTCTTTGCATAATGGAAGGGAGATTGAACTTGACAGCAGAGGGGCTGATGATTTTGAGGATAGGGAAGGGACCCAGGAAGCGTGGAGTCAGCTTTTGACTCTCTACACGGAGAGGGATGTCCTGGGCTACCAGCCAGACTTTCTAGCCAACCTTGTAGCGGGGAGCAGGGCGCCGATGCTTGTCCGCCGCGGTCTTCATCTGATCCCCCGACTTGGTTAAGGTGCGACGTACACAAGGGGTGCATCTCAAGCGGCTGCATCCTTTGAATGCTACATTTTTAGGGGTCATCAAGTAATTCCATATGCCGAACTGACATCTCCATTAAACGGCTTTGGTTTCAGTGAGTTGCCACTGGTTTCCCTAACCTTACCTTAACTCTAACTCTTAACCCAAAACCTAACCCTAAATTTAACCTTGTCCCTTACCCTAAATGTCAGTTTATTAGATGGAAGTAAGTGATGACCCCTAAAAATGCAGCCTTCAAAGGTTGCAGCCTAGGCTTTGAGAAACGGCCATTGCCACATCAGCTTGAAGATGGCCGCCGCCTGAATGACGTCAAAGGTCGAGGACATCAGTGGGAGCAGGTATCGATTCCGGATCGTGATCTTGTTCAGGCTACGGTAATCGATGCAAGGGCATAGGGTACCGTCCTTCTTTTTGAAGAAAAAGAAGCCCGCCCCTGCCGGAGAGGAGGATAGACAGATGATGCCAGCTGCCAGGGACTCCTGGATGTACTTGTCCATAGTCTGCCTCTCAGGTCCGGAAAGGGGGAAGACTCGACCCCTAGGTGGCGCCGTACTGGGCTGGAGCTCTATGGCACAGTCGTACGGACGGTGTGGGGTCAGGGACACTGTGGAATCATTTTTAATATTTGATTAATTTGCTTTATTATTAATTGTTTATCCTTGCTTGCACTGGATCAATTTTTCTTAGGCCTAGGTGTGTACTCTTGCATGTTTCTGATGAGCCAGGGCCTGCATTACTGTTCTTATCCATGAATCTGACCAAGTGTGTCATGGCATGTAGTTTATCTAGAGCATATTCTCTTTCTCTCCCAAATTTATGTATTCTCAGGAGAGAACAAGAAGAGCCTGGGATGCCGAACGATAAGATGTATGCATACTTCGGGGCCGGCATTACGTGGGCTGTATGTGTCTGCAACCTTCCTGTTGATACCATGATGCGTAAATCAGCTCGGGGTGAGGTGGGGAGGATGTCAAGATGGACCCCTACATAAACCACAGAATCAGAAACTGTCCTTATCCTTGTATGATGGGACTTGTGTGCAAGGATCCTTCTCTGCAGATGAAGTAAACTGACATTAGCTTGGATATTAACTCCTGTCTCAGTTCTTATTGAAGATAACACCAGGAATATAAAATCAAAATTCCAACAACATTGGTCTGGAATTCCAACATCTCACCTGCATTCCCTTGGAGAATCAGCGCCAACTGAAAACCGTGCGCACGGTGGTCCAAGGGACGTTGTGGAAAGACCTCAGCCCGGGGCAATTGTGAAGTTCCTTTTGGCTGTATAGGAGGTCAGAAACCGGAGGTTCTCTAAAGTTTGTGGTGGAGGTGCAGGTGAATGATGGAATTTTCACTGAATTCGGCTCATTTACTGTGTGAGACAGGAATTAATATTGCCAATCATGGGACAGACGAACAGTAAGGGAGGTTGTTGATCCTCTTGTAAGGACTGTTCTGGGACAGATGACGTGATTTTGACTGGGAAATTTGCTGAGAGTTGACATAATGGTTCAGGGAATCATTGTGGGTCTGAGACTGAGGAGTGTGTAGAACACTGACTCTATGACAGTGGTTCTCAAATTCAGTCCTGGCGCCCCCCTGCGTATGCTGGTTTTTGTTCCAGCCAGAACTGCAATTCTAGGATTTTAAAAAGCTGTTACTTTGTCTTAATTAGCATTAATCCATGTTTAGAATAGTTATTTACCATCTTATGTCACATTTGGATGGACATATCCATTCTGCTATGAAGAATAAAAACCCAAGAACATATTGTGCTTAATTTTCAATATTGCTAGGATTTTCAGGTTGTTATGGCCCCAATTTGTTATTAGATTTACAACGCAACAGCAACAGCAACAGATGACAGATACAGTTTTAAAACTCAAACACATTTAATTTTTAACAAAGACAAAGACTAATAACAACCTACAACTAAAGACCAAGATTGATAAATAAGAAAAAAACAGAAATAATTACAGTCCCTTTTTGGTGGGGTAACTTGGTGATGTCCTGGATGAAGAAAATGCTCAAACACAGGCAAAGAAATCCACAAAAGAAACGTCACAGGTCTTGAACAGAATGGCAGGTCTGGTCATCTTCTTGCAATTTCTCCTACTACTTTACTGTCTCAATTCTTTTCCTTATATACTCTTTTGCAGACCCCACCCACATTTAGACCTCTTTTTTTTTTAACTTTCTGAGACTTGCCCCAGACATGTCCAGGACATGTCTAAACATGACTCCAGTCTGAGCTTAACAAAAAAGGGTAAATACTGCCATCTAGTGGCCTATATTCACATTACAAGGTGAAAACATATTTAAACAGATCAAATTAGACTCTGAGAAAATCAATAAGCTCCCAATTAGGTTTCTGAATACAGGTGTTTTGAGTTTTTCCTAAATAACCAACCTGAACCAAATAAAATCAACAGAAAACACACAGGTGTGACTCCATTGTTTGCCAAGTAAATTGTCGGGTTTTGCCACTATATGTCAAGAGTTTCACCAATGAGGAACCTTTTGATTATTTATGCTGATTAAATGTTTGGTTAAATTGTCTCCCTCAGCCATTATTTACAATATATCTCAATGTGGATATTTGCTTAAATGCACCTAATTAAAACAAATCAACAGCTTGTTAAAATCCCAGGATTGCAATTGTGGCTGGAACAAAAACCAGCGTACACAGGGGGGCGCCAGGACCAAATTTGAGAACCACTGCTCTATGAGCATGAAGTAATTAAAATATTTAACAAATTCAAATACTGTAAAGAGCTGGAAAATCTAATCCTTCTGTGAATAATTAGACTGAGAGATTGGTGTGCTAGAAACATCTGAAAAGAAAATGAAGGAAAAGTAGAAACAAGAATAACGCAGTGTGTTCAAAATTTGCCGAAGTACTGTTTAACACTATACGAGAAGAGACTGTGTGCCAAATTCAATTGATGCAGAGGTTTCCCCCCCATCAAGCACTGAAATTTCAATTACTATTTGAAGGTAAAAAAAAAAAAAAATTAAGGTAAAATGATCAGAAGTGCGCCAGTAAATATGGTACATTTTAAATTAATATTTAAAAAAAAAAAAAAAAAAACACACCCAAAAAAGCTTCAGAGTCACAAACAAAAATACAAGACAAGAAAACAAAAGCCACTAGAAACTCTAGGGAAGAATACCAATAAACAACAAAAATAAACAATGCAAAACAAACACTATGGCAAGAACACTTGGAGAATGAATGGCAACCCAATATGCCTTGAAATGAGACTCTGTCTACGAGCCAACTCCAGCCTCTTCCCAGATATAGCAGCAGGAATCACGAGACAACGAGGTTCACCTGTAGACTGACAGGGAGAAACGAGATTGCTTAATTACATGGCACGCAAGACAAGAGAGGAAAACCAGCGCCGGAAGGGGGAGACAACAAAAGCAAATAATTGCTCATTAAGAAAATGAGCTTGTTGCAGCATATAAGAACCCAATAAGATACTATGAACAGAAAAGGTGTTAAACTAGTTAATAGTAAAGCACAGGTAAGAATATAGTGAAAGCTGGAAGCATGCAAGTTAAATCCCTATCTAACTAACTAATGGTCAGTACGTGCCTAATCATTAACCCCCCTTGAATGATTAGTAAGTTGTAAGCCACTCCTGAATGTACTGTGAGAGGTAAAACACGGAAACCACCACGCGGACACTGGAGAGGCGGATTGGTTGGGCAGTCCGGGACCTGGCGAGAAAGAAAACATGGCAAAATTAAAAACATGAACAATAAACATGAAAAGTGAACCCTGGCACAAGAAACTGTCGAAAACCCCCACAGTGTCCTGGCAGAACACTGAAAACACAACAGGCTGGTGTGATTTGAAAGTCATTGCGTTTTAAGTTCATGCAAAATTTACACTTTGTGCTAACTATATTGGAATTGGGGTTGTAGAAATGTTAATGACCTCAAAATGGCAAAACGGCACATCTGCAAGACCTGATGCAAATGTATGCAAATTTTCATGGAAATATGTCGAACAGTTTCAGAATTATGGTCTGGAAATGATGGCAACGCCAATGCGGATGCGCACACGCACACACACTGGAAATCGGACGAGAACAATATGGTCCCCCTCTCTTTGGGGGGGACATAAAAGTTCACATACATTTATGAGACCTCCTATATGTCTGTAAAGCTCTGAAGCAGTTTTCGTGATAAAAGTCATTGAAAATTCATTATGTCAATTGTGAACTGAAAAGGTCACAGAAGGTCAAGTTGAGGTCATCACATTGACTTCAAATATGACTTTCTAAATATCTCTAATATAAACCCTGGCTCCATCTGTGACCATTTTGGTGATACAAGTCATAACAATTTCACAATATTGAGTTTGACCTTGGTCAGGTTGAATGCCACCAAATTAAAGATCATATGTGACTTTCTAGATCACTGTAACACAAACCTAGGCTCCATCTGTGCCCAATTTAGAGATATAAGTCAGAATTTTCACTAGGTCACATTTGACTTTTGAATATGAAGGTCACCAAATGACAGATGATATTTGACTTCCTATATGTCTCAGGCCTACGTTCCATCTGTAATGATTTGGTGATATAAGTCATTGAAATTTCCCCATAAAGTTTGACCTTCAAAGGTTAAAGTTCAAGGTCACTGAATGAAAGTTCATATATGACTTCCTATAAGTGTTCAATACTCATGGTCTCCATCTTCAATATTTTCAAGGCTAGACGCCTTTGAAATTGTAACATTTTGATTGACCTCAAGTTTGACCTCTCAAGGTTGTCTGAGATCAACTTTAACACAGCCAAAGTATAGGTCATGTATGACTTCCTATATGTCGATAATACAAACTTAATCTCAATCTGAAACCATTTAGCTTCCACAGGCCATTTTGCCCATTCTCCATAAGACCCAATGTTAAAGGGATAGTTCACTTTTTTTGAGGTGGGGTTGTATGAGCTACAAATTGCCATTACTTACATTAGATGCAGTAGAAAGCTCTCTGATCTCCTCTAGGTAGCTGCACCAGGGCATAGTGCTGGGTGGAAATTTTGGCGAAACACTGTTGTGAATGGAAACACAGAAACAGTGTATTTTTGCAGGTAGGACCTCCTAAAAGAGGTCTTACCTGAATATAATACAAAATTTCAATTTAAAAAAATTACAGCACTTTAGCTGCTCGGAAAAAACACAGTTGCTCTTGAACTAACCAACAGACGTATTCCTGCACGAGATGCATCGTAGTTCACTGCGCGCCATAGCGATCAGCTGTTTGGGTCACAGTAAAGCTGCTTGCACAAACGCATATATTCACATCTTCGCATGGACTGTGAATGTAATCAGTGTGCAAAAAACTCGTTTAGCGTCCAGCATGCAAGCGACTTAACTGCGGTTGCGAGGTCGGACGGCCGTTTAAAGGAGAATTCCGTCGTGAAATTGACTTGGGGTGTATTGAAACATGATAGTGAGTACTAACTTTTGTCGAATACCCCACTTCCGTACGCATGCAACTTTTCGAAATAAATGGATTTTCAGCCGAAGACCCAACAGGCTCACAATGGTTGTGAATCAGGCATCGCATTGCCATGCAAAGAAATCGCTATTTTTTTCATCATAAACAAGGCTCAAAGTAGCTCCACACTTCATCGATAGAATTCCAAGGGCCGTGACATTTAAAACAAGGCACTGAGAACTTTGAAAATGCACCGGTCGTTTATTAAAAAATATTATTTATGCAAACAGTACCTCGATGTAGTTTCCAGTCGCCTCCATCTTGAAACTCACAATAAGTCGATTGACGAGTACGAATGAAAAGATTTCAATCTGTTCCCCAATCCTTCCCATTCGTTTGTGCTCGTCAATCGACTTATTGTGAGTTTCAAGATGGCGGCGACTGGAAACTACATTGAGGTACTCTACAAGCTAGCTTCTTGTAATTGACATTCAACGACAATATTTTTTACCTGCATAATATTTAAAACAGTGGACAAGTCACTTTGTCTGTTTGTGGGCTACAGAGTTCCAAAGGACAAGGAGGGGAGAAAGGCTAGGCTGTTAGAAATCAGGAGAAAAAAACTCTCTCTATCCCCTCGATCCGTGCTGTGCACTGATCATTTTTGAGAGCAGTGTTTTAATGGGGCATGGGCAAAGATGAAGCTTCGTAAAGGAGTAGCCTGAGTTAACTAGCGCTTCTTTTTAATAATGCTGGCATGAGCCATATGATTCAATATAAACAATTCAGTTGACGGAAAATGTGCTCAATCAGGGTGCAATGAAGTGAGGAAACCAGAGAGTAATTTAATAACGCATATGGACATTAATCGACGTTTCTTATAACGGCAAATACTGCCAAGCAATTATCTTATGAGAAGGTCATTAAAAGCCTTGGTCACATTAACTTAACTTTTCTGCTTGCACTTTAATGTTGACACAGAGTCACATTTCGATCTTCGCTGTAGAAAGTGTGCCACTTTCCATCCTCCGAAAAGCACATATTTAAGGAGACAAAATATTGCTCTACACAGCGATACCAAAATAACACCGACTCGCATGCTAGTGTTTTTGAAAATGTAATTTTTATGTAGGCGAAAATGAATGGGAGCCTATGAGCGAATTTTACTTCCGGGTGTATAGGCTCTTAGAACAGATGCTTCACTTGAGCATACCCTATCAGCAATCTAGTGTTCTATAAATATATATATATATATATATATATATATGGACCCCACCAGTCTAAGCAGGCTGCAGCCGGCCCTGTGGTGAAGCCAATTTCACAGTTAAGCTTTGTTTGGTCATTGTTCAAGGTGGGGGTGAAAACCAGGGAAAATTCATGAAAAAAAAAATAAAAATGAACAGACATTGGTGTGTCTGGCACAGCTGAAGGTGGTATCAGTCCACAGACAACAGCCAGTTTTGTTGGTATGTTTGGCTGTTGTGTACTAGTTGCATAAAGTATCATTATTGTTCACGGCACAAGTCCTTTTGAATTCTACAACAGCGAGCAGCATGATGAATGATGTTGTGGTGGTAAAAGCTAGCATCAATGTTTGGTGGGTTGTCTTGTAGAGTAATCTTCCAGCACAGGAGTTTGTGGCAGCATGGTCCAGAAGTTAGGTGCTTTGTCTACGGCAGTGTTGTCCGCTGCAGGTGTCCTCTCCAGCTTATGTGTCATGGTTTTGCCCCCGCCGGCTGCCAACAGGAAACCGGCGGGCACTGGGACCATGTAGGCTACCCAAAAAGTTGATAAGGGACCCACATGCACAGGCTGTGTACAAAAATAGAGATATTTAATAAAACTGATAAAAACACAATACAAAGCTCAGGGGAGCAGCAGCAAAAGAACACAGGGCTCAGGCATCAGAATGCAGCTAAATTAAGTGTGCTCCGGAGGAGGGCGCCGCTATGTGTTCCAGAGGAGGGCGCCAGGTGTGGGTGCGGTGTGTTCCGGTGGTGGGCGCCAGGAGGCGCGCCTTGGGGGGAGGGTACTGTGATGGTTCTGCCCTGCAGTCCCTCCCCCCTCCTGCTGTCTTCGCCTCCACTTCAACGAGCCATACCTGTTGGCAGTGCAGCTGCATTCTGAAGCGCCCTGTGTTGTTGTGCCACTGCTCCCTCGAGTTTTGTATTGTGCTTTTACTAGTTTTATTAAATATTTCTATTTTTTACTCAGCCTTTGCATGTGGGTCCCTTATCCACTTTTTGGGTACATGGTCCCAGTGCCTGCCTGTTTCCTGTTTGCAGCCGGTGGGGGCAAAACCATGACAGTATGAGGGAGAGAAGAGAATGCAATGTGAGCATATTGTTCAAGTACACCAGATTCATTACACCTTGGCTCTATATCATGAATGCTGCTGGAGTCCTGTTATAGTGAACAAGTTGTCCCGCTTCCTTCCTGGGTTTACTACAGATTAATTGTATACAAATGAATTTCACACCTGAATTATTAAGACGAGTAGAACATGGTATTAATCCACAGACAAAACAGCCAGTTATGTCACTAATAATGCATGTTTGGCTGTCATATGCAAATGGCATGTTAATGTTATTGTTGTCCGCAGTAATGATCCTGTCATAGCTCAAAACAATGATTATTATTAGAAATGAAATTGTCGACCTCGGTGAACTAAAGTATTCATTTTGGTTATGTGAGTGTACAGGAACGCATGCTAATGATTAATGAAGGCCTCGGGTGTCCGAGGCAAGCGTGGTTTGAGTCAGCCTTCAGTAGTTTTGGTGGTGTCTTTGGATGATGGGCACATTTTAGCGCGGGAGTGGTGGATCCCAGGATACCAGTAACTCGAACAGCAGACTCAGAGCAGTAAATGCATCTTCACATTCACGTGTCCAATCAACTGTCTCCAGTGAGTGACACAGGCCCTTCAAAAGAGCATTGATTGGTGCTGCAATAGCAAAAAGTCAGGTATGTGGTTCCTGCAGAAGTGAAAAAGTTCCAGAATCTTACACACATCTCGTCCAGTGTGGGGACGCGGAGCAGTGGCAACAGCAGTTCTCTGTTCAAGTGGGCGTAATAGCCTTTGGAAGCGTGCGCCTTGGGTAGGGCAGCTTGACATTGAGGTGCTCCGAGTCCCCTGCTGAAAATTCCAGCCTAGACCAGCCCAGGCTGGTTTAAGCTGTGTTTTGGACACTTTTAGCTGGTCAACCAGCCCTTCAGCAGCTGACTCCAGCTGAAAATACCAGCTTAGCCAGCTTTAACCACCTTCATCAAGCTACAGAGACCAGCTACACCAGCTATGACCAGCTAAGAACACAGCTCAGACCATCTTAAACCAGCTTAGAAATCTAGCAGCTAGAATTCTAAGCTGGTTTAATATGGTCTGAGCTGTGTTCTTAGCTGGTCATAGCTGGTCTAGCTGGTCTCTGTAGCTTGATGAAGGCAGTCAAAGCTGGTTAAGCTGGTATTTTCAGCTGGAGTCAGCTGGTGAAGGGCTGGTTGACCAGCTAAAAGTGTCCAAAACACAGCTTAAACCAGCCTGGGCTGGTCTAGGCTGGAATTTTCAGCAGGGTCCTTTCTCTCTGCAGGGAAAGCATTTAGCATCATGCCGGTTTTGATAAGTATAGGGCCTGTTCTTTCTGTGGTCCCTTCCTTTGCATTGATTAGCCCGTTGATCTATTTTTCCACAATTATCGCAGTGTATTTTATCATTCGAAATATTTTCTGCACGGCCGCGATGGGATGAGGGGTAGACGCATTATTTCGGATCTGTTCTTCTAAGTCTGAAGCCCACACAACAATATCATCAAAGGTGTTACCTGGGTTTACACCAATTGCAAATACTTTTTGAAAATGTGGGGCAGCATCTGCTAATAATTGTTGGGTTTCAACAGCCACATCTCTACTGGGGTTAGGGAAGCCACTATCAGGGCTGCAGCCAGGGGGGGTGCAAATACACGTCCCTTTTTGACTTCAATTAGTAGATCTCAATCATTTTCCTTTTATGACGCGTTTACCGATTATCGTAACTGGCAAAGACAGGGTTTCTCTCTCCTGCTGGCATTCGGCAGTTGAATAGGCTATAAAAAGCCTGCATCTCAAGCTATTTGCTTGAGAGTGGACAGGTATGCAATTTTAAACAACTTTGTTTTAAATACAGCAAATACGCGTCCGGATGAATGATTGTCGTCTTACCTAATCGGGGAGAACAAGCAGCACCTGTTAAGTGTGGAGCGCTCTCAGAGTGAACCTTCTGTTAATTATGAAAATGACTGAGAACAGGTCAGGACTAATAATTGTTTTAAACGGAAGTTTTGTGCAACTCTGTTCTTGTTCCGCTACTGTACTGAATTTAGCCCATGATTTAATCGCTGTTAGAAAGCATATGAAGAGAAACAATGTCTTCGTTTCCCAATTAGGATAATTGGTAAACGCGTCATAAAAGGAAAAAGATTGAGATCTACTAATTGCAGTCAAAAAGGGACGTGTATTCGCACCCCCCCTGGCTACAGCCCTGGACTATGCGTTTCAAATGCTTCATATTTTCTTTCAGCGTATTCTGCTCATGGCAAGTTATGCTGAACTACTGCAGTAAATCTATGCCAATTCAGTGCATCTTTACCCAAGGCAATTTTTACAGCCTCAAAAAAGTCAGTAATCGCTGACTGAAGCTCAGCATGATTTTCCCAGGGGCCGGACATCCACGCTTCGCTTCTGTGGTATTCTGGCTCAATAGGAGTGATCTGATATACAATACGGCGCATCGCCAGGCAGATATGACGGCAGAAAATCACGGGTCAAATATAAAAATGTAGACGAGTGAACTTCCGCTCATATGCGCGCACGGTCGAACGCTAGCTAATATAATGCCGATTCATAGCGTTTCGTTCACTGATCTATATAGATCAGTGGTTTCGTTTCAAAATTTAAACTCCGGCTTTGACTCGTTTGTAGTGTTTATTTGAATTTTGGGGTATTTGTTAAGATTTTAGGGGAAAACACCAGGAACACTGGGAAACTCTAGGAAACTCTGGACTGAGGGAACAAGACTCGGAATTGAGGGAGACGAAAAGGGGAGAGACGCCAGGAGCGAGGATCCAAAATCATGATTTATTAAATAAACCAGATAGGGGGTAAAAACGGGGCACACCGGCCAACGGAAACACCGTGCTATAACACTGAAGGAGGGGGAACTCAGGAATCCAAAAACAGAACCACAAGGGGGCAGACTCGGGACACTCGGAAGCTGGAGCTAGGGGACACTCGGAAGCTGGAGCTAGGGGAGGCACAAGACAAGACAGTGGGCACAGCTGGCAGATGGCTAACTCAGATGGCACAGCTGGCCGGGAGAAGGGTCAGGGAGAACATCAGGAGAGGGACTGACAGGATGGCGGGAATGCAGGCTCGGACGCTGGCGAAGGCGGCCGGCACACTGGGCACTGGAGACGGCGAAGGCGACTGGCACACTGGGCACTGGAGGAGACGGCGAAGGCGACTGGCACACTGGGCACGGCAAAGGCGACTGGCACACTGGGCACTGGAGACGGCGAAGGCGACTGGCACACTGGGCACTGGAGATGGCGAAGGCGACTGGCACACTGGGCACTGGAGACGGCGAAGGCGACTGGCACACTGGGCACAGGAGGCGGAGGCCACTGACACACTAGGCACTGGAGACGGAGAAGGCCACTGGAGACGGGGGAGGCCACTGACAACTCTGGGCACAGGAGGTGGCACACAGGCCTCGGAAGACAGGGGGCACCAGGGGCTGAGCAGCAGGAGGGGTAGGCTGGGCTGGGAAAGCGGCTGAACTGGAAACACACAGAAGAGATGAGGGGACCAGAGGAAAGGTGCACCGGGCAGGGAGAGGAGCGGGGGCGAGAGCGAAGTCAGATCTGACTGGCTTGCTGCAGGGAGAGCAGATATAGGCAGGGGGCACGCACAGACAGAGGTGTGGGAACTTAATCTAAATAACGAGGGGTGGAACACGAGGGAAACCAATTACATGAAACAGATAAACATTAACACACAGACGAGGATCACAAGACAATCCCAAAGACGGGATAAATAAACTGAATAAAAAGACTCCTTAGTGTACAGAATAAGAGCCAGAATAGATAATGAGAATGCAGAGGTTCTGCAAGAAAACTTAGCAAAGCCAGTGAATAGAAAAGCAAGAGGCGGAGACTAGAACAGGGCGACTGCTGAGAGATCATTAGTCAATTAGTAAGTGCAGTTATACAATCCCGGGTGCTCGTTAGTAGGTTAGTCTAATATACAATGTTAGTTTGGTTAGTAATTTTTGGAAAACAACAAACTGTTAGTAATGTTAGTCCATATAGGAAAGCAAGGGGAAACTAGCAAACGAGAACAGAAGGAAGGCTGAAACCCAGAGTCCATTAAATCACCCGAAACAGTGTCACAATCAATTAAGACAGAAACTGCTACAAACAATGACGTGACCGGGGAGAAAGCAAAGACAGTACATGGGTAAAACGTGGACTGGACTAACATGGGAGAGGAATAAAATGTGAACACTAAGACATGGACTAAAAACTGACATCACCAAAATAATAAAAACCTAAAATTGACTAATCAGACACACAGACCCACAGAACACAACAGTATTTTCATGTTCATATCTTTGTATCCACGATGGTATTCGCCTGCGAAGCTGCACAATGCTCATCGCATTTTGTGATGCATGCATTGGCTTGGCGAAGCTGGTCTTATTACCGGAAGTGCGGATGTCGACAGAAAATACCCCTCCGTCATCTCATCTCCCGATTTACGTCAGTTTTGCGCTGTATCAGATTGCTCCTATTGTGTTCCAGCCTGAAGTGGGACACTTAGCAGAAACAACTGAAAACAGGTCTAAGAGACAAGAAATCACTGTTCATTTCCTCTACTGCGAATTTTGGTAACCATTGGAGCCATAGGAGCTACATTGTTTGTATCATTATTATCAGAAAGTATTGGATCGGTAATTGAACGTAGTTCACTCAAGTCGGGATATAAACTTTTAATCTTTTCTGGCTCCTCTGGAATCGCAAGAGTAGTGCTCTGATTAACCCCTTTCTGCAGATGTAGACGCCTGCGTCGATAGACATGCAAATTTAAGCACGCTGTTACTGTACTCGATCACTAGATGACACAACCGGATCAGTTATTGAATGTTCACAAGCAGAGGCGTACATTTGCTCTACGCAGACTACGCAGTTGCGTAGAGCCCCGAGGCAGAGGGGGCCCCCTGCTGGGCTGCTTAATAATTACGTTTCAGTCTGCTGCTGGTTCGTTTTTTCCCCCACTGTCCTGACAACATGAAGCAGTATCAATTACTACTACTATTTCCGGTACATTTTCAAAGTAAAACGTGTGGTGAATGATCGATAGGATAATAGAAAGTTAAATAGGCTCTTGTTTTGAAACGCGCCCCGGCACCTTTGAGAGGAAAGAGGAACGCCAGGCAGCGCGCGGGGGAAGTGAGCGAACGTCGCGTCGGCAAAAAGTCGCTCTCATCCATCGTCCTCCTCAGTTAGCTGGTGAGTGGTAAATAGTAATAATAAAAATACATTTAAATGCTGCTGCTGCTGTTGCTGGTTGGCAAAGTTGCACTGCACAGTTTGCACTGTTTAGTCCCCCCAGGAATCTGCAGAGAAAAAGTGTTGATTCCGCGGAGAACATTCCTGATTCTGCGGAGAGCAATTCTTGATTCCGCGGCTTGAAAGTTGATTTTCCGCGGGCATTAAATAAAAACCTAAAATGACCAGTTATAAAGCAAATTTATGTAATAATGAAGCAAAAATTCTCTTATGAAATTATTTGCAATACCAAAACACTGTGAAACATTGTGGTTATAAAATAAGCAGCATCAACATTCTTTTTGTCCCTCTTGAGCAGATTTATTTGCATAACTTATAAAGTGCAAAACATTTCACCAAACTATGGGTGAACGAGGCTTAGTAACTGAACAAGTGCCAAAGATCAAAGTAAAGTTTTAAACAAAGTGTACACTCTTCACTGTATCCTCAGGATATTGTGAACGTTACTGCATACCATAGACTGTATAAAAAGATGGATGAAGCTACCGTGATGTCACCCACTGGTTCGAAGATGAAGAAGTGAATCGAAGATCCGGAGAGGAACGTGGCTCTGGATCTGACCGTATCGGACGAGGACCAGAGGATAGCGACACCCCAGAAGCATATTCTGGCTTTATACTTTATTCTAGTTTATATGGGACCATAATTCACGAAAATGAATGTCATGATATATCAAAGGAGACCTGAAACTTGCTATAGCTAACATAAAATGATGTGAAAAATCATTATTTAAATTAAAAATCAGGTCGGAAAGTAGGATCATTTTCTCATTGACTTCTATTGCATTGAACTTCTTTCTGCAACCACTGACGTCGCCATCTGCTGGCCATTAAATAGAATTCCATTCTACGGTACTTCCACATGGGCTTCTTTTTTTCAAATCAGGGTGCTGCGTCCATCTTTTCATATAGTTTATGCTGCATACAGCGGAAAAAAATCAGTTTCCGTAACCGGCAGCACCAGCTGTGAGTCTTAGATCCCGTTTATCTGACCGCAAAATCTAGCGGCCGGGATGAAAAATGCATGTAAAATATAAAATTCTGCACCTCGCCCTATATTCCGCAGACTGCTTTGATTTCCGCGGAGGGCTTTGAAATCTGCGGAAAATTCCGCGATCGCGGAATCGCGGATTCCTGGGGGGACTAACTGTTGCTATGTGGGCTGTGGCGTTGCATGGCTCTTTTTTGTCTTTTGTTGTGTTGTTTGTGCAAACATGTTTAGGGTCTTTATGGCAAAATGTAGGTGATATTTTATTTCATAATTTATCCCATCATGATAAATCAGTGATTTGTCATGATAGCACAAAATATGAAATAACATAATGACCTATTTGGTTTTCAAACAGTGGTCCAGGGTTTCCAGGTGGACTGGTCCTCAGCTAATATGGAGAGTTGGTAACCAAATGAACCCTTACCCTAATTTAGCTCCTAGCATTAGCAATTTACATGTATATGCACATTCAATTTGCATTTATGCTCTCAGTATTTGAGTTATTATTATTTACAGATTATTGTTAAACTTCGTCAAATTCAAATGGTGATCTGTGGCTCAAATGAAAAAGGTTGAAAAGCTCTGACCTTGATAATGAGTTTGTAGATATGCATTTTTCATGAAAATGGCTGACATGAGAGACATCTTATCTGGCTAATAGGTCTTTCTTCCTCTCCACTTGAACACAATGAACAGTTCTCCTCCTTGTTACAAGTTACTCAAAGTATAGTTGCTAGTTCTGCTGTAGGTAGGTGTGTGTGTGCAAGTGTGTTGTCTGCGACTATTGGTGATATAAATAATACACAGGCTATTTCTGTTAAAACAAACTCTCATAACTAACTGAGCTGTTTTTGATTACAGTTGAGCCAAGTGAGCAGACAGGACAGGACGTGTATGATTAAATTTAAATTCAACTGCTCTTCTTCATTGTCTTGTCAAGTTCTTCTTAAATCATCACTATTTCAGAATATGTATTGAGCTGGGGGATGGCATTTTTAATTAAGACACCTGACCCAACACAAAAAACACACAATTTGAAAGCATGAGAAAACAGCATAAAATACCGTAAAAACATCATTAAAAATCATTAAAAAATTTTTCCACGCGGGGGGGGGGGCCCCTTCCCGACCTTTGTGGGGAGCCCCCTGAATATAATGTCCGCCCCTGTTCACAAGCAAGCAGACCTCAAACGCGGTTCTGAATATGGGGAAGTTCACTCCGCTCCCTGTTTTTCGAGAGCTGCATGAATTAAACTCCTCAGCTAAGCCTGATGTGCAAACTGGTCAGTATCCTTGCCCATAGTATCGATCCAGCAGTTTAAAAAAACGATATCTTGACACAGAAAAAATCGTTATCCTTTGTAGCAACCAGTTTAGCCACAGTGAGCCAACAGTATTTCAATTAGTGTTACAGAAAAATCAGTTTTCTGAGGCAAAAAAATCGACATGGTTTTGATTCACTCACATTCTACTGTCAATTACAGTTGTCACGTACAAAAAAATTCGTTGTTCCCTACCGTGGATTTACGCATAGATTCCTTCATTGACAAATCCAGCGCTTCCTTATATCCACCCGAGTACTCAACCATACACTCAAGCTCTTCTGCGTAATTGTAGAGTTACACCTCATGCCCTCGTGAAGTTTCCCTGGTAACAATGTATTGATTGGCTCGTTTCTTATCCAATTCCCGAGTGTTTAAACATTTTAGAGTAAGTGAAAGACATTGATTGGTCAAACACAGAGCATACAAACCTATGCGTATCAGCAGGCTCGGTTGTATCCTGTCTACGTAATGCACATTACGCGGCTAAAATAGACGCGATTTATATCCCCAAGGCCAGGTTCGCAAAACTGGCCTTGAAGTGTTCAGTTACATTTACAGGATTTAAATAAGATAAGAATATGGTCAATTGGAATTATTTCGAATGAAACAGGACCGGAGGGTTCTTGCTACTGGATCGGTCTCTGGTAGAGGGATTCATGAAAAAGGTCAGGCTGCTCTTTTTTTTTTTTTTTTTTCGTTTGGGAATGTATATGTACTCGACAAAATCGAATGTCGAGGTTTTTTCCTGGTTAAAACGCGATCTGCCCGTGCATTTGGATGGACCCCCTGGTACGTTCGTTGCACGTTTCTTTTGAATCAGGAGAGGCAATGGATTGCTTGATATTCCCTGAAAGTGGAGTGTCTGTTCTGTTAAAATACGGTATATTTCAGAATTCAGATATTACTGAGTTAGTGAGGTGTACTTGTTTCTAATAAGTGTTGAAATGGGTGCGTGAGCTTAGAAGAGGGGACTGGCAGCTTCCATTACAGGGTGAATGTTCTGACCGTTTAATAAGCAGTTTATTTAATGCGTGTTTGTGCTGGCTTTGAAGAAAAATGGCCAAAACTCTAAACTTTATTATGGAAAAAAGGCATGCTTTGTGTTTGGAGAGGTTACTGTTGACCACTGATATTCATCTGCACTGATATTGATAAATTCATACTAAACTCAACTAGAAAATAATTTGTTCATATTAAATTTCATGCCTTAAAACTTTATTTGTGTTAAATACATGATTTTTTTATGATTTGACAGTCCATGATTTTGAGACTTTGGGGAGACACTTGGGTAGCTGTATAATTTGGCTTATAGCATGTAGGTGATCTAGAATGTAATGTTGAAGATGAATTCTACTTGTGCTCAAGGAGTTTATGATTCCAGAAATGTAAAGTTTTAAGCCCCAGCAGTTTTTCAATCCTCAGAATAATTTTTTTTTGCAATTTCAATGGTGAATTCTCATGAAGATTTTTAATGTTTGCAGCTCATTTTCTCTACCAAAATCACGAAAATAAACTGAAATACAATGTAATTCTAAATGCTGTAAGTGTCTATTCTGAATTGAGCCACATTTTTCCTCTTTATGAAGCTTGAATCTTGAATTATACAGCATTAAAGTGGGTAACCCATAAATAGCCAAATTTGGCTTCTGCAGAAAGGGGTTAAGGCGATTACATTTTTTCATTTAATTCTTCAATCCGTTTTTGCAGATCCGACAACTCCATGTCTCGAGTTTGTAACCAACTGTGCATTTTGTCACACTTCTCTGTTAGCTTTCTGAGTTCTGTAATCATGACAATGGTACCGTAATGGTACCGTATTTTTCTTCTGTTTCCACCACCAATCTAACAAATCCGGCGTAGATCTGTTCGGATCCCAGCCGTTTTTGATCCTCGCATTTTCCTCTTTCGCATATTTTTTCTGCTATTAAGTAGTAATAGGGGAGACCGGGGTTACTTCGGCCACGGGGTTCGGTTTGTCACCCCAGTTTTTTTCATTGCAAACACACTAACGGGAAAACGAAAACGTATTATGTGACATTCCAGTGACGTCATCACTTGGAAAGAAGAAAGACTTGGAGTGTCATATAAGTGTTTTCTGCCTCAATAACTGAATTTTGACCGAAATTGTAAACTGTAAGTTTCTCAAAGAAATGTGCCTGGCTTCCATGAAGACAAAAATTTCCACAGTGTTTTTACTATTTCATAAACGTATGTAACTAGAGTTATTAAGAACACATAAGAAAATAGGCGTACAATGCACGGAATATCCCTCAGTCCGATGTCGAAGTTTTTAGAGATGCCCGCTCGCCTGCCCAACCGCACAAAGGATAGCAATACCCCGTCAGCATTGAGGGATGAGGGGTAATAAAGGCCTGCTGCGATCATGAGATGAGAAATGCGGCCTGATTTGCAAAATGGGAGCATGGGGCTACACTGGCTAAGCAGCATGGGGTTAGTTTGTCAGGGTGCTGAGGTTGCCCCGCTTGTAGGTCGTGTGTTAGGCCTATATTAAAATAGTCCAAAGGCGGACACCTATAGTGTCTCAATAATTCTAATATTAACATTTATTTTTTGTTTATGAAAGAGTACCAATTTGGGCCTTTGTTTGGAGGACACAAGTATGAATCTGTAAGGGTTTGCTCCTTGCAGCCCCTCCCCTTTCTCATTCTTTCACCTCCTCCTTAATAGGCCACAGGTGGGGCCCATTAAAGTGAAGGCGCTGGCAGAGTATTTAGGGTTGGCAGGTGCCAGCCTTGGGGCTTCTGCATATCATTCCATTCTTTTTTTCAGTGGGAATGTTTGCTGCTCCTCTTTGGTGCCTTGGTCCTTATTCATCATCCAAAGGTTGAGAGGAGTGGGTCTAATGCTGCTCATCCAAAGGGTGGGCACATGAGGACTATGCAAATGTCAGTGGGCTTGCCTAGAAATGTCATAACTGCAACTCTGATGGTGATAATGCATAAATCATAGCTTGTGTAGGTTCGTTGTAAAAATAAAATAATTCTCACCATTTCTGTTATGAGAATATTGCACTGTCTTTTTCAGCTTCAGCTGATTGCCTACTATGACGATTTTACCCCACCCATCTGATGAAGTAACCCCGGGTATGGGGTTACTTCAGCATGTTTGTGATATATCGAAAATTGCATATTGTGACGTAAATATATGTTATACTGAGATTGTATTAAAGCAAGTTTTATAGGCAACATTCTGCACTACACATATACCACAAAGGTACTTCTCTAAGTTTAAACAACAAAGAGTTATGGGGCCAAATACAAAATCCAGGTAACCCCGGTCTCCCCTACTCCTGTGTATTTAAGGCCATTTGAATTTTCCTTGTTTGCCATGTTTAATTGCAATTTATACAGCGTTCGTCTCCGTGTAGCCTAATATCTATTATTAAGACAGGCCTTTATTAAAGGTGTAGTCAGCAATGCGGGAGAAAACGAGTAGAGAGGTTGTTGATATTTGAAGTATAAACGAATACAGACCTACCCCTCCCTTCATACTCCGCCCCGGGGTCGACCCCCGAAGTTCATGAACACTCATTGTCATGTAAACGGCAGTAGAAACTGCGTAGCTGACCAATATGGCAGAGGCCGGACCCTCCAATGCTTGAGGGTAAGTTGGCGAGGGGAAGCCGTATTTATGCTTTGAAAATACATTTGACGAGTTTTAGTAGCATTGTAGCAAAGGTGATAATAAGCCTGTCATATGAAGAACTGCTTAAGCATGCTTGTCAGTACAATGCCTCAAATAGGAGTCTGTGTCCACAAACAGACTACGGTCAGGAATGTATTTAAAATCATTATGGCTAATTACAAGCTGAAAAAGTGAAAAATGGATTCAGAATTTTTCCTGGTGCAAGTTATCGATTAGCGAGCTCCACACAAGCAATGCTTATACCGTTTGCGTGTTTCTGCTATGAGTTCATTTCGTAGCTTGCTGTCGGAATTGTTTCGTTTTGGAAGAAATGGTTATCCTTTCCTCCTGAACAGTGGGTATATAATAGTACATCTACAACCGCATGCATGCAAAGTGAGACAGTACAAGCAAAACAATATGCTGAGACAAAGGTGTTATGGCCCCAATTTGTTATTGCATTTACAACAGCAAGGGATGACAGACACAATTTTAAAAGTTAAACACATTTAATTAAACAAAGACTTTTAACTGATCTACTATCTACTCTACTGACCAAGACTGATATATACAAGAAAAAAAAAATTTACAGTCCCTTTTACAGTGGGTTGCTTGGTGATGTTCCGGGTGAGGAAAATGCTCCAACACAGGCAAAAATCCACAAAAAGCTTCACAGGTCTTGAAAAGAGTGAAAGGTCTGTTCAAATGTATCCTTCTCCTTGCAATTTCTCCTACTCTTTACTCTCTCGTTTTCCTCTTTATATACTCTTTTGCAGACCCCTCCCACCTTTTAGACTTTTTTTTTTAATTCTGTGGGACTTTCCATCTCAGACATGCCAAGGACATGTCCAAACCTAGCTCCAGTCTGGGCTTAACAAAAGAAAAGGTTAATACTACCGTCTAGTGGCTACTATTCACATTACACCTCCATTCCAAAAGGGAAAAATTTTGACTCATGAAGGCAAAATTTTTCTTTTCAATACAAAAATGGTTAAGTAGACACTTGTGTGTGTGTGTGTGTGTGTGTGTGTGTGTGTATATATATATATATATATATATATATATATATATGTATAATACAATATTCGAATAAACTTGTGATATATATACATACTCAAACACGGGATAAGCAATCAGCAATTACATTGTCAGTACCCTTTACATGCTTAATTTCCAAGTCAAACTCCTGCAAAATCAAATTCCAATTCAACAATCTCCGATTCTTGTTTTTCATCTTACTCAAAAACATTAACGGATTGTGGTCAGTGTACACAATCATTGGCATTTGCCCTGTACAAACATAAACCTCAAAGTGTTGTAAAGACAGAACCAGAGCCTTTGGAGGCGATTGAACTTCCCGGTGAAGTATGCCACGGGATGCTCAATGTCATCAGAGTCACTTCTCTGCTGGAGCACAGATCCACAAGCTTGGTCGCTAGCATCGACTGCGATGGAGAACGGTTTATTGAAGTCAGGAGATTTGAGCATGTGGAAGTTACACAGCAGAGACTTCAGGCGATCGAAGGCTCTTTGGCATGCTTCATCCTAAGTTAACTTTACGCCTTTCTTAAGTTGGTTGGTGAGACTGAGAGCAATCTCAGTAAAGTTCTTGCAGAACTTGCGGTAGTACCCGATCATTCCAAGGAAGCGGTGCAAAGCTTTTTTGTTGTCAGGAACTGGAAAGTCCATGATGGCTTGGACTTTAGGATTATGAGTGCCACCTTACCCTGGCCTATGACGTAGACAAGATAGGTGACAGTAGCACAACCAAAGTCACTCTTGTTCAGGTTAACAGTCAGGTTAGTCTGGGTCAGGCGCTGGAACAACGTCTGTACATCTTTTAAATGTTCTTCCCAGGAGTCGTTCCATGTGATCGTCGTCGATGCACGTGCCCGTGTGTGACAATCCGGCGATTGTAGACTGTATCATTCTTTGGAATGTGGCTGGGGCATTTTTCATTCCAAAGAGTAGGACTTCATACTGGTACAACCCAGATGGTGTGGCAAAAGCTGAGATGCTCTTGGCCCTCTCAGTTAAAAACACACACCAATAACCCTTCAATAAATCAATCTTAGTCAGAAACTTTGCTTGCCCTACTCTATCGATACAATCATCAATCCTAGGTATTGGAAACACATCAGTTCTAGTTACAGCATTGACTTTGCGATAATCTGTACAGAATCTAGTACTTCCATCAGGTTTTGGAACTACTACACAGGGTGAACTCCAATCTGAGTTGTAGGGTCTGATAATATCATGTTCTAACATGTACTGAACCTCTTTCTCAGCCATCTTTCTCTTTTCAGGATTCATCCGGTATGTATGCTGTTTTATTGGTTTGGTATCACCTACATCTAAATCATGAGAAGCTATAGAAACTCTCTTTGGAACATCAGGAAATAGATCTTTATATTTCTTGATCAACCTCTCCAACTGATCTTTCTGTGAGGGTTCTAAGTGCTGGAGTTTTACATCAAGATTTTGCAACACTTCAGAATTTGTCAATTTACATGAACAAACTTCAGCTTTAATTCTTGGTTCATCATCTTGAAACTCCCCCTCATCTTCAGAAGTCTCGGCCATAGGAGGATCTGAAGTGACAGCTGCAACCCTAGCATTCCTATCATGATAAGGCTTCAGCATGTTAATGTGACACAACTGTTTTGGCTTTCTCATATCTGGAGTCTTAACAATGTAGTTGAGATCATTGAGTTTTGCCAGGATTTCATACGGACCATGAAATCTAGCCTGCAATGGATTGGACTGCAAGGGAAACAACACAAGAACCTTATCTCCTGGTTTAAACTCACGACTTCTCGCCTTATGATCATACTAAGTTTTCATTTTTCCCTGACTTGATTTCAAGTTCTCTTTGGCTAGGTCGCAAGCTGCATGCAATCTTTCCTTGAACTTGCTAACATAGTCTAACAGACTGATATGTGGTTCTTTCTCTTGCCATTGTTCACTCAACAATAGCAAAGGTCCTCTCACTTCATGGCCAAACACTAGCTCAAACGGACTGAATCCTGTAGACTCCTGCATTGCTTCTCTAGCTGCAAAAAACAGCAAATGAACTCCTTCATCCCAGTCTTTCTCATGATCATAACAATAAGTCCTCATCATTGTCTTGAGAGTGGAATGAAATCGCTCTAAAGCACCCTGACTCTCTGGATGATAGACACTAGAAAGAATCTGCTTCGCACCTAGCTCATACACAACCTGCTGAAACAATCCGGAAGTGAAATTGCTACCTTGGTTTGACTGAATTTCCCTGGGAAGGCCAAAAAACGTGAAGAACTTTATCAAAGCCTTCGAGATTGCAGTGGCCTTGATGTTGCGTAGAGGTATGGCTTCAGGGAATTAGGTAGATGCACACATGATTGTCAACAAGTACTGATTTCCAGATCTAGTCTTGGGTAATGGACCAACACAATCAACAATGATCTTGGAGAAGGGCTCCCCAAATGTTGGTATAGGCTGCAATGGAGCTACAGGTGGGTCTAACTGGTGTTTTCCAACTACCTGACAAGTGTGACAGGTTTTGCAAAAGTTGGAAATGTCTTTCTGAAGCCCAGGCCAAAAGAAGTGTTTCATGATCTTATCAACAGTCTTGTTAACACTAAGATGACCTCCTAAAGGTAAACTATGAGCTATTGTTAAGATCTCATTCCTGTAGACCTTTGGAACAACAATTTGCCTAACCACTACCCAATCTGTATTTGCAAGGATATCAGGAGAGCGCCACTTCCGCATCAACACTCCATCCTTGAGATAATATCCAACTGGAACAATGTCTATTTCTTCATTAGGAAGGGCTCTCCTCTTTAGTACACAAATTTCAGGATCATTAGTTTGCTCCTGAATCAACCGCTTCCTGGACAGAGGCAAGTCCCCAGACACATCAGAATCACCAAACTCATCTGGCTGGCTGAACAATGAACTGATAAAAGTATCTGGTAAGTCCTCAAATGGAGAAACCATAGTAGGCCAATCAGAGTCATGAGGCGAACCACCTGAGTCCTGACTATTCAATGTGCTGGACGGCACCACATAATTTTCTTCTTTAACCTTCTTGGCCATAGCACGAGTCACTGCACAGGAAGGATACAGAGATGGGTCTTCATCGCCATCTTCAGTGCTCGGCTGTGAAGTAAGATGAACAGGGGACCTACATTGCCCCCAGCCAGGTCATTGCCTAGCAGCAGAGAAACTCCGTTGATAGGTAGACTGTCCGGTAACTAAATCTGACTTCAAGAATATAGAGCCCAGGGGTACAGATACAGTCCTCCCTTCAATACCTTGTACAAGTATAAAATCCCCAGAAGCGGTCTCATCACGTAACTCCAAGGAGTCTATCAACAAAAGTGACTGAGAAGCTCCGGTATCCCTTCGGATATATGGGGACAGGAGTAGAATGCTCATTCAGAGCCACAAATCCCTCTGACACAAATGTAAGAAATTCCTCCCTCTCAAAGTCAGCAGTATCAGGCTTCTTGGCCCCACAAGGGGCCAGCAATTTAGCAGATTGGTCATCTACTATAGGCATTTCTAACCTTGTTTTCACACAGGCATTTGGTTTGGTATCCTTTTCTCTTTCTTTCTTAGCTTTAAGGAACCAACAGTTAGTTGTAACATGACCAGATTTCTTGCAATACCTGCAAATTAGACCACTTTCGTCACTCTCAGCTTTCACACTTTGATCAGACCTGTGACTGGATTTCTGAGCACCATCACCAGATTTGTCTTTGTCTTTGGGTGAGGAATCTTGGGTATCACCGTTACCTTTTTTCTGAAATTGGAGCCATCTATTGTTACTGCTAGACTGAAATTTGGACTTATGTGTGAGAACATATTCATCTGCAAATTTGGCAGCTGATTGCAAATTCAGTGCTTGCTTCTCATGAAGCTAGGTCTTAATATCATCTTTAACACAGTTCTTAAATTCTTCAACTAACACTATCTCTTTTAGTGAGTTGAAATCATCCTTGACCTCCATAGAAGTACACCAGCGCTCAAAGCAAACCTTCTTCTCATTAGCATATTCCACATAAGTCTGATTCTCAGATTTCTTCAGACCTCTGAGTTTCTGTCGGTAAGCCTCTGGAACCAACTCATAAGCTCTCAAAATAACCTTTTTGACGACTTCATCATCAGAGGAATCATCAGCAGACAAAGCCGAATAGGCTTGTTGAGCTTTACCCTCGAGGACAGTTTGCAACATGAGAGGCCAGTGTTCCTTTGGCCACTGACAACTTTTAGCTACCTTTTCAAAGCACTGGAAATAGTTATCAACATCCTTCTTCATGAATGGAGGCACCAGTTTTACCTCCTGGCTTGCACGAAATTTATTTTCAGCGTCTATTTTTATTTTTACTTGCTCCATTTGGAGCCTTTCTTCTCTATCAAATTTCTGTATATCGAAATCACTCAGTCTTGCTAATTTTTCTAACTCAAATTCTCTTTGTTTTTCTTTTTTCTCCCTTTCTTTCTCTCTTTCTGCCCTCTCAAATGTTGTTTTTCTTCTCTTGCTAATTTTTCTAACTCAAACTGCCTGTTTTTCTTTTTCCTCCCTTTCTTTTTTCTCCTCTCTTGCTAATTTTTCTAGCGCAAACTGCCTTTGTTTTTCTTTTTCCTCCCTTTCAATCTCTAGCATTTTTAATTTAAGTTCCATTTCTATATTTGGATTTTCCACTGGAAACTGTTCCAGATCTCCTGGTGCAAACACATTTTCATCAATGTAATATTCAACAACCTCTCTAGCCAGTCTTGCTTTTTGCATGGCTGGTTTTACCTCTGTCAGCTCTAAATGTCTGCATATTTCTAGCAGTTCTGTCTTTTTAAAAGACTTCAAAACCTCTACGGTTGGTGATGCCAAGAAGTCATCCATTGCTGTTGATCTGTCAATATATATACACTGCTCGGCCAAAAAAAATGAGTCACACACTCAAATATTTAGTTGGAACCCCTGTAGTTTTGATTACAGTGCATATTCATCTTGTCATTATTTTTACAATTATATGCAATGCCAGAACATTTATTTTTGATCAGAAATGACATAATTTTTGGCCGAGATCTTGTCTTCTCAACATAATGGTTGAACCACTCGGTGGTCTTTCTTGAGCTCATCCCAATAACTCTTAATGTGTTTAAGGTCAGGACTTTGTGGTGGCAAATTTGTTTGTGAAAATGATTCCTCATACTTGTTTTTGTTATTCATGGTTGTCTTTGCTAAATACAGGCCAATAACTTGCCTGTTCTGAAATACTGTAACATCCTTTCCACCATCAGGGGATGTGTCTTCCAACATGATTTTTTAAGAAATGAGTAGCGACCCGCTTCATCAGTCAGGGTTAAAATGATTTTTACAAGAAAAAAAATATTTACAGTCCCTTTGGTTGGGTTGCTTGGTGATGCTTGGTGAGGAAAATGCTCCAACACAGCCAAAAATCCACAAAAACTTCCCAGGTCTCGAAAAGAGTGACAGGTCTGGTCAAATGCATCCCTCTCCTTGCAATTTCTCCTACTCTTTACTCTCTCAATTTTCCTCTTTATATACTCTTTTGCAGACCCCTCCCACCTTTTAGACAGTTTTTTTTTAATTCTCTGGGACTTTCAATCTCTGACATGCCCAGGACATGTCCAAACCTAGCTCCAGTCTGGGCTTAACAAAAGAAAAGGTCAATAGTGCCATCTAGTGGCTACTATTCACATTACGAAGGTGATTCATTTCACTCTATCTAGTCACATATATGTACAGCGTTTGATTGCGCAATTCCCCATCGATTCCTTACATAAGATGTCAGACATTCACAAGACCTCGTAGCCACAATTTCAATTTGCGAAGCTAAGGTTAGCTGACCCGTCACACAACTGTACTCACAACTCGACTGCTATTATAAATAGATAACATCACCACAATGGTACATTTTGGCAGATTAGACAATATGATGAATGCTTGACGGCTGTTGCTGTTGTGTAAAGCACTGCAAAGCTAATGTTGCTCACCTGTCCAGCAGAAAGACGGCAACCTCCGCGTCCGTTTTCAGACCCTTCAATTCAAGGAGTTCCCTCCACCGTCAGAAAGCCACACCAATGTTTACCCGGGTCTTCACCCTTCCATGGTCGTAGCCCTTCTTTTTTAATTTATGTTCCTCCGACCGTTTTTTCTTGGGCCTGTGTGTTTTCCAGCCATCGCAAATGCTGCAATGCCATGTCTCTCTCTCTACTCTAACTGTGCACGCTACGCGACCAGCTACTCCCACTCTCCCCTGTGTCTGATCTGTGCACGAGTATGAACCCGCCCCTGGGCGTGGAGGGGTGGAACCATGTTCTGGTGGCTCAGTCCGAGCCACAGATTTACCTGCTTAAATTCAGAGCCCGGGCTGTGTATTGAAACCAGATTTTTTTTCAGCATGCTCTCAGACAGCTTGCAGATAATGAGGAGAAATACGGTGATTTTGACAAAAAGTGTGTGAATTATGATCGCTAATTATACCTTTAATGTATAAACATGCGTTATTGGCCAGTAGCTTACTTAGCTATGGCCAAGAATAAAAACAACACAAAAAATAAAGACTCAGAACAATATCAAACTTAAAATGCAGCATTGACGCGATTCACAGCGAGCACGAGTAGGTTTCTCCAATACCCACAAGACGGATTGAAGGCACGCCACATGCATTCTCTCTTTCAATCTATAACAAAGACAAAAAAAAGTACCCGAGTGAAAGACGCTCATTGTCTCTCACTCTTGGCCCGGGGCGCTAACACTAACTCTCCCGGAACATGAACCGAAGAAACAAAGACATTATATGCACTTCTTAGTTGGGCTACCTTCTACCCAATACCCAGTCGTGAAAATAATTAGTCACATCTGAGCTGTGGGTGAACCCCATACGCTTGCCACAGCCACGCAATCAGGTATTCACCTTTTTGGTGTGAATTATTACTATACGAAGGCAGGGATGACCTACATTCACCCCATCACACTATATATATGTTTTCAACACATAGGTCTGTATCACACAACAGCACTGGTACTACAAATAGTAGCTGATAACAATACCATATAAACACGTTACACAGACGCAGTCTTTTAACCACAAACAACTGATCGCTTCTACACCAGTCAAATTGTAGTTTATAGGTTAATGTACCACTGGGTGGAGTGTTCCAGATCTCCGTATATTCAGATAAAACAAAGTACTCACACGGGAAACTCACGGAGGTCCGGAAACAAATACACCCTGCTCACAGCGCCAAATGAGTTAGTAATCCAAAGTTTTACCTGGAACAAATATTATGACCATTTTCCAAAAGAAGCAGACCTAATGTTCATATTAAAAAACAGGAAAGTATTTATTACATGAGCCAGGAAGGAAACAAAATTTTCGAAAAATGTTCATTGAAGCACTCTTTATAGCAATACATTTCCATATATTCAAATTCGTGTGTAAAATTAGTTTTGACCTCTGATTGGTCGCAAGCAGTTGTGTGCCACGTTTGGCATTGTAGATTGGATTATTCAAATGCCAAACGGTGTCACTCTCTTCCCCCTGTGCACTAGTGGAAAATCCCAAAAGGTGGAACTGGCACCGGTCATTAACATATACATGTAAGGTGGCCTAATACACAAATTTATGTTTCCCCACAACCCACTTCCATCCATTCAATCAAAATGGCAGTCACACTATACAGCCAAGTCTACCAAGGTGAGTTGATTGCCAGTTTTAGGAAAAGATGTTATCGAACTTTTTGAGAAAGAATTTTTTGAAATATCAAGGTCTATCATTTAACATTGTTAATATTTTCCTTGACTTCGAGCTTTAACTTTCAAAGTCATCTGAGGTCAAATTTAACATTGCCAAAATATAGGTCATATATGACTTCCAAAATGTCAAAAATACAAATTTAATCTCAATCTGCAAGCATTTGGCCTCCACAAGCCATTTTACATGTTCTCCTTGAGACTCAATCTTAAAGTACATCGGCCCCACTAGACCCACTTTCATCGATTCAATCAAAATGGTGCTCGCACTGTACATTGAGGGAGCCAAGGTAAGTTGATTGCCAGTTTTAGAGAAATAGTTAAAAAAAAAAATGTACTCCTATCTTTAACATTGGGGCCAAAATTTCAAGGGCCCATGAAACGGACAAAAAATTATTTAATATAAAATCTGAAAAAAGGTCTGGAGGTACGGTCTAGTACTATGTTATGGCAAATTTATACAAAAATTCATACAGTCAAAAAAAAAGATAAAAATGATCCGGAGGACGGACACCAAACCACTACAATAGTTCATCGGCCTATAGAGCCAGTAAGCTAAAAACAAAATTATGACCCACAACAAAAAAATTAAATTGAAAACATATTAATTATACTGTACTTCTAGGCATGCAGGCATTATTTGCAGGCAAACTAACTTGTTTTTTTTCTGAATTTGTTTATAATACTTCCCTTTTATTATTTTTTTGATATGGAAATCTTTATTCTTTGTTCATTAGGAGAAATATATGACCCCTTTTTTAGTAAAAAAAAAAAATGTAATTCTTTTGGTAACAAAATGAGAACAGAATATAAGCAAGGAAGCCATGATAAATATGTTTCAGTTTATTTCCATAGAACCACTATGTCCAGTCTTGATCTTCCATAGTTTGCTCTATTTGAAACATTTTCCATCCATCCCCTTGGGTTTCCATTTCAGCATTAATGACTGGAAACAATTATAATTATTTGCTTTAAAAACTCAAAAAGTCAAATGCGGTTTACAACAAAAGTACAGTGCATGATTACGATCAGGTTTTATTTTTACATTGTACTCAATGGCTCATATAATGAGTCATAAATTATCTCAGGTGATATTTACATGCACTAAAGTGCTGAGGTCCAGAAGGCATGCAGATCGATATTTGACAGAGATGCATAAATCAGTTTGCCAAAGTGCATCAGAAACAAGGTTTCTACCTGTTCTGCTAAAAATCTGATGCATTTGTCAGAGAATTGAACATTCATTGAGAGCACATTAGCAAATTTATGACATCATATATCACTGCCTCCGTCATCACAAAGCAGTCATTTATTCAAATTTCTTCTTATTAGGTGTTTTGTCTCTCAGCTTAAGCTTCATGAGGTAAGAACATAAATTGCGGAAGTTAAGGTGAGACATAAATGACTTCTGAGAAAAGTAAAGTGCAAAATTAAAATAGACAAGGATAAGAATCGTTAATGGAGTCCAAGACACCTGAGACACAAATTAATTGATGCTCCACAGTTACTTTTCGGACCGGAAAAAGACCTTTGAGAAACCCATAAGAAATAATATGTACTATATGTATATGAAAATGGATACGTACGCACGTAAATACACATCATTTTACAGTTAAGAACTCAGGTTTTAACAGGCACGTTTCTTAAGTTAGATTCACATTTTTTTTTAAGCTTGCGGTACAGCAAATATAAGATTTGTCAGTTTGCGTATTTTCCCGCTTCAAATGTCTGCTTTTGTATGTCTGGGCCTTACTGCACCTCGGTGCTAGAGAGTCAGAAGGAGGGGTGAATGTGAGGCTACAACAGCTGAAGGTGATGGTAATGGAGCTTCACACCAGAGAATTGTCTTGTCCAGGTGTTTCAGCCTGTGGTAGAGACAGACAGAATTCCATTGGTGGAAAACAGAATCTCTCTGATCTTGACCAGTTGGGCGAGGAAGAAGGTGAGTGGGCAGCCCAACGAGATGGTGGCCGCTGATTGGCTGGTCTGGCTGGCCTCAGAAAGCAGGACTCCAGGGATGGAACAACTGGAGACCGTGGCAGCTCCTTGCAAAGAAGAGGCACAATGTTTTCATTAATACAAATTGCTTTCAATGATATTGTTTGCCATGCTCAACTCCCATATGAAATATTTATGAGAAATATATAAAGTTGCTGACCATACTGTTTTCAGATCAATATTTGAACAGAATAGAATTGATATCCACTGTTCTAGTTACCTTGACCTTTGCCACTGATTGATTTTATATGTACATATGCACATAATGCACCCATATATTCATGCAACATTTAGCTCCAACTGAGTGTCTATAACAATTTTGGTATACAGTACATATACCAATTAACCATTACATTATGACCACCAGCTGAATATTGAGTAGGCCCCCGTTTTGCCTCCAAAACAGCCCTGAAATGTCGAGGCACGGACTCCACTTGTCCACAGAAGATGTGCTCTGGTATCTGGCACCAAGACATTAGCAGCAGATCCTTTAAGTCCTCTAAATTGCAAGGTGGGGACTCAATGGATCAGACTTCTTTGTCCAGCACATCCCACAGATACTTGATAGCATCGAGAGCCAAGTCAACACCTTGAACCCATTGTTGAGTTCCTCAAACCATTCCTGAATCTTTTTTTGTTATGTGACAGGGCACATATCTTGTTGAAAGAGGCCACTGCCATAAGGGAATACCATTTCCATAAAGGGATGTACTTGTTATGCAAAAATGTTGAGGTAGGGCGTACGTGTCAATGCAACATCCAGATTAATGGCAGGAGCCAAAATTTCCAAGCAGAACATTTCCCAAAACCTAAAACTGCCTCCACCCGTTTGCCTTCTTCCCCAAGTGCATCCTGGTGCCATGTCTCGGCCATCCACTTCCATTGCTCCTTGGTCCAGTTCTGATGTTCATGGGCCCATTGTTTGCGCTTTCAGTGGTGGACAGGGGTCAGTGTGGGGACCCTTACCAGTCGGCCGAAACACAGTCCCAAACTGCGATGCATTGTCTGGTCTGACACCTTTTGATCAGAACCAGCATGAACGTTTTCTGTAGTTCTAGCGGCAGTAGTGCTTCTGTTGGATCGGACCACCAGGGCCAGTGTTTGCTCCCCATGTACATCAGTGAGCCTTGGCCACCCATGAACCTGTCACCACGCCTTCCTTGGACCTTTCTTGTTTGGTATTGTTATAGCCCCAATTTGTTATTACATTTACAACAGCAAGGGATGACAGACACGATTTTAAAACTCAAACACATTGAATTAAACAAGGCAACTAACTACTTACTAATCTACTGACCAAGATTGATTAACAAGAAAAACAGAAATATTTACAGTCCCTTTGATGGGTTGCTTGGTGATGTCCTGGGTGAGGAAAATGCTCTAACACAGGCAAAAATTTCCACTAAATGCTTCACAGGTCTTGAACAGAATGACAGGTCTGGTCACATGTATCCTTCACCTTGCAATTTCTCCTACCCCTTTTACTCTCAATTTTGCTCCTTATATACTCTTTTGCAGACCCCACCCACATTTAGACCTTTCTTTTTAATTTTCTGGGACTTGCCCCAGACATGCCCAGAACATGCCCAAACATAGCTCCAGTCTGGGCCAAACAAAAAACAGGTAAATTCCTCTATTCACATAACAGTATTGGCCATTGCAGAATGAAGACACCCCACAACAGCTGCTGTTTTGAAGGTGCCCTGATCCAGTCGTCTTGCCGTCACAATTTGGTCTTTGTCAAAGTCGCGTGCATCCTTACGCTTGCCCAGGTTTTCCTGCCTCCATCACATCAATTTTGAGGACAAAATATTAATTTTCTGCCCGTATCCCACCTAATGACAAGTGCCATTGTGATGAGATAATCAATGTAATTCACTTCACCTCTTAGTGGTCATAATGCAATGGCTGATTATAGTATACACACAGTTATGTCCAAAAACATTTGTATATTGGCAACCTTATCGAGATTTTTGATTTTGGCTCTCAACCATCGAGTATTAGAGTTGAAATTAAATGATAAACATGCGTTCAAAGTGCAGATATTCTGCTTCAGTGGGTTAACCCATCAGAATTCAGGTAGACAGTGTTACTGCAGCATTTTTAAAGGGCTCTCCATATGTAGAGACCAAAAGTATTTAGACAATGGTATGCTCAGTTGTTCCATGGCCAGATGTGTTTTATTCTCAATTTAATTTAAAAGTGAACATATAAAAGCTTTACAGTTGATTTCAAGAGTTACTTTTTTATATGGGACCTGTTGCTGCTGACCCATAATATGAAAGCCACAGAGCTGTCTGTGTCAGCAAGGCAAGCCATTATGAGGCTGAAAAATCAAACCCCCCACAGAAAAAGAGAGACCATTAGGTGTGTCCAACTGAACTTTTTGGTATATTCATAGAAAGCGAGCTCTGGTGGGTTCAGGAATAGAAAAAGGCCGGGAAGACCACTGTTAACACTGGTGGATGACAGGAGAATTCTTTCCCTGGTCCAAAAATACAACAGTTGGCTTGATCAAGAACATTCTCTAGGAGGCAGGTGAATCTGGGCCAAAGTAAGCAATCAAGAAAAGACTTCAACAGAGTAAATGCAGATGAATGATTTCAACATTTAAATTATTCTTAAGGCTCAAAATCATAGAACTTGGCCAAAAAAAAAAAAAAAAAAATTACCTGTATCGATCAGGAACAGCATCCGACAGACAAATGAAACGAAGATCAACTTATACCAGAAAGATAGGAAAAGAAGAATATTGAAAAGGGAAGGAACTATTCATAATCGGATGCACACCACCTCATCTGTGAGCGGCTATATATGGGCATGTATGGCTGCTAATTTACCTGGTTACTTCGTGTCTACTGGTGATGACACTGTTGACAAAAGTGTGGATGGGTTTCGAATTTTGTAGAGCTATATTATCTGTTTACAGTCAGTCAAATGCATCATCAGAACACTTAACGGAACAGATGGATGGTGCCTTGGGAGTATACTACAAAAATACCTAAAGATTTGTTAAATGCAAAGAAGAAGAATTTTCTACCATAGACCAGTCAATCATTTGACATTATGAATGCAACTGAGCATGCATTTCACTTGCTAAAGGCAAAACACCCCAACAACAAGGCAGGAACTAGGACAGTTGCAGTGAAGGCTGTGCAGAGCATCACCAGGGAAGACACCCAGCTTCTACGATGTCTATGGGTTCCACACTTCATACAGTCATTGACTGCAAAGGGTTTGCCACCAAGTATTACGAATGATGGCTTAATTATTGATTATGTTCGTGTGTCCAATTACTTTTGAGTCCCTAAAATTGAGGGGCTGAGTTTAAAATGGCTGTAATTCATACATGGTTCAGACAATATTTTTGAAAAAACTCAATTGGAAGTTAAACATCTGCACTTCAAGCACATCTTTTTGGTTTTTTTTCCAAATCGTACAAAACTAAAAAAGAGAGTAAATTGACCTGGTCAAGTCAGCCTCTCAGAATTTCAAAATATTTGAATTTTTAGTGCATAAAATCCAGTTCTAAAATGGGCATAATTGCAAGGTTTAGTTTGCTACACATACAAGTTCCAGCAAATTCACCTCTGTTGTAGGAATCACTTTGGAGTTGACAAGCAGTTACATACAGGCAAAGGAAGTGCGTGGCCGCATGGTTATCTATGCAGTAGGCCAATAAATCTTATTCACAAAGAGTCAAAAATTATGATGCAAGTAATGACATCCATCTGTGATGACACCAAAGTAAATAAATGTGACAACATCAGCCCATGTTCGTGAAATGAAGGAAAGTAAATTCACAGATTTCACCATATATGCTTACATTTACCCACAAGCAATATGTGGGTGGAGAACAGGGGGAAAAACTGCCTACAGAGCACAACAAATTAAAAACTTTGCCGTCACCACATTACAGCACCGGCAACACACAGCCACGCTACAGATGTGCAACATCAACAGTTAGTTAATTATTAACAGTCACTGGAAATAAAATGACACAAAATGTGACAAAACTGAAGCAAGTGCTGTTGCTGTCTTCAGCTTTCCTGAATGACAATGACAGGGAGTCCGTAATACAGTTGTGAAGGGACTTGGGGGAAATGGGAGCAATGAAGGACAAAATCATGTAATACCCTCAAACAGCAGTCTGACAGCAACCTGTAGGAATTACAAAGGTGTCCAGCAGTCAGCCAGTGCTTGGCTAAAACCAGACTTCAGTGCCAACCACCATCCCAGATGCAGGAAACAATACCTCCCAAGCCTTTTGTAAAAAACAAGCAGTTCTTCCATTTTGAGGACAAAATTACTGATGAAAAGTTTTTTTTCAGCAGGTCTACTGCTACTTTATTTCCCTGTGGATTTGTAAGAATTTGAAAACTATGACAAAAAGAGTCATTGAAGTCAGCTGGGAGTGTTCCAAAATTTCTAGGGAAATGGAATGACCATTTTTAAGTTTTTAAAGTGGACCTCCCAACAGGCCAGACACTTTTTCTATGACAGCAGAATGCAGTCAAAACATTGAAAAAAAAAATAAATAAAGACTTTCTTTTCACCATTAGGATTCTGATCGATAGGTTACCTCTTAAAATAATTCTGAATGGGAGCTTGCAAGAATTAATGAGGGCAATGTCATTGTAACTTGAGTGAGTGGACTGTCTGACTATTGATAGATCATTTAGGGAAATATGTTTTGTTTCATTTACAGTTGAACACTTACAGGCCTCAATGACTCTGTGGGTCATTAAGCTCTTACACAAGTTGCTGAGAGAGCGTTTTGGCAGAGCCAAGAAACTGCCCATGCACACAAACACACAGCACAAATAAAAATGTGACCAGAGGTTTTGTCTTTCACCCTGCAATGAGTTAGCAAGTCGTGTGGATTCTTGCTCACTGAAGACCCACAGTGTGCTTTTGAAGGCTTGAAGACTTACAGCAGCAGGACAACCAGGGTTAGAGTCCCCATGGAGCAGTTAGTACGACTGTGCAGTTCTGGATAAGATTGTACATAAAAGAGAGGTCCCCACAGGGCAGAGAGGAAGAAAGAGAATTAGATGTGGGAAAAAATGAAATAACAAGAGGCCAGGACAAAATTTAAATGCGCAACCAGGAAAACCATAGTTGCACTCCCCACCCAAAGGTACCATTTTTATTGTATTATCCTGAAGAGAATGGCAAGAACCTGCCTCACTTTGGGTGGGTTGTCCCTTTTGAACCTGCAAGAGGAACACCAGTTGAGGGCTTGTGACACATGACCTCCACACAGTTGGGGGACAAACCACACAAACAGTGTATACCCTACCTACAGCCCCCCAAAAATTATAAAATGGTTGATCCAGGGTGAATATGTCTCCCTCTAAAATGCCTGGAAGATACTTTACATTCCACACCCTGACTACTTACTGGAGAACAGAAAGTGAGCCCATTTATGTTCTTCCCACTCTTCATTATTGACCACTTTTTGTGGCACCCAACTACTACATATTTTAAGGCAGAAACTTAGACCCAACTGTAAAATGTTCGTTAAACTTAGGTGATGCTTTATAAACCTTTTTTATATTTTGATATTTTTAAATTATTTATTAAAGTTATTTAAGAAAATTTGAAATAAGCTAAATGTCTCAGTTTCAACATTTGAAATGTTATCTATGTTCTATTGTAAATGACATACTGGCTTGTGATCTGAAAGTCATTGCATTTTGATTTTATTTACAATTTACACTTCGTCCCAACCACTTCGGAATTGGGGTTATACCCTACTCCTCAGGTTATCATAATCACGCACATTGGTAGCGCAACTGCGCATACATTTTTACGTTTGGGCCCACAACTCCTAAACCGTATTGCTTCAAATTAACATTTTTTTCCCTGCAGACTCATCAGTTGAAGATGAACAAAATGTAGAAAGATGAGCCAAAAGATGACCACTAACTGCAGACAACATTGATTATCTCTTATGTCAGAGCCCGCAAAAAAACCATGGATGTGAGTGAACAGTTGGTTCTCAAAGTCAACACACTAGATCTACAAGGAGTGGGACATGAGCGACTTAGACAAGGGCAAGACAAGGGTTATTGCCAGGTGGCTGGGTCTAAAGCATCTCCGAAGCAGCAAAGCCTGTGGGATGAGTGCCGAATTCACTGTTGATTGCTCAATGACAGTAGTCAATGGAAACACAAACCACATACAAGTTCTAGGGTGCCCAAGACTAAATGGAGCTGGAAAGTAACACAAGGGCAACCCGTCTGTTCTGAACAGATGGAAGAGCTACTGCGGCACAAGTCCCAGAGAATTTTATCAATGCTTATGAGAGGAAATATGTCACAAAACACAATACACTGCATCCTGCTGGGTATAGAGGTTTGTACTTGCAGACCAGTCAGAGTGGCCTGTCTAACTCCTGTCCACCATCAAGATGTGAGGTATCGTTCAGGAACCAAATGCGAGACCAAGAAGTTTCAGCGAAGATGAGTTTTGAGATTGGGGGGTTAACCCCCACAGGGCAGAAGGCAATGGTACAGAGTCCAATCCAAAATCGGAATCCCAGGGACGTAAACCACACTGTACACAGGGCAGCAAACGCAACTCAGTTGGGCAAAATAGGTTCGGTACACAGGCACGGGTTTGTCAGAGAGTCCAAAGCTAAAATCCAGTGGGCGTAATCCGAACCGTTAACAGGGCAGCAAACGCAAAACTCGGAGTCGGGCAAAACAGGTATGGTACACGGGCACAGGAATATCAAAGGTAAAGCCGAAATCAGAATCCGCGACGCTCCAGTCAGAAGTATAACACTAAGAGTACAAGGCATCAACAATCGCAACACAGGGAAAACGTTCTGACAAGAGCTGTGAATGAAATGACTGCCTAAATACACATACGGGAAGTCATATGCTACAAAAGGGAGGCAGGTGATATGGACCAGACTAATTACAAAGGAATGAACATGAGGAGGTTCCTGATTACAAGAAATTGGCAAAAGCTGAAACGTGGACAGGGATCACAGAGACAGCCTACTGACAAACATACGGCTCCGGTTAGGGAGAGGCAGAACAGTGATTAACAAGGTGCAGAAGATCTGCTTGAAGCAGAGCAACGTAAATTGAGGGAAGGCAAGGGGCAGAGACTAGAGCAGAATGAGTGCTGAGAGCTTGTTAGTCGATTAGTAACGTGCAGCTATACAATCCCTAGTGCTTGTTAGTAAGTTAGTACTATAAACAATGTTAGTCTTGATAAGCAGGTTTACTTAAAACAACAAACTGTTAGTATTGTTAGTAATACAGAAAAGCAAGGTGAAGGAAGTAAATGAGAAGGAATGGATGAGAAGAATCCCAGAAACCATGAAATCGCCCGAAAGTGTGGCACACCATACTGGGGCAGTGGGCGATCACATGACAAAAGACCAGACAAGGGGAGACAAAGTGCAATGCATGGTATGACACAAATCAAGGACCAGAATATAACTGCAATGGTGGAAAATGGCAAACAGACAAAGACAAGGCAAAAACAAAACATGGCATGGAATCCTAATCACAAATACAGTGCATGGTCAGACAAAGCAGAATTCATAATCAAATATGGGCAGGCAGGACAGGATCAAAACAAAAACATGGTCAGGCAGATCAGGATCATAACACAAGAGCGCAATGACAAGCGAGCATCTGCACTGAACAAAGCAGTACTGGAGGAAGGCCGCCTGGTCTGATAAGTTGGTCTTCTTTGACATGATGTATACATCAGAATGGTATGTAGATGTCATTTACCCAAGGAAGAGATGGCAAAAGGATGTTCAGAGAGAAGAAGACAAGCAGGTGGAGGGAGTGTGATGCTCGGGGAACCCAGCGTCTGGACATTCATGTGAAAGTCAAAATGATCAAGGTGTTTTTGCAGTAAGCAAAGAACCATATTTGGCAGGTGGTCATAATATTTTGACTTATTGGAGTATATTCCCAATGAAACTAATGCATGAAGAAATATTTTTTGCCAAATTGCATGTTTTGCAAACTTGCCTATTGCAATGCTGACCATGGATTTTTAGCCCGCAAAAAAAAGTTGCTTACAAAAAATATAGCTGCTACACATCAATACATTGTGCTGCCGTTTCTTGTTTTCAAAAATATCGATATAACAGTATTGAAACAGAACAATGACTTTAAATTTTGGCATCAAAAAGTACTGTTTCTAGCAGCCCTGTGTGTTTGTTTGTCTGTCTTGTTTGTGTTTCCGCATTTGCCAACATTTGGGTGAAGTCTGCCATCTCTGATTGCATTGTTAGGGGTTCTAGCCCATAGGGCTGAAACCCTATTGTTCTTGTGCTGGTGTATTAGGGGTTCAAGCCCGTAGAGCTGAAACCCTATTGTTTTTGCCTTTTATTTTTATTATCCCCCGCCAACGTGAAGTGGGAGGGGGATATAGGTTTGACCTCCGTCCGTCCGTCCGAGATAAAGGGGACAGCTTTAATCAGAAACTACTGCAGATACAGTAACCAAATTTGGTGTGTAGCTTCAGACCATTAAGGCCTCGATCGAGTTTGAAAATAAGAAGCGCACGATAGGCAGGGGATGTTGTAGACCATGTCGATTTCTTATTATTATTAGGGGTTCAAGCCCATAGGACTGAAACCCTATTGTTTTTGCTTTTTATTTTTTTTATTATTATTATTATTATTATTATTATTATTATTATTAGGGGTTCAAGCCTGTAGGGCTGAAACCCTATTGTTTTTGCTTTTTACCCCTCAGCCCTCAAGGCTGGCGGGGTATTTCTATTCTTTGTGCGGTTGGGCGGGCATCTCCAAAAACTTTGACATCGGGCTGAGGGGTATTCCGTGCATTGCACGCCTATTTTTATTTTTATTATTAATATTTTCCTTCTTCTTCAGAAATGTTTTTGCAGATTCCCGTGAGATGGTAAATGGTTGGAAGTTGAGTGTAAATGCTGACCAAAGCATTTTTAACTCAATCGGCCTAATGGTATAATTCAAGAAAAACAGATTTTCACTTTAAAGGTCATAGCACCTACTGTGTAAGTCCAAATTACACGAAACTTAGTAGAGACATTACTTGGTACATTCTCTACAACTTTCCCAAAAAGACCTTGAAGGTCCGCCATAATTGAATTCCGATTCCTTTGACATTTGCTGTGGATCATCAGAGGACCAAGCTTATCAAAGATTGCATAAAGCTTGACAAAATCTCATTTCGTTTCCAAGATATTAACTAATATTAAACTTCAGCAGGGGTGTGGCTTTGCACATAAATGGACAAAATTCAACAACCATTCCAATCAGCACAGAACTCGCAGAATATGTCCATATCATTACCAGGAACAAACCCTAACAGGTTTGTGCAAATCGGCCCATAGGAGGCGCTATAACAAAAATCAGACTATAAATCAGCAATTGTTTGTCCTATGGCCATAAAACTCACATGATATATTCATATAAGTAGCTGAAACATAACCAGAAAATTTCGTTCAAATTGACTCATAGAGGGCGCTATAACTGCTAAACAAAGCAGAATGGTACAACACAAATCAGACTATAAATCAGCAATTTTTTTGTCCTATAGCCATAAAACTCACAGGATACATCAAATTAGTACCAGCAACCTACCCAGAAAATTTCAATCAAACTGACTGACAGGGGGCGCTATAACTGCTAAACAAAGCAGGATGGTATAACTCAAATCAGACTATAAATCAGCAACTGTTTGTCCTATAGCCATAAAACTCACAGGATATATTCATATAAGTACCTAAAACATACCCAGAACATTTCATTCAAATTGACCGATAGGGGGCGGTATGAATGCAAAACAAAGCAGCTTGGTATAACACAAATTAGACTATAAATCAGCAATTGTTTGTCCTATAGCCATACAACTCACAGGATATATTCATATAAGTACTTGAAACATACTCTGAAAATTTCACTGAAATTGTCCGATGGGGGTGCTATAAATGCAAAACAAAACAACGTGGTGTAACACAAATCAGACTATAGATCATAATAAGTTTTTCCAATCATTATAAAACTCATTGGATATCTCCACATAAGTACCTGAAACATAACCTGAAAGTTTCAATCAAATCGACCAGTAGGGGGTGTCATAAATGCACAAAATAGACTAACATAACACAAATCAGACTATACCTCATAAATTGTTGGTCCAATCATTACACTGGAAAAATAGCTCCAAATAAATACCTAAAACACACTCTTAATGTGGTTTTTGTCCCTCGCCTCTATGATAGCGACCAGAGCAGGGGACATAGTATTCAGCTCGGTCCGTCCGTCCATCCGTCGCGTCCCGTTTGTTGTGAACGCGATATCTCAAGAACGGCTTGACCGATTCCATTCGTCTTTGGTGTCAAGGTGTATTTGGGCGGGGGACATAGTATTCAGCTCTGTCCGTCCGTCCATCCGTCGCGTCCCGTTTGTTATGAACGCGATATCTCAAGAACAGTTTGACTGATTCCATTCGTCTTTGGTGTCAAGGCGTATTAGGGGCGAGGTACATAGTATTCAGCTCCGTCCGTCCGTCTGTCCGTCATGTCCCGTTTGTTGTGAACGCGATATCTCAAGAGCCATTTGACTGATTCCATTCATCTTTGGTGTCGAGGTGTATTACGAGAGCGCTCACAGCCCACTTAATTGACGTGACCTTGCCATTATACTCAAGGTCATTACGACCATTCGAGAACTTACAAATACCTTGTCAACATCATATCTCAAGAACGATTTGACCGATTCCATTCAACCTTGGTGTCAAGGTGTATTAGGGGTGGGGGATATAGAATTCAGCTCCATCCATCCAGCCATCCATCTGTCCCATCCCATTTGTTGTGAATGCAGTATCTCAAGAATGGTTCGACCGATTCTATTCATCTTTGGGGTCAAAGTGTATTAGGGCCGGTGGACATAGTCTTCAGCTCCATCAGTCCATCCGTCCAGCTGTCCGTCCGTCACGTCCCGTTTGTTGTGAACGCGAAATCTAGTGAACGCTTTGACCGATTTTATTCATCTTTGGCTTCAATGTGTAATTTCGTGCTACGCCGACCCAGTCTATTTCCCTCACCAGGCCGGGGACATGGCCACGTTTAGTGGCAACACTTGCTATTTAAGCTGTTAAGGCTTTCAACTGCTAATGGTCTGTCTTGGCTTTAACCCTGGAATTGTCGCTTGCGGCTATATTTTTATATATTGTTTTTGCATTCCAATGTATTTTTCAGTGTCTTCTGAATTATTTTTTCAGGTTGATCTTTGTTCATTGATTTTTTTTAAGATGAGTTTTTCTTGTTGGTTTTTTTTTTTACGACTAGTTTTTGGTTTAAACTTTCTGTCACCATTTTGGCATGAAGGGGAAGGCTTAAGGGGAAGGGGCAAGGACAGAATTTTCATATAACTGCGTACTAATGACAGAATGCGCTCCCCTGAACCTACAGTTCGCCCTGAAGTCTCTGACATGAATATACCTGTACAACGATGATTTCCACAAGTTCACCAGGAACTCCCATACTGCAAGTCTGTTTCTCTCTGCTGTTGTTTCTGCGCATAAAGCCAAGCTAGAATAAAGTTCACTTTTAACTTTTGTTATGTTGGTGTGACAGGGGTCCGCCAGGAACACAAATATGTAATATGTGTTTCCTAGTGTGGAGTGCCCTAATTCTGCCCAAGCCTTCAAAGATGGTCAATCCAAGAATAGCATGGCTAGTAATTGAAAAGTCCATTTTCTAGTCCAAACTTCCGACTTCGTCATTCGCAACAAATTTTTGCGGCCAATGACAATTGATGCACCTATTACTAAAACCCCATAAGTCACACTTGACTTGACTTGTGAGGTTTTAGTAATCAGTGCTTCAATTGGTAGTGGCGTGGCCAGAACTTAAAATTGGGAGGGCACTAAACATTCAATTTCTTATTAGTATAGCGCTTTTCACAGAGAGACTGTCATAAAGATGCTTTACAGTGAGAAAATAAATAGATAAACGTGGCAGTGCCCAGCCTAATCCACATCCCTTTAAAACAATTATTGGTGCCAACTCTATCGCAATCATTTTTTTCTTATTAACTATACATTCAATCTGAAAACACTTTGTGTTGCTTGTTCATTGCGTTAATGCAAAACGGCAATCATTCATTTTGACACGCAATTTTGTGCATTTCAAATCAGTGGCGTCGCCAGAACTGAAAATTTAGCGGCCATACAACATCAATTAACTACAATTATTAGTCAGAACTTTTTCTCAGTCATTTTCCTTTGCTAAAACAATTCCCATTTATAAGAATAGTCAATTGGGATTTGAAGACACAGCTTCTTTCGTGATGCAATCTTTGGGCAACTAATGGGCGTAATTAAGTTCAGAAAAATAAGTTACTCATAAGTTGACCAATAGGCTACTTTTCGAAACGTTAACTGCTCTGGAACTTCCGTGCTACCTTTCTGGCATATCAGGCGATCTAACCTGTGCTTTATGATCGATTAAACTGAATCAAAGACAGAGATTTGAAATACATAAAATTGCGTGTCCAAAGGAATGATTGTCTTTTTGCCTAAACAAGGTGAACAAGCAACGCCTGATAGTACGGAGTGTTTTAAGACTGAATGTATAAGTAATTGGAAAAAAATGAATGCGATCAAAGTCAGAACGAATAATTATTTGAAAATGTTTAGTGCCGACCCAATTTTAAGTTCTAGCTATGCCACTGATTCAAATATATTTAAAAAGATACCACCATGTCCCCTAAATTGCCCAGCTAAACACCAAATGGGATGACTGCACTCGAGTCTGCAAATTCGTTAGTCATACTAATCTTCTGATTTTGCGCTTAAACCATCAGATGTCCAGGTTAACGTCTGGTCACATGATCAATTCAAATAGAGTCTTCACATCGAACAAAATACTACCCAGCAATCACCTTCACATATTTGCCTATCATATGTAAGACAAAATATCAAAGAAAATTGATCATTTAATTAATATTTTTCCACATGTGCGTAGAAGAAGCACGTAACTTTATTATAAGGGTGATCTTCAGCAAAGTGTGCAAGTTAGGGGTAAAAAATGTCTTCTTCCATTTAACCTATTTAATTCAAAATAAACACCCAAGAAGCAATTCAGTATGTTGGAGAACACTTTTTTCTCGCTTAAAAAATTGTTTGGTCAGGTTTAAGGGGAAAAGACAAAAAAAAGCTAGATTTTTATGGTCCAAATGTCCATTTTGTTACCTGTCTCAAGTTCGGTCACTTTTACTCAAGTAGATTTTTTTCTTTTTTCCCTTGATAAATCTTATCACTTTCTAAACTTCACAGGTATTTTAGGCCTCTTAAACAGATTTGTCTCCCCATTTCCTAGTTTTCCTCTAGAAATATTACAACCCCAATTCTGAAATAGTTGGGACAAAGTGTAAATTGTGAATAAAATCAAAACGCAATGACTTTCAAATCACACCAGCAAGTATTTTATTCCAATACAACAGAGATAACTAAGCAAATGTTGAAAATGAGGCATTTTACAATTTAGTCCAAAAAATTAGCTCATTTCAAATTTGATGGCTGCTACAGGCTTCAAAAAAGTTGGGAGAGAGGCCTGTTTACCATGGTGTAGCATCCCCTCTTCTTTTTAACAGAGTGGTGGCGTCTGGGCATTGAGAAGACAAGTTTCTTGAGTTTAGCCACTGGAATTTGATCCCACTCTTGTTTAATACAGGCTTCCAGCTGCTGGAGAGTTTTGGGTCTCCTTTGACGGACTTTTGGTTTAATTATGCGCCAAATGTTCTCAATCAGTGAAAGATCAGGACTGCCGGCAGGCGGGTTCAGCGCACAGAATATTCTACTATGAAACCATGCTGTTGTAATAGCTGCAGTATATGGTTTTGTATTGTCCTGCTGAAATTCACAAGGCCTTCCTTGGGATAGATGTTGTCTGGAGGGGAGCATATGTCGCTCTAAAACCTTTATATGTCTTTCAGCATTCATGGTGCTTTTTAAAACATGCAAGTTTCCCACACCATATGCATTAATGCATCCCCATACCATCAGAGATGCTGGCTTTTGAACTGAATGCTGATAACAGGAGGGGTGGTCTTTCTCCTCTTTAGCCCGGAGGGCATGACGCCCGTGATATCCAACTAGAATGTCAAATTTGGACTCATCTGACCACAGGACACTTAGCCACTTTGCTACAGTCCATTTTAAATGAGTCTTCGCCCACTTAACACCACGGCGCTTCTTGATCATGCTCAACAATGGCTTCTTTCTTGCATGATAGGGTTTTCAGTGGCATCTGTGGATGGCACGGTGGACTGTGTTGACAGACAGAGGTTTCTTGAAGTATTCCTGGGCCTATTTAATAATGTCAATGACAGAATCATGCCAGTGAGTGATGCAGTGGCGTCATAGGGCCCGAAGATCACGGGCATCCAGTCAACGTCTTCAGCCTTGTCCCTTACATACAGAGATTTTTCCAGTTTCTCTGAATCTTTTGATGATATTATTCACTGTCGATGATGAGACCCTCAAAGCCTTTGCAATTTGACGTTGAGGAACATTGTTTTTTAGTCTTCCTTCACAGGTTGGAGATCCTCTGGCCATCTTTACTTCTGAGAGACTCAGCCTCTCAAAAATATCCCTTCCATAGTAACACACCTGATGTCAGTTAACTTAATTACTTGCTAAATGTTCTTTCAGCTGATTCTCTTATATATTAATTGCTTTTTAAGCCCTTTTTTGCCTGTGTCCCAACTTTTTTGAGACCTGTTACTGCCAGAAAATTTGAAATTAGCTCATTTTGTGGATAAAAATGTAAAATGTCAATTTATAAGCAACGAGTTTCAGATAAGTTACCGCCCTCGACTAACTGCCAGTCCCATTCAGTACATTTATGTTTGCTGACAATAAAAAGGTGAGGAATTATGATAATGGATTATTATGAGAAATTTGTTCATGGATTCTGTGAACTGATAGTTGTGATTAAAGCCACTGCATCAATAATGAAGCGTGACAACACATCTTATTTATAATATTCCGTCCAGGGCACAAACCGCTGGAGTCATCCAGAAAATATAGCTATGCTCTAACATCGCAGAGCCTCTTGGTGAACGCTAACATTAATGTTTGGCAAAGAGCGATTACTGAAGCTGGCTGTAACTAACGCCAACATATCTGATAAATTCAATCAATGTATCATTCTACGGTAGCAAATCTTCAGAATGGATTAGGCTACTTCATTGTCACTTGCCTATGTTGGTTGCTAACAGCATTACCCTCTATAAATCTAATTTTGAAAAATCGTGGGAGCCAAAGTATAAAAACAAAATAACTTGGCTAGCTTGATATCTATCTGATGCATCACTTCAGTCAGTCTCGTCTGCGAGCAACAGAATGCTCAGTTCACTTAAAGCTGCTGTAAGTGATTTTTTGTTTTAAAAAAAATGTTAAATAGCTCCACATTCCGGCAGAGATCATTTATTTAGAGTATCTGGTCGATAACACAGGTCTCTCAGTCACTGTCTTCTGCAATAAAGCAGCATATAAAATTCTGGAGTCACAGACTGCCTGTATCCAATCAGGAGAGAGAACTACATAAAGATGCGTTTCTCCCTGCTTGTGAACATGCAGAGCTGAATATGTTTTGTTATTGCGCCATCTACCGGAAAAAAATCATTAGAAGAAGGAAAATCTGTGTTGTTGGCAATAGCAAAACAGCTGAGGCTTCTGATCCCAGCATTACGAGAGACCACATACACAATTAAAAAGTCAAAGCGCCAAAGAAAGATAGAAGAACAAATAGAATTAAGGAGGAAAAAAGCGAGATGGCCAAGAGCTGTATTTATATCGGTGGCGCTTTCAATAGGGAAAACTAAAGAAATCAAAGGGTTTAAAGAGCGATGCATTGCTAGCCTTGCTGCTATTGGACAGATAAGCCTTGTTGTACTCTGTTGTAGTTATGCAGTTTTATCAGTCTCGGATAGTCCTGTTGGTGGTTTTTAATCCTGCTAATGTCAGTTAATAAATGAACCTTCATCATTCGTGGCAGACTACAGCTTGCTTTGCTGTGTGACAATAGCAAGCGTGGCTATAGGACACAAGCTAGTTTTAGCTACTACCTTCAAAAAGCCATTCATGCCAAAGTTTCTGCGTGGATGTAATGTGTCATTGGTCCATGTTTTCAGAGTGGGTTACACACGAAAATCACTGAGTCAGTCTGTTTATATTGTCATGGGTGCAAGTGGAAAAAGTTTTTTTGACTGAACATGTGTTGGCATGGGCGAAGTCACAGGCGTGAAAGGCGCCAAGTCCCTAGGGGGTCCTCGGGAATGCCCCCCCAGAAATTTTTTTTAAATGTTCAAATTTGGTGCATTCTCAGGACAGCTCGGCCAAGAATTTGAGATTATAACAGGCCCTATATTGTGCCAATGTTTAATGCTAACCTTTTTAAAAAAATTAAGGGTATTGGGCAAATAGTCTCTTGTGGGGAAACACAATGAACTCTTAACAGGTTACATGAATAAAAACATTTTTGAAATGTACGTTATATTACAATACAGAGCTACAACAGTAAACAAAGTAATGTAAGCAATCAGCATATGTAAATTTGCTTCACTTTGCTCTCTAATTTTGATTTTTTTATGATATCAGAATGAATATTATTTAAGATATTCCAGTCACAAGTGAATTCATGTACAAAATAAAACAAACTGTACTGTATGTGCAAGTGTGATTAAACGGCACTCTAGAAAAGCTCGACAAGTTCTTAGGTAAATGGCCCTCTGTTTAGATGAAGCAACAAATAATCTTCCACAATGATAATAATATGCCATCAGATTATGGTGATGGAAGTATAATTTTAACAACAGGCAAGATTGAATAATTAAAAGAGTCTTAGAACACAATTTGGGACCAAATGCACACTGTTCATCTCTCAGTGTCTATTATGGGAACAGTCTGATCACTTCTTGAAATATTCTAGGATGCTGCCCATTTCACTGGTCATTGTCAGTTGATGTAGTTCCATTATTTTTGGAAGTTCTACAGGGCAGTTGCACGCTGTCGGCTCTCAGTTGACATTAAATGAATATTAACCCCTTAAGAACTACGCCTCGGTATCGGGGCGTAGTAATACGCATTATAAATACAGAATTTTTCCAAATCGTGACATTGTCAAGCGGCATATCCACATTTCGCGAAGAAACTCGGCAAAAAGCTCATGTAAACCATTTTTACCTCAACCGAACACAATTCAAGCACCAAGCAATTAAATAAGCATGCAGCAGAACATAGGATAAAATCATATCAGCGCTGAATCGCCAGGATATCTGCTGAATTTGTGCTATACATAAAAACTATACCTCAAATAAAATAAAAAGTCCACAGAATGCAACGATATGAGCCCTGTCATTTTAAACCGACACCACATTGGAAGAACAGCAGGCATACACTTTACAGTCCACAGAGATGAGCAGAAAAAAATTCTTACATTTGATATTTTGCAATAAAAAAACTGCTTGAGGGTAAATCTGCGCTTGCTATTGTTAGCCCAATGTGTTCGTGTCATAACGAAACTAGATCTGCAGGGATCCTAGCATGTTTTTTCCCAGGGCTTTGCTTCAAATATCTCAGCTCCGTAGCATTCAGCTTCTATGCAATGTACTTTCCTATCTGCTTTCGGCTTGTGATGCTGTCAGTAAGACTATGCCGGTAGGAATTTGATTGTATGAGTCCTGATGATTCTAACAAACTCTAAACCACCTTAATGGCAGAAACCTAGCCTGAGCTACAGCCTTGCGTTCCGAGTGCGTCAAGCTGAGTCCATGGGACATATGCATGTTCTTGAATAGCGCGACAATATAAACGCATAACTAGTTTGTTTGAGGTATTGTCCGAATAATTTTCCACTAAATATTCAACATTCATTTTCAAAGTTGTTTTCTGACAGAATCTTTGCACTATTCCGCACAAAAACTGAGACTACAACAGTTCAGTACGTATTTTCCTTACCCATTCGTTGAATGGGCAATTTGACCATAGACTGTTGTCGATTGGCGCAGCCTATTGGATAAAATTCCGCGCTGCTGAAAGGAAATACTGAAGGTACGATTCCTGATCAGGATACCTTTTATTTTATTCATTTATTTGGTAACACTTTACTTGAAGGTATCGTCATAAGAGTGACATGACACAGTCATGAACGTTTCATAAACATTATGTAAATGTCATAAACGTCATTAAGTGTCAACTTCGTCATAAGTGTCAACTTCGTCATAAGAGTGACATGACACTGTCATAACTGTTACATGACACATGTAACAGTTATGACAGTGTCATATCACTCTTATGACGGTACCTTCAAGTAAAGTGTAACCATTTATTTTTTTTTGGAAATAATCGCAGTTGCCTTCTACAAATAATCGCCGGGGTTTTTGTTATTCTTACTTTTCTTTAATACTTTTTCACATTGCCTTTGTATTTATCATTTTACTTATTTGTTTTGTTTTTTAATAAATATGCTCCAGTGGAGTGAAACTTAATTTTCATTGTATGTATTATCTTTGAATGGGATATTGTATAGGCAACAAAACTGGCAGAAATAATAATCATTTTTTTTTCCCTAAAAATTAAAAAATGTAGTATTTGGATGCAATGGATGCCTGTAGTGATATATATATGAAATTTCATGGGTTTTACAGCTTGGTATCTGAGAAATCTGAAATGGAACACAAGGTCCCTAAATTGCCAAAAATTGAGAAGCCACCTAGACATTCCTCTCTAATTTTGCTCTGACTGACCTGATCAGAATAAACTTTAGCACAGATAATAATGACATTCTGTGCTGTAATTTTTTAGAGGTTTCAGGCTGCAACTTAACAAATCGAAGTAAAACTTTGTTAGGTGCAAAATGAGATCTTTCATTTACACTGTGTTCCATCTCCATTTACCGACTCAGTGACATATATATTGATTTTTACACCAGTTATGAAATCCCAAATGGTTTTACCTTTATTACGATACCAAGATTATTCAAATGGACCAAGCAGTCTCAGAGATATACTCATTTCATTTTGGGCTTGCCATCTTCAAAAAGAGGCTAAGGGCTTAAGGGGTTAATATGATCTCAGTGAAAAACATTAGATTAAAAATGATTTAACATTGTGCAAACAGCTTTTTATTCTTGTTTAAATTTATTGAGGTGACCAGTCAGGCCGAGAGCACGCAGTGCACTGTAGCTGATTAATTAATATAGAGATAATGTGAACCCATCTCAGTCGATGTTAAGTCCATTAAATTCATTGATATTGCAGTGTATTGGCATTGATGTAGAGCAAGGGTCCCCAACCTTTTTTGAGCCAAGATTTACTTTTAAAGTTGGCTGTGCATCGAGATCTATTGATCTGAGTTGGCTGTTTTCATGCAAGTTTCTTTGTACTTTGGTATGGAAGGCTGTCATAGATAAAACATTGGGCTAATATCTCCTTGATATTTTCAATTTAGCCTAATAAATTCTTTGCCGTCATTTACCACAAAGTCTTGCTAGACCAGCCATGCTTAGTATGGAAAAAATACACCAATATAAAAAAATGGCGTTGCCCCTTTAAGATTCAGGACTCTTTGTACGTTTATTATTTTGCACAAACATGTCGCCTAAATAACGTGGGTGCATCGCAGCTCTAGCTTTTAGATTAAAACTATGCTACATGTTGTCAACTCTCTACCGCATTCAAAATTCGATCCGAAATAAACATCACACTAAAATTCACGAACAGAAGCACTTTTCATAAACGCCACTCTTTCTAAAAATAAACGATTGGAGAGATTTTCGATTGGACGATTCGTGGGACGTTAACATTACTGTTACTTACCAATGCATAGCAACAATTTTGCAAAGTTATCAAAAATACTAGTACATATAATCGTTATGGTGATATGTGATTATATTTACACTTCTGCACATTTTTACTGTGTCTTCGTTTTCGGCTTCCTCATCAGTGTCCACAATAAAGTACACTTCTAGCGTCGAAATACTGCCCCTAGTGGCGGCAATATAAATTAAGGTGTTCCAATGGGAAATCTGGGAGGTTCCATGGTGAGACGTTGCTTAGTGAGCACGAGCAGGTCATTATCTTTCTTCCACCACCACTGCACACCTGCACAGCCCTGAATAGCGGACTTTGACGGAACTTTGAGTAAAAGAATTCATTATTGACGGAAATCCGTCTGTAGACGAAAGTCTTGCACCCATGTATTCTACTTGTATTGTAACTAAGCCGCGACTCTCCTCTGGCTCTGTTGGAAACCGATGCGTGTTCCTGTGCATGGCTTGGGGATGGGGGGTGGGGACTGCTTTCATAGGCTTTGGGCAAGAAGGTAACAAAAAGACCAAATCAGTTACAGCAGCTTTAAAGTAAACAAAAAATATGCCCTCGTATAACACAGCCAAACTGGTTCTGGGTTGTCGACAGCAACTTCAGCTACTTTAGTAGTCGTCTGGGGAACATTGTGACCCATACTTGGCCTAACAGAAGACGAGAAAAAGGAACTCAAAGAAAGCTTGAAATTGTGTCTGCAATGTGCAAGTGCCTGCAGATCTGTCAGAGTGAGGTGCTCAGTGCAAGCGTGAAACGGCAATCTCGAGTACCATCACATGTGCTGGCAGACAGGGGAGGGGATACACACCTCCTGAACTACCAGCGATGACATCGATGGCCGAGGTTGAATAGGCCATTCTGTGTTGTCCCTAGCAAGGCTATTTATAGCGGGAATCAGCAGCAGTAACGTGGAAAACACGGCGCGTTCCATCTGCCAGGATCAGAGCCTGAGTTGGCACTGTCTGAAAGATGGTTGTTTAAAATATGACTTAGCGAATTACTGCTGTTGATCAGAGTTTTTTTAGTCGTGAAATTGCGCCCAAGCGATTGCGTTCATTCGCCAAGTTTGGGTTTCTGATCACAAAATGCTAATAAACAAGCTACTTATCCAGTACTGGGTTGCATTAGTGCCTATAGTGTGGGGAGCTTACACACCTGGAAAGGCATTATCAATGCTGAAAAGTACCTGGAGAGGTTTAACAACAACATATGCTCCCATCCAGACAACGTCTCTTTCAGGGAAGGCTTTGCATATTTCAGCGAAACAATGCCAAACTACATACTGCATCCATGACAACAGCATGGCTTTGCAGTAGTAGAGTCTTAGTGCTGAACTGGCCTACCTGCAGTCCAGACCATTCACTAATAGAAAACACTTGGGGCATCCGGCAAAGAGGACCCAGGACTGTTGAGCAGGAAGAATCCTACGTCTGACAAGATTGGGACAACATTCCTCTCCCAAAACTTTAGCAATTGGTCGCCTTACTTCCCAGACGTTTGCAGACTGTTGTTGAAAGAAGAGGGGATACTAAACAATGGTAAACATGGCCCCATCCCAAATTTTTTAAAATGTGTTGCAGCCATCAAATACAAAATGTGCTAATATTTTTCATGAAATGGTAAAATGCCTCGCTTTAAACATGTGATGTTGTATCTATGTTCTATTGCGGAATCATTTGTCAGTTTATGAGATTAGCTAATCATTGCATTCAGTTTTATTTTTGTGGAAATTTTATTTACATTTTACGCAGCATCCCAACTTTTTTGGAACTGGAGTGCAATATATCAACCTTTATGTATTAAGTAACAAAGTATTTTAATGCCTGTATTTTGTTTTTCTGTGCCAATACTTGCCTCAGTGCAAATACAACTTTTTACAATGCAAGCGTTTCAATGCCACTGATTCCATTCCAATTCAGAGTTTGTTTTCGATGTGAAATTCTGTCTTTGATGCAAAAATTTGAAGTCACTGTTCTGGCACCATATTACAGTACCCCTATAAAATGAACATTCGTCACTGGTACTGACTGATTATTTCCATCATTAGCATTAAAGCTTGCATATTACCACTTAGTTTGTCCTTGTTTCCCACTAAGGAAGTAAAACATGACAATTTCTTTCTGGAAAGACTGCCTGGCATCCTCAATGAACAGTAACACAATCAGTCGGGGTGTTCGAAAAATATCCCTCTGGCTGAGAAAGGCAATGATTCTATGTAGTGTCCAGTTAGTTGCAGACAATTCATAAAGCCACATTTATCAGTTCACTATTATCTACAACCAAAAGATGAGAAAAAAGATTATATTCACACCACCATGACATTAAGATATGCTATAAATGTCAGATCATACTGTATTTATTATCTGACCAAGAACAATTTTGGACTTCATGAGAATGAAATAGGAAATTAATGCCTCGCCTTCATAAAAAGCTCTGATGAATTCTTCCATGCCTGACAGCTGCATGTTGTTTCGTGACTAATGCTGTAAGGTTATCTACCTCAATGGATCCCTGGTGTGATCTCTCCCCATCACACGGTCTTTCATCTCTGGCAAAGCCTGCTTGGTTGCCCAAGGACAGCCTTTTCTCATCCCTGAAGGTGTGCTCTAACAGTTTCTTGCTCAGTGTCCCAGCAGCATTCTTAGCAAGGTTATAGCCTGGAGGTGCTGAGAGGTCCTTTCTGATGACAAAAGTCTCTGGTGTTTTCTCCCCCTGAATTTCCTCAGTCAGTTGAACAGGACTAGGGGACCTGCCCCCAACATTCTTCAGAGAGTCCTGGCCCAACAGCCTTGTTTCTACAGGCTTTTGCTCTACAGGATGGGACCGGCTGGGGGACTTGCTAAACTTTGGCAAGGCATCGTAGGCCAACGGCGTGTGGTCGATGATGTTGAAGAGGCTGGAAAGCCCATCATTGATAGTGGTGTGGACTGGGCTGTCCCGTGTGGTGGTGGACCGTGCCCAAGCCGACTCACTGTGACCCTTATGGGGTGTAATTGGAGCAGTCCCCTTGCTGGTTGCCAGGTCTGTCTTAGAGGAGGCTTTCCGTTGGACCTTGGGGGATCCGTACTTCGGGGAGCAGCACTGCCGCTCAAATTTACTTTGTACAATGGGGGAGAAGGGCAGCTTCCTATAGTTTCGAGATGGAGAGGAGATAGGAGTGGAGCCCCCCTTTGGGGTTAAGCACTTGTGAGGACTGCTGGTGAGGTGTCGGACGGCTTCAGTCTGAAGGCCCACGCTGATGGTCTGGGTAGTCTGGGTTCCCCTGGTGCTGAAGCCATTGGTCTGGCAGGCGGTGTCCTTTAAGTGGCGCTCAGCTGGACTGGATCGGATGGAATTCCTTACAGAAAAGGCAACCTCCTTCATGTCATCACTCAGGTTCCGCGGCAGCTGGAGCTCATGAAGGGATGAGGAAAACCCCATTGCTGGGCATACCGAGTGCTCGGTGGGGTGAAGCCCACTTTCCAACAGTTCCTTGTGGGGTGTCGAGAGGTCACAGGGCCAGCCTCTCAACACTTCATCCACCTCACCTTTGGTATTGCTGCCGTTTGCTTTGGTCGCTGTGAAAACCAGTTCAGGACCCACGTCAGGTCTCTCATCACCCTCCGTCTTGCAAATTTGAGCAGGACTGTGGAAAACTCTAACCCCGCAGCGGTCTGCCCCAGGATTGGTCCTCAGGGACTGTTTCTGGCAGTGCTCTGAGCCACTTAATGTGTTGGTGGTGATGGCAGCACTTGTAGTGAGGTACCATGATGCTGGTTGGAATGATTCTGAAGACAACTCTGTCCTCATACCCTCAGACCAAGCCTCAGGGGAAGGTTCCAAGGGTACTCTTGGTCCTGAAGCACTGGAGATGTCCCAGCGTTTACTGTTGAACTCCTCAATGTACTTCAGGTCATCAGGTGACAAGGGTGGAGTAACCTCCTCTCTGCTGCTGGACCCTTGAGCTCTTTTCTCGGGGAGGTATGGAGAGCTGTCCATCAAACGCTGGAACTCACTCATGGAGCACACCGATTTTGCCCTTGGCAACACAAAATGGATTAAGTGGATTAAACTAGATTTCATAGAAGTAGCATTAGCAACTGCTTAATATGTCAAGAAGAGAAAGACATGAATGAAAACCTGCATGAAATTATAAATTTGACATAAAATAGTAATATAATCAATCACCTACATTACACCAAATGTAACTAAATTCATAATTAGTACATCCTAAACAACAACTACATCAGTTACAGTCAGGAATTTCAATATACCATGGAACAAATCTTTGCAATAACTCTTAAATTTAAAAAATAGGACCAAGGGTTCTGTAGATTACCGGCGAGCAATCCTATAGTGATGATACAAGTTATGAAAATTTCATGTGAAGTTTTACCTTCAAATCATTGAAGATCAATGTCAATGTCACTAAATAAAAGTTCACATGCATTTATAAGACCTCCTGTAATACAATCATAAGCTCTGAGGCAGTTTTTGTGATACAAGTCATTTAAAATTCGATATGTCAATTGTGAACTTTAAAGCTCACAGGGGGTCAAGTTGAGGTCAGCAAATGGACTTCATATATTACTTTCTAAAAGTCTCTATATAACCCTTGGCTCAATTTGTGACCATTTTGGTGATACAAGTTACTGTAATTTCACTGTCGAGTTTGACCCTTTGTCAAAGTTGAATGTCACTAAATGAAAGTTCAAATGTGACTTCCTAGATGTCTGTCTGTTACAAAACCAAGGCTTCATCTGTGACCATCGTAGTGATACAAGTCATCGAAAATTCAGTAGGTCTCATTTGGCCTTTGAAGGTCAATACGTAGGTCACCAAATGCAAGCTTATCAATGATTTCTAATATGTCTTCAATACAAACTTAGGCTCCAAGTCATTGTAATTGTATTATGTCAAGTTTGACCTTCAAAGGTCACCAACAGTCAAGTTGAATGTCACCAAATGAAAGTTCAAGTGTGACTTCATTTAAGTCTGTGATACAAACTGTGTCTGTGACCTTTTTAGTGATAGAAGTCATTGAATTTTCACAAGGTCAGACTTGACCTTCGAAAGTCAATATGAAGGTCACCAAATGAAAGTTCAGATATGACTTCTTATCAGTCTCCGATACAAAACTACGCTCTATCTGTGACGATTTTGCTGATATAAGTCATTGAAATTTCACTGTAAAGTTTGGCCATTGAAGGTCAAGTCCAAGGTCACAAAATGAAACTTCATACATGACTTACTTTATGCCCAAAATGCAAACAAATGCTCTATCTGCAATAGTTTTGGTGATAGAAGTCAGTGAAATTTCACTATGTGAGGTTTCACCTTTGAAGGTCACCGGAGGTCAAGTTCAAGGCCACCAAATGAAAGGTCTTATATATGACTTCCAGTGTTTCCCCAAGGTTTATTGCTTTGGGGGTGGGTCCGTGGATGGTGTCCACGCGGGACCCTATGAACTATGATAACAGGGCATTTGGACCTGAAGATACAGTTAAGACTCATATTTGTGTGTTCACATATTTTCAGAGTTTGCCATGGCAATAGAAAAAAATGGAATCCCAGGGATGCAAAGGGATTTAAAAAGCTGAGTCCTTAATGATATGACTCACTGACCGAGTTCTGTCTGCTATTGCCATTATGATAAATATAAATGCCAAAATAACTTTTGATTTACCATATAGAAGACTTCTTTCTATGCATTTCATTTTTGTTCTAGGGGGCTGGCGAACTTCTTTGGTTTGGGGGCTTTGTGAATGTACTTGGCGCCATCAGATGCAGAAGCATGACCTTAACCCACCTTGCCTTTGAACCCAAACCTATGCTTTACCTATCTCTGAGATTGTGCTCTTTGTAGTCTTTGCACCACTAACTTTTGTTACCGAGGTGTCAATAATATCATGTAGAAAAAGTAAAAATTGCCACATTTACTCCATTCTAATAATTCATATAATTAGAAGCAATAGATTTGTCCACTCTAAAGCCTGGAGTACAAGTGGGAGAGGGGTCACAGATAAGTACTTGGAAAGCATAATACAACATATATATGGGTACTAAGGGGGTAGGAGACAGATCATGTGGGTATGGGTGGACAGTAAACAAGATGCAGGTGTAGTTATGAACATTTGATGCAGTGTTCAATCTTCTCTGGGCTAGATACATAGATATTTTGATTTGTATGAGCAAAAGTCACATTAAAAAAATCACATTACATAAAAATAGTGGCAAAGCCACTGCTGTTTGGCCTATCGCAACATGGCCAATATCGAACATGGCCAAGATTTTCATCCCATAAACACGCATATAGAATATTTAAAGCATCTGTCAAAAAAAATATTTTTTTAAGTGCTCAAAACATGCCCAAAATGTAAAAATATAGCTCACAAAAACTTGCTGCTGACGGCGTCGTGTATTTGCTGACGGCATTACATCCATCTGTATTATATTTATTACGTTTGTCTTGTGTACAAACTGAATGTGTCTGAGCCGAGCGCAACAACAAAGAGCAGGAGATCAGGTTTCAAGTAAATGTGGGGCTGGGGGCGAAAGTTTTTTTCCTACAAACTTTGAAAACTGAGTTTTCCCGGTGAACAGCTTCGGTCAGCGAAAAAGCCTGCCAGAGTCTCACCCGGACGGCCCACAAGATGGTGACTAACGGCCCGTAATGGGTTACGTACAAGCGGGATTGATTAGCCCTTCAACAATGTGGAACATCTTGTTTCACTAACACAGAAGATATAACCAAGCGGCCAGTGACGATCTTACATCTACATTTCTGCGAGTGTCATAGTTATATATAGCACTTTTAGTGGCTGTGCTTCACTACTCTTGTTGTTCAAAGTCATGGCCTCATAGTATTTATTTAGGCCTACATATTTGCTTTATGCTACAGAAATGACCAAAAAACTGTTTTCTTGCAAATAAAACGATTTAGGGGCTTTGGCTATTCCCGATATATTTAATTTGGTTGTTTTCGTCCTAGAGTTTAGGAAGGCAGGCTTGCTGGGAAATTTGTTTGACTAATGGCCTTGCTTGTCCCCTGCTGCGGTAACAATGTTTCAACGGCTACATGATCACAAAAATTTCAAAAAATCATGTAAGTGTCATATAAAAGGTAATAAGTAATCACGTCTGTCTGCCTCATAGTGGCAGTTACTTTTATTGGGCTTAAATTAATCGGGATTAATCGACAGCCCTAAAAAAATATTTGTGACCACAGCACAAACAGTGTCTTAATTATGCGCTACAATTTCCTTCAAAACACATTATTGAAAACAAACATTTCTACAGCAGCTGTAAAAATGATTTCATCAGTAAGTGAGGCCATGGTTAACAAGTTATCTCCATTTACTTCAAATAATACACAACCTCTAGCAAAATTAATGGAATTATCATACTTGGATGATGCTCATCCAGCCTTTTTACTTCATGGCAAATAAACAAACTACATATATGACACTGAACAATTATTTTTGATTAGTTAAACATTCAGGCTTCATGAAACACACCTCAAATTCAATTATTTAAATCAATGGTAAAAAAGCATGGTGATTCAAAGGTGAGGGTGATATTAAAATATTGATGCTTATCATGTCTTTAATATCCATACCTGAGAAGACTCCCACCACAGATCTCTTCATTGGGATATGCTGATAGGCCTGTCTGGTCTGATATTTCATTCAGAGCCTGAAAAACAGCAATTATCATTTAATGTTTGGTAAAGCATAAATATCACCATAGCTCTCAGTCTGTGAAAGGACTTCATAACAAGAAGTTGTATTCCATCACTTTTGAAATTTTACTCACACACAGAATTGGTAATGACCTCACACTCAGAACACCAATACTATAATAAATTATTCAAATCGTTGACATGAATTTTATTAGCTGAAATGAACATGTTCAAAATTTATCTTTCGATAGCAGGAACATTCTGTTTATGCACATCTGATAAATGAGGTGTCACTTGTAAGGTTACTTCAAGCAAATGACTAGAGATATGCCCTTATTCTCATTAACAATCCCACGCATATTGGCCACCTTTCCACTATTCTAGTAAGGTGGGCTATTTAAGCTACTCTCCAGGTCTGTCTCTGCATGCTGCTGTGCTCCATTACTCTCAGCTGCTGCTAGTCGTTAACACTACCTGCTGCTACATCATGCTTCCCTGCTCCATCTTAACATCCCAACTACATCCCAGCATCCACCTGGAGGTTTTGAATATTTCACAATATCGTCCCTGATAAACAACTATTTTAGTAATCGAGTATTCTATGGAATATTCTGATGATTAATTGAGTAATCTAATAAGTAATAGTGCGTGCTTGGTCAATTATTTTCTTAAATCACCTTTGCTTCTTTCAAGAGCAAAAGCAATATTCAAAGGAGAAAATGAGACTGGTCTCATGAATGAAAAGTCAATTTTTTTTTCCTTTTTTGAGTATGCTTTTATTTATACCGTTGCGCTTTATTTTTTCTCTTGCTCAGATATTGGTATTTTGCTTGCCTATTATTATTGCTTCTTTTGTGCTTATCTCACTTTTAAAATAAACAAAAGTCAAGGTGTTTCAGGTGAAAACACAAATTCATTTATCATTTTTCTTTTATTAACAATCTAAAATGGGTCAATCGACCCCTAAAAACAGCAATATGAAACGGTTCATATTTCACATGATACATCCCACTTCAGTCAAAAAGAGTATACCATCACACTTGCCTGACACGCTGCAAGTCATCAGAAGCAAAGGCCAGAATGAGACAAGAGTGTGTGCGACTAACCTAATTACAAGAATGTGGCTCATACTTCAACAAATTCACAGCAGGGTTTCATTTTCTGTGGCTTTATTAATTATGTAGGGACATATAGCCATCAAACTGATTTACGTCTTTGGCCAAACCTTGAAGAATGCCTTCACTAATTTGCAGTCTTTAATCACAACCAATCAAAACATTAATTTATGTGAAATGCAACTGCTACCGTTTGTTACCTTGAGTCCGTTTGACACTGTGAACTGAATGGTAATGGTTTTGTGTTCATGTTTATGTTCATGTTTAGTGCTCATGATTTTGTCTTTTAATTTTTTTTGGGTTATTGTCATTCTCAGGTTTTAGTACAGTCCATTTTTCAGTTCCATTGCACTTGTCTCCCCTGTCTCGTATTCTAGTTGGTTCAGTCCATCTACCCAGTCAGTGTGCTCACATGCTTCGGGTGATTTCAATGGTTTCTGGTGTTTCATATTATTCCTTCAATTCTCATTAACTTCCCTCTCCTTGCTGTTCTGATTACTAACATGTTCAAAATGTATCTTTCGATTGCAGGCACATTCTGTATATGCACATCTGATAAATGAGGTGTCACTAGTAAGGCTACTTTAAGCAAATGACTAGAGATATGCCCTTATTCTCATAAACACTCGCATGCATATTGGCCACCTTTCCGCTACTCTTGTTCCTGAATGCACCGTCACAGTCGGCTTCAGTGCTGCAGCATTGACAAAGTGCTTTTGAGGCAAGCTCATTCCCTTTTACAGTTGACACAGCACTATATTTTTTTTCAACGTGTCATGAAAAAACATTGGAATTTTTTCGTTGCGGTGCGTGATGTTTTTGCTCACAATTTTTTTTTCCCTCATCCTCTGTGATTTTTTTTTTTTTTAGTTTGCACTCGCTCCCATCCTATTCACGTTACAGCTACCATATTGATGCGCATATAAGCACAATGCCTATAAGTGTATGTGCCAGTAGTCGAGTACAGGCGCACACGCTTATAATTGAGACCAACTGCATTTTTCCATTCCATTTTCAAACAGACAATTTGGAATGATGGTTGAACAAAATGGATTTCAATTTAAATCAAGTACGCTTTGGGGGGAGTGCATTTCTTTTGGAGGATCCCGTCTACATAAGCACAGATGTTGCTGTCAGCCGACTAAACTTCAAAATATAAAATGTGCACGTGGGTATCACGTGATCTATCAATTTAAGGGATACATCCACTCAAGATTTACATTTTCTATTTGCAAAACAGCAACGGGTCTCTGTCAGACTCTCAGACTTTCAAACATCGGTGCATGCACCTCTGAGGGAGACAACTTTTTTAACAATGATACGAAAATATGCATTATTTAATTTATTAGGCTACGTGCTTTTATGCACATCAATACAGTGCAGCCGAAACAAAGTTACTGTGCCACAGAAATATGTGTACGTCTGAAAGAGTGTTATGTTCTGGATTTAAACAAAGCTCGAAGCATATAATTTGCCTTGATGTATTTTAGTAATCAAGTTACTCAATTTATTCGAGAAATCGTTTCAGCCCTATACTGTAATTATTTATGTGTGACTTGGGTGACTGAAGTATATTTGGGGCAAAATCAGACTGTGATCCTGTACTGTGACAACTTAAAATCAATCTCACGAGTGAAGCTTGAGGATTTGATCCCTCCGGGCTTAAGAAATGAGTGAATAGTTTTAAGACTTGTGTTGTATGTAGTTTTACTGAAGTACAATAAAATTACTTTAACCCAATAGCACTTGGACCAACCGATACCGCCTGAAACTTTTGTTCCCTAGACCACCTCAAACCTCCTGTGTCACATGATTGCCAGGGAACCAGTGGGGGCTCGTGAAATGGTTACAGGGGAGGATGAAAGCCATCCCTTAAAAAGAATGATTGGTCACAATCAGTTTTCAATCATTAGTTTGAATTACCAGTCCCTGTGGCCAATTTTCATAAACAAAAATATATATATACCGATTAATACTGATTGCGACTTCGCACTTCACAAGCTTTTCTTTACTCAGCGGTTAGAAGCAATGCACGTGTTTTGCGATCGTTTAAATGAAATTAGATAATTTGAAATGTCTTATGTAATTCCATTGCCTCCAACCCCTCCATGCACAAGGACTTCATTTCTGCGCGAGAATCTCTTACACAGGCAGTGATTGAGTAATTGTTGACTACAGCAGAGGAACGTAAATATGCCACTTAAGCTGCTTTAAGTAAACTAATTTTTCGCACGACAGATTACATTCAAAGTCAACGGCCCTCATTTATCAGACGTGCGTACACAAAAAAAAAATGAGTGTACGCCAAATCTCCCGCAAGGATCGGCACTCATCAATCTGAACTTGAGTGAATGGTCTGCAAAAATCTAACGCCAGGTCTGAACAGGTGTACGCAGATTTGAAACCAGCGAACAACATGCAAGAAGCATCGATGTGGACGACATGCTGTCATTGCCGTTATTAGTAAAATGAATAAATGGGCTAAACAAATAAATAAGAATTCTGTGTTGAGAAATTAATTAAACTTATATTTTGAGAGAACCTACTTGTCAGGCCAGACGGCTGACAATTAATCAATTTGATTAAGCGCAATGCGTGGCTTGACAGATATGCAGTGTAGACTCTCAGATGCTCATCCAGTCAGATATATACTGAACGACAAAAGAAATGCAAGTTCATTAAAGGCAGACTGGAAATTAAGTTTGCGCATAATTAATTTAGAAAATCAAATGTATGACTAGCGCGTGGATATTTAGGGCCGGTTCATACTCTATGCAAGGTATGCGAGTGAACGCAAGCACAGGTCCGTTCCATTCTGGTCACAGAGAGGCCTGAACGCGCGTGCCTTGCTGCGCTGTGCCTCGTTAAAAAGCAGAACACTGCTCATGCAATAGGGGGTAGCAAAGTCCTCTCCTTCTCCTCCTTCTTCTTTTTTCTTTTTGGTGTGTTGAACACAGCGTATGGTGCATTATTTGCTTTATCTCCCCCATTGGAATCTCACGGAAATACAAGCATCGATGCGTCGCGTTACAAAAATTTGGATGACACACTTTGCTACGCAAGGACGCAGGATGGCTACCTTGCGTTGCTTGATTTACCTTGCTTTGTGTTCGTGGTCGCGTACCTTTTGTAGAGTATGTACCGGCCCTTACACTAGTTTCATCAAATTTTTCTTTATTTTGCGGTCACTTTGACTGAGTAACCATAAGAGTACATTAACTACCTAGCTAACTTGTGTTTCTTTTGTTGGTCAGTATAGGCCCACAAACACTTTGACCGTGATCACATTTTGACAATGGCAGATCTTCTATTGTTAGAGGAATAGCTTCTGTCCGACGTGGGTGGAACTTTCGGAACAAAGATCTCCTCCGGGAAAGTGACGAGTGGCTGCTTGTTTTGTGTGGCACCCAATAAAATGTCATGGAGTAACACTGATAAAAGTACAATGAAGAGTGATCTCTGCAGACTGTATTTTACAATTACCCTCATGGTGCTCTGATCGAGGCGGTGGGGACTCATCTGTGTCCCCGTTGCCTCGTAACTATTCTCACGATGCAGGGGGAGCCCATCAGTGCTGCCATGCGCTCCTCGAATGGTGACAGCTAGTGGTTCGAGTCTGGTTGGCCTCCAACGGTCCGTGCCCTTCTTCGTCTGAGCGCAGCAACCCATTTTTTTTTTTGGTGGCGATCTTAAAACGGGACCACTTTTTTTAACCAACATATGAAGCATTTGGATTGTCAGTTATGTAGGCTATATAACATGAAATATCATGGAGCTATAAATTGAATTTATTAAGGCCGATGTTATTTGCACTTATACGCCTGGCCAATGCTACATTTTTATCTTGGCCAGACTTACAAGTGTGCCAGTTGATGACCATTTCAGTGCCGCTTGTAAAGTACCGCTTAAAAAAAGTTTGTACGCAAAAAAAAATTTTAGCTTTGGACACACTAAGAATAAGTGTGGGCAATGGAGAAATGTGCAACTTGTGCAAACGTTCAAGTGCGTCTAACGTGAATTTTGATAAATTTTTGTGCTTGGACGCACTTAAATAAGTGCGAATAGTCAGTTTGATTTATTAATGAATTGAATCAAACCTCTGCTGCACTCCAGTTTTCCACCCCAACGGTGTTTACCGCAGCAGCAATAGTTTTCAGAACTGCTGCCTTCTGGGCTCCCTTTATGCCACTCTTAAGGCTCCCAAATAAAATTATTTTGTTTTTCTCCACCTCAGACATGATAATTTATATTTCATCCTCAGTGAAGTTATTTCTTCTTTGAAGACTTTCAAGAGTCCTTGTCGTAAAGTGGGCAGGACTATCCCTCCTGGAGCATGAATTTATAGGGGTGTGTCATGTAAATTACAATGGTTTCAGCCGCCAGATTTATCCACGCCACACAAGTTCTAGAAATCAGACGTGACACCTGGCGAACGCTGATATTTACACCAGAATCTACACCAGATCCTCCGCAAATTTGATAAATGAGGGCCAACGTGTATTCACGTCTTTGCATTGACTTTGAATTTAATCTGTCGTGCGAAAAAATTTTTGTTTCGTCTCCGGTGTGAAAGCGGTTTAAAACTCACAACACATGGGTGAGAGTTGACAGGTATGTGTTATAAATGAAAACTGGCCACACCTGACAATGTTGAGAGTTTTTGGAGATTCCGTAATGGTAATTTAAATGACTGATTGAAACAGGTCATATTTTCCAATCGTTCTCTTTAAAGGATTGTTTGATCCTCCCCCGTCGGCGGTTCACGAGCCACGACTGCAGGGAACAGAGGTAATCTATATATAATGAGACTTAGTGCTATTAGGTTAAAGGACTTTATGGCTTTACCTCTTTTAAGCATGGGAACCTCTTCTCAGTTTCAAGGCCAGATGGAGGGGGCATGTCATTGTCGCTCAAGGTATCCAGAGACAGAGCGTCCAAAAACAGGCTCTCGCTGGGCTGGAAGGTTTCGCCACCCTTCAACCTGACCACCTCGGACCTCCTGTCTGTGGTGGCATCTGAATCGGAGTGGCTGTGGACTGAGGTAGAGGCAATGGTGCAGGGAGATCTGGGAAGCCCAGGGGAATGAGGAGGGGACAATGCTCTGTGGTCTTCCAAAGTATGCTCTCCAATAAAAAGCCTCTTCCGCTCCCTCTGAGCCTGAAAAACAAATGAGGCACATATCATACAAGGCAGAGTAGTGTAGCAGACAGGACCCAGCTGGAAAAACTTGTTTTCTAGAAATATAATCATATAAGTGCTTTGACCGAAAAAAGGATGACAACGACTCGGAGAGAGATCAACACATTTAGAAATAAGTGCACATGGTCTACAACATCCCCCGCCAATTGTATGCTTCTTATTTTCGAACTCCATCAAGGCCTTTATGGTCTGAAGCTACACACCACATTTGGTTGTCCTATCTGTAATAGTTTCTGAGAAAAGTTGTCCCCCATCTCTCGGACGGACGGTCGGATTTAGCACACACGCACGGACGGACGGAGGTCAAACCTATATCCCCCTCCCACTTCGTGTTGGCGGGGGATAATAATCTGAATTGCATTAAAATGATTGAAGTTATTTTTTTAAATGGATAACAGCTTCATCTGCAGTTAGAAAAAAATAACTTTGATATAATATCACAATGGAAACACAGTTTTCATGCAGTACACACTTTAAAAGTGAAGATAAATAAACCTGCTCTTTTACCTAACACCCTTGGGATTTGTATTTCAGACATTTTCTTTTTGGGTTACAGACTTGCTATGAGATGACTTCCAGCCATTATTCATCTTCCCTTATCTAGGGCAACCTGAAAACAAACTCTTAACATCCACTTTTGTATAGAAACTTGCAATGCAGTAGCGAACTCATAGATAAAATGCAGTAGCACTGCAGTGGAAGGCAGATTCTTGACCCTCATCCAGTTGCTCACTTGATGTATCGACAACCTGGCCAACCTGTTCAGACATGACTGCAGAGACCCTCCTTACATATTCTTAAGTTCTTTTTGAATTGTCTTTTTCAGATATATAGTTGTATGGAAAAGAAAAGCGTGTAGACACATATATCTTGGTTAACAATGCTATTTTTTTCTATTTGGGTAACGTTACACTCACTGACTTACACTCAACTGCTGTCTGAGGCATTTTTGTATTCCCAGAACCTACTGTGATGCTCCCCACTCTTATAGGTTTTTCTGAAGAAAGAGCCAGCAACATTACAGTATGTGATTGTACTGCACAGTAATAACCCTTAAGCACTATAACACAGCTTGATCCTGAAGTTAAGATATGGCATCCATACCCTCTCCATCTTGCAATGGAGCTCTCTCATCTGCCAGTCCCAGTCCTGTCTCTCGCGGTCAAATCGTTCCAGTAGCTCCTTCTTCTCCCGGCTCCACCTCTTTTCACTGTGCTGCAGTTTCCAGCACAGGTCCATGGTGGCACTATGGTTCTCAGCCAGGAGCCGCCTGTGCTCCTCCCGTTCTTGATCAAGTGCCTCTCCCAGTTTGACGAACTTTGGATCTCTGCCCAGCTCCAGCTGCTCAATTGAGAGAGGAAACCCCACAAATCATTCAAAGTACAGTAACCTTCAAATTATTTGTGTAGCATATGCTAACTCTGAAAAGGTTGGAAAGATATGGAAAATGCAGATATAAACCGAAAGCAGTAATTTCTAAATTCACTTTGATTTAAATGTCATTACAGACAGAAGGAACACAAGATCTTTTATGATCAGCCAAAGGAGGTTTTGCAGGGTATAGACAAATATGCCCACAGCCCAATTGAACCATCTTCTGATTATATGTGCCTACTTGTGACACTGTCCAGAAAATAGATTTGAAATGTGAAATTTGCATACAGGAAGTGAATTGTGACCTATTTAGTGATTTCAAGATTTTTGTGGGGCAAGGCCTCAAAGTCCATATTTTTTTTTTTTTTTATTTCGGCATGATTGAAAATCATTTCATGACAATTGCAACACACAGCATGTATCATTACCGAAAGGGTCGCGGGGGAAGCGAAATCGCTTATCAGAGTCCCGTCCCCAGCTTCCAGAAAAAAAACATTTTGGTTATGATTAAAATATCATAAGGATTATAAATCACAGCAGAGTTAATGTCCATGTACGCTACGTTTTAAACCCATAAATTTATTTAAACCCATAAATGACTGTTCTAAAAAACCAGATGATTTGTAATGGCTACAAAACAACATGACGGGCATTTTTATCCCAAACGTAAGTATATATGTGAAAAACTGAAGAAGTTTCAGACAATTTTCCATTGAAAAATGCATCTGTCTTTACCGAAATTGATTCAAAACGTAAAGTTAATCTTGAAAAACAACCAGGTTCCGATAAAAACACACCTAAGACATTTTCACAAAAAGTTGCCTCAAATAATTGGCTAAATAATGTGCAAGTGTTGTTAAATTGCGAGACCGGTAACATGGATTCAGACTGCAAAAAGTGGAACCATCTCTGTATTTTGAAATGATAACTATCTCCTTTGGGTGTCAAAGTATGTCACTAAATAATAAACATGGAATTAAGAGTCTTAGAGTATTATATACATGATTGACGAGACATTGGCCTTCAAGATCATTCTGGACCATAACTACAATACATCTGAAACACATTTGTCCTTTTAAAATTAGACAAATATAGATTGCCATATAGATTACAATTATAGATTACAATTTGTTATAATTGTAAAATGTTTTAATTAAGGAAAATGACTGAGAACAAGTCATTAACAAGTAATAATTGTTCAACCGCGTCCAAATGAATGATTGTCATCTTACATTCACGAGGAGAATTCGCAACACCTAATGGTGTGGATTGTTTTCGGTGTGAATGTATTGTTCATTCGGAAAGAAAATTGCGAAGAAGTTAGGACTAATAAAAGTTCTAAAGGGATGTTCTGTGCCCACCCGATTTTCAGTTCTGGATACGCCACCGCATACACTACAGGCCAAAATCTTGGAAGCAAGATCAAATTTGTCCAAAAAAAAGATCATAGTTTCACTGGCATACTTTGCAGCAAAATAAACATGATTATTATATAAAGTGTCACTTATCAAAATACATTTTTACTCAAATTATCAGGCCCATGGTCCTAGTTCCCGCCGAATTGCCGTTGGCATCCAGTGGGCTGTAAACCATGACATAAAGTGAATAATGCAAGCTGTGATTTGTTTTTTACTTTTTCACTGAAGTTGTGACTCTTGCAAATCTTCTCAACCCAAAAACTAAGCCCCTCCTTTCTTTTGTTGACATTTATTCAGCAATGGTCTGGTAACATCAATGTCAACAGTACCTAAAGGTGTATAGAGGAAAATGGTGCACATCAATGAAAGAAAAGTCTAATTATGCAGTAAATACATCCCAAAATCCATAGATTTCATACTGCTTTTTAAGGCAGGTATTGTGAACAGAAACTTGAAGTTGCTTCCAAATTTTTGACCTGTATTATCCTTGCTTCCAAACTTCTAGCCTGTAGTGTACCTTAACTTGCGAACTCTGAATAACAAAGCATAGCGCAGTAGCTTCAGAACCGCAGAACTCGCTGGTTGCTAGTCTAATGATGACAGGTGATTCTGAATGTCAAGACATGGTTTTGGAATAGGAAGTGTTGAAAGTCTTCCTGAATTTCAGGACAATTTCAGTTGACACTGAAGGAAACTAGTAAAACGCATCAATACGCAATAAATAGTAGGCTCCGTCAGTGGGGTGGTTTTGTGAGCTCAAGCAAAGTTTGACTGAACACAAGCTTGCGATAGCCAATTAATTGAATGTCAATCTTACCGCTTCCGTGTCCCCCTCCAAATGAGAACTGCTTGCCACATGAAGATCATTATAGCCAAACAGCTGGTCAAGTTTTAGCATTTGGAAGCCTGAGCCTCCAGTGCTTGCTTCTTTAATTCCCTAGGCTTCCCAGAAGTAAAAATATAGTATTGCAAATGTTGAAAAGCAAAAGTAGATTTGCTTCACACTGTAGCCATTTTTGCGCTGCAAATTGCGATGTAATACCAGAAATTTCGGACCCTGTAATGCATGCATAAATAGAGCAGCTCCATGCCCGCTGGTGTCTACATCTGCACAAAGGGGTTAAGAGTTCCAGCAAGAGTCAAGCAATAATGTAAAACAAAATAATGTATACAGCAATGTTAGGTGGCGTCATTGATCCATTTTTGTAGAGTTAAACCACAATTGATTACAAGCTCACCGTCTGGAATTGGGTAGAATAAACATTCACTACCGCTCAGTGGCTACTGCTTCCTCCGGCCTTAAAAGGCTATTTTCAAACTCAGGAAAAAGTAATGTAAAGCAATGAAAAAATAGTGACTAGGGACATTGGGTTCATCTCTCTGTGCACAATTAGCTCTATTCTGGTACTACTATTTCGCCTGTTTTAGATAGGATCGTAAATACATCTTGTGCAAACAGTTGCTACTATGCGCTAGAATAGGAGCTCGAGCAATTTTTTGCTGGGTAGCAATTTTTACTATCATGTGTTCACATGGACATGCCCTGCAAAAAAAGACCAGTCTTTGCTGCGCTTAAGTGTTACTTTGGTTAACGCAACAGGCGTAATGACCTCTATTTGAGTCGGTTTGAGCAAGTCTTCCAGCAGCAATAGCAAGGGTGAGAGGGAAAAATTTCACTATTTCACTGATTTTGATGCAGAAATGTCAGATTTGTCTGATGATCATAGCAAACTTACTTTGAAGGATTTATGCACTCATGTGGTGTAGTGGAAAACTGTAAACAGACAATGGTAATGCTGCGGCTTAATGAAGAACAGCAGGGAGCAAAATCGTATCACTAATGATCTGTGCCAAAGAGATGGACTCTACCGCTATGCTGCAATATTGCAGAAGAATTGTGAGCCATTTGAATTTATGTGTAAAACAACTGGACCGATTATCAATGATCATCCGATCATTTCCTGCTTCTACCTCAAAGACAATAAGTCCACTGTACGAAATGGAGGTACCACTCTAAAGAGGAAAATTTGTTGAGAAATATATGTTAAAGTTATGTGAGTAGTGCCAAAAATGATGGAACGGGAGTTAGTCAGAGTTAAGAAGTGAGAAAACTGTGCGTCTCGGCTTCCCAACCTGAATTTTCTTGTCTCAGTTAATATAGGGGTCAGTGGAGTTTCAGTAAGCATAGCCTTCGCTTTTCAGCTCATGCTGCCACACCTGTTTGTCCAATTGCTTCCACAGTAACATTTTTCCTGACTTGATGTGAAAGACACTTTTCATTCGACCACACCTATTTTCGGAATAGCCGAATAAAATGTTCCCTTCCTGGCTTACACCAGGATTAATGTGATGTCCTTTGGATTTCCAGATGAATACCAGGCTGCATGCTCTCAAAGTTATGCAATGAGATATACAAAATCAGTAACTCGCAGTTATAGTGCATTGGTGGTCTATTACATAAGAAACATTAGTACATATGTACGTGCATCTGCCACTGTTTTTATTAACTTTCGCAGAACAAGATAATTGCTTAGTCGAACAATGACAATTTCTTTCAAAAAGATTGCCAATTCAAGATCACTGAAAATTAATCTGTATTCTGAAGTGTATTCAGACCCTATATAAATGGCTCCTGTAGCAGTTGTAGACCTCTGGCCTCCTAGATTTTAGTTAGCCCCACCCCTGCATGGCACTGAGATCATACCTGCTGAGTGTGGCATTTCATCTCTGCCCATTTCACCTCCCACGAGGCCTTCTCATTGGCATAGGCCTGCTGCAGCTGGCTGCGACGCTGCTCCTCATCCCGCAGCTCCAGGCGGAACTCTTCGAGTAATAGCCGCAGCGCATGCAGCACCCGCCGGCTTTCGGTCACCTGAACAGGACCGGGTACGTGCTCACCGTTACACTCCTGGCTATGCCAAATGAATCCACTTTCCAGATACAAAACGGTCCATAAGTATTTTGTTTGTCACAATATGTATAAGCACGTATAAATAAGTTTCCAGCTCTGAGAATAACCACCTAATATGGATTTAAATGACCTAAGATTTAAGTTGGAACTATAATATCAAATTCTGCATTTCAAATTTTTTGGAGCACAAAGCCTAAAAAATGCATTCCTCCCTTAAAAATACAGTGAATTTGATTCCTAATGGCTCTCAGAACAACACAGAGCAGCAGATATATACCACTTTCTCACTTCAAACTCCCTTTGGATGTGCATATAGCAGTTATCCTTGATGCAGCCCTTCTCAGCTACAACTTGCACTCTAATAAATACCATTGTTCTGATAATGACCAGCAAGCACTGGGTAATATCAAAGCTATTGAAAGATGGATTCATGCGCTTTAAGCACTTTCTTTTCCTGGCATATCTCAAAGTAAATGATTCCTGCTTTCCGCTGAAACAATGCCACTCAAACTACAGTGATGACTGGAATACAATTCAATAAATCACCACTTTCTTCAGACACCATCTTGTCCCTGCATGACCAAGAAGTAAAATTAAAATATCATAATCCTAACAAGCCCACTGGCGACCATGATGCAGCAGGCAAAGCGTTTTTATTTGAGCAATTCTTGATCATTCAGTGCTGTATCTCCACGCTAAATCGTAGAGGACTTCCAGCAGAACCAGAACTCCTTTTCCTCTCATCTCCTTGGTCCACTCCATTTGCAAATAGCAGCTTTTATTTAAATCAGTATTTGCTCCATAGTATTGGTAAGGCTGCTTGACAGCAAATGACTCAGGGAACATAAACTCAAGTCAGAGAGCATCTGACTCCGTGCTGACTGTAACAGACTCATATTTCACCATTTCCACATAAAAACACTCAGGCATTCCTGCAGTCTGAGCACGGCTGAAACCAAAGACTGTGTGCTGGCTGCCAGCGGCCACAGAGTTTCTGTATAGACTGCATCTTCAATAACGAAGGGGTGTCAAGGGCAGCTGAGCCAGGCTACTACAGTAATGTTGATACAGATCAATGCTAATGTCAAAAACAAGCCTCCCTTTTTCTACCCATTTCTCCTTCCAAATATATGATTTCCATAATTAGCAAACTGATTTAATTCATAGAAGTGCAATTACTTAGTTGTAGTGCACAATTTTTGGGACATTTCCTGATGGAATTTCACAATCAAGCTCTTGGAAATGCAGTCAATGGGCAATTTGATTCTGATTTTACTTTTGAATTTACAGCCCTAACATAATTTCATATACAGAGCATGGAGTAAATATGTGTGCAGTCTGAAATAAGAATTAATCAAAGTTAAAATGTTTTTAGCTTGCGGCATTTTTTTGGACATTTAAGTATAACAAATTTTGAGAAACAGGCACATTTTCTATTTGGAACCTTCTACTGAATAGGTACAGTCATGAGAAAAATAAAGTACACCCTCTTTCAGTTCTATGTTTAACGTACCAGCAGGACATAATAAAAATCAGCAAATCCAAATCAGGTCCTGAAATTATGTAGATCTAACCTCAGGTGTAAAACAACGCACAACAGGATTCCACCGTGTTATTATCTATTTTACAAAAATTCCGCCAAAATGCAGAGGTCATCCATGAAAACGGAAGTTTACCCCTACTGCTTCCACAGGAATTCAGAGGGTAAATGATAGCTAGGAGTTGCTGATCAAATGCACTTGATTAATTGATCATCAGCAAGTGTGACCACCTCAATAAAAGCAGAGGTTTTGGCACTTTGCTGGTCTGGAACATTTAGGTGTGTGTTAACATAATGCCAAGAGAGAACAACATTAGCAATCATGCTAGAGATGCACTTGTTGCTGCCCATCAATCTGGGAAGGGTAATAAAGCCATTTCCAAACTATTTGAAGTCCATTAGTCGACAGTGAGGAAGATTATTTACAAGTGGAAAACATTCACAACAGTTGCCCGAGTGGCAGTCCAAGCAAATTCACCCAAAAGTCAGACCGTGCAATGCTCAGGGAAATTTGACAGAACTCAACAACTACATCTAGGACTCAACAGGTCTCAGTTAGCATGTTCTATGTAAAAGTTTGCGACAATACAATTTGAAAAAAAGACTGAACAAGTATGGCTTGTTTGTTGCCAGGAGAATGCCTTTTCTGTCCAAAAAGAACATGGCAGCATGATTAGGTTAGCATCTGAATAAACCACATGCCTTCAGGAAAAATGTCCTTTGAACAGATGAGACCAAAGTAGAGTCGTTTGGTCAAAATGTATAGAGCCATGTTTGGTGCAAAACAAATGCAGAGTATCAACACAAACACCTCATACCAGCTGTCAAGCATGGCGGTGAAGGGGTGATGATTTGGGCTTATTTTGCGGCCATGGGATCAGGGCACCTTACAGTCATTGACGCAAGAAAAAAAATCTAATTATTTTGTTAGTCCGACTAAAACCATACTTTTAAAATACATGTAAATATGTTAGTCCGAATAGAATTATACTAAATCGAATTCCTCGTAGTCGGACTAACACACCCAGATAATGTGGTTACTAGTCGCATTATTCCATGTTCAAACCCCAGTTCCAATGAAGTTGGGATGTTGTGTAAAATGTGGATAAAAACAGAATGCAATGATTTGCAAATCTCATAAACCCACATTTTATACACAACAGAACATAAACAACATATCAGATGTTGAAAGTGAGACATTTTACCATTTCATGAAAAATAGCTCATTTTGAATTTGATGGCAGCAACACATCTCAAAAAAGTTGGGACAGTGCCATGTTTACTATTGTGTGGCATCACCTCTTCTTTTAACAATAGTCAGATAAACATCTTTCTTAATGATTCGACAAATGTTTTCTATTGGGGAAAGGTCCGGATGCAGTGCAGCCTGAGGGAACGAAGGTCACGAGCATCCAATATTGACCTTCTGCCATGTCCCTTGCGCACAGAGATTTCTCCAGATCCTCTGAATCTTTTGATGATATTATGGACTGTAGATGGTGGGATATTCAAAATCTTTGCAATTTTACATTGAGGAACATTTTTCTGAAATTGTTCCACAATTCTTCGACTCAATTTTTCACAGATTGGTGAGCCTCTGTCCATATTTACTTTTGAGAGATTCTGCCTCTCTAAAATGCTCTTTTTATACCCAGTCATGTGACTGACCTGTAAGCAATTAACCTAATTAGTTGTAAAATGCTCCTCCAGCTGTTTTTTATGAGTAACTTTTACTTTTCAAGCCTTTTCTTGCCCCGTCCCAACTTTTTTGAGATCTGCTGCTGCCATCAAATTCAATATGAGCTAATATTTTTCATGAAATGGCCCGAGGATGCATTTCCCAAAAGCAGAGACGCTAACTCACAAAGTTGGAACAGCAGTTAGAGAATGGACGAATTCTAGTAGTTGCTAACCTTGTTAGCAACTACACTTTTGGGAACACACTCTAGGGTAGTAGATAGGGCACAGAGTAGAGTATAGCAGTGTTGCTGCCAAGCTTCTGCTAACGCCATGACCACCAGGGATGGCGTGCATCTCAATTGTATGAAAAGCATAGCGTATAGCCCGCATGAAATGTACAGAGCCGTAAAGTTCGCCATGTTCTCGCCACTCGCCATGCCACCAGCTAACTTGTTTGTCAATTGTTCGGTCTGTAACGTATGGGTCAACCAGAAAAAGGTCCAACACAAACAAGCTGAAACGGGGAAGATCACCATCTATTACAGCAGAGACGAACATGCTTCAGTCAATCGATTTTCCCCCGTGCATGTATACTGGGACAAGGACAGAAGTCCAATTAAACTCTGCGCAGATGTAGACGGCAGCGGACATGGAGCAGCTCTATTTATGCACGCAGTTGCACTATTCTATTACCAGATCCAGATCAGTTACTGAATATTCACTGGCAAGCTAAGCTTGAACACGGTTTTCAACCTTATCCAGAAAGGACCGGTATGGGTGCAGGATTTCATTCCAACAAAGCTCTTACATACCTGATACTACTAATCAAGCTCTTTAGCAAAGACTCTTGGGGTTGATTAGTGGTGTCAGGTGTGTAAGAGCTTGGTTGGAATGAAAGCTTGCACCCACACCGACCCTTTCTGGATAAGGTTGAATAGCCCTGGTTTAAAGAATATGGATATATGGAGTTAAGTCCCGTCTCTGTTTCCCAGGAGTTGCATGAATTAAACTCCTTAGCTAAGCCTGATGTGCTAACTGCTCAATATAATTGCCCATAGTGTCTATCCAGCTGTAAAAAAAAAAAAAAAAGATCTCTTGCAACAGAAAAAAATCATTGTCCTTTGTAGTAACCACTTCAGCAATAGTCAGCCAATGGTATCCCGATCAAGTAGTTCAAAAAAATCTGTTTTCTGAATCAAAAACTAGCCATGGTATTGATACTGTGTCATTCTACTATCAATTATAGTCATGACATATTAAAAACACGTAATTCCTACCTTACGCGTAGATTCCTCCATCGACAAATTCAGCACTGATATCCTCCTAAGGACTATCATAGATAGCCAAGCACTCTAATGTCAACTCATGTAGGCTGATCTGCGTAAAGCACTGTTATAGTTCACACCCACATGAAACTTCCCTGGGAATTATCTGTTGATTGACACTTTTCTTATCCAATTTCAGAGAGTATAAACTTTCCGCAGTAACTGAAAGACATTGATTGGACCATCTGAAAAGTATTTAAACCTTTGCGTCACAGCAAGTTAGGTTGTATTATATTCTCTTAAAGTTGCACATGGTTGTGCAGCTGAAAACTCTGTGATTTCAAAAAAAAAAAAGACTTTCAAAACTGGCCTGAGGTCCTCTGTTACATTTACAGAATTCTAATGAGTTAAAGTCATGGTCAATGGGAATTATTCCAAAAGAAACAGCACTAGAGGGTTCCCTCTGCCGAGTAGATCTGTCTCTCTGGAGGAAGGATTCAATGATGAAAGGTTCTTCTTAAATGTATGAGTGAGTTAAAGTGTGTGCGTGTATATTTATTTTTTAACTCTTGGGTAGCTGGCTATCTGTTTTCTGTTTTTTATTCTCGGTTTACCATAGCCATGATGATCACAGAGCTTGTTTGCCACATTGGTTCATAAGAGTAACCGTTACTCTTTGCTCATAATACTGCTTGTAGTGGCAATTACCTCAATGAGGCTTTTTGTTTTAGAATTTATACCATATTCAACAAAACCGAATGCCAAGGTTTTGGCTCATTTAAAATGCAAGCAGCTCAGGCACTTCGGTACACACCCTCCTCCGTTTGTTGCACCATCCTGTTCTATCTAGGGGGAGCACATTGTCTGCTTTTTCCTTACAGTGGAATGTCTGTTCTGTTAAAATAAGGTATATTTCAGACATTACTGTGCTCGTGAGTTATACATGTTCCTTATAAGGCGTAGAAAGTGTGTTTATAAGCTTGCAAGCTTGGATGTGGCAACTGCCAGCCTTTCATTGCAGGGTGAATGTTCTGACCGTTAAATAAGCAGTTCTTTTAATGGGTGTGTGTGCTGGCTTGTGGGACTCTGAAGAAACATGGACAAAATTCTAAACTTCATCATGGAGAAAAGGTATGTTTTGGGTTTGGAGAGATTACTGATGACCATTGATCTCCAACCGCGCCTATATTGATAATCGCATGCTAAATTTAGCCAGAACATCAATAATTCATATTAAATTTCATGCATCGACGGTTGATTTGTGTTAAAAATATGATTACTCTATGATTTGACAGAGCGCCATTGTGAGGGATCTTAGAGTCTGGGAAGCCTCCTGGAGAGCTGTCTTATTTTGCATATAGACAGAAGATAATTTTGAATTCATGCTAAAATGAAGTTCAGTTGTGGTCAAGGAGCTTATGATCCCAGAAATTTATTGTTTTAACTTCCAGCCATTTTTCAACTCTCAGTATTATTTTTTCAATTTCAATGCTGAAATTTCATGAAGATTTTTTATGTTTGCAGTCTTCTTTCTTTACCTGAATCATGAAAATAAACTAAAATACGATGGAAAAAATTCTACAATTGTCTTGTCTCAGTTGAGCCGAATTCCCTCTCTGTAAGAAGCTCAAATCTTGATTATAGTGTGTTAAATTGGGTAACACAGAAATAGCCAGATTTGGCTTCAGCACAAAAGGGTTAAATGGCCTAAGTGACCTATTACTGTATCTCAATTTAACTGTGCACGTAAACGTATTGATTGAGTCGAACACCTCTCTGAACCGAAGTATTCTTGAGTCAAATGTGAAACCATCTGTGCGACAGCTAAAGGTTAGCCGCCATTGGGTTGTGCAATCGGACAATGTCCCCAAGCACATCAGCAAATCTACAACAGAATAGCTGGAAAAGAAAAAAATCAAGGTGTTGCAATAGCCAAGTCAAAGTCCAGACCTCAAACAGATTGAACTTCTGTGGCGGAACCTTAGAGCTGCGCATAAACAATTGCCCTCAAACATCAATGAACTGAAGCAATGTTGTAAAGAAGAGTGGCCCAAAATTCCCCCCACCGTGATGTGAGAGAAAAAAAATAATTAGTTCAACTTAATGTTGCTAAAGGTGGTTCTCCAAGCTACAGATGAAGATTCTGCATTTTGATTAAATAAATAGTGGCACGGTGGAATCTGTTGTGTGCTGTTTTACTTCATTTTCAGACCTGAAAAGGACCAGCTGACTTTTTAAAATGTCCAAGATAAATCGACAGAACAGAAACAGGGTGTACTTTTTTTTTCTCATGACTGTTGGTAGGACTTGATGATTATGATTGCATTCCACAAAAAAAATTCAACACTCTGGTCAGACTGACTGATTATAATACCGAGTCATTTCTATGCTACTGTTTAGTCCATTTCCTCTGCTGTACGAAAAAAAGTCAACAGAAAGTAATCCAATGTGTTTCATGTGGGAGTTAGCCCTTTCACCTCCAGTAGTGCCATATGGCACTCTTGCATTACTGGCCTTTTTTATCCCAGTAGTGCCATATGGCACTCCTCTTGTTATGTTTTTTTTAACAATGCTTAGGTCTCCCTCGCAAAAAAGATCCAATCTCAAGGGACCTCCCTGGTAAAAGAATGTTAAAAAAAAGAAAAACAAACAAAACTAGAACGGGCACTCGGTAGAGCGCATACCTTCGCCGACGCCACTGAATCCCTCGCCACTGGCATTGGTTTCATGCCAATCGGATAAAAATTGACCGAGATATGGCCGAAAGTCGGTTTTGACCTTTTCGTGGCCTTGACCTTGACCTTTGACCCGATCACTCCCAAAATCTAATCGATTGATCCTCAGGTCATGCCAAATCAACTCACCAAATTTTATGAAATTCCGTTTGGTACTTTTTGAGTTATTCGATACACATACAGACAGACACACAAACAAATAAATACACGGGGATCAAAACATTACCTTCGTCAGCGAAGTCGCTGGCGAAGGTAAAAAACCAATCAGGAATAAGAACGGCTATGCTCCAGTAGGTATTACTCTCAGTACAGTGATTCCAATTCCCAAAAACTCAAGAAAATCCTTGAATGACTCCTCCGAGGGGTGCAGTGCTGAACAGCCCGCTATGCAAACTACTGGTTATTTTAAATGAGCGTCAATCTGAGTTAAAATCCTCTAAAAGATCATTTGGTTTTAAGAAGGGGTGTATCAACTACGCATTTTTACATACGTATGTGGTAATTGAGGCGATACAATACTATTTAAAGGAGAAGTACCGTTTTTACAGTTTTGACATCATTTGTGGCATAAAATACAATCATTACTCACCCATATAACTTTGGTGTTTCCAGAAGTCCTTTGCAAGATATTTAGCTCCAAAGAGAGCCGCATATATCCTTTAAATGGGAGTGAACGGTGCTCTGAGAGCACAGCCTCTAATGCCGCATTACCTGTCGCGAAACTCATTCATTTCACCAGCGATTGTCAGCTGGTTTACGTGCTGATAAAAGATCACGGTTCGTGTTTGCATTTTTCCGAGTTGTTGCGATTAGTTGAACAATGTTTGGCTTCAATAGGGTACCTTCACGCAATTTGCAATTGCTTAAGCTCTGACTAGTTGTATTGAAAACAGACCCGAATACTCAAGTGAAAGCATTGAGGCTTACAGATCTTCGGGTTTGCAGTGCTCACTTCGCTACAGAAGACTTTTTTCCCACAGGGCCACAAAAAGAGGGCCAGAAAGTGCAACGCCTGAATCTGAGGAAGAATGCCATCCCGATGGTTGCAGCGGGCACAACAAACAAAATGTAGGTAATGCATTCCTCATGAAGCTTTGTGTAGTGATGTTATTAGGCTATACAGTAACCTGTGCACATGGATCAGAGGTTAGTAGGTCAAGCTACAGATGCCAGATGACGATAACAGGCAACCCTGGGCTGAAAAGGGGAACAACACTAGCTAATCAGAATAAAATATTGGTGAAATGAATGAGTGACACGAAAGCTATATGGGTGAGTAAATGATTGTATTTTATGCCACAAATAATGTCAAAACTGTAAAAACGGTACTTCTGTCTAATATATATAGAACAGACAGCCAGAAATTTAGTTAGAATGTCAACAAAGGCCATGGAGACAAATAGCAGTGAGAACTAGGCACTGGTGGGGGTGAAAGGGTTAATAATTCAGAGTCACTGATTATTTCACTAGAGAGCTTTACCAGCGAGGGAAAAAATAGAAATGAAGTGAAACAAAATGAATTCGACACTTACTTATGGAAGCTATAATTGTGGGCATGCCAGTCTTTTAAATACGGCTGTAGCTAATTAATCTCCTTTTTATTACTCCATTTTTACAGATATCAGACATACCCAATTTCAAGATCATATTTTTTCTCAGAGTTGTAGTCTTTCACACTCTGTGTAGACACAGTGAATGTGTCATCAGGAAGGGAGCAATACCCAGTAGATCCAGAAAGAGCAGCTGGGGATTGACAGTCACCTGATCAGCTGAAATATAAGCTCCACATAAATATAGACAGACAGAGAGCTGATGCATTTGCATTCACTGCTAATGCATTAGAATTCTTACGTAAGCTACAGCAGGTAAAAATTGACATTTGTGACCCATGGATCAAAAGCATTCGAGCTTTCAGGGAAAAGGATTATGCCCACTGAGCCATCTGTGTCCCCATGCTCTCATTTTAAGTAAATGGAATGGTGCGGCACACATATTTTGAGACCCCCTTTTTCCCCCCAAATACTCTAGTGATATAATGCAAATTAAGAACTTTCTATTAGAAATTTATGATAGGATACTGCCCGACCACAAAACGTCTGAACTACTGGCTGTCAGGGGCATCTCATACTCAATACCTGTCTTTGATGCTGGACCAGGTCTGGACTCTGAGTTAAGGGCCCCTGATCAGAACTGTCTTCCGCGCCGTACAGGGAGCTGAATCCGTCCTCGTCCTCGCCTTCAACTGGCTCCATCAGACCGCCCAGATCTGACGCATTGTCCAGCTTCTCACACTAAAACCAGACAGTAACAGTAATGTATTACAATGTATTTCCCCTGTTTGTTTTGCAGAAGACATGAATCAAAGTTATGAGAGCCAACTACCTTAAATCCTAATGCTCAATCACAGACAACAGATTTTGGGTATTCATGCATGCTGATTGCCATTTATGACCTTTTGTCGACTGAAGTTTTTCAAACAACTGAAAAAACTACAGCAGCAACATTGTACTACGTACTATATACTATGAAACATTCATTATATGCTTGAGGGATGTTACTAGACCAAATAAAATATTGTGCTTCCCATTAAACACTGCAGCAATGCAAACTCAAGAAGAGTTGTATAAAAGAATGCCTCAAAGGTAAACCAAAAAAAAAGACCATGTTGAGAAATCAAACAATATCAGAACCGTCAATATAACTAGGTTGAATATCAAACTCTTGAGCGATGTAAACTCAAGAAAGGTTGTATAAAGGAATATCAGAGGAATGACTGGACAAAAAAATTAAACAATACCAATACCGTCAATATTACACAAGTTAAGTATTAAACACTCGTGCAATGCAATCTCAGGCAAAGTCGTGTAAAAGAATACCAGCAGAATGACTAGACTAAGACATCAAACAACATCAATACTGTCAATATTACTCAAGTTAAGCATCAAACACTTGAGCGATGCAATCTCAAGCAGGGTTGCATAAAAGGCAGACCAAACCAAACGATATCAAAACTATCAATATTATTCCAGTTAAGCCGAATAGTAACCACACAGCTGTAGAAACCATGTGGTCATCCCTCCTCACCTGAGTGAAATTCAGCTCCTCCCCTTCGTCAGCCTTTCTGCCTCGCCTCCAGCGCCAGAGTAACCACCTGAGCTTGACGTACAAGAGGAAGGTGCTCTGTCTGAAAAGACGCAGGTCCTGCTGCAACAGGGTCCTCTCCTGTTGCCAGGTCTGGTCCTGCTGCACCAAGCCCTGAAGCTCCTGTGGCAGAGAGACACCTGGTTACCTCTCGCTCTCCCTCCTCTCTCGGCAGACAGATTTGGCTGTGGTACTGCAATGGAGTCCAGAGCAGGTAGCTACATTCTTAGAGAAAAATAGTGCTGTGGGCACTGTAGCCCACTTGGTTTATTTTAGGCTAAAGTGTCATCTAAGCTCAGAAGAAGTAATATGTTTATGTTTGGGTCCAACATTGGCACTATGTAGACACCTGTAATTTGTGGAGAAAAAAGAAAACTACAAGCGGTAACGATAGGGTCCAAGCAACATGAAGTCATCATTAGTTCTGAAGCAATGAGGACAAAAATTGTATATATATATATATTTTTTTTTTTAAACAATTTCCAGTTCATGGAATATAACTGGATGGTACCCTGCAAATTTCACATTGATTCGATACTGCCACGTCTTCGAAATAACAGTTGTTTCCAGATATTTAAAGATTTGTTTTGCTTATTGGAAAGACAATTTGATCCTCATACAAACGTGCAATGTGCAAAATTAGAACCATTGAGTCAAATTGAAAACAAATGTGCATTTTTACATTTTTTGTCTTGCTACAGCACGATATATTGGGCTATTGGAGACAAATTTGTCGTACCTCTCTATTGCGCCACCATTTGCATTAATTTGAATTAAGACTACCCTTTTAAACATCCTCAACAACTGTGTAAAATCTCATGATTGATGACAGTTAAAGTGAGTCTATGGGCTAATGAAATCTAAGGGGCTGATGTCAGCCATCTTGTTTGATCCATCACTTTGTTCTTCCAGGTTATCATGGCAACCTTCAGAATTATGTAGCATGCAAATTTATGTTCCTCGCGCAATAATTTAAGAGTTATGACCATTTCTTTGCAATCGCCCTACCCAAGGATGGATTTAAACTAGAATGTGTGAAGCAGTTGCATGGCCTGTAGATGTGTGATCTCAAGTTTGGTAATGATTGGAGATTGCATGAAGGAGTAACAGTAACAATGCACAAGAGTGATTTGGTGGTAGTTGACTAGTCAGCCAGTCGCAGCACTTACCTTTAGTCTGTACGCACATTAAAGGTTATTAGGAGACATTAAGTGTATAGAAACTCAGAGGCAATTCATTGGAGCCATATATTTTTCTTTAATTTGCAGAAGCATTCGTTCACATTCCATTTATGATAATGCATCTTCCAACAAGATCTCTTCCATAAATATACCTCAAGATAAGGGAGTTACTTGTATAACTAAGGCTGAATAGGCTTATGGAAGATTTAAGGGCCATTCCATGAGAAAATGGCACTTTTTGAAGAAGTTGAGGAGTTTACCCCCCTGGAATTGAATGAAACTTGGCACATAGGTACAAAAGGGTGTCTCAAGGAAAAAGCCAAATTTTTAGGTCTATATCTCCATTTGCCTGCCGGTGGCGCCACCTGGAAGCCAATAAAGTAGCTCAATTTTGCTGTTGACACCACATTTTACATCAACTGTCATGACTTAAGGGAACACAGTACCAAATATATTAATACTTTTATCATGACCTAGGACACTTCTAGTCCGGTTAGACATCAGCACCAAATCAGTGCCAAGCTGGGTGACTACATTATTGAGACGGAATTAATGAGCCGGCAAAGTAAGATATGGACCTAAAAATTCAGCTTTTTCCATGAGACACCTATATGTACCTATACTCAGCCAAAATAAAAACTTCACACTCCTTTGGAGGTCGATAAGTTGAACATACAAGAAATGAGGTTTTAAATAATGATTTTATTTAAATACTCATTAAAGATGGTGTATCATAAAAAATAATGTCCATAATGTAACCAGTTCCACAGGAAATGCTACGGAAACGTCCAAGAGTAAAAATGGTGGGTTACAACTTGAATAAGAGCAGTGCGCAGGCGATTACGTATGGTTTGGGCAGTCACACAACCTCTAAACAATTCATTCCTAGTGGACGTTGCAGTGACACATTGATTATGCAAATGACAAAAGACAATTTGTCGGTCTTCTGCTTTTAACGTCACACGGGGGCTACCAGAACGAGGTCAGTCAGCTGTGGTGCCAGTTTGCTGGAGACGTGTTGGAGACGAAGATCATGGGTAGTCCGCCAACTGCATCCCATAACCCTTGCAACGTCAGTGACGGACGTTTCCGTATTCAGCATGGCAGTGGCATGCTCACGCTGAATGTTTAACAGCCATGGCATTGAAAATCAACAAATAATTAACTGTAAAAACTTGTTTTTCGTGAGCACAGCTGCACATGTCTCGTGGTCTAGGAACACGAGAAAACATGGTTTTAGCTTAAAGTACGCTTGCACGTGCTACGTACCGGTGCACATCGGAGTTGATGTGTGTCATGATGTCTTTGACAACGCATTTACCCCTAGTGATAATAAATATTAAAAGTTTCAAGAAAATATTTACAAATTTATGAGTGTGAAGTTTCTTTTTTGACTCAGTATATGTGCCAAGTTTCTTTCAATTCCAGGGGGGTCAACTGAACACCACATATCAACCTCACATGGAATGACTCTTAATGGTCCTGCCTTAATAACGGAGTGTGAATAGACTTGTGGAAGATATAAGAGTTACTCCTTTGTTGCACTGAGTAAATAAAATTGTGGAAGATACAAGTTATTCCTTCACTAAGTTGGAAAATCCAGGCCTAAGAAAAACATATGGCAAACCTTTTACTCTCCCAGCCATGGACTTTGTACCTCTGTTCCTTAATTACCAAGGGTGACTCGAATTGAGACACAAAGGAGTAACTCGTACTTTACTGAGGGTGAATGGACATGAGAAAGTTTCAGGGGTGCACCTGCGCTATGCGACCACAGTAACCCTTGTTTTCTTCTGGCTGCTGCTGGTTCTGCTCCAGTGGAACCAGGAGGTCTCTTCCCAGATAACTGACCTCGGAAAAAGGGACATTCCGGAGCTGTCCCCCCCCCCCCCAAGAGACACAGAGTTACTAACAGGGCACGCCCCCTCCTCATCACCCCTGCCACTCGACTACAGATTCCAGCCATCTCCGCAGCTTCCAGAATATTCCATTAGCTGTGTTTCAGGTGTGGGTTTTCCCTGATCAGTCTTTAAAGCAACTTTGCATGTGGCTGTCCGTATTTTGGCAAGACTCACCAGGTTACTGCCTCCCGATTCCCAAGACATAAAAGTAGCTTCCAATGCCTCAAAATGGTCTCTTTGATAAAGACCAAAAGATGCAGAATCTTTCCATACAGCCACCCCAAGTGTGATATTTGTGAATTACTGAGCAGCGAATATACAGTGCTGTGCTAAAGCTTCAGGCACCCTCAATTTTCTTATTTGAGTTTAGTCTTAGATATTTATTTTTTGTTTTCCACATCATTGTTGCTGAAGATAAAATGCAGATGAGAGACCAAATATTAATTTTAAAAAAACTTTACAAATAATGGTCGCATTTCATTTAAGATGGATGACATAGATTTTATGTCCTTGACAGAGCCCTGATCTCTGCATAATCCCGGCTGCCTAGGATTATCTAGAGAGACAGAAGCAAGTTAGACAGTTTATCAGCAGATGGACTGTGGCAAGTTCTCCTATATGCTTAGAACAAGCAAAAAGCCAATCATCTTTGAAAACTAGGGAACTACAAGACAGTGTACCAAACTATAGTAAAGGGTAGTCACACCAAATAATGATTTGATTTAAGTTTTAAAAATTCATGCTTTTCAATGGTACATTTTTCAACATAATGGAACCTCTCATCTATTATTTCTGAAAGCACCTTTGCCTTACTGAATAGTTTTAAATGTGCCTAAAACTTTTGCACAGTACTGCATAATGTATTTATCTAGCACCATTGTTTCACAACAAATTTGACAGCAAAATTTTGTCATCAGAAAAGAATACAGTCATTACATATCACGTTCATCCACAACCCACTTCGCACCTCACAGTCAGCTATGACTAATAGAGGTTGCTGTGAGTATGAATGGGGCAGAACTTTTTAAATTAGCTTCTTTTTCATCAATGCCAGTCTACAAAAGGAGCTTGGGGTCATTGTAGACACAGTGCTTGGGACTCCACAGGGTGTGTCAGAAAAAAGTAGAGTCTCCGAAAAAATACCATAAAACTAAAATGCGAAGATGTTTGGAAAATCTGGTCATACATGTTGATAGACCATGTAATTCTCCCTTGATTGACACTAGCTTTCAGCTTTCACCCATCAGTGAACACAGCTAATTTGAATTTTGCAAAATAAAAGTCTGTTTAGAATGGAAGTGCAAGGGTTCATATGAGATCTTTTGCCATGGATGACAAGTTCCATTGGTGTTTTACTTTCATACAAGAAGCAGGTTCACCCGCTACCCTCGATACAAAGATTTCACGTATCAGTGAGAAACTAAAAATGAATAGCAAAATTTGCTCAATGAGTCAAGATTGAGATAGTTTTACTTCAGGATTTTAACTGAAAGGCAGACACTTCAAATGTCAAAGGATTCCAGCACGTTTCGTCCTCCACATGGGCCCCGTTCCTTGCCACACAAATTTGTGCCCTCCTCAACATATCCGTGACGGCACACCTAATCTTGGCTCTGTTCGGCCTCAGGAGTTCAACTTCAGTTGTGATTCTCCTCTCCAGGGCATCAAGATCAGCAGGTGCAGTGACATACACCTTTGAATTCAGGTGGCCCCAGAGGAGGTAATCCAGTGGGGTCAGGTCAGGGGACCATGGGGGCCTCTCCACTGGCTGGTGCAGTACCACGACAGTTTGCTCAGGCGGTTGGTAACAATCCGCCTTCTGTGAGGGAGAGCCCCATCTTGCGTCCACCAGGCAGGTTGAAAATCAGTAATCCAGTGACACCGAAACCGGCGGATGAGGGTGATTTCTGGAACCACATATTCCTTCAACATCTGGAGGTAGTCTTCCCCATTAAGGTTTTGGAAAAAAAGAAAGGACCAGTGATGGACCCGCTGCCCACCGAACCAACCCAGACAGTAACCTTGTTCCTATCATCATTACAAAGGTAATCAAAATCAAGTGGGTGTTCTCCCTGAGGCCAATATTCCCTGATATTATGAGAATTGACCATGACATTCGTGGCAAATCCTGCTTCATTGCTAATGATGAAATCCTCCAGGAAGCATTGCCGCTGTGCAAGCAGCCATCGACAGAAATTTAAGTGGTGCTGCATATAACCAGGAAGAAGTTGGTGTCACTTTATCATCTAACATGGATGAAAGTGCAAGTCGAGGCGGGTAATGCAATTAAAGGTTGAAGAAGATAACCTAAGACTGTCGACAGCTGATTGTTTGTTCTCTACCTTCACCAGGATGATGTTCTTCAAGGAGTTTTCTCACTGATATTAGCCCCTGTTCCTGCAGTACGATGTGGACTGCACCGCTCTTTGTTGAGATTTCGGCTGGTTCCACTCACAAGGCACTTGCGTGCATTTTTAAAGATGGTTGAACATGATTGACGGCAAACATTTGGGTATTCTCGGCAGAAACTCTCAAGGGTTAGGGTTAGGGATACTTTTACTTCGATTATATTCAGTGACCATGAAAGATCACTGCTGGGGTGTGTACTGAGGTCTGACCATCTTCCATCAATCCACATGGACATCCAGATGAGCTGGAAGGCCAGTGCACAGAATTTTCACAAATTTAAACCTATTATGCAATTTTGAGGCAATTACCAAGAGGATATACCCAGATGATGCAATAATTTATGTTGCCTGACCTGTTTAAATTTCAAAAGGTCAGCTCAAAACAAGCTTAAAGAATAACTAACAGTGTTATCCCCATGTGTCTAGCTTGATAAACTCAAACCTGTCACGAATGTGAAATCCTAGCATCGAGGGTAGGGGGTGAATAAGTAGTTATTTTTTTCCTTTTTCTGCACGCAGGTAAAACACCAATGAAACCTGTCATCCATAGCGACAGATCTCATATGAACCCCTGCATTTCCATGCACAACAGACTTTTATTAAGCAAAATTCAAATTAGCTGTGTTCGTTGAAGTGTGAAAACAGAACCACGACACTGGTGTTACTCAAGGGAGAATTACTTAGCCTATCAAGACCACCAAGACCCGGGTTCGAACCCCTGCCGTACCAACCGGCAGTGATCAGTAGCCTTTTCAGAACAGAGCACAATTGGCTTTGTGCTGCAGGGAAATAAATTGAAAGGGACTGCCTGATTGGGATATTTGGGATATTTGAATTGTTCGTTGCTCAAGCATCTCCTGTTGGCCAGCCAGGTGCTCATCTGTAAAATCCTAAGCTTGTTCATGTTCGGGTATCCTCCACCCTCGTTCTGAACTGGCGAAGTTTCGAGCAATGAGTGTTAATAGAAGCAGCGGCTGACAGGCCGCAAACTGTCTCGCTCTCCCAAGATGGCAACAGGAGGTTGCATATGAGGAAGAATGTGTACATAGTTCACTAGTTGGGCATTCCAGATTCAGGTAGGATTGGAGCTGCCAAATTGGAAAAGAAAAAAAAACAAAAAAAAACAGTTGGACTAATGCCAGCAGAATATCATTCCTCAGCCATTTGGTTCATCCTGGCATCAGAGCTTTCAGACAAGGACACAAACTTCAAGTCAAACCCGACTGCAGTACATACGAGTCAAAATAGGACATTACACCAAGTTGCTGAAATAAAATGTTGCAGCAAAGTGCAAACTATTTATTTGGTGCTTATATCACAACTACAGATTAGAAGCCAAAAAATACATCCGTGCACTGTAATATTATGCCTTCACAATATTTGACATTCATCATTTGTCCTCCAGCACATCTACAGGGCATCCTAATAAAGATGGAGGGCAGTAACTTCCAATCTATGAGAAGGTTGTATTTCTCAATTTCTCAAGTTCTCAAGCATGCAGAATCACAAACTGATAGTCCCACTAAATCAAACATGCAGCATACTGATTATTTCCTGGTCCACAAGATGTTTCCGAGTTTCAGAAAAAAGTTGGTGGTAAATAAATAAAAACGTAAAGATAAAAACAAAAAAAAAATCACAAAAAATAACACTTGCATTCAGCAAGCAGTGACAGCGAGAGTGAGGGGTTTAGGGAGGGGTAAAACCAAAACAAAAATTGCGCAGAAATGAAGCGCAGATCATCTCTCGCCCATGTGGGTGACTGCCAAACAAAATTTGCACTTTCTGAATCAAAAAATGTCATCCCATTTCTCCGATCAGTCATTCCACTAAGTCATTTGGACAGATTAAAATGAATTCTGGCAGCTATGCAAGGACTGGAATTCCAAGAACAAGAAATCTACAACGTAATACTGTTTTTTTTCCTTTGCTAAATTGTGCCGCTTTTCTGACTTGGGCACAATAAAAAGCATTATCTGACAGCATTCCCCTTCCAGCTTGCTACTCACAAGCACCAAAAAGAACATAAACTGCATTAGCTCTCATACAGTTGACTGTCAATGTTACTGGTGTGTGAGCTTCAGTTCATAATGTCACTTGGCTGCTTCTGAGGTATTTTAACAAAATGTCCCCTCCGTCGCGAGACACTAAACCGTCCCCCAAACAAAATTCTGTTGATGTATTAAAAAGTATTATTTTAACAATTTATGGGTATAATAGCGCACTACTATATTTCGGAGGAAAAAGCTAAATTTTCCATCAATTCCATTTGGGGATCATTTTAGTGTCTGTCATGGAGGGGACATTTGGTTGACAGTACCTTAGAATTGCCCACCTACTCCACTTGGTCTCAAAGTTATCCTCTGGACATACCAGCCAGAACCCAATATTTATTGTGTTCAACCTTGAACACACATGAAACAAATAATCAAGGTTCATTTCATCAAATGTGAAACACAACAGAAACCTGGATCTGGCTTGTATGCCCCATTGAGAGGTTAGAGAACCAGTGAACTATGCTCACAATGATTGCTTTCAGACAGCCAAAGACATGACTGGAAAATGCAAAATTTCAAGCTACAGAGGAAAACTGATGATGAGGCACTGACCTCCACACTTAAACTCTCAGGCCTGCTGTATTTACTCTGTTCTTCAGCTCTCCTGCTCTGGTCGCAGCCCTGATGACCTCGCTGGGTCTTGAGCTCCGTGGCACGGTCCTGCCCTAGTTGCCATTCCGGTTCATCTGTCAGACCGGACTGCGGGAGGTGGGGGGGGTGTAGGATCAGGGCAAGGTCAAGGGAGCCGTGGACGGGATAAAGGGGCGGGTGCATGGACGGATTCGTTAACAAAAAGAAAAACAGGGAAACGCAGAGAACGAACACGGGTAGACGACCACAGAGGGAAGGGACAAGACACAAATGAAAAAGAACATTAAAAATGGGACAGATGAGGAGGGAAAAGAACTACATGACAAAGAAAAGTGTGAACAAAAAGACTAACTTAAAGACAGTGGCATAAGAAAGAGAGGAGAAGAGAACTAAGACAAGGATGAGCAAAATGATGGGCTGAAACATCTGGAGGGGGAGGAAAACAAAGAGAAAAAGAGAGGAGGAAGGAGGAGAAAAGAACCCAAAAACAGCGGTTATGAGGCGCATGCAATGAGGGATACATGAGCCAAAACCAACAGCTGGTATAACAAGCATGATAAAGTTAAGACACTAAACGCATGTCAGTGCACAGTGTCATGCAGCCAAGCAGTGTCCAAGTGAAGCTCAACCAAACACTTGGAGAATGTGCTACATGCATTAGCTCCATTGCATAGCAGCGGTAAAGCGCCTCAATAATAATGATGCAAGATGAGTGGATTACGATTTCCCCGTGTGAATCAGCATGGAGTTACGATTTAGATGTCAGCAATACCCAAAAACGGCTATTTGTTAGATAAGATTTTGTTATGACCACACAACACTGGCCAATTTTGTTGATAATTAGCCATTTTTTGAAGATCTGGATAAAATGTTGAATAATGAATTTTCTTATGCAGTAATGTGTAAATATTCCTGTGATTTATAGATCATATACAGGAATATGTACTTGAGTAACAAAAACATTTAGCAGCATTGGAATTAGTTAAGGGTGCACAACATATATTTTAATGTTGTTGACCTCTTACTAGAGCATTAAAGCTGTTATTACTGTAGGAAAAATACACTTTTCCATGCAAACCTTGCTATCTCTGCAGAAAAATCACACTATGTAGTATAATAAAATTGGAAGAAATGGTTCCTTCAAGGGCCATATCACAACTTTACATATTTGATATAAGTCAAATGTCCCCTCAAGTCACCAGGTGCATAGCAATTAGCTATTACAAACTATTCCAAAAGCTGCCCTTTGTGGCATCACAAAGGGGAGAGACCGCCCAGAATGATGGAGAAAACTAATTTTAAAAAATTGGTTAGCTGAACTTGATCAGTCCTTCTCTTCACATTCCCACATGATGGCCAATTGGCTGTGCACTCAGGAGCAAGATAGTGGACCTTTTAATCATTAGTATCTACATTTTTGTGGTGCTTATGATATAATTTATAAAGCAATGACATTATTCTATATTGGGAAGAGGTCAGCAACCCTATTGCTTTAAATGAATGCATTTTTCACATTTCAATTCTGACCTTCGTCATTTCAGGGTAATGCAAGTGAATAGATAGATAATATAACTTTAACATCATATCCAGGACTTGATAAGTTAGCTAACACACTGGAATACATTCTCTCAAAAAGGAGAAATACAAGTATAGCTAGACACATTCTGATCAGAGGGTAAATATGAACTTATTTTTTGGAGAATGGCTACCCGCATGTTGGCCAGCTTATCCAGTTCCAGCCATGTTATTAGTTATATTTTACAAGCTTAACAGTTCCCCAGTGGGATGATTTCTCCAGATAGCGGAATCAAGATTGCTTTCAGGGAATTTTTCCCAACGGTCATGCCGAATTTGAGCATTAGTTTCGATGTCGCTCGCAAGCAATTTTTGGACTCCAAAGCTTGCTTGATGGCCTGCTTGCTTTCCGCGTTAACATTAACTACGAATGCCGGTGTTCTGACAATTTGTGCTGCCTCGTCAAAAAATGCTTCTGTGATGCAAAGTGATCTTAAGGTGTTTGTTTTCGCCTTAATATTGCAATATGAATCAGTCTACAGTAGTAACTGTTATTTGTTTGCTTATTATAACACTATCAGTGCGTGGTCAGATCTGCAGCAAAAGATCAGCTTGCCTTTACCAGTTTGGTACCGAATGCGGTGAAGTTAGCCGGGGTGTTCATAGTTAATCTCATAATGTGCTCAGATTTATAGTGAAAGATCAGCTTGGCTTTTGAGTTCGCTCCAGACTGACTGAAGCCAGCATTGCAAACTTGGGGTCCAGCTGTGTGAAACGAAGCGAGGCTGAATCGAGCCTGTGTGATGTGAAGAGAAATGATAAGGCCAGCGTTCATCTCACAGTAACGTAATGAAGTACGATGAGTGATGTAAGTTGTGCGCTACACACTGCTGACAGAGGGAGACTGGCACATTATTCAAATAGTAGAAGCGATATCCCAATATATATTTTATATTCCCATTCTATTCCCATTTAATAACACATAACACACAAACCCAACAGCCACAAATAAACTCAAATGGAACAGGGCTTGTGGACCACCTCCTAAAATGCCAAGAATTCTGCCAGGAACCCTCAGCTTTTTTCAGAACATTCAAAAACAAATTGTCACAGGGCTCCACAATTCAAAGGTTATCTGTTGTTGCCTCCATTTTAGTGCACTCATCCCATCAACAGAAAGCAGACAACTGCTCCAAAGAACCTTCAAGGTTTAGACGCCAGGGCCTGGTTGTTCAAAGCTCCATTAATTTAACGGCTGGTTAGCGCTTAACACCTAACTATAGGCGCGTTTCCACTAGGTACTTTTTGCCCTCGTGAGCCGCTATGGGTGTGGCTTGGGAGAGAGGGTCCGCCCACATTTACCGATGAGCGGCTCACAAAGCGTCTCAGAGAGTACCTACATCGGGTGGGTACTTTCTCAGCTGCTTTCTGAGCCGCTACTCACTGGTCGATGCTGATTGGATACTGTTGAGACGGGATATGACGTGAGTAGAACTCGACACAAACCACAACATAAACATCGCCAAGAAATAAGCAGAGCAACATTTGAGAGATTCAAATTCAAGAATAGAAAAACAATAATGGAAAAAGTTAAAAGAAAGACCGCCGACAAGTGGGTTGACTGCGAGGTCTAGGCCTTGCTCGTCTACTGGGGACAAGAGAGGGTCCAGACGAGTCTGGAAGGATCCAAACAAAACGAAAGCACGTAAGTGTCGCAGGAGTATTTACGCCACGCTCCAACTCCGTTGGTGAGCCGCTACTAAAGTACCTAATGGGAAGGGAGGGCCGAGAGGAACTAAAAAGTGGGCGTAGCCAAAACACTCAGCCGCTTTCCAAAAAGTAACCAGTGGAAACACGCCTATTATGACCACTCTCTAAACAAGATTCTCACGAATGCTCTTCACAAGTTAAACTAATCGGGGGGAACCAACAAAATGCATCAAAAACATAAAAACATCTGAGCTTTCATTCAGAGATATAGACACTGTGGTTAAAACTTAATCACCGGTTAAAGTTAACAAAGCTTTGAACAACCGGGCCCAGGTTGCTTTAATTATAAATCAGTGACTGTTAGAAAGCGAGCAGAAAATCCAAAGAGGCAGGGGCGTTAGCAGCAGAGGGAGGCAGTATAGGTGCAGATGCAGCAGAGGGGCAGATTGAGCTGTGGAGGAGGTGGGGGCTGGGAAGGGGAAGGAGGTGAACCATGTCTGTGCGACGGCTATTTGTAATGACGCCATTAAACCTCCTCAACTGATTTTCTTACTCTATTCTTACACTTACACTACTGCCAATTAAACGAAATGGCTCAGCACAATAAAATCAAAATAATTTGTTCACAGAGCAATTTGATTGGTGGTTAAAGTACATGTTAATATTGGCTGAGCAAAAATTATTTCAGATTAGATTTTCTGCAACTGTATTCATATGCTTTCCAATATTAACCAAATAATTTATTTACAGTCAGCGTACATAATGCTACTGCGTAGAATGGCAGTCTTTGTTTGATTAAATCTCTACAACATGTCATTCGTACAACCGCTGTGTTCCAGAAATAATGTATAATTTTTCAAATGATAAACTAGATGGACCATCAAATGAATTTAGATGACTAATTTTGCTGGCAACTAGACTGCAACCAGATTAAAAAGACAGTATCATTCCTCTTAAACATAAATAGAGAAATGAAAAAAATTCTTTAACAGGTAAATAACAACTTTGTATGCAGCATATTTAAATTTCTGGATGACCTGTTCTGCAATTAATAAATATGTTCGTCCTATAATTATGAGGATTGTTTTTTGTTTTTTTTTTCAAATACGAGATCAAATACGAGACAATATGTCAAATGTGTTCACTTCTACAAAGGTCAAAAGCTGTGTATTGCATTCACTTGCATTGCAAATTGACAAAGTATCTAAAGAACACTGAAGCAGCACATAAGCCAAAGTGAACAAAAATGGCTTCCATTCCTAAGGAACAGGATGGGGAGGGTACAGTACTTAACCTCTTAAGTCCTCAGCCTCTAGCTCGAAAATGACATGCCAAAAACAAAATGAGCATCTCTGCAAATACTTGGTCCATTTGAATAATCTTGGTATCATAATAGAGGTAGTACCTTGGGGATTTTTTTTTCATGGTGAAAAAAATCAGTATATGTGTCACTGAGTCAGCATAAGTTAAGATGGAACACTGCATAAATTAAAGATCTCATTTCCGGCTAACAGAATTTTACTTTTATGCCTTTTGAAAATATTTAGTAGCAGTCTGAAACCTTTAAAAAAATCACAGCACAGAATCGCACCATTATCTGTGCCAAAGTTTATTCTAATCAAGTGAATCAGAGCAAAATTAGTGAGGCTTCAGGTGAGGAATATCCGGGTGGCATTTTCACATTGACAATGTGGGAATTGTGTGCCATTTGAGATTTCTCAGGCACCAAACTGTAAAACTAACTTAATTTCACTCATATGTCACTACAGGCATATATTCCATCTAAATACAACCATTTTTTACTTTCTCGTTTTTAAAAAATTATTATCATTATTTTTTTTTACATTTCAGCTGGTTCTGCCCAGGGTTTTCCACAATTGAAAATTTAAACATGTAAGATGATGAAAAGTTGACATCACAAGCACAAAGTGCAAAGTCCTTGCAGCCAGGGTCCAGGGCCTGCTTAAGGGGAATAATTTTACAAATTCATGTATTTTTCCTCATTAAAATGTGATACAATGAATTGCTTTCTTTCAGAGTGATCAAATTTTATGTGAATGTGTGATTACAAATACCAATAACAAATAGATTCTTCAATAAATGATTCGAGATAGACTTATAACACAGCCCTGCATTTTGAAACGTTTTCTCTGCTGATTTGATAAACTGTGTTGATTACATACAATTCAAAGGTGCTAATTTCAAATTTGCCCTAAAAATTTGTGTATCTTGTCAATTTTTTTTGACAAATCGCGAATTCTCTTTTTCATATTCAGGGCTGTATGTCAACTTTTTCTGCTCATAGCACTGGTGCTACAGAGGTTCATAGTCTTGTAGCACAGGCAAAAACTTGCAGCACAGTAAAAGCATCTGTTACATCTCTTTAATCAATCACAAGAGCAGTTTATTATTTATATTAATAATATAAATTAAATATAATATATTAATAAATATATTAATATTTTTATTAAAAACATAAAATATTAATAATTTCTTTGTAAATTGTAGTACTTTCAACGTCTCGGAATTCTTTAAATTCATAAAATTTTAAGTAATTTGCATTAACATTAAACAAACCTCCCCACTATTTGATATTTATACTACATATTTAAGTATTTATGCATTCTGTTCATACTGTTTATATTAAAATACTGTAATACCATTTATACATGCTGTTATTTATTCGTGTATTCCTAAGATGTGCTGTGATGTGAGGCCTAACCTTTTATCGCTGGATTTTGTCAACCTGTTCTCACGTACTCCACCTGATTGATGATCAAATCTATTAAATCTAAGCCTACGGGAAGCCTGTGTACTGATAGGTGATGACGACAAAAAGATTAATTGACATATTCGCTTCGATTCAAGACAGCAAGGATGGAAATACGTTTTACCAACAGAAGAAATCTCAGCTCTCTTGATAATTTTGTGTATTGTTTTAACCTTTTGTTCATTGGATTATGAAAGGAGACTGATAATTATGCTCCATTTTTTTTAACTGGGGTTAAAAAAATGTGTATTTAAAGGGGAATATATTGCATATTTATCAAGCATTGAACATGTCAGGTTCGATGTACTGAGTAATAATGCCACGAAAACTTGAACTGGCCCGTCATTCTGCCAAATAGTCTTACTAAATTAGTTAATGGTCTGATTGCTAACCAAGTAAAGGGGAGTTATCGTTCCCGTTACGGTGAGATTCTACCTCACCTAACTAACCTCCGACCGCACGTCACTGGTGTATTCATACGACTGCGTCCAGCGGAGTAATTGTGGGAAATGGTGTTGGATAGGCAGTTGGGATCGTGTCTCTTAATCATATGACAGACTGCAACTACCAAGTACATGAGCAAGGTGGCATTGTTTCACGTCTTGCTCTCTCGAACATGCATAGGGCCTCTGTCTTTCATCGCACCGGTGCTACAACAGTTCGTTCATTCATCGCGCAGACCAATTGTCATGTCACACTGTACATTCCTGATATTGATATATATAAATGAAACCAAAATGATACAGTTAGATTTTAAGCATTCTGCAAGATGTAATAAAGCAAAATGCAGCTTATCTAAGGATTAAATTTTCTTTTCTTTGATTTACAGGAATAATTTCTTTCAGGGCAGTCTCTCTGTGGGCACCAACAGTTATACCAAGGGCAGTGATTTGTGACCAAACCTGACGTGATAGCCCAAAACACGTGATATTTGGATTCAGTACCCTAAAATTACTTAAAATCAGGTTATCAGCTCTTACACAGAAAATTTCATCCAGGGCTATAGATTTCCCAGTAGTTCCTTCTTCCTAGTAGAATTTTTGAAACATCAAGTATCAAGATCAATACAAATATACAAATTGAAGGTTGTAAAAAATAATTGAAAAAAAATTACTTGAGAAAAGTTGGTTCATAATTTCTCCCGAAGTCAAAAGTGAAAGTTTATTGCTATTAAAAATATTAGTCTTTTTTTTCTAAGCAATACGTGTGTGCTTAAAAAAATACAAACGCCTGCTCATGTAATCTTTTATCATTTGTTTGCATATTCAATTAAAAAAATCTTCCTGCATCGCCGAGTGCGGGCACGGCCCAGTTAACCGAAGGTCTGCATTAAAGCGATAACGATAAGGCATAACTTTCATGAAACTTTTGCTTCCAGCAGCCCGCTAAGATAATGGGGCGAGGTAATGTATGTGGAAAAGTGTTGAAATAGATTAGAATTTGAAAATGGAAATGATAAATGCCATATCTACTAAGCCGGCACAAAACTGACCTTCAACGTAGAAATATGGTTGAAATTATGTCAGATGTCGTTTCAATGTTGAAATGCTTTATCAGGGCCCTCGGAATTCTACCGATGAAGTGTAGGGCTACTTTGAGCCTTGTTAATGATGAAAAAATAGCGATTTATTTGCATGGCAACGCTATGCCCAATTCAATACTATTATAAGCCTGTTGGGAGCTTCTGCTAAAAAGCTATATATTTCGAAATGTTGCCTGTGTACAGAGGTGGGGTATTCGGCAAAGGTTAGTACTCGTTATCATGTTTCAATACACCCCAAGTCAATTTCACACCGGAATTCTCCTTTAACTCTGATGGTTGTAACCCAGCTGGCACACTACCGATCTTCAACATTGAAATATGGTTGGAATTATGTCAGTTGTCGTATCAACATTAAAACACTATTGAAACAACGTTTAAAGGGGACCTATTATGCTGATCCTTCTTTAATTATACATAGGTAATGTTATAATGTTGGATGTCCATACTCAACCTCTGAAAAGTTTCTAAACGTAAGATACAGGGGTTTTGCCGTAATCCAAGAACGTAATTTCTTGAACGTGATTTCCTTTCTGAACAGCTCCTCCCGAGATTTTCATGAGATCTCGGCAAAACCTGACGTCAGGTTGTGCCATCCAATTAGTACAGACCCAGCCAAAGCCAATCACGGCGCTGGACCTGCCCACACCGGAAACTATTCTAGCAGACATGAACAACAGCAGACCATACTATGCCTTAGTAGCAGCTACACTTCCAGAAATACAAAAGAAGAACCGCAGATTATTTAAGGTGCAATTTTGTCGGTATCTCTCCCAAAGCTGCTTATCTGATTACTTTGGGACGCAAAGAAAAGCATCGATTTCTCTCCCAAAAGACGATGCTTCCAGAAATCATTGGGTAGCTGTTTTTGTTTGCTGGCGGTGAACAGCCACGGCCAAAGGGAACGTTAGCTATTTGTGCTCAGCAATTCACTAAAGGCAGCTTTGTCAATAAAGGATAATTTGACACAGGATAAGCATTTCAGCTGCTTCTCAAACCTGAAGCAGTTACATCGATCAAGCGCTCGGAGCCACAAGCTGTAAGTAAAGATATAACAGCAAATAATGTAAGTGAAGTGAACAAGTTACGGGAGGCTAAGGAAAGTTAGCACTAACAACTGGCCTCAAACACAGGCTTTGTAAAATTACTTTCAAATTATCTGAGGTCGCCAAAAATATTCATGTGAATAAAGCTGGTAAAAAAAATGTTTCCATCTAACGGCATTAAAGCGAATAAAAAGTAGTTCGTAATGATGCCACATGCTGTTATGCGATCAAATTGGTGTATTGAGTACATTTCTGATATTTTAAACTGTTTCCATTCATTTTCGCAGAGTCGCAGAACTTTCAAGTGAAAAAAAGTAGTTTGTTAGCCAACAAATTTAGCTGGTTAGCCAAAATGGATCACGTTTACCAACAAATGACGATAATTGCACTAGTTGTAGTAGTGCTTAGGCGCCAGCTATTAGCAGCATAGCCGACATTATCAGAAGGAAACGATGGCATCAAAACACCGTCAAGATGCAGAAGCAGATTCATTTGGCGAATAACGTTTCCATCAGCATTTATCGCACAAGCCTTTTACTGATCAAGAGAAAATCCAGTGAGATGGACTGTACAAACCATGAGTCGATAGTCTTGAAGTCAAGTCTAATTTCACCGTCTCCGTGAGTCATTTTTATTTTGATATTACTTAATTCGTATAAGAACGTGTGAGCATGGCTACAGATACGGAAGCAGTTGCTTCACAGCATAAGCCTACCCAACTGATGGCCTGTTGAATGTGGCTGTAGCACTGCGACGAACGACAAGCCACGTTACTGTTGCTACTGTTTGTGTCCTAAATATGCAAGAGTAATATCAGGGGAAATTCAACAGAAGGTGTGTGTGAACATAAACCTCATTTGAAGCGAACTTTTTAAACTTGTTTGTAATTTGAATGCTTGGTACAACAGCCCCCCCGGTAATGGAATTTACGGTCTCTAAAACCTGTATTGCAGGGTAACGTTTGTCTCTGTATTTGTTCTGACTGCTCGGTTATCAGCTACTGCATGTTGGTTTGCGTGCTGTGCAAATTAAAATGCTCCTGGTAACTTATAGGCAGTAATTATGCTTGTGTTACTTCGGTAAATATCAATGTGGCAGTTCCATCATAACGTTGCTTGATTGTAGCCACTACAGTTGAAGCTAACCGGAGAGGTGCTGTATTTGTCGGGCTGCGAAGGCTGCAGTTAGACCAGACGTAGGTTTTGCAGAGCTTGTGGAGCGTTTTTGGGTGCTTGTGAAACAATCGCGTTACTTATCCATGACCGGGGTCAGCCTGATACTTCTCCAATACCTGGGCAAGTTCTCTGATGCTGCCGGTGAAAGCAATAGGGAAGCACACAGGCTATAACGTGTCAGGTATAACAAATGATTTCTCTGCATTGCCGTCAATTGAATATTAAATCGGCGATTGAATATTAAATTGATTCCTGTAAAAGTTATCGATTCGCTTGCTCCACATAAGCAAAGGCACATGCCAATGGAACTTACGGTCTGTAAAACCTGTATTACGCTCATAACCTAACCGGAGCTCTATCTAGCTCTCGCACACTATCCATAACATGCCCATTTTCCGCAAGGAAATGCTGGTCATTCTGACGCAATAAGTAAACCATTACCACGGGCAATTTCCGAAAAGGCCGTTTAGCCTAGAGCAGGGGTTCCCAAACTTTTCCAAATGAGGGCCCTCTTGAAAATCTAAAAAATGTCCGCGGCCCACCTTTGTCCTATAAACAGCACATAGATGAAATTATGCATTCTCAGAACACTTAACAGCAACAATAATTGTTGTATTTGTTGTTGTTGTTGTCGTTAAGAAAATGAAATAAATAAAAGACAACAACAATAATTGTTGTTATTGTTTTTTATTTATTTATTTTTATTATTATTATTATTATTATAAAGATTTAGGATTGAAATGAAAGCAGGGTGATAAAGGAAGCCCAAACTTTTAATCTGTGGTGTACACACAAGACAAGAATTAATTATCGAACACAGTACGTTCTCCTCCGATTATGACCCCCGGTCATGATGACCAGAAAGCTACGTTCCGATCATAAACTATATAAGGTTGCTAAAATATTGTGAGGTCAATAACACTCAATTGATTATTACTTCTAAATATTTTTTAAAATCGTGCAATAAATATTTTACAATAAAAATCATATTTGCAAAAATGAATCATATTTTCAATGACCTCTCACGGCCCACCTGCAGTACCACCATGGCCCACCAGGGGGCCGCGGCCCACACTTTGGGAATCACTGGCCTAGAGATTTCGTCGCTCCTTCATATACCAGCGCAGAAGCTGTTTGTTACTCCACGCTAACGACACACCACAGTTTTGCACACGAATCTGCAGGTCCTAATACACACCGAAGCAGTCCATAAGCTGTTGGTCCACTTTTAGCTGCTCCTCACTGTCCATGTTTCCCTCTAAACTCAGACCCACCGAATTTCTACGGTCTCCGCTCTACACTTGGCCATGTTGACCCGTTCTACAAATGTGTCTGTATGTGGTGGATTCTAGCTTTACATGCATCCTAGCTATACAGTAGAAAACTGCTGTACTCACCACTGTTGCCATAGCAAACAGTAGCCGATAGCAAATTCGAGACTTTCGCTCTGCCTCCTCCACTTTCACCGCTGCGTTTATTAGAACAAGCTCATTTCATTAGATCTATATTCAAGTATAGTGTTAGATTTCGGAACTTCCCGATTCTGTATCAGATGGGAGACGGGTGTCATGTTTCACTCTGGGGAGGCGGACCCGGAAAACTGCGTCCTGCAGCCTCGTCCAGCCCAACTCCGCCCTCTACAGAGCTAGCCAGTCAGAAGAAAGTGGGCACACGGGGAGTGGGGGCCATAGCGGAAGAGCCACCCCAATGAGGCGTTTCAGGCAGAGACTTCAATGGACTACCAATGGGGTTTTTTGAGGATGGCAGGATGAGCTAAATCAGATCCCTGTTTTGGACTTTGAACAATCAAGAGTACCCTAGGGGAGTCCAAGATCAAAATATAACCTTGGAAATATAGCAAAATAGATCCCCTTTAACTCTGATGGTGGTAAAAAGGTTAACAAAATGATCTCAAATCAACACTGAAATTTGAACAAGATTTGTTTCAATATTGAAACAACGTTGGGTAAGAGTACCACACACAACCATCAGCAAAATCGAAAAAAAGTCACAACTTTTCGGCTGACCTTAATGTTTAGATACCAAGTCAAATATTCGGGTGTGGAACATTGTCGAGCGCACATCCAGTTAAGAGAATTTACACTTTAATTTCTTGAGCGTCTATACATGCGGCAAGCTTATAAAGGTGGCAGCCATAACACTGTTGACCTAACCTTAACCCAACTCATAGGGAATGCTATCCCTATCCCTATACCTAACCTTAACCCAACTCAGCCACAAACAACGGTTTGTTCTGCTTAAATCATTCTACCCAGAGTCAATGGATCAGCCGACTCACCAGCATGAAACACATCAAAATGGATTTTCAAAAGACGTCGCCTCATTGACAACAATAAATTAATGAAAGAAAAATAAATGAATATATTATTTCTTTTTTTATACCCTTGGTTGTCTTTCACCCTTCAACGATGAATGGAAACTGATTCGCTTAGCTGCCAACAAAATAAGTTGGTCTAGTGCCGTGGTTCTCAAAGTGGGGGGCGCAGAGCAATTGTAGGGGGGGCGCGGGGTGCGGGAAGCAAATTTTTTCCCCCCCACTGGAGTTCCGAACACCAACAGAAAATTATTTGCATACAGTCCATTCGCTGCCCAGAATTCTGCAATTACATCGTAAATGCCTGCCTTACTCTCAACATAACTGTTCGCCAAATCATTCATCTAGCCTGCTGTTTTCATTAATAATTTGTTATGAATGTAGTTGTTCAAATATATGAAGCTGGTAAAATGAGCTGGTTACAATCAATGTAGTCTCGCGATACCCAACTCGCCGCTTTTTATCCTGCACTGATCTAGCATATTGATAATAAAATGGTAAGTGACACCGAACAAAATCTGATGAATACAAAGCAGAAATAACCGAGATTGTGTCATCTTATTCTCGATAATATGAATGCTCTGTAGGCCTACAGATTATTTTTATCTAGCCTAGCAACTGAACGTTACAATCATATCGGCAGGTTTGCAAGTGGGGTTCATGAATTTTTCTTCGTACTTCGCTGTCGGCTGTTAATATTGGTTGATTATGGTGCTTTCTTTCTGTATCATAGAAAAATAAATTTAAGTAGACGGCTATACTCAGGCAGAGGGGTGTGATACAGCCTAATGATTTTATACTTTAAAAGAGGTTTTGAATTATTAAATTTTCGTGTCCTTAATGGGAAAATTACGGTGGCCGTTTCCAAACCTGCCAATCGTTTTTAATGTTTCCAGCAAGGCTAGACAAAAATCATCTGTTCAGAGCATTCATATTCTCTATAATAAGCTGACGCGACCTCGGTTAACATATTTTAACTTAAAAATGTGAGGCCAGTGAAGAGAGGAAAATGTAACTGTCTCGAGACACTCTTCAGCGGTCCGGCACAAGGTTGCTGATTGGCTGTAAGCAAGTAAGTTTCTGTCGGTGTCCGGAAAATGCATAAATAGCAATGTTGTTTAATATTAAAAAATAAACCTGTTGCACTGAACATAATTACACAGTCAAGGTGCTTGAAAACAGTTACACTTAAAATAATTACGCCGTGGTTATTTGTTATTTTGTTATTTCTAATTATAAAAGTAGCCTGGTTATAGTTCATGACTACCTACAGTTTATGACCGTTTACTTATATTTTTTCAAAAAAGGTTGAGGTTTATATTATTTACAACGTGTGCGTATGTATTACCTATTTTTGTGGGGGGGGGGGGCGCAAAAATTTTCTCATGTACCAAAGGGGGGCCCAGCAGAAAAAGTTTGAGAACCACTGGTGTAGATCAAGCTACCTATTTAACTGCGCTAGCACTCAGAATGACTCACCACGAATGCAACGCTACGAACAGGCCATCCCTTATTCCTTCAAGAACGCCGATGCGGCTTGGAGTACTAGCGCGGTAACATTCCAGTGTCCGAAGGTCCAGCTATCTTGTCAGCCACACGTCCGCTAACGTGAACTTGAGCCCCGAGATAAAGCACACACATTTGAGCCATTTGTTTTCTCGATTTATTTTGAGCTTTCATCACTTCTGCTGTACTTAAAGTGACTGAAACTTAGCTGTATGTATTTCTGTATGCTATAGCGGTTTTAGTTTGTTTTGATTGTGAAAATTTGTCTGCCACTGAGTGTTGATAACCTGTTGAAAATCAGTATTTTTTTAACCTGTCCCTAATGATTTTGAACATGTCGTGCAAAATTTCAAACCTGTCTCTCCTACATGTTAAAAGTCGTCGTGGAAAACACTGGTCCTGTCTACATTTTCCCATTCAAAGAAAATGCATTCCAAAGAAATTAATTCCGACTCCATTGAGGCAAATTTGAGGGGAATAAAAAAAATTGTAAATACAAGGATAAGGCAAATAAAAAGTACAAACATCCCTTCAATTATTTTTACAAGAACTATGCTTCCACTGCTCAAAAAATATTCACTTTTCACTGTACTGTTAACATTCGGTTTCCAACATTAGAGCCAATTGCCCCAGCCACTACACGAGCTGAGTGGACTGATTCACTGCTGTTTCATTTCAAATATGAAGAGGGAGACAACAAATCACATCATGCACCCCGATTTGACGCTTGTATAGCTGCACTCCCAGTACTTGTGCCTAATGGTGCAAGGACTCTCAGTTAGAAAACGACTTTGAAAACAACTGTTGAATATTTAGTGGATTATTATGGTGAAAATAATAAAAACAAACCAGTTGAGCATTTATATTGTTGCGCTATTTGATTAATTTGAGCATATGTGACAGCATCACAAGCCGATAACAGAATAAAATACATTGCGTGCAAGCGGAATGCTCAGGGCCTGATCTCATCGGAAGCAGTGCCCCAGAAAAACATGCATCTAGTTTCAATATAACGCGGACACATTGGGCTAACAATAGCCCGCCCAGATTTACCCTCAAACAAAGATTTTTATTCCAAAATATCAAAAGTAAGAAAAAATATTTGCTCATTGCTGTATAATGTTAAGTGTTTGCCTGCTGTTCAGTGAGTGTGGGGTAAGTTTGAAATGACATGTCTTATATCATTGGATTCTATGGATTTTCTTTTTGATGTACTGCTTGTATGCATAGCACAAATTCAGTATAAACGGTAGCGATAAAGCAGTAATATTTTATCCTGTGTTTTGATACATGCTTATTTACTTGCTTGGTGCTTGAATTGTGTTCGGTTGAGGTAAAAATGGTCATCATGAGTTTTTCGCCAACCTTCTTCCTTTTAAGTGGATATGCCACATGACGATGTAACTATTCGGAAACGTGCTGTATTTATGACGTATATTGATTGCCCCCGGTACCACAAGCCTTCGGGTTCAAGATGTTAAACATCAGGCAATGCCGATTTTATCATTAACACCAGAGCCTTATTTGGTTTGGGGATGAACTGAGTGCAATTTAGCCAATACACAGCAAAATGGAAGTAAACTGACTCTGAATTCTAATGGAAGTTGATCATACTGAATATACATGTCACAACCTGCCATGCTCTGTATCAATGGGGTCATCGCAATACCCTTCAGAGATGTTTGCTCTCAATTGACAGGCCGTCTTACTGTGACTTAGTAGTCAAGGCAGCGTGTTGTCATGTTTCAATGTTGCAGGTGGCAGCATATGAGGCTTTTAAACATAATGACACGGATAATAAAAGAAGGGACTAAAATTTACCTGAAAATCAGTGATGAGGTCTCTTCCCAGGGTTCCGATGGGTGAGTCGCGGGACAGGGAGGTAACCCCTGACAGAAAGCTTGGGGACTCCGTCAAGTTGGGCATTGGAGAAAAGTCCACTGCTTTCTCCCCAAAACCCTGCCTGAGATGGTCCACCTTGTCCATGAAGTCTCGAAGCTCTGTTCTGAAGGCCTTCATGCGAGTGTTGATGGTATCCAGCACCTGGGTACCGACTTTTCCCTCCAACGTGTCCTCGTTCCCTATAGCTTCTTCTTCCAGAGATCCCACATTTGTAAGCACCACCTTCCCATCAAAGATCAAACTGTCCGTGTCAGTGATAAGACGATCCACCATTATCCCGAGACGCTCCGCCTCCCGCTTCATGTTGGTGAATGACTCAGAGTCTTCTTTCTTTAGCTGGGCAAGCTCGGCTGCAGAGAGCCTGCCGAGGTCTGCTGGCTTCCCACTACCAAACCCAGATGTAGTCTCAAAGTGGTCCTCCGAATCGCTCTCACCCCCAACCGGACCCTCCCTTCTGGGCTGCGGATGCGCTGGACGGCCTGTCTCCTTGCTCTCGTTCTCCCTCTTCACTACATCGCTATCAATGTCACTGTCCCTGGAACCAGCTGGCCTGAGCCCCAGGTGAGAAGCCAGGTCATAGCGCTGCACGTTGGAGATGAGGACGCGATTCTCATACTGAAGCTTCATCACCTTTCCACTCAGCTCGTTGATCTGGAGGCGGGCAGCCTTCAGCTCCTCTTGCAGTGACCCACAGGGACTGCTGCTGCACCCATTGCCTTTCACGTTTGTGGCTCCGACCCCTGCTCTAACAGCCCCATCCTCTGCCACCCACCCGCTTTCCTGACCAGGCCCAAACTTGAAGCGGTTCAGCTCAGAGGTCAGCTGTTTGTTGTGGTCCTCAATTTCTGAGATGGATCTCCGCAGTAGCTCTGCCTCTTCCTCCACAAACTGCAGGTGGCGCCGCAACTCAGCAGCCGACTCCAGGGAATCGCCATGAGGAGAGGTTGGGACGCTGGACAGCGGTTCCCTCCCCAAGCAGTCCTTCTCATACTGAAGGCGAATATCCTCATTCTCTGCTCTCAGGCCTCGGTTCTCCACCTCCAACTCAACGATTTTCCTGCCCAGGATGTTGGCCTCCTCCTCCACCAGCTTTAGCCGCAGTTTGAGCTCTGCCTCTCGAGTGCTGGGGGGACCCCCGCAGTCCCCAGAGGGCATGACGCTATCCACGTCGCCATACATGAACTTGTATTTCTGCAGCTCCTGCTCTGCCTCATCCTTCTCACGGCCCAGCTTGGCCATCTTCTTCCTCATGAGGGCTGACTCTTCCTTAGCGAACTGCAGCTGGCACCGGAGATCAGCACTATCCTCCTAACAGAAGGACAAAAACACACGTAAACACACAAGCGCGTACACAGACACACAAACATGCGGACATATACACACACGCACCCAGATTCCCAGTAAAACTAAACTCGCCCCCCAAAAAATGCCTTTGATGATGTCCCCAGGGGATGTAAAGCAAAAACATTCATAACTTCATATAGAAATGGATCAAAAATGCCCAAAAGGCATACAGAACTGCTCGACAGTATGGAATCACAATGAAATTTTTGAAGCATTGAATTAACCCTAAGAATATATTAAAGATATTAAATTATATATAAATTAACAAATTACAACTACACCTTGAAATTAGTTTTTTTTAATTCAGTCTTCACTTAAAATAGCAAATATATACACATACTTTCTGCTGCACGTAATATGGGAGGGGTTTCTCTTGTACCATATGCAGATTACATAAGGATGATATCACACAATGTACTGGAATTACACAAGAGTGACGGGTGCTATGTCATGCCCCTTGACTGTCATGCCCCTTGTGTCCGTTTATTATTTTTCCAAAGATTCAGGCTGTCTGCATTAGATTTGGTTTGATGTTGCCGATGTATTTCAATCATTCAAATTTTTTCTCGTTACCTCATTTTTATTCCTCTCGTCTCACTTGTTTCCCATTGTTACTCCTAGGCTCTGTTAATCCATGTTCCTGTCTGTCATTCTCACTGCCACATTATGAGATGTGCTTTCCAGTTCAGTTCTTTTTTGTTGTGTTTCTTCTAAAGCCCAGATTCTGCTAGTTCCTGCCTATGTCTGTGTGCAGCATCTTGTTCATGGTCATCCGTGTCTTTGACTACCCCAGCCCTAAAATACTTCGCCTCAGCGTCCCCGGTCCACTTCGCTTGACTCCTTGGCTCACAACGGGACTCGATTCATGAGTTTACTCTGCCTGCCCCTCTGGATCCTGACTGCTACCACTTGATCACCGTCTGCTGTCTGACACTGTCTTGCCTATTCTGCATTGCCCTGGCTGACAGCATCGGACCCTGGATCGCTGGCCTGCCCAATAAAGTTTAGTCTTCTTTCAGACCTGTGACTGGCCCCATCTGTTCGCCAAGCACTGACAATGGCTTTGCAAGCATATGTAGACAGAATTTTAAGAAAATCACTTCAGACAATAATTGTAATTTGTAATGTTGTTACTATCTTAGCTGCATTTTTGATGGAGTTGATGCTACCATGATGAATTAAAGTATCAATTTCTATGGGGTATAAAAGTAACTTTTCCTTCCTATAAATTACTTACTTGTCGGTGATTCCCACCTTTTGGACAGAGTTGCATCCGACTTAGCTTTCAGATTGATTTACGAGGAATTTTAAATTCTTTTCGAAACTAAAACCCATGGCTTTCAAGCGCATTCAGCCAAAGGAAAATGCAATGTAAAGAGCCAGACATACAGAATGCTGTGAGGAATAAAATGCCCACCTGGGCAGTGGATTTCTTCTCTTTGTGCATTTCCCTGCTCCCTCTTCTCTTCTGGGAGCTCTGTGACCACAGGACAGTAGGAGACAAAAAAAAAATGTACTGAAAATGAGTCAAGACAGACAAAATCTCACAGAGTAGGCATTTAAATGTCATGCTTCTTAAATACCTTTTTCCAACATTACAGACATCCCAAGTTCCAAAAACTCATTTCAGGGAGATGCTTATCGAACCTTCCAACGACCCGACCCGGACCCTGGCTAGTAGATTTCCCTATACCATTTATAGTAACTACCTATGCATTAATACTTTACAGAAGTCTTTATGTTTTGCCTTCTTTTATGACAGCATTAGGCCTACTGTGACCTACAGACATAAAATACAGGTGATGGCGTGATGAACTTAACATACCTCGACGTGTCTTTTACAATCATTAAGTCCTCTGTGGGAAATACTGAAATCACTGTTGCACACAGTGCACCTTGCCACGGTGTCATTGTTCTTCACCTTAACAAGACATGGATACACTTTCGTATATTCAGCTGTAAAATGAGTCTTGTATTTTCGCTTTTTACTGGAGGATTCACCCTCTGCCATTTTGCGAGCTGCATTGATTGATTGATAACAGAAATTTTAAGGAAAGGGGCTGTGGTAGTGATAGTGACAGTCGGTGAAAGTGAATGGAAGCCCGCCCACACCGAAAGCTTATTGGTTTATTTTGCTGACCAAACCAATCGGCGCGCTCTCTTCCAACCAGCCGCCCAAGGTGAACACTGTCGGAACAGAGCTCTCGCATGCAGGTTCCACAGATAGTAGCCCCCCGCCCCCCTCCTCCTTCCCCTTCTCTCTTGTGCCTGCGCGAGTAATCCGAGCATGATGCGCGCTATCTGCACGCTCGCACTTCGCACTCGCATTGTTTAATAAAAGAAAAAAAAAAAACCTCCCTCGCATAGTCCAAATTCCGGGATATTTCATCTAACTCGCGGGCATCAGGGAGTCACTATCAAAATCAGGGAGACTCCCAGAACTTCCGGGAGAGTTGGGATGTCTGACATTACCCATGTAATAATTCAAAAATGGCGAAAACATTTAGTATGCATCATTCCTCTATTTAAGCATTTAAATATGCATAAATAAATTGCGTAAGATGTCATAGAAAATATATGAAATTAGATTTCCTCCCCTATATACGATTACTGAAGTCTGGGCAATAAAATGTGTTCTCAGGAGGATTTCCACTACTCATAAACCTAATTCAAGGCATAGGATTAATGTTATATATAAAAGAATGTTCACATGCCAAAAGTGGTGTCAAAAAAGTCCAATGATAACCCTTTCAGGCAATTCAAGGCGGTTTTGAAAGAATAATGTCATTTGGATACTCTGTGTGCGTGTGTGTGTGTGCCCATGCGCGCGCGCGTGTGTGTGTGTGTGTGTGTGTGTGTGTGCATAATACATCAGACAATATTATTAAGAAGCTACTGGTCAACCCCAGAAAAATACATCACTATCTCATGCACATTATGAATCATTTCATCACAGTAGAAATTAAAATTAAATTATGTGCGAATACTTTTGAATTATACTAATAATAATACAATTTTTGAAATGTATTAAGCATTTTTTTTTTCCCTTTTTGTGAGTCCGACATGCCTGACTCCCGCCAAATTTGGACTGCCCAATAAGTAATTATTTGAGGCGTTCACACTGTCATCATCACAGCTGTTTACGGAGTGGCTTCGTCTGCGGCTCACTTCCAGGAACGCTTGGTGCTGTCAGCCACATCTTCTCACGCTACATCAGACAGGCTAAGAGTAGAGATGGGCACAAGTTATGCTTTTCCCGGATCCATCGAACGCATGTATTCGTCGAGGGTGAATCGACTCCTCGTGGAGGTAAAACAATTTTCAGAAGGCATCTTAAAGACAAAAATTGTGTTCAGTCAGGCCCGGTGCTAGAACTAGAGATGGCAATTTCAAACCTTTGAAACGGTTTTGAAACATCTGAAACAACAACTGTTTTGAAATGTTCCGAATTGTTTCAAAATAGATTTATTTCAGTAGTGCACAGCTTAGCGGCGAAAACTTTTACTGCAGCTATTATAAAGGTTTCAAAGCGAAATAAAACACATGGATCATTGCCGAGGAGGAGCAGGAAAAACGTGGCTAGTCACGTGACCAAAGTTTTGAATCAGATTCGTAAACCCATGTCAAACCCTGGAGTTTCAAACGTGTTCGAAACATTTTGAATCTCCGAATCAGGAGAAGGGTGTGATATTGCACAAATTCCCAAAAGAAGTCGGAATTCGCCAACAGTGGGTGAGATTTGTCAAGACGATGAAAGTGAACTTCACAGAACCTAAGATAACCAGTTCTTCCGCTGTAGTATGCTCTCACCATTTCACCACGGAGAGCTTTGAAATACCAATGTCTATTGCTCAGATTGAGAGCAAAGTTCAGAAAAGGTGAGATTTCAAATTTCATGATTATTGTTTGACAAAAAATTTGCAATAGTTGATGGGTTGGCCATGTCTGGGAATCGATATGTACAGCATTTGTACAGTCTAGGTACTTAATTTCTGGACAACTGAAGTTTGATTTGTAGGGGGCCTATTCGCAAGCCTTTTCACGATTCAGTGTAAGAATTTGGGCCGTCTTGAGGTGTTTTCACACTAGGGCCTCAGATACGGATACGTGAACACTTGACCCCAAAGTCCAGTTCATTTGGTCAGTGTGAACACAAGCGCACCGTGGTGGGGCACGGTACGCAAATATGGTTGGAAGAGGTAGACTCAGGCACAGTTCATTCATACTCGGGCATGGTTCATTCGTATTTGTACTAGGGCTGGGCGATATGGACAAAATGTAATATCCCGATATTTGTGACCGAATACCTCGATATCGATATTTTGCCGATATTATCGGGACAAATGTTGGTGCTTTTGCAAAATATTTACACAATAATATTTTTTATAACCATTTATTAGTAATGTTGACATAACGATGAAACAGGTGCAGGCAACAGCTTCAACAGTCTTGCAAGTGCAGAAAAATGCAACCCATTACTGTAATTCAGCTTTTAAAACCAGAAAAGCCAACACTTATTTCATATCAAGATATTACGATAGTCAAAATCCGTGACGATATTTTGCTTTGCATCACGATATCTATATAATATCGATATATCGCCCAGCCCTAATTTGTCCCGAATGTGAAAGCAACGTACTTGAGCATGGAAGATTACGGTTATGTGTTACGACTCTCTTGTTCTAACAAACAGTGGCGAAAAGATATCTCCATTCAAACGAAGAAAAGCAGTGCTTGCTTGAAATGTAGTCAGATGAAAACATACAATCACAACTGGATACTAAAAGATATTTTAAAGTGCGGGACGCAGTGAAAGTATGGCAGGTCAAGTCATGAGAAAGATGAATTTTCATGGTATAAGGCAGTGGACGTCATAATCGGCCAAAAACGCAAAGGCAAAAGAATTTTGTATTCAACCTGCCTCAATATCAAAAATAATTAGTACTTTTCTTTTTTCGGCTTACCTTGATGTTTGGGTACCCATGAATGAGTACAAACATGAAGCATCCAGTCAAGAAAATTTCGAGTCTAATTTGTAGTGCTGCTATACGTGGTATTCCACTTTACTGATGACACACCGGGTTGCTATTGCATGCGCAGCATATGCATTCGCAATATTAATATTCTAAACCCCCTTCTCAAGAATTAAACCCTCCAAAATATATTGGCGCATCCTTTCAAAATCGTTCCCCATTTAAAACCACCTATGTGCATACCGCAACACGCTGTATCGGAATTTTTTCATACTTATGCAAGTGTACTCAGGGTCCGGTTAGATATTACTAGTGTGAAAGCTGACCAGCGGGGGAAAAGGGGAAGGGGGACAATGGTTCTGTGGCATGGTACGGAACAACACGTAATCCTCTTCGATTTCTTTCAAAGAAGCTCGAAAATCGCTCTCAGAATCACTCTTTTCTCTATAAGTGGCCATTTTTTTCATGTTCTACAACCTTTGTTTTCCTGAGTTGACGTTACTTCCGGTTTGGTGCACTTATTAATTTTATTTTCGGAAATTGGACAATTAAACACCAATTACTAAAAAACCACGGGATATATTTCTAATTTGTTTTCTTGTATTTAGTCAAGATATACGAGCCTGCATATAGGAACATAAAAATTGGCACTCATACTTGTTTTAGTCGAGACCTTTAAATGCTGTAATCAAAGCAGAAGGTGGCCACACTAGATATTGACTTTTTATCGAAAAAAGACATAATATTTTTGGGTTTTTATTTACTATATATTGTTGTCCATTTACTTATTTTTATCTATATGATCCAATATTACATGAAATAAATACTTGAATAGTACTTGGTTTCTAATGTATTTTCATTTTCTTAAGTGTATAATCATGACTGCACACTGCTGTACCTTATCCTTGGACTAAATATATAATATATAATATAATAATTAAATATAAAGTTTAAATGATTTTCAAATCATTGCATTCAGATTTTAATTGGATTTTACACAGCATCCTAACTTTTCTGGAAATGAGGTTGTAGATAAATGCTCTGGTTCTACAGCACTGTTAAAGAAATGCCCAATTCCACATCAATTATGCCTTACTACTGGAGTGTAAAGAACATTGAATGACATATTTGCACACACCAGGAGCTGTGCCTTTATACAACTAAATGTGCAACCTGAAAACGGAGGGCATCCCATGGCTCCAAGATGGCAGCACCTATGATGGATGATAGGTCTGGTGAAGAATTCAGGCCAAAAAGAAATTGAGGCAGAATACGAGTCAAACAAAGCAAAGAGACAGGGAGCTGAAGGACAGCATAAAGCACAATTAAAATCTCAGTACTTTAATTTCAATAACGCTTGCTTCCTATTAAACTATTGTCTCCGTTAAATTGTTTAATGGCAGAAAAGCAAGACTGCAGGCTTTGAAAGGCATGCATCATTTCATAGCATGCTGAATTGTCTTGAAATTCCACAAAAATATGCCAGTAAGTAGTAGTAGTCTCTCCTAGGAAAACATACTCTGTGGAGTTTGGCCCTTTTGTTACTCATTGATTCTTTTGTTTGGAAATGGCTAGAAGGCAACCAATTGCTGGAGAAACATGGTTGACTTGATTGTGGAGAGTGTATTCAGTCAAAGAATGCGTGTTAGCGAGGGATTGTGGATATGACAGCGACAGCTTGGACTTGAAAGTCAGGTTTACGAAAGAATTTGAGTATGTGTATATACATGTCAGCACACCTGAAGCTTTTGTAAGTTTGTAATTTATGTGAGGTCTGGCAATGCATTTGCGCATGTTTCGGCTTTGTGATTGGTTTGGACGAATGTACACTTTTAAGATGAGGTACGTTGGTAGGTTTGCACGTGCGCCCATTTGCAATAATGGTCAGTTCTTCTTCCACAAGCTAAGAATTTGTTGGTAAATTAATAAAAAACCAAGAACGTTGTCCCGATGAAGAAGCAGAGTCCGATTGTTCGTGTCAAAGAGCAGGAAAGAGTTTATTACACAGCCGGCCGTGAGAACAACAGCGTGATGCAAAGTTCTAAAATTCCTTCATTTTGTAAGAAACTTTATACATGTTAAAGTACAGACATTTGCATATGATTTCTTTAATGTAATCAGAAGTTGTTGCTGATTGGTTCCAGATTTTACACATTGATGAAAAGCAATACTCTACAATTGGGCCTCTCCTAAACCACCCAACTTAATTGGTTCAATAGATTCCCAACCCTCGGAAGATGAGCTCCATATGTGGGCATACGGAACCTCCAACTAAGGGGTGCTAGTGCCTATTGTCCTGTCGGAACTGAAGACAAACGGAGATTCAAGCTGGAAGTCGCAAATAGGCGATATGTCCTGCCGGACCTGACGGCTTCTCTTTATCACCTAATACACATTCATTACCCATTGATCAAATCGTCTGGCTCCCCGTATTGCCAACACCTGAAAATCCTGTTTCCCAACAGCTTAGATGACACTGACAGCTGGCATCAATTCTGTGATCCAAGACAAATAACACTACTTCAAGCCCTTGTGACATGAGTAAGCTCTCTTAAGAGAGAAAAGATTAAGGATTTTATGCAAAGCTTGCAAGAAGCCAGTTTTTCTTGTTGGCACTGCCATACATCATTATCCAGAGGCTGACAGGGTGACAGTCAGACTCTTTCTGCTCAAAGTAGGTGGAACTCTTCTGCCACTGCAAATTTGACCTTCACGGTTGGACAGTGTAAAGTTATGGAAAGTTTAGATTCAGAATTAAAGAGGATTCTGCTCATCTCCGGAGGAAAAATGGTTCAGTCTTGTTGTAATGTAGACACGTATTGAGAAAACCGGAAATTTACATAAATTATTCCTCGACAGAAAGCTAATGTCATCGAGATGATGAATAAAACACTTTCTGGACATTCACTTAAATAGGATGAGAATAAATTAGGTGTTTGGACCCCCTTTAAACTCGCTCACATCCCCCATGGTCTTGAGGCTCCTTCAGTTAGAGGGTCTAAGAATAGGCAATATTTTAACCATAAACATCATAAGGGTCATATTTAATAACTATATTACAGAAAAAAACTTAAACTAGAAGAATTAAGTGAGAGCCATACTCACACAATCAATTTGGTGTCAACACACCCCATTTTTGGGTCAACAACGGTCGGTTGATGCAAGTGTTCGAATGAAGATTTTAACGGAGTCGACACATCCCACATCCTGGTTTTTTAGCCCACTTGGCAGACAGGCCAAAGGGGCTTATGCAGTATGTAGGGTCATTATTGGTGGTCTGTTGTGCGTGTGTGCGCATGTGTCTGCGTTACATCGTTTCAGCACGATGCAGCTTTCAGTTTTCCACGGATCCTTTTCATATTTTATATGCATCTATATGGGCCCAAGATTGATTTTGGGCATGCTGCCATTCTTGGTTTGGCCAACAGGTGGCTTTTTCTGCAAAATTTCAAACAGCTCTAGCTCCCTTTTTTTATGAGCTAAGATACTCAAATTTTTACTGTAGGTTGTGCTGCCAGGGGTTCATCATATTCACCTTATTCCGCGCGTCAACAAGCGTGACGCCATGTTTTTCCGTTTTGGCTTTGAACTTCCGGTTGAGCAACTCTGTCCATTGCGAAAACAGTACTTTGGAACATTAGCAAGTCAAGATGTCGAGCCTTACTTGTTCAGTGAGGGGCTGCCACAACAACTGGAAGACGGCTGTATGTTGTCCACGGGAAAACCATGGAAGAATGTTGTGGGGCACCTTACAACCTACATCCTCCGCCATCCAGCCATGTGGGCCGGCGTATGTGGCTAAAGGGGCTACACCTAAAGAATCCACATAAAAACCTTTATATCTGTTCATTCATTTTGTGGACGGCAGATCATAAGAACATCACCCATACCCTGAGAAATGGTTGGGATATGTCACCCCTCCGGCGAAAAAGGCTGCCGTCACGATGCTTGTGAGGCTCCCAGGTAAAATAACATTTTGCCAGCGATAACAGCTATCAATATCGCTAGCCATTAGCCAGCCAGCGTCTAATGAGTATGATCAGCATTATTACAGAAGTATGTTCAGTTATGCTGTCTAAAAGACGAGTAACTACATTCATAGAGTCAGAAATGTTTGCTTGTCTGCGTGTGAACTCCATTATCTTCTCCGGATTCAAGACAATAAACCGAACACACAACGCACTGCACGTGCCTTATAAACCGATATGTTTTGAAGCCAATTCTGGCAAGCTAATTTACTTTTAGCTAACGTAACTTAGCTTCGCGCTAGACTCATAACTATTCCGTGGAATATAGTAAAATGTGGGTCTACCCTCAAATGTTATGCACATTGTTCTTACCTGTTATTTTTACCTTTCTTTTAACGCCCCTGGTTTCTGTCCTTCCCGTTATCTCACAATCACCGTCTCTGTTCTAAAATGTAAATCTATATGAGTTTTGTCTCATGCTCAAATGTTGCATTCTCTTTTAGGACTCGTTTATCTTTGTTCAGATGAAAATCAGCCACAACGCCAACCTGCATCACTGCCGTTGATCTCAGATGCTGCTCACAAACAGATGCTTGGATCTCACATACTCTGACGTTTCCACCTACCAAAAACTTTGATCTAGTAAAGGCCGTACCACAAATAATGTACGCGTGTGTGTGTTCAGTGCTTCTCATGAAAGTTCGGATCATGCACAAACAATAGTAATCATTTTGGATCTCACCTGTCAAGTTGCTGAAAAGTTTCGTCATCAAGTATGACGGTCTGTAGGCAAACTGATTCAGAATGAAGAATGGTTAATAAATGGTTTGGCAAGCAGTGTTCGAACTGAATTTATGTAGTGCGATAAATGCACTCATATGGACATTATGTTAGATGCCACTCAGCTGACTCATTATGCATAATGCATCAAAATACAGTAATGTGAATTGGTGCTTTTCAAAGTAATGGAAATATACAACTTAGTTTATAGATATATCCATATCATTTTAATATGAAAAATTAAGGTGAGTGTTGGCTGCGTACATGGTTCTAGGATATCACCAGGGATGAGCCGTCAGGGTAGGCAGGGTAGGCACTGCCTACCCCAGGCTATCATCAAAAATAAAGTTGTTAACAATTTTTGATCATTTTAATATCTAATCTAATTTTGAAGCCATTTTATATTTAGTTTGTCTTTATGCTGTTGCTTTAAGTCATTGAGTTATAATGACACTACAGCGCCTGCCTCTGGCCAGGCAGGAGCTTTCAAATCAGTCTTATCTTTGAAGGGTAGGCACAGCTCTGACATGCCTTTAAATGACACGTTATCAGATACGTTGTGTTCGCGCATGCGCAGTGTTTTTTCATATGCTTTATTATGTACGCAAAAAGGCAGGACGCTACGCTGCCTTTATGCGTAAGTGTCACAGGCTAGTCATTCAATCTGGACGTTCGGTGTCTTTGTGAATTCGCACCAATGAGTATACTGGAGAGGCCGCCGCTTCCTTCTACGAGCGCAGTTGAAGAAACCAATATGGCGTCAAGTGCACCGCACTCCTCAATTCCCCATTGACTGTAATGTAGAAATTCCAGCTATTATCCGTCGAACTAAGGGGTCTTCCGAAAAGATTTCAACATATTTGTGATCGGAAAACAAGGATAAACATTAATGCGCAGTTCTACATGACACTGTTCGAGACGTCGAAAATATCAAAACATGTCAGAATGGGAAGCACAGCACTAACTAGCCACTTGTGTTGCTGGCGTGTTAGGTAATCGAGTCGCTGTCAACGGCTGTGATGGCAAACGTTATCTGTAATTTAGCTAGCTAGATAAACGTAGTCGGCACCATAAACTCATGTTGCTTACAAATGGTGATGGTCACTTAGCTCCTATGCCCATGTAATTTTAGCCAAGTGGCATATCTACATATAGCATTAGCCATAGCGAATGACCTCGTAAACTTCGTGTAACGTTAGTGGTGTTCATTCCGGATGAATTGTACAAATAAACGCATCCTTATCAGGCATCTGCCTATCTGGGTACTATTTAGTGAGCAAGCTTTGATTTTTTGTATTTATTTATTTTAATTACGACAATGCAATCCTAGCTGGGGCTATATACACTCATTGATTCACACATACGTCAATCAAATTTAAGGCTTAAATTTGATTAAACCACCTAACTAGTGTTATGTCATCTTGTTTGTTTTGGCAAAACAAACAAGATGACATCGCTAACGCAGCAAATATTTTGATTCTGTCAGGCTAAAGGCCAACCTCATCGGCTTATTCAGCCCTGCTATGGTCAAGGAAAAATCTCCCTAGCTTCAACTGCTGGCTTTATTGGTGGAGAATGACCTTGAACAAACTGTTCGAGGCCACAAAACTGCCGAAATTGGTGCCGACAATTCCAGCTACCACAGAGTCAGTGGAGATGTCTTTTTTCTGCCTTAAAACGCGTCAAGACCTGCAACCGCAACAGTACGGAACAGGGGAGACTTTCATGTTTCGCTATCATGTCAATTGAGAAAGAGGGACTTGTTAAGCTGAAGGCCAAAACAGAAGTTTTACAACGCTGTCATCAACATCTTTGTCAAAAAGGACAGACGCATGGACTTCATATTCAAATAGCCTTAAGTGCGCTTTAACCACTTCTCTCCCCCTCCGCTCTCTTTTACGCACACAAGAACTTTCCGGACTGTCATGTCTGTCATTATGCATCTAATAACAACCTTGTGGCTAAAGTTTTTTTTAATTGTTGTTTGTTTGATAGAATTCTGTGGGTTTTTAGGTTTTGAAGTTTGTGTGTGTTGACATCATTTTGCGGTGAAGAGAGATGTGGTCAAAGATGGAATGTGTTTGAAGTGTACTTCGCTTGTCTGGTTAATATGGTTTAGCAATAGGAAGATTAATTGCATTAAGTATAGGGAGGAGATCCACTTAAGCATGCATCGGTGCAGGCAAGCCGTTATGTTGTTTTGTGCGCTTTCATCAACTTTCTCTCGCTAGAGCCTTCAACTTTTATTCAGACATATAAGCGAAATTTTTAAAAAAATTGAACCTTCAAGATTATTTTAAAACAAAGTACACATTCATTCTGAATGCATACAATAAATCAAATTCGTTAGAAAACGTCAAAAACTTCAAACAATTCACATTAAATTGGTTTTAAACCTCCCTCCTATGCGCACATAGTGCGACAAGTTAAATAATACATTGATAACTCAAACACGGATTTGATTTCACTCTTAACAGTTTCAAAATAAACTAAAAGTCAAAATCTAACGAAAAACGCAACTTTGTGCATGCCCGGTGTCTTTCAAGTGTCCTTTAAGTCCCAATAAATTCGTTAATCCCCGCAAATGCATGATGTCATCAATCCAGATTCGCAGTGTTACTATGTACAGCATTCAACAGTTTTTGGAGTAATTATGTTTTATTTTGCCGGTGGTTTTACCGCTGACTTTATACATAAAATATTAATTCGTTTTTACGTTTCGGTCTGCCACTGCCTACCTCGACCCAAACCTCACGGTTCGTTACTGGATATCACAACAATGGCCTTAGCTTACTGTACATTTTGCCGCACTACATACTGAAGAGTGGCAATCGAGTTGCTACATATTACGACCATTCATCAATTAAAATAAAATGGCTAAAATATACTGAGCGACAAAAGAAAACCAAGATAGTTAGTTCATGTACTCTCATGGTTACTCAGTCAAAGTGACCGCAAAACAAATGTTTGATGAAACAAATGTAAATGTGCTTACGCTTGTAATTAATTTGATTTCCTATAATAATTATGGGCAAACCTATTTCCCGGTTTGTCTTAAAGACTGCCAACTACAAGATAACTCGTAATGGTGGGTCAGGGCTGGCGCTACACATGAAAATTTGGAGGAAAATATCCATCCCTTTATTGACAACAATTAGTCTTGGCTAATTCTTGATGGTTTTCCTTAATTAACACGATTTCCAATTCAAGAATAATCAAGTGGCAATTGAACATACAGCTTCTCTCCCCCATGCAATCTAACAGCAACAAAATAATAGGCTACATTCAGTACAGAAAAATAATTTAATTATAAATAGGTCTATGCACTGGCACTCAGCAACGTTTTCTTCTTTTCTTTTTTCCAGCAAGAGCGACATATCAGAACTCATTTGCGAATGAAGGTAATTTCGGTGACAAGTATGTACACCTGTTTTTGCAGCACGGTCACGCAACTTGCTGTAAAAAAAATAGACAGCTGTCCGATTGGAAAATGTGAACAGACGAACCACGTACTTCACTGTTTAATCCCTTGTTCAAGGGTTAAAACTTGCGCTCCCACAAGTCGCCTGCGCATGATAAACTCTCAAACTGCTTCCCAGTTTTTGGTCATGTTTAATTAATCTAATCTGTGATGTACTCTGGATGACAATCGCGCTCTTAGAGCTGAAGAGCTTTTAACTTTTTTTGTACAAACATCTTGGACTCAATCGCGCTCTTAGAGCTGAAGAGCTTTTAACTTTTTTTGTACAAACATCTTGGACTCTGAAGCGCCCTTCAGGTCTAAGCGTACTAAAGCACTGTCAGACCCAAGGTTAAATGACTCCACCCATGCACATATCTCTTGACAAATTTTTATAGAAAGCCTCTCGGCTTACCAGACCTGCTAAAATGGAGTATATGTCTAATCTTGTGTCAAATAACAGTCACAAGCCTCATGTTCTGTTTAACCTTTTTAATTCCATTGTAAATCCATGTGATAACTGGTGCCATCGCCCACCTACTGTGACAGTTTTCTTAAATTCTTCATCGGAAATAAAATTAGATTGACAATGTGAGGTATCGATCTGGAACCAAATGCGAGAACACAGGATTGCAAAACAAATGCCTTTTATTGAGCGAGGGGGGTAACCCCCGCAGGGCAGAAGGCAACAGTACAGAGTCCGCAATCCAAAAGTCAAAATCCAGTGAGGCAGAACAGGAATCATAACCAGGGCAGCAATCACAAAAATCGTAGTCAGGCAAAACAGATTCGGTACACAGGCAATGGTTTGTGGGAGAAGCAAACTCATAGACCAAAAGGGCAGTCCGAATCGTAACCAGGGCAGCAATCCACAAAAGTCGTAGTCATACAAAAAGGGTTCAAACACACAGAGGTAAACAGAAATCCAATAAGGGCAAGCCAAAAAAATCAGTAGTTGGGCAATCCAGTCAGAATCAGAGATGCAAAGAGTACAAGGCGAGAGATAGCAGCACATGTAAACAAGAGAAACGATCTGACAGGGAATGACTGTGAAAAGACACCTAATATACACTTCTGGGGAGATCACATGGTAAGACACACAGGTGCAGGTAGTCAGACTGATTACAGAGGAGCAGCACATGAGGGAGAACCTAATCACATGAAATTTGGCTGAAGCCAAAACGTGGACAGGGAACACGGGACTAACCAATACAAAGACATACCGCTCCAGTTACGGAGTTTCTAACGTGCATAGATAATTAGAGAAAGGACAGTGTGATTAGATGTGGAGTTTTCCACAGACATGTAGCACAGGAGATCAGGGAGAGAAAAGAGGCGGAGATGAGAACAGGGCGAGTGCTGACAACTTGTTAATCAATTAGAAAGTGAAACTATGCAATCCCTTAGTGCTTGTTAGTAAGTTAGTATTATATACAATGTTAGTTGGTGTTAGCAACTTCTAGCAAAAAAAACAAACTGTTAGTATGGTTAGTAGATAGTAAAGTAAGGTGAAGTAAGTAAACAAGATCGGAAGGAAGGCTGAAATTCAGAATCCAATAAATCACCCGAAGAGTGACACACAGGACTGGGGCTGTGAACCATGATGAGACTAGAGACCAGCTGGGGGAGACAAAGTGCAATGCAAAATGGAAAACATGAACTGGAAAGTAACTATGGTAAAAAAGTAAACTATGGAAAAGTACAATAAACACAGATACATACACATACATAATAAAACTAAGGCAAGCAGTACACAATACATGATTCTAAGAATAGTAAGACAGTGCAAAAATCCAAAACCAAAAGAGCAGTAAAGATAAACAGGGAAGCATGGACAGGGCAGAGCAGAATCATAACAGAAAATTCTATTTACTAGTTTTTCAGGTGTCATTCTATGAATAATATAAATTAATACATTATTTTGAACCTAATTTAAATACCTGGCGTGTGATTCAAACCTTTTTATCATTACCAATGGAACTTCAAGTACTTCTATGACTACTATCCTCAGTATTTAAATTTTCAGGATTTCAGCTTTCAAAATGCATGAAGAAAGAACCCTGGAAAAACAAAACCTTATTGTGCATTTTAATATTGTATATAGACTCAAACTCTCAAACTTTTGTTCAATTTTCTTCTTTCCATGAGGAAAAAATTTCTGCTGCTGATGCGAGAATTGAGTCATTTCTTTTCTATAGACAAATGTAGAAATGAAAAAAAAACTTTTTGCACCAGTAGCAATACTTTTTGCTTGAAAATGGGTAATGGAAATAAGGGAATACAAGGGAAGGTTTCTGTTTCAGACAATGTGCAGACATTGAACATTTATTGTGTAAGATATTGACTTATCATCATTATTATTCCCATTATTTAATAATTTTATCATTACAACTGCCAGGAAACTTAAAACAGTATTTAGGAATATTGATTTCCTGTTGTAAGAGAAGTCAAAGTTTTTGCATTACTATTACAGTAATGACATTATTGTCGTTATTATTATTAGTAGTAGTATTATCATTGTTATTTTTGTTGTTACTATTATTATAAAATATTATTAAAATATTTTTTGTAATGAATTATTTAATATAGTGGAGGTAAAGATCTGGAAGCCCAAATAAAACCAGAATGGCTTGGAACTGGGCCACGTGGCGGGATTCTGGCAATGTGCAGGCATTGTCGGCGGAGTTCCGGTGAGTGGTAATTGGTCCAGATTAATTTTTTCTACAACTGGGCCGTATGTGGGAGGGTTATGGCACATCACGGACATGATACAGCAAGTGGTTATCGGGCCACATTAGTTCTTCTCTAATTGGGCGGGATCTGGGTGAGAAATGGCAAATTGACGGCAGAACGGTTACTGCGCCAGAATCGGGCAGAGATTCTCGGTACGGCCATATAGAATCGGGCCAATTAAAATGGAGTCGGAACCCATAATCTGCCCGCATCTGGGCAGACAAGTTTTTGCTATCTGGGTAGGTAGGCAAGATCACCAGAGGTGGGTTTCCTGAAAGCCTCTTAAGGCAGACAACCTCTTTAAATGACTCTTATGATCGTCCTTAAAATAGCGTGGGTTTCCCAAATAGTTTGTCACGGAAGCGTTTCTTTATTTTGCTCTTAAAGTGCCAGGAGGTCATAGTTGCGAAAATGCTCAATTACGCGTTAGAAACATGCATCTTACATCATCATAAACAATAATCCTGAACTAAAAATAAGTTTTATTGGTGATTTTGGTTAAAAAAAAATAAATAAATAAAAACACAGAACAATATGTTTTTATTCACTGCTGCCCAGCACTTTCCTAATCCACATTCAGAGAACCTCGATCTGGCGCCATAATTAGCATGACGTCTTCAAAGGGACTAGCAAAACAAAGCCAGTGTGTGAATGGGAAATGCAGAGAGCAATTCTGATTCCTCTGCTTTTTTCACCGATTCCTCCGTAAAAAATTTGGCGACAATGATAATATTTTGTTTGTGCCGGGTGAAGATGGTTTAGAGGATGAATTAACCCCTTTCTGCAGATGTAGATGCCCGCGTCTATAGACCTGCAAATTGGAAGCAGGCTGTTACTGTACTCGATCACTAGATGGCACCCCCGGATCAGTTATTGAATGTTCACAAGCAAGCAGACCTCGAACGCGGTTCTGAATACGGTGAAGTTCACTCCACTCCCTGTTTTTTGAGAGCTGCATGATTTCAACTCCTCAGCCAAGACTGATGTGTAAACTGGTCAGTATCCTTGCCCATAGTGTCGATTCAGCAGTTTAAAAAAACGATATCTTGACACAGAAAAAATCGTTATCCTTTGTAGCAACCAGTTTAGCCACAGTGAGCTAACAGTATTCCAATTAGTAGTTCATAAAAATCAGTTTTCTGAGGCAAAAAAATCGACATGGTATTGATTCTCTCACATTCTATTGCCTATTACAGTTGTCCCATACAAAAAAAAATTGTAGTTCCCTACCGTGGATTTACGCGTAGATTCCTTCATTGACAAATCCAGCGCTTCCTTATATCCACCCGAGTACTGGCGTTGATAGCCAATCACTCAACCATACACTCAAGCTCTTCTGCGTAATTGTAGAGTTACACTTCATGGCCTCGTGAAGTTTCCCTGATAACAAAGTATTGATTGGCTCGTTTCTTATCCAATTCCCGAGTGTTTAAACATTTTAGAGTAAGTGAAACTCATTGATTGGACAAACACAGAGCATACAAACCAATGCGTATCAGCAGGCTCGGTTGTATCCTGTCTACGTTATGCACATTACGCGGCTAAAATAGACGGGATTTATAGAAAATCGGTTCGCAAAACTGGCCTTGAAGTGTTCAGTTACATTACAGGATTTAAATGAGAACGATATGCTCTATTGGAATTATTTCGAATGAAACAGGACCGGAGGGTTCTTGCTACTGGATACATCGGTCTCTATTTTATACAGTCAATGTCTCTGGAGGAGGGATTCATGAAAAAGGTCAGGCTGCTATTTTCGTTTGTTTTTTTTTTTTCTGTTTCGGAAAGTGTATGTACTCAACAAAGTCGAATGTCGAGGTTTTTTTCCTGTTTAAAACGCGAACTGCCCGTGCATTTTGGTGTGGACCCCCGGTACGTTCATTGCACGTTTCTTTTGAATCGGGAGACGCAATGGATTTGATTTTCCCTGAAAGTGGAGTGTCTGTTCAGTTAAAATAAGGTATATTTCAGAATTCAGATATTACTGTGTTAGTGAGGTGTACTTGCTCCTTATAAGTGTTGAAATGGGTTCGTGAGCTTTGAAGAGGGGACTGGTAGCTTTGATTACAGGGTGAATCTTCTGACCGTTTAATTAGCAGTTTATTTAATGCGTGTTTGTGCTGGCTTTGAAGAAAAATGGCCAAAACTCTAAACTTTATTATGGAGAAAAGGCATGTTTCATATTTGGAGAGGTTACTGCTGACCACTGATATTCAACTGCACTGATATTGATAAATTCATACTAAACTCAACCAGAAAATCATTTGTTCATATTAAATTTCATGCCTTAAAGCTTTAATTGTGTTAAATACATGATTTTTTTTAATGATTTGGCAGCAAATCATTTTGAGACTTTGGGGAGACACTTGGGTAGCTGTATAATTTGGCTAATAGCATGTAGGTAATCTAGAATGTAATGTTGAAGATGAATTCTACTTGTGCTCAAGGAGTTTATGATACCAGAGATGTATAGTTTTAAGCCCCAGCAGTTTTTCAATCGTCAGAATTATTTTTTTTGCAATTTCAATGGTGAATTCTCATGAAGATTTTTTATGTTTGCTGCTCATTTTCTCTACCAAAATCATGAAAATAAACTGAAATACAATGTAATTCTAAATGCTGTAAGTGTCTTTCCTGAATTGAGCCACATTTTTCCTCTTTATGAAGCTTAAATCTTGAATTATACAGCATTAAAGTGGGTAACCCATAAATAGCCAAATTTGGCTTTTGCACAAAGGCGTTAAGCTAAATGGCAAGCGCCCATTTAATTTACTCCCAATACGGTTTGGACCAGTTTGGCTTAAGCGAGATTTGGGTCTTTGCAGGGGGGGGAGGGGGGGCAATTATTAGTTCTTTTGAATTGTATTCAGTTTTTTTTCACGTTTTGCACAACATTCCAATTTCATTGTAGGGTTGCCAATAAGCGGTATCGCATCGCAAAAGGCGATCAGTTTTTTTGAAATGCACCAATCAGGGACAGGCTTTTGAAATCCTTATCACATATTTTGCGATCGTCCTGATCGACATCTGCCACTGCACTATGGATAACCTAACAGCGCGACTCTGAAACCATGGTAGCAAGCGAAATAACCCCATTAATTTCCTACCTCCGCACCAGTCCCGCCCACAGAGCTAAAGAAAACATTACAATGGACAACGTCATTGGCTGAACCAATCCCAAAATGTGAGATGTACAGTGTCTGCCATCTTGTGTAAGGAATCGGTGGGGGAATTGTGCAAACAAATGCTGTATGTGTCTATGCGACTAGATAAAATGAAATGAAAAACACTGGACTGGTGTCACACATCATGTACAACCATTATTTAATAAATTATTATTTTGTTTACGGGTGTTTGTTGTCAGGGAATTCTTAAGTTAAAAATAAAAAAAAAGAAATGTAAATATATGCAGCATAAAGGAGTTGTCTTTATACTGCATATAAGGAATATATAAAGTATATATATTTTAAGGAATGCTGTTTTCATGTTTTGAACGCATGTACATTTGTGCCTGTACCTTGATTTATTCTAGATTATGACCATTTTTATTTTAATAATTACAACCCCAATTCTGAAATAGTAGGGAAGTGTAACTTGTGAATAAAATGAAAATGCAATGACTTTAAGATCACATGTTCACAATAGAACATAGATAACATTTCAAATGTTCAGACTGAGACATTTTACATTTTCATCCACAATTGAGCTTATCTCAAATTTTCTGGCTACAACAGGTCTCAAAAAAGCTGGGACACAGGCAAAAAGGGGCTGAAAAAGCAATTCATATTTTGGAGAATCAGCTGAAAGAACATTTAGCAAGTAATTAAGTTAACTGGCATCAGGTGTGTGACAAGATTGGCTATAAAAGTCTTAGAGGGGCTGAGTCTCTCAGAAGTAAAGATGGCCAGAGGCTCTCCAACCTGTGAAGGCTGGCGTAAAAAAAATAGTTGAATACTTTAAAAACAATGTTCCTCAACGTCAAATTGCAAAAACTTTTGAAGGTCTCATCATCAACAGTGCATAACATCGTCAAAAGATTCAGAGTAACTGGAAAAATCTCTATACGTAAGGGACAAGGCCAAAGACTTTTACTGGATGCCTGTGATCTTCGGGCCCTCAGATGCCACCTCATCACTCACGGCATAATTCTGTTATTGACATTACTAAATGGACCCAAGAATACTTCAAGAAACCACTGTCTGTGAACACAGACAGCCGTGCCATCTACAGATGCCACCTAAAACTCTATCATGCAAAAAGGAAGCCACTGTTGAGCATGATCCAGAGCGCCGCTGTGTTCTGTGGGCCAAGGCTCATTTAAAATGGATGTTCTAGATGTTAAATTAGCAAAGTGTCCTGTGGTCAGAGGAGTCCAAATTTGACATTCTTGTTCGAAATCGAAATCATGGGCGTCATGTCGTCCAGACTAAAGAGAAGAAAGACCACCCCTCCTGTTCCCAGCGTTCAGTTCAAAAGCCAGCATCTCTGATGGTATGGAGATGCATTAGTACCTATGGTGTGGGGACACTTGCATGTTATAAAAAGCACCATGAATGCTGAAGTATTTAAAGGTTTTAGAGCAACATACTGTATGCTCCTCTCCAGATGACATCTATTCCAGGGAAGGCCTTATGTGCTCCATCAGGACAATGCAAAACCACATAATGCAGCTATTACAACAGCATGGCTTCATAGTAGAAGAGTTCATGTGCTGAACTGGCCTGCATTTAGTCTTGATATTTCACTGATTGAGAAAATTTGGTGCATAATTAAACAAAAATTAGTAAAAGGAGACGCAACACCCTCCAGCAGCTGGAAGCCTGCATTAAACAAGAGTGGGATCAAATTCCAATGGCTTAACTCAAGAAACTTGCCCAGACACCTCCACTCAGTGTTAAAAAGAAGAAGGGATGCTACACCATGGTAAACACGCCCCTGTCCCACCTTTTCGAGACCTGTAGCAGCCATCAAAATAAAAAAATGTGATAAAATTTCTCAGTTTCAACATTTGCTGTAATCTCTGTTCTATTGTGAATAAAATACTGGCTGGTGTGATTTGAAAGTCATTGCGTTTTGATTTTATTCACAATTTACACTTTGTCCCAACTATTTTGGAATTGGGGTTGCAGATGTTCATCTTGGTTCATAATAATTACCAGTATTAATTTATTTCACAGTAAAAATATTATGTATGATAATAATCAGTCCTGAAATATTCACTCATTCTCAGCCTGAGCCAGGTGAGTGGCTTAGGTAAATCCAATTAAAACTTACTAATGCCTATTTAGTTACTGAGTTACTACATGTTAGCTGTAAGTGGGACCCAGTTGGCAAGTCTAGGTAGTTTTAACACTGCAATGCTACTGTAACTCAACTGCCTTGGTCTTCATTAAGTTATTTTGATTAGTGTTAGTAATGTTAGCTAAGTGTTGAAAATACAAAGTTAAAATGCATATTCAGACGTTTTTGTGAAGTTGTTTTTTTTTTTTTTTTTTTTTTGCTACACAGTTCTGAAAAATGCTACAAAATGCTACAAACCTCTCGAGACTGCGTAGCATTTTTGTTACACAGTTATTTTTGCTTAATGCCAGCCCTACATTGGAATTGGGGTTTGTATTTTCCACAGCGCCAGGATACTGAAAGCACTCAAGAAGGAAGCCTAACAAATGGTTGTAGTGGAAAATAATTCTTCTCACTGTTTGCCGAGTAGCAGTCCAACTCAGTCCTCTGAAAATGATGATATGTCTTTGAGGAGTGTGCCCAATGCTAGAGACGTTACTCATTCTACCCAGGCTCATTAATCCAGTTTGTGTGAGACACCGAGTGGCTGCTGTTATTGTTCCCATGGTTACAGAAGAAGGGTAAACTAGACTTGCCTGGGAATCACCAAGAAGGTCAAGTATCTACAGCTGTATGAAAAAGGAAACATTGAAAGGCAATCACAAGGCATGGCCTTGAATTACATGATTACCTCAGAGTGAAATGCAACAAGCTTGCCTTCGAAAATATGTCATATCTCTACAGCTTTTCACTCTTTTGGAAGCAGCCATCTTATAATACTTCCCACAACCAGCTCATGTCACCATTTGTTTTACCAGACAACTGAGCTTTCTGGGTGCGAGTGCAGCTTGAAAATGTTTGATTCTGATGTCTTAGCTGAGTCTGGTGGCCGGTGCCGCAGACCGAGAGCCTTTGAGCAGTGCGGCATGATAGCGTAACACTAGCCGTGGTATTTTTAAACATCCACATCAGCACACGTCAATAAAAGCAGAAAGCACCCCAGCCATGACAATCTATTCCTGAGTCTCTGCAGATCACTATAAACCTCCAGCTCCAGCCTTCCACCGCCTGTAGCCCTGCCCTCCTGTGCCCTTGCACTTGCTCCAGCCCAGACTCCAGCTGCCAGGCCCCCCGGTGGACTTCCCCGCTGCATCTCGATTAATAAGAATGGGCATAAAAGCAACATCACGCAGGCTGGGAGCTCCCTTCACCCTGAGCAGGGGGCAGATAAAGACTCCCGAAAGACGCTACGCCTCAAGAGGATACCCATCCCCTGACAGGACAGCTTGGCTTGGTTGCCACCTGCTCCACGCAGCAGTGCTTATGCAAATGCGCCTGACCACAGCGCAACATGACAGGCTGCACATCTTACATATGCATTGGGCCCTTGGTAAGATTTCCAGGGTACAGCTGCTTGGGACAATAGCATGGCATTAAGGTCACTATCACAATGCAAGCTGTCACACTGCATAGACAGAATATTATAACTGCCTTACATCGATGCTTCGGAGAAACAAAGATGATCTGTGAATTTGTGGAAAACATACTGGCTGCCAACCTGGAAACAAAAGGAAGCCTTCACTCTGCCTTTAGACTGGATCTGGAAATGAGATATTTGTAGACAATTATACTTCACAAATGTCTGTAGTGTTAAAAGCCTAGTGCTTCAGGCTCTTATTTTAGTGTTTTTTATTTGAAAATCCCCATGAAACCAGGCAGCTCACAAATGGTGAATCACCAGGGAGCTACTTCCATTTACTAACTCCTGAAAATAAACTCAGCACTGACTGCAGACTCAGTATCAGGAGAACCTGAAATAGTAGCCTTGGCACTGCAGCTTGTGACCACAATTAAATCTGGCAGAACAGCATTGCCAGTCACATTCCTGATCAGGGGGAAAAGACTTCCTATTTGCACTTCCTGTATCCAGTTTACACTCATATCTTCTCTCATAGTGAGATAGGAAGGGTTGAACAATGGAAAGTCAGAGCTCCAGGTGCCAAGATGGCCACATTTTATGCTTTTATTCACCAGAGCCTGAATTATTTTCCATAAGAGCGGTTGATAAACCTCAATCAGTTACATGGCAGCTGGGATACAGCTGGGATTTGATTTTTTTTTTCTGAACTCTCACAAAGCCTTGGTAGGCAGCTATTCTGAGGTTAACCCATCAGTATTCATCACCAGACAGGGGGGTGCTGGTTTCCCTGAGGTCTAAAGAAACTTACATGGCTTACCCTCCCTTCTCCCAAGGCATCAACAGCCTTGTGTACATTCAACATTCTGCGTTTCCCTTTTTGATAGCTCAGTATCGCCATGTGAATCCAGCACTCACCTCTAGGCAACCCCCATAGCAGTAGCTACATTGACAAACAAGTAAACCCTTCAAGATGGCAAAAAACTATTGTCCAAGACAAAGTAGGATGGAGGGAAGCATACTATTCATACATGAGGTAAGAAGCCCATGTACATATGATTTTTTATGAATTCACATTTTAACTGCAATTTCACAGTACTGGAACAGTGCATCAATTTATGACTAAAAGAAAGGTATAGCTCTCCGTGGGATTGGAATGTGCCCAGTGGTACAAACCAAAAGACCTCAATTCGGTTTTGGCTTCCCAAAAAAAGTGTGCGTCACTGTTAATTTCTTTGCAGCAGGGCATACAAGTCAATAGAGAAAGCATGCTTTGCATGACCTGTGCAATCACCAGAAGAGAATCAAGGCATTACCTGCAGTTGGAGCAGCACTACAGGTAGACAGTGTAACAAACAGACAGCATGTGCAAAATGCAAAAATTCAAAAAGTGGAAAAATGTTTTATGTCTCGTATTTATCAAATTAATTTATTTATTGCTTTTTCAGCAGCAATCCTGGCAAAATAGAACTGAAAAATGAAAATGTGTAAGTGAAATTTTTCCTCACAAAATCCATAACTAAAAATAAACTTTCGATCATCTTTAAATTTAACAGGAACCTGTTGTGTGATAATCTCTAATAACCAATGTTTCCCCTTAAGGGTAGCATGTTTCCTAAGGATGAGGCAATTGATTTTGGTCAGCTCTGAAAGATGTTACTAAACAAGTAAAAAAAAAAAAACCACATTTATTGAAAAGAAGAATTCTCTGTAATTTAGGAATATTATTCCTTGTCTATTGTGAGTAACGGCAAGCCTGAAGAAAAATGGTGGGAACTTGGCTTACTGTGCTGTGTCTTACCAGCTAATTTACACCAATTAAAATGAACATCTGACCCGGACCCAAACAATTTCTCAATATTTGCCCACCTGTTTTGAATGGCAAAATTTAAGTGACTTTTCATTGGTCATTCTTGTATTCTTGAAATCTACTAAAAAAAGGTTTAAAAGCGTAATTGCTAAAGAAGAAAAAAAAACACGAGTTTTCTGATGCTGGCCATTTCTGCAGTACCTGCGTGTAAAACACTCTGTTGAGGTCCTGCCCCCGCCCTCCCAAAAACCCCAGTGAGCTGTGATTGGTCAACTTGATCACTCACTTGAGATTGTTCCACCGTTCACACGTGTGTTGGGAAATGTCACATCTCTTACCATAAATGGTGTAGCGTTGTGGGCGTAACCCACTGCTTGGCGCGAAAATTCAAAAAACATTGCCAATTGATGAAAAAAATGCCTAGAAGCTATTGGGCCATTTTAGTCAGCTCTGGAGCAGTGTAGTTTGCGGCAGAGCGCGCTTCCTCTGGAGGTGACTTTGAGTTGTTTTGACAAAAGCCTTTTAAATGTGCGTAAAAATGCACCATGAATGCACCATTATGTACCATAATAGGTACACTTCAAGAAAAAAACAAAATGAATGAATATCATGACTTTCCTATGCCCTCAGCACACCCGCACTCACCACTGAACCTTCTTTTAACAAAATTATATACATCATGCATGTTTTTCAAAAATAATAATCTTGTGCTAATAAGTTAAATATCGGCAAAATCATTCAAAAAAAAAAGAGTTTACTTTGACTGACTTCACCTTTATATTTGAATCAAAATTTTTGAGATGTTACATGAATGAATATATTGTGTTTCACGGGACAATCATTACATTGGCTCTCTGCGTATTTTATCCATATTTTCGAAACCACTCGCGGAACAGAAATTCCAAAAATCAAAAGCCTTTATTACAAAACGGGTCGAGACCAAAAGACACAGGAATTGCCAAGCCAAAAACAGTATAGAAATAACAGGGGTCGAAATAACGGGTCAGAACCAGAGAGGCAGACGGTACATAAACAGTAAGCCAAAGATCGTAGTCAGAATCCAGAAGGGTGGGTCATACACAGGGCATCAAAAACAGGAATCGAGGTCATACAAAAATAGGTCAAAATCCAAACAGACAAAACCAGAATAGCAAGGGCAAAGCAATCTCAAGGTCTTACAAAAACAGTCATGGAAGAAGCAAAAACAAAAGGCATACAAGGAGTTCTGCTGATCAGCTGCTGATCAGCTCATTAGTGGACTACTTAATGACCTGATCTGGGTGTGTTAAATCAAGGAGACATCTGAAATACGCAGGGGAGGGTACTCCAGGATCAGGGTTGGGAAACACTGAACTGGAGGACAAGAACCTGTCACTCAGTCCCATTTTCTCGAAAAAAAAAAATCCATAACTGTTTTATCAAGATTCCATTCCAGTGAACAGCTGGAAACTGTGATGTAAGAGGTTAAACCCTACCCTGACTCTCAACTCACTCAAACTCCATCCAGCCAGGGCCTGTTCACAGAAAGCTTCAGCCCAGCCTCAGAGTCACCCTACTCTCATTTCCATGCGTAACACAGTCCCTTCCTTTGTGCTGGCAATGCTGTGACTAGCTGTTCTAGTGTGCTGGGGCCTGGGCGTGTTAATCTCCTCCTGAATCACTCGGGCTGGATTAGGGAATCTACACTTCAGAAAAAACCCTCTCGTTTGTGCATGAGGTATCAACCCCCCAACCCCTCCAGCTCCGTGCTTAACTGGCTGGCTGAGCAAATGGTCAGAGGGATAACAAAGGGCTTTTTCTTAGTCCTTAAAGAGGCGTGGATTCTTAGGTCTCTCAGGGCTTTCAGGAGTAGTCGCAGCTGGGTAATGATGTGCTCCATTGTCAGGTGCAGTCATGGATCATTAAGTTTCTGGATCTTTCCCTAACAAGTACAGGCCAGAGCACCCCCTTCCCTTGCCATTTCCTCGCCATCCATCCCCACCCCTCGCCATTCATCCTTGCCATTTCCTCGCCATCCATCCCCACCCCTCGCCATCCATCCCCTCCCCCTACCCTTCGCCATTTCCTCGCCATCCTCCCCCACCACCACCAAGAGACTAACTGAGCTGTGAAATAGGCAATGACAAAAATCTCACTACCAACCAATCAGAGAAAATGCTGAGGTTTATTTCAAGATATGCTGATATGTCTTTTATAGAACAGGTTCACATGAGAATAAGTGAAAGTGTCAAGTGTGATGACTTATGGGATAAAAACACTAAATTTCTCTCACATAAATAGTGACAAATAAGAAGAAATAGACCTCAACAGTTGCTTTTACATAAAATGTGAACCAGTCCCATGAGGAATGTTCCAGGAGTCCTGAGCCTTCCCTTGTTCGTAAAAATATCAAGTGTTTACCGGATTGGTTGCATTCATACAAGATGAGTCAGTTGGTCCATTTTATCTGGGTAGATCTTAAGTCACGCAGAGTAATGCTATCCCAATTGTTTAAAAAGAATGTGTCAATCATAAACCGACCTCTTTTGGCATGCATGCAGACTTAAAGTATGAGACCATTGGAGACTTGAAGAGCTAAACAAAACAAATGTGTGATATTGATGATTTTTGTGACACAGCTAGTAAGACAAGCTATTATTCATTTGGTTAACATTCTGATATCCTAATTTTAGCTGCACAAAAGGACAGCATGGCTTTCCCTTTTTTCTCACAGTTGTCTCTTACTTACCCTTACTTGTTGAATCAAAACAAATCATGGACTGCATGCTAGATCCATAGTCTTACAGATTTGTTTACGTCAATGTTGAAATGGCTCATGTCCAGTAACATTTTAAGTTTTAAATAGGAACACTGCCACCTCTTTTTCGATTAAGCTGACCTCAGTTCTCACATTTAACTCGGGCCCTAAAAAAGCATAGTGTTTTTGTTTCCCAACCCTGTTCCTGGAGTACCCCTGCCCTGCATATTCCAGATTTCTCCTTGATTTAACACACCCAGATTAGGTCATTAGGTACTCCACTAATGAGCTGATCAGCTGAATCAGGTGTGTTAAATTAGGGAGACATCTGAAATATGCAGGGCAGGGGTAATCCAGGAACAGCGTTGGGAAACACTGGTCGAAAGCGTACATCAAACGTAATTTTCTCCCTTCCAACCTTCTCAAGAGGCAAAACAGCTCAAAAAGTTGGAATGTACATGCAGTGCAGTAAAATTGGTTGTTAGATTGTAAGTTACATGAAATAAAGATCAAAGTGTACTTTTACTTAAAGCACTTTTACATAAAAGTTTAATGTTCTTTTATATTTATTTAGAACTTAAAGAATTTTGTGGCAAAAAAGTTTTTAAATCATAATGCACAGATATCACTTTCAGCGATTTCTCATCAAAGTATACACGTGATCCAATCCATTGTCACCAGATGCCATATTTGCATGTACACTGAACAAAAATATAAACACACAAATTTATTTTTTTCGAATTATTTTTTATCAATTGTGAAATATTTTATTCTTGCCTTATTATTCACGCAAAACAGAAACATGACTAACAATTTACTGCACACAATTTATGAGTAATCACAGCCTGTACCCAACAGAGGCCAGCGGGCAGAGTTCTCAGCATTCAGTGGGTGCATCTAAAAGCCTAGGCTGCAGCCTTCAAAGGCTGCATTTTCAGGGGTCATCGCTTACTTCCATCTGCCAAACTAACATTTAGGGTAAGGGACAAGGTTACATTTAGCGTTAGGTGACTAGGTTTAGGGTTTGGGTTTAGAGTTAAGGTTAAGGTTAGGGAAACCAGTTACAACTCGCTTAAACCAACGCTGTTTAACGAAGATGAAATTATGTTACATGAGTTTGCCAGATGGAATTAAGCGTAGACCCCTAAAATGCAGCCTTCGAAGGATGCAGCCTAGGCTTTGAGATGCACCCATAAACTAGTGTGTCTACCATGGGCATCACGTAAAGCGGTTCACCTCCAGCGCATGGAGTTAACAAGGTTGTCAATAGTGGCCAGTGGAATGTTGTCCCATTCCTCCTGCAGCCCAACTCGGAGATGGCCCACGTTTTCTGGAACAGGAACAATCTGACCCGCCGATCCAGAACATCCAAAATTGGCGACATATCGGGTGAATATGCTGGCCAAATGAGAAAAGTGACATCCCCCTCATCGAGAATATCCGGGCAGTGTGAGGCTGGGAATTATCCTGCGGAAATGTCACGTGATGGAGTCGCACGAACGGTATGTCTATGATATCGTCACGGTACTGCTGCCCATTCAAGTTGCCCTCAACGAACAGCAGATGGGCAAGCTGTCCATGGCGTGTGCCTAACCATACCATTACACTTCCACCACCATGTGCCACCCGACGCACGACATTGGCATCAGCGTAATGCTCACCCACACATCGTCATACGCGTTGTCTGTCATCGCCCTGCTACAGTTGGAATCGAGATTCATAGCTGTATAACATCGTCCTCCACCGTGCAAGCGTCCATCGAAGGTTACGGTTGGCCCAGTGGAGTCTGTACCGATGACGGACGGCGGTCAGGTCGAGACCTTGGTGCGGTCGGTGGGCTCGGAGGTCTGCCTCCCTCAGGCAGTTTCGGACAGTCTGAGCTGATATCCGCCAGTTGTGCAGTCCGATGCTCTCGTCATCTGTCCTGGTGGCTGGTCAGAGCCAATCACGAAGGTGCTGGAGCCGCATGTGCCAATCCTGTATAGGCGTGGTCACACGTGGTCGTGGGGCATGTGGAAAATTCATACTGCTGCCAGTCTCTCGGAATTGACTTCTCAACCAGCTGATGGTGAAATGACGCACTTTCAAGTGTGTCGACACCGCTGTGACAGATAACCCAACTTTCAGCATTCCAGTGGCTAGCTCCCTCATGACTTGTGACATCTGTGGCATTGTGACTTGAGACATAAGTGCAAATTTTGCATTGGCCTTTAATAGAGCTTGGTGCAAGGAGTGCCTGTGTATTTTTCACGCTGACTGACCAACTCAATGTTATGCTCTATGCAGCTCAGGGGCGGAATAACTTGATGAGTGAGTAATCTCGCAGGGAGTGGTCAATGAGAAGTGGGTCACTAGAATTGAGCAAAACAAATCATTCAGTACACTAATAAACACTATTTGTGGGCATATTTCATTATAGGTCAATTTAACTCAAGATTTTTGGTTTGTGCGTTTATATTTTTGTTCAGTGTATATTCCGTTTGGTCCAGGTGCCACATCAACGTGCCTCTCACTTTAAAACAGGGTGGTACACTTGCACGTTTTGAGATGATTTCAAGAAAAGTAAAATACATTGTGATTCACTGAAATAGATGTCGGGACGGCAAAATCCGTATGGGTTTCGTATTAAAAAATACATTTCCAAAGCTATGTTTGAGGAGGATTTTAAGGAGTTTGGGGGAAATGACACCTACGTAGAAAGAGCGAGCATGACCGCAAGCCAGGGGTAAAGATTGTCTTGACTGATGGTAAAAAGCCGTAACCAGCATAAATGGACACTGAAAGAAATGAAAACCCAAACCAAAAGCCATATCGAGGGACAGATTGACAATGATCTAGAGATGATGATGATAATAAAAATAATAACTTGAGCACTCGGCAACCGAGCACATGTATCCCCCGAAGGCCCCCCAGTTGGGCCCAGATGGTCCCAGAGTACCCAAAATCAATAGGTGTCGTTACCATAATAGGTGTCCCTGCAAAATTTGAAAGGAATCGGTGCACTTATGTGGGCTGTAGAGCATTCACAAGAAAATCTCTGCGGAAGCGGTGGACGTGTGATGAGGCCAAATCCATAGTATCGTCAAACTTCGTTCAGGGGATACAATAATAACCGATGATAATTATTATAATGATGATGATAAGAAATTATAAATAATATAATGATAATTATAATAATAATGAATAAAATTAATCAATTATGACGAGTAAAAACGCATCATATATCCTTTGATCATACACAACGTACCCTGGTGAATATCTGCACATTTAAAACATTTTTTTTTCCAATTTTTTTTTTTTTTGGTGCATCAAAGCAAAGGCAATAACTTCCAATGAAGGCCTGAGCCCTCAAAGTCCAATGAAGTTCTGAGCCCTCAAATGGTTTTAATTTCATGTTTCTCTCTGCCACAGAGGCCATAAAATAAAGGTTTTGGTCTCATGACGATTCTGTCAAGATTTTTAAGAAAACCCCCAGGTTTTAAGAGGTTGTTTCCAAACAATACCTTGGGCTTTAAAATGCTTCTTCAGAGAGTGCAACGGTGCTCAGTGGGTTACAAAAATTTTGCCAAATCTTAGGCAAATTTGTTACCATTTTGCCAATTCAGATCATTACATTTGGTGCTGCATCATTGTCAAAGAATCTCCGTGTGGATGGAAATATTTCTCATATGTGCGTCATTGCAAATGGGCACACCACAAACAGTGTGCTCAAAAATTAGTGGCACCCCTGGCTGGCAATGCACGAACAATACAAAAAAATATTTGAACAATTTAATTCTAGAGAAATGGAATATACCAACATATGTGAATGTTTAAATGGAAACCACCAAAATTATACCAATCATTTAATACAAAATAAATTTTTAAAAATCAAGGTTTCATAATTATTCGCACCCTTCATTTAGTATTTCATGCAACCACCTCTGGTAAGGATAACATAGAGTGCTTTCCTGTAATTTTTAACAAGGTTAAGGTGCACCGTCATATATCTGGTAATGGCTGCAAGAAGATTCACAAATGATTGAATTTGCAATGGAGAACTGCCAGGGCAATTATTAAAGAATTCCAGAGATATGTAACTGTTAAACCTTAAGGGTAGAGGACACAGCTGCATTTTGCCCATCAGAATACTGAGGAGGAAGGTGAGAGAAGCTACAAAATCCCCAAAAATCACTGTGAAGAAATTGCAGGCCTTAGTGGCATCTTGGAGTCACCAGGTTTCAAAAAGCACCATCAGGCGCCGTATCCTCAACCACAAGCTCTTATGAAGGGTCCGGAGGGAAGCCTTTTCTGAGCAGAAAACACAGAAGAAAGTGCTTAGAGTTTGCCTAATGTCATTTCAATTATGACTGCAACATGGTGCTTTGGTTAGATGCATAGACTGTATAAAAAAATGGACGCAGCACCTGAGTCTGAAAACTGAGGCCGATGCGGACATCTCAAAAATTTGCATTCTATTTAACGGCCAGCAGACGGCGACGTCGGTGGTTGCAGAAAGAAGTTCAATCTTAAAGAAGTCTGACAAAATGACCCTACTTTCACACCTGATTTATTATTTCAATAATGATTTTCCACATTACTTTATGGTATCTATCACAAGTTTCAAGTCTCTTTCGATATATAGTGATGTTCATTTTTGTAAATTATGGTCCCAAATAGACTAGAATAAAGGATAAAGCCAGAATATGCTTTAGGGACGTGGCTAACCTCTGGTCCTTGTTGATACGGTCAGATCCACCCGTAGATCCACCCCTTGTTCCTCCCCGGATCTTCAATTCATGCTCTCGTCCAATAGGAATCACATCCGGTTTCAAAATGAAAAAATGGCACGATTAAAATTACCAAAATCGAGGCTTCCCAAATGGTATGCTGAAACCAATTGGTGACGTCATGGTTGCTTCGTCCAGTCTATGGTTAGATGTGACCAGAATCGTATGTTTTGTAAAAACAAGATTGTTTTTATTTTTGCATTTTCTTTATCTGCTCACTAAGATCTACAAAATGACACAGGTCTTGTTTCAGTATCTTTTTTCAGACTTTCAAGCACTTTAAATCCAGTGTGTTTGTGGATGACAACTTGCGCATTTATTGTCACAAAATATTTATTAATACATTTATAATTTTTCGTTGGATGCCCAACATATTAAATCTTGCTCATATCACTAAATGTCAATAATTTTCCTTGGCGAAATATTGGTCCTAATAATGTAGGGCTTGCACACAGTTCTCGCAAATTGAGAACTATACCATTAAATCTGAATATAAATGTTTTACACAGTATACCTGTGGAAACAATTTAGAATTGATTCACTTGCTTATTTGGTTATTATTGTTTATCCTTGGTTGCTCTTGATTTAGTAATGATTTACATGTTTATTCAGTCATTAAGTGTTTATTCTTGCTTGTTCTCAAGTGGCCTAAGTGACCTAGGCCATGCGTAATTGCAACTTCAATAATCTAGCTTGTTCCTATGTATAAGCGTCATGAAGTGTGTTGACTGAAACAGTGTGTTCCTTCTGAAGCCTGGAGTGTTCTAGATAAGACCCAAGGAAACGTAAATTTCTGGGGGGGGAGAAACTTTTTAGGATTACTGGAGCCAGATTGACGTGGGATGCGCACGCACTCAGCTGGTGCAGAGGGCGTGGCCTACATCATGACAGAATCATGAGAATTGAAAAACAAGTTTTTACAACATTTTGGATGCAAGTTCAGGAGGCTCATGTCACTACACAGCATGAGGTACTATTCACAGTAAGAACAACCTCAAATCAATCACAAGAGTGAAATCTCAAAAGACGATGAGATGGATGACATGCAAAGTGACATGAGGGAACATTTTTTTTTAGCTTTCAGCAGGCTCAAAACAAATCCATTCAGGAAACAGAAACTACATGAAGCCAAGAAATTTTCAATCATATCCAGGGGGATAACGTCAATAAATCTTAGTAAAATACAGACTTCACTCTTCCCACAAGAATGCGCTGCACAAAAAACACGTATGAGGAGGTAGTTTCTGAATCACGAGGTCCCCAGGTAATACCTGTCCCATCCAAACAGGTCGTTAAATGTGAATTTTTGTTCTCCACATTAGTAGTGCTGTAGATAAAAAGCACATTTGAAACACCAAATAGTAATTTTAAAAAATTATCCTTCAAAAAATCTTTGCATTTCACGAAAGACAGTTGATACAAATAACATGCCATGACCGAGCCCTGATCTCCACATCATTAAAGTAGGGATTCAAAGAAAATAAGTACCCATAAAATTGGTTCGTTATGGCAATTTCATGATATGTTGAAGGTATTCACTCATATAACAAGAGAAAAAAATGTTCATGCTACTTGATATTTGCTTTCCAAATGTTGCTCCTTTTCCATCGTAACCAGTCCGCCGACAGGCTCATTTTCGGTGACGTCACATACGGGTTGTGTACTCTGAAAGTACCCAGATGTTCCATAGTTATAATACAGCCAACACTGTGAAAACGGTTTTCAATTATGTTTTTAAAGCCTGACGAGTCAGAACTCTTAATAGATTTCTTCCAGATCTCCCAGTTGTTCATAGTTTTAAATACCATATTTAAATCAATTTTTTTTCCAAGCTAATGTTGCATTAAGGTGAGTTCTTTCATCGATGCATATTAGTTTTGCTACTTATTTTGCTTTGTTCAATGCCTGCAAAAAGTCCTATTGCCCCGCTGGCTATACGCTATACACGTAGGGTGATATGGGGTAATTCCACCCCCGCAGCAATTCTACACCCTTTCTTGTCCAGTCGAGTGCACCCCAGAGGTTCGAGTTCATGGGGAATCCCCACCTACCATGACATTCAGCAAGCATTCTTCTGATTGGTTGAGCCGTCTTAGTCAGCAACAGGAAAGAGTTGACAGGTCCCTGGCTGACTCATGAATTATCCCTAAAAATCGCCTAGAAAAGTGTAGCATCCGGACTTACAAAGTGGAGGGTATTTTTCATTGGATACTTGAGCATCCACTTGTGTCATTATTTTTATTTTATGTATGAATAAATTGAAGTAATAGGCCCCACAAATAACAACACAGACATTCCCTTTTCTTGCTATACCTGGTGCAGTATGCCATGAGCTCAGGGAAATTCCTCCCCCTGGGGTGTGAAATTGCCCCACAACACTATTCTGGATATAGAGGTAATAAATATATTTTACATTATATTTTTTATTTCTGTTAGCATTGCCGCCTCACAGCAAGATGATTATGGGTTCGAATCTGGCCTGGGGCCTTTCTGTGTGCAGTTTGCACGCTGTGCCTGTGTTCGCGTGGGTTTCCTCCGGGTACTCCAGTTTCTTCTCACAGGCCAAAGACATGCATATTAGGCTAATTGGAGACGCTAAATTGCCCATAGGCATGTGCGTGAGAGCGAATGGTGTGTGCGCCCTGCAATGAGATTGGCGAGCTGTCCAAGGTGGGTCCCTGCCTTTCGCCCCTATTCAGCTGAGATAGGCTCCAACTCCCTCTGTGACCCTAATGAGGAATAAGCAGGTATAGAGAATGAATGGATAGATCTTTCATTTCTACTTGAAATGTACATACTTTGAAGTGTTGCAAACTTTACTTGTTGGGTTCAGAAGAGCTGCTATGCTTATAACTGGAACCTCAAGGCAAAGAATGATGGCGTAACCCAGTTCTAACTTTAAAAAAATCCAGCCATTGTTCAACCTGCTTGCATTAATTCAGGCAATTAGTTTAATTTTCTCAAACTTTTTTTTGCCATCGACTTGTTTGAGGGAGGGGGTGGTTTTGCCCCATTAAATTCTATACTCTCATTGTTGTATGAAATTCTAGCAAAGTCTTTGATATTTTAACTCATATTCAGACCAAATTCATAACATGGGAAATGGCCAAGGAAAAGGAACCCCACAACTTATTTCCAAGGCCTTTACATTTATGTCTGTGATAAAAATGTGAAGTTGGGGGTGAAATTACCCCAGATCATCCAACATGTTGTCTAATTTAGAAAGAAATTATGTTTTTACTGGAGTCATGCTACCATTCCAAGAAAGGTTGGATAAGCCAATGCTCAGGGTTACAAAAAAGATAGTATTTTATGAACATGATCGAGTGGACTAACTGTGATTGACTGACAGAGATATGGAGCGACGAGGTCGATGCCATTTAGAACAAAATCGTACCCCTCTAATATCTCCACCCAAAACCTCAAAAGTAGCCTGAATCGTCCGCCTGTAATTCTCATGCACTCAAGCTCAATTTCAGGTCTAAATAGCTTTTTTATAGTTGTTGTATCTCTTCTCTTCTGTGTTTGCTGTGAGCACATCCTGCTCTACCTAACTGTATCTTCATGATTATCAAATTCCAATTCAGGAGTCATAATCGGTTTTCATTTTATATGTGAAATCCACCGTGACACATGTGAAACTGATAAACCTCCATGGACATAGATGTCAATTATTACATCGCCTGCATGCTGATTGATGAAAACTGGCCACTCCTGATAATGCTGTTTTGACCCGACGCTGAAGCACTTCGCCAGTTTCAAAAATCCTGGAGGATTTCGGTCAGATCGTTTGACATGTCAATGTTAATCTTCAATGTACTATATAGAAAAATATGAGTTTAAAGTAAAAAAAAAAAACGACAGATAAATTTTTCTCCAGTATAATTTATCCATCTCAAGTAAAGTACGACACAATTTGAACTTTAAATAACAAAATATTAAGCTTCGAGAGAGACTTTGTACTTCTATTGACTCCGCCCACAAATTCACAGAGCAGAGCTTGCAATACTTGTCTGTGACGCCGCCCAAAATGGGCCTCTTTCCTAGCATCACGGAAGTATTCACGCTCCATAAAGTACTGTCGTTTCGTGCTTGTTATCTGCAGATATGTTGGTCGGAATGTTTGTTTATTGTTTGTTTGTTTTTTTGTCTGTAATCATTTTTCTTGAACACTTTTCTCTGCTGTGCGCGTTGCCTGCTCCTTGTCATCTCTTGTGCAGTTGCCTACCAATGACTCATCGCGATTCCCATCATTCGGGGGACTCCATCGAGGTCAAGGTCAAAGGCCAAGGTCAATTTTTGGTAAATTTGAGGGGTTGACAAAACCCTTATTTTTTGAGTAGCTTTGATCTGATCAACTACAAACTTGGTGAGAATGTAGTATATGGTCAGGCGCTCAGATAAATAGTTTTTGGTGGCGATCGACCTTGACCTTCATCAGTCAAATCTCTGCGTGATTCCTGCTCCTTGAGATCTTTTGTACGGTTGCCTAACAATGACTCATCACAATTCCTATCATTCGGAGGACTCCATCAAGGTCAAGGTCAAAGGTCAAGGTCAAGTTTTGGTCAATTTGAGGGTTTGACGAAACCCTTATTTTTGAGTAGCTTTGATCGGATCGACTTCAAACTTGATGTGAATGTAGGATATGGTCAGGCGCTCGTCTGATTAGTTTTTGGTGGTGATCGGCCTTGACCTCCATGGTTTTCGCTGAAAAAAACACGACCCGTTTGGCAAGATACCGTTCAACCTACGGTTGACATCCTTCATTTCTATTTTCTCGTATCGATAATGTGACGGAATGACATTACATTGCATTCTTTGTGTTCTAAGCCGTTGATGTTGAAATTGCCATATTTCACTTTTTTCTTTGAATCCCTACTTTACGCTGCCTGGGTTTACCGAGAGAGACAAACCCAAGTGAGACTGTGAGCCTTCTGAAGAACAATGGTATATTCTGCAAAATACTTGGAACAACAAAACAGCAAATAATCTAATTGAACTACAAACTGCGGGACACTGTCTCTAATTTTTAGAGAAGGGGTCGTCACACGAAATATTGATATGAGTTCATTTTTAACAGCTCATAGTGCGTTAAAGTACATTTTTCAGCACTCAAAAACCTTCCATTTCATAACTTTCACAAGCATCCTTGCCTCAAAAAATTGTTTGAAATGTGCTTAAACATTTCACACAGTACTGTATACACACTGTCCAGGAAGCTGCTGGAAACAGATTTGTGTCAAAACTATCAAACAAAACTTTTTGGATATCAAACAAAAATTTCAAGATTGAGAGAGTATTACTCACTGAAGGAAAAAAAGTTACCTCAAAAGCGAAACTTATGAGTTGTAAACAAATTATTTTTATGACAAAATAAACCGTTGGTCTTTCAGTTTGATAAATTGTTCTTTCGTTCACAGCACCCTTTGCTGCTTTCGCAGTTATCAGATTTGCGGTTGCTCCCAGCTCTTTGCTTGCGAGTCTGTCACAAACGTCTCAGTGGGCAGGGTTTTGGTATGGTCTGACCTCATTGGCTAATGGAAATCTGGGGCTCAGAGCCTGCAGTCCAACCTCCAACCACAAAATGTGCGAGTCTCACTTCGGACTCCACTCACTAGTGAATCACACCAGTGACAACGGGAATATTACAATAGATGATGAAGGAATTCACTGTGTGCCCTTGATTTGTTGCCGTGGCCTACTCTAAAAAAATCTGATAGTGAATAACACATCGTCTTTAGCTGCTGTTGTAGCCAAGCAACTCAGAAAGACTGTAACAGAATGTGGGCCACTGTCCAGCAATTTACTGAGCTGGGGTATGTTTACCAACGGCATAGCTAGTTGCTAACTCTCAACTTCCGCAGTCTGGTTCAAACTAAGCTTTTGGGAACTGTACCCTGAATTGTTACTATAAATGTACATAACCATAAAAGCAATTCTTACCTTTCTGGCATTTTTACACTTTTCTTTTGTAATCTTAAAATGCTCCTAATAAACATATGGGACACTAAAATGTAGAAGAAATCCACCAGGTGTTGAAACTCATTAATATTCAATTCTCATATATTCTGCTAAAAGTCTGACGAATCATTTTCCTCGGTCCGAATAAAATGATTTGCTGAGCTTCCTGTCTGTCATCCGTCGCCGCGTCCCTTCCAGTTGCCTACTGCTGTCACCGCTTGGGAGTCACGCGTCTCTCTGGCAGAGCGGTAGAGACAAAACAGGTACTCAACAAAGTAAGCCAGCCAATAAAACAGCTGCAACTGCTCCTAATTTAATGCCTAACGTGATCGGGATAATTCTGGTGAGGTAAGACTTTATGACAACAGTTTTGTAGGAAAATATGTTTGAATTCTGCCGAAAAATGATGCATCTGACTGTAAACAAACAGGCGCTGAAATGCTATAATTACTACTATAATGTTAATGGTAGTTCGTCAGACGTAACGAGAGCATTTTATTTTATACCACGTATAGAGTTGAATATTATGTAATTACTGTTGGTTAGTTTTCACTAACTGGTGACTCTGAATGTGACTCTATTGCCTCGTTTCAAGATGCTTTCACACCGGACGCAAAACAAATTTTTCATACGACAGATTACATTCAAAGACAATGCAAAGACGCAAATACACGCAAAACTCGCGTCTTTGCATTGTCTCTGAATGTAATGTTCAGGGCAGTGAATGTTCATTTCGCGTCTGGTGTGAAAGCAGCTTCATTCGTGCTGCTCCTTTTCTCACTGCGCGTGTCAGGAGAGGAGGGGAGCCTCAGAGGACAGGCAGGGGGAAGAGGGTGGGACTTTGGAGGGAGGCGGAGTAGTTCATGTTCAAATTTTTACTAAGTGCTGTGCCACATGCCAGAAAGGTAAGAATAGCTTTAATGCTTTTACGCACGTGAATACGCAAATAATATACAATCAATAATATACAATCTGCTAAAGTAATGTAAATTTGCAGTAACAGTTCAGGGTACAGTTCCCATAAGCTTAGTTTGAACCATACTGTGGAAGTTAAAAGAGTTAGCAACTAGCTACGCCTTTGGGAAACATATCCCAGCTCAGTAAATTGCAGGACGGTAGCCCACATTCTGTTACAATCTTCCCAAGTTGCTTGGCTACAACAGCAGCTAAAGACGATGTGTTATTCACTATCAGATTCACTATCAGAGTAGGCCACAGCAATGAATTAAAGGCACACAGTGAATTCCTTTATCAGCCGTTGCAATATTTCTGTCGTCACTGGTGTGATTCACTCATGAGTGGAGTCCAAAGTGAGACTTGTGGCTACATTCTATGGTTGGATTCATTTGTCCAGGCTTCCATAAGCCAATGAGGTCAGACCATACAAATACCCTGCCCACTGAGACATTTGTGACAGAATAGCAGGCAAAAATCAAGAAGCGCAAGCAAAGAGCTGTGAGCAACCGCAAATCTGATAATTGTGAAAGCAGCAAAGGGTGCAGAGAACGAAAACACAATTTATCAAACAACTGAAAAAGCAATGGTTTATTCCATCATAAAAATAATTTGTTTACAATTTATAAGTTTTGCTTTTGAGATAACCTCTGTCTCTTCAGTGAGTAATGTTCTCCCTCAATTTGAAAATTTTTTTTTGATTTATAAAAATTTTGTTCGATAGTTTTTACACAAATCTGATTCCATACCGGTTTAACATGACTGGCCAGATAAACTATCCATGGCTTTCTTTGCCTCCTTGCACCAAGGATTATAATCCAGGACACAAAGCTGCATGAGGTGCAACTCAATGCAAAGTTTTGGTTGCTATTTCTCTGCTTGCCATAGCTTCATACACCCTTAAAGTTTGCCTTTGGCGCCCAAATACAACTGACCTCACATGACCTTGACCTTTGACCTGAGGTACACGTAATTAGCTCAGCTACCCTCTGGGGGGAGTTACCATGTCTAATTTGGTGAAAATTCCACCCCTCCTTCAAAAGACATAGGATGGACAAGATATTTCTGAAGGATGGTGTGATGGAAGCCTGCAGGACAGGCAACTGGAAAGCAGTACATGCCTTCTGCCCACTGTGCGTGGTGGAGTTTCATTATACACTGAGAGCGTAGCTTGTTTTTATCACTAAAAGTTTATTCTGATAACAGTATATATTTTGACAAAATATCATAACACATTATAGAGCACTGAGCATTCTTATTATTTCCCAAGATATTGCAAGTCAATATTTTCACTGACACAGCTTCATTAAATGCAAAACAATAACCACTTAGGAGAGATTGGTTCTGAGGAAACAAATTATGATCTGGAAAATTAGCTGCCCTGCACAAGAGCACTACACATGAATGATGTTTCAGTTGTTAAAATGAGAAGAAACAGGGAGCTATTTTTGCACAGTGTGGAAGTATCACAGATCACATGATGCTAATGATGCTGTCTAGTAGGGAGGAAACTGTATTTCTGGGGCACATCTGTAGGGAATAAACTGATTCGAAGAATTGTTGATAATTACTCAGAGAGAATTTATGACAGCAGAACCATTGCACCACAGACAAGCGTGGCACACTCAAATGTAGCACCATCCCGTGTTCGTTGAGGCCTACAGACTGGCTGTCACAACAGATGAACAGATCGAACTCTCATCAAAGGCATCTACAGTTAAAAATCATCAAAGATCTGCAGCCAACATGACACGCTTTCCAAGTGGCAGAGATAGCCCGGTTACTGTTCCAAACCAACTTTTGTTTCTGAAATCCTTTTAGTCATTAAAGTACATATCCTAGCTGAATTAAAACGTAAAATGCACCCAATTTTGAGAAACTATATAGGATTTTTATTTACTTTACGCATATTAAAGGAGACCTATTTTGCTATATTTCCAAATTTATATTTTGATCTTGGACTCCCCTAGAGTACTCCTGAGCGTTCAAATTTGGAACAGGGTCCTTGTTTAGCTCATACTGCCATCTTCAAAAAACCCATTTGTAGTCCATTGTAGTCTCTGCCTGAAACTCCTCATTGGGGTGGCTCTTCCGCTACAGCCCCCACTCCCCGTGTGCCCACTTTCTTCTGACTGGCCAGCTCTGTGGAGGGCAGAGTTGGGCGGGACGAGGCAGCAGAGCGCAGTTTTCTGGGTCCTCCTCCCCAGAGTGAAACATGAGACACTGCTGCCCTCTGATAAGGAAGCGGCAGGCAAATTCCGCAATCTAACGCAGAACATGTGTATAGATCTAATGAAATGAGCTTGTTCTAATAAACACAGCGGCAAAAATGGAGGGCGCAGTGCGAAAGTCTGGCAGCTCAAGCACAAATTTGCTATCGGCTACAGTTTGCTATGGCAACAGTGGTGAGTACAGCGGTTTTTCTACTGTAGAGCCAGGATGCAGGGAAAGCTAGAATCCACCCCATATAGACACATTTGCAGAATGGGTCGACATATCCAAGTGTAGACCGGAGACCATAGAAATCCGGTGGGTCTTAGTTCAGAGGGAAACATGGACAGTGAGGAGCAGCAAAAAGTGGACCAACATCTTATGGACTACTTTGCTGTGTATTCGGACCTGCTGGTTCAAGTGCATAGCTGTGGTGTGTTGTAAGCGAGGAGAAACGAACAGCTTCCGTGCTGGTATTGGACGGAGGGGCGAAAGCTCCAGGCTAAACAGCCCTTTCAGAAATTGCCCAAGGTAAAGGTGTACTTATTGCTTTGGAATGACCAGCTTTTCCTTGCGGAGAATGGGCGCGTTATAGATAGTGTGCGAGAGCTAGATAGAGCTATGTCATGAACAAAATACAGGTTTTACAGACCGTAAATTCCGTCTGCGTGAACCGTTGCTTATGTGGAGATAGCGAATCAATCACTTTTACAGGAATGAATTTAATATTCAATCGATGGCAATGCAGAGAAATTGTTGACACGTTATTGCCTGTGCGCTTCCCAATTGCTTTCACTGGTAACATCAGAGAGCTTGCCCAGACATTGGAGATGCATCAGGCTGACCCCGGTCATGGGTAAGCAAAGCGATCGTTTCACAAGCACCCAAAAACGCACCCCAAGCTCTGCAAAACCTACCTCTGGTCTAACTGCAGCCCAACTCGGCAGACACATACAGCACCCAGTGGCGGAACTACAGGGGAGGCGAAGACATGTCCCTTTTAGTCGTGGCTAGATCTCAATCATTTTCCTTTATTGACATCTTTTCCAATTATTGTAATTTGCAACTGAAGACACTGTTTCTCTCCACATGCAATCTAAAAGCGATTAAATCGCGGGTTAAATTCAGTACAGTGGGGGAACAGAGAATTGGGTTGCACAAAACAGTCCTTTAAAACAATTATAAATCCTGACCTGTTCTCAGTCATCTTCATAATTATCAGAAGGTTCACTCCGAGAGCGCTCCGCACTTAACAGGTGCTGCTTGTTCTCCTCGATTAGGTAAGACGACAATCAATCATCTGGACGCGTATTTGCTGTACTTAAATCTACGTTATTCAAAATTACATAGCCTACCTGTGTACTCTCACGCAAATGGCTTGAGCCGCACTCTTTCTATAACCGAGGCTATTTAACTGCCGAGTGCCAATGGTTTGTTTTTTTAAATCAACCCACGAAATACCGAGGTGAAAGTCCACGTTTCAGTGGAACATGGACCAATTCAATCACACAAAGTATTGGCCAATTAATAAGTAAATTATTTTTCTGCACTGAATTTAGCCCATGATTTCATCACTGTTAGATCACATACAGTGAGAAACCGTGTCTTCAGTTGTCAATTACGATAATTGGAAAAGACGTCAATAAAGGAAAATGATTGAGATCTATGCCAGGACTAAAAGGGATGTGACTTTGCCACCCCTGTTGCTCCGCTACTAACAGCACCTCTCCGGTTAGCTTCGACTGTAGTGGCTACAATCAGGCAAAGTTATGATGAAACTGTCACATTAATGCTTACCGAAGTAACACAAGCATACCAATCATAATTGTTGCATATAAGTGAACCAGAGCATTTTTAATTAGCAGAGCACGTGAACTAACATGCAGTAGCTGATAAGCGGTCATGACTTCATATGTAATCTGTCGTGCGAAAAATTTGTTTTGCGTCCAGTGTGAAAGCTGCATAACGCACCCATAACGCGTGTATTCACATCTTTGCATCGACTTTGAATGTAACCTGTTGCACGAAAAATTTGCCTCGCGTCCAGTGTGAAAGCTGCTTAACGCATCAATAATGCCAGTATTCGCGTCTTTGCATTGATCTTGAATGTAGCTAATTTGTCGTGCAAAAAATTTGGTTCGCGCCTGGTGTGAAAGCGGCTTGACGTGCTCATAACACGTGTATTCGCATTTTTGCATTGACTTTGAATGTAATCAGTCGCGCGAAAAATTAGTTTCGCGCCTGGTGTGAAAGCTGTTTAACGCGCCCATAACGCCTGTATTCGCGTCTTTGCATTGACTTTGAATGAAGGCTAATCTGTCCCGCGAAAATTTCGTTTCGTGTCCGATGTGAAAGCAGCTTTGTGGATTCTCCGTGACAGCTAGAGAGAGCTCAGTTATGTTATGAACATAATACAGGTTTTGCAGACCTGTATGTTCCGTAAGCGTGGACAAGTTGCTTATGTGGAGCTCGCTAATCAATCACTTATACAGGAAAGGATGACCTATTTAATCTCAGCCTTTTTCGGCTTTTTATGTCAACGTAGTGCTGAGAAATCATTTGTTATACCAGTAGAGCAGGGGTGGCCAACACTGGTCCTGGAGAGCCGCAGTGTCTGCTGATTTTTGGTGTTACTTTGCACTCGACTGATGGATTAAATTAGTAGATTACTCTCTTAACTGATCTCACCTGGTGTCTCAGGCTTAATTTGGCAATCAAGCAATTAATTAAGTGCTTGAGCCAATCAAGCAATTAGCAGGAACAACCCACAAGACTCCTAGAGCCAATTAAGCAGACTTGCAGGTTGTGAAAGATTTGTCGGTGCGGTTGGATATTTAGTGTAGTTGTAATGCAGGCAAAGTAGAAGCACAGAGTACAGATAAAAGTTTATAGAGCAGGGGTGGATAACGCTGGTCCTGTAGAGCCAAAGGGCGTGCTGAGTTAGGTTTTAATCGGGTGGAGAAAACCAAAGACACCAGGTGATATAAGTGAAGGGTGTAATCAACTGCTTTAATTTATCAATCAAGTAACACTAAAAACCAACAGACACTGCGGCTCTCCAGGACCAGGGTTGACCACCCCTGCAGTAGAGCTTCTGTGTTTCGCATTGCTTTCACGGTAGCACCAAAGAGCTTGCTCAGACATTTGTGAAGTATCTGGCTGATCCCGGTCATGGATAAGTGAAGCGATCACTAACTGTAGCGGCTACAATCGGGCAACATTATGATGAAACTGCCTTATTGACGCTTACCGAAGTAACACAAGCATACTGATCAAAATTATTGCATATAAGTTAACCAGGAGCATTTTCAATTAGCACGGCATGCAAACTAACATGCAGTAGGTGGTAACCGAGCGGTCATAACCACAGAGAGAAACCCTTACAATACAGGTTTTACAGACAGCAAGCTCTGTTACTGTGAGCAGTTGTACCAAGCATCCAAATTACAAACAAGTATTAAAAGTTAGCTTCAAATGAGGTTTATATTTACACACCATTTGTTGAATTTCCCCTGATATCAGTCTTGCATATTTAGGACACAAACATTAGCAACAGTAACTTGGTTACGTTAGCCGCTGTGCTACAGCCACAATCAACTGGCTATCACATCAGGTTGGCTTATGCAGTAAAAGCAACTTACAACTTCTGTGTCTGTGAGTCATGGACAGTCGCGGCCGATACCGGCTTTATCTTCAGATATTTTACAAGGCCAGTGTTTGAGGCCAGTTGTTAGAGCTAACTATCGCTAGCGGTCCTGCTAGCCACCCGTAACACGTTAGCTTCACTTACATTGTTTGCTGTTATATCGTTACTTACAGCGTGTGGCTCCTAGAGCTTGATCAATGCAGCTGCTTCTGGTTTGAGAAGCAGCTGAAACGCTTATCCTGTGTCGAATTATCCTTTAATGACAAAGCTGTCTTTGGTGAAATGCTGAGCACAAGCAGCTAACGTTCCCTTTGGCCGTGGCTGTTTGCTGCCAGCAAACAAAAAAGCTACCCACTGATATCTGGTGACATCTTCTTTCGGAAGAGAAATAAGTGTTTTTCTTCGCGTCCAAAAGTAAATGGACAAGCAGCTTTAGGAGAGATACTGACAAAACTGCACCTCAAATGATTTGCGGTTCTTCTTTTGTATTTCCAAAAGTGTAGACACTACTGAGGCATAGTATGATCTGCCGTTGTTAGTGCCTGCTAGAATAGTTTCCGGTGTGGGCAGGTCCAGCGCCGTGATTGGCTATGGCTAGGTCTGTACTGATTGGACTGCACAACCTGACATCAGGTTTTGCCCAGATCTTGCGAAGATCTCGGGAGGAGCTGTCCAGAGAGGAAATCCCATTCATGAAATCATGTTCTTGGATTACAGCTAAACGCCTGTATCTTATGTTTAGAAACTTTTCAGAGGCTGAGTATGGACAACTAACATAATAACATTACAAATATGTATTAAAAGGAGGATCAGCATAATAGGTCCCCTTTAAACAATGTAGCACATTGGTCAGTGTCAGATATTCTTGGTTTAATATCAGTATTTTAAGCAGAATTCGTCTGGGCTTCAAAAAAGCTTACAATTTGAATCTCCTGGGGAAAATGACTTTCTCTAACGTCATGTGCGGTTCCCGCAGCCCATAGGTGGCGCTGGTCATTCTGTTGATAGTGAATATCCTCAAAGGTTGGGTTATTGTTTATGGTGTTTATTTTTGTGATTTTGGACGTTATTTGAAGTATTTGGCTGGAATGGTCAACAGGTGTGTTGTGGGAGGGTGCAGTAGCACCACTCGTGATGGTGTTAGTAGCCACAGATTCCCCAAAGACAAGACTGTGAGGGAAAAATGATCCAAGCACTGGGTCTCTCAGCACCCTGGATATGGGACAACTGCAGGTGACATCACAAATCTGGATCAATATGCCTAAGGAGTCCTTGCGGATTTTTCCAGATGCCTCTGGTAATTTTCAAAAATTGCTTCTATACATGGACCACCCTTGGCAAAATAACCCTTAGGATTTGGTGAATAAAAGCACAATATTTTAAACAAAAAAAGATGATTTTGGTCCAGGATATGCACTTTAAACCTTAAGTTTACATGTACCCATAGAATTTCAAGTGAAACGGCATAACCCTCCTTGGGCATCCTAGTGTCGGTAGAATGTGCTGCCAAAGTTGAAACAACAGCCTCTGGGTCCACTGGTAGCAACTTCCAGCAGTCCAATTTGCCACCTCATATCCTTAAGTGAATTCTACATGCCCCCCCAACTGTTTCCAAGCAACAACATTTTGATGCAACTGAGAAATGCTTCTTTCTTTAAGCACCATCCAGTGCAAACAACACATTTAAGCATATAAAATTTGCCAATGTCTTGCAAGGTCTTAGGATCAACTTCTATGTTTTACAACAGTTGGAGCTGAGGCACTGAAGGAAAGTGGAAGAACACTGCAGCCATTATATAGAGTTCTAGTACAAATTCCTCTCCCCTCACTGTTTTGTTATCATCTCATCATCAAAAAGTCTAAACTCAGCTGAGTATCCTTAAACTCCAAACCTTGCCATCACCATTCATACACAGAAATGTACAGCCACTGCTGTAAAATCCACCAAGAGAACAACAATAATGAATTGTTAGCTTAACCAGCACAGAAGCTTTCTTACATTTAACCCAAACATGAACACTAGCACCACTTCAGATACAGACATACAAAGTACAAAGTCTGCCTTCAACTTCTTATTGTGGAAAATGATTCACAGATGGACATCACCTCACTGAAAAACACCTGGCACCACAATAATTGCAACCCATTCAGCAGTCCTGACATCCCATATACCTGAAACAATGTAACCCATAAAATTGTTGGGGCAGTTGTTAGGATGCATGTTTCACTCAAATATGTCATACAACCAGAAGGGTACAGCCTCATTTAGCCTCTGCCTTACCTCCTTCACCCGCTCCAGCTCGTTTTGCAGTGCCTGCTTGGAGATCTCTACCTCGATGATCCTCTGACGCAAATGTTCATTCTCATCTTCGGCTCGAGTACGCTTGTCCTCCATGCTCTCCAGCTCATTGTGTAGACGCACCGAAACGTCCTTAGCGACCTAGGAATAGCACACACATATTTACAAGCTGAAAAAGAATATTTTTACCGCTTGTCCATTTTCTAATTCTTATTGCATCTCCTGTTTGCATCCACATTAAACTAATACTCTCAGGACCTCTCCTCACCAATGACAGGAAAGGATGCCATCACAAAGGAAAATGTCAGCATCCAAAGACATTACATGAAATAAAAAAAAGGAGCAAACACTCTGTCGTGCTTAAAAATATTCTGTGAAGACAACAAGAAGACAAAAATGGCTGTAATTCCTGCATTGATCACCATCTTTGGATAAAAATATCTTCAAATTAAAGCTAATAGCTTGCGGTTTGCACATAAAGCTCATCCTCTTTGTTTAATTTCAATTTGCTGCAGTTAGGAGATAAAGAGTAAAACAATATTTTATCACTAACCAAATACTTACAGACTGCACTGTCCACACAACATGCACTTGACACTAACACAATGTCTATACTTGCCCATACAAGCATTCGCTGACCTTCAGGTCCTGCTCCAAGTTACGGACGAGCTCCCCATCCACCTGCCCCGTCTGAGCCACCTTCAGGCTCTTCTGCTCAGCCTTGCGTAGCCTGTACTGCAAGATGCGGCAGTTCTTGTTGGCACGGTCCAGCTCGTGCCGCAGCTCTTGCAGCTGGTGCACCTCTTCCTCTAGGTAAGCGTCTCGCATCTCATCCATCTCAGCTCGCAACTCGTCCACCTCATCCTGGGAGGGGCATAGAAAGGTGTTTGGGTAGGGGATGTTTCCAAGTGTCCCGGCTAAAATTCCCAACCAGGCTCTTCAACCTGCTGCCTGATCATACTAAATTGGCTTAAATTGGCTGTACCTCCTCTGCTGATGTGTTCACCATTCAGGCATAAAATGGTCGCCTGGCATTACAGAGGTGAGTGCTGCACTATGGCTGGGGTTTAGAAAAATTTCCCCCATCAGTGAGAGGAACACTATTTCAACACAATGATCTATCCATTTTTTAATTTATTCAATAAATGTCATTATACCATTCATTTCAGCAAATTCTGCATTTTGATCGGTTAACACCAGGTATCTATTCACCGGTAAACTACCTCGCACTGGGTCAAGACCTCGCGCTGCGTGAAGAGCTCTCGCTTGATTATCGAGCCACTTCAAAAAATATTTTCGTAGGGGTGTTTAAAAGAGTCATGGTAGAATGGCGATAAACCTACCGTTTTTTTGAGCACTCAGTATTTATCGTAGGCTAATGAAATTTCCAGGTATCTGTCCTACGATAAATACCTTGTGTACGAAAAAAACTGTAGGTTTATCTCCTAATTGGGAATGCTGAAGAGGCTTGTAAATAATTCCCAACATATCACTTCTGTTCTAATGACAGGTCTTCCACCAAGTGCACCAGCACAAGCAAACAATGGCAGTTATACCTGTTGGTGCCATCAATCCAAATTACGCTTTGTCACAAATGGAGGGTGATTCTAAATTTTATCCATCAATAGTAATCTAAGCGTAAACAAACGGAGGGTGATTCTAAATTTTATCCATCAATAGTAATCTACAGTACAACCGATTTCTTCACAAAAAATATAATGGGCGGTGACTGCATACATGCAGAGAAGATCTAAACAAGGAAGAGTTGTTTTCCACAAAGCGTTGGCATTCTATCAGAAAAAAGATTCCTAAAGACAGCAAAAGAATAAACCTAATCTGTCTTCATCCATCAACCGCTTACCATATTTGCTTACGTCTCATTGTGTAAATAAAATGTGCTTCAATAATTCAGTAAAATGCATGTCACCTTGAATCAAAGACTAGGCGAATATTGTAGATTGGAAACAAAATCACAGCCCCACTAGCTCACCGAACAAAGAATACGAGGACAATTTTTGCATCAAGCTGGAGCACCCGAATCACCTGCATAAATTTATTTAGGTGCCAAGACCAATGTTTCGACGCACTGCGTCTTCCTCAGAATCAACCTAGTATTGGTGAAGCTGGGATAGCTAAATAACTCCCTACACACTGAGAATAACTTCCCATTGGAGAACAAGGGAGCTGGGAGGTATCCATACCATACCAATACTCTGACACCATTCAAAAAGGGAGATGTTACTTTGAGAATCACCATTAATCCAAATAATCAAAAGTACTGTAAAAACAATATGTAACTCATGGAACCCAACTCAATATATCAGATGTTAAAACGGAGATATTTTGGTTTTTTTGAAAAATATGTATGTGCTGATTTTAAATTTTATGTCAGCAACTCATTTCAAAGAAGTTGGCAAAGTGGCATGTTTACCACCACCATGTCCTCTTCAATCAACACTCTAACATATGGGAACTAAGGTGACCAACTGCTGTAGTTTTGAAAGAAAATTTTTTCCCATTTTTGCTTTATATAGGATTTCAGCTACTCAATACTTTGCAGCCTCTTTTGTCATATTTTTTGTTTGAAAATGTAACAAATATTGTCAGTGCGTGACAGATCTGCACTGCAGGCAGACCACTTTAGTACCCAGACCATTTTACAACAGAGCCATGTTGTTGTAATACTTGCAGAGTATGGTGTTTGAAGTTGTGTTGCTGAAATGAGCGAAGTCCTGCCTTAAAAAAGCATCTTGATGGCAGTAAATGTTGCACCACGACTTGTATATTATTCACCATGAATCGAGTCTTCACGGATGCGCAAGTTACACATTCCATGTGCAGTTGTGCACTATACTGGCATTGATACTGCCTTTTGAATTGTGTGCTGATAACAGCCCTGATGGCCCCTCTTCTCTTCAGCCCAGAGGACGTGGCATGCATGTTTTCGAAAAAGAATATCACATTTTGATTAGTCAAACCACACAGCAGTTTTCCACTTTACCTCAGTACATTCTAAATGAGCTCAGGCCCAAAGAAGAAGGCAGTGTTTCTGGATCTTGTTAATATGGTTTAATCTCTACATGGCAGAGTTTTAACTTGCATTTGTGGATGCAGTGACAAAGCCCTGACCATATTCACTCATGAAAGACTTTTTATACCCAGTCATGTTGCTCACCTGTTGCTAAATGATCTAATTAGCTGCGAGATGTTCTGCCATGTGTCTCTTTTTAGCATCATGCAACTTTTCCAGTTGTTATTGTCCTGCGGCAACTTTTTCAAAACATGCTGTAGTCATCAAATTCAAAATAAGCTGATATTTTTTCAAAATACAATAAAATTTAGCAGTTGCAAATACCAATCTATTGTCTTTGTACTATTTTCAAATAAATATAAAGTTAAAATTGTTGAGGATCATATTTCAATATTCTTAACAAATACAATGAAATAAACACCTTGAAAGTAATCTTTCTGTTTGTAGCTTCAAAACTATTCATCTCCTCGCAACATAAGTGGTGTGATGGTTTGTTTCTAGCGTAGTTACATTATTAAGCTTCCATTATGTGTGTTCAATTCTTACAAACTATAATTTGAAAATAATACTGGCAATGTCACACTTCTGTGCCCTTTTGCTTGGACAGACCCATATTGCAATTTCATACACAAGGAAAGATAATTTGGCTAAGTAATAAAATTTAAATTAATAGATTAATAACAATGCCTGTGGAGGAATTAAGGGAAAAATTTCCAACCATTGAGAATGAAATAAAAAATTGTCAAATACGTGGGCAAAACGAACTAAAAACACAGTAACAAAGTGGCCAGAAGAATGGACATTTGATCTTGCAATATGTGAAAAAATGATGGGTATCATAACAAATTATGCATCGCCGACCAAATCAGCAAAAAGGGTTAAAAAAAAAAGAAAATGAGTTGGCAATTCTGGAACTGTTTAGAGAAAGGGGAATCCAAAACATTTAGGATCAGGATAAACATTTTGCAAAGCAAAGTGAAACTGGGTCTCAGTCAAAGCCATCTGATAAGTTTACTGATATTTAATTACTTAAATCCCCCCCACCCATATTCAGGGGCAGAAGAAGAGACAGCAGCTGAAAAAACCAGTATCCAGTCATATCAGATCTGGACAACGCAACTGGTGGGTATAAGGGTTGGGAGAAAGGAAACAAAATTGCCATTGGCAGTGTGTAAAAAGAAAACGTATAAGTTTATTGGGGAGGGATGCAATTTTGACTTTAGGTTTAAATTTGAATTGCACAGAAGAAGGAATTGATTTAACGGGGGTTATTAGCATACAAATAAAAAAAAATGAATTGGCAAATGTTTATTGGTTGGGGAATTTAGAAGACCAAATTAAAGACCAAGTTTGTAGTACCTGGGGAAAATATGTAGAGGCCCAAATACTCCAGGCTACATGGCCAGAAACTGAATACCATTGTACAATGATATTTGACCCCACTCAGGAATTAAAAGAGGAGACAGCACCTCGGCAAAGTATATTTCAGTGAAGAGTAGAATTCTTGAAGTGTCTGGAACGCATAGTTTTGTCAATTTTAATTCGGCAATGATCCTGTGCATGCATTTTAAGTCTTCAAATTGGCGTCAATACCAGGGGGCAGACATTATTACTGGGGGAATCTAGGGCTGCATTTGGAATGCACGCTTGTCCACTCGCTCACTCACTCTCTATATTGTTTGTATATATGTAATGGGTGAGTGTGCATTTTGAACGCATCATCCAATCAAACGCAAGGGCCGCGGTGCTTGTGTGTTAGTTATTATCTTACGTGACGTCAGTTGCTCTCTAACCTTTCATCCGGGCCATGGAGTTGTTCAAAGGGCCTTCAGTAAGCTCCCTTTACGGCTTGGCTGCCCGCAAGCTGTTTTAATTTAAGCTGGCCTGATTAACAATCAAACAATTTATCAACTGAGTGACCAAGACCTATACATGACCTATAATTAGAAATTGTAATGAAAGGTGAATTCCCATTGCCTACATTTATATAATTGATATGGCATTGTAAATCCAAAACTTTCGCTGACCTTGTAACATTCAATTTCACACAGCTGTGCAACCTTACAGCACCCTTTAGCTGTGACAACATAAAAAATAAAGAACAGATTCCCGCAGACTCGCAACCTAATTTCCGCAAATCTGTGCTCCTTACGAGCACTGAAATCATGAAGACATATTGATATGTTACATCGTCATTTATGAGCAGAAGACGCCCCATAATTTTGTGATGCAATGCATAACAATGCTATCAAAAGTAAATAAGTCATCGGTGTTTGCCAATTAGTCTGAGCAACTGTGGCTAATCGGGAGATGTAAACTGCATGAGCTTAGGGTTTTTTACTATATATTTTTTTTTTTATTATTACTTATTTGGCATCTCCAATCCCACCCGAATCTGGAATGTCCAATTGGAGAACTATGTATAAGGCTTTCGCATATGCGACCCCCTAGTGCCAACTCAGGAGAGTGAGACAGCTTGCGGCTCTCCTCCGAAGCACGCGCCCATCGCCCCCGCTTCTTATACACTCATTGGTTGAATCCTCACAAGCTCAGAATGAGGGCGGAGGATACCCGAACATGAACAAGCTTAGAGTCTTCCTGATGAGCGCCCGTCTGGCCAACAGGAGGTACCTACGAGACAAACAGAGCAACTTATATAACCCTTCTCAGCAGACCCTTCTCAATTTGCATCCCTGTAGTGCATTGGCCAATTGCGCGCTACTTCTGAAAAAGCAGCCGACCACTGCCGGTTGGTACGACCAGGGCTCAAATCCGCGCCATGATAGTCACTTCTGCTTCGCAACGCAATGTTTTACCGAGCGAGGAGGTTAAGGTTATTAAGCATTTTTAAAGGTGAAGTTTCCAAATATCAAATTAAAAATCAGAAGATTCCCCAAGTAAAAAATGTCTGTCCCCTGGCATTGAAGCCAATTTGAAGACTCGCCGGTTTGCGTCGCACTCGATCATTACGATTAAAATTCATAAAACTATGCGTTTTAGACACTTCAAGTATTCTACTTTCTGCTGAAATATACTTTGCTGAGGTGCTGTCTCCTCCTTTAATTTGGCTGGTAAACAGAGAGCAGGAGTTTAGCCATTTTAATGGCTGTGGAGTAGTAGAAGGACAAAGTTGGAGAAGTAAACAGAATAGTTATTCCTTATGAAAAACTGAATAAAAGTGCCTATTTATTGACTAAATAAACATATGCCCTCCTTGAACAATCAGTAACTATAAACAGAGGGAAGTTTAGAGGAAGTAACCATTGAACGTCAGTTATACAAACGCGGACAAGTGTTTCTAATATTGTGGCTAATTGAATTACTTTGAATAAAAAGTGAGTATCAGGGAAAATAATTAAGACGAGAAAGCAATACATTGCCGAGTCCTTTAAAAAGAGCTTCACATTAAAAAGAGCATAGAATGGACATAAGTGAGATCAAAATATAAGATTGGGAATAAAACAAAAATGCACCATTTGATGCAGGACAAGGCCAAGTATTTAAATGTCCCTGCAGAGAAAACCACCAATAATATCCTCTATGAGTGTGAAGTAATTACACAATTTGAATTAGTTAAATATTGGTAAAATTCTAAAGAACTAGAAAATCTAAGCAGTTTTCTGAAAATAATTAGACTGTGTAAGATTGGTGCGCTAGAAGCATATCTCTGAAAAGAAAATGAAGGAAAAGTAATACTGAGAAACAAGAAGAATAACACAAAGTGTTCTAAATTTGCCAAAGCACTGTTAAACACTATATACAGTAAGTATCAGGTTCAATAAATAGTAAATTTATCTGATAAAGAGGTTTCTCTATCAACTATTAGAAAATTTCAATTGCTATTTGAAGGTAAAAATTAGGGTAAAATGATCAGAAATAAAGCAGTAAATATAAAATTTAGCGTGAAATTTAATGGTACATATTAGATTTATAAAAGAATAAAAAATCAAGTCAACTATTGTGGGATTGGAGACTGGATGACTAGATGGGTTTTTAAACAAAGATGCGCAGAGTCAAAACAATACAGCCGATGGAGCCTTGGGGACCAAAAGCAGATAAGGGAACACAGATAGGTGAAAGGTTGACAATGCTGTCATAGAACAGAAGTGGAGTAATGTGAATGGTCAAATTTTATAACAAATGAGGCATTGTGATTGAACAAAAAAATGATTGAAAGCTTTCCTGACCAAAGAAATTCATTGAATGATTAATGAAAGATCTTTTCTCTGTTTTTGTACAGGAGTGTCAGCCATTGGAGCTACAATTCGAGGAAACTAATTGACTGTTAAACTTTCTCTGATTTTGTTTTACTTTTGCAGGAGAGGATCCAGGCGAGAGGAAAAGCAGCAAAATTATGGTGATTGAGTTCATTGTTTGCATCTAACTCATTCTGTTGAAACTTTTCCACAGAGCACTGACTGCAGAAGAGAAGAGATTAAAATAACCTTGAGTGAAAATGATAAGCTGTCCAGCTAAGGATTAAACTGCAGGGTTGCAACTTAAAAGTTTACCTTCTAAAATAAATTTGGGGAAATCCACTTTGGAGTATTTACATGAGACTAAATTCAAACGGTGGACCACCATATAATTGAAAAAGTTGATTACTAACGCGATCACAAGTAGTGAGAGAGACGGTGATTATCGCTGTGACAGTGATGGCAACTTGAGTCTTGAGCGTTCAAATAACAGAAACGGACTGAGCTGACCAAATTTGGAATGATTATTTACCTTTATGTACTGGGATCCCAATGAGAAAACTGGATCACAGTTGAATATTTAATATTTACCCATGTTTTTGAATTTAAAAAAAATTGCATATTGTAACAAAGTCTAAAATAACTCCACCCGGTTCTGCTGAGCACATGGGGAATTCTCACAATGGCTGAGGCTAATAAGTCATGATTATGCATCTCCTCTATGCTTTTACCGGAACCATAGATGGAGATGGGTTGCTCAATCATAACTCATTGAAAAAAAAAAACACTTTGAAAAGATATTATTGTTCCTGTCCTATGTTTTGACCCAGAATACACTGAAACACAAAATTATGAGTACACTGCCCAAACATATTTATGTAAAATTGACAGGAGCTCAGTAGTAAGTATGAGAAATTTGGTGACTATGAATAATATTAATATCAGGATGGCACATGCACTGTGATCAACAACTCATTGTATTCCAAATAATTAAGGTGACATTAATGATTTTGTAAAGCACATTCAGACAGAGAGGACAAAATACACAGAAAAATTTATGGAATTGGGACTTATTTGCCTGATTAAGAAAGAATCTAAGTCTCAGAACTATAATTGCAGTATTTGTTTCAAGTTGTTATTGATGAGTAGTAACTTTAACTGTTTCATCTATTATTCTCACCAAGCCACTGCAATAGCACCGGTTCAACCAGAGTCATCTCATAACTATTCCGTAATGAGGGGTGAGAAAACCTACCCCCGCCACAGTACAGAGCTCAATGCTGAACACCTGAGTGTCTGTTGTGACTCACTCCTGAGACGGGTAAGATCTTCTATAAGGGAGACAAGGTGAGTCGACCCCCAGGTTATTGTTTAAATAGAAGTATTTTGGGAAATTATTATTATTGGCTATTGCATGGAGGCAGCGTGGTATTCTAAATGAAAGTCCTTGGGAAGGCCTGGATAACCCTCTTTAAAATGTTCTGACTACAAAGTGCCTGTGCAGTCTTTGCAGAAAAAGTTAATATTATAAAATCTGGTACATCTAATGATAAATTTTGCAGGTGTAAATTACCCTTATTCTGTATTTGCAGAGTGCATAGTGGATCTGCATGTACCTGTGCCTGTGTTTGTATTTTATTTTCTCACTCCAGTGACGGGCAGGTGGCAGTCTTGCGTACCAACTGGTCAAATGGCCTGCGCCTTCCTGGAGTCTCCCAGAAGTTTTGAACAAACGGTTGTTCCCATCATGAAGGCTCATTCACCAAAACAATCAGATGGAAAAATCGCAAATCAATGTTGAATATGGACTTGAACTTTGGACTAACTTTGGACTGATTATCTGCAATAAGCAAAATGACCAGATTAAAGTGGGACATTAGACTGGGACTTCATTTACCAGAGCAACGGAAGGCCTGGAGAAACCCAAAACACAAAAACAATTGGAGTTCATATGCTGCCATACAAGACAGACCGTTTTTACTCGAAGGTTTACAGTCGGACAAACCAGAGGACCAATCAGACATACTTTATGTTCGGACTCATCAGAAATTCACTCGTGTAAAGTATGGAGGTCATAGACCAGGGGTAGACAATGTTGTGCCATTTTTCGACCATGATTGATGTGAGGCCAAGGATTGGGATGGCCTCAACGGGACGTGTTGAGGATCATATTTCAATATTTCTCATCATATTCATCAATAAATCAATAACCATATTGAATAACCATAATCAAAAATCATAATGAGTAACCATATTATGTATGCAGCAGTAACACACACACGCGCGCGCACAGGCTCACGCACATGTACAAATGCACATACACACACAGACACACACATACAAGCAGTTCACACACACAGACACACACACACACACATACAAGCAACTCAATTCACACGCACATAAGCAGCGGGCTTCAGGAGCTTTGATTAGTAAGCAGGCTTCTGTTTAGTTGATTCGAAAACATTATCAATTGAGACGTTTAAATGTATTTGTCTGATTTCAATAACGCTTCATCAATATTTGTTCAGTAAAATCATTAATCGTTTCTGAAAAACAAAATCAGTTGAATCATTTATGCATCTACTTGTATCCCATTCCTTTGACCGTATTTTTCCACTCTTGACTGTAATTTTTCTCTCCTTTTTAGTGTTATGCATGCTTATCTTTTGGTTGCAGTTCTCAAGGGAAGTTGGCAGTGCTTTGGTTTGCCTGTCCTGTTGTAGCGTGAGAATGAGAAGGTGGAAAGAGCATATTTGGAGGATATTTTCTGTGATGAAGGAATAAAAACTTGCTGTGAAAACCAAAATGTCAGTTCTTCTTGCACAAAAAGAACTCGGCTTTATATTTATCAATATGCCTCAATCATGCCTAATTTTCTGAATAAGCTGAATCTTTCTGATTAGGCCTATTTCACATTTCTAGGTATACAAACCAGGAAGCAGATAAACTTACTTCCGGCAGTTTATGCTAGCTTGATCCTCTGTGAATCAACAATGGCAGAGTGTTAGTAGTCCGGTGTTCCCGGTCCTGACTGTTAAAACTGTAACTTGAAGAAGCAAGCCGACCTCTCTTTTTTCAGTTTGCCCACCGAAAACGACATGAGGAGATGCATTTTGTCCATAAGAAGAGATGACGGAGAAAGATTTACGATTATGAGATGTAGCTAGCTAGGTACCTGAGTGTGCAGTGCTCAATAAGCTGCACCATTCAGATCTATGTGAACTGGGGCGTGGAAAATATGAGTGAAGGCAACGGTGAAGAAAGGGGTCTGCGATGGAGTTGGATTGAAAAACCGATAAGAAAACGGATTGACCTGGTGCAGAACTTTTGGAGCATCGACTACAATTGCTGTCCTCCTGCAGGTAACTAGCAATCTTGCTTCTTCTTGCAAATCACGCAGCTAGCTTTAACCATGCGCTTAAAAATTGAGGCAAAAAATAGGATTTTCAAAGCCAGTTAAACCGGAAAATTTCAGAGTTATTGGGCAATTGACATAATAATATGGCATAAACAATTAATGTAATGGAACATTAAAATACTAGCATTTGCTTGATACCTATCATTCATGCTGTAATCCGCTGCTAGTTTCCTAGTTTTCTGTGTTCGCTCGAACTACGTTAGTATCAAAGATAGCTTGCACCATTTAGCTGGCGAACATACGTCTATGAATTTGTTTTCTAGATATCACGTCTCCGAAGTTGCTTATTACCGGTTTACTGAACGTCAGTAAGCTGTGGTCGAGAATGGCTTGTGGGGGTAACGCATTTGTACTGACCAGTGTTTGATAATTATGCTTAATAAAGTTTTCCAATAATTAAAATAATCCTTTGGCAGTTTAACACACGTTGTTCTTCTTTCTGCAATGCTGCAACATGGTAAATTCAACTAAGAACATTGTTTTAATCACATAAATAAAAAGTGAAATAAAAAATTAGACTACGCTGAACTTCTGTGCTCGCTTTTGGCACATCCTGAAATGCAGGCTACCTAACTGGCGCTTAAAATTTTCAGTCCATTAGCTTATGCTTATGTAGATGTAAGGGATTAATTTGTTCAACTTCTTTTGTGATTTCAAGAAGACACAGAGTGACAACCTTCAGCTGCTTAATTATGACTTATTGGTACTACTTGCTTCAATCTTCGGAAATTTATCAAGGTGTTTTATTCGTGTTTAGTGGTCCTTTGCTCTATTAGCTTGGAACATAGTCCTTCGGAGAGTACTCCAACTACTTATTTACTATTGCTCTTTTATCATCTAATCTCCTCGGGTTTTTACGCCGTCTTTGTGACATATTTAATATTAATTTAAGAAGTAATATTTTTATTGTATGACATTCTATACATAAATTGCTTTGCCTTTTTTGATTTTATTTCATCAGGTACACACCTTTGGAAAGGATCTGAGAACTGGAGGACATGGGGCACATCTTAAATCTCTTATTTGATTCTTCTTTGCTGCTCACTTGAAGCAGAAGTTTTCATGTATCAGCCATCTTGCAGGTCATATCAAAGCTCTCATTTCCGCTGTGAGGAGAGGGCAGCCTGCCTGGAAGACTTCAGCTAAAAACCATGCGGTCAGTCCGTAATAACAGACACTGGCAGCAGATCCAGCTGTGTGCAATCATCAGAAATGGACAGGGATTCATGTGATTGTTCAGAGGAAAGGATTCCTTGGGTCTTCCCTCCTCGCATAGTTTCCTTGCATCTCTCCATGGTGGGAAGGACTGAGACACTAGGAAAAGACTAGTGAGGGAAACATGGATGCTATTTAAGAGAATTGAGATATACCCATGATGTTGCATCTTACCCACTCAGGACCCCTTTTTGGAAAGTCAGTTCAGTGCTGACAAGCCATCACTAATCTTTGCTGTAAGCAGCTGTGGTCGAAGGCCAATTATTACCTCCGCAAGGAGGTTATGTTTTCGGTAGCGTTTGTTTGTTAGTTAGCAAGATAACTCAAAAAGTAATGCACCGATTTTGATGAAATTTTCAGAGAAGGTGGGTATAAAGTCAAGAAACAGGTGATTAAATTTTGGCTTATCTAGGCCAAAGTACAGGTGAGATATACCCCAAAGTTCAAGATTTCAAGTCTTTCCGATTGGCTAGTTGCACAAGATGGCACTGAGTACATTCTGAAATACGTTAGTAAGCTTAACTATTTCCAGTTTGCTTCTACTACTGATCAATCTCTATCAGAAGATGAGCAGATGGCAGGTATATTATCTCAAAAATGTGATTTTAGCTATTGCCACATTCCCAGGATTTGGCTTAATTACTTTGAGCTTTTTCTCACCACTGTTTGAGGATTTTTCTCCCTACTAAGAGTTTTTTGCCTCTTTTGCCATAGTGGGGAATAAGCTTGGCACTGCTCTTTCATTTATTTAATCTCTTACTGTAAAGCGTCTTTGTGACAGTCTATCTGTGAAAAGTGCTATACAAATAAATTGAATTGAATTGAAGAATCTGTCTCTCTCAAATTGCTTGAGGATGGGGGGACCTCATAATATGAAAATATGTCTGAATGAAATCCACAACAAAATGATTTGAAAATCATTGCATTCTGTTATAATTTAAATTTTATTCAGCATCCCAACCTTTTTGGAAATGGGGTTGAGCCAATTATAAATGCTTTGAATCAAATCAATTAGGAAGTCATTGTAAATAAATTGTCATTTAACGTGTCCAGCAAATCAAAATAATGACTTAGAGGACTTGGCTGTCACAGCTGATATTATCCAGTAATCTGAATATTATGTATGGTGACATTTTGATATCTCGTAAAGCACTTGGGCTACAATTTCAAAGAGAAAGGACTTCATCCTTGGCCCTACGTAAACAACAGCTCACTCAGCCAGTATCATTATGCTTTGGAATCAGCATAGGTTTTCATATTAAGGGTATGAAGTCAATCTGGTCTGTGGCCCCCGAAACGGCATGTTCACTCCCATTGTTGGCCTGGCTTTATCACTCATTTCCTCCAGCTATGCAGAGCCAGTTTATTAGCCTTTTCACCTTCAACAATCCCACCCCCTCTTCCCCACCAGATAACTAATGGAGCCAAACTACGAGCCTGATTGACAAGCTGAGATGAGCTCTTGTCTGTGGAATCTTTGGACAGTAAGCATTAAGAGGGATAACCAAAAATGAGCCGGTGATATCAGAAATGAACATTTATGAGTGTTTTTGGGCCTATTAGATCCAACAAAGGCTTGAATCACCCAATTAAACTTGTTCTGGTTTAGGCTCCCATCTAGCAATGTGCCAAAAAAAGACAGAAATCAATGAATTACTTGCTCTCCTGCAAAGACGCTAAAATCTCAGTGGCGAACATGGCAGCAGCAATGGTTTCCTTCCAAAACTGAAGTATCCCCCAAAAGTCTTGCAGGGGATACAAAGAAGTGAAAAGAGAAAAGAAAAAGAACTTGCAGAGACATATCAAAGGGAATGAAGGATAGGACCATCAGTTACAATGCAATTCCGAAACTAGGCGCTGGGTACAATAGAGTTAATAGAGCACTGTTTGTTTTTGAGATATTTAGTGAGAAATCTGCAGGGAGCCACTGTAGCTGCTGATGAGGGAGCAAGGACCTTAAGGTTTACACCTGAGCACAATTATAAGACAATACAATGACAGCGGCAAAACAGAAACGGCAACTACAATGTCACCTTTTACCAACATTTGATTCACTGCCACTGAACTCACATAATGTCACTGAAATTCTACCCAGTGCTAATACGTAAACGCAGACAAATGTTAATTCTCGATGAGACTGACCGAGTCAGAATGCAAATGACTAGTTGGGAACGCTCATCTGCTCCAGGGGCCCCTCACAATGTGCAAGGAGCACTGCTGAGCTGAGAATGAATCCTCTACGGAGACACAGGAAAGTAGGGTCACAGCTGGTAAACACACAAAGCTGGAACCCCTGCCTTAGTGCTCGCTGCTACACCTAGGAGTATTTGACTGTTATATAGTCTTTAGGGAACATCCCTCATTGTGAAAACAACTGCCACAGTGTAAAGAGCCACAAAAAGCCAATTAACAAACTAGTTCCCATGACAGCAGAAAAACAATGTGCTTCTGGATAACCTTATGAGTACTGAGACTTGGGGTTAATTAATTTCATGTTGGAAGAATAAGGGACTATATTGATCACTTTGCGCAGCCTTGTCTGGTCTTCACTATTATTTGCAAAACAAATACATCAGTTTATATTTCCGAAATCCAGTGATTTACATAAGCAGTTTCAGTTGCAAACAATAATTAACAGCAGTGAACAGCCAGTTCTAAAATGGTGAATATGTATGTTACTATACTGTACTGATAACAAAGAAGCATCATTAAAATAACTTGGACAAAAAAAAAAATCTGCCGCACAGCAGCTCTGCGATGACAGCAGCTTAAATTCATAACGAAAACATGTGGACTGGTCCAGTTTTCGTAGTGTCAGCTGGTCATGCCAAGAAAAGAAGGGTTACATTTGATTAAAAGTAGACAAATACATTATCATTTCCATTCTGATACAAATAATGCGCTTGCTTCTCTAAAAAGAAGAACCACTTTCGTGAATGCAATTTCATGTTAAGATTTGCGGTTGTTTTATTTTAGCTAGCAACATAGTGGTACAAAGTGGATAACTTTTTTTCCATTAACCCTCGTCCAACCAAGGGTTTTTCTACTGGGTGGTAAACCCAGGTAAGAGGGGGCTTGGTTGGACGAGGGTTAATAAATGATATCACCATTTAAAACCTGCATTTTGTATTTACTCGGGATATCTTTGTCTAATATTAAAATTTGTTAGACGATCTGTGTGACAAATGTACAAAAAAAAAGAAATCAGGAAGGGGGCAAATACTTTTTCACAGCACTGTATTTGCTTCCATATATATGCAACGTTTCTCCCAGCATGGCCGAGCAATGAAATGCCATTAGAAGTGATGTACACAGTTGTGCCCGAAGGAGGTAATGCAGCTTTTTTAACAAAGAAAAGCCAGCACATCGTGACATTATGATATTGAAAATAGAAACCGCAATTCCAATGAAGTTGGGACGTTGTGTGAAACATGAATAAAAACAATGCACTGATTTGCAAATCTCATAAACCCACATTTTATTCCCAAAAGAACATAGACAACATATCAGATGATGAAAGTGAGACATTTTACCATTTCAAGAAAAATAATAGCTCATTTTGAATTTGATGGCAGCAACACATTTCATAAAAGTTGGGACAGGGCCATGTTTACCATTGTGTTGCATCCCCTCTTAACAACAGCTTGTAAACATATGGGAAGTGAGGAAACCAATTGCTAGATATTGGGAGAGAAATGTTTACTCACTGTTGTCTGATGTAGGTTTCTATCTGCTCACCAGTCCTGGGTCTTCTTTGCCGGATTTTTCATTTTATGATGCGCCAAATGTTTTCTATTAGTGAAAGGTCTGGACTGCAGGCAGTCCAGTTCAGCACTAAGACTCTTCTACTGTGAAGCCATGCTATTGTGATGGATGCAGTTTGTGCTTTAGCAGTTTTGCTGAAATATGTACGGCCTTCCCTGAGACAAACGTTAACCTGGATGGGAGCATATGGTGTTGTAAAACCAACAAATACTTTTCTGCATTGATAGTGCATTTCCAGATGAATAAGTGGCCCATGCCCTAGGTACTAATACAACCCAATACCATCAGAGATGCAGGATTTTGAACTGTGTGCTGATAACAATTTGGATGGTCCCTCTCCGCTTTAGTTCGCACAACATGGCGTCCATGGTTTCCAAAAAGAATGTCAAATTTTGATGCATCTGGCCACAGGACAGTTTTCCTTTTGCCTCAATCCATTTTGAATGAACTTTGGCCCAGAGAAGACAACGGCGTTCCGGGATCATGTTCACATATGGCTTCTTCTTTGCATGATACAGCTTAGTGGATTGCACGACGAACTGTGCTCATAGACAATGATTTCTGGAAGTGCTCCTGAGCCCACAAAGTGAATTCCAGAGCAGAATCATGCCTGTTTTTAATGCAGTGCCGCCCGAGGGCCCGAAGATCACAAGCAACCAATATTGATCTTCGGCCTTGTCCCTTGCGCACAGAAATTTCTCCAGATTTTCAGAATCTTTGGAGGATATTAGATTGATGAACCTCTGCCCATCTTTACTTGTGGAAGACTCTTTTTATGCACAGTCATTTTACTGGCCTGCTGCCAATTAACCTAATTAGTTGCAAAATGCTCCTCCAGCTGTTTTTTATTAGTACCACTTACTTTTCCAGCTTTTTTGTGCCCCTGTCCTAACTTTTTTGAAATGTGTTGCTGCCATCATATTCAAAATGAGCTAATATTTTTCATGAAATGGTAAAATGTCTAACTTTCAACTACTGACATGTTGTATTTGTTCTATTGTGAATAAAATGTGGGATTATGAGATTTGCAAATCATTGTATTTGGTTATTATTCATATTTTACACAAAATTCCACCTTAATTGGAATTGGGGTTTGTATGATAGGAGATTAGCTATTATTCCAAACTATATGAGGTATTTATTTTCAAAAACAGATAAATGCCATTCTTGGGAGAGAAAAAGAGACTGGATGATGTATGTAATGCTGCACATAAAACACTACTTGCATGCAAATCCAAAATTTTATTGCCCATTGCCTATGCCATACCCCATCAGTGATTCTTTGATTGCTATGAACTAAAAAAAAAATGGTTTGTAGAAATAACCAACAATGGAGATATCAGTTTTTGCAAATGAACTTGTTTGTCATCTTATATCACAGCATTACTGTAACACTGAAAAATTGCCCAGTCTTCATGGTCATGGAAACTTGCATTGGTATAGGGGTCATTTCCTATTGAATCAACAAAGAGTTTCCCTTGAAGTCTCAGATTTCTTTTTTCAAATTTAGGGAAACAATTGGAACCCACGAGTAATGGTTGGAAGTGGAAAATTTTTTGCTCTCTCACACGGAAAGAGCCTATATAAACATATAGGTTTTAATATAGGGCCAGATATAGGTTTCGTATATATGCGGCATAGATAAAATTGGCCGTTCACATATATGTACCTATAATATATGAAAACTGCCAATTAAAAGTTCCACAGTTTGTTTTTTTTTGGCATCTCCATTCCCACCTGAATCTGGGATATCCAATTTCTTAGGCTTATGCTGCGTTCCATTTGCCTCGAAAGTCGGAGGTCGGGGCTGGGAAGGACGTTACAGCCGAATTTTCAGCGTTCCAGTTATAAAGTCGGAAAAAAGTTGCCAACCGCCATAAACCGGGAAGAAGAGTAGTGAAACAAGATGGTCACATCTACAAAAGCTATTCTAGCGTTTGCCTTGTTCGAATATAAGCAACTTCTGGACAAATATGCAGACCTTCTGCAACCGTCAAACACGGTAAATTTCCTTAAATATACCTCAAACAATGTATACGGCTGATTTAGTGCGACAAACACGAGTCAGAAGCAATAAATGGAACATTACAGGAGCTTTTAATTAATGTTTACACCTGGGGCAGCCATCTTTAAATGTTAACTCGGGGGTAGTGAAGATTCTCCAACTTTCCGAGTTGGAAATCCAACCTCTGGTGGCGTTCCAGTCGAAACGTCCGACTTGGAACTCGGAAATTCTGACTTCCGAGTACAAATGGAACGCAGCCTTATTTGCAAATGCGGCGCCCTGTTGATAATTCAGGAAAGTGAACACAGCCCGTGACCATTGGGAGTTGCTTCTTTTGCATTGGCTGGATGAAACTTTGCAAGCTCAAAACAAGGATGGGAATAATCAATCTGATGTTGTCAGAATCTTATATATGAGCGCCCCTCTAGCCAACAGGACGCGCCCAGGGGAACTCTAATCTACATAACCCTTCCCAGCAGGCCCTTTTCAATTTGCATCCCTGTAGCGCATTAGCCAATTGCGAGCTACTTCTGAAAAGAACTTCCGACCACTGCTGGTTGATACAAGGCTGAGATTAAAACCTATATGTTTATATAGGTTCTTTCCGTGTGGGAATTTAAGAATCCTTGTTATTTCATCCCGGTAGGAAAAAGTCAAGGACCTTTAGTTGCTATACAAGCATCTCAAATGAAAGACAAGTGTCTGATCATTAAAAATGTGAACAGAAATTTAGACTTTGTCTTCAAATTCATTAACCACAGTGAAATGCTCAAATAGATGAGGGGATGAAAATGACTTTTGAAAGGCATGTTTACTTGAATGCATGTTCTTCTGTGTATTTTTTTATTTTGTTATTTTTAGGGCTGTCGCTATAATTAATCGCGATTAATTTAAGCGCAATAAAAGTAACTGCCGTTATGAGGCAGACAGTCTTTCTTGCTTTTTACTTTTTCTATGACACATACCTAATGCAGTCATTTGAAATGCTTCCGGGAAGAAAACTGTGATTTGAAGTCCACTAATTACCTGCGAGGTTGGACAGCCTCCATCGACTTGGCATAATTAGCTCACCTTAAATCATTTCCCGTGTACTTTGCCTAACTTGCACTCAAGCCATTTATTCAGCCAACTGACTAATCAAAATCAAAATGTGCCCAATAATGATTAAGAAGTGATAATGAGAAGCAGACGGACCTAATCAGGATGCCATGTTAGATTGAAAAAATTTCAATAATCTGAATAAATAGCAGACCACTGAATTCCACCTTTCATCAAGGAATTTTGTATGCATTATTAAAGATATTTCAAAAAAAAAATGAAGTTATTCAAAGATGGCCCTAGTTTTAAGAGCTTAAAAATATAGGCTACGTGAAGTGGAAAACATTTTGTGAAGCATACCGAACATGAATGTGGGAGTTTGCATTGCAGGCAATAGTCAAATGCACCGAAGACTTGGCAATTAACATTCAGGCGAATCTTTGCCGCAAATTTGAGGCATTTTTTACTGGATAATTGAACGAGAGTAATTAAAAATAATGTGACTCATAGAACTTGATTTTATTAACTTTTGAGCATCTAAATAACCAATAGTGAAGGTGGAAAACATTTTGTTTAAGCGTATAGAACGTGACATGAAAATTGTTAACGAATTTGAAAATCTTTCAGTCTAACGCGGCATCCTGGTTAGGTCTGTCTGCTTCTCATCATCTCTTCTTAATCACGATAGGCCACATTTTGGTATTGATTTGTCAGTTGGCGGGATAAATGGCTTGATTGCAAGTCAGGCAAAGTACACGGGAAATGATTTAAGGTGAGCTAATTATGCCAAGGTGATGGAGGCTGTCCAACCTCGCTGGTAATTAGCGGGCTTCAAATCACAGTTTTCTTCCCGGAAGCATTTCAAATGACCGCATTAGCTCAGTGTCATAGAAAAAGTACGTCAGTCTGCCTCATGGTGGCAGTTACTTTTATTGCGCTAAAATGAATCGCGATTAATTATAGCGACAGCCCGTTATTTTTGTTTTATTTTGCTACAATTAGACTAAGGACCTCTGAGCCATATTCATCAAGAAACTGCATCACAAACAAGATGGAAAACATTGCATTTCGTGGATGTAACAGTGTAGTGTATAACCTTTCTGTAGATGTGTATGAGCTGTAATGATGTGAATCCAATTTTATGTAATGTGGTGAATCTAGCAGTGACTTAAACTTGAAAAAATGCATAATACACAACTCAATCTGCATAGAATGGAAATAAGTATGGTCAAGTAAGAATTGATGACCCTGTTATTGTTAATGTTTCAGGAAAAAATGTAACAAATAGTATCAGATATTTGTGTTGATATCATAGCTTTTTGTCTCCTCTCACTTGCCATAGTTAATAATGACTGGTTTACACATAACATGCCATTGTCACATGTCAACATGTATTTAGGATCAAATGTGATGCCAATTTCACATGTTCACAGGCAATTAATAAGTTATTGCATGAAATTCTTGTTATTTCTGAAAGGGACTTTGAACTAATAAGCAGATATTACCTTGAGAATAAAAATATGAGCTTGGCATCATGTATGACAATTGTGAAAGTGAGATATGAGCTATATAATAGGAAAACAAACAGAAACTGCCACTGGGTATATGAGCGATATAGGATACCTATATGCCCTCTCTAAGCACATATATGTACCAAAATTTGGCCTATATGCCGCATATAGGTTGCATATATGCACACAGGCGCATATTTGCAGGCGGATGATTATTTGGTCATAAACGGTATTTGAGTTTGGCAGAGTCATTTTGTGCAATGGAGATTTTGGCGCAGGCTTTTCTTACAGATTTTGACTTCAAACTGAAAAATGCTATGTCTAATCTAGGAAATGGATGTTCTGTACGAAAGAGAGTCAGCTGAGTAATACATGTCAAAATAGTGTTCGTAGTGCAAAAAATATGGAAAGATGAGCAAGTTAGAAAACTGTGCGTTTAGCTTTGCAGCCTGCATTTTCTGGCCGCATTTAACATTGAAGTTAATGGAGCTTCGGTCAGTGGTCCTGTCGTTTTTCGGCTCATACAGCCAAATCTGTTTGTCCAGTTGCTTCCATAGTCACATTTTCGCGATAAACACAACTTTTACTACAACTGGAATATGAAAATATTTATGCGGAGTGAAAACTGTGGGAGTTAGAGCAAGTTCAAAAGAAGGTTGCGTGATGGTTTTGCAGCTGGTTGCTACTCTAGCTGTGACGTCTTCACACTAAGATCCCAGAATTAATTGTAAAAAAAAAAAAATTTTTTTTTAATTATAATTAGAAAATGATAGAAGCAACAAAAAAGATGAACAGTAAATAAATGATCCAAGCGTAGATGAACGTTTTACAGTTTGAATGATGTTTCTAGCTAAAAGTATGACAGAGTAAAAAAATAGCTGGAAATGGCTATATTTTAAAGAATCTGTTTCATTGTTTCCTATGGGACAAAAAATAAAAAATAAAAAGTGAAATATTTTAAAAAGTATAAATAGTATAAAATGCAGGGCGAGAAAAAACTTTTCTTTTCAGTCGTTAGCTGGGCAACCTGGAGTTTTTTAGGGTGGCAAAAACCATTTTAGGTAGTCAAGACATAAGCTGTATAAAAAAAAAAAAGCTGATATGATTGAGCACTCACAATGTATTTTGGATACTTTGGAAAGTTTATACTGCCTGGAATTGGATGAGAGCAGTTTGCACATGAGGCATAGCTGAGGAGTTTAATTAATGCAACTCCCTGGAAATCAGGGGTAGGATCGGACATATCAATATTACAAACCGTGTTCGAGTTCAGCTTGCCAGTGAATATTCATTGACTGATCCGGGTGTGCCATCTAGTGACATAATAATGAAATTGCGTGAATAAATAGAATAAGTAGAGTTCTATGTCCGCTGTCATCAACATCTGCGCACACGGGTTATGGATTGGTTCAGATTATCGTAATGGTGCCGCTGGCAAACAGATACTGTTGACTTACAGAGCCTGTATTCCAATCAATGAAGACATAATGTTTGCGAATGCACATAGTGGTATACAAATACCAGTTCTGCAAAGCAGTAATTCCATTTAATGTAGACTGCAAACAATGTCGTATCGCATTCATGAACGTATATTTCTCTTTTTAACGTTGCATTTGCGGCGAACTTGTCGTCGCGTTTGATTGTTCGACACAGAAAGCAACGTTTTAAAATCGTGGTGCATTAGCTGAGACCTGCAAATAGAAATAAGCAGCGTGGAGAATGAGCTGCAATAATTTCCCTAACCGCAAAATAGCTGGCTCGAATCACTTCGTTCTTGTGAAGACTCCTCTGTTCTAACTAAAGCATCTGCATGGAAACTCAGCTCAGCTCACTTAGATTTAAAATGAGAAAATCACGACATGGAGGGCAATGGCAGTAGCGGTGTCCTATTACCAGTGAGAGCCAGGCATGTACAGACAAATGCACACACAGGCAATCGCTGAGTCACTCAGCCTTGTTCGCGCACACCTCAAACTCCGGCTTCTCACGCAAGGACCGTTTATCCTGCCAGCAATGTAACCACATCATTCAAGACACGAGACTTTGCTGAGTGCGAGGATTTCTTTTTTATTTCTCTGAGTGATATATTTTTGGAATAACAGCGATTTATAAACTCTGGCCATTTGCTGTTCTCCCAAAATTTTTTGGGTGATTTTTGAATAGAAGAGATAGCGAAGTTGGACGTGCCTCCTGTCTTTTGACTGTTCCCTGAGCCAGAACTATATACTTCACTACTACAGAAATGATACTGCTGTAACAAGAACAAATTTTCCTACATTTTTGTGAAATTTTCATGAAGAGGGATTCAAATTTATTGAAGTGAGAGCAATAGAGAAAGAGCATTTTTATTCTGTCTGCTCTCAGCTCCCGCTCTAGCTGTGACAGAAGAGTTTGAAGACTGTTTCAATGCATTTCTATGAGCCAAAAAAAGTAGAAAAAGTTTAATATTTTAAAAAGTATAAATAAGATGAAAGAGAAAAATAATAGCAATAATGTCTAGAAAAAGCAGAACGTTTTGAAATATGAATTGTTGAAATAACACAAAGTATGTAGGACTAGTTTAATAGCGTGGAACAGCGGAAGAAGTAAGAATAATATACTGAGCAACAAAAGAAATGCAAGTTAGCTAGTTAGTTAATGTACTCTTGTGGTTACTCAGTCAAAGGGACCGCAAAATAAAGAAAAGTTTGATGAAACCAGTGTAAATGTGCACGCGCAAGTAATAAATTTGCTTTACGAAAATAATTACGTGCAAACTTATTTCCCAGTCTGCCTTTAATTAATTTGCGTTTCTTTTGCTGTTCAGTATAATAAGTATAACGAAAATGGCCGACATGAAAAACAATAGTGTGAATATTGTCAGCATTCACGCTAATGATAAGTAAAATGCAGATTGGAGAGCCTCCAGATAGTTAAAACCTACTTGTAACGTAAGAAGATTTTTTTTGTTTTCAGGACCCGTTGCAGAAAATTACTGTTGCATTAAGTTGAAATCCTGGTTGCGTTATAATCTTCGGTAATAAAGGTTAAAATATGTATCATCTAATTTATGATCCAATGCATCATTGATCAAGAGGATTGGACCAAACTGAAGTGAAAAAAAGCCATGTTACTTTTGAGTAACGCTAGAATTTTGCTCAAATACGTCAGCACCTGAAATTGCACAATTGTGCTCTTCAGTATGTGTAGATTCTGTTCTTACCTAAGAACAAATTCCAAATAAGTAAACATGAATGTCAGAATCTTTGTAAAAAGTGCGCAAGTGGGTTTTAAGAAGAAATTCCCTCTTGAGAATGGTTGGTAAATGAGGCACATTGTTCTTGGAATTAACCAGGAAGTGTGAACTGTCAATCCATGAATGAATATGAATGAATGAATGAATAAGACTTTATTAATTCCCCAGAGAGGAAATTCAAGTGTCACAGCGGCAAAGAACAGATACATACAACACAAACCAGATACAAAGAGGACACACAATAACACTGGCATGATGACAACAGCCAATTCCTTCACCGCGCTAAAGTAGTGGGCTGTTTTTATAGCCATCAGTATTATAATACTGTACATATATGTAATAGTGCAGCTATGGTGTAGGCCTATTAATCATGTTCATGGTGTTTTCAGTCATGAAACCATCAGCCACAGTGCCTTATAATTTATAATCGCCACCCTGAAAAGTGTTTTTTACACTGTGACCTTTTTCAGAGGCCCAGAACTTTTTCATTGAAGGCTTATTATTTGTTATATTGCTTTGGCCTATAGTATTATACCTAAATATCACATATATATTTGATGTTTGGGTCTAGGTATAAAGCTGACCACACAGTGAGCCATCAAAATTTGAAGAAAAAAAAAATCCCACTTTCAAATGCTTACATATCCCAAACGGTTCCTCACTGTGCAATTTTGATGTCAGATTCTGAAAGCCAGGGCAAAAACTAACAAGAGGAGCAATTTTCAGCTTACTTTGAAAAGATTTTGTAGCCTTCCAAAAATGCTCACGAGCTAATGTCGCAATTTGCGAGTGCAAAAAACAGAACAAACTGGAGACGGATCTCCTAGAGTCTCTGGTTCATTTGTCATGGAATGACTCATAATTCAAGTCGCACAAAAATGACATTCTTTCATTCCTGTCTCTAAAGAAGAGATCACTGTTTGATCTTTTTCGTCATCACCTGAGAAAAGTCACCTACACGTAGGGATGAACGATGTGGCCAAAATATATATCACAATATATTTTAATTTTGGTCGATACAATATGATTCCGATATCGATATAAACAATACAAAAGCCATGCAGCCAAGGTATGCAGCTTTTCACAGAGTAGCGAGCAGCCACTAAAGGGTGGAGCAAAAGGCTGCATAGTCATACACAAGACAGAGCAATCCAACTCAAAATGTTTTATTTATCAAATGCACAGTATAACACATCTCAATGAAATTCTTATTACATTTCGAACAAGACCTACAGCGCCCTCCATAATTATAGGCGCCCCTGGTTAAGATGTGTTAAAAGCCTTCAAATAAATTCAATGTTTATTGCAGAAGCATACTCTCACACTGAAAATTGTAGAAAAATGTCATCCTCAACTCAACTGAATTTTAAGGGGAAAAAAAATCCCTGACTAAGAAATAATTATTTTTCATAAAATCACCTGTTACACAATTATTGGCACCCCTAACAATTTCCAGGAAATAAATGTAATTGAAGTTTTCTGTCATTTTTACAGTAGTTTACAAAATTGATTAGAGTATCTAGGAACATTTAATTAGTAATGCATCACTTACTGTTTCCCTGGGGTATAAATTTGATGTGACACAGGGGCCATTTCTCTTATCCACTCTTCAACATGGGAAAGACAAAGGAAAACACCATTCAAGTAAGGTAGATGTGTGTCGACCTTCACAAGTCAGGCAATGGCTTCTATCAGCTATTCAACATGAATTATGGAAGCATTTTGCTAACCAAGCTAGCCTGCTCATGAATGAAATCAAATAATTAGCTGTATTAAACAGCATTCAAAACATTCTGATTGCATTCAAGAGAGAATCAAACTAGCAACCTACATCAAATTCTGCCAGAATGCACCTTGAATGCATTTCAATTGCTGCAGGGATCTACACTGCTCTCCATAATTATTGGCACCCTAAAAAGGTGCCCAGGCCCTCTGGAAGAGAAACAGCCCCACAGCCTCACCGATCCTCCCCCATACTTGACAGTGGGCATGAGGTGCTTTTCTGCATACTCATCTTTTGTGTTCTGCCAGACCCACTTAGAGTGTTTGTTGCCAAAAAGCTCTATCTTGGTCTCATCTGACCAAAGCACACAGTCCCAGTTGAAATCCCAGTACCGCTTAGCGAACTCTAGATGTTTGCGTTAATGATTGTGAGTGAGAAAAGGTTTTTTCCATGCATACCTCCCAAACAGCTTTTTGGCATAGCGCCTGATGATTGTTTTGGAGACTTTGTGACCCCAAGATGCTATTATTTGTTGCAATTCTTTAACAGTGAGCTTTGGAGAAATTTTTATGTCTCTTACCATCCTCCTCACTGTGCGTGGTGGCAAAGCCCTGCGTCCTCGTCCAGGCTTGTTTATCACTGTTCCAGTTGTTTTAAACTTCTTAAAGATTCCTCTGACAGTAGATATGGGCAGGTGCAGGCAAGTGGCTATTTTCTTGTAGCCACTGCCTGACTTGTGAAGGTCTACACACATCAGCTTTACTTGAATGGTGTGTTCCTTTGTCTTTCCCATGTTGAAGAGTGGATAAGAGAAATGGCCTCTGTGTCACGTCATATTTATACCCCAGGGAAACGGGAAGTGATGAATTACTAATTAAATGTTCCTCGATACTCTGATCAACTTTGTAAACTACTGTAGAAATGACAAAAACCTCAATTACATTTATTTCCGAGGAATTGTTAGGGGCGCCAATAATTGCAGAACAGGTGATTTTATGAAAATTAATTATTTCTTAGTCAGGGATTTTTTTTCCCCTTAAAATTCATCTGAGTTGAAGGTTACATTTTTCTACAATTTTCAGAGTGAGAGTATGCTTCTGCAATAAAAATTGAATTTATTTGAAGGCTTTTAATGCATCTTAACCAGGGTTGCCAATAATTATGTAAGCCACTGTATTTTGATATTAAAACAATTCAGCTGGAATGTGCTTCGAATTCCGTTGGAATCTTTTGATTGCCGTTGGAATCAATGGTGGCTGGTGTTCTGGCTTAAAAATAATAATTGGTTATGACCCGTTTTAAAGCATTCATTAAATTTACAATTACAGAAACTCAGAAAACTCTCAACATTATCAGGTGTGGTCAGTTTTCATTAATAACGCATACCTGTTAACTCTCACGCATCTGGCGTCAGTTTTAGTTGCATATTTACGTTACCCTGCTGTAACAATTACTCAATCATCGTATATGGGACACTCTTGTTACATTCTGAGTACATACTGAGTATTCGAGCTGCATTCTGTTGAATTCTTGGACGTTCCAATCATATTCGGCGGCCATTCCGGGAGTGTTCTGACTGCATTCGAGGTGAATTCGTACAGCATTTGAGGCACCTTTCAACCAGACTTTGAGTGGAGTTCAGGCAGCAATTGAACTGCACTCGTACGGCATTCAAAGTGTATTCTAAATTTTCTGACTGTATTCTGGCAACATTCTCAATATTCCTACTGTATTCCAACTACATTCAAGCTGCAGTCGAGAGCTAATACACCCAGAATGTGCAAGAATCATTTGAGGCGGGTTCGAAGTGCATACTAAGTATTCGAACGAAATTCTTTCAAAGCTGTAAGAATCTAGGTCAATTTGAAATTCCCACTGGAATGTTGCGCAAATTCTTCATTTCAGCTGGCTTTGCTTGATTCTTGCTGATTTTGAATTAGTGTGACGGGGGCTTTAAGGTATACCTCCATGATTTGCTGCAATTCATATTCTGGTTTCTTTCATAAAAATGTCCATGACTACATCATGATAGTTCAGGTTCATAGAACGTGACAGCAACAATGACAACATTTATGTTAGCGAAGAGTTGTTGTCTTTAGATGAAGATACAACACCACTGGGAACTCTCAACATTGACAGCACAAGTGGAAGCGAGTATACGGATTAAAAGTTGCGGTGTTATGGAGATTTCTCTCTCGGCATGCGGCATTCAAAATTACGAGCAGTTTTGTTTATAGCCAATTTGGCACATCTCATGGTAATCACTGAGCCATGACATCACAATTTTCCTCTGTTCTGCTCTTTCTGCTTGGCGTGAATGCGATGAACAGACGGCGAATTAAAGTCAGTGACAGACGCTCTAAATAAGGTATATCGCAATATCTGAAATGTGTTTAAAAATCATATTACTGTTACGGAAACATTTTCTATTGCGACATATATTGATATTGGATTTTAAAAAAAGTCTCTTAAAGGAATAGTTCACCCAAAAATGAAAATTCACTCATCATCTACTCACCCCAAGGCTAATTGAAGGTTTCATGAATTTTTTTTTTGTCCTCAAAAAACTTTTGGGTTCACAAAAAAAAATGCATTGAACGCAAACCCAAATCTTCTGAAGTCATTGGTGACCACAAGCATAATAAACATAAAAATGAAAAAAAAGGCTCCATACTGCTTGTGCAGCGTAATAAAAGTGTCCGTAAGCTCAGACATTCTAGTTTGACTCGAAAAGACATATTTTCACCATGTTTTTAGCCTTAGTGTCCAATGTAGCCAAAACTTCAAAAAGCGTTTTGAGGACAAAAAAAAAAAATCTCAGGCCCTTCGATTAGCCTTGGGTTGAGTGGATGATGACTGAATTTTCATTTTTGGGTAAACTATCCCTTTAAGCAACAATCACATAGTTGGAATTGCTTAACCACACTCATTTCATGATTGTTATAAAGTCTTACATTCTTCTCAGAGATATGTCCATACTGGCAGCATTAAACAATTGTGTTTCTTCCATTATACTTATGGTATATTACTCATTCTTCTTAGACAGCTATGAAAACCATAGACTCTCCTCTGGCTGGTACACTGGTATCAGTTATGGAGATTATTGTTGCATGGCCCTGAGTAAAGAGGGCATCGAGATGGACTCAAACAGTTCAGTACTTGTATGCATATGAGACTGACAAAGGATATCGCCAGTGATAGCTGGACGCATGAATGAATTTCACTCAGTGCAAATATAATTGCTAATTTCTCAGAAACTGTTATAATTCCTGTCACCAAATTTCCAGAAAAGATTCTTTACGTCATCAGGTACCTCTGACATGAATTACTGAAAAATAGAAAGATATAGCGGGAAAAGTAAGTATTGAACACGTCGACATTTTTTCTGTAAACATATTTCTAATGGAGATATTGACATACAATTTTCACCAGATGTTGGACACAACCAGAGTAATCAACAAATACTAAGAAATCAAAGCAAATAAGTCCATAAATCAAGTTACGTGTAATAAAGTGGAATAACACAGGGAATAAGCACTGAACAAATGAAAAAGAAGGGGAGCAAAAAGGCATGGAAAGCCAAGAAACCAGCTTAAATCTATCAGTATTTAGAAAGCAATCCTGCCCCTATCAGTGCAAATTAATATCAGTTGGTTTAGTCCTAACTGATGGCCTATAAAAAGGTTTCTCATTACCAAGGTGTCACACAAGAAGCATCTCATGATGGGTAAAAGCAAAGAGCTCTCTCAAGGCCTTCATAACTTTACTGTGGCAAAACGTACTGATGGCATTGGTACTAAAAGTATTTCTAGACTTCTGAATGTTCCAGGGAGCACTGTTGGGGCCGTAATCTGGAAGTGTAAAGAACTTCATTTCACCAAAAACTGGCCATGACCAGGTGCTCCTTGGAAGATTTCTGACAGAGGAGTCAAAAGAATCATCAGAGGAGTTGTCCAAGAGCCAAGGACCACTCGCAGAGGGCTTCAGAAAGACATGGAATTAGCAGGTACGGTTGTTTCAAAGAAAACAAAAATTAATGCACTCAATCGCCATGGCCTCTATGCACGCACGCTGCGTAAGACTCCATTGCTGAAGAAAAAGCAGGTTGAGGCTCGTTTAAAGTTCGCTGCACAACATTTGGACAAGCCTAAGAAATATTGGGAGAATACAGTCTAGTCAGATGAGACCAAAATTGAACTCTTTGTATGTCATAGCACATACCATGTTCGGAGGACAAATGGCACTGCACAAAACACCACACCAACAGTGTAGTTTGGAGGTGGGAACATCATGGTGTGGGGCTGTTTTTTAGCATATAGTACTGGCAGACTTCATATAATTGAAGCAAAGATGAACAGAGAAATGTAATGAGACATTCTTGATAAGAATATGCTGCCATCTACCAGGGTGCTGATGATGAAACGAGGGTTAACATTTCAGAGAGACCATGATCCCAAACATACAGCCAAGGAAACTCTCAATTAGTTTCAGAGAAAGAAATTACAGCTGCTAGAATGGCTCAGTCAATCACCCAACTTGAATCCAATTGAAAATCTATAGAAAGAACTGAAGATCACAGTTCATAGAAGAGGCCCCCCGAACCTTCAAGATTTGAAGACCATTTGTGTGGAAGAATGGGCCAAAATCACACCAGAGCAATGCATGGGACTAGTTAGTCCAAACAGGAGGCATATTGATGCTGTCATTACCAACAAAGGCTTTTCTACTAAGTATTAAATAAATTTCAGTCAGTGCATTTACTACTTTTCCCCTGTCATTCCACTTTATTATACATTGCTTGATTTATGGACTTATTTGTTTATGTGTGGATTACTTGGGTTGTTTCCGACATCTGGTGAAAATTTCACGTCAATAGCCCCATTAGAAATATATTTACTGAGAAAAATGTTGACGCATTCAATACTTATTTTCCCCACTGTATAAAGTTTTCGGGACGTATCTCTGAAATATATGATTTGTGCTAACTTTTTGTGTGGTTGACCTCAGTAGATGAAAAAATTAGCTTGTAGGGCTTGAAAAAAGCTCCAAAATTACAACAGAATCGGCTCTCTTGGTGTTATACTTTCCGAGACATGGTTGTTTAAATTTATGAGGCATGACTAATTATCTCAACTTCTCTTAGCGCACATCTTCCTAATTAAGAGGTTAAGAGCAAAAGCTTTTCCAGTTCCAACTGTAACTTGTGGGTCTCAGTTGTTTCACCAAATTTGAAAAATATCTGAGAGGTAAAGGGGTTGATTTTACATAGTATGACTCATAAGCCTAGTGCATGAGACTCTGAAATATGGTGTGTTGTCAAGATAAAGTCAGCATAGTCCAGTGCTAACTGTCTTGAAAGTCAAAACAGTAAACATAATATCTTTTTCCATGGAAACAAGATTAAAATTTCATAAGTGAATAATCATCCTGTTCACGCATCATTTAACCCAAAGCTTAGAGCCTCATTAGTTCTGGGCTAACAGTCATTTCCAGTACGAACTTAGAATAAGAAATAGGCCAGAACGTACCCTCGACCGAGGGCTTATTAAAACCTGGTCCACAGCAGGGTTTTCCCTGAATTTTGGGAAATGTCCTCAAAAGTCAGGGTTAAAGCCTGTAGTGTTAACAGAGTTTAGAGTCAAGGTTACAACAGAAGCCATAAAACACTTTTGAAAAGCAAAATAATGGTGTTTGTCCAATCAAAACTGTTCTATAAATGTAGTGAAGACATTATCCAAGGTATTTGATTTTCAATGTAAACCCTTAATCCTGGTCTAACTAACTATTTGGGTTCATAAACACAAGTGATAATCAAGGCTAATTAACTTCTGGGTTGTGCTGCAATAAGGTCAGGCCTCACATTAGCCAGGGGGTAAGGATAGCAAGTGTGAAAAGTGCTTTGAGAGTTACAGTAAACACAGATTACCATCAAGAAGGGCTTTTTTCATTGAGTCAAGTTCAGTGTTTGAAATATGCCAGGCATATGCAGGTTGCATGTCCAGTGGCATTCACTGTTCTATTGAACAGAAGATTTCAACTATATAAACCAGTTGATTTTTAGTCCCATTTCAACACCAGGGCTAGTCAGGGCTCTCTCATTATTCATATTTCATTTCCACAACAAATTCCTCATCTTATTGCTTCCATATATGATAGTGCAGCTTTTATGTGGTGTAATGTCAAAATAACAAAGCCAAAAATCAGCAACTTACTATCAAAAGTCTTTTGCTGCTTTTATTGTTTTACACTTGGCTTCAGTATTATTGGGATACCCCCCATTTTATCCCATGTTAACAAAGCATTTTTATCAGTAAAATTTCTGGCTGAGACTGCAAAATCATTTTATCTGGTGCACCATGTTTGAGAGAAATTGTATGTTCCAAATCTGATTGTTACATAAATTCTCACACTTACAGCCTACAATTCTGAGCCAGAAAGTTTTTGTTAACATGGGATTTGGATGTCCCAATGATGTTGAACCCTGGTGTACTTAAGCATTTTCATACCTTTCAAAGTTTTGGGATTTTCTTAGATATTATATTAGAAGTGTAAAAAAAATCCTACTGTCACAGTTGAATTGTGAGTTTCATTAGATTTCAATTAATTTCCAGCAATTTTAACCTCACATTTTCAGCAGCTTTGATCGCTAATTTTCAGTGGCTTCCAGCTGCCCAACACAGTGTCTACAGAAACTGCAGTTTTCTAGTGATAAATACATCTTCAAAATGACACTGATATAATGGTCCTTAATTGCAACTGATGCTTAGTTCAAAGGATAATTGCCGGTATTATCATCCTGCAGATTGTCCCCAATAATCTACACAACGGGTTTTGAAAACAAACATGGCGTTTGTTTTCGTTCTAACTGCATTTACTGAAAAAGTGAGTCCATTCACAAAATAAATGACCCAACTACTTTCAGAGTGCAAGTAAAGGGTAAATGAAAGTCTTCCAATGCCTCAGCCCTATTCATCTTATGCCACAAAAATCTTTGTTTGTCAATTTAACTTGCGAATTTTAAAATTATTGTTATTATTTATATAGAAGTCATATAATGTGCCCCCATACAAGACAAGCAACACCACAGACCATAATATGAACGCCTTGTCGCCTCTGAACAAATATGGACTGGACGCCGTACACTAAAGCAGAGCATCTGGAGAAGGTGCGCAGAAGTCTGCGTCAGGAAAAACATCACGAGACATTTACTATATAGCTTTTAATCGAAGGGGCTCGAGTCACAACGCATGCGCTATTACAATGATACATTGCAAAGGTACCAGGACGAAGCTGAACATTTCAAAGGAATCGGCAGGAGAAATATTTTATGCGACTCATTATTTTCTCTGTATGCTCCACCTCAAAGGGTAGCCATACAGTTCTTCCGCATCGTGCTTACTTAAGTTGAGTCCAGTTTTATGAGAATTCTGATGCAACCCCCGATAAATAAAAGGAAGAGGCTATTCGCCCCGCGGCGGTTCAGCGCGAGAGGTCAGAGAGCTGGGCGGATTGTAAAATTAAATCTCTTATTGGCACAACGGCGGGGCAAATAGCATAAGTGCTTCTCTTATCTGTCCCGCCGCGGTGCGAATAGTTGAACTGCTTCTCTTGTCCGCCCCGTTGCGGGGAAGACTGCTGATCGCTTTCCACCAATTCACCTGGCTGCGGGGCGAATAGCCACTTCCTCACTGGAAATGTAGCTGAATAACATTAAAATGATTAAGTTGCTTGACTTCGTTACCTTTAGGTAGTCATTTTCAGATCGAAGATCTTCAATTTCCCTCAGCAAATCTTCCACTGGCTCGTTTTTCCCTTTGAGTGCATAATGTGCAGGTAGTGACTTCCCTGATTTAAGATCCAACTTCGATTGCCCCAGTGATTCCTCTGAGCGGCAATGTCCTTGAGTTGGCAAACCGGGCGATAAAATCCCTCTTGCTGCTGACATGGAGAATGGTTCGACGATGCGAGGAAGCGGTTGAGACCCTTCAGAGGGCTCGGGAGACGCAGTATCCTGCTGTGGGATCTCCAAGCCTGGCAAGTCCCGTTCGCTGGACCCAGAACCATTCCCTGATTCTGCATCGCTGGTAGCTGTTTGTACGAGCCTTTGCTCATCAGACAGTGGTTCTGAAGGGCAGTCAGACAAATCCGAGCTGCTGTCAGTGTGATTGACCCTGCCGAGGCATGTTTCCGTTGGCACACACACAGGAGACCTCCGACCATGCAAGCTACGAGTCGACTCGGTGACCAGGGTTTTTTTTCCCTTCTTGCCTTTGATTACATTATGATCGCCGAGTTTGCCGGCAGCTTTCTGATCAGATGTTGCATTATGGATGACCTTAGCGTTCTTTTTTTCTGCAACAGACTTAGCCTTACTTTTTGTTGCTATTAGCTTCTCTTTAGCGCCAGTGACCGGGCGTCTGGAAATGCGGCTTTGGGTAGCCAGGGGTCCTACGGATGGTTGCTGTTTGGCCGACAGTTTAGGCGATTTAGGAGCTAATCCTGGTGGTTTTCCAGACTCCCTGGCATGAATATCCTTAAGAATAGGTCTCGCAGGGGAAGGTGCCCTGTTAAAGCGTTTCTTTTCCAGCTGATGGATATGTTGTTTGATATCGCCGTTGGAGCCATTTGTACTCTCCATTATCCACAGACACTGAGATGGGAAGGGAGATGGAGGCACTGATGAATCCTCTACCAAGACTAATAACGCCGACTGATGACATCGGCGACACAGTTCTTTTCATCCGTTTTCCTTCTCATCACGTCTAGATTCTACGCATCCTTTCTTGTGGATTCATATGGTGATAATTTCACCTGGTTATTTTTGGCTACTCGAGGGCTATTCCGCTCTCGCTCCCGTCGAAGGATTTAGTGAAAGCTCTGCGATCAGTATGATGCAAGTCGCGACTTCAATCACGAAGCGTCCTTGTTTGAGCTGTCAGTTTGAAATAATCCAGGTTTGCCATAATTTGCCCGCTCCGCCATGTCCTATTCACATTCTGTATCCAGCTGCATCTGTGCCGATCGACCTCCTCCCTCCTCGTTCTGTAAATCTACTAGCGCTGCGGTCCCAGCTTCTGATGCCCGTGGTTTCAGTCTAGCGCATGCGCTCCCTTCCCACATACTGGTTAACGCACCTCTTTCAGATCATGCGACGGCACCATACACACACAGAGCTACAAGTGCCACTCGGATCAGTCATGCAGGCGTGACGAGCAGTCAGATCTCCTGAGCTTTGAAGCAAGCCTATGCAAAAAAGTAGGCCCATCAAGCCCAGATGATTCATTAAGTACTTACTCAAAACAAAAATGTTTTACCAAGAAGGACCTAAATATCGCATTGCTTATTACACTGGCAGTAAATTAATAATTTAACGCTGCTTTTCTATGAAGTTCATCTCAGCAATGAGAGCAGCTTAAGATGATTTGAGACTTATAACAGTTATCATTTTCGTGAACTTATTGCTTGTTCATCGATGAGCAAATAGTCACCCTCGTTGATCAAAGTTAAAATAACATGAACCTTTATTGAAATATTTAGTCCTGACAAGAAACTTTTCGTGAAGAAATCTGATTTAGGACAACACAATGAAATATTCAGGTAAAATATTTTAAACAACTCATTTTTCCAAGGGTTGTGTTTCTGTCCAGCTAAGCCAATAGAAGGTCAATCCAACGCAACTTGGTTACAAACGCCGAATACCGTCAATTTGTGGCTAAACCACTTAAACCACCAATTTCTGATTTCCGTTCCTACAGCTGGAATGGTTTCCAATCAATCACAGGCAGGCTCATTCAGACTAGCATATTCACTTAACCTGCATGAAGGGTAGTGAGGACTGCTGGATGACAGCCGAGTTCTTAGAGAAAACTAATATACGGTATATGGGGGAGGGGCATGTAAACTCCAAAGGGATAGTTTCAGACTGGGATTCTAACCCATAACCATCTTGTGAAATGCCACCCTTCAAACTATTCTGTAAAATCATTTTATTGCTCCCAATAAAAGCATCATGTTCTTTGCAATTACATGAAATTTTCATCATGAAAATTTTAATCCATAGGCAGGAAAGATATAGATGGAACAAAGAGATGGACTACTTGTGGCTGCCAAAGCTGCCAAGAATACCAGTGAGATCTCTAAAAGAACTGAATTGCTGAACAACAACAAAAAAATTATGAGTGCTCAGTCAAGAAATGTCATAGTTACAGTAGAGGACTACTGATTAAGGCCAGAATGGCACCAATTTCTGAAACATTGTGACGTACAAGATTACAATGTCATGGAGTTGTGTGCCTTTGTATGGTACAAGAAATTCTCAAAGCTGGTTGGTGGTACAATGTCCAACTGACCCGTGCACAGACCTGTGGTACTCACAACTACATGGTCATATAAACAATATCTCATCCTGAGGGTCCCCCACTGATATTGGTACCCTGGGTAAATATTAGCTGCAAAGGCTATTGAAAGTATAGTCACTGATAATCCTACCAATCCTTTCTTCAAAATTTAAATAAAAGTGCAAATTTGAATTTCAATCACAATGATCCCGGTTGAAAACTATTCTTATCTTTAAATAAGTATTATTCCCAAAGCTTGAATACAACTATTATTGGCACAGTAGATAAAAGGAAAATCTGAAGTACACTGCCACTCAAAAGTTTGGTATCACTAGCAAATTTCTTTGCTTTCCAAAGAAAAATACATTTTCATGCATTTCACAGACATTTTTTCCATTTCACAAACGATTAAAATTAATCAGATGATTTTCAAAGAATGATCTACATTTTTGGCCTACTATCAGCAACTGTCAGTCCTCTGCATCAATCTCCTACTATGGCTGCTAATCCAAGTTAAGCATTTTATAAGGCTAATTGATTATTAGAAAACCCTTCTGCGAATGTCACGCACTGCTGAAAACCGTTGAACTAATAAGGGAGCGCAAAAGGGAGCATGGCATTCTTAAGGTTGGTTTAGTACCTGAAGCATCAGCAGTTGTTTGTTTAAAGGCTCAAAATGGCCAGAAAGAGAGAACTTCCTTGAGAGACCCGTCAGTCTATTGTTGTGCTTAGAAAAGAAGGCTATTCAATGCGAGAAATTGAAAACTTAAAATCTCTTACCATGCTGTCAACTGCTCCCTTCAGAGTGCAGCACAAACTGCCACTAACAAGGACAGAAAAAAGGAGTGGCCCCGATACACAACTGTGCAAGAAGACAAATATCTGCGAGTGTGAAGTTTAAGACAAAGACACCTCACAGGTTGTCAACTAGCAGCTGCGCTAAATAGTTCCCGTCAAACACCAGTTTCAGTATCAACAGTGAAGGTGGTTTTTTTGATCAAGGCAAAGTTTGAAGTACATATTCATCATTTTCCATCAAAATCATTATTTCTAACTCAGACAATGTCAGCATGTTCTGTTCATTTGCTATATATCCTATTCAGACTAATTTCATGTGTGTTTCCATGGAAAACAAGAAAATTTCCAAGTGATCCCAACTTTTGAGCGGTAGTGTATGTTGCCATTCATATTAGCCTATTTTAAGTTATCCATGATTAGGAAAAATTAAATAGTCGACCTTAACTTCCCATTTTTCTGGGCTATAAATATGAGTTGACACACAGGCCTATTTCTCTCAGACATCCATCACAATATTTCATACAAAAGAATACTACTTTGCTTTGCTAATGCTGTGCGATAAAGTTTTTTTGGGGTCACAAATATAAAAATGACTATAAGAATATAGTTCAAAATGCCTATTTTCAGTTATCATGGCACTAATTTTTTTAGGCATGTGGCAATTCTGACAATCTGCCTGGAAGAATGCAATGAATGGCACACAGTAAGGAAGATGTTTCAAGCAGTAAAGGAAAGTCCAAGGGTCACAGTTCTAAATTGCAGACATCAGTTATGTCTTGAGGTCAGAAAGTCAAATAATCCTTCTAAAAACAAAGATAGGCATTCCATGCAGAACCTTATCCCTCACATTAAGTGCAATACTAGATTTAAGATGTTGTAAGGCTGTTCTCTTTCCAAAAGCCCAAAACAACTTATTAGGATTCATGATACAGTATTGTGGTTCCTTGATATACTAAAACCTGATTTCCTTCGCTAGTAATCTTGAACCGTTCCATTATTGGACCTTCTAATAGGACAGTGATCCAAAGCATGATTAAAATCAACACAAATTGTTCCCAAACCACATATTCAAGATTTTGCCAGGGCGATATCATTCCCCACTGACCTACACAAAATAGAAAACCTGTGAGAGAGCTAAAGGTGAGTTTTGAAATGCAAAAATCTGAATGTAATGTTTTTTGAGATATTCTGCACTGAGGAATGGTCTTACATTCCTACCCATGTCTTCTCCATCTTCATTACACACTGTCCAAGACCTAGAGCTGTGACTTTGGCAAAGGGAGATTGAGCAAAGTATTTCATGACGGAGATCCAATAATTGTGGCACATTTTTCTCATTCCATCATTGCATGTCAATGAAAGGTTATACATTTCTTTGCTACAATTCACAACCACTTTTGTCCATACTGCTGAACTTTGACAAGAAGAAGCATGTGACAGGAGTATTATATTCTAAGACCAATTTAAATAAGCCTGACGTTTTACTTTCTTTGTCATGAGACTGACATCTAGTGGCCATACTGTAACAAAACATCATTGGCAAGCAGCTGCATGGAAAATACTGCGTATCAATGTGCATGCATTGCCCAGATGCAACAACACATTCCAACTCTCAAAAATTTTGAGGTAATAAATATACATTTTTATTTGGACTTCACCAGCTGAAGAATGCCAAAAGTTATAAATATCACAAACTTGCTTGCATGCCAGCATACTCAAAACATAAAACTGTTTAGTATATCATACAATGAAATTTGCTATTTTATCTATTCTATTAAAACATGTTATAAATAACTTCTGTAAACTATAGCAAGTTTTACAAAAGACAGAAAATGCTAACTAATAGTACAATACATGCAATTTTGAAAACCTTCCTCAGGGGAAATAGAACATAGACAAACAGGCTGTTTTCAATACTCTTGAAAGGAGCATTTCTTTGAATGCTCGTTTTGATCTCCACGGCTTAAATTCTCATCGCACACATTCGAAGGGAAAGTGGGCTGAAAACAACATAACAAATGTAAAAACACACACATAAAATTCTGTACAAACTGGAACGAAAATTCAGGTTACAGGCTTAATCTTTTCATGATAAGCATGATTTTTCACACCATTGGGGAATCAACGTTAGATTTTATAACTTGGTACATGGCAGCCCACATTTGCGAGGACTGTAGAAGGGATCTCATGATACATTTTCCCTGGAAAGTCATGCTTGGAAAATCAGAAAATTAGACCATTCCAATAGAACCCAACTGGCCAGAACTTTAATCAAGTTCCTCCACAGCACAAAAGGCCATCGATTTATGTAGCAATGAAGATTAGACATGGATAATTCATTTTACAGATTAATTAATTGAGACTCCAATAAAAATCCAATGTTCCTTTTCAAAATATTCATGAATACATCAAATCATTGAGCTGGCTTCGCTGTGAAACAAATCATCCAACATACCCCAGTGTTCATGAGAAGCAGAGGTGGTTCACGCAAGCTAAAGGTCAATATGCATTATAATGCTGTCAGAATCCATTTAGACAAATGTTAAAATAATTATCAATCTCTTCCGCCAGAATCAAACCAATAATAATTCTATAAAATGATGGACTGTAACAACTCAAAAGGTAATGCACGCCAACATCCTGGAATTGACTGTAGCAGTGGTATTTTAAACTTAGGAAATGCGCAACACCAAAAAGGGAAAAAAGTTTTCTAGACAATATGCAACCAGAAGCCTTATTTAATTTTTTTTATTTTCATTTTTTTTTGCTTTAAGCCATTGGTAAACAATAGACTCCAAACAGGTTTTGTCAACATCCCTTTGTTTGGAATTCATAATATGAAGACGAACCTACACTGGGCTTAGTGTCTTAATGGGGTAGCAGGGATTGCATAGCTTTGAACCCTTGCAGTAAAACTGTTTGACTGGACGCTGCAGTCGTTTAAGTACTTACCACTGAAATCAAGACCAGACCTCTCCAGTTACTCAAATCCACATCCCCAAAATAATGTTCAAACCGCTCTACTAGTTCCAAAGAATACATACGTGAGATGAAATATCTGAATGACTCCCTTTAAGAATGACACAAGACAGTCCAGTATCTAATGGTTAATTTAGATAAGCATATTTTTAGTGTTATATAAACTAGAAAATATACCAGCAGACCTGCACGAGTATTCATAGGTTTCAATCCAGAAAGTCATATTCTATTCATCAGTCAAATGCAGGGCTGTGTGGTAACCACCTCATGTCAATCACAGCTATCAATCACACATACCCATTATGTTAACAGTTGCATGATGTTGATCTGACATGACCAATGAATCTGAGAAACTGCTGTTTCGTGATTGAAGACTGGTTTGATTTGTCCTGTCATTGTTAGAGGAATGCGGCGTTCAGTGTAAATAATCAAAGCTTTAAAGGTGCACTATGCAAGTTTGTTTATTTTCTGCACGATTATATTTTTGTTTCAATTCGCCGATATCTCCCATGATCCGCTAGCTGCCTATCCCAGAAACACCTGGGCTCTGGAGACCGCACAGGCGTCATAAACTGCAAATAAACACAAGGGGCACAGGCTATGCCCCATGACATAACAAACCGTTCCGGCCAATCACCGCCAAGAGTTGACAGTTACGGAAGCATGGGAGGGAGGGAACTATAGGAGGGAGGGGCAAGCTACCTCTCTTTTATTTGAATTTCAACAGAAGTGACGTCAACAAACTTGCATAGCGCACCTTTAAGGGTTCACCTTTCAAATGATGGATGACATCGGCATTTTGTGATCAGGTGTGAATGAGAACACATTTTTCAAGAAAAAAAAGACTTTGGAGAAGATTACATGTATTGATAATGCATAAAGATATTCCATCTTTGCATTGTAGGCTCATCTTTTTTTTGTTGACCAAAAACAGAACTATAATAGCTCAGTCATTCAAGTTACAGTCCTTAGATTTGAAACGTATGACTTCTTCAAATGGGTCAACCTGTATCAAATTGGGGAGCATTTTACGGCCTTTTCTTACTTGAATAGTTGTTTCTGAGATTTGGACATAACCTACACTCAAATACGTTTGAAGTTGATGAGCCACATGCAACCCTGATCTAAAATATCGCATTAAAAACAAGGAGACTAGCGGAACCACCATGCATTGTACAGACAGTTGCTGTTCCTCAGATCAAATTATGACTTGCGTTCACCCAAAACATAAAAGCAGAGAGTGGAGGCTGTTGAAAAAGTCTAGGAGCACAACTTTATCGGATTATCGAGGAATCTAAGTGCTAAGTCCAAACTCCCTGGCAGCCTCACAAACTCAGCCAATAAGAGGAGCCAAGAGAGTAGCCAATCATCTCTACCTGAAATGCACAGCCTCATTTCTCTACAGGGGAGCATGGGATACTTAAACATAAGGCAGCAGCTGGACCTAGGTTTAACCCACTCCTCCTGCACTTGAGGTAGTCGGCAAGGGAAGTGTGTAATGAGAATGTGTGTGGTTCTGCTACTGAGTGTGCGTGTGATGTTCTACACCTTTCTTAAAGGGAACATGCGCTTTGAAAAACTGGGGAGCATCCTCCAATGGTCTGAAAGATAGTGTTGGATCCATGCTTCCACTTGCTGGTGAGAATGGTGCAAGGCATGGCAGGGTGAGGAAATGAAGGAGACCAGTGCGACCTAGCAGCAGCGTACTCTAGGGGGTGGAAGTTCAGGGGGTAACTCTGGCTCTGGCTGCAGCGACAGGATGCTGTTGGACAGGGCCTTGTTGGGGACCTCAAGAGGCATCTGCAACAATATAGGATATATGGACAAAGCTCACCATCTCATGGCTTCTCCACAGTCATAGCCTATAAGTACCAGGATGGCAATGCAGTTCTTTGCTTTTTGGCAAGGGTGGGAAATTGGCATCAGCCACCAGCCAAATGCTGGTAAAACATGAAAGTGGCTGGCAGATTTCAGACTCAAAATAATGATTTACTATTGAACGGCAAATGAATCTGAATATTTATGGCAAAGACTGGTAGATGTTCACATTTATAAAGTTAAATTCCCAAAATTTTAGCCGAGTATTATGCTATTTAGCTTTCAAATTATGAAAAAACATTGCACTCACCTGTCCAGCTTCCGCATAATAAATCAAGGGTTCAACCAGGCTTTTAGAGAGGCATTTTGAAGTTTAGACTGGTTCACATGGGTAAAAATTTAATTACATGGGAAAATTAACAACTCACAACTGTCTAAACCTGTCTAAATTTTAAGAGCCAGTTTTTCTAAGAATCAGGCAGTTAACCATTAGGGGGTGATGTATGATGGTCTCAGATTTGTATAAAATTTTTGTTGGTGAAAGATGGTTGGTTCAGTAGAAAAACTGGAAAGTTTTAGGTGCCAATACCCTTCGGTTTCTTTTTTTAGGGGTACCAGAAGGGCCAAAGATTCTGAGATGAGGAATGAGCACTGAACAAAAAAATCACTAATGAAATGAAATTGTATCATTGCACCAACAACAGCCCAAATTCATTTTTGCATGTCAATGTACTCTGTGTAGGGCTCACAGTAATCTGAAAAGTTTTGTGGGCTGTCGAGGGTACGTCCTATAGGGGGCGTTGAAAGATGCTACTTTTGGCCATTTAAGCAGTGATATCAGAGGCATTTCCAGAATGAGCCCTCGACAACCCAAGATGGTTTATTCATAATATGATACCATGGGAAGTCCTTTACATAAAACACAAAATAAGCATGGGATGTTGAGGGCGCAAGAGTATAGGTGGCACTTCAAACAGAGAAAAGGTGAAATTTGGCATTTTGAGAGGTTAAAGTTCTCCGTGCGCCCTCATCTGATTTTTATTAACCCGTGTCCAACCAAGGGGGGTGGGGACAGGGGTGGCAGTTACCACCCCCCCAACATATTTTTTCCTCATGCACAAAAACGTTAACAGATATGATCTAATGCTTCTAGGTAATTGTTTATTCATCCTTTGCGCTCATTTTCATGAAAAAACGAGGAGGGTACCTCACACCCTGGGGGTAGGGTAGGCTGTCAAAGTCGAAGGGTAGGGGGGGTGGTTGGTAAAATTGACGGAAAAATATGAAAAAAAACATAGATTTTTGTATTTTTGTCAGATATGACATCTATAATGACATCATTGTGACATCACAGAGTTTTGTGATGTTTGATTCTTGTTTTGAAGAAGAACATATGTACCAGACGTATTACTGATATTAAAAGCCTTGTTTCATCATAGGGAAAAACAAAGTAAAGAAAATTAGGCGTGCAATGCTCGGAATACCCCTCAGCTCGATGTCGAGGTTTTTGGAGACGTCCGCCCGCCCGCTGCCCGACCGGGCGCCCAACCGCACGAAGGATAGCAATACCCCATCAGCCTTGAGGGCTGAGGGGTAAAAAATGTGAAAAATGTTCAGAAAAAGATTTATTTTCTTTTTGTGTGTGTTTTTCCCAAAATGAGTTATTTATGACATCATAGTAATGTCAAATTTATGTTACTCATGAGTTTATAACATTTATAATAATACTAAAATATTCATTGTAGTATCAGTAGTTCTAGAGGTTACAGTAAGTTACTTATTTTCAGCTAAATTGAATAACAAGAGTCATCAGAAGATGACATATCCCCCTGGCCCCTGATTATTTGCGAACGTCATGTCAATCAAACACCTTCAAAGAAATTCTAACAAGAATATTGAGGTGATTTTCCTCTGGAATGATCTGGAAGTATGTACTGGCAACATCCAGCAAAGACTATGAAGCACACGCTGGCAAAGGCAATAAAAAAACAAGGGTCATTAATGAACAGTGTTTTAGTTCTGCTCCGGAAACAAACACAGCCCTGCGACACAGTGGGCTGTTGTCAGCACAATGATATAATTGCATTTCAAAACTGAATTTTTTTCAGCGCTCATTTCTCATCTCAGAATCTTTGACCCTTCTGGTACCCCTAAAAAAAGAAATTGAAGGTTACTAGCTCCTAAAAAATTACACTTTTTCTATTGAACCTACCATCTTTCACCAAAAAAAAATTTAGGCAAATCTGAGACCATTATATATATCACTCTCTGCCTGATTCTTTGGAAAACTGGCTTTTAAAATGCCTTTCTGAAAGACTGCTGGTCCCATGCCAGGCTAAACCCTTGCATAGGATGCTTACATACAAAGTTAATACTTCCATTCAGTGCACCAATTTGAAACATCAATAAAAAATCTAAATACTTTAACAACAAACATTTCAATATCCAAAATCCAAACATGCAAATGTCCTCATATAGTGAATTAACATACAGCTTGTGGATATTGAAATGTAATATTTGCTAGTAAGACATTTACACGATACATAAACAGTCCTACACGTGTATATATAGCATGGCTTTATCCCTTTCATTTGATATTGGGCTTCCAGTGCCATCAACTACCAAGAAATAATTCACAAATTTCTCCTCAAGACTACAGCCATCATAGTCCATGTGTAACAAATCCATGTGCAAGGCTCTACTAAAATAAAAGTACAGTACCAGCGTGGATAAAGGTTACACTTTCGCCAACGCGCCGTTGGCCGTGCATCAGCCGAGGGTCAGGTAGACGTGCCCAGCTCGCTGAACTGGGAAGTAGAGGGAGTGAGAAGGCATGTTGGGCGGCCGTTCCACCCATATCTTACTGTAAATCCCCGTTGCAAGGTCCAAATAAGTTCAGCGCTGAATTTTTTTCGTTGGACAACATGACGTCCATTATATTTGTAGAATAGTGTAAATATCTGAAGTAATTTTTGCTACAGATTTTCTTTCGCACAGTTGATTTCCAGGAAAGTTAATGTCTGCAAATTCATGTATTTTTGACGTAATATTAACCGATAAGAATTAAGAAATAAAACCTTTAGATCTAAAGAGCAGTTATCTGAGAAAGCAAAACAATAACAACAACATGTTTTGCCACCACTTTAATATTATTTGGGCCTAAATCATGAACAAAACCCGCGCCTCTGAAACTAGATATAAAATACGCAAATATCTATGTACTTGTAACTTACAATAATAGTGTCACTTTTTCCTAAATTCGCAAGAAATGTTTCGGTCTTTGGAAATCTGGAGGTTTTAGTCCTCGTTGTGTATAAGCCGAACAACTCAGTCAAGAAAGCGGTGACTTGTTCAGTTGGGTCAAACGGTTGAACGTAAAGTGTGCTAACTTTTGTCGCCTTTAACTCATAATTTGAGAGCTAATCTTAAGAATAAATTTTGGCTCTTACCGACAAATTAACGCGATAAAGCCCTTATCACTTGCAAGTGTCATGGTTTAGCACGGATTAAACACTGTTCTCACAGCGGGACTGATTATGTTTTCACATTTGTGAGAAATGATCACTTATCTGCCTTAGGTGTACTGTGTAAAACATTGACATTCAGATTTAATGGTTTAGTTATCAATTTGTGAATTGTGTGCAAGCCAATGTCTTACATTATTAAGACTAATAACTATTTCGCTACGGCAAATTATCAACATTTACAGTGACACGAGCAAGTTTAAAAATTTTAGGCATCCAGCGAGAAATTATAAATGTATTAATAAATGTTTTGTGACAACATGTGCATAAGCTTTCCATTGGGAAAGCATTTCTACTTCATGACTACTCCTACTTCTAACAGCCTCTTATAGAATTAGATATTTTAAAACTCTAATAACAAAATCATCGATTGACTTGTAAATAAGTCGCATCCGAAACAGTTGCAGTAGTTTATTCTTGCCAAAATTCAAGGCCTGCAATAACACACCAGTCATACCCATAAACCACTCCCTATCGACAGTCGCCCCAAGTTCTGCCTGCCGGGACTACACCAACACCTGTTGTAATCCTCCGCCACCCGTCAGGCTGATCAGAGAAAGGTGGACAAAAACGCGAAGCCAACTTCTCGTTAACTTTAGCGGTATCTTTATCCACGCTGGTACTGTAATTCACACACATGCACACATTGGTTCTCCAGTCCAATGAAATAGCATCACCCCAGAGTTACCAACTACTAGTATAGCAAGATATGGGACCACAATCAGAAGAAGTGATCTTCCATTTTCACGAGGTGGAAACTGCACAAACCTTACTCAGAATGTCATCCACCAGTTTCAAGAATATCTCATCCACGTTAAAGTTATCCTTGGCGCTCGATTCACAAAACCGCATCCCAGATATCCTTGAAGCAAACTGTAAATGAAAAGCAAGCTTCCCTTAACTCTACGCAGAATACAAATAATGCCAATTTTTTCCAGTTATGCATGTGCCTATTTAGGCTTTATAACTCAGTATTTGCGTCATAGAGATGCTGGAAATTATTCCAGTGAAGCAAGACATTTGGAAATTCAATTACAGAATTATTTACAAATTAAATTTCGGAATTTACGGACGCCGGCGTCTATATCGGCGCAAAGCAGTAAAAATCTGACTGTTACTAAACCAAAAGAGCACATCCTGAGTACTTCCTTGAAATGCCCCTCAAAGCAACAATTCATATCATGATGAGTAGGATCATGTCTACAATCCTCGTCACTATTTGAACAGATATGGAAGAAAATACAAAAAATAAATATCCACTAAAGAAGTGAGATTCACTCATATTCTACCAGGTTTGCATCCTACAGTTTTCAAGGACTGGACCTCTATATCTGTCAAATAGCACTTACTCTTTCACCTTGCTGTCGAGTTATTGCTCTATCAGTCTCACAGTCCAACTTATTTCCGACAAGCAAAAGCTCTGCATCCTCTGAAGCATACTGTGAGGAAATAGACAAACCATAACGAGAGATTGCAAGAAACCACTATTAAACAGTTCCTGCTCTAGCTTTACAAACAGATTACAATCACAAACACTAAATTTGTTTTTGAAAAAAATATATATATACATCATAAAACAGCTGCCAGGAAGAAAAAAATAAGCAATAATAAACAAGCCTTGCTCACACTAACTGTTGGTCATTTCAAGTTATTGACAGACTTGAGAAACAAGATAAGAATTGACCTGACTCTGCATATTGGGAACTGTATCCACTGATCAATTGAATTCTTTAAAAGAATCAAAATAAGAAATAACGTTAAAGTACAAAAAAGCTAATGTCAGCATATTTGCCATGTTCTTGAGTTGAACATGTGCTGCATGTGCTTACAGCAGATAATGACATGAGCAAAAATGATTTAATGAAATGTGTGGAATATTCATATCATTGCGAGACAAAAATTCCCCCTCTTTCACTGAAGGTACCTTGTCGATCATTTTCATCCATTTCGGCAAGTCTTCGAAAGTCTCCTGCTTGGTGATATCGTACACCAACACAATGCCCTTGGCACCGCGGTAGTAGGCTGAAGTGATGCTGTTAAATCTCTCCTGTCCTGCAGTGTCCCTGTACACATGAGCCACAGAATACAGAAATCATTCCTCCATGCAGTGGGTGACATAGTCTACTCTCCATTCCCGAACAATACCTGCATGAAACGGTGCATTAAACCTTCTCATCACCTTCTCAAGGCTCGGGTTGACAATTTAACACAACATTTCCATGACACCTTGAACTACAATAGCGATAAAAAGGGCAGGAGGGTTTGGAAACTGCTTGACTGCAGACAGTTACGCTCTCTGCAGTCAATGATCTACTGTATTAGATTTAGAAAGCCAGCTAAATTCAATAAAGGGCAACCCATGACATCAGTATTTGGCCTCAACCAATAGCTGCATTTCCAACAGCCTCGCAAATCTTATTTCAATTTTTGTAAATGCAGCAAAAGAAAATGCGCATTAGTGCATGGTTCCATCCACTACAGTTATGCGCTTTTGTTTCACGAGATGAGTCGTACGTGCCATTAGGTGGCGCTAATTCTCAAGTCAGTTGCCATTGTCTCTGCAGAGGAAGATGGCATGCTTGATGACGTCATAAGTGGGAAGAACAAAAAGGAAAATAATCAAGAAAGCTGGTGGCGAAAACAAGTGAGAGTAATCACTTCAGATATTTAGCTAGCTAGCGCTTAAGAAGTTTTTAATGTTACAGCTAGCACACCAGTGTAGTGAGCCTGCTAGCTAGCTTGCGTGATAATAAGGTTACAGTTCCCTTCTGCTGTAATGACCTCTAGCTTGCTAACTACGGTGATAACAAACACTTTAACATTATAGCTAGCACACCAGTGTAGCAAGGTAGCAAACTAGCTAGTTAGCTTGCTAATCCGGCTACAGTACACCACATGCACGCAGCCTTGGGGGAACCAGATTTTACTTGACACCGGTGCCTCGTCGGCCTCCCTACATATGGGAACGTAGGCAAGCAAAAATGATGCAGTCACTAAACTTCATCATTTATTCTCTTACCTGTTTCCACTACACTAAAGCGCATTTATCTACTAAATCTTTATCGACATGGCAAATTTTCCATCTCCTCCTTGCGCATGAAGAATTGATGCGCTATTTTGAGTTGATGCACATTTTGGGCGTTTCCATTCAGGATTTTTGAAGCGCAAATTCAAAATGAATATTAAAATGGGTGGATGGAAACATGACTATTGACATCAAAAAGTGGATTTAAGACAGTTCCTAACAGCCCGCTTTTGTCACTCTTGGGTAATTCTGTGCGAAATCGCCAGAAGGCTCCTGACTGACCATCTCAAATTTGCTTCATAACTTTTTGTTTTGATGCCCTTGTTACTAATAATTACTGTGCAAAATTTTCGGCTAATATCTCCACTAGTTTTAGAGATATTAAGCCAACAAAAAGGGGACGTGGCCCCATATTTAGCATAAAAACGAGTACTGCAATTAAACATCCATAGTATGATGGCTAATAACTTCTGAACTGTCCAAACTAAATTGTTCAAATTTTCACAGGATTCTTTGATATAATAAGGCTCTGTACACAGAAGGTATGTGTGTATGTGTATGTGACATATTTGCAGATCTATGGAATGCCAAATATGGCTTCCTGTAATGCGCGTTCATCCATTGTAGCACTTTTGGCTCTCTAAATCTCCAGATTCAATGACACCAGATGTCTGATTCTTTTTAATATATGAGACATGTTATAGTACCATCAAGAAAAAGTGTTATATTGGTAACAAAAATTATACTTTCTCATATTTAGGCCTCTAAAAATGGAAAAAAACTTGTGGCAAGGTTTGACAAGGTTTACCAGAGAACAAATTAGATCAGTGAAAAGAGCAAGGTCTAATTGATATATGTACCAAATATGAAGTTGGTGCTGTGAAGAAAACCATTTTATTCAAGGCGTTGTATATAGAAGGTTTTATGACATGCGAAAATGCCATTCACAAGGTTACATCACACATGCTACATCATTATTAATTCAATTCTCTTGACTATTCATATATTTACTATATTTGTAAATATTATAAATGATTTTCAAATCTCACAAAAGTCAATTACACAAATTTAATTCTATTTATGTACACTTAACAGGTGTGGTTCGTTAAAATGGAGGTTAAAGTGGAGGTGAAGGCAGTGCATTTAAGGTCTGGCTATGTCCAGTTGCAATTGCAACTGCATTCTTTAGTTTTAGCCCTGCGTTTATGTGTAGCTGCTCCCCTGGTTTTTTACCTTGTGTTTATTTTGATTTTAAAAGTTTATTAAAATCCTTAAAGCTTTTTTCCAGCCTGTGCGTTTGGGTCCGTAACTTTCTTTTAGACCCATGGTCCTAGCTCCCACCGGATCGCAGTATTCATCCTGCGGGAGCAAATCCATGACAATGTAACCTTGTGAATGGCAATTTTGCATGTCATAAAACCTTCTATATTCAACAGCTTGAATAAAATAGTGTTCTTCACAGCACCACCTTCATATTTGGTACATAAAGCAATTAGACCTCGCTCTTTTCACTGTTTATTTTGCGTTCTGGTAGACCTTGTCAGATTTTTGCAATAAGCATTCAAAATACAGACACAACACTTTTCCATTTTTAGGGGCCTATATATGAGAAAGTATAATTTTTGTTACAGATATAACATGTTTACCTGATAGTACTATAACATGTCTCATATCATCGCTGTCTAGCACAAACTTTGTGTGATTTTGTAATAACTAGACATGACATCATCAAACTTGGTATTCTGTCTTTACATATAGTCAGATATTTGAATGTGTCAATACTTTATTAATATTTTACCCAAATCAAGCTCTCGTGGAGTTATGAGGTTTGTGACCAACGAAAGTGGAGATAGAAGGTTTTTTCCGTCACTGATTATGACAGCTGCATCGGCTGCAGTAGCTCATTGCATTACGTTATCATCAACTTAGAGATTGGAGCAGTGACGCAGCCAGAGGGTGGGCCCTGACCTGTTCTCAGTCAATTTCATAACAGAAGGTTCACTCTGAGAGCACTCCACACTTAACAGGTGCTGCTTGTTTTACCCAATTAGGTAAGAAGACAATCATTCATCTGGATGTGTATTTGCTGTATTTAAATCAATGTTAAGAAATGATCAAATTTACATACCTGTCGACTCTCACGCAAATAGCTGAGGCCGCACGCTTTTTATAGCTATTGAACTGCGGAGTGCCACTTTTTTTTTTTAATCAACCCACACAATACCGAGAGTCCGTGTTTCACTGGAACACGGACCAGTTCAATCAACGCAAAGCACTGGCCTATTAATAAGTAAATTATTTTGCGGTACTGAATTTAGCCCATAATTTCATTGTTGTTAGATCGCATATGGAGAGAAATTGTGTCTTCAGTAGCCAATTACGATTATTGGAAAACGCATCAATAAAGGAAAATGATTGAGAACTAGCCAGGACTAATTGCTGTCATAAAGGGACGTGTCTTTGCCCACGCTCTGGCTACGCCACTGGATAGGAGCACTTTTGGAAACTCTTAGGTCCAGAGCAAATCTCGAAAAATGAAGAAGAAAAAAAAGCATTGCGTTGTGAAGCAGAAGTGACCATCGCAGAGCAGGTTCCCTCCCCGCCTCATACCAACCAGCAGTGGTCGGCAGCTCTTTTCAGAAGTAGCGCAAAACTCGCCAATGCGCTACAGCAGTGGTTCTCAAACTTTTTCTGCTGGGCCCCCCTTTGGTACATAAGAAAATTTTTGCGCCCCCCCCCCCCCCCCCCCCCACAAAAATAATAATACATACATACGCACATTGGGTTTCCAGAGTCCATTGCAGTTTATTTCACACGTTGTAATTAATATAAACCTCAACCTTTTTTGAAAAAATAGTAAGTAAATGGTCATAAACTGTAGGTAGTCATAAACTACAACTAGGCTACTTTTAGAATTAGAAATAACAAAATAACAAATATCCACGGCATAATTATTTTAAGTGTAACTGTTTTCAAGCACCTTGACTGTGTAATTATGTTCAGTGCAACAGGTTTATTTCTTAATATTAAACAACATTGCCATTTATGCATTTTCCGGACACCGACAGAAACTTGCATACAGCCAATCAGCAACCTTGTGCCGGACCTCTGAAGTGTGTCTCGAGACAGTTACATTTTCCTCTCTTCACTGGCCTCGCACTTTTAAGTTAAAATACGTTAACCTAGATCGCGTCAGCTTATTATAGAGAATATGAATGCTCTGAACAGGTGATTTTTGTCAAGCCTAGCTGGAAACATTAAAAACGATCGGCAGGTTTGGAAACGGCCGCTGTAATTTTCCAATTAAGGACACGAAAATTTAATAATTCAAAACCTCCTTTAAAGTATAAAATCATTAGGCTGTATCACACCCCTCTGCCTGAGTATAGCCATCTACTTAAAATTATGTTTCTATGATGCAGAAAGAAAGCACCATAATCAACCAATATTAACAGCCGACAGCGAAGTAGCCTACGAAAAAAAATTAATGAACACCACTTGCAAACCTGCCGATATGATTGTAACGTTCAGTTGCTAGGCTAGATAAAAATAATCTGTAGGCCTACAGAGCATTCATATTATCAAGAATAAGATGACACAATCTCGGTTATTTCTGCTTTGTATTCATCAGATTTTGTTCGGTGTCACTTACCATTTTATTATCAATATGCTAGATCAGTGCAGGATAAAAAGCAGCGAGCTGGGTATCGCAAGACTACATTGATTGTAACCAGCTGATTTTACCAGCTTCATATATTTGAACAACTACATTCATAAAAAATGATTAATGAAAATAGCAGGCTAGATGAATGATTTTGCGAAGAGTTATGTTGAGAGTAAGGCAGGCATTTACGATGTAATCGCAGAATTCTGGGCAGCGAATGGACTGTATGCAAATTATTTTCTGTTGGTATAGAAAATCAATCAGTTGAGCGCTCAAGTGGGTAAAAATCCAGAAAAAAACCAGGAAGGTGCTCTTTAGTATGGAGTTGGCATATGAAACAAACAAACAAATGGTCTAAGGCAACTAAGGCAAAATTGCCCAGATGAAGGCTACTTGCCGAAACATGTAGGCATTTTATTGTTCTATTATGAACTAGCCAAGTAATAAAGGCTTTTTATGTTTATACCAGAAGAGTTGCCTTAGACCATTTGTTTGTTTGTTTCATAATTTTCTGTTGGTGTTCGAAACTCCAGTGGGGGGGAAAAATTCGCTTCCCGCACCCCGCGCCCCCCCCTGCAATTGCTCTGCGCCCCCCACTTTGAGAACCACTGCGCCACAGGAATGCAATTTGGGAAGGGTCTGCTGGGGAGGGTTATGTAGATTTGTGTTCCCCTAGGCGCCTCCTGCTGACCAGACAGTCGCTCAAAAGGAAGATTCTGTGCTTGGCTATGTTCGGATATCCTCCGCCCTTGTTCTGAGCTTGCGAAAGCTCAACCAGTGAATGCATAACCCTATAATACCCGGACACAGACATCATTATGGAAAAAATATGACCCAGTAATATTTTTGAAGTATTGAAGGGTAGTAATCAGATCCACTGTTCATCATTAGGTTTTGTGACAGTAAAATATACATTGCTGAACAGAACTTCTTCTAATTCCAGGAGTATCATATCTGATACAGCCAAAAATCAGCAACCCTCCAGAACTCGACACTCAAAATTTCAAATTATGTATATGCTCTCTACTATCTATAGCTATCCCTTAACATGTACAAGAATAAGTTTTTGTGTAATATTTACCTTGGAATGCCGAACTTCACTGCCAAAGTCCAAGGAAATTCATGAATTCCCATTCACATGGGAGCTACAACCTTGAAGTGAGTGACTAGGGAGAGACTACTCCTGTAATATCACTTCTTTCTTCCAGATGGCAGCACTCTGTATCAGATATGATACAGTGAGCAGTAGTGGTTGTGTTGCATTTTACCATGTGGGCATGGTCCTTCAAATTTGGTGTATCATATACGATACAGGGGGCATTATAGGGTTAAAGCCTAATTTATAGTCATCCAACTCCGTCAATGCGCAGAGTCCCTCTCCAACATCGTAAACCCTTCCCGACATGCTCTCGGACGCATGACGGACACCTCCCAAATTTTCTAACTATCCGTCAAAACGACAGAAACCCCACGGACAGCGCAAGCCTGTGATTGGTCAGCTAACTACATCATTCCTGGAATGCCGCTCAGGCATCATGAAATAGTAGGCGGGTCTCCCAAAAAAAAAAATACGCCCCCTATTGTCCTAGTGGTGAATTGCTTTGCAACACCCATTAAACAACGGAGAAGTCGGAAAGGCCAACATCTCCATTGATACAACAGCGTGTCTACACATTGATGGAGATGGAAGACCATAAATTAGGCTTAAGGAGCAGTGGATAACGGATACATGCTTCGGAGAAGAGCCGCGAGCTGTGTATACTCTCCTGAGTTGGCAACAGGGAGCCGCACATACAAAAAAGCCTAAGTATTCGAAAATAATTCCCTAATTGGATATTCCAGATTCAGGTGGGATTGGAGATGCCAAATTAATAAAAAACAAGTGCACCGCCTATCGACGAATGTCATATTGCTGCGCAATACTAGTCCCCTACCGGTGTATGCATATTAAATTTCCTAAAAAGTAGGTCAAAGTGACCTGAATAGGGTACATGACACACCCTCTCCCCAAGATGCATCCACACACCAACTTTGATGTTCCTAGGTCATATGGCATTGATGTTATGGAGCGGACACGAATGCGGACGGACGGACGGACTGACGAACGGACGGACGGAGTTCAATCCCATAGTCCCCTCCGTTTCCGGTAGGGGACTAAAACTAAAACTAAGAAAAAACTATTACTTCAACATGTTTCGGCGTCCAGCCGTCAGACCGGTATACTCTGATTACTGAACGCTTTCACCTGCTAATGACTCACAGTCTATGTAGAAGTTTGTTTCCTGAGGAAGGCTGGAAGCCCTATTGTGTTTAAATAACAGTTTTGATTATGTTCTGCCTGTAGAACATGCCATGGAATAAGTGTGCCTCGTCTTTATTTTTTTAATAAGTGAAACTTTCAATGAAGTATCGATCTGAAGTTAGCTAGCGAGACACAGGCTGTGAATAACATAACTCTAGTAATTTCTTATCACATCGCTAGCTAGCTCAGCACTTCGACACGTTGTTAAAATCAATCAGGTACACTACATACTTTTTAACTGAATTTGGATTCATTTAAGCCTTATGTGAAAACACTTTGAGCTGTTTACCTCAGTGAAATCCAACATTATTGTATCGACTCCTCTTGTTGACATCCTTTGAAATATAGCGGAGGGGTGGGCGTGGAGTTGGGAGATTTGGTCGACAGTTTCAGGATCCAATGGAGTTAGGAGGTTTAGTGACAGGCGGTTTGAAATACTTTTCATTGGTTAAATGTTTGTAAAACCACAGTCAGACAAAAAGGGTGACCAATCGCACTGATTTATGGAAAAAAAATAAAAATCATGATTTTTGGACATAGGAGGTTTGCGCCCGACACCGACGATATACTAAAAAGAATCAGACATCTGGTGTCATTAAATCTGGAGATATAGAGAGCCAAAAGTGCTACCATGGACAAATGCATTCCAGGAAGCCATATATGGCATGCCATAAATCAGCAAATATGTCACATACAAAGCTCTCTGTGTAGAGCCTTATTATATCAAAGAATCATGTGTGAAAATTTGAACCATTTAGTGTGAACAGTTCAAAAGTTATTAGCCATCAAACTACGGATGTTTGATTGTAGTACTCATTTTTATGCTTAATATGGGGCCACGCCCCCTTTTTGAAGGCTTAATATCTCCAAAACTAGCAGAGATATTGGCCTAAAATTTTGCACAGCAGTTATCAGTAACAAGGACATGGAAATAAAAATTATGAACAAAATCTTAGACGGTCAATCGGGAACTTTTTCTGAAATCTGGTGATTTCCCCCAGAATTACCCTCTTTTTTAACATTTACCTTGGCCACACAAAGCTCTGGGTCCGAAAAAGTCTTGCAGGCTGTGAGGCGTGCAGAAGGAGTCACATGGTTCAGGGTTAGATTAGAATGAAGCTGAGGATTCTGGGAAGGGACTGACACGCTTGGAATGTGAGATGCATTCAGGCACAGCCGTCCCACAGGTGGTAGATGGTGGGGTGAGGTTAGTAGTCGGCACACACTGACATTATAGGAGGCAAAAACAGCAGACACACATTTATGATTTCGGATCGATGCTTCAGCATGTCAGGGGAATAAACCGATCTGCCAAAAGATTAAAACCACCAGCCTAACATAGTGAAGACCCCCCTTGTGCTGCCATAACAGCTCCATCAAACTGCTGTCACTTGAATTCCCAAACACAGGGTTTCCCGGAAGAACATTTCCTAGAGTATCACACTGCTTCCACCAGCTTTTCTTCTTCTCACAGTGCATACTAATACCATCTTCCCAGGTAAATGGAGCCCAAGTACACAGCCGCAGCACATGACGTAAAAGAAAATGTAACTCACTGCTCCAAGGTCCAGTTATGAAGGTGAGGTGCCCATTACGGGGTGCTTTTAGAGGTGGACCGGGGTTACAGTGGGCACTGACTGGTCTGCAAGCTAAAACATGCAATACACAGCAGGGGATGACGCACTGTGTTGTGATACATTCCTTATGTAAATTTTGAAATTCTCAGAGACTTGTGCCACAGACGCACTTTTATTGCTTTGGACCAGACAAAAGAGCTTTAGCCATTGTGCATCAATAAGCCTTGGGCACCTAAAACCTTGCCGCCAGTTCAAGGTTTGTCCCTCCTTGGACCTCTGTCAGTAGGTACTCACATCTGCTGACAAGGAGCACCCCAGAAGGCCTGCCACTTCACAGATGCTCTCACCCACTCATCAGGCCAGAACAATTTTGCCCTTGTCAAAGTTATTCAGTTCCCAATTCTCCTACATCAAACATGTTAAATAAGAGAACCGACCGCACTGCAGGCTTGCTAAGATCGGTCTGCAAACCTGGACATGTGCCGTCATTAGGAGATAATCAACATTATTTGCTGCATCTGTGAGTGTTTAATAATGTTTTGGCTCATCGGTATATAGCTGGTAAGCACTGTAGTGTAACTTTGGCATGAGGCATAGACAGACTGAGTAGCTGTACCTACACCCAAATTGTTTTGTCTGCTCTTCACCTAACTAAAATAGAAACAGGCTAGGCCAACAGTCACAAGTTGGCGTCACAACATTTCAGTTAGCCATTTCAAGAAGCATTCTTCTAGAATTTCCACCCATAGGAAATGGATCATTTGACAATGGCATCGCTCAACTTGAAAACTCACAAGAGCATAAAATTTTAAAAAATTAAAATTAAACTGGAGCTTCTCAGCGGTTTTTTAAATTATTATTTAATGTAAAATACCACGAGATAAACACTATAAATGAAAGAATTACTGCTTCCTAGTCCTTCCCAATCATATCCAACACAATACGCTCCTCCGAGAGCTGAAAACTTGGTCTGTCCAGTCAAAAAGTGTCATGACAATAGCTTGGAAGGATCCCTTCTCAAGAAAGTTACTACAAAACTGCAGCTTCCTATAATATTTGTTTTTCCTCCAGAGTAGAGTACAATAAAAGCACCTCAGCGCACACTAGGTAAATCTTTGCACCGTAAGAGCCATGATTGTTCATTATGCAAGCAACATTCACGCATAATTTTGCTGAAGTTTCAGGCGCAGGCCCACGCAACTTTTCAGAACATATTAATGTTATGTTATGGGGCAGGGTTAGTCCAGTATGTGTGGGGTTACATTAGTAAAAGGTGGAGTAGCACCGCAGCTTGGTTAAAAAAAATGTAGGTCACTTGCCAGCATTGGTTCACTTACCAAATCTGCAATCTAATCTTCTTCCCTCTCAACTCAACAGTTTTGATTTTAAAATCAACTCCTACAAGAAACAGGACCAAGAAAGCAAGACAGAAGTTTAGATTAATACAAGATTGCGAATCTGACAGGGCCAACAGACGTTGAATTTACACCACTTTGTACATCTCTACCTCATTACTCATATCTCATACCCTTATTGGATGCTTACCGGAGTATTTTTTTCCAAGCTCAGCAGTACATCATCCTTTTTCCATTTTTCTATCAATGGAGGTTACGGTGCAACAGAAGCAGGGAGCAATAAACCCACTTTTCTAAATGCAATATCTACAATTTAAATGAATGCACTCAAAAGGCATAAAATATGATTAAGATGACTTTTTCTAAAGAGCAATGACGCCTTTGTCAGTTTGTATCCCATCACATTTGGTAACAGTCATATTTCAAATATCCTAGACTAAGCTGGGATTTTGAATGATTCATTGAATAACAGGTAGATACACATTAGTGCAATGTCCACCCATGTCTCAAAAGAGGAAGAAATTTACAGCGCTGGTGAGACACCAACAATATATTGCCATGGTAACATGAGCTGACTCAAGGCAAAAAATGAAAGATAAGTCCATCTTACAAAGCATTTCAATCTTGCATCTAGACTTAAAACACATCTCTATTGCTATTTTTCCCAGTAAGACAAGAATTTGCCAATGAGGGAAGAAAAATCTGTCTAGTTTCTAAATTTGCCAATAGAACAAGAACATGGCAACATAAAAATCACGCAAAACTATATGGCAGGTTTCCTTTGAAGTTTAGATCAGTGGCCTATTCATAATTGTCTAATTGTCCTAATGTGAAAGAATGTAGCAAGTTAATCTTAATCCCATAAATTCAGCCGCTGTAAACCTGCTGAACTTCAGGCCTATGTTTTAAATTGTAGTGGAGATCCTAAGGCTTCCAAATGCTCCCAAATACAACCCCGATTCCAAAATAGTTGGGACAAAGTGTAAATTGTGAATAAAATCAAAATGCAATGACTGTCAGATCACATGAGCCAATATGTTACTTACAATAGAACATAGATAACATTTCAAATGTTGAAACTGCAACATTTTATATTTTTATCCACAAAATGAGCTTATTTAAAATTTTCTGGCTGCAATAGGTCTCAAAAAAGTTGGGACACAAGCAAAAAAAGGGCTGAAAAGCTATTAATATAAAAGAGAATCAGGTGAAAGAACATTTAGCTAGTAATCAAGTTAACTGGCATCAGCTGTGTAACATGACTATAAAAGGGATGTCTTAGAGAGGCCGAGACTCTCAGAAGTAAAGATGGCCAGAGGCTCCCCAACCTGTGAAGGCTTTCGTAAAAAAAATTGTGGAATACTTTAAAAACAATGTTCCTCAATGTCAAATTGCAAAGGCTTTGAAGGTCTCATCATCGACAGCGCATAACATCATCAAAAGATTCAGGGAAACTGGGAAAATCTTCGCGCATAAGGAACAAGGCCGAAGGCCTTTACTGGATGCCCTTGATCTTCGGGCCCTCAGACGCCACTGCATCACTCACCGCCAGGATTCTGTTATTGACATTACTAAATGGGCCCAGGAATACTTCAAGAAACCACTGTCTGTAAAAATAGTTCACTGTGCCATCCACAGATGCCACCTAAATCTCTATCATGCAAAAAGGAAGCCATTGTTGAACATGATCCAAAAGTGCCGCCATGTTCTGTGGGCCAAGGCTCATTTAAAATGGACTGTAGCAAAGTGGCAAAGCATCCTGTGGTCAGACGAGTCCAAATTTGACATTCGTGTTGGAAATCGCGGGCGCCGTGTCCTCCGGGCTAATGAGGAGAAAAACCACCCCTCCGGTCATCTGCGTTCAGTTCAAAAGCCAGCATCTCTGATGTCATGGGGATGCATTAGTGCATATGCTGTGGGACACTTGCATATTTTGAAAACACCATGAATGCAGAAAAGGTATATAGAGGTTTTAGAGCAACATACCCTCCCCTCCAGCTGACATCTATTCCAGGGAAGGCCTTGTGTATTTCAGCAGGACAATGCAAAACCACATACTGCAGCCATTAAAACAGCATGACTTCATAGTTGAAGAGTCCATGTGGTGCACTGGCCTGCCTGCAGTCCTGATCTTTCACCGATTGAGAACATTTGGTGCATAATTACGCAAAAACTCCATCAAAGGAGACACAGAACTCTCCAGCAGCTGTATTCAACAAGAGTGGGATCAAATTCCAATGGCTAAACTCCAGAAACTTGTCTCCTCAATGCCCAGATGCCTCCACTCCATGTTAAAAAGAAGAGGGGGTGCTACACCACAGTAAACGGGCCCCTGTTTTAACTTTTTTGAGACCTGTAGTAGCCATCAAATTTGAAATGAGCTCATTTTGTGGATAAAATTGTAAAATTTATCAGTTTCAACATTTGGTACATTATCTGTGTTCTATTATGAATAAATTACTGGCTGGTGTGATTTGAAAGTCATTGAGTTTTGATTTTATTCACAATTTACACATTGTCCCAACTATTTCGGAATTGGGGTTGTATGTCCCTCTGAATTACAGAGAAATGTGTATTAATCCCATCACACCAGAATTGCGTTCTCATGGAGTTTATGCGGCATTCACAAAATTTTAGAAGGCCGAGGTGAGCGCAGTGGGATCACCTAGAGCGCAGCGGCAACTCGGTGGCATCTCCACTAAACGCTGTGGGGTCTCCTAGAAAGCCGAGCCACAGGGTTTGTTTTGTGCATGCACAAAGCAAATGCCATGGCTCTGCGTTCTGATTTGAACGCTATTGGAACTCCATAGGATCGTCTTAGCAGCTCAGTGAGGTCTCCTTCAGTGCCACCAGAGCGCTATGGGCACATCCCAAGGTCGCACATGAACGCCACATGAAGGGACACAGCTAATAGTGATTGCATTTGCTCGGAGACCTCACAGAGTCCACTGAGATGTCACGGCTTTATACCATTTGGGAAAATGCAGTATGGACGCTTTGGGGACCCAGTGAACTCAGTGTGCACGCAGTGGTTGTGCAGTGAAAACGCCTAGCTCACAGTGGACACGTAATGAGAACTCTGTGACAACGCCATTGATCCCAAACAAGAACGCTGTGGGAAAGCATCAGCATACCATGGGAACTGTACAAACGCCACAATCACTGTGAGAATGCCCTGAGATCTCCAGCTTGTGAAAATTTTAAATAATTTGTCAAATGATTTCCAAATTTCTCTGTGATCCCACGGAGTTTTGATAAGTTTCAGATCGCAGTGACAACTCCATGGGAACTCTGTCTGGCGTGACAGGGGTATTAATGATGTACAGGACCTAGATATTTTCCATTTGATGTAATGCTACAGCCATAAAAACATGGCATCCTGAATGTTTGAATATTTCTTCATATACAAGTTATTAATAACCAAAGTCTAGTTAACATCTCAGGCTACAAAACTGAAGAGCAACTTATAGCCAATGTGCTCTAGATTTTACAGAAAGTACTCTGAAAGTTAAGGAAAAATAAAGACCCATTTTTCGGATGTAATTCCATTACCAACTTTTTTTTTTTTTTTTTTTTTGACTGCGCCCTTCCACATTCAGGACATTCCCAATTTGTGATTTTAATAGGATGGTGGGGGGTATTATAGCACTATATTAAAGTTCCAACAATCGTTAAGGTCTTACAACACAACTGCTAGCAGCTGTGTTCTTTTTCATGAGCTGTATCGCTATTCATGAAGTAGCGATTATATTTGTCAAAGGTAGTTTAGGTTTGGCGTAACCCTAAAATTCACCAAAATTTGAAACATTATCATTTGTCATTTTTTTCCTCAATATCACTTCTCAGAATAAATTCCTGGTGGCTTTTGAAGGCATAACAACTGAACCTTGACAATATCTGGTGGGTACATTGATGATACTTCAAAAATAACATTCATCTACAAAACCCAAAACCAGTGAAGTTGGCACGTTGTGTAAATCGTAAATAAAAACAGAGTACAATGATTTGCAAATCCTTTTCAACCTATATTCAATTGAATACACTGCAAAGACAAGTTACTTAATGTTCGGACAGGTGAACTTTGTAATTTTTTGCAAATATTAGCTCATTTGGAAGTTGATGCCTGCAACATGTTTCAAACAAGAGCCATCTGGCAATGGCGGATCCCCCTGGCTGTAGGTTGTGTAACCTACAGGTTGTGTGGACAGACGGACGGACCGAAACCCCCAAAAGGCACAACTAGACCATAAGGAGAAGCTCCATACCAAATTTGGTGTTTGTAAGTGGTATAGTTTTCGAGTTCTGATCCGGAAACGATTTTATTACAGACGGACGGACAGACGGATGGACGGACGGACACACTGATCGCTATATCCTCCCGCATTATATGCCGGGAGGATGAAAAGCTGGCACAAGAGGCAAAAAAGACTGAGAGAGTTGAGGAATGCTCATCAAACACCTATTTGGAACATCCCACAGGTGAACGGGCTAATTGGGAACAGGTGGGTGCCATGATTGGGTATAAAAGCAGCTTCCCTGAAATGCTCAGTCTTTCACAAACAAGGATGGGGCGAGGGTCACCACTTAGAGAACAAATGCGTTAGCTGATTGTCGAACAGTTTAAAAACAACATTCCTCAACGAGCTATTGCAAGAAATTTAGGGATTTCATCATCTACGGTCCGTAATATCATCAAAAGGTTCAGAGAATCTGGAGAAATCACTGCATGTAAGCGACAAGGCCGAAATCCAACATTGAATGCCCGTGACCTTCGATCCCTCAGGCGGTACTGCATCAAAAACCGACATCAGTGTGTAAAGTACATCACCACATGGGCTCAGGAACACTTCAGAAAACCACTGTCAGTAACTACAGTTTGTCGCTACATCTGCAAGTGCAAGTTAAAACTCTACAATGCAAAGCGAAAGCCATTTATCAACAGCATCCCGAAACGCCACCGGCTTCGCTGGGCCCAAGGTCATCTAAGATGGACTGATGCAAAGTGGAAAAGTGTTCTGTGGTCTTTCAAATTGTTTTTGGAAACTGTGGACGTCATGTCCTCCGGATCAAAGAGGAAAAGAACCATCCGGACTGTTATAGGCGCAAAGTTCAAATGCCAGCATCTGTGATGGTATGGGGGTGTATTAGTGCCCAAGGCATGGGCAACTTACACATATGTGAAGGGACCATTAATACTGAAAGGTACATACAGGTTTTGGAGCAACATATGTGGCAACTTTTTTGCAATGTGTTGCTGCCTTTAAATTCTAAGTTAATGATTATTTGCAAAAAAAAATTGTTTCTCAGTTTGAACATTAAACATCTTGCCTTTGCAGTGTATTCAATTGAATTTAAGTTGAAAAGGATTTGCAAATCATTGTATTCTGTTTTTATCTAGGATTTACATAACGTGGCAACTTCACTGGTTTTGAGTTTTGTAACTTTGAGAAGCATTTTCTCTGTAAGGGAATTTCCACCACATAAATCCAGCTGTCTCGAGAACGAGAGAATAAATCTGCATTAAATTTTGTGAGTGAGTAGATCTCACTCTGATCTACATTTTGAGCCAAAGAAACCAGTCATATCCATGTTGGGGTGTCTTAGACACCTCAGCATAGGCCTCAGGCCAGGCCGCATTTTCCCCACTTCTAGACCCCCTAAAATTTTTATTTGTGGTCAAATTTCCCAAAACTATGGCTCAAAACCATCAATATGATGTCCATAAAGCGTGTACAAAAAATTCAAATCAATACATGGAATGATTTTTGAGAAAAATTGAATTATTTATTGCTACATATGGAGCGTCGGCCATCTTTCATCATGTGACCTAATTAGAATAATTACGTAAATTCTAAAAAAAATGCTTTCTTTCTTCAAAGCCTTCAACACTGAAACCTTAAGTCCAGTCTTTAATCAAAATGAAGGAAATTTTGGGTTACACCTAACCAGGGTTGTGGCTAAGTCATCATGTCCAAGTCAAATCAAGTCACTGGTCATTAGCTCAAACTCAAAGCAGACTAGTAGGGAGAGCAATGAGGAGTGAAAGGGGGCAGGGGAACAAATTAGACAATAAGCTGATTAATTGGGTCATTCCATGTCAACTCAGCCACACATGTACATAATGACACCTCTCAGATTTTACTCAAACTTTGTCCAAAAATACTTTATGGTGCCAAACAAAAGAATCCCAAGTTTCATGTCAGTATCTTCGATGGTTTTCGTATGAAACTTTCTTGAAATTTGGGTGAAATACCCCTTTTTGACTTATATGAATTGGTCAATTCGTTTTGTAGGATTTTGGAAGGACCATAACCTGTCACGTAATAGAGACAGGAAGATGAAATTTCATGTGCTCATGCATTTTGGCCCATATATCAGGATTCTGCAGCCAGAATCACAATGAGAGATCAGAGGGGTGAGAGGAGGGCCCCCAAAATCCAAATTTTTTTGAAGGCGGCAAGTGATTTTTCTCTTTTTCGGGGTCCCTAGGATTCAGTTCAGTGAATATTACTGGCCGAAATATGTTTCTCCCTCGTATTTGGGAACGTTCCCACCACTAAACTAAGTTTATGGATAATAGTACCATTGGTGGGGGTCAGAAAACCACTTCGGACCAAAATGATCCTCTCAGACCCTGGACTTCAGACACCCAGATGACCCTGTGGACATTGGATGATGGTAATGGCATTTATACTTGACAAATATACATATTTAAACATTCATTTAATGAAATAAAAATGTTCTATATGAACATATTTTATGAAAAAAGGCATTCTGAGACCCTTTTTAAACATTTCAAAGTCCAGAAACTAGGTCAAACAATAGAAAGAGTGGACTAAACTCTCTAAAGTCTGTTATAATTAGTACATCAATACAGATGTTCATCAATGAAAACCTGAGGTAAGCATCCAAAATGATGCAGAGAGGGACTTAAACCCCTTGTACACCATAACACAACCATGACCTAATGTAGTGGGAAACCAGGTTACAACATACTGCCAACAATTGTTTAAGACATGGTTTCGGCACATAAGCAACATAATTTATTTGGACACGTGGTATTATTCTGTTGTTACCAGGAAAAAGGAATACCATTTATTCAGAATCCTTCAGGTTTTTTGTCCAACAAATTGAGGAAGCAGCAACATGATTTTTTGATGGTCATATTCCGCAACTTTGTACTGGCGCGCACTAAGTCCATGAATTTCTGGTGCTTCTATACAGCCGATAATATGCGGCTGTAATGTTGCTTCTCCCTCACGTGTCTTGCATCACTTGGAATCCTGGCAAATTTATTCTGATTGGGTTCCAGCAAATTGACACTACCCTTGCTTAAGACATACAGTACTTGGGCACTTATTTTAACCTTTTGCTATATCTCATTTGGTAGGAATCATAAACAACATAATTTATTGGGACACATGGTAGTATGACATGGGATGCCTGATCTTGCATGGAGTGATCAACCTTGACCATGTTGACAGTATGTTGTAACCTGGTTTCCCACTACATTAAGTCATGTTCGTTTTATGGTGTACTAGGGGTTAAAGTGCCTTTTTGAATTATTTTGGATACTTGTATTTGTGTTATTATAACTGATTTTTGACAATTTTTCTACTTAATCCTGTTTTTGGACTGTTATGGCCCCAATTTGTTATGACATATATGACAGCAAGGGATGACAGACAAAATTTTAAAACTTAAACACATTTAATTAAACAAAGACTGACAACTAACCTACATTCATACTGACCAAGATCGATACACACAAGAAAAAAATATTTACAGTCCCTTAAGACGGGGTTGCTTGGTGATGTCCTGGGTGAGGAAAATGCTCCAACATGCACAAAAATCCACAAAAAGCTTTACAGGTCTTAAAGTGACAGGTCTGGTCAAATGTATCCTTCTCCTTGCAATTTCTCCTACTACTAGCTCCAGTCTGGGCTTAACAAAAAAAAAAAAAAAAAAAAAAAAGGTCAATACTAGTGGCTGTTTTCCACATTACAGGACTTAGAAATTTCTGCTGAATGAGGGTCTCAGAAAGCCTTTTTTCATAAAATGCGTTCACATAGACGGAGGTTGATCATCAAAGCTTTTATTTCAATGAATGAATGTTTAAATATGCATATTTGTCCAGTTAAAATGCCATTTCCATCATCCAGTGCCCACAGGGTCATCTGGGTGTCTGAAGTCCAGGGTCTGAGAGGATCATTTTGGTCCAAAGTGGTTTTCTGAACCCTACAAGTCCTCCGCCAATGGTACTATTATCCTAAAACTTAGTTTAGTGGTGGGAAAGATCCCAAATTTGAGGGAGAAACACATTTCAAACAGTAACATTCACTGAACTGAATCCTAGGGACCCCAAAAAAGAGAAAAGTCACTCGCCGCCTTAAAAAAATTTGGATTTTGGGGGCCCTCCTCTCACCCCTCTGATCTCTCATGGTGATTCTGGCTGCAGAATCCTGATATATGGGCCACAATGCATGAGCACATGAAATTTCAGCTTCCTGTCTCTATTATGTGATAAGTTATGGTCCTTCCAAAATGCGGCAAAATGAAATGACCAATTCACGTAAGTCAAAAAGGGGCGTTTCACCCAAACAAAAAATTTTCAAGCGAAAATCGTTGGAGACACCATACAGATGTCATGTACAAGGCACCTCAGTATTTGCTGTTTTGACATGGAAAGACCCAATTAACAAGCAGAGCAGGGAAAGCTGAGAGAGCCATGAGCTGCATTTCATCTTGACATTGATCCTTTTCTGATCCTAAATGTATCTAAGATTTTAACTCTCTCAGCTTGTTAATTAGTTAGCTCATTGTCTAATTTGTTCCCCTGCCCCCTTTTACTTCTCATTGCTCTCCCTCGTCTGCTTTAGTTTGAGATAATGACCAGTAACCTGATTTGACTGGGACATGATGACTTGGTCACAACTCTGCTCCTTACCTTAAGACTCATTACCTGTACTTCAAACTTGGCCACAGGTTTATGGAAACGGGCTAGCAATATCATTCTTTGAGAAACTGACAGTAGAAGAGAATCGCGGATTATTTGGTTAGAATGGCAAATATGCAATATGTAAATGAAAACAGGAAGCATGCATTCAACTGAAAGAAGTACAAAGACAAAATTATCAAGAGGCCATTTTTTAAGATCAGCACAGGGGTGGAAATTCACCATCTCCAAATTAGTTTATATTTCACAGTGTTCCGTGTTCTATGCCTGGAAAAGAATCTGTTCCGATTAACCTCTCCCCTGCCATGTGGGCCACGCCCTTTATTTGGGTAGTTTAACAACCGTAGCCTGCCCATATCATTACACTTGCACCACCATTTGCCACCATGTTGCTGGTAATTGACAATGCCTTTTGTAATTACTCAATTCTTTGTAACTCCTACAGTCTTTTTATTACCCTGTCCATATGTTTTTGAAAGTGTTGGAGAACAATTTGGAAATTTACAAAAATCAACACAGTTGATAAGGCAAAACTAAATATTTATTCTTGTGCCATTTTCTACAAAAGTGTAGGTAGAGAGTTTTCAAATCAAATGCTTGTGAATTTATTTGCTTTTTACATTCTGTCCCAATTCGTGCAGAATTTTGGTAGTATAAGGCAACAAGTGAACATTTACTTCTTGAAATTGATGTTCTGGAAGCAAGAAAAATGGGCTAGCAGACGGATCTGAGCAACTTCAACAGGGGCCAAATTGTGATGGCAAGATGGCTGGGTGAGATCATCTCTGAAACAGCAGGTCTTATGGGATGTCCCCGAGATGTAGTGGTTAGTACCCAGCAAAAATGGTCCAAAGAATTACAGTCGAAGAAGTGACAGGATCATGGGCATCCAAGGTTCACTGATGTGCGTGAGGAGCAAAGGCTAGTCCATCTAGTCCAATCCCTCAGCAGAGCTACTGTTACACAAATTGCTGAAAAAGTTAATGGTCACTATAACAAAAAAAAAAGTATCAAAACAGATGGTGCATTCGACCCTGGACACTGAAGCAATGGAAGACTGTGACCTCGTCAGACGAATGACATTTTCCATTGCATCATGTGGACGGCTAGGAGTTTTGGCAGTGTTTTCCTGAGCAGAGATGACACCAGAATGCACTATGGGAAGACGGCAAGCCAGCGGAGACAGTGTGATGTTCTGGGCAATGTTTGTTGAGGAAACCTAGGGTGCTAGCATTCATGTGGATGTTATTTTGAAACATTGGTGTAAATCAAGTATACCCCTTCAGCGCAACACTATTCCCTACTGGCAACATAACCCTTTTGAGCTTGGCAATGCACCCCCCACACTGCAAAAGTGCTCAGGGGTGGTTTAAGGAACGTTACAAAGAAAGTTTGACTTGGCTTCCAAATTCCCAATATCTCAATCCAGTCGCCCATCTGCGACATGCGCGGGAAAAGCGAGTCAAATTCACGGCAACCACATCACGCAACTTACAGAACCGAAACGATCTGCTGCTGACGTCTTGGGGTCAAATATCAAAGAACACCTTAAAAATGTCTAGTGGAGTCTATGCCTTGACTGGCCAAAGCTGTTTCGGAGGCAAGAGGAGGATCAAAGCAATACGCACGTGGTTTTAATGTTGTGGCTGATAGGTGAATACCTCTGGTAACCTCAGATAACTCATTAATATGAAGTAATAGCAATAACCTTAATTCAGCAAGATATATACATTTATGCAAGCAATTCATCTGCAAACGCCAAAGCAAAGTTAGTTTAACCTAGTTTCTCAAGCTAAGTGAACTCCAGGCACATCATTTGCTAGCTTGGTAGTTTAATGCATACTTTGACCGCACTTTCAGCCTTACCAACGGTGGACTTGCATGCTTCGCAGAACGTATCATCCGTGAATCTCTCCATAAGACTTGTTTTTCCAACTCCACGAGAGCCGATTATAATGATCTGAAGTTTGTAATCGGCCGGCCTAGGCGGAATCTTCCTCCGGCGGGACTGCGCTCCTGTCAGAGCCGGCGACCCTCCAACTAATCTACCGCTATTAATATTTCCTCCACCGCCCCTCCGCTGAATATCGTACCTCGAATCCATCAACAGATTCACATTGGTCTTCAGCAGTAAGCGAATCAAATTGACTTGATTCTAAACGTCGCTCAGAGAACTTATTGCGCGTGTTCCCAACACTTGTCAAAACTTTCCCAGTAGTTGCCGTGGGAGAAAGGAAACTGGTAAGAGAACGAATGTTAGGTCAACAGTTGTAATTCCGGTTCGGTCATTTTGGAAGGACACTGGACGTGGCTTGAAGCATCTTTGCCCGGAGTTGTTTTAAATCTGTGGCGACACCAAGCGTTCCCAGCAGAAATTTCCAGCTGCAACCAACCTAAACTGGTCGATATGGTTTTTAAGCAGTTATTTTATTTTATTTTTACTATTTTAGTCGGTCATCCAACCTTTTATCATCTGACTCAAGCTTAATATTGCACTTTAGCCAGTTTTGCCCACCTATACCTTGCTGGAGAGGCCAGCTTTAACCGCCTCGGTCCTGTTATGTCACGCTATAGTCAGGGGTGTTAGGGAAACATACGGGGTGTTTGGTTCAGATTGGGCTCAAATCTTTCTCATGTATTATATCACTGATTTTTGCTGGGAGCAAAGACAGAGGTGGCCAGGGGCCCGAGTAATGCTGAAACAAAAAATGGCTGCCATCAGGTGAGATTTACCATAATTTTTCATTGAAAGGGCAATAATTTTGACAGATATTACATTTTACAGGTTTTTGTGTTCCTAAAATATAGCATTATCAATATTGTACAATAAAATGTCAGAAAGATGAAGCACAGTGACACCTACATTATTTTTATATGCAAAATGGTGGGTTACACATATCATATTGCATAATGTGATAATGCATTGAGAAGAGTGAGCTCACAAACATTGAATACAAGTAATATTTTCAGAATAAAATCTTGTATGCTGATGGGGAATTGGAATATTTGCCACATTATTTGATGTTCACATCACAAAAGTGGCACCTGAGAAGTATAACTTGACTAGTGTCTTTTGTAACATTGTTCACAATTCTTCAGATATAATTTCATTGTACATATTTCATTGTACATATACCTGTACAGCTGATTTTAACTTCAACTAAACTACTTTTGAAACATTGAGCAAAAAAGTAACATTTTCTTTGCACATATTAGAAATGAAGGTGATATTGAAGTCTACGTGTATAATCGAATACTTGTGCAACTAAAATTCACAACCCAAAATCAACTCACACATTACAACATTCTCTTTGGAGACCCATAACCAAGTCAACTTCACTACCATTATTATTGCAGCTACCTTCACTCTTACAAAGGCTGAGTTACACTTGCAACGTCCCGCTCTTCACTTGACACAACCACACCGCAAGAATATAGAACAGCCAGATGAAACATCTGTAAGAGTACTCCATAGTGGTTGCCATTCACCACTGTCATCTTTCTGCCAGCCCCAACCACTGAAGTTAGGGATATTCTGCATAGGCATATTTGCTTTATCCCAAAAAACGCTGGCTTGCAAGAGTGCCTGCTTCACAATCAGAGCAGTGCAGCGTGGGTTGGAGGAATGTTCTCTAAACATCTCTTACCTGTTGTTAACAACCAATACCTTGCTTCATTTACATCAGCTGCGTTGCATCCCTTTTTGTACACAAGTACAACAAAGCGTTCAATTCTCTGCATATGAGGTTCCGCAATAATGAGGGTGGGATCATCTGTCAGAGCCACTAGTGTTCCAGTGAGGTTTAGAGTGCAATCCCAGGCAGCTAACTTTTAGCCATACTCAAGGAGGTGTGTTGTAGTAGTAGTAGTACTATCACAGCTAGTAAGGCTATGGAACAGAAGAAGTGCCAAACATGTTGGTTGTCTAAGACTTTAAAATACATGATGAATTGCAATATCACAATACTTTTTCCCAGTCCTCGAGGGATATTGCAAGTACAAATGGTAATTTTGAAACTAATTGGTAGTAGACGCAGCTAGGGAGTTTTTCTGGGTATTAGACATAAAAGGAGAGGTGATAAAGGGAACTTTGGAACGTGGATTTGGTGGGAGTAAGGTAAGAGAGAAATAAGATTTGAGAAATGTGGAGTTAGTATCATGGGTGGGTTCGGAAGTGGGTGTTTTTTTTTTAAACCATAGCGTAGAACAGCTTCAATAGATTATGACAAGCACCCTTGTCAAAAATGCAAACAGTTAAGTTGGGGAAACCGCAGAAATGAAGTCAAACTAACAAGGTTAAGGTTAAACTGTAAAGGACTCAAAAGGACAATGTTCGTGTTGGGGAAGGTCCACTCAAATCAATGTTCTGAGTGTAAGGTGGGAGAGGATGTTGAGCTTGTACTCACGTGTTGCAGCTGAGGGTATTATTGGCAGGGAGAGTGGAGTTTGGAGGGAGTATTCGGAACTACAGGAAAAAGGGTGGACAGTGCTCAGTGGGCCATTGTATAATTTTTAAGAGATACTCAGTTGTACAACAGAATTTAGATATGTTAATATTGATATCTTTTCTCTCTCTCTCTCTAAATTTCTGTCACATGCATTACTTTAGCTGGATAGACTATCATAGCTCAACTCAAGTCAATATACAGACCTTGACATGTTTGCATACTCCGGTACAGTAGGTAGCGGTATGCACCTGAGCCAAAATAACACAGTTAGTAATCAGAAAGAAGAAGAGTATTTTGGACTCGTGGGTACCCGTAGTAGAAACCGAAGATGAGCAGAATATCTTCCGATTCTTCGAGCTAAACAGATTAAGAATTTTGACAATTTCGTTCCACTTCGCGTTGAGCTATCGTCTTAGGCATAGCTATAAACTCTTTCTCCTCGCTGTGATAAGGTCAAAGGGCTGCCACGGATCATGGCTGCTCAGAAGATAAATGAAGCACACGAACACATCGCCAAGGCTGAAAAATAGTAAGGGAACACAGAAATGGGCGCATTGAATAGATACCTAGTCAGCTAAATTAGCTTAGATTGGCTCATACACATCTGCATTGTATGGTCTTACATATGGCTCGTTGGCTGTAATGCGAGACAACCGCACGCAACCCTGTTTTAGCAGGGCTGGTTCCTACGATATCGTTTGTTATAGTGTGCACTTACGACATATTCTCGCCAGCCAGTCCCAGTTACTGGGTGGCTAAGAGAATTGGTTTGCTTGCTTACCAGTCATCATAACAGTGGTCATTCTCTCAGCCCAATTGGAAGAGCAGAACTGGTTTCGCAATGTTATGGTGTCGGAACGATGTGGCACACTTTACACTTATGGCATAAAACTGCTTGACTGCGTGCGTTTCAAAAAAAAAAAAAAATTATCCGAGTAGCTGGAACATACTGTAGTTAAGTGAATTGAACAATTGAATGTTACACAAGATGGCATAGCGGGATTTCTCCAGTTTTTTTTTCGAGTTGTGGTTAAACTAGTGTGATTATGATTTCCAAGAGTAGATTTAATGCAGATTGCTGACAGGATCCCTGAAAACATATTCGTCAGCATTCAATCTTGGCTGGGATTCATATCATCTCGTTTAAAAATCTTTGCTCGATACCAGGGGTCATCGAATCGAGGTCCGAGAATCGCTGGTTTTCCGACCTCCCTTTGCCTGGAAGTCAGGCGTGATGACATTCTGGTCAATCTGAAGCAATAACTGTTTGGTTCATTAGTTAATTACCTGGGACAAAAGACAACTAGGGCAGGATTTGGATTCACTGTCCAGATTTGGTGATCTCTGCTCTAAATTGAGGATTGGGGAAGATGCCCCCCTACGATCAATGGACACTCTGTTAAGTTGGAACATAAACTTGAGCAGAATTTTGATGCATAAAGCAACATATGGTACACATCTTGTCTCTATTGGTGTAAGCTGCCTTTCTACCCGGGGTAAGAAACCCTAATAAGGCTACCTTATCCATTCTGTCATAATTTTTTTTTCGAAGTGTATGTCCTGAGAAATAATTTTTAGGATGGCATAACAAATTAAAATATGGTGGCATGGTAGCCATTATTGGCTGGGATTGGCTCCAGCTTCTTCTTGACCCTTGTGAGGAAGAGGCTGTTGAAATAATGGATGAAGGGATTCATATTTTTATTTGAAAAGGCTAGAACCCTATTCTTTTGAGGGGGTGAGGGGAAAAGACTAAATTTAGGGGGGGAGGAGGAATCAGACTTCCCAGGACCCTCTTTGACTTCTCACCATGTTTTTGACACTGGTAAATGGAACCAAAAAAATGTTGTTTGGCAAGGGTCCCCTTGTGGGGTGAGGGGGCCAGTTACACTAAGTGTCTAATTTTAACTTTTCACCTAAAAAAAAAATCTCTTAAATCTATTTCTATTCATGTAAATCAAAAGGGTATATAAAAAATCTTAATGTATAAATGTAAATTAATGACTATGGAAGTCAAAACTAGACCCTCATGCTTCAAAACTGTATATTTCATGAATCACAAATGCTATTGTCCAAATGAACTTTCAAAGAGCATAGCCACTCAAGGATTGCAATGACATGACATTTGGGTTGGGGGGCTTCAAACTGACAACCACCGCACCCCCCCCATACGCCTGTATTTTAAGTAAACCAGGATTATTAATTCTGTGAAGTTAAAATGTAAAATTTTGAAATGATTTCTTGTCCTAGTTTAAAGACAAGTTTCATGAAGTGGAAACCGGATTATGACAGTGCTGCGTCAGAGTATGCCAAAGCAGGTAAGAGTGGGTTAATTTCAATTAAAAAGTAATGGACACCGTATTCGGCCACCAACAGAACAGTGACATATATATATTCGGTCTTTCCATTTGGATTTAGTGGAATACACCATGATTAACCTTAGTCACAGACTCTCAGCCATTCTAACCTTCCCTGGTGATGCATTTGACAAATTCTCAGCATACAAAGTCTTTTTTTGTCTACTTGCAGCAATTCCAGGTGTTTTTTTTAATCCTACTGTGTAAAGCATGAACAATCATAGTATCAATGCAGTGGATAACTCATTTATGGGAGTGGCTATTACCATGGTGACATAATTGTAAAATTATTTGTGCGGTACATTTGAAACTATGCTCTGTTCGACTTACAGCTATCATATTTCTGTGTTTCTGATCTCAGCTGTTGCTTTCAAAAATGCCAAGCAGCTTGAACTGGCAAAGGATGCATACTTAAAGGAAGCAGAGGCTCACACCGAAAACCGAGCGTATCCTTTCCATCATGTGGTTTCTGTGAGAAAATTGGCTAAAGAAAGGTTTTCGCTTGTATGATTCTTTTTTTGGTGCATCATTTTGTCTGGCAAAGTCTTCATTTCATAACCTGATAATATCTTGTGCAGTGTCACTACTTACATGCTTATGCAGCTATCATTTCTGTTGCATAGGTTTTCACTTGGAAGTTTTTCTTTGACTTTTATTTCTGCCTTGCCAGCTGAGAAGTTGAACAAATTAACCCAGACGTATCCAATCTTATTCGCAAAGGGTCAGTGTGTGTGCAGGTTTTTGCTTTAGCCCACAGTTACAATACCTGATTCTACTTATTCACTTATGAGGGGGTTCAATCAATACCGGGATAAGTAGAATCAGATTAGGCTGTGTTCACATGACAAACCTCATTGTTCACTTCCGATTTTTTTACTCCAGTCAGATTTGCCTGTTTTGACGGTGGACAGTTATAATTACTAGTGACCTCTAAATAAATGTAATCTGAACACATCTGTCCTCCAAAATGGCTTGTATGCACATACAGGTACTACCCAGAAAATTAGAATATTCTCAAAAAGTTCATGTATTTCTGTATATCAACTTAAAAGGTGAAACCTACATATTATATAGACAAATAGCATGCAAATCAATATATTTCGAGCTTTTATTTGTTTTGATTTTGCTGATTAGGACTTACAGCTCAAGAAAACCTCAAATTCAAAAACTCAGAAAATTAGAATATCACATGAAATCAATTTAAAATAAATAAATAAATAAATACATAAATAAATAAAAAAGGATTTTAAATACAAAAATGTCTGGCCTCTGAAAGGAAAATCTTGCATCTGTAATTAGTACTTGGTTGGGGCCCCTTTTGCACGAATGACTGCTTCAATCCAGCGTGGCATGAATGCTACCAGCCTGCGGCATTTCTCAGCTGTTATCGAAGACCAGCATGCTTCAATCACGGCCTTGAACTCTTCTTTATTGTTTGGTCTCTTTTCGTTCACCTTTCTTTTGACAATGCCCCATAGATTTTCCATGCGGTTCAGGTCAGGCGAGATTGCGGGCCAATCAAGCACAGTAATCCCGTGGTTGTTGAACCAGGATTTGGTACTTTTGGCAGTGTGGGCAGGTGCCAAGTCCTGCTGGAAGATGAAGTCTGCATCCCCATAAAGCTGGTTCGTTGAAGCAAGCATGAAGTGCTCTAAAATGTTCTGGTAGACTGCTGCGTTTACTCTGGACATGAGAAAGCACAGGGAACCAACACCAGCAGCTGACATGGCTCCCCCAGTCATCAGAGACTGGGGAAACTTAACGCTGGACTTCATGCATTTTCCATCATGCGCCTCTCCAGTCTTCCTCCAGACTCTTGGACCTTTGTTGCCAAATGAGATGCAAAATTTGCTCTCATTAGAAAAGAGGACTTTGGACCACTGGGAAACAGACCAGTTCTTCTTTTCTTTAGCCCAGTGGAGGTGCCTCTGGCGTTGCTTGCTGTTGAGGAGTGGCTTGACAACAGGAATTCGACATTTAAAGCCCATGTCCAGCATCCGCTTGTGTGTTGTTTCACACACAATATTGGTTATATTCACAATATTCTATTTTTCTGAGTTTTTGTATTTGAGGTTTGAATGAGCTGTAAATCATAATCATCAAAATTACAACAAACAATTGCTTGAGATATCTCACTTTGCACGTAATGAATCAATAAAATATATTAGTTTTACCTTTTATGTTGAATTGCCAAAATAAACCGACTTTTACACGATATTCTAATTTTCCGAGTAGTACCTGTATTTATACATTCTTGCTGGAGTCGTTTGCACCGCCAACAACAAAAAACATATTTGTGAGAGCACTCTGGTATTCAAACTTAATCCAAACTGAGGAAATTGATTCGGGAATGTGTGGATGCAGTTTTGCCCTGGTGGACCGCAAAAAGTTAGTCAGTTGTATTTAATCTGGTTGAGAAGGCAAAAAAAAAGCCAGAGATTTAGCTTTGGTGGTTTTAGCATGTATTTCTGGCACTGCTATGGCAATGCTCAGCACATGCATACTAGGGATGCACCGATCCAACTTTTCTGGTCCCGATACCGATACCGATACCTAGGCTTCAGGTATCGCCCGATACCGATACCGATCCGATACCAGTGTTAAATAATAACCTGTATGCTATACTGTGGGATAGGAATGGTAATGTTATGGGTAAAGGGCAAAAAAATGAGTACATATGGCAGTTCTAAAGTCCAGATTTATTTAAACTTTAGAATGTTTAAATGTTCACCAACAGTCTGTTAGAAATGCTTGCTGCTTCAGCACTTAAAGAAATTACTTTTTAATCATGAACTTTTATACCCTGTTGACTGGACTGGTAATAGAGAAAAACAAAGAAGGTTCATTAGAGTAACATTTCAACAGCCGGTTAAAGGAATGCATCTGAATTTAAAGAAAATACTTTTCAATCATAAACTTTTATACCCTGTTGACTGGACTGGTAATAGAGAAAAACAAAGTGCATCAGAGTAACATTCCAGTGCAAACTATATAACAACTGTTTTTAAATGCTTATTGAAAACAAAGTGGCACTTTAATGAAAAAGTGCAAAGGTGCCAACAACCTTGTTTGTTACAACATAACTTAGCCTTAGCGTCAAGTTTTTAAAGTGACAACAAAAATACAAGTACAAAATAAAATTCTATCTGTACAACTAAGTACAATAAAAATTCTCCTGCTGTAACAACCACCTAAAATGTTTATCTCAAGTAGCCTTTGAACTTCTGTAACAATTTTTAAAGCAGCTAATGTGTCCATGTCACATATGACTTCTAATCACCTTTTTGTCTGATGCAGAACACTCACTTAAAAGCAATGTCATGTCACATCAGGCTATTTGGGCTCGCTAATGTAGATATACTATGAAAGCAGGCTATTTTGAATGTCTCCTTCAGTCTCCCGAAGACCCAGTTAAACAATTTCATTGGTTTCGGTTTAAGAGTTTCCTTGTTCTCAATTTGCGCAGATCGGCCTAATCATTACAACCAGCAGCGAGAGTAGGGAACGATTGACTTTTTTCCTCCACACTTGCCGGTGTCCAGGAAAATATATTGAATTGTGCATTAGTTTGCTAGCCAGCTTGTCAACTAGCTAGCGTTCACTACAATGGATGTGGTTACCCAACACACAGCGCATAAAATATCAATAATTTATCGCTAACTACTAGTAGTACTAGTACTTGTACTCAAAACTACTAGTATTGTTACCGGGGGGCGACATACGACTGGTTTTGTGGTGCACGGTCACTACTGTGCTGGCGCACTATTAGCAACGCTTTATTTTGTCAACAATATCTCATGGGCGACAGTCAACAGAAGCACGTGGTAAGATAATTAATTCACATATTTCGACCAATAAGGAGACGAGAAAAAATCTCTACGGACGAACCTTTTGGGGAAAAAAAATTCGCGTGCGGGGCGCCTAGATCGGCAACGCGGATCGGGACCTTTCCACAGATACCCGATCCAGCTTTTAGGGGCTGGATCGGGCCGATACCCGATACCAGTATCGGTATCGGTGCATCCCTAATGCATACAAGCAAAAAGATGCATGGATTCCAATCTGATCTTTCTCATTCATGTTGCATGGCCACATATCAAGTTTGTATCCGATCTAGGATCACTTGTGACAGTGACTCAATTCTGATTTGAAGATGTGTCACATTAAGGCAGAAAATGAGATTTGAGTCACTTTAGACTAGTAATGTGAATGTTGCCTTGGTGTTGGGCTTGGGGGGGTGGGGAAATAGAACCCACACTGGTCCTTTAGGGTTAGATTGGACATCTGTGAATTGTCCTCTGGATGGACATCTTTCTCTTTTTTTGACTTTGCTTATTTTGTCCAGCATCTGTCTTCTATTTGAATTGGATTCAAATGAAAGAACTTGTTTTTGTGCTGTGAAATATTCATATGAAAGAATTCACCCAGTGGCTCCATTGAATGCAGTTTTTCATAGCAATGCTTGTACTTTAGTTGGGAGGAAAAAGGCTGATTTGATTTACATACAGTATTTAGGATTTATTTGGTAGGATTGATTACCAATGCGTCCCATTCACCTTTATGATGTTGATTAGTTAATTTAATGTCACCTTTTCTGTCCATTTCTTTAACTTTCATTCAGTCTGTTTCACGCTGCAAAGTAAGTACATTCGTTCCAATTCAAATTTTTAGTATTGCATCCGCCAATTAGGTTGGTTGGAGGCTTTTGCCACAATTGTTTGTTTGCCTGTTTGTATGCAGGATACAGAAAAAACTTCTGGACCGATTTTAATGAAACTTTGTGAGAAAGTTAGATATGACCTCAGTTGGGGATGATTAGTTTTTTCCAGGTCAAGGTCGACATCACAGGGAAGGTCAAAAAAGATTATGCAGGCTGGGGCATGTGCTCTACTGTGTGCCGTCCAAGTTATATCAAGTAGACGAATTGATGCCCTGTATTAGTTTTTCTGCTTAATATTCCTTTGAGTGATTATGTTCTCGCTGTAAGCTATGATTGTTTTGCAGAGCTCTTGAACAAGCTGGCATGATGCTTAAGGTGAGTTTTGTTACGAAAATTTTAATTCTAATGTTTATAACTGAAGCCTTGTACTCAGCAAAAAAAAAACACCAACAGCACTCTGCCTTTCATAATTTTGTGGTTTTTCAAACCATGCCAAAGCTAGTATTACAGTGCTGTAGGTGTTCTTGCTTGGACTCCATTTCAGTGAATGACTTTTTTTCCCCCCTGACATGTATATCATGGGCTTTATCAAAAACAGAATTGCTGAGTGAGCATGATAACTGAACTGAAACCATTAAACTTATGCGTTTCAGTCAGAAGAGCTTTTCCTGTTTTTACTACGTCCAGAATATCCACCTGCATTCGTAATCTTGATTTGAGATTTAGTCCCCAAATACATCTCCTTTTCAAACTGTGATAATTCCATGATTTGATGCAGTATGAGAAAAGGTCTGATGTGCAGGATATAGCCTGTATCGCTGTAGGACTTGCCATATCAGCACCATTTGGCAGAAAGCGTGTGCATTGGACATGATTTCTTGTTTTAGGATATGGAGAGGATGCCTGAGGCAATTCAGTACATTGAGAAAGCCAGCATGATGTACGTAGAGAATGGCACTCCTGACACTGCTGCAATGGCTCTGGACAGGGCTGGCAAGTAAGTTTTGAACGTCTTCGATCATTTATATGGCCTTTATTGTCTGTGCTTGAGTTTAAGTAAAAATTGTATATTTCTCTGTTTGCTGTAAACCTGGCCCACTTGTGGTTTGCAATTTTATTATGAGTCTGTCTGTTTCAAATGAACCAATTTTCAGAAAAGTCCACCTTCAATTTGGCCAATTTTTGTTCTAAAGCCCAGTGCAGACTAAAGATTCGCAATGAGACGGGCTGAGTTGTGCAACTACTTGCGACACACCGGTCTGCGACGTTCTGAAACCAGCCTCTTGCAATTTGACAAGCTGAATTGCTGGCGACGCCATCAGCCGGCTTGCAACTAGCTGAGACGAGCCAGTTCACACTGCTGCAACTCCTCCCTGCGACGTTCTAAAACGGTCTCATTGCGTCGCTAATCTTTGGTCTGAACTGGGCTTAAGAATACCTGATGCCACCCTGACACTTGCACAATTTTTGTCCCCGCAATACATCGTGGAAAGTCATGCCGTTTCGGTGGTACGCAGCAAAGCCTTGTTTGCACCCTGTTCGCGCGCTGTACACGTGTAAGTTAAGCACTGTCTAGGCAGTGTGCGGCCAAAAATTTGAAATATGCGCAAACAATGCGTGAACACTTTGTGAGAAGTTCCTGCCATGTGTAAATGGTTTGTGACGTGCGTGAACCATGCGTGAGTTGGCCATGCCATGATCACGGGAACTACTAGTGATAACACCCTAAAATGGCACGCATTGACGGACACCGTTGGCAGTGTTCGTGCCGAGTTCGCGTAGTGTTCACTCATGGTCCATGCAAGTGGCATGCATATGGCACGATCATTGCGTGCCGAATTTTTGAACATTTCAAAATTCTCTCTATGACTTGGCACACACCCCTGCATCCTTCGCACACTCCTCACGCTCGTTCCCGAAGGCTTTAATCTTTGCCACGACACATTGCGTGGCATTGTGGGAACAAAAATCATGCAAGTGTCAGGGTGGCATTAGGGTGTCAAACGAAGGAATCCCAAGTTTCAGGTCAATATCTCGGAAGGTTTTTGTGTGAGAGCCATTTTAAATTGGGGTGTCGCCCCCATTGTTTTGCACTCACGGGTAGCAACAGCGGCTCATGAGCATTTTTGAAAGGCTATAAAAGCTGAAAATTGCAACTATATTTAATTTTTTTCCCCTGGCTTTTGCTCTGTGATGAACCATTTTGGAATCTATGAGTATTTGAAAATGGGATTTTGGTTGGACAGAAATTTTTTTTTCCTCCACATTTTGATGGCTCACTGTGTGTTCACCTTTACATCTAGACCCAAGTGTCAAATACATGTGATATTTAGGTAAACAAATTACAATAGCAATATAACACAAAATAAGCCTTCAATAAAAAAGTTATGGGCCTTTGAAAATGAAATTTTGACCACATTAAGATACAGATCTTGGCAATATTTGGTACAAATATAGCTACAAGCAGCAATACCGGGGTCCAAGCACAAATAAGCAAATTGCTTGGTTATCTTTCCTTTCATGCATTATAAGTCTGTGATGAAGAATTTGACTAGCTTGATTGATTTGACTAACTTGATTGGCTTGTGGCGGCCATGTTTTTTGATGTAGCTACTTTTCCTTCATAAATTTACAGAGGACCTTGTGAGTGTTTTTCTGTCCAAGGTTTGTGCTGATCAGCTCAGTGGTTCAGAAGCTCATGAGTATTAAAACCCTTTAACACTCCAATGGCCCGCCTTCGGACCCATCAGGGAAGTTAAAAACAAGAACAGATTTTAATTTACCTTGAGTATGTCCTTTGTAGGCATTTTAAGAAAATGTTACCGGAGTGGTAAGGGGCTAAATGTAAAAAAACTCATTATATCGCCATTGCAAATTGATTGATGCATAGCTCTGGTGTTACTTGACATAGCAACTATTCCTTCGCTTTTAGATCAAGCATACCCCAAAGGCCTGGCATATGGAATTTTGCATCAATGGAATTTAAGGTTCATGAGAAGAAGATTTTTAAGTATATTTTTCACATGTCAAGAATTGGGTTAAAAATGGGCGGTGGGTAGTAAAAGTGCGTGCACTAAAAAGGCTGTGGCCGTTCAATTTCAGCTTGGGTCATTTGGTGCATGTCTTCCCTGCTCTCCTTCCCAACCTTCCTGTCTCTCTCTACTGTTTGACTATCAAATTAAGGACAAAATCGCAAAAAAAATCGCGCTCAAGCGCTAGTGGATTCTGTGTTTTTTGACGCATTGCTTTCAACTTTGGAATATCTTCTCAGTGAGGTCATTGTCATTGTGCACAAGAAACTTCAGAATGATTGAGGCAATGGTGAATATTTTTTGGCTCATTTGGATATTAATTAGTTCAGTAAATTAAGCAACTTGATTTGCTTGTAGCGGCCATGTTTTTTGATGAAGCTACTTTTCCTTCATAAATTAGACAGAGGACATTGTAAGGGTTTTTCATAACAAGTTTTGTGCCGATGAGCTCAGTGGTTCAGAAGCACATGAGTATTAAATTAAAGAAAAAATCATTATATCACCGTTGCAACATGACTGATGCATAGCTTCGGTGTTATTTGATGTAGCAACTATTCCTTCGCTATTTAGATAAAACATACTTCAAAGGCCATGTTTTTGAATGTAGCAGCTTCTCCTTCGCAATTTAAGCCAGGATTGGTTTCAAGATGATGTTTGTCAAATTTCAGTCAAATCGGCGCAGCCGTTCAGGAGAAGATGTCATTTTTGCTGAAATCATAATTATGCTATTTGGCTCAACATCCAAAATGACGGACTTGACAGGTCCAAGAGGCAAAGTTGTCCCTTGTGATGAGGGGAACCTGTGTACCAAGTTTAGTGGCTTCTTGTCAAGTGGGTTAAAGGGGCGGAGCTTTTGAAAATGGAGAATTCAATACAATATGGCTGCCTGGTTACATGACCAATGGACGCCATATTGTAGATACTTGTTCAACACATGACCTTGTAACAGCCTACCAAATTTGGTTACTGTTAGAAGGACGGTTTTGGTCTCATGAGCAAAATTGTGAAAGAAGTGGCGGAAAAAAAGTAATAATTAAAGCTGCAAGCAGCGTTGAGAGGGCCCTTGCACCCCTCATGCACGTTGGGGTGGTGGTGAGATGTTGACGAGTGCATATGTCCATTCACAGCCATTAAACACTGCTAGACTTGTGTACAGTGTGTTTTCCTGAGTGGAGTGCAAACACCATTCTTGAAATCAATAAGTTGAGCATGTTAAAGTGTTACACCTGTTCTTGAGAAACAGTTGAAATTTTAATTCAAAATAATGCACTTACTGTTTGGTTTGGATCATGGCACTTTATAATTTTCTTACAAGTCTTGGTACGTTTCATGTCTTCTCCAAATTTTGTTCATGGATGTGAACTGAACGATGAGAACTGTTTCGTTGAGATTTTCTGGAGGGCGCTATGATGCTATTTTGACATAACTGTGTGGAAAACATACCAGGCTCCACAATTGTGTTGATTTTTGTAAGTTTTCAAGCATGTTGAGACCCCCAAAAAGGGCAATTAATAATTGGGGGCGCTGTAGAGCCATTATACCACATTTAGTGCCAATTGATGTAAGGCCGTGGGCCAAAATCTGTAGCGTGCAGTTCCATGGTCACTCTCTGGTGGCAACGTGAATTCAGCAATTTTTTGTAGTGTATTATGAATAGATGCTAAATCAAAAAAGCTCCCGCGTGCACACTTGCACAGTAATGAGAAATATATGCGCACAATATTTGTTTTGGGCAGCGCTGAAATGTGACTGGTCAATAAGAGGCGGTTGTCATACTCAGTAACGCTGGAAAGTTCATGAGAAGTACGCCTCTGTTTAAGTTGGAATAAACTGGCCATAATAGACCATAAGTCTACAAAACCCAAAACCAGTGAAGTTGGCACGATATGTAAATCGTAGATAAAAACAGAATACAATGATTTGCAAATCCTTTTCAACTTATATTCAATTGAATACACTGCAAAGACAAGATATTTAATGTTCAAACTGAGAAACTTTTGTTTTTTTTTGCAAATAATCATTAACTTAGAATTTAAAGGCAGCAACACGTTGCAAAAAAGTTGACACAGGGGCCTTTTTACCACTGTGTTACATCGCCTTTCCTTTTAACGACACTCAGTAAACGTTTGGGAACTGAGGAGACCAATTTTTGAAGCTTTTCAGGTGGAACTCTTTCCCATTCTTCCTTGATGTACAGCTTAAGTTGTTCAACAGTCCGGGGTCTCCGTTGTCATATTTTACGCTTCATAATGCGCCACGCATTTTCAATGGGAGACAGGTCTGGACTACAGGCAGACCAGTCTAGTACCCGCACTGTTTTACTACGGAGCCATGCTGGTGTAACACGTGCAGAATGTGGTTTGGCATTGTCTTGCTGAAATAAGCAGGGGCGTCCATGGAAAAGACGTTGCTTGGATGGCAACATATGTTGCTCCAAAACCTGTATGTACCTTTCAGCATTAATGGTGCCTTCACATATGTGTAAGTTGCCCGTGCCTTGGGCACTAATACACCCCCATACCATTACAGATGCTGGCTTTTGAACTTTGCGCCTATAACAGTCCGGATGGTTCTTTTCCTCTTTGGTCCGAAGGACACAACGTCCACAGTTTCCAAAAACAATTTGAAATGTGGACTCGTCAGACCACAGAACACTTTTCCACTTTGCACCAGTCCATCTTAGATGAGCTTGGGCCCAGCGAAGCCAGCGGCATTTCTGGGTGCTGCTGATAAATGGCTTTCGCTTTGCATTGTAGAGAATTAACTTGCACTTGCCGATGTAGCGACGAACTGTAGTTACTGACAGTGGTTTTCTGAAGTGTTCCTGAGCCCATGTGGTGATGTCCTTTACACACTGATGTCGGTTTTTGATGCAGTACCGCCTGAGGGATCGAAGGTCACGGGCATTCAATGTTGGTTTTCGGCCTTGTCGCTTACATGCAGTGATTTCTCCAGATTCTCTGAACCTTCTGATGATATTACGGACCGTAGATGATGAAATCCCTAAATTTCTTGCAATAGC